>CM056806.1:11234327-12524494 GCA_029852875.1 Mythimna loreyi | reverse complement strand
TGCCCAGCGCTGGGTTGCGACAGTCGCTGTTTCCATTTCACTATGAGATCCCGCCGGAGCTCTTTCCGCCATGCCTTAACATGTTCAGGCAGCGGAGTTTCGCCCCGGCGTTGCATCTCCACTCGCAGATCGTGCATTTGTGCAAGGACTGTTGCCTCCAAATCCCATGGTGGTAGGCCAGCAAGGAGGCTCGCCGCTTCGCGGGACACCGTGCGGTATCCCCGCACCATCCGGATGGCCATGAGCCTCTGGCAGGCGTTCAGCTGGGCCGTCGGGTATTTACGCAGCGACGGCGCCCACACTAGTGCTCGGCATAGGGTGGGGTAGAATGCCCAATAACATCTTACTATGAATTTTAATAAAATTAAACGTTTTTGCAGTTCTATGTGAGTTAGATGCGCGTGCGTGTTGTCAAGAGACGCGTCTTGCCGTGAGCAAGCCCACAGGCGTCATCACCATTGTTATAATCATCGTCATCTCCATCATCATCGTCATCGTCATCGTCATCGTCATCGTAATCGTCATCGTCATCGTCATCGTCATCGTCATCGTCATCGTCATCGTCATCGTCATCGTCATCGTCATCGTCGTCGTCGTCGTCATCGTCATCGTCATCGTCATCGTCGTCGTCATCGGCATCGCCATCGTCATCGTCGTTGTCATCGTCATCGTCATCGTCATCGTCATCGTCGTTGTCATCGTCTTCGTCATCGTCATCGTCATCGTCATCGTCGTCGTCATCGTCATCGTCATCGTCATCGTCATCGTCATCGTCATCATCATCGTCGTCGTCGTTATAGTCGACGGCTTCGTCATCATAGTCGTCGGCGCCGTCATAATAGGCGTTGGCGTCATCCTCAAAGGCGTCGGCGTCATCATCATAGTCGACGGCGTCGTCATAATAGGCGTTGGCGTCTTCCTCATAGACGTCGGCGTTGTCATAATAGTCATCAGCGTCATCATCATTGGCGTCGGCGTCGTCATAATAGGCATCGGCGTCATCATCATAGGCGTCGGCATCGTCATCATAGGCGTCGGCGTCGTCATCATTGGAGTCGGCATCGTCATCATCGTCATCTTAGTCAACTTCGTCACCATCGTCATCATCGTCATGATACACATCGTCGTCGTCAATGTCATCATCGTCGTCGTCAGAAATTTGGGTAAGTTAAATTTGGGTTAGGTTAAATTTGGGTTAGGTTAAATTTGCGTTAGGTTAAATTTGGGTTAGGTTAAAGTTGGATAGGTATTTAAGGTTGAAATGTAATTAAAAGGTATTTTTTATGCCCAAAACAAACAGTAATTTTTTTATTTAAAAATATTTATGTTCTCTCTCTATTTTATTTATACATCGAGAAGAACCCCCTATTTTAAATCAAAAATTTCCGACAAAATGTGTGATTTTTTAATTCGGTCCGCTTCTTATTCTGTGAAATCTTTACTTTTTGATAGTGTTAAAATATAATAACTACATTACGGCAACTTAAATAAATAAAAATAGTTTATTTTTGTTGTTTTAGAGTTGTAATTTTGAGCTATTTTTTTTTTTATTGATTATAGGTATTTACACTTATATCTCTAGAAAAACGCAAGATTTCATATTAAATTGTTAAAAAATATGTTAGTCAAAATATCTATATAGTCAAAATATATTAAAAGGTACTACTATAATGAGAATATTATATTTCTAATTAGACTGTAAGCTTTCTAAGAAATAAATTAAAGAAATAATTTACAACCAAATCTATTATTTTTTCCAAAGTAATTCTAAAAACATTCTTGTAGGTTTGCCCGCGACGAGACGCATCTCTTGACACCACGCACGCGCGTCTAACTCACATACAACTGAAAACTTTCAATTTTGTTAAAATCTATGGCGATATCAGCGACTCGAGGATAGCATTTGTGCAGGTTGTACATTTATAACTATGCTGGGATTGGTGGGGAAATAAAAGGCGCTATTCTTGAAGGCTTGAATTTATTCCTGAAGCCGTTTCTTCATGCTCTTCTTCCTTTTTCTTTCTTCTTTCTTCCTTTTTCTTCAGGTGTTTCTTCTTCTGTTGCTGCTCGCCAACTGTGTCGAACCCAAAAATCCACTCGTAATTTATACAATTTTCGCTAAAATAATCTAAGGCCTCTGATTGGACGACCAATCAGAGCGCACGAATTTAAACCAATAAGAAAAAAGACGATTTCGACACAATTTGCTTAAGTACGACGAAACTTTACCGTAACGAGAGCCATTACACATTTTTTACACTTTTCTCTAATTTCTTAAATACTAACATATAGTAAATTATACATTTTTGGAATCTACTATTTAAAACCTATCTAAGAAAAATAAAATATATATGAAAACAAAACATAACATGTTTCGATAAATCCTATTAGGAACATTCTAGTACAAAACATTCTGTACTGTGAGATCGGTCTAACTATTAAATAACATAACAATCTGAAATGACCTATTCTAATAAGAAACTTAAGAACTCTAATATCTAATAAGAATCTTATATCTATGTAAACTTATAAGTATATAGACTTACAACTATATAATCTTACGACTATATGTAAACTATAACCTCTTATCAGCTATGATAATAATACTTGATCACTTAGCAATCTGATATCAAATAAACTATGCTATTTTACCTATAAACTATTATCATTTGACCACTTAGGAGTCTGTTCGTAAAACTATAACTATCACTTATCACTATTAATTAACACTTAATTGTTTATAAAACTATGTACTGTCCCACACACTATATACTGTCCCGCACATCACTCCCGCCGTGCGACCGCGTCGCATTCTGTTCCGGTGCGGGCACGTCGTCTGTAGGCAGAGGCAGGATCACCAGCTTCCTCACCGGCCGGCGCAGGACACCTCCCTTGGTCTGCACGTCCACCGTCCGCACGATGTTGTCGGGGCCTGGATACACCGCGATGACTCGCCCTCGTATCCACACGTTGCGGGGCAGGTTCGGGTCGACGATCTGCACGAGGTCATCTATCTTGACTCCTTGACCTCGTCCGTAGGGCTCCCGCCGGTGTTGGAGCTCAGGAAGGTACTCCTTCACCCAGCGGAGCCAGAAGATGTCAGCGAGCCTCTGTGCAGCTCGCCAGCTGGACCGGGAGATGGTGTCTTGCTCGGAGAATGTGCCTGGCTGTGGCACGCGCCCAGGACCTCCCAGCAAGAAATGGTTGGGAGTCAGGGCCTCTGGATCTTCTGCGCTGACGGAGACGTGAGTCAGCGGGCGACTGTAGACTGTATACTCCACTTCAGCAAGTAGAGTGGCGAGGACTTCTTCGGTGGGGTGGCGCTCGTGCAGTGTCGCTGCGAGCGCGGTCTTAACGGAGCGCACCATACGCTCCCAGGCACCGCCCATGAACGGAGCACCAGGCGGGATGTATCGCCAGGCGATGGTCCTCTTCGCTGCTTCTTCTGCCGTCGCCGCGTCGATTGCCTGTCGTAGTTCCTTGTCGGCAGCCTTTAAGTTGGTGCCGTTGTCCGACCAGATTTCAGCCGGGCAGCCACGTCGTGCGATCATGCGTCTGACCGCCATCACAGCTGAATCAGTGCTGAGCGAGCCGGCGACTTCCAGATGGATGGCTCGCGTCGTGAGGCACGTGAAAATGGCCACGTATCTCTTCTGTCTGGTGCGTCCGACGGTCACGGAGAGAGGCCCGAAGTAGTCGACCCCGGTGAATGTGAAGGGTCGCTTGTGGTGTGCTAGGCGACAGGCTGGCAGGTCTCCGGTTCTTGGGTGCGGCGGCGCTTGAGTCTTCATGCGGCAGAAGAGGCATTGTCGTAGGATTGCGCGCGTGATGGGACGCAATCTTAACACCCAGTATTGTTGGCGACACTCGTTGACTGTTGCCTCAACGCCGGCGTGATGGAGCTGCCGATGAACCGCTTGAATCCACAACTTCACCGTCTGATGATCTCCGTCGACTACTAGCGGGCTCTTGACATGTTCTTCTATGTCTTTGGCCGCTCGGATACGGCTCCGAAGTCGGAGTGAGCCGTTGACTGTTTCGACGCTGAGCTGGTGAAGGCGGCTCTCTTTTGCTACCGGCTTTCCACTGTTAAGGCATTCTATTTCTTCTGTGAAGGCCTCTTCTTGAGAAGACCGCATCAGGAGCTCTTCGGCTTTCTTTAGGAGCTCGGCGGTGACTGGAAGCAGCTGTAGCGTCGGTCTCTTCTTCGCTTTGGGCGCCTGAGGTTTCGCTTTCGTAGGTCTATTCTTCGTCCAAGTTGGATCCGCTTCCTTGTTCTTCTTCGTACGCCTGTAGTGTACCTTTTGGCTGGTAGTTCTACAGAGTTCTATAAATTGTAGAACTCGTGCCGTCGCGTACCGAAGACGGTCCCAACTGGAGAACTTAGCTGGGTCAGGCAGACCCTCTGCTAGCTTCAGTCTTCTACTATCGTTGTTTATGTGATGCGTCTTCTCCTCTTCGGATTCAAGAAGAGTTCCTTCTTCTATTGTCTTTGCCGGTTCTATTGGCCAGAAGTCTTCCGTCAAGTATAGGAAGTCTGGTCCTTTGTACCAACGGTGGTCTTTATCGAAATTAGTTGGCACATCTCTTGTCGCGTCGTCGGCAACATTCTGTTTCGTCGGAACCCAGCGCCAATCGTTGACTGTAGAGCTTTCTTCTATCGCTGCGAGACGATGAGCCACGTATGGTTTGTATGAGCGTGATCCGGTTCTAATCCAGGTGAGTACTGTCTTACTATCCGTCCAGAATATTTTCCTGTCAGGTTTTCTTTCATGTTCTTCAATTACTGTTTCGGCGAGCCTGGTTCCCATGACGGCTGCTTGGAGCTCCAATCTTGGTATGCTGGTCAACTTGAGCGGAGCTACCTTTGCCTTGGCAATGATTAGAGATACTCCCACCTCGTTGTCTGGTGTCACTGCCCTCCAGAACAGGACTGCCGAGTAAGCCGCTTCACTGGCGTCGCTGAAGACGTGAAGTTCGAGGGAGGCGGCGTCGCTGTAGTGCAGATATTGCCGCGGGATTGCTACGTTGTGGAGACTTTTCAAATGACTCATCCACAATTCCCATTGCTCCGCTAGGTCTTCATCGATGTGGTCGTCCCATGCTGTTCCTCGGCGCCAAACTTCCTGGAGTAACTGTTTCGCCCTGATGGTGACAGGCGAGGCGAATCCCAACGGGTCGAAGAGTGACATCACTATGCGCAAGGCTTCTCGCTTCGTTGGCTGCTTCCCTTCTATGAGTGCCGCAGGTATTCTTGCTAAGTTGAGGTTGAATGTTAGCTCGTCCGAGTTCATCTTCCAAATGACACCCAGTACTCGTTCTGTTTGCTCTTCAGTCTTGTACAGCTCTAAGTCTTCTATCTGGTTCTCTTCTCCCAGTGCTTCTAGGAGTGACGCTGAGTTTGACTTCCATTGCTTCAATTCGAAGCTGGCCTTCTTATGTACCTCGCGCACACTCGTCGTAACTCTCACTGCGTCTTCTATATTCCTAAAGCTGTCCAAATAGTCGTCGACGTAGTGCTTGTTCACTATGGCAGCTGCGGCTTCCGGATGACTATCTTCGTGCTGCTTGGCATTCAGGTTCTTCACATAGATGGCTGTAGACGGCGAACTTGATGCTCCGAAGATCAATGACGTCATTCTGTACTCTTCCGGAGGTCGGTCGTCGCGGCGATCCCCGCGCCACAAGTACCGCAGTGCGTCTCTATCTTCTGTGCGCAACTTGACCTGCATGAACATCTCCTTGATGTCTGCTGTCACCCCGATGAGATGCTGTCGGAAGCGCATGACGACGCCCGGCAGTGACTGAAGCAAGTCTGGACCTTTGAGGAGCATGTCGTTGAGAGCCACCCCTCTGGTCTTGGCGGCAGCGTCATGCACAACACGCAGTTTGTCCGGCTTCATGGGGTTAATGACTGCGAAGTGTGGCAGGTACCATGTCTTCTCAGGGGTCTTCTGTGGCGGTGCGGGCTCGGCGTAACCCTTTTCTATAAGAGCTTCCATCTGTTCGACGTACTTCTTCTTGAGGGCTGGATCACGATCGATCTTCTTTTCTATGTTGAAGAGCCTCTTCAGTGAGTTTTCGTAGTTGTCTGGGAACTTGACGTCTTCCTTCTTCCAGAGGAGGCCGGTCTGATATCTTGTCTCTTCTATCTTTTCGGTCTTCTGTTCGAGAATTCTTAGAGCCTTCTCCTCTGGATCGGTTTTCGGTCTCTTCGGGTTTATGCAGAGGGCGTCCATCTCAAAGTATCTCTTCACC
Source organism: Mythimna loreyi (assembly GCA_029852875.1). Taxonomy (NCBI): domain Eukaryota; kingdom Metazoa; phylum Arthropoda; class Insecta; order Lepidoptera; family Noctuidae; genus Mythimna; species Mythimna loreyi. Next base: position 12,518,236 of record CM056806.1, on the reverse strand, counting down.
AGGTCCTCCAGGTCATCTTCTGTTACTTTCACTGTTGACACGAAGTCGATCTTCTGGCCGAAGGAGTTGGTTTGGCTACCATGAAGTACCCATCCGAGAGGCGTGAGAGACGCCACTGGATGGTCCTTGTTTCCTTTCCTGGTCTCTTCGGTCAGCAGGAGATGCCAGTTGTCTTGCCCGATGAGGATGCGTGGCTTCGCATTGGAGTACGTGAGATATCCCCTGATGTCGGATAGGTGTGGACATCCTTCTACTAATTCATGTGGAACCCGTTGAGAGGAGACGTGTAAGTTCTTCACTGTTCTTGCATGGATCTGCTCCTCACGTTCGTTGAGCCCTTTCAATCCGATGGTTACTCTTCTTGATGCCGATTCCGCAGTCTTCAAGTCATTGATGGTTTCTATCTTCAGTGGATCTACTGGTCCTGTGGCTCCGATGCTCGTCGCGATGTCTTCGTCGACAAGTGTGACAGTTGATCCGTCGTCCATCAATGCGAACGTATTGACTGTTCCCTTTGGTCCCTTCACCTGGACCGGCAGGATCTTCAAGTAGGATTGTTTCTTTATTGTCCATGTCGAATTGATGACCTCTGTTTTTGTTTCTGTCTTCTCAGCCTGTTCTGTTTTTCTGTCTTGATGAAGCAGCTTGTGGTGTGTTTATTTGCATCCGTTGACACCACACGGCTTCGCTGTACAGTGGTGAGTCTTGCTCCTATATCTTAGGCATCTGAAGCAGAGGCGTTTGGACTTCGCTGTATCCCATCTTGAGTTCACTTCTTTTTTCTTAAAAACGTCGCACTCGGTCGCGTTGGAGTGGCTTGTTTCGTCGCACACGAAGCACTTCAGTGTGTTGCTCTTTTCTATGACGTTAGTGACCCGCTGAGTCTTCTTCGGAGGTGCGGCCGTCGGTGTTCGTGCGTCCACCTGTTCAGGAAGCGCAAAGGGCCCGCACAACTCTGCTTCCCTCTTAAAGAATCTCTCCATCTTGACCAGGCAGGGATCCTCCTTGGGTTGCGTTGCTGAGAAGTCATAGTAGCGGTACTGGAGCGTCGGCGTCAGCTTGCCTACCAAAGTCTTCGCAAGTTCGGGGTTGTACATGTAATTGTAGCAGCCCAATGTCTTCAGTGTTGCTACGACGTTGGAGACCTTCGTGGCGAATATGCAAATGTCCCTTGGCGACTCGGTGAGACGTGGTAGAGTCCGGAGTGTATCCATCTCTATCATCGCTATTGATTCCGGTCTACCAAATCTTGATTCTAGAGTCTTCATTACTTCTGAAGGGTGGGCGTTGGTGATGAGAAGCCCTTCAACTGCTTCTCTGGCTTTTCCTTTTAAGTTCCTTCGAAGTCTGTTGATATTTTCTACGGTACTGAATGTTGGTTCAGACTCGTAGTAGGCGGCGCGGAAGGGTAGCCACTCCTGGTGCGACCCACTGAAGAAAGGCAACTCGATGAATTTGGGTCGCTGGGCGGCGCTGACAGCCCGAGTGATGGCTTCAGCTAGGAGGGCGATGTCTCCTGGTCCTCCCGCCGGTGTTCGGTGAACCGGCGGTTCGTGGTGGTGGACGATCTTCGGCTCTGGCTGGGGCTGGTGAGGCTCGTTGGCTATGGCTAGGACGGGGCGAGCCTCCTGGTTGTCCAACCAGTTGTCCACACGGGCGTTCACTTCTGAGTAGAGGGAGACTCCATCTTCTTCCTCTACTTCATCTTCTTCATCATCTTCCCTGTCAGTATCCTCCGTTTCTAGCGCGGCCAGGCGTGCAGCAGCTAGTTCCACTTGGAGGCGAAGCAACTCTTCCTTTGCTCTGGCGATTTTCTGCAACTTCGTCTTGCTGCAGGTCGATCCCCCCCCTCCCCCCTTCTTGCTAGGGGGGCGGAGGAGCTGTGTGCCGGTTGGTTTCGACGTACCGGCGGCGGTCCTGACGACTCTCTTCACAGTTGAGGCGTCAGTATCACGGCGATTCGATGTGACAGCAGCGGGCGGCTTCATCAGCTATTTCTGTTTCGCACCCATGGTGAGCGTCGTCGTGGCGGAGGGGGCGGCTGAAGGTACGACGACGTCAGCGGCGGCGGGGCGCGAGGCGGCGGGCACGTTGGCGGCCGAGGGGGGGGGGACGGTAGCTGCCGGCGCGGGGGGGGCGCTGGCGGCTGAGGCGGCGGTCGTCGAAGTGGTGGCGGCGGAAGACACGGTGGTGGGATCAGTCGTCGCGGAGGTGTAGGTCTGTTCGGAACTCTCCGTGGCAGTCGTCCCCGATTGCTGTGTCGATTCGGATGTGGCTTCCGTACTGGTACCAGTCGCTGAGGTGGTGGTCTCAGACGACGACGGCTTCTGTTCATTCGACGGCTTGCGACCCTTCCCTTCGGAACGCGTAACGGGCATGATGATGACAGCTGATCTTCAAACTCGATGAAACACGAAGTACTTAGACACGGAGTATCACGAAGTACGTTCTTCAGAAATCTTCACTGTAGTACTATATTCAATCTTCAAGTAATTCCCCACAATCCGGCTCGAAGGACCATTAAATGTGCAGGTTGCACATTTATAACTATGCTGGGATTGGTGGGGAAATAAAAGGCGCTATTCTTGAAGGCTTGAATTTATTCCTGAAGCCGTTTCTTCATGCTCTTCTTCCTTTTTCTTTCTTCTTTCTTCCTTTTTCTTCAGGTGTTTCTTCTTCTGTTGCTGCTCGCCAACTGTGTCGAACCCAAAAATCCACTCGTAATTTATACAATTTTCGCTAAAATAATCTAAGGCCTCTGATTGGACGACCAATCAGAGCGCACGAATTTAAACCAATAAGAAAAAAGACGATTTCGACACAATTTGCTTAAGTACGACGAAACTTTACCGTAACGAGAGCCATTACACATTTTTTACACTTTTCTCTAATTTCTTAAATACTAACATATAGTAAATTATACATTTTTGGAATCTACTATTTAAAACCTATCTAAGAAAAATAAAATATATATGAAAACAAAACATAACATGTTTCGATAAATCCTATTAGGAACATTCTAGTACAAAACATTCTGTACTGTGAGATCGGTCTAACTATTAAATAACATAACAATCTGAAATGACCTATTCTAATAAGAAACTTAAGAACTCTAATATCTAATAAGAATCTTATATCTATGTAAACTTATAAGTATATAGACTTACAACTATATAATCTTACGACTATATGTAAACTATAACCTCTTATCAGCTATGATAATAATACTTGATCACTTAGCAATCTGATATCAAATAAACTATGCTATTTTACCTATAAACTATTATCATTTGACCACTTAGGAGTCTGTTCGTAAAACTATAACTATCACTTATCACTATTAATTAACACTTAATTGTTTATAAAACTATGTACTGTCCCACACACTATATACTGTCCCGCACAGCATTTTTGTAGCAGTTTTCGACTGATAGTTGTGCTAAGTAGGCCTCCGCTACACATAGGACACAAAATTTATGATTTTCCTTTATGAGTGGTTTTGTTTAAGGTACTTACACTCATTTTCAAAATTTTAATATTTACAAAAAAAAATACATAATCTCGTTGTTTCTAATTAGATTTTCATTCTTTCTTCGGAATTGGGTCTTCGCCATACTAAATTAGGTTTCTGGCGCTGAGCGCGAACTGAAATCCTTCGCTCAAAAAACTTGAAAATCTACATTTTTAAAGTGGCACAGTGGCATTGCGCAAGAATACAGTATGCAGTCGAGGCAAGCAAAAAAAAATATATTGGAATAGACTCTGAACCAATATTTTCAAAATATGTTATTAAGCATTCTATCCCACCGCGACGAACGAGCGAAGCAAGTGACATCGCATAGGGTGGGGTAGAATGCCCAATAACATCTTACCATGGATTTTAATAAAATTCAACGTTTTTGCAGTTCTATGTGAGTTAGATGCGCGTGCGTGTTGTCAAGAGACGCGTCTTGCCGTGAGCAAGCCCACAGGTGTCATCACCATCGTTATAATCATCGTCATCTCCATCATCATCGTCATCGTCACAATCGTTGCTATCGTCATCGTCATCGTCATCATCGTCATCGTCATCGTCATCGTCATCGTCATCGTCATCATCATCGTCGTCGTCGTCATAGTCGTCGGCGTCGTCATAATAGTCATCAGCGTCATGACCATAGTCATCAGCGTCGTCATAATAGGCGTCGGCGCCATCATCATTGGCGTAGGCGTCGTCATAATAGGCGTCGGCGTCATCATCATAGACGTCGGCGTCGCCATCAGTCGACGGCGTCGTCATAATAGGCGTCGGCGTCGTCCTCATAGTCGTCAGCGACGTCATATTAGTCATCAGCGTCATAACCATAGTCATCAGCGTCGTCACAAAAGGCGTCGGCGTCATCATCATTGGAGTCGGCGTCGTCATCATCGTCATCATAGTCATCTTCGTCACCATCGTCATCATCGTCATCATAGACATCGTCGTCGTCAATGTCATCATCGTCGTCGTCAGAAATTTAGGTAAGTTAAATTTGGGTTAGGTTAAAGTTGGATAGGTATTTAAGGTTGAAATGTAATTAAAAGGTTTTTTTTATGTCCAAAACAAACTGTAATTTTTTTATTTAAAAATATTTATGTTCTCTCTTTATTTTATTTATACATCGAGAAAAACTCCTTATTTTAAATCAAAAATTTCCGACAAACTGTGGAATTTTTTTTTAATTCGGTTTGCTTCGAACTTATTCTTTGAAATCTTTACTTTTTGATAGTGTTAAAATATAATATTTACATTACGGCAACTTAAATAAATAAAAATAGTTTATTTTTGTTGTTTTAGAATTGTAATTTTGAGCTATTTTTTTTTTTATTGATTATAGGTATTTACACTTATATTTCTAGAAAAACGCAAGATTTCATATTAAATTGTTAAAAAATATGTTAGTCAAAATATATTAATACTACTATAATGAGAATATTATATTTCTAATTAGACTGTTAGCTTTCTAAGAAATAAATTAAAGAAATAATTTACAACCAAATCTATAATTTTTTCCAAAGTAATTCTAAAAACATTCTTGTAGGTTTGCCCGCGACGAGACGCATCTCTTGACACCACGCACGCGCGTCTAACTCACATACAACTGAAAACTTTCAATTTTGTTAAAATCCATGGCGATATCTGCGACTCGAGGATAGCATTTTTGTAGCAGTTTTCGACTGATAGTTGTGCTAAGTAGGCCTCCGCTACACATAGGACACAATATAGTGCGTGTGTTGGTGTTGGGTAATTAGTGAGAGGAATGATACACGTCTTGATGTTAACTCCATATATTTGCGACTGACACAAGACTTACGACGGGGGATGCGGTTTCACGGGGCAGGTGCGTCTTGGCGGTGTCATTGGACATTGCCAACGCCTTCAATTTCCTGCCCTGGAGTTGCATTAGGACGGCACCCCGGTATCACCGGGTGCCCGACTACCTCTGTCGTGTGATCGAGGCCTACCTGTCAGAGAGGTTCATTATCTACTCCGGTCACCAGGATGAATGGAAACGGCGAGAGATGTCGTGCAGTGTCCCACAGGGATCGGTACTAGGGCCGCCCTTGTGGAACATCGGGTACGACTACGTGCTGCGCGCCGATCTCCCCGTCGGGGTCAACGTGATCTGTTACGCAGACGACACGCTGGTCCTAGCGCGGGGAGAGTCGTACCAGGCGGCGGTCGAACTAGCGACACGTGGGGTTGCGACAGTCGTAAAGAGGATCCAGCAGTTGGGACTCGAGGTGGCGCTGCACAAGTCCAAGGCCATGTGTTTTCACGGCCCTCGGAACGCGCCACCAATAGGTTGCCAGCTAACGGTAGGAGGAGTTCACATCGGTGTCGGGTCGACGATGAAGTACCTGGGACTTGTGCTCGACAGCCGGTGGAATTTCGAGGAGCATTTCCGACGTCTGGCTCCTAAACTCAACCGGACAGGAGCTGCCTTCAAGCGGCTCCTGCCGAACCTGGGGGGTCCAGACGCCTCCTGCCGGAGGCTCTACGCCGGCATCGTTCGGTCCATGGCCCTTTATGGGGCACCAGTGTGGGCGCCGTCGCTGCGTAAACGCCCGGCGGCCCAGCTAAACGCCTGTCAGAGGGTCATGGCCATCCGGATGGTGCGGGGATACCGCACGGTGTCCCGCGAAGCGGCGAGCCTCCTTGCTGGCCTACCACCATGGGATTTGGAGGCAACAGTCCTTGCACACATGCACGATCTGCGTGTGGAGATGCAACGCCGGGGCGAAACTCCGCTGCCTGAACATGTCAAGGCATGGTGGAAAGAGCTCCGGCGGGATCTCATGGTGGAATGGAAACAGCGACTGTCGCAACCCAGCGCTGGGCACGCCATAATTTCGGCAGTAGTGCCCCTCTTTGAGGCGTGGCTGGATAGACCTCACGGCGTCCTCACCTTCCGCATGACGCAGGTCCTCACCGGACACGGCAAGTTCGGGAGGTTCCTGCACCGGATCCGTGCGGAAGAGACGCCCGGGTGTCGCCACTGTGTGGCCAGCCCGGAGGACACGGTGGAGCACACGGTAGAAGTGTGCCCCGCTTGGGAAGAGGAACGCCGTGCCCTCGTGGGGGTGATCGGCGGCGGCGACCTCTCGCGCCGGGCCTTGGTTCAGGCCATGGTCCGCAGCGAGGAGGAGTGGCAGGCGGTCGCCTCCTTCTGCGAGGCAGTAATGCTCGTAAAGGAGGAGGCTGACCGCATAAGGCAAAGGCAACGGCGCACTCGCCGTAGCCGTCGCCGCCGCGATCCTGCCGATATCCGGCCACCGTAGACACTGGCTCGCCGTCCGGTCGTCTGGTAGCAGTCCAGACCGAGCGCAAGTCGTCGATGGCGCGCTCCGTTCCCGCGCGCCTCAAGGAGCTGTCAGCAAACCGTAGGGACCCTGCAGGGTCGAAGCCTCCCGGAGCTGAGGGTTGATGCGAAAGCGTTACACCGGGGCTCTGGGAATAAGGCAAGGAAGGTACGGGGTAGGTTCTTTAGTCAGTAAGAGTCTGACACTTTTTCCCGCTCCGCCCAAGAGTGGGATTCGTCATTCGATGATTTTTACCTACCATAAAAAAAAAAAAACAGTAGCCCCCCTCACAACAAAAAATGGTTACCCCATATCTAATAAAATATATTTATAAATAAGCACATGGTTTTGCTTCCACACACATCACACTATTTGTTTAATAATTGTCTGTATGGTGCGCCGCCGCTGGTGGCGGTGGCTGGTGGCTGGTGGTTGTACCGCGTGGACTTTGACCACCGGCGGGGATATTACAACATTTGCTGCTTCCTTACGCAACCAGGCGCGTGCACTTTTCTTGCACCGAGTTCTGAATAGGCACAACAACACTAATCCCAGCGCTACTGCGATACCAATCAACAGGATTTCTAGATAATTGACTCTTTGTCCAATTGTACGGGGTAAAGGTACATTTAAATGATAAACTGATTTTAGCATAAACTTATGTATTGCCCGAAACTGATAGCTGATCGACCCGCGGCGAATGAGTCTCTCAACGATGCTATGCAACTACTAAAAATGCTTACTTAAACGTGTGGTTTTATTCGTTCGCTGCGCGTCGATGTCAGCATAAAATTGATACAATTAATATTGTACGGGTTTGCTCGTACATGCTCCCCGAGAAAAAGAGGTAAAGACAATATAGCAAATAAGATGAAACAATTAATTATAACAAACGATTTTATATTATTCTAATTTCCTTAGTGTCTCTATCGCACACACACTGTTTACAAATTTGATATGCTTGTATAAGGACCTAATATAGGGGAGGTGGCTTTATTTAACACTCGCGCACTTGTTACCACCTTCGCCCTTTCACTATCACACTGATACACTACACTATCTCCAACACGTTGCGTAGCCGGACATGCACCAGCGCCGCTGGGCGCGTCCGCTGCTGCGGGCATCTCCGGCACAGGCGCGGGAGCGCAGCGCGAGCGCGCGCGCCTCCACACGAACACTCCGAGACATGCTGCTACCACGCCGATCAGACAGTAGATCGCAGTGTAATGATGAATGTCATGAGGTGACAGACTGTCGAGTAACAATCCATTTTCTTTCATGATCTTGATTTTCTGTTCAATCGTTTTAAACTCTCGATCACTCTCTAAGCTGGAGTCGTTCAAAATATCTTGAGGAATAGATACGTTTATAACGTGGTTTATAGATGCAATGACTGGTGAATATAGGTTGGCGCTAATACTCATGTCGCTCATTCTTTGTTGATGCGCGATTACTTCAAAAGTATCTGATTTGATAATGCAGCCGTAGTCTATAGTTATAAGTCCGGAGTGAGTCAGCTGATGCGCGGTAACTTGATCTCCGCATATTGTTCGTAGGTTACATTGACCACAACAAAAATAAATATAACTGTTGATAGAGTGATTTTCCATCCATAGATTCTTACAGGGATCGACCTTGACTTCGCATGCTGATGTCCTTGATTGGCAGAAGTCTTTATCTTAGTTTAATTTGTAGATAGGAGAGTGGATATAACACAAATGTATGTTTGTCACTAGACATGAATTTATGATATTTTCCGTTATGATAACGTACGCATCCTCTTTCAGGTTCACAGCTATGAAATCTGACACTGGTTTGATTGATAACATGGTGTTGTTCGGCTTCTCAATAGGAATTGGTATAAGCTTGAATATTTCATAGCTGTCCCTGCTAATCAAAGGTATTTGTACTTCAAATATTGCGTAATTTTTAAGCATTCTTGCTTTGACTCGTAGAAGTTTAAACAACTGTGCTAGATCTGTATGAATATTTTCTACGGGTAACATGACGGCATTAGACAAGTGACTAGCTATAGTGCTCAGCTGATCTTGTAATTGTTCTGTTGTTATTAAGTGTGGATTAAATCGACCATGATAGATGTCTGTTATTGTATCCACTAAATCGTTTTGTAAATTTTTCAAGTCGTGTAATAGATTGCTCGCTACCACGGCTCCCATAGAAACTTCATTTGCTCTCGAAATATTTTGAGTTTCAGACTTTAAAACCACTAATGTATTTTCAATGTTCGCAAACTGCTGATGAATCATTTTATGTTGTTTATGCATTGTAGCCTCTGTCCGCTTTAATAAACTGAATTCTGCTTCTATTACCGAAGTTTGATTTTGCCAAAATGATACAATATGTTTTTGGTTATTGCGTAGGAGAGTGATGTCTTTCTCGTATTGTTCTGCGAATCGAGCGTCCAATACGCCGAAGAGACTGTTTGCTATGTAGCCGACACCGTCGATAAGGCCTCGACGCCACCTGTTCGCTTGTTTCAGAAAGTGCTGACTGAGTAACATATGATTATTGTAGTCAAGTTCATTGTACCCATGACGTAATTGTAATAATATTATGTCACAATGTGTTTGAACTTGAATTGTGCTGCAAGTTTGTTCTAGGGCCATTATACTGTTAAGTGCAGTAATTCCTTCCCAGTATGGGTCTAAATCATAGTATATGATTAGTTTCCAGTCGTCGCGTATGATCTTCATGTTTGTTAGTTTGTCGAAGTAAATATGTTGATTATTTTTGAATTGTGTGACGTTAAGGGCGCATTGGGAAGTTGTTATGATATTCAAGAATAATATGATTGCTGTAAAGACTGCCGCTATATTGTGGCGAGTGCCTCTTTTCCTTGTTTCAGACTGCTTATTTGTTGAATCACCTGAACTCCCAGTACTTGTTTGCTTGATTTGCGAGGGTTCATTATTAACGGGGAGTTTTGATAATTTCGTGATAGGACGTTTCAGTGTTCCGTTTTTAGTTTTTACCGTAACCACGCGAACATTACCGTCGGAACCGGGATGCAGTTCGATGATTCTGCCCATTAGCCATTTTCCCGGCGGAAGATTGTCATCATGAATCATGACAACATCATCAACGATGAGGTTGTTCTTAAATTGTCTCCACTTACTTCTTTCTGTAATTTTTACTAGGTACTCATTTCTCCATCTTTTCCAGAGATCCTGCACTATTTTTTGTGTCAACTGCCATCGAGTTCTTAAATCCGTTTCTGTCTCATGTATGGAAACCTTTGACCCACCTGTTAGGAAGTGAGCAGGCGTTAAAAAATCAACATCCTCTGGATCTTCTGATATAGCACATAATGGTCTCGTGTTAAGACAAGCTTCAATATGTGCGAGCACTGTAGATAATTCCTCAAACGTAAGAATTTGGTCACCAATAATCCTCTTGAAATGATATTTGAAGCTTTTTACTGTCGCCTCCCATAAGCCTCCTGCGGATGGCCAGGCGGGCGCATTAAAGCACCACTCGATTTCCATAGCTAATATTTCTGCTTGTAGATCTTTGTCTTGCATGATGTTCATTAATGCTTGATATTCCTGCTGTAATACCTTGTTGGCACCGACAAAATTTCGACCGTTGTCGCTATAAATAAAACTAGGCGTCCCTCTGCGAGCGGACATTCTTCTTAATGCAGCGATGAAAGAAATCGTGCTTAAATCACCAACAAGTTCCAAGTGTACCGCCTTCGTGATCATACACACAAAGACAGCCACATATCCTTTTGTGCTCTTGATGCCTCGTCCTTTGCTTGCTTTGACGTAAATATGACCAGTAAAATCTACGCCTGTATGTGTAAAGGGACGGGATGGATTACTTCGAGACTCAGGTAATTGCCCCATGATTTGCTGTTGGCAGTGTGGGTTTTGTTTCTTACATGTTACGCACTGACGAAGCTGCCTCTTCGTAGCGACGTTTCCTCCTAAAATCCAATATTTTTGTCTAATAAAACCCAAGGTCAGCCGGGCTCCGGCATGTAACATGGTTTGATGTGCTTCCTCTATTATTAATTCTGTTAGACGTCCTCTGTGCGACATAATAATAGGGTGCTGCATATCATGGCTGATATGTGCCTTTTTTAGTCTCCCTCCGACTCTTAAGATATCGTTTTCATCCAGGAAAGGGTTTAATTTTAATAATTTACTTTTTGGATTCAGTTTGCCTTCTTGTTTTAAATCTCTAATTTCATTTGCAAACTCTTCTTGTTGTACGTGCTTGATAATTTTTTGCTTTGCTTGACTGATTTCTGATAATGATAGATAATGCTTTTTTGCTTTTCTTTTGTATGTCGTAAACTTCATCACTAATGCTAGAATACGTGTTATTTTGCTGATTGAATGATATTTGTTTAATAGGTCTGTAATGATGCTTGATTCATGCTTTGTAACGATATGAACGTCTTCTTGCTTCTTTATTTCCTCGTTTGTGTTATAAATTGCTTGATTTTCTTTCGATGCTTCAAAAGATTGTAACCATGTTGGTCCTTGCCACCACAAACGATGATTATTCAGTTGAGACACTGTGAGTCCTCTGCTTCCACAGTCCGCGGGGTTTTCGCTTGATTTTACATACCGCCAAGATTGAGGTTTAATTATATCTGTTATTTGCATCGTCCTATTAGCTACGAACGTTTTCAAACGACTTGGGTTTCCTTGAAGCCATCCTAATACGGCTGTAGAGTCACTCCAACCATATATGTGTAGGTCATGCTCTGCTAGACATAGCTTAACTTTGGTCATAAGTTTGGCCAGCAATAGAGCTCCACATAGTTCCAGTCGTGGCAGTGATATTTGTTTCTTCGTAGGAACCAATTTTGATTTAGCTGCTACTAATATTGTTGAATGATTGCTATTTCTAATTCTGCAGTAAATGACGCAGGCGTATGCCTTTGTTGATGCGTCACAAAAGCCGTGTAACTCTACACTACTCGCTGTTTCCGTGCCGTACCATCTTGGTATTTTAAATTGATTGATGCTTTCTAACTCGACTTTGATTGTAAGCCATTCCTTGCTGATTTTATCTGGTACTTTCTCATCCCATTGAAGATTTAATAACCATGTCTCTTGGAACAAAATCTTCAATTTAGTTGTAACTGGCACGATCCATCCTAATGGGTCGAATATTTTAGACATGTCTGATAATATGGTTCTTTTGGTGATATTAGTGTTTGATGGTTCAATTTTTGATACAAATGTGAAGTTATCTTTTGTTGGATTCCATTGAAGTCCTAATGTCTTAGTCAATCCTGATTGTTTAAAACTCTTGCTTTCTTGTGTGTAATAGTCTTGATCTTCTTGTTTCAGCAGACGACTATCGTTAGATGTCCACTTTCTTAAGTTGAAACCCCCTAACTTCAGTAGATCCATCAGATCTTGCTGCAACTGTTGTGCTGCTGACAGGCAGCAGGTTCCATGGACCAAATCATCCATATAGAACGATTCTTCGATGACCTTAGCTGCTTCTGGAAATTTATCCCGTTCATCAACTGCTAATTGTCTAAAGGTCATCATTGCCAAAAATGGAGCTGCCTTTGTGCCGTATGTCACAGTTGTCAGTTGATATTCTTGTATTTTTTGCGATGGATTATCTCTCCACACTATTTTTTGTAGTGGTTGATCTTCTGGGTGTACCCAAATCTGCCTAAACATTTTTTCTATATCAGCCGTGAATGCGTACTGGTATTGTCTCCATTTAATGATAAGCGACTGAAGGTCTTGCTGTAAATTGGGCCCCGTGTACATCAAATCATTCAAACTTGTATTTGAAGATGTTTTTGCTGAAGCATTGTAAACAACTCTCAGTGCAGTCGTTGCACTATCTTCGCGCAGTACGCAGTGATGCGGAAGGAAACATTCCGGTGTCTGATTGCAAGGTGAAGGTTTCATGTGGCCTAAGTTTATGTATTCGGTAATGAATGATTTTTATGCGTTGAATAAAGAATTGTTTTTATGTAACTTTTTCTCGAGATGAATGAATTGAGCCACGGCCTTGTTTTTGGACTGCCCCAATTTTTCTTCAAATTGTGGTTTAAGTGGGAGTCTAACTTGGTATTTTCCATCATCCAACCGATGTGTTGTTGCCTTGTAGTATTGAATGCACTCTTGATCTTCTGATGATAGTGATTTTTCTTCTGTAACATCTTCTATCTCCCAAAACTGTTGAACTCTATCTAAATCAAATTGCACGACGTTGCACATTAGTTTAGTTTTGATATTTCCACACAATATCCAACCTAGTTGAGTTTCTTGAACAAGCGGAAGTGATTCGCTTAATCTGCACATGCCCGTTAAAATAATATTAGAATATACGTCCGCACCCAATAAAATGTCTATGGGTCGGCTGATGTTGTAGTCAGGATCTGCTAATTCTAAATTATCCAGGAAGGTGCATACTATTTTCGGAAAGGAGTATGATGGTAAATATTTTGTTAGGTTATTCATGATATAAGCATCGATATTAAATTGATATCGTTTGATTCTTGAGTTTGACATACAGTTCAGATTCATGATTCCTCTGCAACTGTTTTCTGTTTGCCCTATGCCTGTGATTATGCCATCACACCTGGATCGCTTCAATCCTAATTGCTGAGCAGCGTTCTCTGTGATGAGAGACATCTGTGAGCCCTGATCAATAAAAGCCCGCAGGATCAGATATGTCCCATCTACCTTTTGAACTTTTAGAAGTGCCGTTGATAGTAAAGTTTCTTGCATCATATTATTTTCCTGTGTCACGTGCGTGTTACCGTGATTTACACGTTCCTGATTAAAACGGCTATTGCTTTGCTGTGTAGAAGGCATCAAATTTCCTCCCTGTTTTGATAATTCCTTTGAATTCGAATCATGAAGCAATGTATTGTGAAATCCGTTGCATTCGATGCAACGTTTCTTTGATAAGCATTCTTTTCCTTTATGATCATATAAGCAATTCTGGCAATAATTCAAGTTAGCAACACATTGTTTTTTCTTCATTGGAGAAAAGTCAGCAAATCGTTTGCAATTAAATATGGCATGTGCGTCATTGCACACTGGACAGTTTGGTCGATTGTTTTGCAATTTCCTGTAACTGGGTGATTGCGAAATAGCCTTGTTGCTTGAATATGACTGCTTGAAATGATAATTTTTTGATTCTGATGGTTTATTGTTGCTTAAAGAAAAGGATTTTTGATGATTTATCTCCTGCTTTCTTCTGCTGGCTTCCATGCTCGTGAACTTCCCCTCTAGAAAGGCTAGAAATTCATTCAACTCGAGTAGTTCCCGAGGTTGCTTGATAGCTGCGTTGTATTCGCTGAATGTATCCGAATCCAATTTCTGGCACAAGAGGTGCACGATCAACGGACCCCATGACGTCACATCGACGCCGAGGTTCTGTATTGCGTTCATCGTTTCAAGTGCAGTATCATGGATTCGTTTGATATGATTGATTGATGATTGCTGTGAAATGGGTATATTCAATAAAATGTTAATATGCGATGTGAATATCATCCTTTTGTTATCATAACGGTGGCTCAGGATGTCCCAACTAATGATGTAGTTATCTGAGCTGATCGGAAGATGCTGTATGAGGCGCTCTGCTTCACCTTTAACCTTTGATTTGAGAAACTGCATCTTCTGAGCCCCGGATAATGATGGGTTGCTATGAACTGCTTCCGTAAAAAGATCCTTAAAAGATGTCCACTGATGGTAACTACCGCCGAATGTAGGTATTTCTATTTTTGGCGTAGTATGCTCTCTATGTGAAATAGACGACATCTTCTTATTGATGGCCTTGATAAGAATAAGAATAATTAATAAGAATAAGAATAATTTATTTAGACAAAATTACATACAGTGTTTTGATTCCTGAAACTCACACTAGGATTCCCTGTGTCGTGAGTTCCAGGCTCATTCGTTTCGTTGTCAGTTTTACTATTAAGTTAGAACAAAAATCATATGCTCATCCGTTACATTATGTTACTTAAACTAGGTTAGTTTGTGTTAGCACCTATACAAAAAGAAGATTGTAGAAATAATAAAAACAGTAAGGCTTGCGGGTCTCGAAAAAGTGTTTCTGATAAGTATTTTATAATTAATAAATAAGAAAATGCTTATATATATACAAATAGATATTACTTAATATATGAAGTATGAATAAATGAACACACTATGTGTGTGTGGTGTGAGTGTATGTGTGTGTGTGTGTGTACCTATGTGTGTGTGTGTGTATATGTATTAGTAGCTTTTTTTTTAGGAAATGAAGTCTTCCGTCATGTCATAGTCCAATGTAAGAAGCCATGTCGTGACCACAGATTTGCATTTAGTGGGTGTTAGCTGCAGAATATTGTGTCGATCATTCACTTTTTTATAAATGTGTGGTCCCATAAAATCGAAAGACCTTCTACCTATTAACTTATGGCAGCGAGTCTTTTCCCAATATACTCTTCTACTTGACACAACACAAGTACTAAGGGAGGTTTTGTGAAATCTTAGAGTGACAGATAAGATGTAAAGCTGTCTGACTCTTAGAACTCCTACTTCGGTGTATAGTGAGTTAGTAGGGTATCGAAAAGGACGTCCAAAGGCAACTTTAAGCAGAGCTCGCTGAGCTCTTTCTACCTTAATAAATGAGGTTTTGCCTGCTGCGCCCCATGCTGTTATGCAGTAGTTCAGGACTGATTGACAGAGAGAGTAGTACACCATCTTTAAAACTGAGTCATCTGCAATCTTACCTAGTTGCTTGAAAATACGGAGCATCTTTCGAACCCTACTTTTTAAGGCACTCAAATGTTTAGACCAGGACATACGATTATCTACAAAGACTCCAAGATATTTAATCGAGTCTGTCTGTTCGATGCGTGGGCAACTACAATTGTCTAGACTAGAGCAGGAATGTAGCTGTAGACAAGCAACATTGTTAGGGGACGTGCGTTTTGAGATGGCAAAGTTTATTGCTTTCGTTTTGGCTACGTTTAAAGTTAGGAGATTATGTTGCAGCCAATTCGAAACAGTTTTAATCCCGTTTTCGACAGAGTGCTGAACACTTTCCCAAGTTTCCGCATAAAATATAATTGCGGTGTCATCAGCGTAAGTAAAAATTTTGGCTTGTGGGATTTTCATGTCGCAAAGTCCATTTATGTATATAATGAAAAGGGTGGGGCCCAACACGCTTCCCTGCGGCACACCAAAGTTCACCGTGGTTGCGTCACTTGCATATTCCCCGACGATGACTTTTTGGATTCTATCATTGAGGTACGAGGTAAACCATTCCAGAGCAACGCCGCGAACTCCCAGAAGAGACATTTTTTTAATCAGGAGTTTTCTTGAAATCGTATCAAATGCCTTGGCGAGGTCCATCGATAGCGGCATTGTATGTGCTTTCGTGTTTGAGGTACATACGATGATACTCTTGATTCCGATCTCTAGCTCACTGTCTAGGTCCCAGTGCAGAGTGTTGATCTTCTCCCAGCGAGACCTTATTATACCCAGCAGATGATCGAATTCCCATTTTTCCGCTACAGTATCCATGTCGATGCTTGAAACACTATGTTCAAAAGCCTTGAAATTACTCATCTGTTTCCTAATCAGCTCATCGGTCTTGCTGTTTGATCCCTGAGACTTCAAAGATTGTACCGAGAGCTGCTGTAAGGTGCTTGATGTAGCTAGAGGAGTAGCAGGCTTTAGAATCGGTGTCGATGGTCTTTCCTCTGTTGGCTGATAATTCTGAATAACTGCTCTGATATTTTCATATCTCTCCTTCACCTTGTCGAATTGCTGCGAAGTGAAGTAAGTATGTGATCTGGCATATTCGATGCCACACAATTTTCTATGATTGGATTGATACTCTTGCCAGCATGCCTCCAAATTTTCTAACCTTCGGCGTATGTAGTCCGAGGTTTTGCGATCGGAGCCATCCTTTTTGAAATTGGTATAAACTTGCTCTATCTGATTGAGTAGCTGCTGTTGTTGGGCGAGAACATCCTCTAATGAAGACATATTGTTGATAGAAATGATTATAAATGGAACGATCTTACTTGATTGTCCAAGCGAGAGCCTTGTTGCTCACGCAATGTGGATCCCTGTTGATCCCTGCTGATTGCTGCTGCTATGCACTGCACTATTGCTGGCAGTACAAACACCCTCACTGCTAGTTCGTTGGACGTCACTAGTGAAACACTTTACAGAACTTGATTGCTACACTGTAATGTACACACGCGACATCCGGCTCGAAGGACCAAAAATGTACGGGGTAAAGGTACATTTAAATGAAAAACTGATTTTAGCATAAACTTATTACGGTAACAATGCGCCGACGTTTAGTCTACTCCTTACTTGAACACTTTGTTACAATTAAATCATGGTTCATATAGCATGAATGATGTATCGAAAGTAGTGAAACTTGTAAGTTTGGATAGATCATTTTTTTGGAAAAAAAAATTGTATAAACATTTTCTAACTTAAACTAAGTAAGTGGTAATAAACGCAAATAAAAAATATATAATTCTTCCTTTCATAGTCCTTTCTTTCCCTACTGTAATGGTAGCTACTACGGGCTTCGCTCTGTCATAAAATAAAAATAAACATCCCTTGGGATCTGCAACGTTCCCCATAGCATCCAATCATCCTTCGCTACTTATATTCTTCCTCTCTTGCACTCACTATAAGCGTCGCCTGTGGAATTCCATTGCTGGACTAGGCAAATCGTACCGGTGGGCTGATAACGCAACCGGTGCGTGTTGTTTTATGACTTACTAGCGACCCGCCCCAGCTTCGCACGGGTACTGATATTGAATAAATTATGCATGTATTATATACATAAACTTTCCTCTTGAATCACTCTATCTATAAAAAAAACCGCATCAAAATCCGTTGCGTACTTTTAAAGATTTAAGCATACATAGGGACCATGCCACTTTGTTTTATACTAAGTAATGAAGTCTCTCAGTCTAAATATTCCGAGTCCGAATTTATGATTTGAATTGTCAGAGCACAGTCAAAACTAAAATCGCGATATCCACGACTCCGGGATAGCGTTTTTGTAGCGGTTTTCAACTTTATTAGGGTACCATCCCTACACGTAAAGTGGAAAGTGATTTTGTTTTCATTTCTACCATAACATATGATATTTGTTGGATAGGTATTTAAAAATGATTAAGGGTCCCGTGTTAATGACGTACAAAACAGCTCATCAAGCCAAATAATATTGTTTATTGGAAAAGTTGCCAAAGACGTAACTAGATGGCGTTGGCGTCAAAATAGATCGCGCTATCATTGACTTCACTCGATCTTAGAAAAAAATCTCAAAAGTAGAACTTTAAGTAAACTTTCTAGGAAAATTATTTTGGACTTGATAGGATGAACAGTTTTTGAAAAATTAAAAAAAAAACATTCTGAACTAATTTTCTAATTTAACGTACATTTTTTTTTAACTTTTTTATATATTTTATTATCCTGAGAGAACCTAATTTCAAATAAAAATACAAAAAAAGAACAAAATCGGGTTACGAAAATTAAAATTACCACCGGGTACAGCGCCATCTCTCGGGAAATTGGGTTACTAATTTTTACATGGGCTACTGGGTTCTGTTACATTGTGAGAAATTTGTGGCAGACGGGAAACTACGGAACCCCAGACTGAGCGTAGCTCGACACGCTCTTGGCCGATTTTTTACTACATAAACGGCCGTATCTCCTTTTTCGTCAAGTTTAAAGTTTTTTTTTTCCAGCTTCGAGAGAATGCTAACCGGAGCTTATGGTTTAATATTAACCTCCATATATACAGACAGACGGATAACAAAATGATCCCATAAGGGTTCCGGTTTTACGTTTTGAGGCGCGGAACCTACCACACGGCACTTAGAGTTTCATGGTTGCATTCACTGTTGCGATTCTGCCGCCTACGGCTACACCATGTTGAACCCACTTTGAAATATTAGTACATACTATAAATGTAATAATATGTCGATGCCTTTACAGGAGAGCGTTTTAATTAAAGAATCTTTTTGAAATTCGGTATGAGTGTATAGTTTTTAATATGTTATCGTTTACTACATGTCATTACTTTATAATTTTATCGGTTTCTTGAATTTTGTTGTTACAACTGTTTACCGCGACATGAGGTCCTCGCAAAATGTTGTAACTATCACTTACTTTATTATACAAGGGAGTTCAAGAGCCGATTTGGATCATATCTGATACTTACCTACATCAATTTACGTCGAACACAAATAAAAAAAAGGTGTGGTATGTGTATCATTACTTGATATAATAAAATAAATACAATGTTTTTTCAGCCTAATTTCGTTTAGGACAATACCTTTTCGTTGATACGTTACCGAAATACAAAAAAAGCAGAATATTTTCAATCAAGTTTATCAAAATTTTACATTTTAGGGTTTAGAGTTTAGAATAAGAAACGATATTTTAAAGATTAGGAAAACATTAAAGATTAAGATTAAAAATCATTTTAAAAAATCTGAAAATAAAAATTTAAACTTTTTCTAAATTTAAATTATACTTTCAATTAATTACATCGTCCTTTAATCAAATTTTTACTACAGGGTAAATAATCAAAACTCAAAAAAGTATCGTAACCTTAATGGTTAAGAAAATTCTAGTGACCAATGAGATTTAAAAGAACAGAAGAAGAAGAACAAGCTTATTCTTCCATTTCGTCGTATCACCCGTCTCACTATCACTAACCTTTTCTTTCATATCCCTCCTCCCACAATTTTTACTTTGTAATCTTTTCCTCTCTCCATTTTTTCAAGTGACTATACTTATAGCTCATTCTGTAATATGCTTCATTCTTCTTCTTTTTATAACCATATCCAAGACAAACGATAGGTAAATAAGTAATGTTTAATAACTTACACTGAATCTAGAAAAGCCCGCAAATATTAAGTTTTGCTCGTAATATAGGTACAATAGAGGGTTTGTTTAACGACCCCAAAAAGCTGATTTCATGCACCTAACTGGTGTATTAATATCATCAGCATTTCGGCATCTTAAGGTATTGTTGTTGAAAGAAGTGGTCATCACCTTACAGTCTGATAAAACATTAAATTAATATTGAATCTTCAGAACAAACTGGTACCTCTTTTATTTTTACGATATTATTATCTTTAAGATCTTGTTTTCTCTGTGTACTCTTTAGGCGAAAGCTACACGTTATTACTATATACACTAAAAGTTTAAACCTCTGTCTTGATATAACATCAATGAATTTAGTCAAACATCATCATCAATGTGACTCAACTTGCAAGCAGTTGAAAAGACTTGAAATGGTTACAAACGATGGTTTTGACAGACCCAGACTTTTTCACAGGCTGTTAAATATCTCTTTGTTCGGAGATTAATACTGCTGTTGGTATATCAAATTTAACTAACACCTTATTAAGAACTTAATCACTTATAGAAATGGGAAAACTGTTGTTTACACACGTCTGAAATTTGAAGTTTCAGTAACGGCAGCAGGCAATTTATTCTTATTTATTTATGTCTCACAATAGTATCAGCATTAATTCTAAGCTTGGCTCTCCTATAACTAAATTAGACATAGTTATACATCGTTTTCTCTGTCACCTTTTTCGTTTAATTTATTGAAATAGTGCTTACAGCAGACTCAATAGACCAGTTTTCCTACTTGCTGTTTTTTATATTTTACTAGATAAGTTTTTATTTGACGTTGTTAGTCCTTTTTGAAAAATCTCTGGTCTTTAAATGAGTATTTTTTTTCATTACCTTTTTCAAACGATACTTTATTCAATCAAATAACTGATAGTGGACTTCGCTTAAAGAGTTCAACAGTGCAGAAACAAGCAGGTGGTGACTAAAAGTAACGAACAACGTTTTCTGATGAAAAAGTAACGAACAACGTTTTCTGATTTGGGAAACTAGCAATAAACACGAGCAAAAAGGAAAGTACTGATTAAATCAGTAAAAGTTGCTTTTACTAAAACTCATATGTAATCTTTCGGTGCATTTTGTGTTCCAGGCCCACATTTCCTCGACACGACCTGGATGCTTTTCTTGAGAATTGGTACGATAAAGCGAGTAACTAAGATAACTGGAAAGAATGGAGGAAGGCCTTTGCCCAGCAGTTAAGTAGAACAGCACAGGCTAGCTATATATAACAAAAATGGCTCTAACAGACGTAATCCAAATGGTTATTATACTACACAGCTATGAAATACGAGTAAGTGAGCAGTTTCAAGGTCCAAAGTAACGAAAATGCCATCATCTGTTATTTAGTCATTTAAAACTTCTCAGATTCATTGAAAATGGTTACCTAGAATGACTCTGACTTCAGTGATATTCATAAAACACTCCCTAAAAAATACATACAACGTACCCATTTCATACGAATAGCGACGTAAATCGATGTATGTGATGTTACAACTTACTTTTACATATCTAACATCGAAGTAAAATGTTTTACGTATCACTTAACATAAAATAATTTTAAAATTAGTGACGTAAATTGTTGTATGGGATCAATACCATATTTTAAATGGTTATCATGTTAGTTAAAGATAAGATTAAACAGAATAATAATTACTAGAATATTAAATTAACGACGTGAAAATTGCGTGAGAGGTGCAACTGGCAGCGAATTCCAACGTAATCTGTGATATGTGTTACATACAACGGACGCACGTGCGTTTTTCCCCGTTGTAAACCATTGCAAGTACTGCAGTCTACGCCGGAATCGTTCGAAACATACAACATTATACGTTTCAAAAGTACCTTAAATAATAGATTTTTTGGACTTTTTGTTTTTTTGTAGGATAGTTTACATAAAATTAGACTCTTTTAGATAAAAAACCCAAAATCGCCATTTTGTGGGTTACAACAATTTACGTGGGAGGCATCGATATGTTTAAATTGGTTTAATCAAATTTGCAAAGCGAGGACACAGGAAGTACATGATAAAATGAATTACACAAAAAATAGAGTTATTCGTATTTTTGAAGGATAGTGATAAGCATATGAGTGTTCGGAAATTCATGTTTCAAGATAAAGATAAAATATAATCAGGATTGACCACCACGAGTCACGACGGAAACGAGTACAGAACACCAACCAACACTTGGCTTTAACATTGTGTGCGCGCTCACAGGAGAGCACGTCTCGTCTGCTGGAACAACTGTGTCTGAAGAACAAGATGCATAGCGCGCGTGTTGTGGCGGCGACAGTCCTGCTCGTGGGGCTGGTACAATGTTTTCCCTGGGGTAAGTCCAAGTCTGTTCTTTAATTCTGTGTCGGACGGATACATGATTACGGCTTTTATTACCAACTAGATTTTGCCCGCGGCTTCGCCCGCGTGCTATTGGGTTTGGGGTTGGGGTTTCCGAGATGGTAGTGGCTCAATGTAAGCAATAGAACACATTTCCATTTTAAATACCTGTTTAATAAAATGTATTCAAGTTTATTATGTCTAAATTTGCGCACTGGTTAAATTTTTTCCCTGTACACACATACATACTGTCCTACCCCCACAAACATATACAGGCACGCCTCTACCGTTTGCTCCACCGTGTCCTCCGGGCTGTCCACACAGTGGCGACATCCAGGCGTTTCTTCCGCACGAATCCGGTGTAAGAACGTCCCGTAATTGCCATGTCCGGTGAGGACCTGCGTCAAGCGGAAGGTGAACTCGCCGTGAGGTCTCTCCAGTCACTCTTCAAGGAGGGGACTTATCGCCGTGATCATGGCGTGCCCGACACTGGGTTGCGATAGTCGCTGACACCATTTCACCATCGTGAGATCCCGCCGCAGCTCTGTCCGCACTACCGCGACATGTCGCTGTCCAGGACTGGGAACTGGACTGTTGCCTCCAAATCCCATGGTGGCAGGCCAACAAGGAGGCTCTCCGCTTGGTGGGGAACCGTGCGGTATGCCCGCACCACCCGCATTGCCATGATCCTCTGGCATGTACCATGTGTGGTAACCTAACCCATGTTTACTCTGATAAAATGTAAAACACTAGCTGCCTCGCCAGCCGACGGGATCCTTTTTTTGCTCATAATGGTTTTTGTCCTAATTGAAATTGTCATAATAAGTGAGGCATAATTTGCTTTGTCATAATAATATTGTGCCATAATTGGTTTTTAGCATACTGTATTATTAAGTACTAGCGACCCGCCCCAGCTTCGCACGGGTACAATGGATATTAAATATAATATATTTAAAAAGTATATACATATAAATCTTCCTCTTGAATCACTCTATCTGTTAAAAAAAACGCATCAAAATCGGTCACATACTTTTAAAGATTTAAGCATACATGTATAGGGACGAAGCGACTTTGTTTTATACTATGTAATGATGATAAATATTGTATATTCTATTGTTTTTATTTATAACTTTGATATGCATAAAGTTAGAACGGATATTATTTATTTATCTAGCATAGGGGTGGCTAACAATGTACTATTTATGTTTCAGACTTCGTCGTGAGTAGAAACAAGGGACTACATTTTTATTATGAAAATGGTGCATTGACACATACAGAAAACATATCGTTCGTAGACAGGATCGCTTCGGTAGCGTACGACCCGGTGCACTACCGGCTGCTGTTCGCCGACGAACGCGGCTTGACCTCCATTATATACAGCCTCGACCTGACCACCGGGGAAGTTAATAATTTAGTTACGACAGTAAGGGAGTACTACTTCCACAGCGTGAGAGTCGCCTACGAGCCCCTCACACAAGCTCTCTACTGGAATCAAGGATATAGGATATACACGTTGTCGCTAAACGCTGCGTCTTCTAACAAAGCAGGCGGGAACCGTGTACTTACGTTGGATCACTGGAGTTACGATCTCGCCGTGGACAGTTGTGGAGGGTACGTTACTAGTGATACATATTTTACTATACTGAGCGTATCTTCTTTCAAATAAAAATACAAAAAAGGCTAAAATCGGTTCACGCAATCCAAAATTACAGCGCCATCTCTTGGGAAATTGGATAACTAAATTATACATGGGTTACTAAGTTCTTTAACATTGTGAGAAATTTGTGACGGATGGGAAACTACAGAACTCTACACTGTGCGTGGCCCGACACGCTCTTGGCCGGTTTTTTAATAAATAGATTAAATCATTTACATATACTAAAAAGGGGAAAGGACCCAATATTGAGCCTTGTAGTACACCCATTTTCACTTTTAAACCAGGCGAATCGACCCCATTTATTTGAACCTCCTGCCTGTCATTTAGATAAGACTTCACCAAGCTCAGTGCAAGTTTACGCAATCCTTAACGAGCAACCTTAAAGGTCAAGATAAAATCACCCAATGGCTACTACAACAGGATTACCTTACAACAGAGAATCTCCTAACTTTCATCTCTTAAAATAATTGTTAAAGACACTCACACATATATACACTCCCCACCCATATACACACAAACACACCACACACGTACACAATTTCTTACTTATATACTCAACATACATATCCTCACCATGTAAACAGTATTTATTAAGTTGGTTTATGTGACACCGACACTGTTACCTGTAACTACTGCGAATGTCATATTATAATGTATACTCTTATGGCTGAACCCTATCTCTTAAGATACAGGCTAGACCTAGTTTAAGGGATAGAGTTAACAAGACTGTGCTAATATGTTGTTATTGTTAATATTAAGACATTACTTTGTATACAGTGCAATGTGTTCCTAATTTTAGTGAAATAAATATTTTTATTATTATTATTATTATTATTAGCTTTAAAAGCAAGGTTTTGTGTTTACCGCAATCAAATGTCTTTGAGCGGTCACAGGAAATTCCTATCGCATCTTGGGATTCTTACGCAGCAAATATGTAACATATCCATTTATGTTTGCCCTTGTGTGTAGGTTTATGACTCAGGTGAACTCGATTTAAACTTTTTGAATATGTAAAGGTGTTTGCAAATTACACTTACAGGTATATTTACTGGATCACATTGTATGAGATAGAGAGAGCTCGGTTAGATGGCTCCGAGAGAGAAGTTTTAATAAAGGGCATGGTTGCTGACCGACGAAGCTTGGCGATAGATCAACAAACGCAACTAATGTACTGGACGGAGATAAGAGATCTGAGTAACAGACGCGTCACGATCGAAAGTGCTAACTTTAACGGAAAGAACAGAAAAACATTATATGTTATAATAAACACTAGTTATGCAACTTCGTTGGCGATATCAAAAGACTTCTTCTACTGGCAGAACTTGAACGATGAGGGAGAGATTCTCCAATTACCGAAAAATTTATCGCTAACTGAGGCAACAAAACTGACCTCAATGCACAAAGCGGGCTGCTGGGACTGTCATCGTATCGCAACCAAGTACACGATACAGGAACAAATTCAGGGAATAAAGAGCTGCGATGCTCTCCAGAGACTGGTTCCGAAAGTCTGTTGGAACTATTGCGTCCACGGAGAATGCAGAGTCAGCGCCGAGGGAGATCCGACATGCAGGTGAAACGTGTTCATCTCACAGATATTCAGGACTCTGTCGTACTCTACCCTTCTCTACCTTACTGTAGGTACGCTTATCTAACCCACTGTACTTGACTCTGCCTCGCTCTATCTGACTTTACCCCGCTCTACCCTGCTCTACCTTACTTTTACCTCTTTCTCTCTGTCACCCAGCCACCCATCTCTTTTATCCAGCTTTTCCTTACTCTTATCCTGCTCTACCTTACTAATAATACTACTACTAAAATACTAAATTTATTTATTTTCGTTTATTTGACTCTACCCTAGTCTAACCTACTCTACTTCACTCCCGACTCTACTGTACGCTGCCCTGCTAGACCTTACTCTACCCTACTGTATCTTGCGCTACCTCACTGTCTGCTCTACTGTACCGTGCCTATTACAATCCGTCACAATATCTGTAGGTCTGCTGATTGACGCAGTTTGTTATCTTCTTTACTTCAGCTGTAAAGCCGGCTACTCTGGTGAGAGGTGCGAAGTGAACGCGTGCCTTGATTACTGTCTACACGACGGCGTCTGTTCCCTGGACGAGCACCATCAGCGAGTCTGTCAGTGTGCCGCGGGCTACGAGGGGGAACGATGCGACGTGACTATCTGTAACGAGTATTGCTTGCGGGGAGACTGTAGCATCGGCGCTGACGGTCGACCTATGTGCAGGTGAATCATACATGGAGTTCGTATCACAATACATCTATTAATGACAAGCTTCTGCCAGCGGCTTCGCCCGCGTAAAAGTCGGTTTACCCCATTAAAAATAATCCTTATAGCATGATTCTGTGTTTACGCGTGATGGTTTTTTAGCGTATTTCATGTATAACTTTGGTGTTTCTATACCGATTTATCTGATTCTTTATTTGTTGAATAGATCATAATGTTAACTTGTTTTTATCAGGAATGAGTGAGAGTGTTATAAACGTAAGAGTAGACAAATATAATCAGAAAGCTTCGAACTGCTATCGGCTATAAGCTATCGGGAGTTACAAGTGTTATTGTGAGGCAACCATGAAAGATACATACCTATGTTGTTGTGGGGTATTTTTTATATAATTTTAAAGAGAACATTTCCATCATACATGATTTCAGTGTGCACACTCGACGGAAATGGAGTAATTTCTCCTGTTTTCCCAACATTTCTGTTCACTGCTCTGCTCCTATTGATCGTAGCGTGATGAAAAGTATACTATAACCTGCCTAGGAGTATGAAAAATAGAAGTACTAGGACTACTTACGTAATAGGATTTTGATAATGAAACATTTTATTTGATGACTAATTAGAAAGGATCTCATGTAATTCGCTAGGATGTAGCTTATTTATATACACATACAGCTAGGTTGTAGTTTATTACAGTTACATCACATCAATTATTGATGTGATGTAACTATACTGCATTATTTTAATTTTAATACTACAACAATTTTACTTTTTTGACATTTTTATTTATTTTTGATATATATTGACATTCTAATTTAATACATGACATTTCAAATTTTAATTAAACTATTGACATTATACTTCATAATTTTGTAATGACGCACAAATTTCATTTTTATACACTATTTTTACTTTGATTTTTATTTACAATTATATTGTGACATTATTATATTTTTTGATAAATGTTATTTTAAACTTCAATTCTTTAAGTGATTATTATGTTTCATTAATTTTGTTATTTGAAAAATAATTAAATTGTAGCGACTACTTCAAATATTTATTTGCAAGAAAGTGATATAAAATAACAAAATTTGTGATTTGCATGCCTCAAGGTGTAATATGGTTGGACTGTAATATATTTTTCATTACTCATACTCTGAAAGTAGGTGTAAAGTTGCCTGCGGACAGGGTTGGAAGAAGTACTTTTACTCCCTAGGGAGTTTTACTTTACAACTGACAGTTGTTTTTTTAATATTTAGAAAGCAAATATTAAAAAAAAAAAACTAGTTCTATTTGGACATTTCTATTGAACCGTGACCCGAATTTATATACTGCCAGTACGATTGAAATAACATAATAATAGAAATTATTTAAGAATACTTTTTTTTAAATGACTTTTTTTTAATTTACTTTCAACTTTTTCATTAAAACTAATATATGTTTGAGAAAAATGTTGACCAGACCCATTTTTACAATGACAAAATGAAAAATATTGACTGAAAAGCCAGAGAGCCGAACACTGAAAAAAAATTGGCGGGTAAATGGTAGTCTCTCAATAATTTGTGGCCGATGTGATCTTCCTTATTTTTTTTTTCGAGGTCTAGAGTTTTGTTTACATTTTGCAAAATCTCTGTTATAAGAAATTTTTATTAACACGATAAGTTCATCAGCTTCAGTTATAAATTTAACGCAAAATTCAGAAGAGGAGAAAACCGCTTACCGCCTAAATCAAAAGAAATATACCTATCTAAAAACATACGAAGACCTTTGACGACGACTCAGGTTTTTATTATTTTTATTTTCCTCGTATTCATAATGAAAAGCACAGTGTTTACCTCGGGTTCAAGAGTTATTTAGTCCCTCGAACTATTTTTCATCCCTCGTATAACAATGTACTATTGAATAACTCTATGTAATTACCCATATTAGCAAATTAATGATTATGATTTTTATGTACTCACAATAAAATTATGTTTTAGTTTTCTTAACTATAGAGTAACTCTTCTGTATCATTTCAGCTGCATGGCCGGCTACTCTGGGGAGAGGTGCGAAGTGTCCATCTGTAAGGATTACTGTTTTAAAGGAAACTGTAGCGTCGGCGCTGACGGACAACCTTCTTGCAGGTAAATCACATTATCCATGAAATGATCTACCTATTATTACGGTTCTAACAAAAATACTGCCTTGCCAGATTACATATTGTTTGTATAAACCACTCAAATATAAACTAAGAATTCCATTATATCGAGCCAGCCACTAAGTTCAATGTAGTACAGATACAGAAAATTAACTTTATTTAAATGTAAAATAGAATGGTCTCACACAGAGAAGGGACAGCATCTATCAGCACACTTACTGAAACTGAGTTGAACACTCCAGACCTGTATCTATCTGAAGTCCGAGTACAAATGAACTGAGAGGCCTCGAAACTCACAATCATTGTTGGATTCCCTAGTTAGAGAGTAACTCTTCCGTGTGTTCGTTATTTCAGCTGTGAGCCCGGTTACTCTGGGGAGAGGTGCGAAGTGAACACGTGCTGCCACGAATATTGTTTAGCAGGTGGTTTCTGTGTCCTGAATGAGGAAGACATGCCACCGGCCTACCAGGACAGAGCAGGTTACGACGGTGGAAGCGAGGAGCCTGCCAATAAGGACCACAGGTAAATAAAAACTTGAACTCCTCATTGCCAAAAGTTATGTCCAGCGCCCCTGTGTGGGACGAGGAGCGTACACTCAGACGCGGCAAGTTTTCCCAAAGAAAAGGTAAAAATTATAACATAATTATATTTGCCGTAAATGGCTTTTGTTCACCTTTAGTGGGTGTTACAGTAATGAAAATGTTGACGGACTAACTAAAGGGAACTAACTAGCGCCACCGTCGTCTGTTCGGTAAGGAGCGCGCCCAAGTCGTCGAACCGCGCGTAATGCTCCTGGCGCGCCTCAAACAGATGCCACCAAAACCGTAGGAGCCCAGCAGGGCCGGGGCCGCTACAGCTGTGGGGATTTTTAATGAGTTACAGTACAGTGGTCCTGGAATGCAAAGGCAACTGACGCACGCTGGTGGCTTTTAATCAATAAAAATCTGACGCACCCTCTCTACGCTACGCTGAAATGGGAGAAACCAGTTGATAATTTCCAACATAAACAAAACCCTGTCACGTGAAACTTGAAACAGAACTTGTCATAGAATCACATAACTACTGCTACTGCATGCTCATAACTACTGCTAGTATCAATGATATTGCACTGCAGATGTGTTTGACTGTACGTTTTTCAACTCTTTTGCATATTTTTGCTAAATACCTAGTTTTAGTATAGTTCATTACAGTCACATTGTACCGGCGTGTCTGTATATTGTGCTACCCTGTGTGAACTGTTCGTTGTTGCAGCTCTGAGGAAGATACAGCCAGCGCATGCCATCAGTTCTGTCTCAACGACGGCGTCTGTTCCCTGAGCGAGACGGGCGCACCAGTCTGCCGCTGTACAACAGACTACGCGGGAGAAAGATGCGACGTTCCCGCCTTCCTAGCCCAATGGGTATACACACGTAAGGAAGATTCTTGTGTCTTATTTTAATAAAATACTTTTGAATCAGAATGTTTTCACTAGTGTAGTGACCATGGATGTCAGCGCTAGCGACGCAGCCTTATGTTCTACGGCCCACTTGCCATAACAACGGAAGAAGACCTTAGATTCCTGTCATTGAATTACAAACAATAAGTTCTGTCAGTACGATGATTCTAGGTGGAGTTGTGCTATACCTAGTATATGACTGAGGAAAGTCTCTCTTTCCCCGGTCTGCCGATTTTCTTGAACCAAATAATCTTGTTATTAGATCATTATGTATTATTGTGCTCTCTGTACAGATGTAGCGCCGGTTACTGTGGGCGAGGTCAAGTCGACGAGTGTAGCGACGGTTGTCTCAACAACGGAGCTAGTTCGCAACGAGCGCGACACGTGAAGCCGTTGAACAGTGCACGCTCTCTACGAAATTATACGCTCTAAGTTCATGGATATAAGTTTAATGAAGAGAAAGTAGTTAATTTAGTAGTAGCCCATGTATAAATTAGTTATTCTTAGGTCATTCGATCGCGGTATAGGTAACTTAATGAAACCAGTACTTGTCAAAGCGAATACAATACATTTTATTTATCAAAACCTTAGTCTAATCGTGGTGAATCTTAACACCGCCATCTATCGAGAGCTGTGGCAACTCGACACAAAAATCTAGAAAGTCGCACTACGCCATCTATCGAGTGCTATGACAATTCGAGAACCAAACAATTAGCTACCTAATATTCCGAGAGATGTCACTGTGTGCAATTTTGGATGTGACCCGATGGTATTTTGGATTATTTATATTTGAAAGAAAATACGCTCAGGATAATAAATATGTAGACTAAGTAAAAAATATGCTTGGTTAAATTACAAAATTAGTTCAGTACGTTGTCTTTAAAATTTCTCAAAAACTGTTCATCCTATCAAGGTCAAAATAATTTTCCAAGAAAGTTTATAAAAAGTTCTACTTTTCAGATTTTTATCATATTTTTAAACGGTTTTATTTAGCTCACCCCGTTTGTTTTTAAACGGTTTTATTATTATTAAACGGTTTTATTTAGCTCACCCCGTTTGTTTTTTTTTTTATTTATTCTTGGGTCAAATTTAGTAATTCAAATTTCACCCTCTTCCTGTCAACCGATTAATCTGAAATTTTGTATACACTTTGGATTTTGGTGACAATACAATTATGTTTATTCATTATTATTATAAATTCAAGATGGCTGCCGCTACAAAATGGCGGATAAATTATGTTTTATTAATCCCATCAATATGGGTATCAAATAAAAGGGCTCAACAAGCAGAATACAATATACTATAAAAAATTGAAATCCAAGATGGCGGCCGCTACAAAATAGCGGATAACGTAGGTTTTATCAATCCCATCAATATGGATATCAAATGAAAGTGCTCAACCAGTAGAATACAATGTACTATATAAAATTAAAATCGTAGATGGCGGCCTCTACAAAATGGCGGATAACTTAGGTTTTATCAATACCATCAACATAGGTATCAAATGAAAGGTCTCAACAAGTAGAATACAATTTACTATGCAAAATTGAAATCTAAGATGGCCGCCGCTACCAAATGGCTGATAACAGTTTTTTATCAATCCCACCAATATGGGTACCACATAAAAGGGCTTGACAAGAAGAATACAGTGCACTATACAACCTCAATATTTAAGATGGGCGCAGCCACTAAATGGCGTATAATAATAAGATTTAAATTTAGAAATTGAATCTGTTGTGGGGGCAAAAGTCATGCTACGGTCCAATATTGACGTTTCAAAGGGATTAGTAAATGGCGCTATAGGCTACTTCAACGAAATCGTTTGGCCTTAATTTCTTCGAAGTCAGATGTATGCAACAGATGTACCTTCCGTCCGAATTGATTTCGCAAGAGACGGAGTATATCTTATACACCCTAAAGCCATACAGTTTCCAGCTAAGTACAATTACGGGACGGCTGAAAGAAGAATGTTGCCTTTAATACTATCATGGGCTTCTACAATACATAAAATGCAGGGCAGCACTGTGGATCACGCAGTCGTATACTTAGGTGCGAAACTGTTTGAAGAAGGTCAAGCCTACGTGGCTCTTAGTAGAGTAAGATCTTTGCAGGGACTACGTATAGAGGAGTTGAACTGCAATAAACTAACGGGCAAGAAACCTTGCAATAATGAAGCACTAAATGAATTAAACAGAATGCGAAATAAAAACTAAAAACTAGCAAAATAAAAATAGGTAAAAAAAACTTTTTAACCCTAGATTACTACTCTACGTCGCAGAGGCGCCCGCGTTTTTGATATATTGCTTTATCTTTTTATCCTTTGCGCGTACGGCATTCACGTTCAAGGACATCTCAGTCATCGCCAGCACGTGTCGCAGGACGGTGTTTGCGTTACGGTAAGTGTAAGTTTTTTTGATATTACTACCCTTGGCGCTCCAAAGGCGTATGAGTAGTTTGTATGTAAGTTTTACGCTATTAATCAAATTATTTTGTTAGTGTTTTTTTGTTCATTATTAGTTACTACCAGTGTGTTTTATCTTTTTTTAGGTACGTCTTGAAACTTCAACATCATGGCTAGTAATAGAAGATCTATGGATGATATTATAGCTAATTGGCTAGAAGAATATCTGGGAAGAGCGCAAATCCGGGATATAATTGAAGTAATCCTAAAAAAACTTTCCGATGACTGTTCTGAAGAAAATGAGGGTCCACCACCGCCAAAAAAAAGAAGATATTGCTCTTATTGTACATCTAAAAAGAAGAAGATGTCCAAAACGACGTGCGCCAGGTGCCAAAATCTATCTGCGGCGAACATCAAGTTCATGTGTGTATCGGATGCATCTAAAATATTTTTTTTGTTACATTGCTAGTTTTTTTTAGTTGATTACTTCATAATTTACTATTTTTCAAGAGATTTGTATACTTTAAGTTTTTATTTTTTTATTTTTAATGAGAAGACTGTTACATGGCCTAAGTTATTAAAATTAGTTTCTAAGATTTGTTTGATTAAAGATTTTATAATAAAAATATATAAATATTAATTAAAATTGTGATTTTCTTTTTTTAGTAATCTACACAATTACATAAACAGTCAAAACATATCAATCATACTTATAGGTTTTTAACAAAATCATTAATAAATATGATGCGCCTCGCAGGCGTATGAGTAGTTTCTTTGTACGTCGCAACATGAGTAGTAATGTAGGGTTAAGTTAAACGGTTTTATGTTAAACATACATTGCAATGTTTAAGATAAATGTACTAAAAACCAAAAAATAATAAAATAGATACAGTCGTGGGAATTATAAACATATGCATAGACTAGACTAAAATAAAACCGTGGGGCACGTCAATCGTCTACAAATTATCGACTTAATGTGCGATAGAAGAATCGTTTAATTCGTCGTTAGGCAGTTGGCCCGCAGACGGTGAGGAAATTACTTACCTACTATTTTCTTGCTCATGGAAATTCCAATAGTTATACACTCCATGTAAATAAAAGAGATCTTTCAACTAGTTTATCGTTGGACATTCACACTGCTGGCTGGCGAGGAATTGTTTCACTGCTCGTAATTTGTCTCTAATCGACAAATCATATGATAAAAGTACTACTCGCTCACCACTATGAAACCCTAAAACTCGCTTATAATCGAGCTTGCTAGCTTGTTTCCACATTCTAGCCCTACTTATCATACGTCCATCGTTGTTGGTTGAACAACTGCCTAATTATAGTGTAACATTATCTACAAAACAAACCGTGCCCCACGGTTTTATTTTAGTCTAGTCTATGCATATGTTTGTAATTCCCACGACTGTATCTATTTTATTATTTTTTGGTTTTTAGTACATTTATCTTGAACATTGCAATGTATGTTTAACATAAAACCGTTTAACTTAAAAAGTTGTTTTACCTATTTTTATCTAAACTTATGGTTCAAAAGTTAGAGGGGGGGACGCATTGTTTTTTGCATTTGGAGCGATTATTTCCGAAAATTATCAAAAAACATCACTCTAATAAAACATTTTTCAATACACTTACACGAAAACTGCCTCTTATCGCACTCTTATTAGGTTCAATATAGCATGAATATCACCCAAGTGCTTTTTTGAGTTTATCACAACAAGGGCTTTTTTATTCCTTCCTTATCGTCACGGTCAAAGGTTGTTTTTTTTTTACTTAGTTTATCGAATCAGGCGCGAGGCGTCCCCCACCTGGCGCTGGACGACCCCCACGAAATTAGAAACTGACCAGAGCAGATTTGAATACTTTTTATTACTATATTTCTACTATATGTTTGAGATACAATTAAACGTTTCTTCTTTCTTTCTTTTTTTCACAAATCGTAAGTGTATTGAAAAACGTCGTTTGACACACGTGCAGATTTGTCATTGCAGCCCTCGGCTCCATAACACACTCGCCTACGGCTCATGCGAATTTCGCCTCGGTCGCAATGACAAACTTCCTGCACTTGTATCAAAATGTACTATTTTACCACTTTTTGTTTGTGCACTTTGTCGGTGTAGTTGATATACATATTGGTACCAAATTTCAGCTTTCTAGTGCTAACGGTCGCTGAGATTATCCGGGAACGGACAGACAGATAGACAGACAGACTTGGCGAAACTATAAGGGTTCCTTGTTGACTATGGAACCCTAAAAAGTCTTTAATATTAGGAATATTATTTTAAATTCTCTAAAGCGGAAACGGAAGCAGTGAATGTTTCTATAAAAGAGTTTAAAGAGGCTGGACTATTGGCAACTTGTTTTATATTAATTATACAGTTTAAATATGGTGAGCGTAAAGTTCTCAAATCTTGATATATGTGTACAAGCCTGTTGCACAAGGAGTCACAGTTCTCCCCGAAAGGAATCATTCTAGCGATGAAGTTTTATGCGGTGCCCGTTAATTTCCCTGTAAGTTACATCCAATAACGAATTCCGCTCTTGGGCGGAGCAGGAAACAGAGTCTGACTCCTACTGACTAAACACCCCACCCTGTTCCTTCTCTGCCCTGCGCTTTGGGACTAAGCCTTCCTTTCAGAAAGAGACCCTGGGCCCCAGTAGGCTTCGACCCTTTTGCAGAGTCCCTACGGCTTTGCTGACAACTCCTTGAGACGCGCGGGAACAGAGCGCGCCGTTGGCGACTTGGCTTGGTCCGGACTGTTACCAGTCGCGAAGTACCCATTGAACACGCGACCTACAACTCGGAAGTCGGGGCCGTTACCACTCGGCCACCACTGCTCTCGTGTATATTATTATTATTAACAATAACATTATACGATTCTTCTGTACTAGTGTGTGTGAACAACCATGTGTGAGTGGCCCCGGGACCTTATTAACAGTTTGGTGTTATCTGAGCTTCAAAGGACGTCAGACTTGAATATATGGTTTTAATTTCAACTCCACACCCCCACCCGTTCCTGAGATAAAGGGTATTGACAGACAGACAAAGTGATAGGATCACTTTGTCTGTCTGAAGGGTTCCATTTTTTCTTTATGAGTTCCGGAACTCTAAAAACAGCCAAATAGAAAAGAAAAATATCGGTAGAAAATAAATGACACGTGCATTCTGATATTATATTAATTTATTTGTTTCACGATTTATGAAAAATACAAAGTGTTTAACAACAAGATGTCAACAGCGCCGCCTCTTACACACACAGCTTATACTAAGAGCTGATCCAGTAACGGCGAATTCGTCGCGAAATGTTTCGCGTGTTAGTGAGATACTGGGCACCAATACATCGCGCCCACAAGCATCGCGCGAATTCTAAATACGCGCGTATATCACGTGCACTACGCCTGACTCACGACTTGCGCGTAATGCGCACATAAAATCAATCAAAATCAAAATGTTTTTATTTCACATAAGCCTACATGGGCACTTGTAAAACGTTAGAAGCTAGTGCACGGTTCCAAATTGGTCGTTTCCTATGGAGAAGAACCGGCAAGAAACTCCATGGTTACCTACTCTTTTAAAAAAAATGGTTTCTTACAATATTTCGTTGTTACAGTACTTACATCATTATGTAAGAACAGTGTAGACCAGTCAATATTGTACGTAATAATAATTACTATGCGTTCCAAATAAGAATAGGATCGATTGACAGCATGTGACGTCACGCCGTACTGTCAAATCGAAGATATTCTTACAAAATTGAAGAACACGGAGATAAGTAGAATTGAAAAACTGAATTCTGATTAAACTTTTTTCGTTCGCAGTTCGTAAATAATTTTTTTTTTTCGTAAATAAACTAAATGTTAAAAATATCTTTTCTCGATTTGACAGAAAATCGTGACGTCACAACATGGCAATCGATCCTATTCTCATTTAGAACGCATTGTACAAAGCAAGTGCACGAATCTAGGGAAATGGAGCGTCATAATTTTGCTCAAATGCTCGCGCGTAGGTTCGCTCTGTCTGGGCGAAATAATCGCGCGTGATACGTACGAGATAATCGCGGCCAATTCGCTCCTTCTGAACTAGCTCTCAATACTTCAATTTCAACTCTTAATGAATGGCCTTTGTGGACAAGCTCTTAATAAAACATAGCTTCACCCCTGCGACATGTGCCGAACTGACATTCCTAGAGTTGACAAGATATAAGAAAATGTCGATAGCAAATATCGACGTTTCTTACTATTATCGATGCTAATGTAACTTATAATTTCGCACGCTCTTGCACCTGATTGCTGACGAGACCACGGAGTAAATATAAAGAGGAGTTGTTGTATCAAGATTGTCCTAAGAAACAGCTCGTGACATTTTGCGGGGTGAGGGGGTGTTACACTCCGCCCATTTCTTTAATTTCCATCTGCCGGTCAATAGCCAAACTACTCGCTCGATCTGTCGATTTTGTGTTGATGTTACGTAACTATCCATCACTAGATGTCGCTAGGTACAGGGTTCCGTACCGTTGTATTTTCGATGTACAAAAGTGACTTTTCTACAGATTTATTATAATATACCATATTTTATTTATAGATTTTGATATCCAGCGTATTTATTGTTTTAGATGAGACAGCCACGGGACATACGTAAAATAATTGGAATCTAATTACGGACCTATCTTTTTGTTCTGTTTCTTTTTGTTGACGATAGATGGCGGTCTGTTTACGTTTACGGAGTTGTGCACAGGACGAACGCCAACAATACACTGACTTAAGCCACGCCCACCATGATGACGTCAGGACCGTGCTGAGAATCACAGTGCACAGCCGTTTAGGCCATCTCCTCTTTATATTTACTCCGTGGACGAGACAGACTTATTTTGTTGTACTCTGGGTGAATTCACAAGAAATGCATTATTTATAAACTAGCGACCCGCCCCAGCTTCGCACGGGTACTGATATTGAATATATCAAATATCACTCTATCTATTAAAACGACAACGGATTTTGATGCAACCGCATCAAAATCCGTTGCGTATTTTTATTTTTATTTTTTTTTAATTGCCATAAACTAGTGCTTGACTGCGATCCCTTGTTTTATACTATGTTATGATATCGATACTCTAGTCTATCCGTATACGATAATTCATCGCACATCACTAACTAGGTCGTCATTACCAAAAAGTAACACATTGACAGGTAGCTCCTGTCGGTTTGTACTACAAAATTCAGAACTTCGTTATTATTTTTATATTTATTTAAATTTTATAAACATATTTTATACATTTTTAAATATTTTCTTAACAAAAAAAGGGTTTATTATTATTATTTCTAGCCCACACTGTCCCACTGCTGGGCAAAGGCCTCCCTCCATTCCTTCCAGTGTTCTCGGTCTTGAGCCACTTCTCACCAATTCCTAAGGAAGGCATCCAAGTCGTCCCGCCATCTCCTTGCTCTGCCGTAGAATGTCATAGACGTGATTTTACCGACATCTGTCGCAGGTATCAAGCTGTTTCATTAAGTAGTGTCGCTTCAACAAGTACGCGTGTAGGAAGCTACGCGGCGGGGCACAGTGGGCCTAAAGGTGCTGATAGATTTGAGCATTCACTTGTAACAGAACATCGAGCATTCGCCGATTTTATATTTGTCGAACTGAACAACGAGCCGAGCCAAGCATAGAGCTAAACATGCTATGAACGTTTTCATGAGCATTTTAGTGAATGCTTAGTCTATAAACATCAGTCTTCTATGATTGTCCCAAGACATTTTGAACGCACACAACACTAAACTGCACTGGAGCTGGAGAGCAACAGGGTTCATCATCATCATCATCAATCAGCCGAAAGACGTCCACTGTTGGACATAGGCCTCCCCCAAACGTCGCCACCACGAGCGGTCCCGTGCGTCTTGCATCCATCGAATTCCAGCAACCTTGACCAAGTCGTCGGTCCACCTTGTGGGATGCCTACCATCACTACGTCTTCCGGTACGCGGTCGCCACTCCAGAACCTTTCGGCCCCAGCGGCTATCTGTCCTGCGTGCAATGTGCCCTGCCCATTGGCACTTAAGTTTGGCGATTCTTTTAGCTTTGTCAGCAACCTTGGTTCTCTTGCGGATATCTTCATTTCTAATTCGATCACACAAGAAAATCCGATCATAGCTCTTTCCATTGCCCTTTGGGTGACTTTGAGTCGTCAACAGGGTTGCGTGGAGGGAATGCTCGCTAGACTTAGGGAGCATTGCTTCGACCCGTTCAGTATTCTATCGTGCGTTCGGTCGCCAGAACGTACGATAGAATGCTCATGACAAGTGGATGCTCAAGTTTATCAGCACTTTACAATAGTGAGTGAGTCTAGCTGGCGGGGACGGAGGGCGACACGTAGTCCTCGGTGCGCATGTCGTTGATGCCCAGCTCCTCGTCCTGCTCGAAGGAGCGCGTGTAGCGAGTCACCTTCAGCCCTGCAACACCACAACACATATATTACAGACCACAATATGTCCACAACTATCACACAACGCCATCTAGTCCCAAGCTAAGCAGAGCTTGTGTTATGGGTACGAGACAACTGATAAACATACTTCTATATTTCTAAATACATACATATTATAGATAAATTACACCCAGAAACAGAACAAATGATCGTGCTCATCACACAAACATTGGTCCTGGGTGGGAATCGAACCCACGACCTCCCGCATAGCAGTCAGGGTCACTAACTACTAGACTGACAGGCCAGGACCTTAAAGTAAGATTGTTATATTCCTGTTCCAGAGTGTGCAAGTGACAGCGTTAGACACGTTGTCTAGCGCCGTCTCTTTCCCACTGAAAGTAATATCGAAGTAATTTGCTATAAGAGCTTGTGGTAGGCCCCCTGATCTGTCATCATCACCCTTTATAATGTTCCCACTGCTGAGACACAGGCCTCCTCTCTAGAAGACAGAATAGGCAGGAATCCACCACGCAGGCCCAGTGCGGATTGGTTGATATCACATGTCTTCGAATGTTTGGTTCTAGGACATGCCGGTTTCCTTACAATGTTTTCCTTCACAGTTTTTGAGAGCAGTAGTAATGAAATAATTTACATTAAGTAATGCGCCTGGCTGGGTTTGATAGTTACATCAAGGGACTGGAACAGTTTGCCAGCTGCGGTTTTCCCGTCCGATAATAATTTAGGTGTCTTCAAGGCTAGAGTGAATAGATGAAGCATGCTTGCCTAGAAGTACCTATTCATTCTTAAATTAAAGACAGGCAGGGAATTCCAGTCCTTAGCTGTACGCGCAATAAATGTGTTCCCAAAACGCTTTGTACGTATAGGAGGGATGTCCACCATGTACCGGTGGCGCCACGCCGTACGTCTAGTGGTCCGATGATGGCGGAATTAATTACAGGGTGTCATTGACATGTTAACGCAAACGAATACCATAGATCCAGTACATGATTCTAGACCCCCCAGTGGTGGAATTTTTTGTCGGTTTTTTCTTATTTTTTTAATGATTTTTTTGCAAAAAAAATGAGTGCATTACATTCCAAATTAAAAATGTCATCGGGTTTGATCGACAAAAAATTCCACCACTGGTGGGTCTAGAATCATGTACTGGATCCATGGTATTCATTTGCATTACGATGTCACTGACACCCTGTACATATATGTTTTGTAGTTTGTAAGCGATGAAGTGGTCGACGACGGAGCACGCTTGTCTAGAAGTAACTATTCACTCTTGTTTTAAAGTAGGGGTTGTAGCTATCAGGAAACGCAGACTTCGACAGGGAATTTACAATAAATGTGTGATGTCCACCAAGAACCGGTGGCGCAACGCCGTACGTCTGGTGGTCTAATGATGGATCTGAGTATTAAGTGAGTTGTCTATACATAATGGGTGCGTACCGTCGTCGGGCAGGCTGGGGTCGGGCGCGAGGCTCTGCACGTAGGAGTTCCCCGCGGGGTCGTCCAGTATCACGGTGACGGCGCGCTCGCCGCGCAGCACCTCCTCCACTTTCTCCACGAACCTGCGACACACGAGGACACCTCACTACACACACTCCACATCGCGCCTACCGCGCAAACCACACACTACACATTTTACAACAAAACTAAAACTGACTTTGATAGAAATCGAACAAGCGCACGTAGTGTTCCGTACAATTATTTATAAAAACGGTAAAAAAAAAAACACGTTTCGTTTATAAAAACTACAAATAACTACTTTATTCTGTTCGAGAGAGTGACAACAGAAATATGTACGAATGTATGTGTAAATGATCAACTGCCTGACACTACCACTCTTTTTTTATGGTGGGCAAAAATAATCCAATGACGAATCCCACTCGTGGGCGGAGCGAGAAACAGTGTCAGAATTTACTGACTTTGACTTTGATACTATCACGGTTCATGAGATACAGCCCGTTGACAGACTGACGGAGAGTTGGTAATAGAGTGCATCCCATCGTTTTATTCTTTTGATACGGAACACTAAAAATCACCAAATTATTTTAATTTCGGAAACAGTTTTGGGTCACTTATCCAAGGAGATGGTGAGGTAGACCGAGACCTAGCTCATGGGATCAACTCAGGATGGATGAAATGGCGACAGGTCACGGGAACAACTTGTGGCCCCT
This sequence comes from Mythimna loreyi, assembly GCA_029852875.1. NCBI lineage: Eukaryota > Metazoa > Arthropoda > Insecta > Lepidoptera > Noctuidae > Mythimna > Mythimna loreyi. Next base: position 12,477,696 of record CM056806.1, on the reverse strand, counting down.
CAAGTTGAAGGGTAATCTACTAGTCCGTGTTTTTTTTTAGTGGCAGGTAAAATCAACCAATGACGAATCCCGCTCACTGTTTCCCGTGGAGCGGGAAACAGTGTCAGACTCTTACTGACTAAACAAGCCACCCCGTTCCTACCTTGCTTTAACTAGTCCATGATAAGACCTGACATACTGTATAGATTAGAATTTTGAGGAACGAAACCATTCCAAATGAAGCTCAAGGTTGGGACAACTCATCGTTGGGATATAACGTGAAGTGTAAGCAATGAGGACAATGTTGTTGTCACAGAGTTGTGCTGTGGCGCTGGTGAGGCCCTCTATGTGTAGTTAGTGTGTAGAGAGGCCGCCGATGACGCCCTCTGTGTCTAGTTAGTATATATAATAATAATAACTTTATTTCAGACCATGTTAAAAGACAAATAGATCCATATTTATGTTAGTAAGTACTTAAGAACTATGTTAGTAAACCACAAATAAAATTGAAAAATAAAAAACAGCATCATTTTGACACATGGAGCGCAATCCAGTGTCTCAGAAACGGACTGTCGGGTGTGAGCTTCTAAAAACATTTTAAGAACATTATTATATTGAACACGTAGGGCACTAAGTGCCCGCTGAGTACAGCTGACCCACAGGGCGCACGAGTAAAACGACAAGCAATATGCCCGAAACATAGTTAGACCCTAACTATACTAACTATACTATAGTTGAGACCCTCTGTATGTCATCATCATCAGCCTTTTTAATGTTCCCACTACAGGGACACAGGCCTCCTCTCCAAGAGAGGGAATGGGACGTAATCCACCACGCGGGCCCAGTGCGGTTTAGTGGATGTCACATGTCTTCGAATGTTTGGTTCTAGGACATGCCGGTTTCCTCACGATGTTTTCCTTCACCGTTTTGAGATGAATATAGTGTGTGTATGTAGTGAGTGTGTAGAGAGGCCGCCGATGACGCCCTCTGTGTGTAGTGAGTGTGTAGAGAGGACGCTGGTCGTGTTACCGGTCGAGGCGCTCGCGGTTGACGCCGGGCGCGTCGCCGATGGCGCCGGGACAGTCGCGCAGCTGCGCCGCCGTGGCGCTGATGAGCCCCTCTGTATATAGTGAGTGTGTAGAGAGGACGCTGGTCGTGTTACCGGTCGAGACGCTCGCGGTTGACGCCGGGCGCGTCGCCGATGGCGCCGGGAGAGTCGCGCAGCTGCGCCGCCGTGGCGCTGATGAGCCCCTCTGTATATAGTGAGTGTGTAGAGAGGACGCTGGTCGTGTTACCGGTCGAGACGCTCGCGGTTGACGCCGGGCGCGTCGCCGATGGCGCCGGGAGAGTCACGCAGCTGCGCCGCCGTGGCGCTGATGAGCCCCTCTGTATATAGTGAGTGTGTAGAGAGGACGCTGGTCGTGTTACCGGTCGAGACGCTCGCGGTTGACGCCGGGCGCGTCGCCGATGGCGCCGGGAGAGTCGCGCAGCTGCGCCGCCGTGGCGCTGATGAGCCCCTCTGTATATAGTGAGTGTGTAGAGAGGACGCTGGTCGTGTTACCGGTCGAGACGCTCGCGGTTGACGCCGGGCGCGTCGCCGATGGCGCCGGGAGAGTCGCGCAGCTGCGCCGCCGTGGCGCTGATGAGCCCCTCTGTATATAGTGAGTGTGTAGAGAGGACGCTGGTCGTGTTACCGGTCGAGACGCTCGCGGTTGACGCCGGGCGCGTCGCCGATGGCGCCGGGAGAGTCGCGCAGCTGCGCCGCCGTGGCGCTGATGAGCCCCTCTGTATATAGTGAGTGTGTAGAGAGGACGCTGGTCGTGTTACCGGTCGAGACGCTCGCGGTTGACGCCGGGCGCGTCGCCGATGGCGCCGGGAGAATCGCGCAGCTGCGCCGCCGTGGCGCTGATGAGCCCCTCGGCCGTCGTGAAGCGCCCCCCCAGCGCGCGCCCGCCCACCTCCAGCTCCAGCTCCGGTATCTCCATGCTGCAGGTCTCTGACTGCAACAGTAAGTGACGACTTCACTGCGCTGCTGTGCTGATACGACAGATAGGCGCATTGGACGCGCAGACACGACTCTGTGATGAGTCATAAAAATAATACGTATTTATCATGACCCATACTCTGAAAGTAGGTGTGTGCCTGCGGGAAGAGTTGAAAGTAGTACTTTTCCTCCCTAGGGAGTTTTACTTTCAACTGACAGCTGTCTAAATATTAAAAAAAAGTAGTCCTATTTTGGCTTTTATTTTTTTATTTTCGTCGTATTCGTAATGAAAAATACAGTGTTTACCTCGGGTCAAAAGTTATTTACAAATACAATTATGTTTATTGTTCAATAAGGGTAATTACAATCATTTGACAGATCTCTTTTAGTCACTCACTTTCACCCCTCGTATAACAATGTTTATCACCAAATCTTGTAAATTAAATTTGATCCACTTCCCGGATACAGATTGAGCTGAAATTTTGCATATATGTATGTGTCAATCAGATGACAATGCAAAATTTATTATGTCGCGGAGTTGGTCTGATTATAGAACCGGAAGGTATAACGCTGTAAGAGCTAGCTATGAAAGAAATATTTTGATTAAAAACTGCAGTGAACACCAAACAACTTGACCTAATCTGAAACATAAGTTTAATATTCAGGTTCGAAAACCGATGATGATGGGTGGGGACCCACAACACAAACGATTCAGTTTGTTTTTTATGGTAGGTAAAAATCATGAAATAACGAATACCGCCCTTGGGTGGAGCAGGAAACACTGCCAGATTCTTACTGACTAAAAAATGTACCCCATTCTTTCCTTGTCTTATTCCCAGGCCCGAGCGGGGAACAGTGTCATACTCTTACTGACTAAAAAGCCTACCCCATTCCTTCTTTGCCTTATTCCCAGGCCCTGGTGTTACGCTTGGCTTCGTCCCTGCAGGGCCCCTACAGTTTGCTGACAACTCCTTGGGGCGCGTACCTTGAGCACGTCGCGGCTGAAGTCCTCCTTGCTGGCGATGCGCAGCTCGAAGCGCACGCCCTTGTCCTCGATGCCGCCGCCCGACTTCACCTGCCGACATCCACCGAGCATCGTCACAACTTTATAATAATACTGGCTCTCGTTAGGCGGCTGGATCAAGGGCTTGATTCAGAAAGCGGTACTCCTGGACACGGCTCGTATTGTTAGGAGGTTCCTTTCTCTGGAGCCCTGACCGCCGGTAGCTTGGACCCTGTTCCCAATACCGGTGGGACACTATTTTTTATATTTTTAATTTTTTTTTATAGAAATATTTAAAATTGTAATTGATAAGTAGTTTTTATAATATTAAGAATAATCGGAATAATAATACACTAACACACATAACACTAATTGATAAAGAGAATAATACATGCATGTAATACATAATTGACATAGCATTCCCCATCACTACAACCAAGTTGGTCTAGTGGTTAGTGTCCCTGACTGCAATGCCGGAGGTCGTGGGTTCGATTCCTACCCAGGACAAATGTTTGTGTGATGAGCACGATCATTTGTTCTGTGTCTGGGTGTAATTTATCTATAGTATGTATGTATTTAGAAATATATAAGTATGTTTATCAGTTGTCCAGTACCCATAACACAAGCTCTTCTTACTGCGGGACTAGACGACGTTGTGGGATAGTTGTGGAATATATTATTACTATACCTATATTATAAACCCTCTGCAGAGATCGGTTTGCAAACTTACACTTAATAAATGGTTGAAAACTTTTTCACAAGAAGTAAGTGGGTGTACTTACCTCGTTGGTGCGATGTCCGCAGACGTCGCAGGTGGTGCTCATGATGACCACCTCCTTGAAGTGCGGGATGTCTGCAACACAAGGCGGCGTCAGATCGAACCACAAAATAAAAAGGTACAGAAGTCAATCTCATGTACGCACTTCACTTTACATACCTACGCACGGCGGTCGCGCGCGCTAGGGCTGTCAACTGGATTATGCACAACAAATTATCGTGCTAATTGCAAATTTCACAGACGCGCGTCTCAAACGTGACACCCTCGCGGTCGTAATGATCCTCGTTGAGCCCAGTTGTCGCGTCGGTGAACGGTATCTATGTGTGCGTTGCTCGAGCGCGCTTTGTACGTAGATTGACATCTGTACGTATATAATTTGTGCCGTGACGGCGGCGGCCGCGGCACTGCAAGCGGCGCGAGGCGGCGGTACATGTCCACTACACCAGCGATAGGCTTCCTCTACTGGTAGGCTCTGTGTCCTAAGCTACCTGATCCACCCCTTTAATAGCTTTTCAAAGGAGATTTTTTTTTTATATAAGGTGCTTTTAAAATATATGCCACGCTTTTTATGAAGTATAGTATTATGTTTATAGATTACAAATAGTAAAGATAAAATGTTGATAATTTGTGTTTTTTTTTTTTAAATAAAATTTTAATTCTTTTTTCGCATAAAACCATCCTCCGGTGTTACGATATTACGATACGCTGTTGCCACTCCGCGCCGCAAAACACCGGCGCCATTCATACTACTATTGTCATTCATTTCAAACGAATGCCGCCTGCGCGCCGGCCACTCGGTCCTCACTGCCAGTCGCCCCCACCCCTCCCCACCGCCACAGGATTTAGTTCTATTTTTATCGCGCGCGTTTTTATTAAAAACACTTAGGCAAGTGAACAGTAAAACGGACACATTGAACAAAGTGAAAACCCATTTGTGTGCAACGCAGAGGAGGACTTGTGCAACAGTTTCAAAGCCAGTAGGGAGAGTGTAAATACGGTGCAATTGGTGTAGGTAAATAACTTTTAAATACGCCAAGTTCCTGTAATTTATCGATATTTGATATTACACTTTTGAGCCCTAAGCGAACGCCGGCGTTTTGTTCTTTAATTGTGTCTGTAATTACAAAAGTCGAAAGGTTAATCTAAGTACCTATTGTTTACACTAACTTGAACTGAACTGTTTTAAGTCTGATGTGAAGTTTATCATCGTAACTGGTAACTACTGGTAAGTAATTGCACTTTAAAACACTTGTTTGCCTGAGTATTATTGCGTACCTAGAGGATTAGGTAGGGACAAGCTAGTCAGCTGATTTTAGTTTTCATTCGTAGAACGAATGGAAAGAGATAGCAGCTGTTTCATTGACGAAAGAGAACCACGTTGTGCAGATTAGAGTCAATATTTATTTAACTACTTTATTTTCTCAAACTGGATTAACTGTTCCGGGGTACGAAAGCTCTTCACTATTGTAATCTATAAACACAACAGTACACCCCCAAAAAGCGTGGCATATATTTTAAAAGCACCTTATATATTAGGTAAAAATCTTCGAATGACGAATCCCGCTCTTGAGCGGAGCGGGAAACAGTGTCCGACTCTTACTGACTAAAAAACCTATCCCATCCCTTCCTTGCCTTATTCCTAGAGCCGCGGTAACACTTTCACACCAACCATCGGCTCCAGAAGGCTTCGACCCTGACGAGCCCCTACAAGGGTGGACTAGGTAAGTTAAGACACCGACTGTACTAAGATAATCATACAATGCGTTCCAAATGAGAATAGAATCGATTGCCATGTGACGTCACGATTTGCTGTCAAATCGAGGCAAGATATTTTTATAATCCGGTTTATTTACGAAAAATATAATTTTATTTACGAACTGCGAACAAAAAAGTTTAATCAGAATCCAGTTTTTCAATTTTACTCATCTCTGAGTTCTTCAATTTTTCCAAAATATCTTCGGTTTGACAGTACGGCGTGACGTCACATACTGTCTATCGATACTATTCTTATTTGGAACGCACAGTACTAGCTTATTGCCGCAGCTTCGCTCCAATCACAACCGCGCATTTTCACAAAAAAAAAAATACAAAATTACTTTTTTTTCCGGTCGTTGCGTACTACCTGCAAGTCATTGAACTCGCCCAGCTGTCATTTACTCCGTTGTCTTTTTTTGTCAACTCGCCGTGTACCCGTGTCCAAAGGTTGTCTTTAAATAATCTCTTCTAGCGACAAGACCGCCCATTGTAACACTTGAGTAATTTTAAGCTCCTGATGTACCAAATTGTATTTATGGTGTATCTGTCAGATTTGTTCAATACATTTTGAACCTTGTTATATTATAGTTAAGAGTTGAAATTCGTTTGCAGAATTTTGACAGTTCGTTGTAGTCTGATATGCTGCTTACCGTATTTTATTTTTTTATTTTACCTTTACAAATCGATAAAGCTTCATGTACCGAATCAACCCTTCACGGGATTAAAACGATCAAAATTTAACGGTGTATAACACGCACGGTCTTCACAAAACCCTGAGTCTTAAGACTTGAGTGAATAAAATGTATTATGCGTTCCAAATATGAACAGGAAAGTCAATAACCTCGATCTTAAAATTTCACAATTTTGAGTGAAAATGTTTCGGTTTGCAAAAAAAATCTTATTTGCGTATCAATAAAAAGTTTTTTTTTGCTTTTTATTAATAAATATTATTTAATTCTAATTGAAGTAAAAACGTTAGGGTATAATATAAATTTGCCAAATATATTGTTTTAAGTCATAAATAGTTTAAAAGAAAAACTATTTTCTTTCTTATTTTCATTGTTAGAAACAATTCGCCTTTTTCTTCTATTTACCACAACTCAGACAGAACAGAGATAAACAAAATTGAAAAACTGTATTCTGATTAAACTTTTTTCATTCACGATTCGTACGTAAATTATTTTTTTAAACAACTTGTTTTGTTCACTCTACCTAAATTCTTCGATTTGACAGTTCGACGTGACGTCACAACATTGCCATCGATCCTATTCTCATTTGGAACGGGTTGTAAAATTGTATATTTGCTTAAAAAGCAGCTACTGGAAGCATGACATAGCATAGCATTAGCTTTCCTACTGCTGGGACGCAGGCCTCCTCTCTAGAAGAGGGCATAGGCCGTAATCCAGCACGCGGACCCAGTGCGGATGGAAAAAAGGAAAACTTATTTACTTTTTTTGAAGAAAAGTTATACTTATTTCCTTTTTTTGGCTCTTAAAATATTTAGTTTCGCATATTCTGCATATTTGCACGCATATAACAAGCTGTTTATAATATACTAGCGACCCGCCCCAGCTTCGCACGGTTACTGATGTTGAATATATTATACATGTATCACTTAAACCTTCCTCTTGAATCACTCTATCTATTAAAAAACCGCATCAAACTCCGTTGCGTACTTTTAAAGATCTAAGCATACATAGGGACAGCGGTAAGCGACTTTGTTTTATACTATGTAATGATATATCCCAAACATGGCGTATTGTACAAGCAGAAGAAAGTAATACTTATTACATGAATCAAACCCCGACTGCGAATAGACGTCGTTCTCAACTGCAAATAATGATTCCTGTGTATTGTGCCGGCGACTCTTCAGCATCATCATCACCAGCCTGTTAATGTACCACTGCTAGGACTAAGGTCTCCTCTCACGACGAGTGTATGGGCCGTAATCCACCACGCGGGCCCAGTGCGGGTTGGTGGATGTCACATGTCTTCGAATGTTTGGTTCTAGGACATGCCGGTTTCCTCACGATGTTTTCCTTCACCGTTTTGAGAGCAGTGGTGATGAGATATATTACACAAAGTAATGCCTTGTCTGGGTGCTTGCTTATGGTATAATACATAGCATGGACGAGACAAATTGAATAATGACAGAGAGGCTTTGATCCTGCGGTGGAACTAGACAATCATTTATTATAAAGATAACATAGAAGTACTCTTAGACATGATCGCATTGAGAGGAGATTACTGTCTCTGGAGCCGTAACTTACGGCAAAAAAATATCTTTTATTTCTGACAAAGATTCCGTAAAAGTTGTTAGTGACAAAAATTTAACTTATAAAATTATAAGTTAAATTTTTGTCACTAACAACATTAATTTTAATGTTGAAGTGTTGTGTCAATGAAATTCGCTGATGTCAAAACAGAATCCAGTTGTTAAAAATTTTTTAGAGAACTTTTTCACATTTTACTAATTGAAAGTGATAATAATTTAAATAATGGGGGTTACTTCTTAAGATTTTAACCGTATCTTCTTTGTTCGCTTCATAATTTTTTTGCTTTTGACATCTAACGTTGGTTTCACCTTAAAAATGGCAACCAAAGTGGATCAAACTAAGACCAGATGTTGGCCAATTTTAAGGTAAGACTCTTACCTTAAAATTGGCCAACATGGGGCTCAACTTGGAATCGGTGATCGGCTCATAAATGTACTGTTGGGCTACATACTGTATCAAAATTAAGATTATAAAAGCCAAAGTAACTCTGTGTATAAAAGGCTAAAGTGCTAAACTTATTGATAATGTCTTAGAATAGGATATAGAATATTCTTATTCTGAAAGTGACTTCAGGATAATATTCACTTTGTAGATCACAGTGCACCGAGAGAGTCTTCGTTATAACACACATTTTTTTTTATTGCAATAAACTAGTGCTTGACTGCAATCCCACCTGATGGTAAGCAGTGATGCAATCGTTGATGGTGAGGCGCACTAGTTTATTAAACCTGTAGACCAATATCCGAGTGGTAGGCAAGCGATGACGTAGTGGACGATGGAGCTTGCCCAGCAGTAGCCCATACTCACTGGTCATCTTCATGTTGGTGTCGCAGGGCGCGCCGCAGTCGGGGCAGTTGGTGCGGAAGCTCAGCACCTCGTCGGCCGCCAGCCGCTCGTACGGCATGGCGCCCGGCTCCAGGGGGCCCAGCAAGTGCCCCTCGCCTGTCCGCGCCGCCCCGTTCACTCGCGGACACTCCTCGCTGGCGCCATTTTCCTGAGATAAGACAAGTTTGTGTCGCATCATCATCATTTCAGCCGAAAAACGTTCGTGCTGGAGATAGGCCTCCCACAAGCGCCGCCACAAAGACCGGTCTCCTGTGCGTCTTGCATCCATCGGATTCCAGCAACCCTGACCAGTTTGTGTCTAGTACGCGGCAAATAACTTGTATCGTCCGCCACGGCTACGCGTAGCCCCCTATCATCATCATTATCAGTCTTTTTAATGTTCCCACGGCTGGGACACAGGCCTCATCTTAATCGTGGGGGCTGCGCGGCGTCCAGCCTAGTACGATAAATACAATTAATTGTAGCGGGGCCGGGCTCATCCACTTTCCACACTAGTGCAAAAAACAGTCAATTGCGAGTCTAAAAGCTATAGCTGTTGGATTTTTGCGTAGTGTATTGAAAATCATTTATTGTTAATATGTGGCTTGGTATGGTCGTAAGAAGAGGAGGGATAAAACGCATGTTACAAAAAGAATTCTGAGTTTACACGTACATGGATGGAGAGGAAGAGGAATACCTAAGAACAGATGAATGGATTGTGTTAGGAGTGATATGAAAGAAAACATTAGATTGAAAATAGCAGATTGTACAATGGATTCTACCATCGTATGTAATCTCACTCTGTCACTTAAAGGTTTGCTGGGAGAAAACTCATTGTTGAATTAAGCTCGCCTTTGTACATCAAATTGTCATATCATGGCATCTATGTTAAGTTTATTACAACAAATAATTAAAGAAAAGAGAGTTAGTGATAGCGTGACGGGTGACAGGACAGAGTGGAAGAAAAAAACGTTAGGCCGACCTCAAGTAATCTTACTAATATTATAAATGCGAAAGTTACGATGTTTGGATGTTTGTTACTCAATCACGCCGAAACAGCTGGACGGATCTGGATGAAATTTGGCACAGGCATAGGATACACTCCGGAATAGGACATATGCTACTTTTTATCCCGGAAACCCCAATACCAATACCACGCGGGCGAAGCCGCGGGCAAAAGCTAGTATAATATATATATGTATTTATTTTTAGTTTAAGGTATATATAGTTATATAAGTATATATTATTTCAATTTTAAGTTTTCACCACAACTTCTTTTCTTATTTCTGCACACTATTGTCTACATTTCTACCAATTTCTCCTTTCGCAGGTCTGCTGGAAGAAATTTCTTTATGAAATAAGCAGTACCTTTGTACATTTTCTTTTAAGATGTTCATTATAATTAATTATATATGTGTACATAAATAGTTAAATAAATAAATTAATGAAAAAAGAGTGATAGCGTGACGGGTAACAGGACAGAGTGGAAGAAAAAAACGTATTGCGTCAACCAGAAGTAATATGGGACCAGAGCAACAAGAAGAAGAGTTAGTGAGGGACGTACCTCAGTGTGACTCGTGTCGTAGATGCCGAGCGTGCGGTTCTGTTCGGCGGAGCGCTCGAAGGAGAGGCGCCGCGCGCGGGGGTCGCGCCGCGGCGCACACGGGTTCTCCAGGAAACAGTTACCTGCGGGCAGGGGGCAGCACTTGAGTATACACGTATTCATCATCATCATTTTAGTCGAAAGACGCCACATAGACCGATCCTGTACGTCTTGCATCCATCGGATTTCAGCAACCCTGACCAGGTCATCCGTCCACCTTGTAGGAGGCCTTCCAACGCTGCGTCTTCCGGTACGCGATCGCCACTCCAGAACTTTTCGGCCCCAGCGGCCATCTGTTCTGCGTGCAATATGTCCTGAACATTGCCACTTGAGTTTGGTGATTATTTTCGCTATGTCAGCAACCTTGGTTCTCTTGCGGATACTTTCGTTTCTAATTTGATCACGCAATGACACTCCAAGCATAGCCCTTTCCATTGCGCTTTGAGTGACATACAAGAATTGAACTGCAGAAAATACATTCGCGAGAAACCAAATCGACCTCGTACAAAAGTGCACTAAGTTAGGATATATTTTCTTCGAACAATACTGACCCGCTGTTAAAAATCGTTTGAAGCCTGAAACTTTCAGCTTTAAATTGGTCATAATTTCAAAATCGTCGTATTTGCGGAGACGAGGACCACTTCTGATAAGCGATGAATTGAATGAATAACTCAGATTTTTTTTTTCATCATACCAGATATCTATAGATAGATCTTTAATAATGATATCAAGGTTTTTAATATCATTTTTTCTAAACTGAATAGTTTCCGCGAGAGACACTTCCAAAATGGTAAAATGGTCCCCTGTAACGTCTAAGAGTATGATAAATCAAAAATAATATATGATGTACATTACCATGCAAACATCCATCGAAAATTGGTTTGAACGAGATCTAGTAAGTAGTTTTTTTTTTAAAGCTATTCAGTATTCTCTGAAGAAAATGTCTTTAAGTGTGCACTCGTATGTTGAGTCGATTTGGTGGTCGCGAGATAAGAAGGAATGGAGGCCCTTGCCCAGCAGTGGGACAGCACAGGCTAGCTCTAATATTTGATTATGTTAGCAAAGCGTGAGTCTCACCAGTGATGTCCGTGAGCTCGATGGTCCAGGGCTTGTTCCCGGTCTGCAGCGCGCCGAGCCGGTCCACGAACTCCTGTATCTGCGCGGCCTCGTGTGGATGCTGCAGCCGCCGCGCCGCCTGGTCCTGCGAGAGGCCGCGGACGGCGCGCGACACGATGCCCTCGATCGTCGTCACCTCTGCAACCACGACAACCTTCAACCACTGATACATACAACCTGCCGACTTCTAAATACATGTTAAAGACAAATTACACCTGGACACAGAACAAATGATTGTGCTCATTACACAAACATTAGTCCAGGGTGTGAATCGAACCCACGACCTACAGCATAGAAGTCAGGGTCACTAAACACTACAGCAAATACTTTTAAAGCAATGGTGAAGGAGCATTACCTTTCACTATAATACATCTATAATCTCCTTTCTCAACCTTATTTATTTTTATTATTTTTTAAATATTTATTAGTATATTAATTGATATTGTATATGTGTATCTTTATTATTAGGTATATGTAATTAATATATTATATTTACGTTTTTTTTTGTACACTGACCGCCCCAAATCTATCTCCTTTCATTTTAGTCCATCCTAAGGTTGTCTGTCAGAAATTGCCCTGTGCGATAAGACCGCCCATTGTACACTTAGTTGTTATATTTGTATATCCTGTCCACATTGTGGTGTACAATGAAGCTTATAATAAATAAATAAATACAGCAATATGCCTACCATTAAAAAAAAAACGCGTGCGTATAAAAATGATGGTAGCTCACCTCCCTTCTGGCTCTGCGCGGGTATCTCGAAGTCGAGCTCGGGTATCTTGACGGCGGTGTAGTCACTCTTCACGACCTGCCGGTTCAGGTCCTCGGCGCCCTCCACGCGCAGGATCCAGCTGCAACCACGCCACAGTCCACGAAACACGAGTCAATAACGCCCCTTCCGAGTAACAACCTTTCATATTTAAGAGGAGGGGTGTCTTCAGGAATAAAATCATCTTCATTACACATTGTATTTTATTTATAAATCACTTTTTGTATGATTAAACTCAACAATGATGTAACATAAATTATATAATATCTATTTCAAAAGGGCGCCTTCAAATTAGCCGCAACGTGCAGCGCGACAGGAGCGCTGCAGTCGCGCGGCATGTTGTGGACTTGCGACTAATTTGCAGGCGCTCTAACTCTTATGTTGCGGTGCTGTCCTGTCCTGCCGCGCGTAAGATTGGAGGTAGAAAGGTGAGGAAGAAGCGTGGGTACTCACGTGACGCCCTTGTCCGCGTAGGCGCCGGCGGACTGCAGCTCGTTGTTCTGGTAGCCGCACTCCTCGCACGAGAACGACATCACCACCACGTTCTTGTAGTAGGGGATGCGCGCCAGCAGCAGCCGCGTCGTGCCCTGCGCACACAACCTGCCTTCTGAGACAAGGACTCTAGGAGAAAGAGTGGGCCGTAACCCAGCATGCAGGACCTTACAATCCCGATCACCGTAGGCGCGGGCTTGCAGACGACGAGCAATGCTCGCCGTCCGGTCGTCTGGTAACAGTCCAGACGGAGCCTAAGTCGTTGATGGCGCGCACTGTTCCAACGCGCCTCATAGAGTTGTCACCAAATCAAAGCCTTCTGGGGTGGGGTGAGAAAGTAGGCCTGATTCTCAACAATGGAAACATTAATAAAGCTGATGATGATGATGATTAGGAAGAGATGCTCTTTATTTATTATATTGATGTAGTAACCAGATTTGGAAATCATTATCCCCTTTATTAATTAAATACACATTTATAAAGACACATTTTCAAGTCTTTTTTAAAAGCCAATGGGATTTGCGTTGTGAGTTGGATCAAATGTTGGTTGAAACTTTCCTTTTAATGAGAAGAGAACACCCAATAATAATGTGTCAGATTAATCATCTGGGCCAGTGGTATGTCCGAAATTATTATTATTTCAAGTGATCCCAAAGAAACATCATTAAATTTTATTCACACTAATAAATAAATGGCTGAATTTAAATTAACTAACATCTAAGCACACACAGCAATATACTAGAGAATATTTGATCATCAGACAGATCAGTCAGGTAATATGGCTTGAGTTTTCTCAACAGTCAGTAAAAATCAGTAACTCTGATCTGACCGAACATGCCAGTCACACGTACATCACCAGAGCTACTTCAATGACCTATAAAGAAGTTATTATATTGTGCACAACATATTATAAGCACTTTTTGTGTACCTGAACAAGAGTTGACTGGAGTAATAGAACGACTAACAACAAGCTTTGAGAAGAAAGTTGATCAAGACTTGTTGTTTATACCACATACTTTGAAGGACTTTTTTGAATGCACTTGAAATAAACAATTTAGACATTCAGATATGTGACAAATATTCCCAATCAATTTGCCTAATGCAGTCTTCCCATCCGATTATAATTTACATGTCTTTAAGGCTAAAGCTCTTAATAAACTAGTGTACCTCACCATCTACTAGTGTATCACTGCTTACCAAGTGGGATAGCACTCAAGCACTAGTTTGTCTATTAAAAAAAAAACTTGTGGACGAATTATTCACTTAGGGGGCTTAGGCTTTATGCCACATTACTCCAATACAGTAACGAGTCCAGAAAACGACAGGCAAGTATTGTAAACATCGACCGAAAATGTCTTATAGTGCTACCAGTAAATGTACGCCTGTAGCACTGACCGCGCTACTGGCACAGAGCCATACGGTTTGATTGAGTAGTCTGCTGGCTCCTGCACTCGCCTGATCACTGTACCGACAGCAAACAGGTCCTTAACCTCGGCTATTGATCGGTCGGCGTCGCGGCGCCCTCGCCAGCATATCAAGAGATTTAGCCGCAACAAACGAAGATAATTTACTGTGACACAAGGGGGAATTTACTGCAATACCATTTACAATATAAACCAAACCCAACGAGTATGGAATTAAAGACATTTTATGATAAAAACATGGTATTTCGTACACTTTCGCGAGTAGCACATTGTTTACGTACGTTAGCGTGGCAGTTCATGCAGAGCGACTCGATCTCCGTGACGGCGGGCTCGTCCGTCTCCTCGCCCAACTCCTGAAACACCGGCTCTGGTCTTTCGCACGACATTATTTAGCTTTTAATGAAGAAAAACACGGGCTTACGCAGTATCAACTTGTGCACGTTTCTTTGACAGATTAGACTGACAGTGACACTTCACTGACATCTATTGTTGTGACGTTTGGTTTACAGGGATGCGTTCAAAAATAACCACAGTAGTGTAGAGTTGTAATCCACAGTCGTTCTTTCATTAATCGAGTAACCTACCCTAGAGTTAACCCAAGTGACTCCAACTTCAAGCAGGGTAGGTAGGTGGAGTAAGCCATTGACAATAGAACTTGACCTTTGCGTGTAGGGTAAAATATGCGAATGCTACTACTCTACTCTGTGACGTCATTAGAGTTAACTCCGACCTAGAACGCAGGGCTGATGTTTGCTGAGCTGCGTTTTGTTTGTTGAGAGCGGTTCGATTTGACAGCAAACTGGAATAAACTTTCGATAATTTTTTAACATAAGTGTTTACCTTTTAACCTTTAACCTTTTAAATGTTGATCTAATTTCAATGAATTAATCCTACAAGGTGTAAAGTTTCATATTTTTATAAAGTTACGTCATGCTTTCACACAATGTAATTTAGCCGTAACCAATTGCCTCAAGTTCCTTTCTTATTCATAACCAAAGAGTTCATAATTCAAGCACTACTGCAGTTAACCCACAGCCACCAACCGGTTCACTCACGTCATTCCTTATTTCTGCAGAGACCATTCTGGAATACCTACACCATGACGACTACCCCCTTTTTAATTTCAGTTTTTACACTCTATCCTAAGGTTGTCTAGTAAATATCGCTGTCAGCGATAAGATAAGATGATGCTTTTGTACCCATTCATATAAGATTCTGTAAATTTATTATTATTTTAGTGTAGGTATAGCAAAGTTTTATTCTTTTTTAACTACACCGTGACGTTTTTGCTGCTTTTTTGTCATTTATTTAGATACTTGAGTGAGCTCATACAAACGAACATCTAAAGCTGCGATAGTAAAAGAATGAAGCCCAAAGATCTCAGAGATAAGCG
This sequence comes from Mythimna loreyi, assembly GCA_029852875.1. Lineage (NCBI taxonomy): Eukaryota > Metazoa > Arthropoda > Insecta > Lepidoptera > Noctuidae > Mythimna > Mythimna loreyi. Next base: position 12,462,298 of record CM056806.1, on the reverse strand, counting down.
ATAGACAATTAACCTTCTAAGTGATCGAGAGGCAGTAACTTAGCGTTTAGTTGAGCTATCGATAAACCGAAGGTTCCTACCGGCGGCTCCGCGGTGCCCCGAGCCGGCGGTGCACGCTGAGCACATGATGTCATGACGACTTATAAACACAACCTTGGAATAGCAACACACACATTGCGTCATCGTTTTATTTTGGTCGATTTTGTCGCTTCTCTATTACACGACTAAATTCAATAGTCCTGCTCCAATACAGAACTTTGTGAATTGAACGCTCTCTTCAATCCGGTGGGGTTATAGCGAAAAGTTCCCGCGTGAATCGAAATGCTATTTGAAATTTTATTTAGTCAACATAGAATCTCAGTGCGCGCTGGTCGCGGGCGCGGATAAAGTTGTAGAGCGAAACAACACGTGAATTGTGGCTAGTCTTTAAATAGGAATTTATATCTATCAAACCGTAAGTACCTAGATTTTTTTTTTTGATTTGTGCAAATTAAAATTCTGTTTTTGTTGTCAAGTTCAATAGTTTGTACAAAAAAAGGTTTAGTGATTTTCAGTATAATCAGATTCCGTAATGACATCATTTTCAAATATTCGTTCGATCTAAGATCAAGAAATATGAAGTACAAAGGTTGCCGATATTTAGTCACGGTAACTTCTTTATAATTTTTTTAATGGCTAAATTGACCTCGCTCCACATTCACGACTCAGGAAGACAGAATTGTGTCATTTTTTTGGTAACTAAAAGTACTTTCCTGGTTGTCTATAATTTCCAAAAATAAATAAATGTATCTTTATTATAATAAATATGTATTTGCCACTACCTAGATTTCTCTTCCAAAATATAATACAAAAACTACAAATACTTGGTTGCCAATCTACAAACTATATAATTTTACCATTTTCTAAGGTAGTTTAATGCGTAAGGGGTACTTCACTTAAATGATGTAATCGTCTAAACAAGCACAAAACTTGAAGTAGGCGCTTATATTCATGATGATGCTATCGGTGATAGGTATTCTATTTACACTCTGTTCTCTCTCGATATCCCGCGGTATTTAAATCGAATAGTCCAAAGAACAAAATCGTTTAATAAAAATGATCGATTTAAGATATAATGAGGTTTTAAACTTCTGTATAACTAACAAGATAGTGTTTGGTTACTTATTTTAATAAGTAAAACAATATTTAACATACGCAAATACACCGTTTATTTTTTTCCGTGGAAGGTCCATCTGATACAAAAAACACTATCGATTTGTAAAAATGAAGTATTTTTTTCTAAACTTGAATAATTATATCTTTAAGAAAAAATCTGCTGAGCGAATATGTAGTAATGTAGTTGTTGGACGATGCGTGATTACTAAATTAATTCGAGCACTTTATTTTTTTTTTAGATAGTGTTTCATGTACCGGATTATTCCTCCACGGGATTAAAACAATCAAAGTTTAGCTGTGTTTACTAGCGAAATGGGTACCAACCATTTATTAGTTAATCATGAAACCTAACATAGTACAAACTTATTTGACAGCTTCCCTATAGGGTGTAGACTGTAGACATCCGCTAAAGACGGACTTTACGAAACTCAGGTGAAGTTTAAGGGGAAACACGGGTTCACTAATGGTAAACTGGTTGAAGTTAAAACTGACTTTAACGTGGGCGAAGCCGCTGGCAGAAGCTAGTAGTGCCATATAGTTTTTAGTATGCAAATAAGTAATACCTACTTTTCAATACAATTTTGTTCATTGGGAACCTTTTGAAAATTCCATCGAAATATTAATATGTTTAGATTTGTTCTTCTGAATTTTTTGCCTTCTGTGACTGGCTGAAGCTTATGTTACAGTCAGTACTGTTAATTAGTCAAAACTAGTTATAACTGACTTCAGTCAGAAGGGTTCTATTATTTCAAAAATAAGAAGTGTTTTAGGTATTTAGAAAGAATCGTCACATTAATGTTTTTACAAAAGGCCCTATTTAAAAAAAATATTTTTGTATCGACACAACATATAAATTTTTCTTAACTTTGACTATGACATTTATGAAGAATTTGTTGTCAGCAACATGTGACGTTAATTTTTGTTCAATCACCTCAGTATAAGTTAAACCATCATGGCGGTCGATCTTGAATACGCAGTAACCAACTTTTGGATCTCAATCGAGTAAGGGGCCTGCGCGTAACCAAAGTAACTGGTTCAACTTATTTGTCGCTTAATATACTGATTGTTTTCTTTTTTTAAAAACGTTTACTCGTTTATTATAAATTAGCGGGGAGAATATACAATACGTCCAAGAGTATATCTACTTGGCCCAAGTAGTCTCTTTCCAGGCAAGGCAAGAAAAAGAAATAACGCGCCGAATAGAAAATGCCTGGAAGAGCTTCTGGTCCATGAAGGAACTATTAAAGGGCACTTTGCACATATCACTGAAGCGTAAGCTTATGGATATGTGTATTCTCCCTATTCTGACCTATGGTGCACAAACTTGGTCTTTGACTAACATCCAAAAGTCCCGGCTCAAGGTCTGCCAGCGTGCTATGGAGCGCAGCATACTAAGTGTTAAATTAACAGACCACGTTCGAAACACTACACTGCGCTCCAAAACACAAATCGTCGACGTGGCTCAAAAGGCTGCCCAACTTAAATGGGACTGGGCAGGACATGTTTGCCGCATGTCTAGCGAGCTGTGGGCACGTAAAACACAGGATTGGTGCCCGGACACAGTGACGCGGGGCCGCGGCAGACCACGAAGGAGATGGCGGGACGACCTGGACGTCTTCCTTGGGAATTGGAACTATATGGCGAGCGACCGAGATAAATGGAAGGAATGGAGGGAGGCCTTTGCCCAGCAGTGGGACAGCACAGGCTAGCAATAATAATAATTATTATTATAAATTAGCGAACCGCTCGCAGCTTCGCACGAGAACAGTGCTAATTTTAAATATATTATGAATGTATAAGACATTAAATGAATGTATCAAACCTACCACTTGAATCACTCTATCTACTAAAAAAACCGCATCAAAATCCGTTGCGTAGTTTTGAAAATCTAAGCATACATAGAGACAGACAGCGGAAAACGAATTTGTTTTATACTATATAATACTATATAGTGATATGTGAACATGTATTGTTAAATATAAAGCAATTACAGCCCGTTTCCAATAGAAAGCGCAAAAAATACTTCTTGTAATAAATACACCCACAGGTAGGGATGTCAACTTTTTTTTACAAAAAATAAAGAATGTTTTGATCTAAAAAAATATTGTACAGTATTTCAGAAAAAAAGAACAGTATTTTAATTATTTAAATGTATATGTTTAGTTTCTCGCACACACCTGAACCTCCTAAATTACTTAAAAAGTAAACTTCTTATGTCTCACAACAATAATAACTAAAAATAAGTGAGAAGTTCACATTTTTTATTAAATGAATAATTTCTCTATTTCCATCCTCACGCTACGCATTCATTATATTACTGAAAATGAATGCTGAAAACAGTTTTTGTATACTTTATTCTTGTATAAGTAATTGTAAAAAGTATAATTTTGTAAAAAATAGTATAATACTGTTTTCAACAGTACAGTTGGCAGCCCTGCCCACAGGTGCCCTATTTTCGTCTGGAAATCGACCCGATCAATGGATCAAGGATAGCGTCCTACTTGTTATATACTAGTACTAGTGGGTTGGCCGCCATTACAATATTTACAATAGCTAATCAAATGTCTATCATGCTTCACTTAGGATGTAAATTAGTCCGTCAAACTCCGCTATCTGTCACTTGTCAACACTGCTTGTCACTTTTGACAGTAAAGAATTACACAATCGTAATTAGTATAGCCTAGCAACAGCCTTGTATTGTTCCCACTGCTGGGAATTAGGCCTTTTCTCTAGGAGAGAGAACGCGGGCCCAGTGCGGGTTGGTGGAAATCACATGTCTTCGAATTTTTGGTTTTTGGTTTCCTCACGATGTTTTCCTTCATCGTTTTGAGGGCAGTGGTGATGTACTAAATTACAAAAAGTAACGTGCCTGGCTGGATTAAACCCGCGACCTACAACTCGCAAATCGGGGCCGATACTATATCATTACCATATCAAGAGATTGCTACTGGGGCCCTCCAGTAGGCTTCGGCCCTACAGTTGGGCCTACAGAACGCACAGTCGACAACCTGGCTTGGTCTGAACTCTTACCAGACGACTGGACGGCGAGCTACCAATTGCACGCCGTCCGCAAGCCCGCGTCCGACGGTGGATAGACTTCGAGGTGAGGCGTCAGCAGCCGATAACGTGACTTGGTAAAATATAACAATCCGGCAATCGGTAACAAGCCGCCGCTCGTCACATCACCCGCTGAGAAGTTTATTACACTATCAATTACATATATTGGTCACACTTCGACTCACCCGCTGAGTTTACTCACAACACGATTACACGACTTTTGTCATGTTTTATTATAATTTTGTCGAGAAACTGAAACATTTTTCCTGCTGCGGTTTACCGATTATAATTTAGCTATCTTCAAGATATGAGTAAATAGGCTCTTAATAAACTAGTGCGCCTCACTATCACTGCTTACCATCAGGTGGGATTGCAGTCAAGCAATAATTCATAACTATAAAAAATATACTTACTAATACATTCGCCAGTAGATAAATGTAGGTACTTTTAGAATGCCTAGTGCTGTGTAACTCTCAAACCCATTTTTTAGAATTGACTATGAATTAAAATCTCTGCAAAATAATGTAGAAAAACAAAGTGACGAAACAGGCAGGACCAAGAACCAAGAATTAGAAGAACTGTGAATTGTAAAATAACTAGCGACCCGCCCCAGCTTCGCGCGTGTGCAAAGGTGATATATTATACCTATAAACCTTCCTCTGGAATCACTCTATCTATTAAAAAAAAACCGCATCAAAATCCGTTGCGTACATAAGCATACATAGGGACGCGCAACTTTGTTTTATACTATGTAATGATGAAGACAAGGAGTAAACAAAAAAACTGGGCAAGTGCGAGTCTGACTCGCATACTAAGAGTTATTAAACTTAAAGACACCTAAGTTATAATTTGACCAAACAAAGAGAAAAGACAGAAGAGTAGGGTTTGTGCCTTAAGAAAGCATTTAAATTACCTGAAATGCTATTAAAGGGTTGGGCCCCTTTCATAGCTTTTCAAAGGGGGTGGGTTGGTTAATTTGGGTCACAGAGTGTACAAGTGAACTTCTCATATTCGTAAGCAGTGAATTAGGTCAAACGGGTGCGTTGAGTTTTTATAGAAGTAGTACATGCCCCAACTAGTAGGTACTGTAGTAAACACATTTCATTGTGCGGCCAATTTAACTAATCTTCTATCGATATATCTACACTAATATAATAAAGAGGTAAAGTTTGTTTTTTTGTTTTTATGTTTTTTTGTTTGTAGGAGGTAATCTCTGGAACTACTGGTCCGATTGGAAAAAAATTAGCAACAACAGAAAGCTGCATTACTCCTGAGTGACATAGGCTATATTTTATGTACGCGGGCGAAGCCGCTGACAAAAGCTAGTATATTATATATATAAAAGGAGAAACTGACTGACTGACATATCAACGCACAGCCAAAACTACTGGGACTAGGAGCGTGAAATTTTGCACAAAGCTTCTTTTTATGACGTAGGCGAACACTAAGAAAGGGTTTTTCAAAATTCAGCTCCTAAAGGGATGTAATGGGGGTCTAAAGTTTGTATGAAGAACTCTACTTTCACGCGGGCGAAGCCGTTGGCAGAAGGCTAATTATTAAATACTAGCTTTTGTCCGCAGCTTCGCCCGCGTACATAAAATATAGCCTATGTCACTCAGGAGTAAAGCAGCTTTCTATTGTTGCTAATTTTTTTCCAATCGGACCAGTAGTTCCAGAGATTACCTCCTACAAAAAAAAAATAAAAAAAACAAAAAAAACAAACTTTACCTCTTTATTATATTAGTGTAGAAAACCGACCAAGAGCGTGTCGGGCCACGCTCAGGGTTCCGTATTACACAAAATTCTCACAGTGTAACAGAACTCAAACTACGATTTAACAGCGAGCGCGAAGTAGCCCATGCGTAAATTATTAACCCAATTCCCGCGAGAGATGGCGCTGTACCCGGTGATAATTTTAACCGATTTTAATCTTTTTGTATTTTTATTTCAAAGAAGATACGCTCAGGATAATAAACATGTAAATTAAGTTTAAAAATGCTTGTATGAACGGTGTAATTACAAAATTAGTTCAGAATCTTTAAGTCAAGAGTGTTTAAATCAATATTTTTATAATTCAAATCAATCTATACTAATATTATAAAGCTGAAGAGTTTGTTTGTTTGTTTGTTTGTTTGTTTGTTTGTTTGTTTGTTTGAACGCGCTAATCTCAGGAACTACTGGTTCGATTTGAAAAATTCTTTTTGTGTTGAATAGATCATTTATCGAGGAAGGCTTTAGGCTGTATAACATCACGCTGTGACTTATAGGACCGAAGAAATAATGGAAAATGTGGAAAAAACGGGGGAAAATATTCATCTTTGAGAGCTTCCGTTGCGTGCGCTGCGAAAACGGTAGAAGATACCAATAAAATATGTATGAAAGAATGATTCCTCTTAAAATGATCTAAAAAAATGTCTGCGACAGTATATGTCTATCTTTTAAGGTTAACTCACTAGAACCGTTTTTATGGGTATAAAATTTGGCCGAAATTAATGCATTATTACCAATTATTTGTTAGAGTTGTATCAACATAGTAATATTAAACTTTATCCAAATAAATGTGTTGTTGATTAAGAGTATGTAATTGTGAACAAAATTGTCTTTGACATCACTTATTTTCAATGAACATCTTAGAAGATATTACAATTTTAAAATAACTCCGATATAAAATTCACACGCGTCGTAGGTAAAAATCATCCAATGACGAATCCCGCTCTTGGGCGGAGCGGGAAACAGTGTCAGACTCTTACTGACTAAACAACCTACCCCGTTCCTCCCTTGCCTTATTCCCAGAGCCCCGGTATAACGCTTTCGCACCAACCCTCGGCTGCAGGAGGTTTCGACCCTGAAGAGCCCCACAGTTTGCTGACAACACTTTGAGGCGCGCGGGAGCAGTGCACGCCGTCGACGACTTGGTCTCGGTTTGGACTGTTACCAGACAACCGGACGGCGAGCTACCCATTGCTCACCGTCCGCAAGCCAGCGTCTACGGTGGCCGGATATCGACAGGATCGCGGCGGCGACGGCTACGGCGAGGGTTTGCCCTTGCCTTATGCGGTCGGCCTCCTCCTTTACGAGCATTACTGCTTCGCAGAAGGAGGCGACCGCTTGCCATTCTTCTTCGCTGCGGACCAAGGCCCGGCACGAGAGGTCGCCGCCGCCGATCGCCCCACGAGGATACGGCGATGCTCTTCCCAAGCAGTGCACACCTCCACCGTGTGCTCCACCGTGTCCTCCGTGCTGGCCACCCAGTGGCGACACCCGGGCGTCTCTTCCGCACGAATCCGGCGCAGGAATCTCCTGAACTTCCCATGTCCGGTGAGAACCTGCGTCATCCACCACGCCTCAAAGAAGGGACTTACCGCCGAGATTATGGCATGCCCAAGTGTAGCTCTATGAAGTTTTTAGATAATTATGTTCTTTTAAAAACTAAATTGTTTAAATTAATAACAGAAATTGACACGGGCAAAGTCGTGGGTAACAGCTATAATTTATAAAGCTGAGGTTGTTTGCAAAAATAAATATGATGCCCAAAATAACTATTCCACGCGGACGAAGTCGCGGGCACAGCTAGTGTTTTTATAATAATCATACCAATTTAAAGCTGAAGGGTTAGGCTTTTCATTGCTGTATCGTTATTTACAAGCTTTTATTTGGTTTTGCCTATCCCGATGTTTGTGATCACACCTTGTAAATTCACTTCCTGGTTTCCGATTGAGCTGAAATTTTGCATGCATGTGTCAATCAGGTGGTAATGCAAAACTAAGTAAGTGAAGTCGATCTGATGATGGAACCGGAAGGTGGCCATAGGAACTCTGTAATTAACTGGCACAATCCCATCGAGTTTACACGAGTTTTTACAACTTTTAATTATGTATAGATCTGCTAGTACGCACTTATCTGTTGAGTCGATTAGTTTCCTCGGCAACATCACTGCGCCTCCGAGCTCCCGCTTGTGAACTAATACTATTTGATTACGTTAACGACACACTCACGTTCCTAAAAATTGTTACTTTTAATAATGGACATCATAACAAACTAGTTGTTTAAATTATTCAGAGAAAGGGGCCATTCATTAAATACGTAAGACGAATTAGGGACAGGGGTGTCGACCATGTCTTAATTTTTCTTAAGTTAGAATTTTCAAGACTCTTCTTAAAAGTTCTTACGTAAGACTACCAAAATCATCTATATCTTTAAATCTCTTTGACCAAAATACGCATAGTTGAGAATTGAAAAAGGGCGGGCAACCACATGAGTGCCGATGTGCGCTCTGATGCGTAAAGGTAAACTATTCCCATGGAAATTACCTACGTCGCATGCCTTTAACATTTCAAAAAATTTACACTTTTAAAAATAAAAAAATCAGACAAACGTTTAGTTAGTTCTGTATATTTTTTTCGTTTAGATTATTACGTACTTAATAACATTAAACAGCGGCAAAAGTTGGCCTATTCTGTTTTGTTTTATTAGCGGGAGACGAGGTCAAAAACTAGTTAAAATCGTCTTGAGGTAGTTTACGCAGACGCGATGTGATGGGTGACGCGTTGGATGTTCGTCGTGCACTACAGCAACAGGTCACAAACATAATGATAGTACGACAAATGCACAACGCATCGCGTCTCCTTAGATAATAAATGAATGGCCCCTTACGGAAGTGTTCGTTGACTTATCACATTATATATTAATGTATATACAAAAAGTATACAACACTTGCAAATCGCACGATCTCGTTACGACGTCACGCTCACATGTCACTATTTGCACAAGATCCGCCGCGCCGCCGCTGCACACAAACGATGAATTATATTTATTGTGTAAATAGTCTTTTTTTTTATCAGTTTAAACTAGATGAAACTGGTATTTCCTAGCTGACTACCCTGAGAAGAAACACCGAAACAAACTGAGGGGCCAAAGTGTCTTTTAATTCATTAAGTACCGAACGCCGGCGTTCGAACACCTATTGGGTCTGTAATTACAAGATTGAAAGGTTAAAGTCCATACAGTAGATAAACATGTAATGGTCAAATCATATGAGTACCATGCAGATTAGTGTCTCAGATGGCCTTTTGAAGAAACGACCTGTCCAGTCAGTGCAAGTATTTGTTAGTATTCGTGTAGCTCAAACTTAGGACTACTAAAGAGCTCACGCAGCCGGAACTGTTGCTAATGCACATGGCAGGCTTTCATGTGACGAAGTGTAAATTACACAACACGCACTGAACTGGCAACACACACGGGAGATGACTTATTTATTACTTTGTAAGTATTAAACTATTTTCTTTTTATTCATTAAACATTTTATTGACGACTTGGGTTCGGTCCGGACGGTTACCGGACATTTGGATAGCGCACTATACATAGACGTTTTTAAGTTACATTTTTTAAATATTTTGATAAAATTGAGCAAGCGCGAGTTCGGCTCGCGCACTGAGGGTTCCGTACAAACATGCATATTGTAATGTATTAGTACCCACATGTATAAATTATCACCCACTATCAATAACAGCTCAATTCCCGAATCGAATTTCGAAGATTTAAAAAAAAAAACAACGTTGCTTTATGCCAAATTAAAAACAAAGTTTCTAGGTCAACGGGAAGTAACCTGTGAATTTTGATTCCTTTGAGGGTGTTTATTTTTATGGTGGGCAAAAATCATACCTACAATGACGAATCCCGATACTGACTAAACACCCTACCCCGATCCTTCTTTGCCCTTCGCACTGGGGCCAAGCCTTCCTTTCAGAAAGAGACCCTGGGCCCCAGTAGGCTTCAAACCTTTTGCAGACTCCCTACGTTTTTTGTGATATTCGCGAAACTCTCTTATAGATTCGAAAAAAAATCATGACTCGATTTGGGAATTGGACTATTTACATCATAAGTCTGTATCGAATCCTTTTGGTGTGCGAAACCAACTGGCATTTGCCCAGTTGTATCTACAAAACTTTTGATGTTCAGTAGGTACACACTTACGAGTATACGTTTTTGTCACACATAAGACAGAAGGTCGATATACCAGAAAGAAGCGGAACATACCATCACGTCACAGATGAGTAACCTGCAAGTAATTCCGTCCGAGCTGTGTGGCTGCGACCGATATATTTATATTATTATTTTATAATGGAGAGTGAGAGTCGGTAAGCGATGTATTCATGCCTGTGCCAACTGGGTCATAGGTATAAATCATTTACATAATGATGTACTACTACTATGACAATATAAGTACCTAAAACCTGAGTATAGTTCACGGCATATAAGTAGAACTAAAATGACCGACTTTAATATGGTAACACGCAGCCTCCCACTTCGACTTAAGGTGGGCCTTCCCGACTCGCCTATCGTCTACATCAAGCATGGTTTAAAAGCTTGTTGTTTCATTTAAAGCAATCCAATGTGATGTTTAATACAAAAGTAATGCCAAATAAGAGAGATTACACCTGAAAACTCTGTTGGCATTCAGTAATTCTACGATTTACTCGAATGTTTCACAAAACTTGTTCCAGGAAATGCGTGTTTTGTTTTTATTAAACCCTTATGAATTTTTGAAAAAAAATGACAACATTCTTAGAATAGCTTTTATATAAGTACTTTTTATATTTTTAATATAGGAGTAGGTACATTATGGAGAGTCAAAGTTCACGTAAAATAACAGATTTTCAGAGGTCTTTACTGGATTACTCTTACACAAATTTACGTTTTGATTTCTATAGAAGTCTAGATAATATTCACAAGATGCCTGTCTATCTAAAATATTTTAAAAAGACATGTAATAACATCATAATATGTAAGAGCTGTTGTATGAAAATGTACGGCAGGTTGGCCGCTCTTAAAACCGAAAATCGGTTACTACGCATTCAAGGTCGACTGCCACGATGACTTTATTATTTGACCATTTAGGCATTCAATTTGTGTATTGTTTGACTAGGATTTGAAATGTGTTTTCCATTTTCGTTATGGCTCCACGGACTTTATAAAACCCTACCTGGCAACACCGACAGTGACAGACGTGTATGACAGCTGGCAGATATTTAACCTATCATTTTTATTTATATTTTTATTTTGTAAGTTATTTTATTTACGTTTTTTGTCGCTATGGATTTTAATACTCGATTAATAAAATTAGTGAAACCTTGTAAGTTTCTGTACGACTTGAGCGACCCGAAGCACGGCGACCAGGCGCACAGGGACAAAGCTTGGAAGGAGATCGCCGCTGCGCTAGATGTGCAGAGTGAGTACTGCATTGTTTATTTACATTGTTATTTGGGAATAATCGATAAGTTTATCTCCCTTGTTTTGAGATTACGTCACCCCACACGAGCGACCTTTTGTCAAAGTTGTTATAATTGATATCTATAGTTAGGATCGATTTGATTGTTACAAAATACATTGTGGTATTTTTTTACTGTTTTCCGTGCAATTTCTCTCTTTTGAGATTTATAACTCAGTCAAGTTATTCTCGAGTTATACGTTTACCTACACACTTAGCCAATCATTGTTATTTATTACACAAATGAAAATTGTATACCGTCGACTTATATGCGATAGACAAGCACATTCATAGAAAATATTTGTCAAAATACTGAAAAATTAATACAAAACTCAATTGCTTTAAAACTGACAGTTCACACTGCGTGAGAGTGTTGTCACCTTTTCAGTACCGTAATTAGAGACATAATAGAAACACGATAGATGTGCGTGCCAGCTTTCGCTTGGAGCTCAAGAGTTTAATAGCTTTGTTAGATGACATAATGCCAGTGAAGCTCTGCAGTGGGCTATTGAATTACCTTTTCAATATTTTGTATGTAAGTGCTAGTCTATCACTAGGATATAAATTGATGGTTTTATACAGTAAAAAGTTCAGTTAACATTTGATAAGAACCTACTAATTAAAACCTCTTAAAAATTGTGCATTGTAGCAAGTCATCCTAGATATTTCAAGCTTACATTAAAGTAGTATCTCTGTTACTTTATCAATTTTATTGACGAAGCACTCACGAGTCCACAAGAAAGCAATCTTGTTAATTATAAAAGGTTTCACCATAAAAATATAAAAAACTTATTTTTTTCAGAAAGTGAATGTAAAAAATCTTGGATCTTATTACGTGAAGGATACCGTCGAACATTGAAGAAGCACATAGCATCAAAATTAGACACAACCTACAAGAAAGACAGGCCTATACCCAAGTGGGTATACGAGGATGAGATGGCGTTCCTGGCACCGCATTTGAAACACAAAGAACTTACTCTTAGTACCCTATACAAAGATATTAATGTCGAAGAGAATAGTAACAACGCAGATAACCATACAAACCAAGATGCAGCAGAACAGAGACCTGCCAAGCGGAGTAGAACTCATGAAGCATCACGACGGACCTGTGCCAACGAGGCGTACTCCAACACTCTCATTAAATACATCTTAGAAAAGACAACAAAGAAGAATGACGTGCAGAACTTCTTTGAGAGCATCTCTTCCACGGTCCAGTCGTTCCCTCCACATGACAGAGCTGTCGCTAAAGCAAGAGTCTTCGAAGTCATATCTCAGATGGAGCTTGAAATACTCAGCAGGGAATCTACTTCCTCGTACCAGGACGGGAGTTCTCCAGCCTCTTATGAAGCGGAGGCAGTGAGGCCACAGACCCATGTGTTTGTGTCTCCGTCTCCGGAGGCACGCTCTCCCAGTCTGCTTGAGGTTGAGATGAACAACAGTTCTGATGAGGAAGTGGAAATTAAAAAAGAACCAGAAGAAGGAGTTGGCTTACAGTTTGAGCAAGACACGTAACATTCCCACGATTGATTACTTTTTGAAGAAAAATTTTTTTTTTCTGGTTTTGCTCAGTTGTCTCAATCGCTTGGAGAGTCAATCTGGTACATGAAAGTATAAATCACTATCGATTTTTAAAGATATTGTTTTTAAAACTCAAATTTATTTTTGCACGTATGATATTAATTTCTAAGTAAACGTCAGCTGGGCTAGTTCAATGATCTATAGGTAGTTAGTACACAATGACCGACAACTACCTACAAGATCATGAGACTCTTTTATTTAAAGAAATTAATTTCGTTAATGCGTAAAAAAAATATTTTTTTTTATCTTCACAAATCGTTTCATGTACCGAATCGATCCTCCAAGGTATTAAAACGATGAAAATTTAACCATGGATAGTATAGATATGCAAAGCTTACATTTAATTTAATTTCAATTTAATAATTTTTTATTTTCCCTTCACAAATTTTCCTTATGCTAGGTTAAACAATTTAGCACTAAATTTGCGAGGGACTGGTGCCTGATGTAGGTATGTGCAACAACCTGTATTACAGGTCACCAGGACCCTCCCGCGGTCACACGGACATTGCATATCTATACTATCCACCTACTGTCCACGGACGCATAGCTATATAGACGCATATTCTTCACTATTCGCTTGGTGTACGCATGTCTGTGGACAGAAGGCCCAGAGCGCGAACTACACATGTGTGACATCTCTAATTTGTATGCAGAACGACGTCGCGTGGCGTGGACCTCATGTAGGGCTACAAGTTTAGTTGCCTTGTATGGAGACTGACTCAGATAGGCGTGTACGATATGGTTCTACCTTTACTGTACACGATATGATGTGTCTATGGTGTGTCAAGGGCGTCGCCAGCCGATGATCAAGGGACAGGCGGGGGGGCTATTCGAAATATAGAAAATAGAGAAAAAAAGTATGAATGATAAATGATTTTTGTTTTGTAAATAGGTTTAGGAAAGAAAAAGAAATTATGTGTAAAAGAGTTTGCTCTTTTACACATCATTTTTTTTTCTTTTCTTCAGTTTAAACTTCAAACTAGATGAGGCCGGTGTGTCCTAGCTGACTACCCTGAGAAGAAACACCGAAACAAACTCAGGGGTCAAAGTCTCGAAGTCCATACAGTAAACATGTATTGGTCAAATCATATGAGAACCATGAAGATTAGTGTCTCTGATGGTCTTTTGTAGAAAGAACTACACAAATTTGAGTAGACCCATCCAGTCTCTGCAAGCATTTGTCAGTATTCGTATAGCTCAAACTTAGGACTACTAAGGAGCTCAATGACTTGACGATCAATACCAAAGAAAGGACATTTGTGTAGGCCGCATCAAATACTCAAATCTGTCGGACATATTAAAATTACAGAAAAGGAAAAGTAATCGAGATAGTCCCCACATTGGTGGTGTCTCCACTAAAATATCCGAGGAAACTTTTAGTTACCACCAAAATTGTTACCAACATCAAAAAAAGCACGTGGCGCCATAATGCCTGCCCCTACCTTCTTTAGTTCCGGCCAGAGAAAGGTGATCCTCATCTTCATCAACCTTTTTAATGTTCCCACTGCTGGGACACAGGCCTCCTCTCTAGGAGAGGAAATAGGCCATAATCCACCACGCGGGTCCAGAGCGGATTGGTGGATGTCACGTCTTCAAATCTTCGAGAAAAGTGAAAGCCACCGAAACTAAAGTGGCCACCATGACAGCGCGTTTTCAAAATGTTCCTTTAAATTATTCTAGTTTTTATAAATGTTGACAAGTGATTAACAAATGCTATGGATATGGCTTAGATAAAATAAAATAATCTCAATTGTCTAGGGGGGGCTTAGCCCCTCCTGCCAAAAGGAGGACGGTGTGATGTCAATCTTTTGATATTGGTTTACCTACATAATAAAACAATGACGCTTTATTCTTATAATTATACACATATTAAATAAAACTTTACACAAATTACAGTGTTTTATTTTTGACTAGCCTTCTGCCAGCGGAAATGCAGGGTTCTCCATACAAACTTTAGACCCCCATTACGTCCCTTTAGGGGCTATATTTTGAAAAACCCTTTCTTAGTGTTCGCCTACGTCATAAAAGGAAGCCTTGTGCACAATTTCACGTTCCCAGTCTCAGTTTTGGTTGTGCTGTTAGGTATGTCAGTCAATCAGTTTCTCCTTTTATATATATACACAGATGATGTCAGGGTCGCTCGCGAATTTTAATTTTTAGAGTTCCATGTCTCAAAACGGGGAAAACGGAACCCTTTAGGATTTCACAGTGTTTTCAGCAAAACGTAGGGATCCAGCAGGGTCGAGGTATACTAGGGCTAAGGATTCGCTTCCGAGAGTAAAGCACTGCCCTGGTATGAAAGGTAACGTAGGAACGGGGTGAGATTTTTAATCAGTACAAGTCTGACACTGTCTCCTGCTCCGCCCAAGGGCGAGAGTTGTCACTGGATGATTTTTGTAGGTAAGCAGAAAAAAAAACCCATATTGTCTTTGTTGTCGATCTGTCTGTGTGGCCCTTTATCTCGGGAACGGGAGGAGATATTGAGATGAAATCAAAACAGAATCCGGCGTAGGTACCTCCCGAACTTACCATGTCCGGTGAGAACCTGCGTAATGCGGAAAGTGAGAACGCCGTGAGGTCTTTCCCGCCGCGCCTCAAAGTGGAAACTGCCATAATAAAGGGTTTTTTTTGTGGGCAAAAATCATCCAATGACAAAACCCGCTCTTGGTCGGAGCGGGAAACAGTCTCAGACTCTTACTGATTAAACATCCCACCCCGTTCCTTCTTTGCCCTTCGCACTGGGGCCAAGCCTTCCTTTCAGAAAGAGACCCTGGGGCAGAGTAGACTTCAACCCATTGCAGAGTCCCTACGGCATAATGACGACACATTTTAGCCGATTGCTTCAAAAGGAATGGAAAGAAAGAGGGTTTAACTATGCGTAGTTAAACGAAGGAAGAAAGAAATGCTTGATTCAATTTTTTTCTACAAATAATTAACTACCTACGTTTCTGACGCCATCAGTAAGACATGCATGATGTCATTTTCTTTTAAAAATGAAACTTATGTAAATAGTTAAACCGCGGAGCGAGGCTCACGATACTGTTGTAGTGTCGCGTGTGAGTGACCGATACCGCGAGCCTTGAGCTTCCTAAATATGCAGCTAATTTGAACAAATGTTTGAACAACGTAGACACTTTAAATAATTCTTGCAGTATAAATGGGTACCTACATAATGCTTTTAGAATAGCATCAGCTTTATAATAATTCTTACATACTTAATCATATAAATATTGTAATCTTACTTTAATATTATAATGCGAAAGTTACGATGTTTGGATGAAATTTGGCACAGGCATAGGATACACTCCGGAATAGGACATAGGCTACTTTTTATCCCGGAAATCCCAACCCCAATACCACGCGGGTGAATCCGCGGGCAAATGCTAGTAACGAAATATTGTAAGAAACCATATTTTTTTTAAAAGAGTAGGTAACCATGGAGGTTCTTGCCGGTTCTTCTCCATAGGAAACGATCAATTTGGAACCGTGCACTAGCTTCTGACGTTTCACAAGTGCCCATGTAGGCCCATGTGAAATAAAAACCATTTTGATTTTTGATTTCCTCTCTAAGAGAAGGAACGGGTCGTAATCCATCACGCGGACCCAGTGCGTGTTGGTAGATGTCACATGTCTTCGAATTTTTGGTTCTAGGACATGCCGGTTTCCTCACGATGTTTTCCTTCACCGTTTTGAGAGCAGTGGTGATGAAATAAATTACAGAGAGTAACGCGCCTGGCTGGGTTTGAACCATCAACCTACCTCCAAATCCAACCTAATTGCATATGTAAGGCGCTAACATTGCTGCTGAAGCCAAACGATGCAAATCAGGTGTTTTCTTTTTATGGTAGGTAAATTAAAAATCATCCGATGACGAATCCCTTGGGCGGAGTGGAAGACAGTATCAGACTCTCTCTCAATAGGTACTTACTTACTAAACAACCTACCCCGTTCCTACGTCGCCATATATCTATACTAGGACTGGAGCCTTCCTTTCAAACACGAACCCTTGGCCCCAGTTGGCTTCGACCCTTCTGCAGGGTCCCTACAATGCAAATCAGGTGTCACTAAACCATCTAACGTTTTATTGTCAACTACGCCAACATTTGGCGGCGGCGATCTCTCGCGCTGAGCCTTGGTAGAAGCCATGGTCCGGAGTGAGGAAGAGTGACAGGCGGTCGCCTCCTTCTACGTAGCAGTAATGCTAGCAAAGAGGAGGTGGCCGACTGCATAAGGCAAAGGCGCTTGCGCCCCAGACGCCGCCGGAATTACGATCCCGACTTCCGGCCGCCGTAGGTTTGGGCTTGCGGACTGCGAGCATTGGGTAGCTCGCCATCCGGTCATCTGATAATCGTCCGGACCAAGTCCAGTCGTCGACGGCGCGCTCTGTTCCCGCGCGCCTCGAGGAATTGTCAGCAACCGTAGGGAACCTACAGGGTCGAAGCCTTCTGGGCCAAGGGTTGGTCCGAAAGCGTAACACCAACACCAGGGCCTGGGAATGAGAGGAAGGCTCTGGCCCTGGTATGTATGGCGATGTAGGAACGGGGAATGTTGCACGACGCCATCTTGTATTTTGACATAGATAATGCCACTTCATATATTTCGCGCCATTTTTGACAATGACGTAACGGTTAAGGTCAATACTACTTGAAGTTAATTTTATTCGAATGATCGAATACGTGATGTAATGCCCAAATACATAAGTTTAGACGCGCTTAGTATTATACAGTTTAGATTATAATTTACGTGTTTAAGATATGTGGAAGATTTACATATTTTTAAATACAGCTCTTCCGTCTTTTATTAATGAGTTATTTATAATTATATTGTAGTTATTGCTCATAATATTACGTCGTGTACCTGTTATGTTAATACTGCACCACCTTGACCTAGAGGGTCAGGACAGGTTATTTTAATAGGCTAAACCAAAGGCCATCTCTTACCTCTATTATCGGCCTAGGGCGGCAGGGTGTGATCATAAATTATTTCACCATGTCCGGGTGAAACCCGAACACTTTTTTTAAATCCATGTTTTTTATGCTAGCAGTACAGTCTCAGCAAGACATGCCGAGACCTACCGCCCGCAAGAGTATACATACAGTGCTCGGTCCCTCTCCAGCCGTCTTGTCCCATTTCGGAAGTGCTCCTGGGATCAAGTCGGTTTTAATCACGAGTCAAAAAACCGACTCGATTTTAATAACAAGAAATTGAATAAAATATACAAATATATAATATTCAATCAGAGACGTCTGGGGAAAAACCATATTTCTCTCAAATTTCCCCCTTACCCCTTAACCAAATCTGTATTACCAATTAGCCTATTCTCTCGGCTCGTATAGTTAATGGAAGTGTTCGTTATTACAGAAGCATGGGCAAGGAGGACAAGGAGGACTCGGGCTTCGGGTTCAAGGACAAGGCCAAGGCGCTGGAGACGCTGCGGCTGCTGGAGCAGCACGACCTCAACTACCGGCGCCTCACCGTGCGCGGTCTGCTCGGCCGCGCCAAGCGGGTGCTCACTAGTCAGTACCACTCACTGGATTACATTTTTTATAGAACGCTTTACCTTAGGGCTTGGGCAGACCATGTTCTTTAAAGATACTACATACTTTTTTGCTGTCTGTTTGTCAAGACCTTTCATCTTGGGAACGCATATAGGTATCGAGGTACCTAATTAAAACCATGTTCTTAGCAAAAAAAACTTCTGAGTTAACAAACAAAAAGATACGTCCGTTGGATCTTGCTAAAAACGGCATCAGAGGGTACATCCCGCGTTGATCTAGAGTCCTGAAATTTGGCATGAAGCAAGATCTCATAGCATAAGTATAGACCACCACTGAGATCAATTTAGTCACGGCAGGTCATACCTGGCATCCCCTAATGCCAGGTATGACCTGCCGTGACTACCAGGGCATAACTGAAAGCGGAAGCAAATCGGTTGTTTTGCTTCCTCTTCCTCAATCGCCTGATGGTCCGGTAACCATGTGTTTGTGTGGACTTACGAATATGCATTTGTAAGTTTTCATGATGCAGTTGTCAAACAAGATAAATAAATAAGTATCTAAACGATTTCAGAAATAAACAATGTTATTTTTTGCGGAAGTGGGAATTGTTAACCATTTATTAACAATTTCATATTTTTTAATGTGGTTGAAAAATCAGTATATTTTGTTATATACTCATAAATGAAACATTATTTTTGGTATTACTCGTGACATAATATGGTACGGGTAAATTCGATGACATAGAACCTCCTGGGTCCCTCCATGAGCCGGCGTGGTGGATTGTGGCCCATCCCCTCTCCTAGCGAGGAGGCCTGAGTCCCAACAGCGGGAACATTAACAAGGCTGATAATGAATATAGTACGGGGTATGCGCATTATCTTTTTGTAAACCTACAGATTCTTTGCATTTTTAAACAAAAAGACACAATAACACGAGTTTTGGGTTTCACATATACTAAAAACTAAGCTTATATAGGACATAACAAGTAATCTAAGATAAAATATTTGCAGTGACAAAAGCAGAAGACAAAATAAAGAACATAAAGGAAGCGATGGAGGTGTTCGAGGGCTGGCTGGCCGAGCTGGCCGACGACAAGAACAAGAAGACTGACAAGAAGGAAGACAAGAAGAAACCAGACAAGAAAGTGGAGAAGAAAGCGGAGAAGAAGAGTGACAGCGATGACGTATGTGCTTTGCTTACTTACACATAATTGCAGGTCAAAGACATCCACCGTTACACATAGATTTCCCCAAATGTCGCCATAAAGAACTGTCTTGTGATTCTCGCAACCTTTTCCCAGGTTTTTTTATGGTAAGTCAAAATCATCCAATGACAAATCCCGCCCTTGGGCGGAGCGGAAAACAGTGTCATACTCTTACTGACTAAATAACCTATCCCATTCCTACGTTGCCATATATACCAGGGCTAGAGTCTTCCTTTCAGACGCGAACCCTTGGCCCCAGTTGGCTTCGACCCTTCTTTAGGGTCCCTACGGTTTGCAGTGACCTTGTAGGAGGCCTGCCAACGCTGCGTTCTTCGGTACGTGGCCGCCATTTCAGAACCTATAGGCCCCAGTGACTGTTTGTTCTGCGACCGATGTGCCCTGCCCATTGCCACTTTAGTTTAGCGATTTTTGTGCTATGTCGGCAACCTTGGTTCTCTGCGGATATCCTCTTTTCTGATTCTATCAGGCAAGGGAACTCGGTCCATCCCATAAAGGGAAGGGCCGAGTTCCCTTGGGTGACTTTTGGCGTAAAGCAAAAGCTTATATCACATATTTAAGAGCATCTACATCTGAAAACAGTAAAATCTTCAAGACTGCATTTCGGAATCGAACTATATACATCGTCACGGAACCTTCAAACCACGAGTCCAACCCACACTTACTCAGTTTTATTTTTCTAATGTCTGTTCACATGATTTTTGGTACAAAATAACAGCATCTTTACGTAACATTCATCCCTCAACTTACAGAGTTCATCCTCCTCCGACGTGTCGATGGAGGATAAGAAAGAGGAGAAGAAGGAGTTGCCGGCGGACACGGTGCCGGGGCTGGGCTTCAAGGACGCGGCGGCGGCGGAGGGCACGCTGCGCGAGCTGCAGGGCCGGGACCCCGACTACCAGAAGCTGGCCGTCAAGGGACTCATCGGACGCGCCAAGAGAGTTCTCACATGTAAGTCACCTCAGTGACATGACATTATACGCAATAAACGTCAGCTGGGCGAGTTCAATGACCTATAGGTAGTTAGTACGCAACGACCGACAACTACCTACTAGGTCATTGACTCGTTTACCTAAACAATTTTTTATATTTTTTTTTATTTTTGTAAAATATACGTACATATACACCATCTTTTTAATCCCGTGGAGGGTCGGTCCGGTACACAAAACACTATCGGTTTGTAATAATAAAAAAAATCTAAATTCCTTTAATAATATACGTATGCACGAGATTTATTTCTTTATGTAAACGATTCAATGACCTTGTACATAGTCAGTTATTACTAACTACCTACCGGTATTTTTTTTTTCTTTTGGAAAAACGTTGCCCCACGCTAGGAATGACTCAGAGGAGGCCGACCGTATCAGGCAAAGGCAACGTCGCTCACGCCACAGCCGTCGCCGCCGTGACTCCGATCCCGATTTTCGGCCACCGTAGACGAGGGCTTGCGGACGGCGAGCCATGGGTAACTCGCTGTCCGCCTATCCGGTAAGTGTCCGGACCGAGCCCAAGACGTCGACGGCGCGCACTGTTCCCGCGCGCCTCAAGGAGTTGTCAGCAACTGTAGGGGCCCGGCAGGGTTGAAGCCTTCTGGGGCCTTGGATTGATGCGAAAGCGGAACACCGGGGCCCTGGAACTAAGGCAGGAAGGAAAGGTGGGTCGTTTAGTCAGTAGAAGTCTGACACAGTCTCCCGCTCCGCCCAAGAGCGGGATTCGTCATTTGATGATTTTTCCCACCATAAAAAAAAAAAAAAACGCTAGGAATGACTCCTGTGTCGTGGGTGTGTTCACAAACATGTAAAGTCACATACACAAGATACCCAGACCCGGAACACCTATCTGTAGGCCATACAAATATTTGTTCCGTGCGGGAATCGAACCCGCGACCCTCAGCGCAGCTCAACCTCTGCCGAGTTGTCAACATCATTGGACTCGCCCAGCTGACGTTTACTTAAAGAAATTAATTTCGCACATGACATGTGTATATCTACACTAATATAATAAAGAAGTAAGGTTTGTTTTTTTGTTTTTATGTTTTTTTGTTTGTAGGAGGTAATCTCTGGAACTACTGGTCCGATTGCAAAAATTTTAGCAACAATAGAAAGCTGCTTTACTCCTGAGTGACATAGGCTATATTTTATGTACGCGGGCGAAGCCGCTGACAAAAGCTAGTAATATAATAAAGATGTAAAGTTTGTTTTTTTTGTTTGTAGGAGGTAATCTCTGGAACTACTGGTCCGATTGGAGAAATGTTAGCAATAATAGAAAGCTGCTTTACTCCTGAGTGACATAGGCTATATTTTATGTACGCGGGCGAAGCCGCTGACAAAAGCTACTCACTAATAGATTCAAAGCTTATAGAACGGTTACTAGAGATAAGTACTCATCCATCCGTGTCTTCCCTCCAGGCACCCGCGACGAGACGAAGATCTCCAACATCAAGGAGGCGATGTCGATCTTCGAGAAGTTCCTGGACGACTTCGACTCGCTGCACCTCAGCCGACAGAACAACCCCTACGTCAGCCTCGGCGTCGTGCGCACTGCGCAGCGCCTCGCCGGGGACAGCGTCAGCGAACAACAGGTGATGGCTAAAACCCGGGTATCTTTAAGTCAACAGTGAATAGGTTACTTCTAGGTAAGCGCGCTCCATCGTCGACCACATCGTCGCTTTCCATCAGGTGAGATAGCGGTCAAGCGCGAACCTATAGTCAATAAAAAAAAAGGTGGGGGAAACTTGTTCCAGGAAAAAAAAGATGAGAATTAAGTGCGAGTCGAACTCACACGTTGAGGATTCTGTACACACTAGCTTATGTACATTACCTATTTACATTAGCTAAAAAACGGAAAAAGGTTTTTTTACCCGACTACGGCGAAGCAAAAGGAGGGTTATGATTTTGACCTGTATGTATGTATGTGGGTATGGATGTTCATCTGTTCCCTCGTAACTTCTAAACTACTTATCAGAATTCGACAAATGACATATCATTAGAAGCGTCTTAATTGTCCGCTGTGTCATTTTCTGCCGTGGTCGTATGCCATAAGAATAATAAATTAAAAAAAGTGGTATACGACCACGGCTTTATCCTTAAAACATTTCTCTATCAATATTATAAATTGAAAATATATTAAAATATAATAATATGTGTAAGTTAGTTTATTTAATAACGGTAAATATTTAATAGTTTGTACATACTAAGTAATTTCATTGGAGAGTGTTTTCTTGTTTCGTACTTTTTAGAGCGTGTTTTTAAGTAGTCGGGTGTTAGTTGTGACTTTTTTACAGTTTTCAGATTTATTCCTATGCTTTAGGATCTTGCTTCATGCCAAAATTCAGGGTTCAGGGCCAATGTTGTAATTCTGTCGGTTTTTCTACGCGTTCTCAATATAAAGTCTTAATTTTTGTATGACTGGCCTGTCAGTCTAGTAGTTAGTGCCCCTGACTGTTATACCGGAGGATTCGATTCCCACCCAGGACAAACGTTTGTGTGATGAGCACGATCATAATTTGTTCTATATTGGGTGTAATTTATCTGGCATATATAATAGACAGTTGTGGGATATATCTGGGGGCACGGTAGTGCCCCGCCAAGTCTCGAGCAAAGCGGGCACGGCCGTACCATCCTTTTCTCGAAGCGAACTTGGCCATGAGCACAATAACATGCAAATATAAAACCGCATATTTAGAGGAGTTAAAAGTTAAACGTAAAGTTTTTCATCACAGGGATAAATTATTTTAGTTTATTCAATTGTTATTAATTGACCGACAGTCAGTGTCATCCACATGACTGCATGTGGGGTGCCATGACAGAAAACCTCCTCGAGCGCCCGCAGGCTGGAGTTCCCTTGCGGACACGTCCGGAGTGAAGACCAGTCTGCGGGACGGTGCACCCCGGGAGGCCGCCATCGACCCACCCTTGGGCAATCCCTGCCTAAGGGTGCTCGATGGCGGCTTGCGAATATTCTGTTGGGAGTAACGCCTCAACGCGTGTCCCTCTGATTTAGCAGAGGGCACAGCGACGAGGTAAGAGCGGGCTCGGTGTGCACTCACCCTGCCATCGGGCAGGCAGGAGGAAGAGTTCCTCCTCCTTCTGCCACCGCTGGACTCGTAGCCCCAAAGATTGTCCAAGGTCATGTTTCTGACTTTCGATGGGGGTCGAGGGCCTTGGCTTAACCGCCCGGGCCGCGAGGAAGACAACCTCTATAAAAAATCACCCCAAACCTCCAAGCGGCGGCGCACCGTGAGGGAGGTTGTTAGCTTGACTAATGGGTAGCTAAATTAGTCCCTAGTGCGAACCACTTAATTTGAGCCAGTACCTAAAGTTATATACTCGTGGGAACAAAATGGAACACAGCAAATTTTTCACCCAATTTTTTGAGAGTGACGAGCGGTCGGAGTCCGACGCTGCGTCCAGAAGGAGCTCAGGCTCGGAGATGGAGGAGGAGTTGGTGGGCAACTCCGGAAGGGACTCGCGTTCCTTCCGGAAGCGCACCAAATCGGGGGACGGGCAGTCGTCCTCCGATGAAGGGAAGGGATCGGCCCCGAAAATCCCCACCGGCAGTCGCGGAGGGGGCCAAAGCCGGGGAAAAGGCAGGGGGCTCACTCCACAGGAGTCCACTCAGCGAGCTGCAAGGCTTGCCGCGGAAGGGCGCCACCCTGGTGCGGTCAGCGCTGGGGAGCGCCCGCCGCGTCAGTCCGGTGGCACGCCAGACGCTGGGGCGGACTCCGCCGAAGAGGCCCGCAGGACCTTCGGCGAGCTAATGGTCGCGGCGCTGCGCGACATGGGCCGCAAGAGGGTCGCAAAACGGTCTTCCAAAGAGAAGACCGTCTTGAAGCACGCCACCTCTTTGTCCGAGGCTTTCGACAAGGCCTTGGATAAGAGTGTGGCGAAACTGCGGGCCGAGCTTCAAGCGGAGCTTCGGGCCGGGCCCGCGGGCCCTGGAGCCGTTCGGCGGGAGGCCGTCGGAGGGGGTACCGGGCAGGAGCAGGGGCAAAGTCAGCCCCTGCCCCAGCCTGAGGCAGGGAGCCAGCTGCTGACGCTGGTGCAGTCGGAGCTGGCTGCCTTCCGGCAGCAGCTGCAACAGCAGCAGCAACAGTTCCAGCTGCAGATCCAGCGGCAGCTGTCCCTGCTGGAGGGCATAGTCTTGCGCCCTCCACTGGCGACCTCCGGCCAGCGCCAAGCGGCAACTTATGCCGCTGCCGCTGCGGCCACGGCTGCTGCGCCCAGGGCGGGCCCGTTGGGGCAAGCCGGGCGCAGGGCCTCAGCGCCGGAGCCTGCGAGGCCGGCCCCGGTGGCTGGGCAGCGTCGGGCGCGGGCCGCTCCTCCCGCGAGGGGTGCCGTGGCGCCTGCTGCCAGACCAGCGGGAGCTCCTATTGCGGGGACGGCGACTCAGCCGCGCCTGCCGCCTCCCCCGCCTCAAGAGCCATCGTCTGGCGCCGACTGGACGGTCGTCGGCGCCAAGAAAAGCGCGGGCAAGGCGCGCAGGGCGGCCAAAAAGCGCGCAAAGCGCCAAGAGCGCCGAAAGCGGGCCATGGCGGCGAGACTTCGCGCCCCGAAATCCGAGGCTGTAGTGATCACACTACAGCCTGAAGCGGGAAAGAAGGGCGCGAACTATGACGCCGTCATGGAGAAGGCAAGGCGGGCGGTGTTGCCCCACCTTGAAGAGCTCGGAGTGCCTGGGGGCTTCTGCATTAGGCAGACCCTAACGGGGGCCCGAATTCTGGAGGTCCCCGGCTCGGCCAGTGTCGCTGACACCCTGGCCGAGAAGATTAGGGTGGCCCTCAGTGCGGAGGAGGCCCGAGTGTCCAGGCCCACCAAGTGCATCGACATGCGCATCATGGGCCTGGACGACTCAGTCAAGGTGGACGAGGTGGTGGCCGCCATCGTCAGGGTGGGCGGTTGCACGCCCGAACAGATTCGGGCGGGCACCATCCGCGCTGACAGCACGGGCATGCGAGCCGTCACGGTAAGCTGCCCCGTGCCGGCGGCCAAGGCCATCACCAGTGGGGGCCGACGGCTTCTTGTGGGCTGGGTCTCCGCCCAGGTAAAACTGCTGGAGCCCAGACCTCTGCGGTGCTACCGCTGCCACGTGGGGCACCACGTGGGGGCCTTCTGTGCCGCGGAGGTGGATCGCAGCGACCACTGCTACCAGTGTGGTAAGCCCGGTCATAGGTCTGCTGAGTGCCGGAATGCGCCGCATTGTTACGCATGTGCGGCGGCAGGCAAGCAGGCCGACCACCGGGCTGGGTGCAGGTCCTGCGACCCCCCGGCCAGCGTGAAGGCCAAACTTCGCCGGCCCCCCACCAGCAACACCGCCGCAACCGCAGCCGCTTCCTCTGCCGCCGCCGCTGTTGCTGCCGTCGCCGCCGCAACCACTGTGGCGGCACCCTCTCAGAGGGCCAGGGAGGAGACTATGGACTGCCAATAACGGCTCCATTACGTCTCCTCCAGGCGAATATCAACCACTGCGCCCCAGCTCAGGATCTGTTGCTCCAGAGCATGGCGCAGTGGTCGATAAACGTCGCCGTGGTCTCCGAGCCGCACTTTGTCTTGCCCAGAGCTGACTGGGTTCAGGACCTGAGCGGCTCGGTGACCCTTATCTCGTCGGCCGCCGCTGGTACCCCGACCCTCGAGGCCGTCACGAAGGGTCGGGGTTGCGTGGCAGCACGGTTCGGGGACATTGCAGTGGTAGGCGTCTACCTGTCCCCGAACAGAACAGAATTCTCGCCGATCTTCACGACTCCCTCAGGGAGCTGAAGACCGTCGTCGCTGGGTATGGTACCCTCCCCGTGGTCGTTTGCGGGGACTTCAACGCCTGGAACATGGCTTGGGGTTCCCGGCTCACGAACCAGCGGGGTCGGTTGGTGGAGGACTGGGCTCTGGAAACAGGCCTGGTCGTCCTAAACCGGGGTTCTGTCCCCACGTGTGTGCGGGTGCAGGGTGAGTCCGTGGTGGACATTTCGTTCGCCAGCCCCACTCTGACACCGCGTGTAGTTGACTGGCGCGTCATGGAGGGGGTGGAGACATACTCGGACCACCGGTATATCCGGTTTGACGTCTCCGCCCAGACCTCGACCGCGCCGGTCCGACAGACCCCATGTGGTCCGCGTTGGGCGCTGAGGCAGCTGGAGAAGGAGCTCTTCCTGGAAGCCGCGGCGGTGCAGGCCTGGGTGCAAGCACCGGTCAGGCCTGCCGACATCGACGTCGAGGCGGAGTGGTTCCGGGAGGCCTTGTCGCAAATTTGCGACGCGGCAATGCCCCGTCTCCGCCCAGGACGCGCCCGACGCCAGGTGTACTGGTGGTCGCCAGAGCTTGCGACGCTGCGCGCCGCATGCAATGCTGCACGACACCGGTATACCAGACACCGCAGGCGCCGCTTCCGCCCGCCGGATGCGGAGGCCGTAGAGGCGGAGCTGTACGAGGGATACAGGGTGGCAAGGCGCACCCTCCGATCGGAGATAAAGCGGGCCAAAGACGAGGCCTGCAAAGCGTGGCTGGGGACGCTCAACGCTGATCCGTGGGGACGCCCATACAAGTTGGTGCGGGAGAAACTCCGCCCATGGGCTCCCCCGTTGACGCAGAGTCTCCGGCCACAGATCGTGGAGGGTGTGGTGAGCGCTCTGTTCCCTGCGCGGGGGGACCACTCCCCCCCGCCCATGGCTCCGCCACCAGCGGTGTCTGACGCGGACCACGTCAGCGACGACGGTACCAATGCTCCGGAAGTGACCGAGGTAGAGATGAGAGTGGCGGTACGCAGGATGGGTGCGAAGAATACCGCCCCAGGACCCGACGGCTTGCCAGGAAAGGCTTGGGTCCTGGCCATGGAGGCTCTCGGGTCTCGATTGGGGGGGCTCTTTAGCGCATGCTTGGAGAGGGGCCAGTTCCCACTTCCCTGGAAGACGGGAAAACTGGTCCTCGTCGCGAAGCCGGGGCGCCCTGCGGACTCTCCGTCCGCGTATCGGCCCATTGTGCTGCTTGACGAGGTGGGCAAGCTCTTTGAAAGAGTCATTGCAGACCGCCTCGTCAAGCACCTAACACTGAAGGGGCCCGATCTCGCGGACGACCAGTTCGGGTTTCGCAGGAGGCGCTCCACGGTGGACGCCATCATGCGCGTGCGAGCCCTCACGACGGGGGATGCGGTGTCCCGGGGCAGGTGTGTCTTGGCGGTGTCGTTGGACATTGCCAACGCCTTCAATTCCCTGCCCTGGAGTTGCATTAGGACGGCACTCCGGTATCACCGGGTGCCCGACTACCTCTGTCGTACGATCGAGGCCTACCTGTCCGACAGGTACATAGTCTACCCCGGTCACCAAGGAGATTGGAAACGGCGAGAGATGTCGTGCGGTGTCCCACAGGGATCGGTACTAGGACCGCCCTTGTGGAACATCGGGTACGACTACGTGCTGCGCGCCGACCTCCCCGTAGGGGTCAGCGTGGTCTGCTACGCAGACGACACGCTGGTCCTAGCGCAGGGAAGGTCGTACCAGGCGGCGGTCGAACTAGCGACACGTGGGGTTGCGACAGTCGTTGAGAGGATCCAGCAGTTGGGACTCAAGGTGGCACTGCACAAGTCCGAGGCCATGTGCTTTCACGGCCCTCGGAACGCGCCACCAACGGGTTCCCAACTAACGGTAGAAGGAGTTCACATCGGCGTCGGGTCGACGATGAAGTACCTAGGACTTGTCCTCGACAGCCGATGGAATTTCGAGGAGCACTTCCGACGTCTGGCCCCCAAACTCAATCGGACGGGGGCTGCTCTCAAGCGGCTCCTGCCGAACCTTGGGGGTCCAGACGCCTTCTGCCGGAGGCTCTACGCCGGCATCGTCCGGTCCATGGCCCTTTATGGGGCACCAGTGTGGGCGCCGACGCTACGTAAACGCCCGGCGGCCCAGCTGAACGCCTGCCAGAGGGTCATGGCCATCCGGATGGTGCGGGGATACCGCACGGTGTCCCGCGAGGCGGCGAGCCTCCTTGCTGGCCTACCACCATGGGATTTGGAGGCAACAGTCCTTGCACACATGCACGACCAGCGCGTGGAGATGCAACGCCGGGGCGAAGATCCGCTGCCCGAACATGTCGAGGCGTGGCGGAAGGAGCTCCGGCGAGATCTCATGGTGAAGTGGAAACAGCGACTGTCGCAACCCAGCGCTGGGCACACCGTAATCTCAGCGGTAGTGCCCCTCTTTGAGGCGTGGCTGGATAGACCTCACGGCGTCCTCACTTTCCGCATGACGCAGGTTCTCACCGGACATGGGAAGTTCGGGAGATTCCTGCACCGGATTCGTGCGGAAGAGACGTCCGGGTGTCGCCACTGTGAGGCGAGCCCGGAGGACACGGTGGAGCACACGGTGGAGGTGTGCCCTGCTTGGGAAGAGCATCGCCGTGTCCTCGTGGGGGTGATCGGCGGCGGCGACCTCTCGCGCCGGGCCCTGGTTCAGGCCATGGTCCGCAGCGAAGAGGAATGGCAGGCGGTCGCCTCCTTCTGCGAAGCAGTAATGCTCGTAAAGGAGGAGGCCGACCGCATAAGGCAAAGGCAACGGCGTACTCGCCGTAGCCGTCGCCGCCGCGATCCTGCCGATATCCGGCCACCGTAGACACTGGCTCGCGGACGGTGAGCAATGGGTAGCTCGCCGTCCGATCGTCTGGTAAGACCGAGTCCAGGTCGTCAACGGCGCGCACCGTTCCCGCGCGCCTCAAGGAGTTGTCAGCAAACTGCAGGGGCCCTTCAGGGTCGAAGCCTCCTGGAGCCTAGAGGGTAAGTGAAAATTGTAACCTCGACTCCAGAAATAAGGCAAGGAAGGTACGGGGTAGGTTTTTTAGTCAGTAAGAGTCTGACACTGGTCTCCCGCTCCGCCCAAGAGCGGGTTTCGTCATTGGATGATTTTCACCTACCATAAAAAAAAAAAAAAAAAAAAAAAAAAAAAAAAAAAAAAAAAAAAAAACATGACTGCATGTAGCGGAGATGAGAATGTTGAGATGGATGTGTGGTGTGACGAGAATGGATAAAGTGAGAAATGAGTATATTAGAGGAAGTCTGAAAGTGGCGCCAGTGACTGAAAAGTTGAAAGGAAATCGTTTGTCGTGGTATGGTCATGTGAAGAGGAGAGATGAAACGCATGTCACAAAAAGGGTTTTGAGTTTACACGTAGATGGATGGGGAGGAAGGGGGAGACCAAAGAAGAGATGGATGAATTGTGTGAGGAGTGATATGAAAGAAAAGGGAGTTACTGATAGTGTGACGGGTGACAGGACAGAGTGGAAGAAAAAAACATGTTGCACCGACCCCAAATAAAATGGGATAAGGGTAGGATGATGATGAGTCAGCGTCATCCAAGACCAGTGAACTGCACATGCATTATGGCGCGTGTTTAGTCTATGATGATCTTAAATTCCAATCACCTCACAACTTGTGCTCATGGCCGCGTCACTATTATTATAATGTAAACAAAACAATTGATATAGTCACAAAATATTGATTTATTATTGCATATCAAATTGAACAGGACTTGGCTTCTATGCGATCTCAAAACTTTTTACGATGGAAGAATTGCGTAAAGAGACTTGGCTTTTTTACATTTCATGTTTTTGGTGGGATTATATATATCTGAACATATCATTTGTGGTTCCTCAGAAAGCGTTCATATCGGCGTACGCGTCGGTGCGCGGCGAGTACAAGCGCCTGCGCACCGTGCGCGCTGACGGCGGCAGCACGTGGGACATCGTGAGGAATGAAGCGCTCAAGGAACTCAAGGAGAAGGTACGTCAAGTATTTTGGGAACACAATCATTGTGCGTACAGCTATGGAGTAGAATTCTCTGCCACAGTCTGTGTTTCCTGATAGTTACAACCTAGGGGCATTTAAGTCAAGAGTGAATAGGTTACTTCCAGGCAAGCGTGCTCCATCGTCAACCACATCATCACTTACCATCAGGTGAGATTCCTATGAGTCATAAAAATAAATGTGCCTTGGGACATTTATTTTTTTCTTATGTGGGATTTTTCAAGTCAAAGTCAAAATCTTTTTATTTCACACAGGCTTACATGGGCACTTATCAAACGTCAGAAGCTAGTGCACGGTTCCAAATTGATCGTTTCCTATGGAGAAGAACCGGCAAGAAACTCCGAAACTTTTAATACGGGACGCCTGTAGTACTAGCTGAACTACTAAAAAAAATAAAGTTTAAAAACTAACACCCGACTACTTAAAAACACGCTCTAAAAAGTACGAAACAAGAAAACAAGAAAGCCGTGGTCGTATACCACTTTTTTTAATTTATTATTCTTATGGCATTTGACCACGGCTTTCTTGTTTTCTTGTTTCGTACTTTTTAGAGCGTGTTTTTAAGTAGTCGGGTGTTAGTTTTTAAACTTTATTTTTATTTAACATATTTTGGAGTTCTAAATAGTTTAATCTTGGGTTCATTGATTTCTCAGCCCATGAATACAGGTAAAGTCACAAGCAAATGCTAGTTATATATATATATTCAAAATGTACAAGTAAAGCGCTTTCAAATGATACCAAACACGGCATATTTATCTTAACTTTATTTTTTTACTTCGTATGTTTTGTCCGCTAGAGGGCGCTACATTAGATTTTGTGAAATCCCATATAGCCGATAACCAGCGGACAATTAAGACGCTTCTAATGATATGTCATTTGTCGAATTCTGATAAGCAGTTTAGAAGTTACGAGGGAACAGATGAACATCCATACCCACATACATACATACATACATACAGGTCAAAAATCATAACCCTCCTTTTGCTTCGCCGTAGTCGGGTAAAAAAAACTGTTATTTCTGACAAAACAGTCCATAAAAGTAGTCAGTAACAAGAATTTAACTTATAACTAATGTTAGTAAATATACGAGTAATAATAATAAGAGTCTAGCCCCAGCATCTACCCCTACACAGTAGGCTCACCGGTATCGCAACACATGGAGTTCAGTGAACCTACTGAGTAGAACAGTATCAGTTCTCGCGCCAATCATCCTCAATACACTGTTGCTGCACTACTTAGCATCATTCTTTAACTACTCTCTCTCCCGCAGTACGCCGACGCCAAGCTGTTCACCGACAAGGACTCTCCGACAGAGGAACACTTACAACTGTTACTGTGGGCGTACTCGCCCGAACCCGCGCGCGTCAAGAAGTACGTGCCGGAGACTAAGGAGGAGGCCAAGGACACCAGCGACAGGAAGAGGCGACATAGTGACAAGGAACAAGACAGCAGTGACAGGTACTGAGTCTTTTTTTAATTGCTATAAACTAATACTTGACTGCAATCCCATGTGATACCATCACCAAGGCTTGACATGTAATCTACACTATCTACACTAATATAATAAAGAGGTAAAGTTTGTTTTTTTATTTTTTTGTTTGTAGGAGGTAATCTCTGGAACTACTGGTCCGATTGGTAAAAAATTAGCAACAAGAGAAAGCTGCTTTGCTCCTGAGTGACATAGACTATATTTTATGTACGCGGGCGAAGCCGCGGACAAAAGCTAGTATGTCATAATCAGCTTTAAGTTCCCACAGCTGGGACTCAGGCCTTCTTTCTAGGGAGAGAAGGACGCCGACCCAATGCTTGTTGCGATAATATAAACTAGTGCTTGACTGCGATACCACCTGATGGTAAGCAGTGATGCAATACACTCTAGCCTTGTAGACACCTAAATTATAATCGGACGGAAAGACCGCAGCCGGCATACTGGTCCAGTCCCTCGATGTACGCGGTATAAACGACGAGGCAAAACGCTTTGTCCGGACCGTAGTTGTCACAACAACGTAAGGGTGGATATTTGCCGTTACTGTATTCACGTAGAACATCATTATGTTCTACAACTGTCACGTGAAACCAGTGGTGGCCAAATGCTTCGAGTGGTAACTACAGCCCAGAATTACGAGTGATTTTTTGATTTCGACTCTCCTGTCAGTTTAGTAGCTGGTGACTCTGACTGCTATAGCGGAGGATGTGGGTTCGATTCCCACCCAGGACAAAGAGTAGCCAAATAACTCGAATAAAAATTTTCATAGTGCGTTTATTTTTGTAGTACGATGTTCCCCATAGGACAAAATCTCTAATCGAGTTATTTTTGATGCATTCTGTACTAACCTGTCCCTACCCTATCTTTCTTTTTGCTTTAAAAACCTACCCTGTAAAAAAAAGGATAATGTACATCGGTCCAGCCGTTTTCTGCGCTTAGTATTATTCATTTTTAGGGTTCCGTACCTCAAAAGGAAAAAACGGAACCCTTATAGGATCACTTTGTTGTCCGTCTGTCCGTCCGTCCGTCTGTCAAGACTCTTTTTCTCAGGAACGCGTGGAGGTATGAAGCTGAAATTTATATCAATTACTCAGGTCTACTGTCCCTTGAAGCTGTGAAAAAATCAAACTTCTAAGCCAACGCAATCAAAAGATACAGCCGTTTATGCCGCAAATTTTCGACACTTACAAGGGAATCAAAACCTACAGGGTGCTTCCCGTGAACTCAGAATCTTGAAATTTGGTACGAAGCAACGTCTTATAGCATAGATAAAGGAAAAATTACGAAAACCATAAATTTTTAGTTACATCACATAATATATTTTTTTAATAATAATTTTAAACTTACTACCCATTTCCTCATAAACGCGTAGAGGTATTAAATTGAAATTCATACCAAATACTCAGGTCTATAAAACCTTTAAGCTGTAACAAAATCAAACTTCTATGTCAACGCAATCAAAAGAAACAGCAATTTAAGTTGCATATTTTGAAACTCGCAAGTACTCGCAAGGGAATCAAAACCTAAAGGGTACTTCCAGTCGACCTAGAATCTTGAAATTTGGCATGAAGCAACGTTTTATAGCACACATAAAGGAAAAATTCCGAAAACCTTAAATTTTTAGTTACATTACAAAATATATATTTTTTAATAAATATAAACTTATTACTTTTTTCCTCATGAACGCGTAGAGCTATCAAGTTGAAATTCATATCAAATACTTAGATCTAATTGCCTTTAACCCGTGAAAAAAAAAATTCTAAGTCAACGCAAAAACGCAAAACGCAAAAGTACAACCATTGTCGTAATGAACGAACTTTGTAAACCTTGCAGGTTTGTACGGAACCCTCGGTGCGCGAGTCCGACTCGCACTTGGCCGGTTTTTATTATTTAATATAATCATAGGTATAGATAGATGTAAAATGGGTTTTCATTGCCTAAATTAACCTAATTGACAAATTCGTCCGCAGGAAGCGACGGAGCAGCGGACGCGACGACGAGTCGCCCTCGAAACGGAGCAAGGATTGAACGCATTTATTGTTAAATACATATTTACTTCATTATCTTGTGTTTTTATTTCTTCTCATAAAACTGTACACCATACCTAGCAATGGTTTCATTCGTGGTCTATCTCCAAGTGATTCGTGATACCCTTTCTCATTATTTCTTTCATGGTGGGGAAAAAACATCCAATTACGAATCCCGCCCTTGGAAGGAGCGGAAATAATTGTCAGAATCTTTCTGTCTAAACAAGCTTAACAAGCTTTCCCCATTCCTTCTTTGCCTTTGTACTGGGGCCAAACCTTCCTTTCAGAAAGAGACCCTGGGCCCCAGTAGATATTGACACTTTTGCAGTCTCTACGGTTTTGCTGACAACTCTATGAGAGCGCGCCGTCGACGAACTCATGATGATTTCAAAGCCATGTCGTAATCTTTTGGTCAATCGCCACGAAAGATTGCTGTACTGTAACCAGGATAAGTAAAGTCTGCTCTGCATTCAAATTTGAGATTAGATTTGTCAACTCTAATGTCCTCGTCAGGGTAGATACCAGGAGAGTAGCTAACGTTGCATCTACCGTATCAATAACGCGGGTCCCTGCGCTACAGAGGCCCTGACATTATCCACAACCGTCTCAAAAGCTAAAAAAAGAAATACTTTTATACGGGGCCCCCGCTATCTAGTTAACCACGTCTTGCATTTTTTAGCGCGAAAGTAGAGTTTAACTGTCAATGGTTTACTTCAACCTACCCTGCTCGTTACTCAGGTACTCAGGTTAACTCTAGTGTAGCTAGGTACTGAAATTACAAAACAATAACCCTGGGTTGCAAATCTACCTTATTATGGTTATTTTTGAACGCAGGACCGGGAATCACTATTGATGCGCTTTCGCCCACGTCACAGATTACTAAATAGTTACCCCACGTCTAAATCAGTACCACGATCAGTACCTACACGTTACGTTTCCGGAATTGCGAATATTATGGCCATTCATATATTAACTACGTAAAACGATTTAGGGGGGACGGGGTTGACCATGTCTTATTTAAGTAACAAGGGTTTAAGACCGTGGGAGGGAGTCTTGAATCTTGATACGTAAGATTACAAAAACAAAATACCCGACTGCACACTAAAAAAAGAGTAAAACAAGCCCCACAATACAAATTTACTGAATATAATTTATAAATGTTGATGGAAAGCATCGCAGGCGGGGACCAACAGAGGCTTATTTATAGTCATTTCTGTTGTGCACCATTTAGCAGAATTTTCGTTAGTGGCGGTCAAGGTGGTCCCCGCCTGCGATGCTTTCCATCAACATTTATAAATTATATTCAGTAAATTTGTATTGTGGGGCTTGTTTTACTCTTTTTTTAGTGTGCAGTCGGGTATTTTGTTTTTTTAATAATAATTTTTTTATTTATAACTTTTTAGCTGTTTTTATTTAACGAAAATGTTGTAGATGTAGAAGACTATGTATATGTAAGTACCATTTTAAATTATTTCGACGACATTTGGCTTTAGATTACGAGTACATATTTTTTTAAAGGGAAATTTAGAAAAAATATTATTATGTCTTTATCCCGTGGGACTTTTAGGATAAAATGTATCCTATGACACTCCCGTAATCAAGACAAATCTAACGATACCTCATACATCAAAATCCATCAAGCCGTTTAGGCTACAGGAGGTCACAAAAGAACAGACATACATACATACTTACATACACTGGAAAAACATTACCCTCCTTCTTTGGCAGTCGGGTAAAAATACGCAACGGTAACATTTGAAAAAAAAAACGCGGGCAACCGAAGTACGCTCGGATGGGTATAAGTTAACTATTTCCATGACAACATACTCGGTAACTTTTAAAAATAAACTTCAAGTGAGACTAAACGAAAACAAGTTTTCAATGAAAAATTTTTTTTTCATAACAAGCTTTAATAGCGGTGGTCTATGCTTATATAAATAAAACTCGTCAAGACGATTCACACGAGCCCAAACTCGACGTGGTTGTGCCGTTTAATTACAGAGTTCCTATGGCTACCTCGCGATTCCATCATCAGATCAGCTCCATGTCATCATAATATTGCATTGTCATCCGAACTAAACGTGTATACCAAATTTCAGCTCAATCGGAAACCGGGAAGTGGATCAAATTTAAGTTGCAAGATTTGATTACAGAACGACAGACAACGGGACAGGTGAAACTAAATAAAAGCTTGTAATAAAACAAGTTTTCAATGAAAAAAATTTTTTTCATAACAAGCTTTTATAGCGGTGGTCTATAATTATATAAATAAAACTCGTCAAGACGATTCACACGAGTCCAAACTCGACGTGGTTGTGCCGTTTAATTACAGAGTTCCTATGGCTACCTCGTGATTCCATCATCAGATCAGCTCCATGTCATCATAATATTGCATTGTCATGCGATTTACACCGGCATGCAAAATTTCAGCTCAATCGGAAACCGGGAAGTGGATCAAATTTAAGTTGCAAGATTTGATTACAGAACATAGAGCAACACAGGCCACCGGCAGACCGGAGGGGAGTAGCCATTGCGTTTTCTACCGATACAAAACTGTCTGTCATTTTTTGCGGGGGGAAATCACACATTCTCAAAACTCACACAAAAACAGTTGTCTGTCACTACGAAACTCACATCATGACAATTGAAAAATACACTAACAATTACACACACACATTTAAACAATCCGTGTCATAACAGTGTAATAATATGATGCAACTACACTGACAAGTCCTTACAGCCGTAGTTGTAACAACTGTCGATATGCATTATCGATAAATTCAAGAACTTTGTTAGGGAAATTAGGTTCAAAAATATGACTTTTTGAACCTAATTTCCAAAGGTCAGACATCATTATTAAGATGAACTTTATTTATTACTAGCTGTGCCCGCGACTTCGTCCGCGTGGAATAGTTATTTTGGGCATCATATTTATTTTTGCAAACAACCTCCTCAGCTTTATAAATTATAGCTGTTACCCACGACTTTGCCCGTGTCAATTTCTGTTATTATTTTTTTTTTCGACAATGTAATTTTTAAAAGAACATAATTATCAAAAAGTACTTCATAGAGCTACACCCCCCCTTGGGCACGCCATAATCTCGGCAGTAAGTCCCCTCTTTGAGGCGTGGTTGGATAGACATCACGGTGTCCTCACTTCCGCATGACGCAGGTTCTCACCGAACATGGCAAGTTCAGGAGATTCCTGCGCCGGATTCTTGCGGAAGAGACGCCCGGGTGTCGCCACTGTGTGGCCAACCCGGAGGACTCGGTGGAGGTGTGCCCCGCTTGGGAAGAACATCGCTGTGTCCTCGTGGGGGTGATCGGCGGCGGCGACCTCTCGCGCCGGGCCTTGGTTCAGGCCATGGTCCACAGCGAAGAAGAATGGCAAGCGGTCGCCTCCTTCTGCGAAGCAGTACCTAATGCTCGTAAAGGAGGAGGCCGACCGCATAAGGCAAGGACAACAGCGCCCTTGCCGTAGCCGTCGCCGCCGCGATCCCGCCGATATACGGCCACCGTAGACGCTGACTTGCGGACGGTGAGCAATGGGTAGCTCGCCGTCCGGTGGTCTGGTAACAGTCCAGACCGAGACCAAGTCGTCGACGGCGTGCACTACTCCCGCGCGCCGCAAGCTGTTATCAGCAAACTGTGGGGCCCTTCAGGGTCGAAGCCTCCTGCAGCCGAGGGTTGGTGCGAAAGCGTTATACTGGGGCTCTGGGAATAAGGCAAGGGAGGCACGGGGTAGGTTGTTTAGTCAGTATGAGTCTGACACTGTTTCCCGCTCCGCCCAAGAGCGGGATTCGTCATTGGATGATTTTTATCTACCATAAAAAAACCCCTCCGCGCCGCCCGCAAGCAACCCCTCTCCTCGCCTGCCGGCCAGGCGCAGCGTCATATTTTGCATGCGGCGCGTGTGAATTTTATATCGGAGTTATTTTAAAATTGTAATATCTTCTAAGATGTTCATTGAAAATAAGTGATGTCAAAGACAATTTTGTTCTCAATTACGTACTCTTAATCAACAACACATTTATTTGGATATAGTTTAATATTATTATGTTGATACCACTCTAACAAATAATGCATTAATTTCGGCCAAATTTGATTCCCATAAAAACGGTTCAAGTGAGGTAATCTTAAAAGATAGATATATACTGTCGCGGACATTTTTTTAGATCATTTTAAGAGGAATAATTCTTTCATACATATTTTTTTCGTATCTTGAACCGTTTACGCAGCGCACGCAACGGAAGCCCTCAAAGATGAATAATTTTCCCCGTTTTTTTCACATTTTCCGTTGTTTCTTCGCTTTTATTAGTCGCAGCGAAATGTTATATAGCCTAAAGCCTTCCTCAATAAATGATCTATTCAACACAAAAAGAGTTTTTCAAATCGAACCAGTAGTTCCTGAGATTAGCGCGTTCAAACAAACAAACAAACAAACAAACAAACAAACAAACTCTTCAGCTTTACAATATTAGTATAGATGTACTATACAATAATCATCATAAATAAAAAATACAGTTTTTTGGTAATTTTAAGTACTTATTTACTATATTAATTACAAATTAAAATTTATATATTTTTTTAAATCATCCTCATTCATCAATTCAGCCAAAAGACGTTCACTGCTGGACACAGGCCTCCCCCAATTGTCGCCATAATGAACGATCCTGTGCATCTCGCATCCATCGGATACCCGCAACCTTTGCCAGGTTGTGGGTATTCGGTCCACCTTGTTGGTGGCCTTCCAACAGTTCCAATACTGCGTCTTCCGGTACGTGGTCACCACTCCAGAACCTTTCGACCCGAACGGCCAACCATTCTACGAGCAATATACCCTGCCCATTGCCACTTAAGTTTGGCGATTCTTTCTTTGGGCTATGTCGGCAACCTTGGTTTTCCTGCGGATATCTTCATTTCTGATACGATCACGCAAGGAAACTCCGAGCAGCAACTTGAAAGTCAGAGGTCTTAAAATGACTTGAGGAAATGACACTATTTCGTGTTGGAATCCAGGTTAGTGTATTATTACAAAAAGTCTTCCATGTATCCCTTAAATGTGGATCTTTAGGAAACCTATAATGAAGAAATAAAAATACATTCACACTGAGTCACTTTAATAAAATGTGCTAATACGTGAATAATAGTATCTAATTTAAGTATACAACTACATCTATAAAAAATAAAGCCCACAATATGATAAGTATTTAAATCGAAAAACGATCTCAAAAAAATCTCTAACTCCTTTTTCATTTTCATCGATAACTGTCTAAAAACAAACCAGTAACAACACTATCGCTCGGCGACAGCGACTTCTAGGAAAAAAACTCGGATCTGTCGCTCGACCGATCGACTCAACCGAGCAAATTGGACGGCCTCGGTTGGTAAACAAATCCGAAACAACACGATTGATAATATTATAGTTTTTAAGTTTAAAAGTAGTAAATAGCAATAAAGTGATTAAAAATTACTTACATATGAAAGGTAACGCCATCTTTTTGTAAACTTGACGTAGCAGATCTCTTTTTGCAGCAAAAAACAGAACAATTCGGCATTTTTTTACGACGTCGATTCAGTCACGCAACTAGATCGAGTCTAGTGAACAGTCCGGTTGCAACTAGTTTTATTGTTTGCATAGGACCATTTGGACTTGTACTTTGACAGAGGGGAACGCTTGTGTATGGCTACTCCCGTCCTGTGTTGCTCTATGTTACAGAACGACAGACAACGGGACAGGTGAAACTAAATAAAAGCTTGTAAAAATTATGAGTAACATCGATTTCTCCCTGAATCTCGAAAAAAACAACTTTGCCTTAAATACGTTCCCATCTTCCCTCTGATTCGATTCCCAAACAAAGCTACAGAACAGGTACTCATACAGTTAAATTCAAGTAAATGTCTGCAAATCATATAAATTTTACTAATTTATTTACGATACTTGATATATTATAGGGTAGAGGTAAAGTAAACCATATAAAAACAAAGCTCTTAAGAATTATTATTCCAAACAGCAACAGAATAACAAACGCAGCTCACGTACAACGGAACGTCGACTGCAGTGATCGATTTGACACTTTGACATTAGATTGTAAACACAGGGTACAATGAACTCTTTGATTTTAAACACAAACATTAATTACACTGCATTAATTGTGAATTAAAACTGTGTCGCGCAGTGTGTCCGAGTGTGTGCGCGGTGCTCCGCACTAAGGTCAGCCATGTTTCACGCGTAAATAGTGAATACTGTGCGCGAGTGCTTTAGGGCGTGTGAAACCGCACATTTCGTCTATTTTTGGACTAAAAGTGAAGTAAAAAGCAGTGAAACTACCGCGCAAGTTTACGTGCAAGTGATTCACAGTGCGTCTAGTTAGTTTACAGTGCGTTACAGTGCAGTTTCTGATAAGAAATGTTACAGTGTTCATGTAAGTTGGAGTACTTTTAAATAGTAGATTATGTGACTGAAAGTGAGGGAATAAATGCTGAAAAGCTAGCGAGAGGTACTGTAGATAGTGACAGCAACACAAACTGCCTTTTGGCTCTAAGTACAGGTAGTTAGATACGTCTGTACATATATATATAATTATAGTGGGTAGATGGTAATAAACCTCCTTATTTGTTATAATAAAACAGTGTGCTCTTCATATTGTTCACTACAGCTCCTAGTGTATAGTTGTCATAGCATAATACACACAGAGACAGTAATATCTTATTCTTTATTTTTAAACTAACTAGCCCCCACTTCTCATGGTTGCAATGGTGATATTAAATACAATATATATTAAATACAATATATACAATATATTATGCATGTACATATAATTTTTTCTCTAGAATCTCTCTATATATTAAAAAATACTACATCGAAATCCATTGCGTTTTAAAGATCTAAGTATACATAGGGACAGACAGCGGGAAGTGTTTTTGGTTTACACTATGTAGTGATATTGAATTATTAACCTTCAAGCGGGCGCGCGACTATTTGTAACGGCAGCGGTCGCGCGTAACCTAAAGGACCGCCGGTGTATTTCATGAATTTAGAAAATTGTTTTATTAATAATAAATAATCACATACATCAGACATAATCTATTTTTCAAATGAAAAATAATTTGTTTAAAATTGAAAACATAATTTTAAAGTTACACCACTTTTTTGGATTAGGTATCAATTTTGCTCGGTATAACAAGAGTTTTATAGTGAGTCTTACTTATATGTCCAATCAGTTTTTTTTTTACACATATTATATTACAAGAGACCAAATAATAAACTTCATAGAGACTTTCAGCTATTTTGGTTAAATTTTCTTCAGAATCAGCCTTCTCTGCCATGTAAAAATATGAGGCAGGCGCGTGTAGTCTTTTCGACGTCTGCGCCGCGACCTGAACATACACATTCTGCGTCTCTCAGGAGGAGTGGACAAAGAAGAAATGGAGTTATTTTGGTCCGTAATGAACTAATGACAAGCTACTAGAAATGATACGTACTTCCGACAAGCAATTTTGAAAATACGATCGTAAATATAACGAGTGCGGTCGATTCGACGCCGCGCGCCCGCTTGAAGGTTAACTTAAAGAACTTAATAATTATTCAAATGTTTGAGATGCAACATAGTGTATTTATTTACAACTAGCTTTTGCCCGCGGCTTCGCTCCCGGCAACAGATTATTCTACTGTACCCTACTCTACCCTACTCTACCCTACTCTACCCTACTCTACCCTACTCTACCCTACTCTACCCTACTCTACCCTACTCTACCCTACTCTACCCTACTCTACCCTACTCTACCCTACTCTACCCTACTCTACCCTACTCTAAAAAAAAAAAAAAAATGTATCCTATGTCACTCTTCTGGCTCTAAACTACCTCCCTGCCAATTTTCAGCTAAATCGGTTCTAGCTGTCCCGGCAAACTTCGTTTCGCCTATTTTTTTTTTTTTCGTTCTCACCGTTTAAACCTTCCCTGAACTATCACGAATATTTCAAGACCAAAATCAGCCAAATCGGTCCAGCCGTTCTTGAGTTATGGAATTACAACGAAAAGTGGCATTGATTTTTATATATATAGATGTTACATTACAAACCATTACACCTTTTATGTAATATCTTATGAAATAGTTTACAAGCCTATATCAAACACAA
Source organism: Mythimna loreyi (assembly GCA_029852875.1). Classification (NCBI taxonomy): domain Eukaryota; kingdom Metazoa; phylum Arthropoda; class Insecta; order Lepidoptera; family Noctuidae; genus Mythimna; species Mythimna loreyi. Next base: position 12,420,089 of record CM056806.1, on the reverse strand, counting down.
CTAACACATAACATTACTTACATTGGAAACACAAACAACATTTTGACAGAATGTTTCATTTATTATCCCCAAGAGGACACCTGTGTACGTACACCTACTGTCTTTTAATTGTATCTGTAATTTATGGTATTCGAAAGGTTAAACTTATTAAAAAATAAAGGGCACATTTTGGAGACAGAACCTAGAAACTAACTTGGAACATAAGTGAAAGAAACCATACAATAGTTTTTTTTTTTTTTTGTTAGCCTGTTCTGTCCCACTCCTGGGCAAAGGCCTCCTTCCACTTCTTTCCCCCATCGCGGGCCTGCGCTTCTTCTTGCCAGTTCGGGAGGAATCTGTCTACCTCATCACGCCATCTCTTTCGTGGTCTGCCGCGACCCCGTCGCACTGTCTCAGGGCACCAACTTTGTGTTATTTTGACCCTCAGTTTGTCGGGCATGCGGCAGACGTGTCCTGCCCAGTCCCATTTCAGTTGGGCAGCCTTTTAGCCACATCTATAATTTTAGTTTTTGAGCGCAGTGTGGTGAATACAATAATACTTAATTTTTTTTTATTGCAATAATCTAGTGCTTGACTGCGATCCCACCTGATGGTAAGCTGTGAGGCAATCGTTGATACTTAATTAAGTAATTTCGTTTTTTGCCAACTGTTAATAGTTCACATTTCACAAATGTTTCGCGATGATCCACTATGAGGGCCATGCCTTGAAATTACCAGTTTACTCCTGAATTAACTCTGCATTGCTTACAATATTGTTTACATGTATGCAGTCAGTAATTTGCCTTCACCTTATAAAACTTGGAGGATTGGATGAAAGACTGATTTCCGGCCGCCATAGGCATGGGCTGCAGGGACAACGAACAACAGAATGCTCGCCGCGTCCGATGATCCAGTAACTGTCCGGCACAGGCCGACACTAACCCATTCGTTGCCGAAAGGAGTTTAGGAAAAAACGCCCCAGTTCTTATGTTGGCTTTCATACCAGGGCCGAGCCTTCCTTTCAGACGCGAACCCTTGGCCCCAGTTGACTTTGTTCGTTCTGCAGGGTCCCTGCGGTTTGCTGACAACTCCTTGAGGCGCGCGGGAACAGTGCGCGCCGTCGACGACTTGGTCTTGGTCTCGACTCTCGACGGTCAGACAGCGAGTTACCAATCGCTCGCCGTCCGTTTTATACATTTTAGTGTTGCTAATATAGACAACATAGTGCATATAACTTACTATAAATATCGCTAACATATGTATATACCTATTGCAGAGCGCGCGTGTGGTGAGCGATGCAGGCGCCGGCGGCGGGCGCGCGGCGACACAGCCTGGAGGCCGCCAGCGAGGCCAGCTACTGTACGTCAAGTCATAAAGCTCTTACAATATTTAATTTTTTATATGAATTACGTTATAGGTATATCGCCTACGTCGTAAAAGAAAGCCTTGTGTAATATTCACGCTCCCGGTCCCAGTAGTTTCGGCGGTAGACCCAGCAACTTCGGCTGTGCGTTGATATTGTCAGTCAGTCAGTTTCTCCTTTTATCTTCTAAATAATTATATTATATTATCACCCTATAAGGAGCCGGTAGGTTCCTTATAGGGTGTAGACTAGACGTCCGCTAAGAACGGATTTTACGATACTCATCACTCACGATGCTGGAAGTTTTATGGAGAAACCGACTTTTACGGGCGGCAAAGCCGCTGGCAGAAACTAGTATATGTGATGTAAAAGCTTGCGAGTTTATATGTTTGTTACTTCTTTACTGTCAAATTGCTGAACTAATGTCGATGAAACTTGGTATCCTGGAAAAGTATAAATTATAGGCTTCATGTTCATTATGTTCCCTTGAGATCGTTTTCTATTATCAAGTAGGCGAAGCCGCAGCCGGTGCCTAGTCATGTAAACTCGAGGGAACCATCTTCTATCTCTGTCTAACCAATGCCGACTGTTCCAGGTGAGAGAGAGACGTGGGATGACTGGGGCAGCCGCTCCTCACTCTCGCAAGTCGAAGAGGTATGTACCGCTGCATGGCTTGATACAGTATGTGTGTAAACAACATGTGTTCCGCACGCCACGGTCGCGACTACACGACAGACTTAAACGCTGGTAAGTCTTATAAAGAAGTATTGTTTTTCTTGCTGAGTTGCCTGTTGGCGCCCAGAGATCGCTTTTGGATCGAAGTTTCTTTAGATAATATGGACTAAAAACCTTTTTGTACCATGTGATTCAAATGACAATAGGAAAGTCAATGAATGACCTTTACTTACCAAATGATACTTGAAAACTACGGTTTACAAAGAAAATTTATGTGCGTATCAATAATTTTTGTACTTCGTTTAAATAAAAAAAAAAACTCAGGTCTATCTTAAGTTTTTTTTTTTTAATATTTAATATAAACTAGTGGTTTACTGCGAACCGAATCCACCTGATGGTAAGCAATGGCGAACAAAGCTCAGCGGGAACTCATGGTGAAATGGTGACGTCTGTGTCAACCCAACGCTGTGTACGCCATAATTACGGCGACAAGTGTCTTTGAGGAGTGGCTGGAAAGGCCTCACGGCGTCCTCACCTTCCGCATGACGTCTCAACGGACATGATAAGTTCGGGAAGTTCCTGCACCGGGTTCTTGAGGAAGCGACGCCCGTGTGTCGTCACTGTGTGGACCACCTGGCCTTGTTCTCCTGGCCCGATCGTAGGCGGTGATCTCTCACGCCGGGCCCTGGTCTCGTCCACCTGGCCATCGTCAGAAGAGAGGAGGAATGGGAGGCAGTGGAATCCTTCTGCGAAGCAGTAATGCCAGAAAAAGAGGAGGCCGACCGTATCAGACAAAGGCAGGATTCGACATTGGATGATTTTTACCTACCGTAAAAAAAACCTGATTGTAAGCAGTGACAATCGTTAATAGTAAGGCGCACTGGTACCGAAACTTGCGATTGATGGTAAAGGTTCTAAAGTGGCAAACATGTATCGGAATATATCAGGAGTCGCAGTACGATTTCCGGCCATCATAAACGCGGGCTTGCGGACGGCGAGCAATAAGTAGCTCGCCGTTCCGCCGGCCGAACAGCACCAAACCCTCAATTTAGGTCAAAAAATAACAAAAATCGTCTTAAATAATAAATTACCGGCCCCAATTAAGACAGATATTTCTCTGAGCAAAAATACAGCTTCCTGCGAATGATATAACCACAAAAATTGGAGATGAAATAGAGTGTAATTCGGGAACGCAGTGACGCATCACGTCCTTGGTGCTGCATCAAAGTGTCTCCCGAATTGGACCAGAGGTGCTCAAGCTGCTCGGGTCTTGGCTCTCTAATGTATCAGTAAGCCTTTATTGTCAGGCAACTATGGCCCATAGATGCAACATGGATACAACACACAAATAATCTTACGAAATAATAAACTAATTGATGTCGTGGAGCACACAGTCTAGTGTGCCCCGCTTGGGCAGAGCATCGCCGTGTCGATACCTCCGCGAGTTCCCGAGATAAAGGGTCTTGACCAACCGACGGACAACAAAGTGATTCAACAAGGGTTCCGTTGGTTCCTTTTGAGATACAGAACCCTAGAAACTTAGGAGTATTTCATTAAGTTTCCACTATCACCAGTAGCATAACAATAGTGGCAAGGCTGGCAAAATGCCACGGGGCCCCCACTATGGCGGGGCCCCCACTATGGCGGGGCCCCCACTATGACGGGGCCCCCAGTCTAGGAAATCACGGGCTCAGAACAAGCTAACCCAAAATTAAAACATTTTCTTAGGTACAATTCAAACATAATTAGATGGTTTTTTTGTGGCTCCATCCAATATATTTGCTACGTATTAATAAATTTGTTACACCACTGGCTATCACACATTACTGGTACAGAACCCTAGAAACAGGAGTTTTTCATTAAGTTTTCACTAGTATTATACTATTATGCATTGCACCATTTGGTTTACTTTTGGCTCGGAACAAAAGCTGCGGTATTTACCAAGGACGTTTTAATTACCAGTTCATGAGTTCATGTGAACTTTTTTCTTCACTTTAAATTGCCGTATAACATTACTTCCCAGAATTTTGCCCTAACTAGCAAACCTATTAGAGCAGTGGTGGTCAAGTGGTAAAGGCCCCAACTTATGAGGTTAGAGGTCGCGGGTTCAAACCAAGCTAGGCGCATTACTTTGTATAATTTATTTCATCACCACTGCTCTCAAAACGGTATAGGAAAACATCGTGAGGAAACCGGTATGTGTGATACGTCAAGCTATGGAGTTCTTTATCCCATATACCGACGTACCCATCGGTGGCTCGGCTCACCCATGGTTCAACATCGATTGCGTTCAAGCTGAAGAACATAAGCATTCGGCGTTTGAAGCTCCGGGTCTGAACTCAAAGAAGAGAGCCTTTAACCATGCTGCCAAGTCCTACAAAAAGGCATTCTGGTCCCTTGCCAAGTCGGTCGAAGCGAACTTCTGTCGGCCCACACTGCCTCCGCTGGTTAAACCTGATGGTAAACTGGCACATACCGAAAGAGAGAAAGTAGGTCTATTTCTCGCAGGTCTTGCGGTGCTACTCCACCGACTCTGCCTATCTGCGACACCTCGATGCCCGAGGTTCGTTTAAGGAACAAAGAAGTTCTGAGAGCATTCGAATAGAATTTTATGTTCCCTTCACGGTTGAGCATCGCTGTTCGATTCGATAAAAAATACGTGTAGCATCGTCACGTCGCTTCCGCATCGCAGCCGCGGCAGGAGGAGGAGGAGAGGGCACAGCTGCAGCGCTAATTAGCACGACCACGCGGCCGCGGTGCTGTAACCACAGATATACATATACCTAGACTAGCCTTCTGGAGTTTCTTGCCGGTTCTTCTCCATAGGAAACGACCAATTTGGAACCGTGCACTAGCTTCTGACGTTTTACAAGTACCCTTGTACCCTATGTGAAATAAAAACCATTTTGATTTGGATTCTGCCAGCGGCTTCGCCCGTGTGAAGATAGGGTTCTCCATACAAACTTTAGACCCCATTAAATACTTTTAGAGGCTGAATTTTGAAAAACCCTTTCTTAGTGTTCGCCTACGTCATAAAAGGAAGCCTTGTGCAAAATTTCACGCTCCTTTTTGTCTCCGGTTTTGGCTGTGCGTTGATATGTCAGTCAATCAGTTTCTTCTTCTAAATACACCGTTAAATCTTGATCGTTTTAATCCCTTGGAGGATCGATCCCGTACATGAAACACTACCGATTGGTAAAGTTAGAATAAAAAAACAAAGTACTTTTTTTTATTTTATCTACACAAATCGATAGTGTTTCATGTACTGGATCGACTCTCTTCGGGATTAAAACGACTAAAATTTAACGGTGTATAGAGAAAACGCAAGAACAACTACTTCGCGGACATCAGTTAAATATATAAAAATGGTTGGAGCGAGGGGGACGCCGTACGCGGCGGCGTCTTTGAATCGATTTGATTTTCCCATCACAAATAGTGCTTGTGACGTCATGATAGGTAGTCAAAATGGCACGCTCGGTTTCCATACAGATCGTGATGCTTGTGTTATCTAGATATATATATATCTGTGACCGTAACGTATTTATTTTACTTTACTGCTCCTTCGCGTCGGTCGTTCCTTTAAGTTTCGGAGCCCGAAAAAAATGTCTTATTTGGCTAACTGCCCGGTAGATGATTTCGAGCTGATGTTTACGATCAAATCGCGCGGAGAACTCTAATTGCATGTTGCAGAATTACATAGTTTAGTTCGTATATGGCGCCATAGATGTCACTACTAAACTTTGTACTTCAGTTTCAACCTTATTCTCGTGTGTCACAAAATCACACAAATTCTCAGTTTTTGTCTGACCAATATTTTTAGTCATCTGGACTTCAGCTCTATCGCACAGTGTTTTATAAAGACCATTTTACGGACATTGCTTTATTATTTAAAAAAACTAATAGATTAGGTATGTGACGCTTTAGATGGCGCTACGAGTCTATTATGTCGCGGAGTTGATCTGATGATGGAACCGGAAGGTGGCCATAGGAACTCTGTAATTAAACGACACAACCCCTTCGAGTTTGAGCTCGTGTGATTCGACTTGACGAGTTTTAATTATATAGATATACTAGCGACCCGCCCCAGCTTCGCACGGGTACCTACTGACATTGAATACCTATATTATGCATGTATTATGCACATAAACCTTCCTCTTGAATCACTCTATCTATTAAAAAAAGCCGCATCAAATTCAGTTGCGTAGTTTTAAAAATTTAAGCATACATAGGGACAAAGCGACTTTGTTTTATACTATGTAATGATGATAGTACCTATACCGAGCTCCGGGGCGAAGATCCGCTGCCCGAACATGTCGAGGCGTGGCGGAAGGAGCACCGGCGAGATCTCATGGTGAAGTGGAAACAGCGACTGTCGCAACCCAGCGCTGGGCAAACCGTAATCTCAGCGGTAGTGCCCCTCTTTGAGGCGTGGCTGGATAGACCTCACGGCGTCCTCACCTTCCGCATGACGCAGGTTCTCACCGGACATGGGAAGTTCGGGAGATTCCTGCACCGAATTCGTGCGGAAGAGACGTCCGGGTCAATTGTCAATTTCAATTGTCAATTTAGGCGAGCCCGGAGGACACGGTGGACCACACGGTGGAGGTGTGCCCTGCTTGGGAAGAGCATCGCCATGTCCTCGTGGGGGTGATCGGCGGCGGCGACCTCTCGCGCCGGGCCCTGGTTCAGGCCATGGTCCGCAGCGAAGAGGAATGGCAGGCGGTCGCCTCCTTCTGCGAAGCAGTAATGCTCGTAAAGGAGGAGGCCGACCGCATAAGGCAAAGGCAACGGCGTACTCGCCGTAGCCGTCGCCGCCGCGATCCTGCCCATATCCGGCCACCGTAGACACTGGCTCGCGGACGGTGAGCAATGGGTAGCTCGCCGTCCGGTCGTCTGGTAAGATCGAGTCCAAGTCGTCAACGGCGCGCACCGTTCCCGCGCGCCTCAAGGAGTTGTCAGCAAACTGCAGGGGCCCTTCAGGGTCGAAGCCTCCTGGAGCCTAGAGGGTGGTGGAAAACTGTTACCTCGACTCCAGGAATAAGGCAAGGAAGGTACGGGGTAGGTTTTTTAGTCAGTAAGAGTCTGACACTGGTCTCCCGCTCCGCCCAAGAGCGGGTTTCGTCATTGGATGATTTTCACCTACCACAAAAAAAAAAAAACCTATACCGAGCTATAAACGCTTGCAATTAAAAAAATATTTTAATTGAAAATTCGTTTCCACACAACGCCCCGCCTCGTCGTGGACACGTGCCCAAACTCGATCCTGCCACTCAGCAAATAAGTTGACCTATTTCCAGTGACACTTGTGAATTCCTGCAGCGCGTGCAGACAGGAAGCTATTTTTCCCCGCCATTACTAGCGCGCGCCGGTGCTGCTATTTGTGGCGACGCGCTTCCGGCAACGTTGCGACACCGTAGCGGCACGCAGCGGCCACGCAACACTATTAATGACCCAATAATTAAAGCCTATTTTTGGACGAAGATTTTTAAGTTATACTCAGTTCGTGGTAACTAGGGTTGCCAGGTCCTCAGACGCAAAAGAGTTTGTACTGGCATTTGGGTAAAAAATCCGGACATCTTGTTTTTTTTGTCCATTTTTTTATAAAAAGTGTAAAACTATTTTTTTTTGTCCTAAAATTCGGTCGAAAAATCCGGACGCCTCACATTTTTGAAAAATTTTGGTGTTACTTAAAAAAAATGGAAATCCGGGATTTTCTGATTGCATTTTAATAAAACAAAAGCAAAATCAAGGTAATATTTCTTTATTATAAATCAGTCTCTAACTCTCTTAAACATCAGTCGTTATATTATAACAAAACAAAAATTATTTTCTTCGGCGTGATTCGATCTCGATCCGCGCGCGAATTTCGAAATTGAAAAATCCTACCTAAATCCTAACAGGCCGGATGCCGCTTATTTTGGCCGGACAAGCAATCAAAAATCCTACGTATGTCCTGCTTTATCCTAATACCTGGCAACCCTAGTGGTAACGAACTTACATAGGGTTGTCGCTCTAGTTTTTCTACCCTAACGTATGATATATTGTTGCATAGTTTACTTATTTTACTATCCTGAACGTATCTTCTTTAAAATAAAAATAAAAGAAGATTAAAATCGGTTCACGCAATCCAAAATTACCACCGGGTACAGCGCCATTACTCGGGAAATTAGGTTACTAATTTATACATGGGCTACTTCGCGCTGAAATCCGCTTAGAAAGGGTTCTGTTACATTGTGAGAAATTTGTGACGGACAGGAAGTTAAGGAACGCTACAGTGAGCGGGGCCCGACACGCTCTTGGCTGTTTTTTTCCTTTTGAATCCTACCCCTAACCCTATACGGAGCGAAGAAGATTGGCAGGCGGTCGCGTCCTTCTGCGAAGCAGTAATGCTAGCAAAATAGGAGGCCACCCGTATCAGGCAAAGGCAACGGCACTCACATCGCAGCCGCCGCCGCCGTGTCTCCGATCCTGATTTCCGGCCACCGTAGGATGCGATGAAGCAGGGTCGAAGCCTTCTGGGGCCAAAGGTTGATGCGAAAGCGGAACACCGGGGCCCTGGATCTAAGGCACGAAGGAACGGTGGGTCGTTTAGTCAGTAAAAGTCTGACACTGTCTTCTGCTCCGCCCAAGGGCGGGATTCGTCATTCGATGATTTTTCCCACCAAAAAAAACCCTTAAGCCTAAAAATTACTCAGAGATAAAGTTCTATCAGCAAACAATGATCAAGACTATCTAATGAACTTTGATTATTCAACCAGTGTTGCCTACACCAGATTTCATTGTACCCTATAACTTATTAGTTAGACTATAAAAACATATAGTTATAATATTTCATGATACACCCACACAGTCGGCGACAGCCTCGCCTTGTCAATAACTCAAGATATACCTGTACGTTACGTGTGGTGTCGTGGGCGGAGCGAGGCGCCGCGCGGTGACGCGGATGTACCGCTAGCTCCCAGTTCATGTCACCTACTGTACTGTTGTTATGACAAGTATGTACTTACTACAATTTTAGGAAATGCCGTTATGTTTTCTGATCTAATAGTGATAATCTTTGGCTTGCTATATTTTCCTTCATTCTAAAGCTATCAAAAAGATAGCTTTTGAATGAAGGAAAACATAGGAAACATGAGTACCTAGATAAGTTCAGTGTGAGGAATGGCAAGCGGTCGCCGCCTTTTGCGAAGCAGTAATGCTAGCAAAGGAGGAGGCCGACCGCATAAGGCAATGTCGCTCATGCCATAGACGCCACCGGAATTGCGATCCCGATTTCTGGCCACAGTAGGCGAGCAATGGGTAGCTCGCCGTCCGGTCGTTTGGGAATCGTCCGTACCAAACACTGTATGACATGTCTATGGGAAAAAGTCTAGTCGTCGACGGCGCGCACTGTTCCCGCGCGCCTCAGAAATTGTCAGAAAACTGTAGGGACCCTGCAGAAGGGTCGAAGCCAACTAGGGCCATGAGTTCGCGTCTGAAAGGAAGACTCTGGCCCTGGTGTATATGGTGACTTAGAAACGGAGTAGGTGGTTTAGTCAGTAAGAGTTTGGCACTGTTTCCCGCTCCGCCCAAGGGCGGGATATGTCATTGGATGATTTTTACCTACCATAAAAAGGACTGTTTCATTGTCATTTTTTTATTATTTATCACAATTCGTCATATACATGCTGCTTGTGTGCCAAGTGCCAACCTACTTCTTGTTCTTATACCGCTCTCTAATTCTAACTCGAATCAATATACCTGATTCGAGTTTCAGAAAAAATTACTTTATTACAAGCTTTCACACTTCACCTGTCCTGATGTTTGTGATCAAATCTTGCAAGTTATATTTGATCCACTTCTCTGTTACCGACTGAGTTGACATTCATATGTAAATGGAGCTGATGTGATGATGGAGCTGGAAGGTGGCCATAGGAACTCGTTAATACAACAAGATTACGTGTTTGTGGTTTTTGGGAAGGTCTTGATGAGTAGTAATTACAAAGGTATATACCGAGCTATAAAAGCTTCTTATGACAAAATGTATTTACATTTACAAATCGATAGGGTTTCAATGCACCGGATCGACACTCCACGTTATTAATACCATAAAAAATTTAACAGTGTATACAAAATATAAACGTAGCAGCTGGGTCCTCGCCAGTGGCTCACCGAACTGCTGCAAAACAAAACATGACAATACTAACTCTAGTGTAAATAACGGAGCGCGCGACCTACTGGCTTCCTGTGTGCAGCGCGACCTTCTATGTACATTTATTTATTACTAGCTTTTGTCAGCGGCTTCGTTCGCGTACATTAAATATAATCTATGTCACTCAGGAGTAAAGCAGCTTTCTATTGTTGCTAAAATTTTTCCAATCGGACCAGTAGTTCCAGAGATTACCTCCTAAAAACAAAAAATCAAACTTTACCTCTTTATTGTATTAGTGTAGATATCTATATACTAGCGACCCGCCTCAGCTTCGCAAAATGGCCTTTGTTGAAATCAATTATCAGGTGAAACAAATTAATTAATATTTTGCGTTCTCTTAAAAAAGCTTTTCCTCAAAGTGAGCTTCTCGATTGCGAAATTCTTACGAAACTCGAGCGAGTTTGTGAACCATAGTAGTACCGCATGAACCAATGACATTTATTATAATGTTGCCAACCGCTCGATGTTTGCCCTGTTTTTGAGGAAAAATTATTCCATTGCCTCGTTTTATGTAAGTTGGTTATTAATTTTGTATATACTATTTTTGTTGCGTAATTACTTGTTTAGTTCACAATGTGCTTGAGTAAACTAAAATATATTTTAGCTGCAATAACTTTCTATTTCTAGTGTTAAAACGCAATTTTAAATCACATTTAAGCTAAGTAAATTTTGTGTTTCTTCTGCTAATAAACCATCACATTGTTTAACGTTTAATTCTCACTTAGTAAAAGAAAACAAAAAGGGGTAAATAGTGTTCAAGTGATGGCAGCCCCAGTTTAAATGCGCCATTCCGCGGCGCTCTACGTCACACGGCGGTCGCTCGCCGCTCGCCGTTTACGTCATCAAAATAAACTCTGAGCTAACATTTACAACATAAATATACACAAAATAAAACATTAGTCGACATTAATTAGTAGAATAAAACTCAGTGATCGCGTTAGTGCGCAGTGAAGTGATATAACTGCTTGTGGAGTGTTTCGCAACGGAGAAAAGTGTTGGAAGTAGTATTATTGTGTTGTGTCTGTCTAAACAGTGGTGTGTGCCCACGGGGCCCAGCGCTGGGCCGCGCTGCCCGCCGGGTGGGCGACAGCCGGTACCTACAATATCTGGGTAACTGGCGTGCATCGCAGATGACCTACATCGGCTGACGGTAATGCATCGCGTGACGTCAGCGGGTTTCGGCGTTCGATTTTATGAATTTTATTGAAAATGGTTTTGGCGCCGAATTGGATTTATTTTGATGAAAACTGACATTTTGGCGATGAGGTTTCATTTACTAGGAAGGTTGCTAATCGCACGATAATTTTGCCATTGTTTTTTTTTCGTATGCATTACGTATTTTATATTTTTTCAGGACAATTTAAAATTATTAGCTTTTTTCTGAGTTAGGAAGGTGTGAGTTTATAGTAGATTAACAGCATAAGTAGGTAGATTTACAAGTAAATCTTTGGTGTTTACCAGCAGTAAACTTTCACTTAATTAAAATATAGTGTGTTGATTTTAACATTTATTTGTTAGGAAAATTAACCCAAGTTTTCTCAATGAATAATTCTTAATACCTACGAGGGCTATCTAAAGTTTTTTGAGTAAATATAACCCAAAATGATACCCACATGCCCACATGTTTGCCTATTTAATTTTTTTGTACAAGAACTAATTAAGCATGCAAGTTACATTATACCTAAATTTTATTTAGATTACAGTTTTATAAGTAATTTTCTTTTTTTAAATTTAATCACCAATATAAACAACAGGGTTCTTTGAAAATCACCCTTGTATCTTTAAAATAAAAAAATAATATCTAGTACAGTGAAATATTGAAACAAATTTTGTTCAGACACAAACAAGAACACAAGGATGATGAGATCATCCGTGTCAAACAAAAATGTCTGCAGTCATCGCTGCTCACCATATTGAACTCTCGAGCCCCAAAAGTACAGGCATTCGGACATCTATTGTTATATAATTATGTCTTTGTATTATGTCTCTAATTAAGGTACTCGAAAGTTTAAAAGATGAAGTTTTTGTAGTCCAATGCAGTCGGTACAATCCTGAATCAGCCACATAGTTATGGGCCCTACATATTGGGGTACCTGCTTGGATTTATTTATTTATTTTTCATGCAACACAAAGTACAAATGCAGACTTAATACCTTAGGCCCACTTGCACCACACAACACGAAACGTGTTTAGCGCTAAACTGCCTTAGAATATCACTGTATCCTTGTCAAATTGTTTGAAGTTGACAGAGACAGAACAATGTTTCTGTGTAGTGTTTTATGGTGCAAGTGGGCCTTAAGCACCCTCTATTAGTCAACTCGGGGTGATTAAAAAACAATATGGTTGGTGTGTAAAAAAGAAAATGTTAAGAAAGCAAGACTATAAAAATATACATACTTAATGTTCAAATAAACATACATTTACACTTAATACATAATATATTAATATAAAGTTAAGAGAGAAGTTATTGAGACAGACAACTCTGCTATTTGTAGAGAAAATAATCCCCCACTTTCGCTTAAACACATACGGACTAAGGGCCACTCTGATATTGAGAGGAAGCTCATACCACAAAAAGATGGACTGGATATTCTTGCATGTTCTTCTCCATAGAGATCTACGCTTTGGAACATGCAATTTAACTTCACTTTGTTTTTTACTGACCTACATTATGCCTATTCAAAAGTCTTTTAAAAGTGCCCTTTGTTTATTGATTATAGTTTCGCGCTTGACCGTGCTATCTCACCTGATGAAAAGGGACGATGCGGTCAATGGTGGAGCGACAAATAAACTAAAAAAAAAAAACTATACATATATCATACATAACCGCTTCTAGGTTATCTCAATCTGTAATAACAATATGCCTAATTGCCTAGACCTCAGATTAAATGAAAATAGCGGAAGATAGGTGACTCGCCTCTAAAATTGTGACATTTGTCACGATTTCACATTCGGCAGCTAACACTATTTCGCTGGCACGACATCGCTGGCAGTTCTTTTTTTTTTTCCTTGTCTATCACTGAGTTTCAACCGCAAGATTTTTGATCTCGTTCAAACTAATTATCGTTGGAAGTATAAAATGGTAATGTAGGAACATCACATATTTTATTTTTAGTTTTATCATTCTCTTACTTAAGAAGTTACAGGAAACGTGTACACATTTTACCACTTTGGAAGTATGTCTCGCGCAAACTGTTCAGTTTAGAAAGAAATGATATTAAAAACCTGGTATATCATTTTTGAAGACCTATCCATAGAACCCCACACGTACCTATGGGTTCGATGAAAAAACAAAATTCTAGTTTTAGTTGTCAACCCCAACACTTTTGTTTTTTTGCTTACCACATTACAACATATACTTTTTTAGAAACACACCGACTAGGCTTTTAAGACATGCTGTTGTATTTAAAATCATCAAAACTCTTAGGTATATCTGCCCCTAAGGGGTTAATCCGGCTCTGTCCGCATAGCTACTAATGTGTTGTAGTAATCCTATCACACTGGCTAGCTGCGTCCTCACGCGGCGCGTCCAGCAGCTCTGTGGAATAATCGCAGTATTAAGTATCAACTGATATTGATTGCTAACGCCTGACCGCAGACTTGTACGTTGTTCCAAAGAGTTTTTTGCATGCATATTAATCATTATATAGTATAAAACAAAGTCGATTTCTGTCCCTATGTACGCTTAGATCTTTAAAACTCCGCAACGGATTTTGATGCGGTTTGTTTACAAACGATAAAGTGATTCAGTATTGTAATACATTATTAACGACCCGCCCCAGCTTCGCACGGGTGCAATATTGATATTATGCATGTATTATTACATATACTTAAACCTTCCTTTTGAATCACTCTATCTAATAAAAAAAACCGCATCAAAATCCGTTGCGTAGTTTTAAAAATCTAAGCATACATAGGGACAAACAGCTACTTTATTTTATAGTATGTAATGATATATTATATGTTCTATAGCAGACGAAGTCACGGGCACCGGCCAGTGAGTAATAAATCTGACTATTATCTCGCTACCTTTAAATAAATCTGATCATGGATGCATTTTGGATAGTGTGCGCGAGATTTGATTCCTCTGTCTCAATTTTACATACAGCGTACAGCAAATATCCATTTTACGTTGTTGAGACATCTATGATCCGAACTAAGCGATTTGCTTCGCCATTTATACCGCGTACATCGAAGGACTGGAACAGGCTATAGTCTTTCCGTCCGATTATAATTTAGGTGTCTTCAAGGCTATAGTGAATAGGCTCTTAATAAACTAGTGCGCCTCCTCATCAACGATTGTATCACTGCTTACCATCAGATAGGATTGTGGTCAAGCACTAGTTCATAGCAATAAAAAAAAGTTAAACCATTGATTTAAATGTACTACGGTTGGACGTACCGTACTGTCACTTTGTTTCATTTAGCAGGCCATACACCTTATTGATGACATTAGTGCAGTTGTGTCGTTGACGCAGTGTGAGAGCGCTGAATCAACTACTCCAGGAAATGAAGACGAGGCAATTCCGACAAATGACAAACTTGAAACGAGGGGAAACATGTAACACGGGAGTTTGTTAGCGAACTAATCAAATTAGTTGGCGTTTAACTTGAAATGTGTAAACAAAAATGTATTTTACAAGCTTTTATTTAGTTTCACCGGTCCGATGTTTGTGGTCGAATCTTGTAAATTAAATTTGATCCACTTCCCGGTTACCGATTGAGCTGACATTTTGTATGCATGTGTCAATCAGATGACAATGCAAAATTATTATGACGTGGAGTTGATCTGATGATGGAACCGGAAGGTCGCCATAGGAACTCTGTAATTAAACGACACAACCTTATGAATTTGGGCTCGTGTGATTCGTCTTGACGAATTTTAAATAAATAAATACGATATATCTCGGTATAAAAACTTGCTCAACATTTTTATTAAATTAAAAATTACTTTGACAAATCATTTGTATGATAAGTTGATGGGTCAAACTGTATTGTATTGCAAGTAAACTAATCGAGGAGCGAGTCACCATACACGCTTGACATAAAAAAGTCGTAACTCAAAAGGGAGGGTACCTTCAAAATTCAACCTTATTTTTGTAACATTACGTTTTCAGATTCAGATCTCCTGTTTTTGAGTTAGGTCCCTTTAGAAGTAAGCAAGCGATTAACAGTCCTTACTTGTATGAGTATTGTCTGTCACAACATTGTTCCAAATAGGCAGCAATGTTTGAAGTGTGCCGTACTGTGCCCTAATTCACGTAAAATCAAACAATCCCAATTCCATTGTCGTTCGATCGTAGTTCTATCCAAAATCGGTATTCACGTGTTCCTTGATGGGGATTCGATAGAACGACAATCGAACGACTTCTAAACGACCTCTATTCGATCGAACGAGTTCAAAATCGGTGTCGTTCAAACTCGATTGATGGATGTGAATACGAAAATGTCAAAGTCGCTACGATGTCGCTACGGTTTTCATTACGAGAATTAGGCTACTGTTGACGTGGTAGTGACCATCAAAATTACTGAGTCATAAATAGACTACTTATTTAAACTGTTATGCTGCACATTAACGCCTAACGGCACCGCCCGCTAGCGCCATATCTATCGCGCTAATTTTAACGCGTTAAATTGGGTTGCCACACTTGAAACTTGCTTGACTTATCGCCGTTGTCAAATTATCGCATTAAGTCGTGGTCACACCTAACGTTAACGCGATAATTCTTGGCATTTCTCGTAAGTATGGCCCGGATATTAGACGACCGTCTAACATTTTCTTGCAAGAATTGTTCAAAAACAAACTGCACAAGTTCTAGTCGGAGTCGCGCGCTAAAAGTTCCAACTTACCTAAATGTAAGTAAATAGTTCAAGTCCCGAATGGAGTCTCTAATACTTTTCTGATTCCTAATTGACAACAACTTGCAGCAATTCACTGTTTTCAGATTTATTCCTGTACTTGTGCTATGAGACCTTGCTTCATGCCCAATTTTAGGATTCTAGGTCAACGGGAAGTATCCTATTTTGATTCCCTTGAGGGTGTTGAAGGCCGTACTTAGGACCTTTTTTTTTTACAACTATATCTACGTCGTCGTCTAGTCCCAAGCTAAGCAGAGCTTGTGTTATGGGTACTAGATAACTGATAAACATACTTATATATTTCTAAATACATACATATTATAGATTAATTACACCCAGACACAACAAATGATCGTGCTCATGACACAAACATTTGTCCTGGGTGGGAATCGAACCCACGACCTCCTGCATAGCAGTCAGGGTCACTAACTACTAGACTGACAGGCCAGTCAAAACTTAACTTTTACTCCCCACGTAACCGAGGTAAACCGTCAAACTTGACAGATGAACACCGATTCTTATAAGAATCCTATGTGTTCCGATATTTACTTTTGTCTGGGGCCTGTGCGAAAGAGAACCCAGGGGAACGAGGGCAAAGAAGAAATATAGTGGTTTTTAGACAGTAAAAGTTTGACACGCTCTCTCGTTCCACCCTAGAGCTAGAGGATCATTGGATGGCTTCCTACGTAAAAAAACATACGACCACTCGTTTAATGAACCCGCACTGGTAACACTGCACTGCTGTACTTGCGACCACAACGAGGGTGAGGATCAGACAAATCAAACACTTACTTAACGTTTTTTTTTCCAGTGAATATTCATTAAAAACATCGCGACCCTAAATCTTAATAGCGAGATCTAGAAATCGGCGTTCACTTAACAACGCCATCTATTATCAACAAAGTGAACAATATTTCTAACAATATATGTATTACCAAAATCGATGCCTGTTCAACACACGGCTTCCTTGAACAGTTGTTTCAAATGACACACTCTGCTGGGTATCCCCAAAGTGATGTCATACACACTAAACTTAGACTAGTGTTAGGTAATCTACGATCTAGGACTCGGTAGTTGCCTTCAAAGGAATACATTGTGCGCTCCAAATGCTTTGGAAACTATCTGAACGTTATTGGAATGCGTGAACAGTGCTTGACTGCTGATGGTAAGGAGTGATGCACCAATTTATGATGATTTAATTTGCATTTTTTTATTTTTAGAAACATTATCCCGTTAGTGCAATGGTGGCCAAGAGGTAATGGCCCCAATATACGAATAGTAAGCCAGCTTCAAATATTACGCATTACTTTGTTAATAATTTAATGACGGTAGAGATTTCTTTAACTGATATTTTTTCATCTTCAGAGAATATTATTTTAGACGAGCAAACGCAAATGGCATTACTTCTTACTTATGCCATAATCACACATATCGAGTAATAGGGCTAGACGTAAAATGTTGCTCGGCTGAGACAAGCGCTCGGCCGAGCACTCGGCGATATGTTCATAATACGTGCTGAGTATTCCACTGTCTCGTTCGTTTGCTTGTTACGTATGCGAGAGCGAGTTCTATCAATTATCATTACATTTCTTTGCTTATACGTTCGTCGTTACCTTTAATATTCGGAAGGACAAACACTCAGCTTTTCCGTCGCATTACTTCACAGAGGCTCGGCCAAAAACTATTATTTTAGGATCCCCACAAGCCTACTCAAATAGTTGTTGAGAACAATAACCGTAGTCCTCCCTGAACAAACCTCTGGGTCCTCCCTTCATGCATGTTTAACTCGTCCGCGTACTGCGGACTACACTCCTGACCTTTAGGAAGGACACCGCCAATTAGGTCGCCATGTCCTCCTAGCGCCTCCCTCCCCGCCTCACTCCCGAGTGCTCCCTCCCGCGCCACTAATGCTAAAAATAAAAATCCTTTTATCTGTAGTCTTTTTCTTGTAATATTTCATCGTTGACTGCTTCTAGGGAAAAGGAAAGTATAACACCTGTTGGTAAGGATGTAAAAGAGCTAAAATCGTATTTAAGAGGGGCTGTAGACATTAGACAGCGATTTTGTGTTGGGCGCCATTAACCATATCATTATTACAGAGCTATAAAACAAAGTCGCTTACCGCTGTCCCTATGTTTGCTTAGATCTTTAAAAGTACGCAACGGATTTTGATGCAGTTTTTTTTTTAATAGATAGTGTGATTCAAGAGGAAGGTTTATGTGCAAAATACATGCATAATATATTCAATATCAGTTCCCGTGCTAAGCTGAGGCTGATCGCTAGTCATCATTACATAGTATAAAATATAGTAGAGACACATCAGGTCTTGTGCAGGCCCGCATTAGCGACATTGTGGCAATGCGAGGGGTCAAGGTCGAGACACAGATGCCACCGGGGCGGGCACACGAGGCAGCTGCCAAGTTCCGCGCGACGCACTCGAGCTAGTGCAGGCGTTCCACCAGGTCACTGGCGGACGATGCGCTCAGCGTCGGGGGTACAACTAGGCTAGCTAACACGATATACCGACGATGCGCTGCGGTTGGCCGAGCAACCGATTTGTTATACGAGTTAGCTTGATTGTCACAATGCAAATGTAACGATAATGTGAAGATAATAGATTATTTAGATGATATATCACATCGTGCTTTAGATCCTTGCTATAATTGTAACTGGCCAGTCAGTTTGTGACTCTGACTGCTATGCCGGAAATCGGGTTCGATTCCCATCCAGGACATATGTTTGCGTGGTAAGCACGATCATTTGTTTTGATAAAAAAACCGCATCAAAATCCGTTGCGTAGTTGAAAAATCTAAGCATACATAGGGACAGCGGGAAGCGACTTTGTTTTATACTATGTAATGATTCCACAGCTATCACACAAAGCCCAAGCTAAACAGAGCTTATGCTATGGGTACTAGACAACTGATAAACATACTTATATATTTCTAAATACATACATATTATAGATAAATTACACCCAGACACAGAACAAATGATCGTGCTCATCAGACAGACATTTGCTTTGAATGGGAAACAAACCCACGACCTCCAACATAGCAGGGGCTACTAACCACTAGACCAGCAGACCAGTCAACTATAACGTCTTTAACACAAGCCGGTAGCAAAAGCAAGAAATAAATGAAATTGTTGAGAAACAACCACAAATATAGGTCAGGGAGTATCGACCAATCACGGTACACCTACTTTGTACTAACTATATTTGTTAAACTACCCGCTTCATAACTTACTGCCGTATTATATATTTTAGTTGAACACGTGAAGTCGTTGTAGATCTTTTACAGTCGCCACGGGTCGAATGGGAAATAGTATCACGGCTTTGACTAAACAATCTACCCAGTTTCTACGTTGCCTTTATACCAGGGCCAGAGCCTTCCTTTCAGACGCGAATCCTAGGCCCCAGTTGGCTTCGACCCTTCTGCAGGGTCCCTACGACCGACCTATATTACAGCGACGATCGCATTACATAGCAACAGGTATATAACATTACGCTACAACCTACGGGAACAGGGCAGAAACTAGAGATACTGGTGCAACCGCGGGGGACAGCTAGTTAAGTGTATCTCTGGTGACGTGACTCCAAGAAATGGGCGTTAGATCAAACAGTTATTATAAGTAGTTAGCACGTTGTATTGCACTAAAGTGACAGAGGTCAGAGTGTGACCTTAGATAGATATAGTTGGTGATTCTGACCTCCAGCTGTTGTGTCTACACGTTATGGCGGCCCCAGAGCGCTGAGAAGCTCTGTAAATAGGAGCAACGTGATTGTGGACGGTTTCCGCGGTGTACTACTTATGGTGACTCCACACTAGTTTTTTTTTTATTTGCTACTAGCTTTTGTTAGCGGCTTCGCCCGCGTACATAAAATATAGCCTATGTCACTCAGGAGTAAAGCAGCTTTCTATTGTTGCTAAAATTTTTCCAATCGGACCAGTAGTTCCAGAGATTACCTCCTACAAACAAAAAAACAAACTTTACCTTTTTATTATATTAGTGTAGATGTAGATAGTGTAGATGTAGATGTAAATAAACTAGTGCTTGACTGCGATCCCACCTGATGGTAAGCAGTGATGCAATCGTTGATGGTGAGGCGCACTAGTTTATTAAGAGCCTATTCACTGTAGCCTTGAAGACACTTAAATTATAATCGTATGGGACCTCAGCAGGCAATTTGTTCCAGTCCTTCGATGTGTGTGGAATGAAAGATTAGATACATACAAATACACTGCTTTGTGACTGTGACACACAAATAAAAAATCGGTGAGCCGGTAAGACTTCCAAAATAACATCCGCTTCAAATCAAGCGGAGCCGAAGCCGAAACCGAAGGTGTGAAATCAACCGAAAGGTTATCGTTTATTACTAATATTATAAATGCGAAAGTTATGATGTATGGATGTTTGTTATTCAATCACGCTAAAACGGCTGGACGAATCTGGATGAAATTTGGCACAGGCATAGGATACACTCCGGAATAGGACATAGGCTACTTTACTTTTTTTTTTACTTTTTATACCGGAAACCCCAACCCCAATACCACGCGGGCGAAGCCGCGGGTAAAAGCTAGTTAGGTATATCGGAACCGAAGCCGGAACTCTGTAACATCTCTAGTTGAACCAGTGACTTACTAACTTATCGAGCACTTATCTCTACAACTCGCTTGCATCACTGTCTCGGCCGAGCAACATTTTACCACAGAATAAATATCGAACAGTATAGAAACTAGGCCTTGTTTATAAAATAAATACCTACACTCCATAAAAGCAATAGGGTTGTCACTATTACTTAATGTTTTTGATATTGTTTGTTTGAAAAAAAAACAAATATGTTCCGTAGTGATCAACAAACTGAATAGATAATTATATAGGTAACTAGATTATAAATAAAATTTAAATGGTAATCTCGTGACGTCGCCGTCGTTGCGTCAAACAATCAACAATTTATTTCTTTTTTTGGCAACCCAATACCTTTCATATACTTAACTAAGACAGTATCATATACTACGCAATACGTTCCGGGCATTTTTCTAAAGATTACTCAAAGTAAACTCAAACGTGACCACTCGTCTTGACGCGACACGCACTACTCAAGCACTGCGAGAATAGCTTATCGGTCTCGTAGATGCGTATGTTTGTGTGAGTGTGCCGTTTCCGAGCATTTGTAGGCAATTTCCCTACTGTTCGTTTACTTCTACTGTGATTTTACTGTCTCGCCAATTTATCTCGGTACGTGTGATCGTGTCATTAGACGTCTAACATTTTTAACTGACTTCGAAAAAAGGAAGTTGTATGTTCGACTATATTTGTGTTTATTTTACCTGACAGCAAGAATATTTATTTTTCGCGCGTATCTTGTGTATGTAATATACTTTACTAGCGCCCGCCCCAACTTCGCACGGGTACTGATATTGAATATATTTGTGCATGTATTATGCACATAAACCTTCCTCTTGATCACTCTATCTATTAAAAAAAAAACCGCATCAAAATCTGTTGCGTACTTCTAAAGATCTAAGCATACATAGGGACAGCGGTAAACAACTTTGTTTTATACTATGTAATGATTACCTCATATCAAAACCGCTAAACAGATTTATATAATTAATATATCGTTAAGCAAGGCATAATAAGAGTATATCTTACAAAGTCTTCATTATATTTTCGCTCGAGCTCTTTCAGTTTCTGACGCAATTAATCTTAGTAGTTAGCAACTGCCTTTAATTTGTCCCAAGCGACTTGCTTGTGAAGTTGTGACCCAGATAGAGACTGACCTCTATACTTATAAACTTGTCTACTCAGACACTAGTGCTCGACTGCGATCCCACCTGATGGTAAGCAGAGATGTAACCGTTCTTGGTGAATCTTTTATGCAATAGTGCGTACATATTTGACGAATATTGAGTACAGTTTGCGGGCTGCAGTCTTTCCGTCCGATTATAATTTAGGTGTCTTCAAAGCTAGAGTGAATAGGCTCTTAATAAACTAGTATGGTAAGGCCATTAACGACTGCATCCCTGCTTACCATCAAGTGGGATCGCAGTCAAGCTTTAGTTTATAACGACTAAAATAAAATGAATGCGCCGCATGCGAACCGCGAGCGTACATTTCATGTTTGTGTTTGTCCACTACGCCGCTTGCGCGCAAGCTACGCGCCGTAGGAAGTGAGCGCGTGCCTCTCGCGGTACGTCTAGTATGGAAGCTAAGGCGCTGTCTCCACGAGCGAGAGAATCGAGGCGATATTATCGCCGTGCCACGTTTTTCTATACACTCTCTTTGGAACCGTCTCCACACGGCGATATTATCGCTGCGATGCGACGAGTGGCAACGAGCGCGCAAAACGTCATTACATCGTCGCTAGCCCGCCGCGACTAGCAACGCGCCCGCCGCGCGCTCGCGGCGCTCTCGTGACGAGCGCGCGGCGGGCGCGCTGTCAAACGCAGCGCCATTTCAGCATTGCCTCTCGTTAAGCAAAGACGTTTCTAGAAGCTTTTTAAGTACAATGTTTGATTCCTTCTTTCGCAACGTGACGTCAAGGAAACGCGGCGATACCGTTACGAGTCGCCGCGGAATCGCAGCGATTACGTAACGACTCGCGACGATACGCGGCGGAATTATCGCTCGTTCGTGGAGATTATCCGACGATATAAGGGCGGACTCGTCGCGATTCTCTCGCTCGTGGAGACAGCCCCTCATATGTCAAATGCGAAAAAGCTACGAACGCACGAGATGCGTGCTCACTTGTGCCTTGCCGGAGCTGCACTGGAGCAAAGCAACCAACTTGGGTTGTTACTACAGTCCGGCAGTCGGATCTTGGCGACACTTAACTTCAGTGTCGCCAAGATCTACGAACTTTTAACGCTTGAAAACTCGTACAACAAAAAAAATGCCAATAACACTTTTTAACAGCAATAACTACAAATTGCATTTATTTGTTTAAACCATTTATCTTTTTACCAGTTTTCAAGCGCTAAATTTCGACGAGAGCCTAACTTCAGACTCACCAAGATCCGGCCGTACTGTACACGCGAGCATCACATGCGCAGTTCGCGAGCGGCTCGCGAGCGGCTCGCGAGCAGTGCATTCGCGTCGCATTCGTCAGGTCTGGACGCAAAATAAGAGCTAAACCAGAATGAATTACACTCTGGGCTTGAAGACACCTGAATTTGTAATCGGTCGGGAAGACCACAGCAGGCAAACACACAGTTGATTTTACTAGTACAAAAGAAAAAGTGAAGTAGACACTTAGAGGCAGCAGAGGACAATCCGGGCACAAAATTCGGAACGACTCATAAGAGCTTTTTGTAGTTGAAATAACAGTGTTTCAGAAAGATATAAAACCGCCTGCCTGGAGGCATTCTCATCGGCTTTGACGCCCTCTCCATCCTTCGCCATTAAAATCATCTTTCATATCTTTTAACGCCTTTACTTTATATTCGCGACCATATTTCCGATCGTCTGATCTTGTTTTGAAAGCTGAAGAGAGAAGAATTACGACTAGACAATTTTTTTCTTCAAAGCGGCGGCGTGTTAGTATCTAACGCATTAAACTAGGTGTAGACAGATAGATTACTCTTTATTGAACGCATTTATTTATTTATGCTGTTCATCATGGGGGATTTGCCGAAATCGCCACGCTTGGCAGGCGGGTTGGCGATCGCAATGCGGTTCCTAAATATCCACAGAATGCTGCTGCCTATTCTCTGGTGTGTCCCTTAGTCGCCTCTTACGACACCCACGGGAAGACATGGGATGGTGCCAATTGTTGCGTCTGAACACCATGCGGACGACGGATGTTACTATTAAGAAATGTAGAATTGATAGGGTGTAACTAGTGTTGCTAGGCGTCCGGATAAAGCCGGACAGTCAAACCTTATGGCACCGTACACGGCTAAATTAGAAGGTGTCCGACCAGTTCTTTTCTTTTTTCACTCCGTCCGCAAGAATTATCTATCTATACTAGGAGAAACTGACTGACATATCAACGCACAGCCGAAACTATTGGGACTAGGAACGTGAAAATTGCACAAGGTTTCCCGTTATAACGTACGCGAACACTAAGAAAGGATTTTCTTAAATTACCTCCCTAAAGGGGTGAAAAGCGTGTCCAAAGTTTGTGCGAAAACTTCTTTTCGCCCGTAAAGTCGCCGGCAGAAGATAGCTATTTATGTTTGCAATCGACTGTTGAGCTAGCAAACGGACTTTCTTATTCATGAGTATTTAAAAGGATACATATTCAATTAATTACATGTAATCAACTAGCTCGCACTCTCACTCGCAGTGGGTTGCTTCATGTCAGCAACCTTGCTTCTCTTGCTGATATCTTCGTTTCTGATCCGATCCGCAAGGAAACTCCATAACACAGCCCTTCCATTGCCCCTAGGGTGGCTTTAAGGGGCAGATATACGCTACCAAATAGTCTATTTTTTTGTTAATATACACCGTTAAATTTTAGTCGTTTTAATCCCTTGGAAGATCGATTCAGTACATGAAACACTATCGATTGGTAAAGTTAGAATGAAAAAAAAAGTACTTTTTTTTAAACTCGAATTAATTTACGCATGTTCTAAATTGATTTCTTTAAGTAAACGTCAGCTGGGCGAGTTCAATGACCTGTAGGTAGTTATTACGCAACGATCGACAACTACCTACAAGGTCAATGACTCGTTTACTTAAAGAAATTAATTTCGTAAATGCGTATATCAATAAGAGATTTAGAAAAAAAGTTCTTTATTTTTTTATTTTATCTACACAAATCGATAGTGTTTCATGTACTGGATCGACCCCCTTCGGGATTAAAACGACTAAAATTTAACGGTGTATATATTTTTTTCAAAATATACAGATTAGCCGTTTAGACCTGATGTTCAACTTAAATGATCAAGAATCGTACAGTACGGCCGTCGGATCTTGGCGAGTTTAAAATTAGACTGCGAATTTTAGCATTTGATAACTCGTAAAAAAATAAATGGTTCAAACAAATAAATGCAACTTGCAGTTGTTATTGCTGTTATTGGCATTTATATTTTTATAAGCTTTATTTTTCTACGAGTTTTCAAGCGCTAAAATTCGCAGAGCCTAACTTCAGACTCACCAAGATGCGACGGCCGCACTGTATATCTATATATTTATAATAAAAGGAGAAATTGACTGACTGACATATCAACGCACAGCCGAAACTACTGCGACTAGGAGCGTGAAATTTTGCACAAGGCTTCCTTTTATGACGTAGGCGAACACTAAGAAAGGATTTTCCAAAATTCACCCCCTAAAGGAATGAAATGCGTGTCCAAATTTTGTGCGAAAACCTATTTTCATGCGGGTGAAGCTGCTGGCAGAAGGCTAGTATCAAATAAAAAAAAACTGTCATTCCCGATAGTGAACGGAATCATGGAAAGATGGCACATTATTACTTTAAAGTCCATGTAAACGGACTAGTGTTTTAGTGGATTAGTTTTGTATGAAAATGTACGTAGGGTTGGCCGATCTTAAGCCTTCTGCCGAGGCGCATTGTGCTGGGATTCTATCAATACTCAATAATATTGTATAACAATGGGAGCCACGCGGCGCTGACCCGGAACAGAGCCGCGAGGTCGGAGGCACACAGCTGATGCAACACTACAGCTCGCGTGCATGTGTGACACAAACCTGTTCACAACGCATTGTGCGCACAAGTGCTTTCTAGTTGTTCAATAAATCACTTATCTGCAAGTGAAAAGGTTGTTTGGAGCGCGTGCGTTGTCGTCCGTTCGTGTAAAGTTGTTTTTTTTAAATTATGGGTAAAAATTATCCAAAGATGAATCTGAAAGAGTCTGACACTGTTTCCCGCCACGTCCAAGGGCGGGATACATCATTGGATGATTTTTACCTACCATACAAAAATAAAACTCTTACCGACTAAACACCTCACCCCATTCGTTATTTGCCTTTCGCACTGGGGTCAAACCTTCTTTTCAGAAAGAGACCCTGGGCCCCTGACTTCGACCCTTCTACAGAATCTCAGCGGTTTTGCTGACAACTCCTCGAGGCGCGCGAGAACATAGTGCACTGTCGTCGACTTGGGCATTGCTCGCCGTCCGCAAGCCTGCGGGAGCAAAGTTGTTGACGAAAACCATATTTGTGTCCTTCAGTTGCCCTTTCCAAAAACGAACTAAACGAACCACCCCTTTCTTAGCCCTCATACCAGGGTCGGACCTTCCTTTCAGAAAACGGACCGGGGCCTCAGTAGGCCTCGGCCCTGCAGTAGGGCCTCTACATTTGTTGACAACCCCTTAAGACAAGCGGAATAGAGCCGTCAAAAGTCGGGAGCAAAGCCGCGAGCAAAAGCTAGTAACAAATATTAACACAAATTCCCCTTTAGGTTAAACAAGACATAATTCCAGAGACACGTTTCTTCACAAAAAGTCCAACCTTTTAAGTTCTAAGATCTAGGTAATACAGCAGCTTCTACGTACGGTCAACAGCACATCGAGACTACAACAAAATTCTGCAAACTATTTTCAACTCTTAACCATAATATAACAAGGTTCAAAATGTATTGGAGAAATCTGACAGAATTGTACAGTCTGATGTGCTGGTGACTGTACCTGCCTACTCGTCGCCACCGGGCGGCGGCGGGAGGGGGCGCTGGGTGAGGGGGGTGAAGGGTGTGTGACGTCACTAGGAGCGCTTTATTGCGCACTAGTTGCGACATACAAAGAGTATCGGAATAGCTTCCAGTCTAGCGTTTTATTTTACGTGATCGGTTGCCGTTTGCCGTGCGGACTGCGAACTACCGAATGAGGTATTTGGTATTGCTGTAATCATCTTATATTTTTTTTTTTTCACATTAAGCTGTAGGTTTTGTAACTATAGCTTACCTACCATAGAAACTGCCTTATTGGTCCCAGTGCTAGTTTTGGGAACGATAGCTTAGCATAGCAACAAACTTGTAATATTCCTACTGCTGGGACTCACTCAGGCCTCCCCTCTAGGAGAAGGAATGGAAGAAGAATGGGCTGTAGTCCACCACGCGGGCCCAGTGTGGTTTGGTGGACGTCACATGTCTTCGAATTTTTGGTTCTAGGACATGACGGTTACTACACAATGTTTAACTTCACCCGAGAAATCCCGCCGATTTTTTGTTGGACACATTTACTTCTGAATATTTCGCTTGCCTCTGAATTACTTCAATCTTGACAACTTTAGTTTTAGGAGTGATTCATTTGACGCTTCTTGGAAGGGACAAAATCTTTTTGCCCCGACAACCATCTGTTCTGCGAGCAATATGCACTGCCCACGGCCATGAGACATTATGCAAGATGCACAGGAGCGAGCATTGTGGTGGCAGTTGGCTGAGGCCTATGTCTGTAGGACCTAGCAAGATCAAAGCCTTCTGAGGTCAAGAGTTGACACGAAAGCGGAACACCAGGGCCCTGGAACTAAGGCAAGAAGGAACGGTGGGTCGTTTAGTCAGTAGAAGTCTGACACTGTCTCCCGCTACGAAGAGCGTGATTCGTCATTCGATGATTTTTCCCACCGTAAAAAAAACTGATAACTACTTTAATTACATCCCTAGTTTTAGTGTTAATAAGTTAAAATCCTAGAGAGGTATAGCTAGAACTGTGACCCACTTCAGACGACCGGTCTCTAAACTAATTATCGAGGCAATTCTCTCATTTAGTAATTAGTGCTCTAGGTGTCTCCACCGCGGTTTGTATCGAGTGTTGCCGGGTCCAGTCAGTGCAAATAATATTATAATTTAGTTGTTTTCATGGTTAGAGTGAATAGGCTCTTAATAAACTAGTGCGCCTCACCATCGATGATTGCATCACTGCTTACCATCAAGTTCTTTTTTTATATGGCGAGAAAAATCATCTCAATCTTGGACGGAGCGGAAAACAGTGTCAAATTCTTACTGACTAAATGACCCACCCTGTTCGTTCTTTTTTTTATTCTAGATAGGGTCGCGTTTGACTACAAATTCACCTGACGGTAAGCGATGATGTGGTCGACGATGGAGCACGCTTGCCTAGAAGTAACCTATTCACTCTTGACTTAAACACCCCTAGGTTGTAGCTATCAGGAAACACAGATGCCGGCCGTTCTTGCCTTATTTCCAGAGCCCTGGTGTTCCGCTTTCGCATCAAGCCTTGGCCAGAAGGCTTCGACCCTGTCGGTCCCCTACAGTCGGCTTACCATCAGGTGGGGTCGCAGTCAAGCATTAGTTTAATTTTTATACCATTTAAAAAACCTCGTTGGTTCTTATGAAACTCGAAAGTTTTAAAGAAAACTAGATTACCAATTAGTTTATGTTGATTGTTGACCTTAACGTAAATTATAATCCTCGTCACATAACTTGAACCATCATGACGGTCCTCCACCCCTTGACCCAAGCGAGCGCCGGCGCTCGCGCTCATGATTTCGCGAAACGCGCCGTTGTCAAATTTTCAGAAATATAATGTTTTTTTTTTCTTTTTTTTTTGTAGGGTATTTTGATATTTATCCAAGAACGAAAAAAAAAAGTTTTTATAGACAAATAACTTTCCGTTAAAACCCGCGAACGCCGGCGTTCGCTTGAGGGCTGAGAGGTTAATACGAAGTAACCAATTTTCGGACCTTCTAATGTTCTCATTCCTGGAACTTAGGCCTCTTCTCTAGGAGATGAAAAGGGCCGTAATCTACCACGCGAGCCTCGGTGCGGGTCGGTGGATGTCACATGTCTTCGAATGTTTGGTTCTAGGACATGTCGGTTTCCTCACGATGTTTTCCTTCACCGTTTTTAGAGCAGTGGTGATGATATAAATTACAATAAGCGTTGCTTTCCATCAGGTGAGATAAGCGGTCAAGCGCAAACCTATAATCAATCAAATAAAAAAGTGATGTAAAAGTAGAATTGGTATTGCATTTAACCTAAAAAGCGCAGTAAACGATTTTTGGGTCTAAATCGATTGTGCATAAAGTAGCAATGGGCTCAACTTATTCGCCGCGTAGGTAACAATTCACTGGCGACATGAAGACAGTTACCTCGTCAATTTCGCTGACGCCTGCAATACTTTCCTTTTTATTGTCTGTCAAGTTTATCTCTATGGTCTGCGCACGCAACGTAATGGACACTTACACTCTCCCCTCTTTCGGAGAAAGGCTGTTAAAGTAGTGACGTCAGCTACCCCCCTGCCTCTATTTACGACGTGGTTGTAGACAGACAGGTACTAACTATCTAATGTCTGCTAGTGGACGGATTCGAGGATAGATACTAATTTATAACAAATTAAAAAAAAACTCGTACCCGCTAGTGAATGGAATCATGGAAAAGTAGCACAGTATTACTTAAAAGACCATATAAACGGACTAGTGCTGTGACAATTTTTTGTTGCAATTCAATAGACGGCAAGTTGCCGCTGTGTATCGCTCAACATAAAGTAACAATTGCAGCAATTTAGCAGTGCACCCCGGCGATATAGCCCAGACTTTTTAAAACGCACGAAGGAACAACATTCGTCAGCAACTCACTTGCCATATTTGGAAATATATTGCGCAGTTAGGGTTTTGCATAATAAATATTGCCAATAAAATGCATTTTTATAGGCCACTTATGTACACCAACGTCCCAACCACGGTGACCTTGCTAATTTCAATCTTTGTTGACGGTGGATGTAAACCATGACCTTCAACGTCCTTGGTTGGAGGCGCGTCTTCTCGACTTCGGTGATTGAATTCGGCGTCAGTTTTATTCCTATATCTGTGCTAAGACCTTGCCTTGTGCAATATTTCAGGATCCTAGATGAACGAAAAGTATCTATGAATTTTGATTCAGACAAACAATATGACATGGTCGATCGCCCTGCCCGCTCAATCGACTTTAATAATGTCCTAGCTTTTAACTACGGCTCCACTGGCAAAAGAAAAATGTGATAAATGTTGACCTGCACGACCGATTTTGTGCAAACTTCACATAAACCATCTATTAAATAGTTCGAACAAAGCCTAAACATTTGGTTTGGATAAATCTATGTATATAAAAGGAGAAATTGACTGACTGACATATATCAACGCACAGCCGAAACTACTGGGACTAGGAGCGTGAAATTTTGCACAAGGCTTCCTTTTATGACGTAGGCGAACACTAAGAAAAGGTTTTTGAACATTCATACCCTAAAGGGATGAAACGTGTGTTCAAAGTTTGTGCTAAAATTACCCGTTATCGTGCGGGCGAAGTCACTGGCAGAAAACTAGTCTCTCATAATGTATGAATGGCTGTATGTCTATAGAGCATTATTTTGATCTACAAACTTAGAATAGTATGAGAAAAATCGCAAAATAAAGAAGATTCAACTATGAAGATGGAAGGGATTTCACCGTAAAATCTTATACCTGTCCGCCGCTATGTCGCCACGTCGTAAAAATACGGAGAAAGATATGTTGGAGCTAGCTTTATGGTTCTATGTGATTTAATACAGACATCGGGAACTTGCGGAGAGTGTGTCATCAATGAAGTATTGACTAGCGGTTACCCGCGATTTCGTCCGCGTGGAGTTTGTGAACATTACTTTCTGATTATGATATTACTGGCCTGTTAGTTTAGTGGTTAGTAATCCTGACTGCTATGTCAGAACTCAGAGGTTTTAGGTTCGATTCCCACCCAGGGCAAATGTTTGTGTGATGAGCTCGATCATTTGTTCTGGGTCTGGGTGTAATTTATCTATAATATGTAGCAGTTTATCAGTTGTCTAGTACCCTACCCATAACACAGGTCTGCTTAGCTTGGGACTAGAGAACGTTGTGTGATAGTTGTGGAATATATAATACTAGCTTTTGTCAGCGGCTTCGCCCGCGTACATAAAATATAGCCTATGTCACTCAGGAGTAAAGCAGCTTTCTATTGTTGCTAAAATTTCTCCAATCGGACCAGTAGTTCCAGAGATTACCTCCTACAAACAAAAAAATAAAAAAAAACAAACTTTACCTCTTTATTATATTAGTGTAGATAGTGTAGATTACTAGCTGTTGCTCGCGGCTTCGCCCGCGTGGTATTGGGGTTATGGTTGGGATTTTCGGGATAAAAAGTAGCCTATGTCCTATTCCGGAGTGTATCCTATGACTATGCCAAATTTCATCAAGATCCGTCCGCCGTTTTGGCGTGATTGTAACAAACACCCAAACATCGTAACTTTCGCATTTATAATATTAGTAAGATACGAGTAATGCAGCGGACATTTTGACAAATAGTTTTTCTGAACGTCTTTCGCTAGGATATAAGACGATGTAAACATTCCTGAATATTGTTGTTGAGTGCAATCTCTTCTGTTAGCTACTTGTCTTCATCATTACATAGTATAAAACGAAGTTGTCTGTCCCTATGTGCATATATCTTTAAAATATAGCAACGGATTTTGATGCGGTTTTTTGTAATAGATGGAGTGATTCAAAAGGAAGGTTTGTGTATAATACATGCATAATTATATTCAATATCAGTACCCGTGCGAAGCTGGGGCGGGTCGCTAGTATAGTATAAAACAAAGTTGTCTATCCCTATGTATGCTTAGATGTTTAAAACTAAGCAACGGATTTCGATGCGATTTTTTTTAATAGATTGATTCTAGAGGAAGGTTTATATGTATAGTACATGCATAATATATTCAATATCAGTACCCGTGCGAAGCTGGGGCGGGTCGCTAGTATAATGTAAAGCCCGCTACAGACTCGAGCCGCTCTGCGATGGTGCAACTTTGCCGCCGGCTGACCCAATTAGCTGACATCTGTCCACACAGATTACAACACCTTACTCCAGCACTCCGAAGCTACATCAAGTTATGGGACAAGGGAAATAAGTTGAACCAGTTATTATGTTTAATTCTTTAAGGTTCAAACGAACGCGTTCGCATATCTTTTGTTTTTTAATTGTGTCTGTAATTACAAGATCGAAAGGTTAATCCTCGTCACACAAGTTGAACTATCATGGCGCTCGAACAACTTTCTACTCTCAATCAAAGTGGGAACTATAGCTAATAGTTCAATTTAATTGCCTAATGACTTTTTTCGCTCTTCATATTTTTCTTCTCGAATTTTTGAAAGTGCTATATTATTTCATCATCACCATTACCAGTCTTTTAATTTTCCCACTGCTGGGAAACAGGCTTCCTCTCTAGGAGAGGGAATAGGCCATAATCCACCACGCGAGCCCAGTGCTGTTTGGTGGATGTCACATGTTTTCAAATTTTTTGTTTTAGGACATGCCGATTTCCTCACGATGTTTTCCTTCACCGTTTTGAGAACAGTGTTGAAATAAATTACACAAAGTAATGCGCCTGGCTGGGTTTGAATCCACGACTGTGTAAGTTGGGACCGTCACCACTCGGCCACCACTGCTCTCTATATTATCTACTCTATACTACTACAAGTACGAGTATCATGCAGATTAGTGTTTAAGATGGCTTTTAGAAAAAAGAACCACACAGCATTAATTAATTTTAATTATTAATTAATTATGTTCACAACTATCACACAACGCTATCTAGTCTCAAGCTGAGTAGAGCTTGTGTTATGGGTACTAGACAACTGATAAACATACTTATATATTTCTAAATACATACATATTATAGATAAATTACACCCAGACACAGAACAAATGATCGTGCTCATCACACAAACATTTGTCCTGGGTGGGAATCGAACCCACGACCTCCCGCATAGCAGTCAGGTTCACTAACTACTAGACTGACAGGCCAGTCAAAGTCATCATTCAGTCATTTATGGTTCATACTTCATAGCCATTTTAGTTCCACTTAAGTATATCTACATATTTACACTATCACAAGCGACCCGCCCCAGCTTCGCACGGGTACTGATATTGAATATATTATGCATGTATTATACACAAACCTTCCTTTTTAATCACACTATCTATTTTTTCAAAAATCGCATCAAAATCCGTTGCGTAGTTTTAAAGATCTAAGCATACATAGGGACAGCGGTAATCAACTTTGTTTTATACTATGTAATGATTATTTACTTTCTAAAAATACAATATTTCTCTGTATACACCGTTAAATTTTAGTCGTTTTAATCCCGAAGAGGGTCGATCCAGTACATGAAACACTATCGATTTGTGAAGATAAAATAAAAAAATAAAGTACTTTTTTTCTAAATCTCTAATTGATATACGCATTTACGAAATTAATTTCTTTAAGTAAACGAGTCATTGACCTTGTAGGTAGTTGTCGGTCGTTGTGTACTAACTACCTACAGGTCATTGAACTCGCTCAGCTGACGTTTACATAAAGAAATCAATTTAGAACATGCGTAAATTAATTCGAATTAAAAAAAAAGTACTTTGTTTTTTTATTCTAACTTTACCAATCGATAGTGTTTCATGTACATGAATCGATCCTCCAAGGGATTCAAACGATCAAGATTTAACGGTGTATATTAGCTGGCAACCCTACTCGAGACAGTTATTAATGTTACAAAACGTTGTTCCGTCTCCTTTTATAAATGCAGCGAGTATTTCAAAAATAAAGTCGCCGGATCAACGACATATTTGGATGTCACACTAGTAGCGGGGATTACGTTAATTTGGGACCGGAAAGAGTAGCTTTATCTATATATATACAAGGAGAAACTAACTGACTGACTGAC
Organism: Mythimna loreyi; assembly: GCA_029852875.1. Classification (NCBI taxonomy): domain Eukaryota; kingdom Metazoa; phylum Arthropoda; class Insecta; order Lepidoptera; family Noctuidae; genus Mythimna; species Mythimna loreyi. The sequence continues at coordinate 12,386,394 of CM056806.1, read as the reverse complement.
ATATCAACGCACAGCCAACAAGCCAAAGCTACTGGGACTAGGAACGTGAAGTTTTGCTCAAGGCTTCCTTTTATGACGTAGGCGAACACTAAGAAAGGATTTTCCAAAATTCAGCTCCTAAAGGAATGTAATGGGGGTTTAAGTTTGTATGGAGAAACCTATTTTCACGCGGGCGAAACCGCTAGCAGAAGGTCTTCACATTTTTGGGCTTACAATTAAGAAAAGTATTTTCAATACACCCGCTGCTACACCGCTTTTAGGACACTGTTTTCTGCACTAGTGCGGAAAAGTGCACTAGGTTACCCCGCCACAATTGTATTTGTCGTATCAAGCTGGGCTCTAAGCAACCACTGCGAGTTGTGCAATCTTTTGAATACTGTAATTGGACGTAGTTTCTGAAAAACGTTCCAACCCACAATGAAATGATTGTGGGTTGGAACGTTTTTCAGAAACTACGTCCAATTAGAGACATAACAAAGATAATATAAAGATAATATATGTGCGAATACTGGCGTTCACGCGGAGCTAAAGAGTTACGTTTATTTATATTTTTGTAACTATGTTGATAAGAAACGTCGTTTGACCCGTCGAAAACACTCAACTTCACGCCTTGGTGACACACGCCCAGTAAAAGGGCGAGACAGTAAAATGTTGCTCAGCCGGGACAGTGATGTAAGCGAGTTACAGAGATAAGCGCTCGGCCGAGCACTCGGCGTTATGTTTATACGTAGGTATTCGGCCGAGAGCCGTTTGCTCGGTACCTTCATGTGGACAGAGCTGCTGTCGCAACTGACATTTTTTCAATTTGTATCAAAATGTTACTATTCCGAATTCATAAAAAATAATTCATTCAACCTCACGCGAACGCCGTTCACACACCTGTCGTCGACGGCGCGCTCTGATCCCGCGCGCCTCAAGGAGTTGTCAGCAAACCGTAGGGACCCTGCAGAAGGATCGAAGCCTACTGGCACCAAGAAGGTTCTAGCCCTGGAATTTATGGCAACGTAGGAATGGGGTAGGTTGTTTAGTCAGTAAGAGTCTGACACTGTTTACCGCTCCGCATAAGAGCGGGATTCGTCATTGGATGATTATTTTTTACCTACCATAAAAAAAGTGTTCACACACCTATTATTATTTTATTGTGTCTGTAATTACAAGATCGAAAAGTTAAAAGCGTTTGTGTCTTGTTTTTGTCGTCATTTTCGATATTTTTACCATCCAAGGAGCCAGTAACGATGGGTTGTTGACAACACAAGCTCAATCATGCAGAAGTTCATTTTGTCCTTCAAGTATTTTTAGCTGTTCATTAATTAGCGAACTACAAACAAGATATTATTACAAGCATTATATTGGTTTCACTTGACCGATGTTTGTGGTCGAATCTTGTAAATGAAACAGAAGTGACAGGAGTATTTCAGAGTATTTTATAATCTAGTCCTAATTCGGAAGTGGCCAATGAGCTTTATAAATGTTGTATGCAATAGATCCAGGGCCGTTTTATCCATAAGGCAATGTAGGCAACTGCCTAGGGGCCCCGCCAGGTTTAGGGGCCCCGCGCTTCAGGAAAAATATAGTCCATGTTTCATAAACAGTAAAAAGAATAATTTGAAATTTCGATGACATGACATTTAACTAACCATTTGCCAAACTATATACATACCTATATATTAAAAAAAAGCGTAATTATGAATAAAGTTTTAGACACAAAGTATATAAAGTTAGTAGGGTAGGGGGGCCCCGAGACGTGCATTGCCTAGGGGCCCCGACGTGCATAAACCGGCCCTGATAGATCCACAAGAGCCTTTTAGTATCTAGTGTAAGACACTAGTGTTAGTTGTAATGAGGCGCTATCATAGTCGAATTACGACCAAAGCCTCGAAAAAAAGGAAAAAAATAGATCCTCTTCCCGGTTACCGATTGAGTTGATATATATTTTGTATGATTAGGCCAACAGATGACAATGCAAAATTATTATGTCGTGGAGTTGATCTGATGATGGAACCGGAAGGTGGCCATGGGAACATGCCCCAGACGCCGCCGGGATTCCGATCCCGACTTCCGGCCACCGTAAGCCCAGGTTTGTGAAGGGCGGACGATAAGTAACTCGCCATCCGGTTGTCTGGTAACAGTCTGGACCAAGCCCAAGTCGTCGACGGCGTGCTCTGTTCCCGCGCGCCTTAAGGAATTGTCAGTAAAATCGTAGGGACTCTGCAAAAGGGTCGAACCTAACTGGGGCCAAAAGTTCGCGTCTGAAAGGAAGGCTCAAGCTCTGGTATATCTGGCAACGTAGGAATGGGGTAGGTTGTTTAGTCAGTAAGAGTCTGACGCTGTTTCTCGCTCCGCCCAAGGGCGGGATTCGTCATTGGATGATTTTTTACCTAGCATAAAAAAATCCATTTAGTTTGGGCTCGTGTCATCGTGTGATACGTCTTGACGAGTTATAATTAAGTATAATATTATTTTATTAAAATAGTTTTTATATTTCATTTTTTTTTTTATTGTAAGTACTTAAGTACCTAGTAAAAATATTTTCATTGCAAACTTTGGCAACCTGAGGTAGAACTTCAGAATCATTATCATTACATAGTATGAAACAAAGTCGCTCTATCCCTATGTATGCTTATATCTTTAAAACTACGCAACGGATTTTGATGTGACTTTTTTTAATAGACAGAGTGATTCAAGTTAAAGTTTTATGTGTATAATACACGCATAATATATTCAATATCAGCATTGCACCCGTGCAAAGCTGGGACGGGTCGCATAACATAAAAGTGAGATTCATGTCAGTTATCGCGACCTAATTTTAAAATGAAGAGCTTTTTATTCCTCGTCGGTGTTGCAACGAGATCAAACGCGGCTGCGCTGCGTTCCGCCGTCTGTTTGTACAGCTAATGTTCCGATTGACCGCCTTTATCTGACGCAGATTACGGGATTACGTGACGGAGACGGCACACTGATTTCATTGTTTTTATAGCTAGATATCGTTACCTCAATAGAACTTTTTAATCGACTTAAATTTGAAGTCCCACGCGAACGCCGGCGTTCGCACATCTCATCATTATCATCAACCTTATTAATGTTCCCACTGCTGGGACACAGGCCTCCTCTCTAAGAGACGGGAATGGGCCGTAATCCACCACGCGGGCCCAGTGCGGGTTGGTGGATGTCACATGTTAATTATTTAATTGTGTCTGTAATTACTTACCAAAGTCGAAAGGTTAAAAAAGGAGGATGACAGACAAGAACAAAGTGATCCTGTAAGGGTTCCGTAGCCAAATGGCAAAACACGGAACCCTAGATTCGTCATGTCTCTGTCTGTCTGTCCGTCTGTATGTCACAGCCCCTTTATGCAAAATCTATAAGAACTACACTGTTGAAATGTTGTTAAGAATATGTCTTCTGTGAACCGTATTAAGATTTTTATATGGTGGTATATATAATTATGTCCTCATTTTAAAATGAAGAGCTTTTTATTCCTCGTCAGTGTTGCAACGAGATCAAACGCTACTGCGATGCGTTCCGCCTCTGTTTGTTCAACTAATGTTCCGCGATTGACCGCCTTTATCTGGCGCAGATTACGGGATAACATGACGGAGAACAGCACAATTGATTTCATTGTTTTCATAGCTAGATATAGTCATCATCATCTTCCTGCCCTTGTCCCGTTTTATTTGGGATCGGCGCAATATGTTTTTTTCTTCCATTCTGTCCTGTCACCCGTCACGCTATCACTAACTCCTCGTTCTTTCATATTACTTCTCACACAATCCATCCATATTTTCTTTATGACATAGTTAGATATAGTAACCTCAATTAAACCTATAAGGAGGGCCTTCCTCACTCACGTATAGGTAAAGCCGCGCTTGCTTGCTTCATTTACGCATTCCAAAGTGATGTTTGATGCAAAATTACATAATGCAAAAAAAAAGGAAAAGAAAAATAATAATTCCACGGGTAGAAAACACTAGAACGTGTAGGGGTACCCTTATTAAACATTTTTATCTTAGCACTTTGTCGTCGTGATTGATAAACATATTGGTACCAAATTTCAGCTTTATAGTGCTAACGGTCGCTGAGATTATCCGCGGACGGACATACAGACAGACATGGCGTAACTATAAGGGTTCCTTGTTGACTACGGAACCCTAAAATTAGAGGATAAATTGTTAAAAATGGAGGATGACAGACTACAACAAAGTGATCCTATAAGGATTACGTGTTTTTCCTTCTGAGGTACGAAACCCTAAAAACAATGAATAAATTGTTAATCATTACATAGTATAAAACAAAGTCGCCCCTGTCCCTATGTATGCTTAGATCTATAAAACTGAGCAACGGATTTCGATGCGGTTTTTTTTATTAGATAGAGTGATTCAAGAGGAAGGTTTATGTGTATTGCATAATATATGCAATATCAGTACCCGTGCGAAGCTGGGGCGGGTCGCTAGTTCTTTAATATAAACGCAAAAAGGACCAAAAATATCTTTAATTTTTTTTTATAAAATACTTATTATAAACTTTTGTAAGTTTGTATCACTACTTCCTTTGAAATCACATAACAGACACTTTTTCTTTAACTTCTTTGGCATCGTAACTCATAACTCAGCTAGTCCATGTTTCAAAGTTATGATTTCTTTTTCTATCGCGAGCGAGTTACAACAGCTATAAGATGTAAGAGCCACGTCCGTCAGCAGCCCACATGTGAACTCTCTTGCTACAACAACTGTGGTGCAACACATCAAACGAGCCGAACAGACGCCATCTTGCTTTTATTTCACAACGCGCCGCCACAGCATAGATACGTACAGAACAGAAGTCTAACGTATTATGTATACTAGCGACTGGCCCCAGCTTCGCACGGGAGCTATAAACCTTCCTCTTGAATCACTCTATCTACTAAAAAATGCCGCATCAAAATCCGTTGCGTTACGCATTCACCGGAAAATTATAAACACCGGAAGATTGTTAAATATCGCGAGAAATTATAAACTAAATATTCTTAATAAGGCCTGATTATATTTGAAACAAATGAATTTAGATTGGATTATAAAACTGGCTGTCCCCCGCAGTTTTTCGATCACGATTCGTAAAAAAAATTATTAAAAATAGTATCTTGTTTTGTGTACCCTTCCCAATTTCCACGACTTGACAGTACGACGTGACGTCACAACATGCCAATCGATCCTATTCTCATTTGGAACGCATTGTATTTAGACTTCTGTATCATCTCGTTTGTAATGACGGCGGATAGTTCCACCGCGCCACGCGCCGGGATCAGCCGATGATGAACGAGACTGCATCGGATTAAAAACGTTCCATTTTATTAATAGTTATTGAGAACGTAATAAATTAAAGCTTTTGTGTATAATAAACTAAATGGCATCAAAGCGGTAGACATTCATTATTTTATTCAAAATGGTAACAAAAATAAATCACTCATGAAGTTAATGTGGTTGATGTGGTTGACATAGAAAAAATATAGCAATAGGAATTATAAACATATTTACACGATAGTGAATGGGGGAAGCATTCATTGGCAAACAAGCGTGTCTTCAACATAGTCTTTAACCTTGCAAATAACTTTTTTCAGTAAGAGCATGCTTTTTGGGGGATTTGCAGTTTCCTCACTGAGTTCTGTAACCCATTTTGGAAGCTTGTTATGAAAGCATATGCTGTTTATGTTTAATGATTTGCTTGCGTTAGCTAATACATTAGGTACTCGTAACCTGCCCGACTTCACACTCTTTATTTCTTTATGAAAACCGTATCGAAATCCATTGCACGAATTAACAGGAACCAGCACACGTGTTTATAAAAACAGACATTTCGTCATCACCTTCCTGCTTCTATCATAATTTATGTGTAGTTGGCGCATCTCTTTCATGTGTCGTCATAAAAACTTTAGTATCATGTATTGTGTCTGAAAATAATTTTTCAGTAACTAAGATTCTTTAGAGTTGCTCGGAGCGACTATCGTAATATATTTTGTTAATTTTGTATTCGTATGGTTTGTACATTTCATGAGTATATATTAGAGGAAGTTTGAAAGTGGTGTCAGTGACTGAAAAGTTGAACGGAAATCGTTTGTCTTGTTATGGACATGTGAAGAGAAGAGATGAAACGCATGCTACTAAAAGAGTTCTGAGTTCACGTAGATGGATGGAGAGGAAGAGGGAGGCCGAAGAAGAGATGGATGGATTGTGTGAGGAGTGATATGAAAGAAAAGGGAGTTGGTGATAGTGTGACGGAAGACAGGACAGGTGAAAGACAAAAACAGTTTGCTGGCTGCAGTCTTTCCGTCCGATTATAATTTAGGTGTCTTCAAGGCGTATAGGCTCTTAATAAACTAGTGCGCCTCACCATCATCGATTGCATCACTGCTTACCATCAGGTGGGATCACAGTCAAGCATTAGTTTAGTGATTACACTACACTAATCCGAAGCCACCATTATAGGTGTGGCTGAAAAGACCTCACGTCGTCCTCACCTTCCGCATGACGCAGGTCCCCACTGGCCATGACAAGTTCGGGAGGTTCTTGCACCGGATTCGCGCGGAAGAGACGCCTGGGTTTCGCCACCGACACCGGTATGAGGGCTAAGAAGGAATGGGGTGGGTCGTTTAGTCAGGAAGAGTCCCAAGGGCTCAAGGGATTTCGTCATTAGATGATTTTTCCCACCATAAAAAAAGCCACCATCATAGTTACGTATTAAGAGAATGGTTCCTAACAAAAGATTTTTTTATGGTAGGTAAAAATTATCTAATGACGAATCTCGCTCTTGGGTGGAACGTAAGACAGTGTCAGACTCTTACTGGCTAAAAAGCCTACCCCATTCCTTCCTTGCCTTATTCCCAGGCCCTGGTGTTACGCTTTCGCATCAACCCTTGACCCAGGAGGCTTAACAATGCCTCTTTAGTCACGGTGAGACCCCAGTGAGTGCGTCACACCGCGTGAGACTGCGTGAATACAACCCGATAGTTCCGCAGTACAGTGGAACCGACAGTACCTGTGCCACCCCCGCCCCCGCCCCGCAGCCCCCTGCGACGTCGTTAATATTCTAGCACGACGGTACACTCGTGCAATATTTGTGACGTCGCCGACTCTTCTGCAGACTTGCTACGTCTTGTATTGTACAAGTTATATGCGTCACAAATAAGATTTCCTGAGACCTACAACCCAGGGGTCTTTAAGTCAAGAGTGAATAGGTTACTTCTAGGTAAGCGTGCTCCGTCGTCGACCACATCGTCGCTTACCAACAGATGAAATAGTGGTCAAACGCAAATCTGTGAACAATAAAAAATATCACACATTTTCTTAATCGAGATTCTGGACGTTACTCACATAAAGGTGTAGTTTCGTAAAATCCGTTCTTAGCTGATGTCTACACCTTAAAAGGAACCTACCCGCCAAATTTTAAGTTTGTGAGTGTTATAGTTTCTGAGATTTCGTGTGGTATCGTTCGAGTGGTATTTCGGTTTTCTATATATATGTTGCAGCCATCTGGTTAAATTCACCATCTAATTGGACGCCTAGGCCGTTTGTTAAACGCCGGCATCCAATTGGATGACTAGGCCGATGGTTGTTTGAACTAAAACCACTCAACGTTCAACAGCTTGGCGTATTGAAAGTTAGCCCTTTCGAAATGACTAATGAAGACTCAGCCAAGTGATTCATTACCAACTAAACTAAATGAATACATAACGTTCAACTACACCGCCAACAACATGACTAGTTGATCTTCAGCCATATGATCAGTTAACGCTTAACGAGCATCCTAGGCGTCTAATTGGATGGCTAATTTAACTAAATGGCTGCGACATATACTAGTATAGAGTATAGATTCCGTTGAATGTAGCGACAAGCTTTTAAACCCAAGCGAACGCCGGCGTTCGCACATCTATTGTTTTTCTAATGGTGTCTGTAATCAAAATCAAAATCAAAAGGGTTTTTATTACATATAGGCCTACATGGGCACTTGTAAAACGTCAGAAGCTAGTGCACGGTTCCAAATTGGTCGTTTCCTATGGAGAAGAACCGGCAAGAAACTCCATGGTTACTCTTTTAAAAAAATGATTTCTTACAATAATTCGTTGTTACAGTACTTATATCATTATGTAAGAACAGTGTAGACCAGTCAATATTGTATTAAAAGCACAATAAAAATAATCATAATAATAAAAAATAAAAGGTGAATCGTAATAGGATTTACTAAGTCTACAGTGCTCTTACTTTACAACGTGAATTTAAAAAAAAATATTGTATATAAAAAAAAAAAATTAAAAAAGTATGAGAAAAAAAAAATACATCAGTGTAACAACAGTTACACTGCGGGGTGCTAACAAAATTAATTATAATTGAATTAAATTAAATTTTTTTTTTGGTCTTAATAATATAAATATTGCAGAAGCAATGTGTCAAGAATTAATGAGGGTGTTCTAAGATGTCATTCACCAGGTGGCAGCACTGAGGCACCTGTCACTGTTACTGACATTAGCTAGACATTAACGTCAACGTCAAACGTTAGACGTCAACGTCATATTTAATTTTTTAAAGTAAAAGACCTGACGGCTAAGTGGCGCTAGCTGGTGGTGTGAATATTTCTAAACACCCTCATTACAAGTAAGGTAAACAATGCTCACGTTGACGATAAACTGCTTTGGAACGGTGGAATTAATGACATAAATACTATCGACATTTGTTCGCCAATATTTAGAGTAGAGCCATGATATACAAAGAAGCCCCGCCCAGCAGCAGGACAGTAAGTCATGCTCGGGTGTCGCGTGGGCGACTGCGAGTATAAATAGCCCTCATAGATCGATCCACAGCTTGTTCGTACTTCCTTCAGATGGGGATCAGTCACTACTACAGTCGGAAACGAACGGTTTCCAGCTAAAAGGACCTTGGTTGTAGATAGGGTTGCCAGGTGTTAGGATAAAGCAGGACATACGTAGGATTTTTGATTGCTTGTCCGGCCAAAATAAGCGGCATCCGGCCTGTTAGGATTTAGGTAGGATTTTTCAATTTCGAAATTCGCGCGCAGATCGAGATCGAATCACGCCGAAGAAAATAATTTTTGTTTTGTTATAATATAACGACTGATGTTTAAGAGAGTTAGAGACTGATTTATAATAAAGAAATATTACCTTGATTTTGCTTTTGTTTTATTAAAATGCAATCAGAAAATCCCGGATTTCCATTTTTTTTAAGTAACACCAAAATTTTTGAGGCGTCCGGATTTTTCGACCGAATGTTAGGACAAAAAAAAAATAGTTTTTCACTTTTTATAAAAAAATGGACAAAAAAAACAAGATGTCCGGATTTTTTACCCAAATGCCAGGACAAACTCACAGGTCTGTCCGGCTTTTGCGTCTAAGGACCTGGCAACCCTAGTTGTGGACACGATCAAGGGCTATTGCCTGCCTTGTTCTTAATCCTAGAACTACCAAACTAGTCGCCTCGGTCTCCATACATTCTACAACATTATCATGCTTTTCAATGTTCTGCTGGGACTCAGGCCTCTTCTTTTAGGCGCGGGCTTGCAGACGGCGAACAATGGGTAGCTCGCCGTCGATTCCGTCTGGTAACGATCTTCAACCAGACGACCGGACGGCGAACTGTCTATTGCTCGCAGTCCGCAAGCCTGTGCCTACGGTGGCCGGAAATCGGGAGGAAAGGAACTTTGCTTATATTCGATAGAAAAGGTCTATTTTTACCCGACTACGGCGAAGCAAAAGGAGGGTTATGATTTTGACCTGTATGTACGAGTATGTATGTATGTATGTATGTATGTGGGTATGGATGTTCATCTGTTCCCTCGTAACTTCTAAATTACTTATCAGAATTCGACAAATGACATATCATTAGAAGCGTCTTAATTGTCCGCTGGTTATAGGCTATATGGGATTTCATAAAATCTAATGTGGCGCCCTCTAGCGGACAAAACATACGAAGTAAAAAAATAAAGTTAAGATAAATATGCCGTGTTTGGTATCATTTGAAAGCGCTTTACTTGTACATTTTGAATATATATATATTACTAGCATTTGCTTGTGACTTTACCTGTATTCATGGGCTGAGAAATCAATGAACCCAAGATTAACCTATTTAGAACTCCAAAATATGTTAAATAAAAATAAAGTTTAAAAACTAACACCCGACTACTTAAAAACACGTTCTAAAAAGTACGAAACAAGAAAACAAGAAAGCCGTGGTCGTATGCCATAAGAATAATAAATTAAAAAAAGTGGTATACGACCACGGCTTTCTTGTTTTCTTGTTTCGTACTTTTTAGAGCGTGTTTTTAAGTAGTCGGGTGTTAGTTTTTAAACTTTATTTTTTTCGTACCTCAAAAGGAAATAGTCGAATACTTATAGGATCACTTTGTTGTTCGTCTGTGTGTCGGCCAAAATAGACCTTTTATCTCAAGACCTTTTTTTTTATGGTAGGTAAAAATCATCCAATGACGAGTCCCGCCCTTGGGCGGAGCGGGAAACAAGTGCCAGACTCTTACTGACTAAACAACCTACCCCATTCCAACGTTGCCATATACACCAGGGCCAGAGCCTTCCTATCAGACGCGAACCCATGGCCCCAGTTGGCTTCGACCCTTCTGCAGGGTCCCTACAGTTTGCTGACAACTCCTTGAGGCGCGCGGGGACAGTGCGCGCCGTTGACGACTGGGCTTGGTCCGGACGGTTACCAGACGATTGGACGGCGAGCTACCCATTGCTCGCCATCCACAAGCCCGCGCCTACGGTGGGCCGGCACTAGGTCACATAACTTGCGGTACACACGCGCCGCGGTGAGTGCTGTGTCGTGCTCGATACAGAGATATCGACCAAACAGACGTATGGAGACAACACGTTTACTGTTGGAAGTAAAAGCTTTGTTTAACTTCTTTATCGATGAAGATACTTGGGGTAATGGAACTTCACTTTTTTATGGTAGGTAAAAATCATCGAATTCCGCTCTTGGGCGGAATTCGATGATTTTTCAAGGAAGAAACGGGGTAGGTTGTTTAGTCAGTAAGAGTCTGAACTCTTACTGACTAAACAACCTACCCCGTTCCTTCCTTGCCCTAGTCCCAGAGCCCCGCTGTAACGCTTTAGCACCAACCCTCGGCTTCAGGAGACTTCGACCCTGTAGCAAACTGTAGTAACTCCTTGAGGCGCGCGGGAACGGTGCGCGCCGTCGACGACTTGGTACGGTCTGGACTGTTACCAGACAACCGGACGGCGAGCTACCCATTGCTCAACGTCCGCAAGCCCGCTGGTCCTAACAAACCAAATGTTTTCCATTGGTCCAACTTCTCAGCTGACCTTGTTCGAACTAAGCCTTCTGTAATATTTACATAATGTAGCCACGTTCAAAATTCATGGTCAAGTTCCTGAATACTTAAAATCGGAGCACATGGAAAAGTGGACTTTATAACTAGAGTAATAAGGTTCAAAATACTTTGAGCGGTGAAATATTCACAGCTCCCTTAGGGAATCGATTAGGAAACTGTGACGTGTACAGTGTCTATAGCAAATGTTTGATTTTGAACTCTGTGCTGTAGGAAATAAGGTAGGAAATATAAAAAGTGTTCGGTAAAGATTTACGCATATTTCTTTCCGTTCCTTTGTTGATGGTAGTTTTTGTTTAAGACAGGCGAACTATCAATAAAATTGTAAGCTAAGAGTTATTTTTAGTACGGAATTGGGATCCCATACAATTTATGCTACTAAGTACAGAGTCAGCAAGATATTTCGTAGGCTTCTGCAGAAGGGTGGGAGCCAACCGGGGCCCAGGGTCTTTTTCTGAAAGGCAAATACGAAACGGGGAAGCTGTTTAGTCAGTCAGAGCACCATTGGATTCGTCATCGTCAGTCATGGGAGGCTGGATTCGTCATTGGATGATTTTACCCAAAACAAGTTTTCAATGAAATTTTTTTTTTTCATAACAAGCTTTTATAGCGGTGGTCTATACCTATATAATTAAAACTCGTCAAGACGATTCACACGAGCCCAAACTCGACGTGATTGTACCGTTTAATTACAGAGTTCCTATGGCTACCTCGCGATTCCATCATCAGATCAGTTCCATGTCGTCATCATATTGCATTGTCATGTGATTTACACCTGCATGCAAAATTGCAGCTCAATCGATTGAAGATATCTGCTTCAAAATTGAGTTGCAAGATTTGAGCCGAACATACATAGTTACATTGCAAGCTACAAGATATTTTGTATAGAGCGCGGCGTTGTTTGGGCGATACAATAGTTGCGGTTCGCGCGACTCCAACGCGACGCGACCGCATTTTCCAACGTGCGTGCGAGTTAGACGCTTTAACTTTTCGACTACCGTCATTACAGACATAATTAAAAGCAATAGTTGTGCGGACACCGATGACCTCTTGTGGCTTCATGAATTAATATCCATTTATACTAAACTAGCGACCCGTCCTTCTTCGCACGGGTGCAATGCTGATATTAAATATATTATGCAAGTATTATACATATAGACCTTCCTCTTGAAAAGCATACATAGGGATGAAGCGACTTTGCTTTATACTATGTAATGATATAAATATCCATCCATCTTTTCTTTAACCTCCCTCTCGCTCTCCATTTATCTAATTCAGAATTCTATAAGTTACATGCGTTTCACCCCTTCACATGACCACCAAGCCAAACAATTTAGTAATAAGCAAAAAAAGAGTCTGAGGTGGACTCGCGTAGTTTTTAAGGTTAGTTATAAGTGTGATGAGGGCATGACGAATGCCATAAATTATAAACAAAAAAGTGTATAAACAATTATTGTGCATATTATAGAAAAGTGCGCGGACCACCATGTCTGCGGTAAAATATACTAACAAAAAAAAAAGTCAAACAATTTGCTCACCGAATTCCCGAGTACAGAGAGGGATAAAATTAATTTTTGACTTTTATGTTTAAAATATGAGTTAAGTAGTCAATTTAATGATACAGTAAGGGATAGATTCCATCAGTACTGTTCGCTGCTGCTCCAAGTTGTACAAGTTTCTGTAACACAGGCAGCTGCTGCCTCACTCCAGATACGTCCGTAATTGAAAAACTTGCTCGGGCGCGAACCAGACGCCAAATACATTTGATAATTCCAAACTTATATCTGATTTTACATTCCAAACTGGATATATTATTAGTTGGATATATTATTTATTTGAATGACCTTGTAGGGAGATGGCCTTACTGGCTACACAATCTACCCCGTCCCGACGTAGTCATATACATATGTATACCAGGGCCCTCCCTTTCAGACCCAGTTGGCTTCGACCCTTCTGCAGGGTCCTTACGGTTATTGGAAACCTGCCTCCCAACCAAGGGCATCGAATGTCATGGTTTACATCCACCGTCGACACGGATTGACACTCGGTTGGGACGTTGGTTTAACCACCCGTAGCCACCGACAAAAGTGTACGAGGGAACACCGGGGTGATTTTAGTCAGTAAGAGTCTGTCAGACCCCTCCACCTACCCCAGGGTGGAGGACATCCATGAGGATTTCCACCACGAGAAAAAAACAACCTGCAACCATTTGGTCTACTTGAAATAGCCGTTACAAATAATTCTGATGTTCAACAAAGATCGGGTGAATGTCGTGGGAATGTGGACGTGTTATCAATGTACTCAGTACCCGCGACTGGCTAGAACACGTTATCAGCGAGCCAATGAGTCAATATTGAATGTTACGGTGTACTTGTCCTAAGCTCTGTAAACTGGCTGGGGTATCAGAGTGTTTGTACTGATTTCAGTACTGCGTTCATTGCAGAAAGGGTGTCCAACGGGTTTCTTAAACTTAAAAAACATCTGGGAAAGTGTTTTGGACTGAAGTCGTTTGGACTCGCTTACTGAGGGTTCCGTGTAAACTAAGGGCCAAATTCACCAATAAAGCTAATCGAGATTAAACAAAACACAAACAGTTTTGAGCACACCCCGCCACACTGGGCACTTCACCGCCGCCATGCAACGGCCGCATGCACGCAGTAAGGCGGTTCACACACTGCCCCGCATCATGCTGCATGTTACGTTTCAACGTATTTAGGCGCGTTCTTGCGGGAGTGCAAATTTGCATCATCGTGCGTGTTTTATATGCACACACGCGCGTAGGTGCGATTGTAGATTCACGCACGGCGGCTCTCATTTCATTCAAAATCACGCGCGGCACTACGGGATTCGGTGTGCCATATCTTGCGTCTCGCCCCGCACCTACGCGCGGGGGTGCATGTTTCTCCGCGTATATGCGCGTGATCCGCATGAACGCGCGTGGATGCATTTTCAGTGTGTTGGACTATGCGTGTTTTCCATACAAACGGAGATACTTACAAGCAACGGAAGAACACGCATCCACGCGCCACGCTGCATCATGCGGGGCAGTGTGAGAATCGCCTAACATGCCTTGAGTGTAACAGTCCAGATAAAGCCAAGTTGTCGACGGCGCGTTCTGTTCCCGCGCGCTTTAAGGAGTTGTCATTAAATGTAGACGTCCAACTGCAGGTCCGCCTACTTGATCCGGCTTCTAAAAGGAAGGTCCGACCCCGGTGTGAAGGCTACGAAAGGACGGAGTGGGTCGTTTAGTCAGTAAGAGTCTGACACTGGGATTCGTCATTAGATCATTTTTTCACCATAAAAAGTACCTCTCCTAGAGAGGAGGCCTTTTTTTTATGGTTGGTGAAAATCATCCAATGACGAAACCCGCTCTTGGGCGGAGCGGGAGACCAGTGTCAGGCTCTTACTGACTAAAAAACCTACCCCGTACCTTCCTTGCCTTATTCCTGGAGTCGAGGTAACAGTTTGCACCACCCTCTAGGCTCCAGGAGGCTTCGACCCTGAAGGGCCCCAGCAGTTTGCTGACAACTCCTTGAGGCGCGCGGGAACAGTGGGCGCCGTTGACGACTTGTACTCGGTCTTACCAGACGACCGGACGGCGAGCTACCCATTGCTCACCGTCCGCGAGCCAGTCTGAGTAACAACAATGGGAACATTATAAGGCTGATTTGTTTAAATAAATAATCTACACTAATATAATAAAGAGGTAAAGTTTGTTTTTTTGTTTGTAGGGGGTAATCTCTGGAACTACTGGTCCGATTGGAAAAATTTTAGCAACAATAGAAAGCTGCTTTACTCCTGAGTGACATAGGCTATATTTTATGTACGCGGGCGAAGCTGCGGGCAAAAGCTAGTAAAAAATAAATCCAATCTTCAAAGCCTCGAGCACAGGCGCAGAGTAGCCAGCCTTGCGGTCTTCTACAGGATGCATTTTGGAGAGTGTGCGCAGGAATTGCACGATTTGATTCCGCCATCCCAATTTCACCTTCGGACATCCCAGCGTACTGCAAATATCTACCCTTACGTTGTTGACACATCTACGGCCCGAACTAAGCGTTTTGCCTCGTCGTTTATACTGCGTACATCGAAAGACTGGAAGAGTTTGCTAGCTGCTGTCTTCCCGTCCGATTATAATTTAGGTGTCTTCAAGGGTAGAATGAATAGGCTCTTAATAAACTAGTGCGCCTCACCATCAACGATTGTATCACTGCTTACGATCAGGTGAGATCGCAGTCAAGCACTAGTTTATAGCATACTAGCCTTCTGTCAGCGGCTTCGCCCGCGTCAAAGTAGGGTTCTCCATACAATCCTTAGAACCCATAGCATCTCTTTAGGAGCTGAATTTTGAAAAACCCTTTCTTAGTGTTCGCTTACGTTATAAAAGGAAGCCTTGTGCAAAATTTCACGCTCCTAGTCCCAGTAGTTTTGGCTGTGCGTTGATATGTCAGTCAGTCAGTTTCTCCTTTTATATATACACCGTTAAATTTTAGTCGTTTTAATCCCGAAGAGGGTCGATCCAGTACATGAAACACTATCGATTTATGTAGATAAAATAAAAAAATAACGTACTTTTTTTCTTAATCTCTTATTGATATACGCATTTACGAAATTAATTTCTTTAAGTAAACGAGTCATTGACCTTGTAGGTAGTTGTCGGTCGTTGCGTACTAACTACCTACAGGTCATTGAACTCGCCCAGCTGACGTTTACTTAAAGAATTCAATTTAGAACATGCCTACATTAATGTTGTTTGTGTCTACAAGAGTTTAAAAAAAAGTACTTTGTTTTTTTATTCTAACTTTACCAATCGATAGTGTTTCATGTACTGAATCGATCCTCCAAGGGATTAAAACGATCAAGATTTAACGGTGTATAAAAAAGGCTGATGCTATGCTATCTACAAAGTTGTGCAAAGTTAATTCAAGTGCATTGATTACTGTGCTAATGACTAGCTATCGAACTAATTCTAATACATAATCATTATGTAAGCAACCGGTTCGCAGTGTATCGCGTTGTTGTGTCTACGCGATAACCCAACAGTTCCGGGCTGTCTGGCTTGTGCCATTGTCTACGGTTCATTCGTTCCGGTTGTGTTGAGTCCTCACTCCTCAGAGTTCTAGCGAGTGCTAGTATTTTTGCAAGCTTTCATTTAGTTCCACCTGTCCCGTTGTCTGTCGTTCTGTAATCAAATCTTGCAACTTAAATTTGATCCACTTCCCGGTTTCCGATTGAGCTGAAATTTTGCATACCGGTGTAAATCGCATGACAATGCAATATTATGATGACATGGAGCTGATCTGATGATAGAATCGCGAGGTAGCCATAGGAACTCTGTAATTAAACGGCACAACCACGTCGAGTTTGGACTCGTGTGAATCGTCTTGACGAGTTTTAATTATCTAATTATAGACCGCTGCTATAAAAGCTTGTTATGAAAAAAAAAAATTTCATTAAAAACTTGTTTACAAGCTTTTTATTAGCTTGCAATGTTACTATGTATGTTGGAATTACGTGACGGAGAACAGCACAACTGATTTCATTGTTTTCATAGCTAGATATCGTTACCTCGATTTAAAGTTTTAATCGACTTAAAAAAGAGGATGACAGACAAGAACAAAATGATTCTATAAGGCTTCCGTAGAATGGCAAAAAATGCAACCCTTATAGATTCGTCATATTCGATCTGTCTGTATGTTTGTCTGTCTGTTGGTCCGTCCGTCCGTATTTAACAGCCCGTTTATTCCAAATCTATAATAATTAAGAACTAGCTGTGCTACTGTTGAATTTTTCACAAGCTTTTTATTAGCTTGCAATGTAACTATGTATGTTCGGCTCAAATCTTGTAACTCAATATTGAAGCAGATATCTTCAACCGATTGAGCTGCAATTTTGCATGCAGGTGTAAATCACATGACAATGCAATATTATGATGACAAAGAGCTGATCTGATGATGGAGCTGAAAGGTAGTCATAGGAGCTCAGCAATAGAACCACTCAACCTTATCGTGTTTGGGCTCATTGGATTTGTATTGACGAGTACTTTGACCCTATATAGTAGCCAGGGTCTGATGGTGGAGTTGGAAGGTGGCCATAGGAACTCCGTAATACAATTAGATAACCCTAACGTGTTTGTAGTTTTCGGAAAGGTCTTGATGAGTATTTATAATAATGGTATATACCGAACTATAAAAGCTTGTTATGAAAAAAAACATATTTTCATTGAAAACTTGTTGCAAGTTTTCGTTTAGTTTCACCTGTCGCGATGTTTGTGATTAAATTTTGTAAACATCTACTTCCCGGTAACATTTGCATGCACGTGTCAATCAGATGACAATGCAAGGAGTTGATTTGACGTCTTGACGAGTTGTAATGTACATAATATATAAAAGGAGAAACTGACTGACTGACATATCAACGCACAGCCTAAACTACTGAGACTAGGAGCGTGAAATTTTGCACAAGGCTTCCTTTTATGACATAGACGAACACTAAGAAAGGGGTTTTTCAAAATTCAGCTCCTAAAGGGATATAATGGGGTCTAAAGTTTGTATGGAGAACCGTACTTTTACGCGGGCGAAGCCGCCGGCAACAGGCTAGTCCTATTTTAATTATATTTTCTGTTGCGGTTGCGGTGACGGAGCTCCATGCCATCCTTGGCTCAGGTCGTTACTCCTGCCTGTAAATCACACCTAGTCATACAAGAGCTGGTGACGCATCCGACTGTACAGTACGAGGCAGACTGTCCTTCACATTATACAGGCGCGCGCTCTGATGATACGATCAGTGTAGTCAACCATTGTGTAACGTTTCTTTGTACACATCCTCTGTCTCAGTTTGGGGGTTTTAGGCTAGCAACACACGGAGCGGTTTTCTCCGTGTTGCCGGTATAGGAAACGCCTCTTTTATTTCAGAATTCACGAGGCTGTAGACTTGCCGTTGCAGCGATTTTTGACCGCGAGCGCCGATTAGCGCCAGCAACTGCGTGGTCGCCAACTGACCACAGTCCCTCTAGCCAAATTATAATCATTTAGTTTAGTTAGTCACGGCCTCAATTCCCTTGTACGGACGTTATCTCATCAAAGCCATTGGGGCGTGACCAACTACAAAGTGCTAACTCTAAACGAAACCATTGTTACTTGACTAGGGGGGCAGAGCGTGTGAGCGTAAATCGCCGAGACGACGGCGGTGCAGCCCAGCGGGAGCCGCAAACAACCGCGGGCACAGCGGCCAAAAAACGCGTCGTGAAAATTGCTTTAATTTTTTTTACATAATATGTATATCTTCGTTGTACAGAAATAGCGGGCCCGCAACCGCGGCGGCTGCGTGTGAAACTGCTTCGTAAGTTCTCCCCCTTAGAGTACACAGGGGCTAATTGCGAGTTCTGTTATGCGCAAAAGTATTATCTATTGTGTGCAGAAAACAGAATAAAAAGTTATGTGTTATTTTTCGGGAGAAATGCTAGAGAGACGTGTTCAAAACGTGTGATATACCTAATTTAATACGATTGACATTGTGACACCCTATTCATTTTAATTTCCTATTGTTCTTTTATTTTTGGTGTACAATAAAGAATACATCAATCTATTGAAAAAAAATACGACAATATCTCTTAAATTACTTTTATCGATTAGAAATCAGATTCTATACCAACATAAAAAATTGTATACTACTAAACTAACCAGACGGGAAAACCGTAGCAGGCAAATTGTTCCAGTACTTCGATATCCGCGTTATAAACGACGAAGAGAAACGCTTAATCCGGGCTGAAAAGTTCTGTAGCCCTCCAAAATAACACTTTTTGAGTGTCGCCTTTTTATGATCATCCTATTCAGGGTCTGAAAACCTCAGCTCATTATTCATCATCATCATCATCATCAGCCTTTTAATGATCCCACTGCTGGAACATAAGCCTCCTCTCTAGGAGAGGGAATGGGCCATAATCCACCATGCAGGCCCAGTGCGGAATGGTGGATGTCACATATCTTCGAATTTTTGGTTATAGGACATGCCGGTTTCCTCATGATGTTATCCTTCACCGTTTTGAGAGCCGTGGTGATGAAATAAATTACACAAAATAATGCACTGGGCTGGGTTTGAACCCGCGATCTACAACTCGTAAGTCGGGACCGTTACCACTCGGCCACCACTGCTTTCATTAACCTTTAAGTAATGTCAGTGTACATATTCAGTACTAAGTAGACGGTCGTTCAAATTATGCGGCCGGATACTTTGATGGTACGATATGATTAACATTGTGTATTAGTTCTTTGTTCTGTATCAGTTCGGGTGTCTTAAGTGACAGACGTATGATTTTTGATGATTGATTGCCTAATAAATAATTTGACATGTACCGAATATTTAACTTTATTTTCATTGAAAATGGTGTAATTTATTTTGAACTGGCGACCCACCCCTGTTTCGTACGGGTACAATGGTGATATTAAAAATATTATGCATCTATTAATATATACCTAAATCTTCCTCTTGAATCACTATATCTATTAAAAAGCCCCATCAAAATCCGTTGCATACTTTTAAAGATAAAGCAAGCATACATAGGGACAGACAGCGGGAAGCGACTTTGCTTAATACTATGTCATGAAATTATGCCTAACACAGAAAAAAAAAGCGAAAATCAGGCAAAAACTATTAAGTGTATTGTTATGAAACTTTTACAAACTAAAAGATAAGTCTGTATTAGGTAATCTCTGAAACTACTGGTCCGATTGGAAAAAAAATAGCAACAATAGAAAGCTGCTTTACTCCTGAGTGACATAGGCTATATTTTATGAACGCGGGCGAAGCCGCTGACAAAAGCTAGTTACATGCTAGGTAGCTATATTCATGCATATAAATATATCATCATTCATTCAATTTAATTACCAATCTTTTGATACACAATCTTTATGTCATAAATTGTGTTAAGCAAAGAACATATTTTATTGGAACAATCTGGATGCGTGAGAAGTGACGCAAGCTCCCCTTTTGTGCACTCCTCAAGGCATTTCCTTGTCTTAAACTCAAACAAATTAAGTAGTTCAAGACGAGTTGGTGGTACAGACGGCGGTGAATTGAGTAGTTGGTGAGTAATGAGGCTCATTTGGAAGCAGTCGTCAGACCCTCTCTGTGTCTCGAGCGTACAATGAGGGCTTATCGTGGAACTTGGAGATAATGGTGATGATTTATTTGGACGCTAAATAAAGTATAGTCATTTGCGTTTCAATTAAGAATAAGAATCCGGTTCCATCATCAGATCAACTCCATCATCATCATCATCGGCCTTTTTAATGTTCCCACTGCAGGGACACAGGCCTCCTCTCTAAGAGAGGGAATGGGCCGTAATCCACCACGCGGGCCCAGTGCGTGTTGGTGGATGTCACATGTCTTCGAATGTTTGGTTCTAGGACATGCCGGTTTCCTCACGATGTTTTCCTTCACCGTTTTGAGAGCAGTGGTGATGAAATAAATTACACAAAGTAATACGCCTGGCTGGGTTTGAACCCGCGACCTATTACACGCAAGGCGGGGCCGTTACCACTCGGCTACCACTGCTATCGATCAACTCCACGACATAGGTAATAATTTTGCATTGTCGTCTGATTGACACATGCATGTCAAATTGCAACTCAATCGGTAACAAATCAAACAAAATCAAATTTAATTAACAATTTAATCACAAATATCGGGAGAGGTTCCGGCCACCGTAGGCGCGGGCTTGCGGACGGCGAGCAATGGGTAGCTTGCCGTCCGGTTGTCTAGTAACATTCCGGACCAAGCCCAAGTCGTCGACGGCGCACTTTGTTCCCGCGCGCCTCAAGGAGTTGTCAGCAAAGCTGTGAGGACTCTGGACAAAAGGGTCGAAGGTCGAAGCCTACTGGGGCCCAGGGTCTCTTTCTGAAAGGAAGGCTTGGCTCCAGTGCGAAAAGCAAAGAATGGACGGGTTGGAGCGTTTAGTCAGTAAGAGTCTGACACTGTTTCTCGCTCCGTCCAAGAGCGGTATTCGTCATTAGATGATTTTTGCCCACCATAAAAAAGAAAACCTAAATAAAAAGCTTGTAAAATACATTCTTGTTCACTCATTTCAAGTGAAAGACAACCAATTACAAGATTACTTCGCTAACAATCCCCCGTGTTGCTTGTTTCCCCTCGTTTGCAGTTTGTCACTTGTCGGAGTTGCCTCGTCTTCATTTCCTGGAGTAGTCGATTGTGTGGCGTGGTGGAGCAGGGTGAATGCTGACAGGCGGCTGGGACAATACCAGGCGCAGGGAACTGAGCTATTCAAAGTGAGGAAGGCGTTTGCGTAATTGTCACTACGTTGACTAGCGCTAAAGTTGTCTTAGCGAGGAGTTTTGTAGGTTCTCTTTTGTCGATAAAAACTTGTTTTTTTTTTTTAAATATATCTATTATCTGATATTTATTTTGTTGTGCACACCTACCACAGTGTTGTCTTTCTTAACCCAAAGGTTGACTGGTAGAGCAAGACCGCCTATGTACCACTATAATTGTACATGAAGATTAAATAAATAAAATCGTGTGTAAGAAGAATCGGTAGTAATATTATAAACCAATGAAATATAAAAAAAATACTTTTTAGGGTTCGTACCTGAAAATGAAGAAACGGAACCCTCATAGTATCAGTTTGTTGTCCATCTGTCTGTCTGTCAAGACCCGTTATCTCGAGAACGCGTAGAGGTAAGAAGTGGTTTAAACTCTTGAGCCCCGGCGTTCGCACATCTACTGTCTTTCTATTATGTCTTTAATAACGGTACTCGAAAGTTAAACCATATTTTTAGGTCTGCGGTACCTTGAAACTGAAAAAAACACAAATTTTTTAGTTCACGGAAAAAAGATACGCCCGTCCAAAAATATTTTTTTCTACACTCTCAAAGGAATCACAATTTATAGATCCTGTTGACCTGTAATCCCAAAATTTGGTATGAAGTGTCGTCTCACGACGACAACGCCGCTCAATGAGCCGCGGACTATACCTAGGCATAATATTTTTTTGGGTATTTGATTTTTCATGGTAAAAATTACGAATTAACTACAATTATAACGGGTCTAGTTCTGATTTCCTAACTAGGTTACAGTATAACCAGTATGTAGGAGTGTCAGTTCCAATCCCCCGTGGCTTACAATAATGATTTTTATTAATTAGGTACATTATTTATTTATTTTATTGCCTTAATATTTGAACTACCGTGTATTAACGGAAAGTTGCTTATTTTCCAAGTTTAAATTTATTTGTCTATAAAACTTTTTATTTATATTCTTGGATAAATATCAAAATACCCTATAAAAAATGCTCAAATGTTGTCTATTCTATTTTTGAAAATTTGACAACCGGATGGCACGAAATGATGCGCGAGCGCCGGCGCTCGCTTGGGTTTTGGGTACTATTCATCGGTGTAAATGACATTGCTATTGCGGTCACCAGATGTTCAGAGTATTATCACTAATGCTAGCTAACTCCGGAGCAATAGTCCCTAATTGGAACACAAACAAATGCTAATTCTTCTGAACAAAAGCACACACACGACTCGGCCAAGGTTACTCTCCCTCCCTCGCCCCTCCGTCCTGCCACCACGCGTCTCTCGCTTGGGGAACCATTTGAGATCCTTCGCAAAACTGTACAAGCATTTGTACAGTTTTGCAGCGAAGACACTGTAGGATAAGTAAAATTACATTGAAGATGTTACTGAAACTTCAAACTGTCCTGATAAGCAGTGTTATGTGATACTAGCCTTTCGCCCGCGTGAATAGATTCTCCATACAAACTTTAGACCCCCATTACATCCCTTTAGGAGCTGAATATTGAAACCTTTCGTAGTGTTCACCTACGTCATAAAATGAAGCCTAGTGCACATTTTCACACTTCTAGACCCAGTAGTTTCGGCTGTGCGTTGATATGTCAGTCAGTCATTTTCTCCTTGTAGATTACAGCTTTGATTATATTTTTAGGGGTCCGTACCTCAAAAGGAAAAAAAGGGAACCTTCATAGGATCGTAGGGACCCAGCAGAAGGATCGAAACCAACAGGGGCCAAGGGTTCGTGTCTGAAAGGCTCTGGCCTTGGTATAAAGGCAACGTAGGAACATGGTGGGTTGTTTAGTCAGTAAGAGTTTGATTGTTTACCGCTCCGCCCAAGGGCGAGTTTCATCATTGGATGATTTTTTACCACCATAAAAAAACCCTCATAGGATCCACTTTCTTGTGTCTGTCTGTCAAGAACCTTTATCTCGAGAGCGCTTGAAGGCATCGTGTTATCGGTGTGATGGTATCGAGTTGATAGTGATATATTCAGGTATATGCTCTTTCAACTCGATCCCTCCGCAGGTCTGCGGTCTCCCGCAAATTCAGATCTGCGGTGTCGAACTGGTTAGTCAACGAAAGAAATAACAGATACGACCCGTTCTTGTCTCAAATAACGTACATTTCGACACTCGAGGGAATCGAAATTCATAGGGTAATTCCTGTTGACCTAGAATCCTGTTTGCTATGAATCAAGGTCTCATAATATAATATAAATATAATGCTGTAGTTAAATCTAGAAAAAACTTTTTTAGCGAATCGTAAAATTCTTTGAGACTCGATTGGGAAATTGAACTGTTAACGTGAAACACTTAGTACGTGTGGTGTGGGGCACGCTCTATCGTCAGCCTTCTTAATGTTCCTTCTGCTGGGACACAGGCCTCCTCTCTAGGAGAGGGAATGCACAGATACACCACGCGGGCCTAGTGCGAGTTGGTGGATGTCACATCACATGTCTCCGAATTTTTGGTTCTAGGACATGCCGGATTCCTCACGATGTTTTCCTCCACCGTTTTGAGAGCAGTGGTGATGAAATAAACTACACAAAGTAATGCGCCTGGCTGGGTTTGAACACGCGACCTGCAACTCGTAAGTCGAGGCCGTTACCACTCGGCCACCACTGCTCTCACAATTCAAATATTTTGATGTAACTTTTTCTAACTGGTGATTTTAAATACTCAGAAATAAAGCGAGACTAACAAATACACGAACATAAATCACTTCTCATCACAAACTTGTGTTGCTGTGATCCCAGGTCATAACAAAAACATGAGAGCGGTAAGTTGTGCGCATCAGCTGAGTCGGTCAAGGTCACCCCCCACGTCTCCCACCCACCCTCGCATAGCGCACCCCCCAAGCGCTCTCGAAGTTGACATAGGGTGCGGTCCCAGTGGCAGAGAATCCTCTTTGACACTACTAACAAATTATTATTTTTTAACCGACTTCAAAAAAAAATCCAGGCTTTCGAAGACTATGAAGGAAAATTGGAGCGTATTTTAGTCAGTATAAATCTATCACCCGGTCCACTTTAATTATAATTAGTTGAATTATATTTTTTTGTATAAACCTTTTAAAAACCATAATTACAGACACAATTAAAAGACAAAAGGTGTGCAGACACCGGTGTCCTCTGGGGCTTAATTAATTAAAGATAACATTGTGGTTTGGGGCCGACGCAATCAAGAATGGCAGCGGCCTGCAGTGACGCGGCCACCACATTCAGCGTTTACTGGTCCACTCAGAACTGTGTGGTTCTTTCTTCAAAAGACCATCTCAGACACTAATCTGCATGGTTCTCATATGATTTGACCATTACATGTTTGTGTATGGACTTTAAAAGAGACTTTGACGCCTGAGTTTGTTACGGTGTTTCTTCTCAGGGAAGTCAGCTAAGAAATACCGGAATTATCTACTTTCAAAAAGAAAAAAGTGTAAAAAATAAAAATCATAAATTATTCTGAAGTATAACATAATTATATTTTTCTGATTTACTGCAGTGGATCGTATAATTCATCATCATCATCAGCCTTATTAATGTTCCTACTGCTGGGACACAGGGCTTCTCTCTAGAAGAGGGAATGGGGCATAATCCACCACACGGGCCCTGTGCGAATTGGTGGATGTCACATGTCTTCGAATATTTGGTTCTAGGACATGCCGGTTTCCTCACGATGTTTTCCTTCACCGTTTTGAAAGCAGTGGTGATGAAATAAATTACACTAAGTATTTCGCCTGCGGATCGTAATTAGGGTAATATAAATCTCACGAATATCTTGTCTATTTCTCTCACCATTTTGGCAACATCTACAATAGCTGCTGTTATTGGACCGACCGAGATAAAAGAGATCTTCATCATATTTGTGTTGGCGCGGTTTGTGCACGATATTGAGCGCCAATCTGTTTCTAATTACGAATTACTGCCAATTACAATTCCACGAATATTTTTGACTCAAGGACTTCTTACGCTACCTATTCGTCGAGACAAAACTCCGAAGTCTTAGCATCGACTTATATTTCTACTAACGACCCGCCCCAGCTTCGCACGGGTACTGATATTGAATATATTATGCATGTATTATACACATAAACCTTTCTTTTGAATCACTCTATCTATTAAAAATAACCGCAGTTTTAAAGATTTACGCATACATAGGGACAAGAAGTGACTTTGTTTTATACTATGTAATGATGATCGACTGCGAATTTCGTCACCACTGCTCTCAAAACGGTGAAGGAAAACATCGTGAGGAAACCGGCATGTCCTAGAATAAAAAATTCGAAGATATGACTATGAAAACCCGCACTGGGCCCGCGTGGTGGATAACGGTCTCCTAGATAAAAGGCCTGAGGCCCAGCAGTGGGAACATCATAAGGCTGATGCTGTGGTGTTCACTCTAGCCTTGAAGACGCCTAAAATATAATGAAGACCCATGAACCCGGGAACCCATGGCCCCAGGTGGCTTCGACCCTGCTGGGCCCCTACAGTTTGCTGACAACTCCTTCATGGTGGATATCCCTCGTGTTTATGGAGCTTGTAGCAGTTTCTTCTGCAACGGAAACGACCATTTGGCACCACATACAAGCCTCTGACGTTTTATAAGAGCCTATGAGACAAAAAGATAACATCCCAAAGCCAACAACCGCGATCGCTTATGAAAGTGAGGCCGCACCTCTTGGAGGGGAAGTTTAGGGGCAGAGTGGTGATTGTATTAGTTCACCCCGGGGCGGAGGGGCACGGGGCGCCGCATGAGATGTCTACGACCAGAAGGTCTGCTGAACCGAGTTGCCAACTTGGCACTTGCCGCGTTGACTCTTCCTAAAGGCTAACGAACGATGGTTAAGGAACATAGTCTCTCTAACATCTGGCTGGATTTTTTTTTATGGTAGGTGAAAATCATCGAATGACGAAACCTGCTCTTGGGAGGAGCGGGAGACTAGTGTCAGATTCATACTGACTAAAAAACCTACCCCGTGCCTTCCTTGCCTTATTCCCAGAGCCCCGGTGTAACGCTTTCGCACCAACTCCGGGAGGCTTCGACCCTGTAGGGCCCCTACGGTTTGCTGACAACTTCTTGAGTCTAGCTGGAGTTAAATGCACACATACTAGTACTGCCTCCGACGCCCGCATAGGGTCCCTCTGATCTTTAGAACCATTTTATTGATTGAGTTACATATACATTCTGATTTTTTTTATTTAACCATTATTCTTTCTATGTAAACATAAAACTAAAAATTCGAATAGTGTGAATGTCTAGTTTGCGGCGTTCCCCGTGGCGGAAATCAGATTATTACCTGCGCAGTGTCGCAAGTCTAACTTTAACAGTGTGCATGCACTCTTGTAGGCATTCGATGGAGAACTTTAATGTATTATTACGTAGCAAAAGGGATGTTGAGCACGGCTGCCCGCGCGGGACTCCGCAACGGAGCACTGTTCTATGGGACCGCGTGGGGCCACGTAACGCATATCGTCATAATGCAAAACAATCGAGAGTATGCGCAGTCTCCTCAGGAATCGGAGTGTAGCGACTAGACAGTAAGGTTCTACCCATAAATCCACCTCCTGTAGCTGCCGGTCCCTCCTGGAGCTGCCGGTTTGAGTGAAACTGGTACCGCGGCTCTAGGAATAAGGCAAGGAAGGCACGGGGTAGGTTTTTTAGTCAGTAAGAGTCTGATACTGGTCTCCCACTCCGCCCAAGAGCGGGTTTCATCATTCGATGATTTTCACCTACCATAAAAAAACCCATATACCCAACTGACTGGTCCTTCTAACCCCTCCTGCTCAGTGTCACGGGGCGCAAACGAGGGTAGTGTTACGGGATGTCCGAGCGAATTGACTCATTCAACAACTAGCCAAGATGGCGCGTCTCCGTCTCAATGAGAGCGGTGCGAGTGACGATAGCGTCGTTGTTGTTTCGTCGGTCGGAACTTCTTCACTGGAGCGTCTCTGGGCTTGTTACCGGGGACAGTTTGACAAATAAACTTTCGACTTTGTTAGTTCTAGTGCGGTTATCATCATCATTTCAGCTGAAAGACGTCCACTGCTGGACATAGGCTTTCCCCAATTGTCGTCATAATGAATGGTCCTATGCGTCAAGCATCATTTCGTATTGCGGTCGCCTTAGATTAAATCAAATCATCGGAAGTACTCGTCTCTGGCGCTCCGCTGAAATTTTCACAATTGTCATGATATAAGGCGGTTAACGCAATATCGCTCACCCCACAACGCCGGCCCTTATCTCTGTCCTTGTCTAGCAGTAACTACATGTAGTGTAGATGTGTGAATTTCGAGTCCAAGTTATCTAATTGTGATGTTAGCGCGTAACGTATCTTTCCTTATAATATGTCAATGGCGATCACAAGTATACGGACAAATAGAGGCGTAGCATGGGCTAATTTAGATGCGGGCGAAGGCGTATCAGCGAGGCCTTTTTCTTTCTTAAATTTATAAACGTGACAGCCACTGTTACAGTCCAATCAGGTGAAAATGTGGTCAAACGAGCTTTATGTCAGTTTCACCTGACCAATGTTTGTGATCGAATCTTGTAAATTAAACTTGATCAAGTTCCCGGCTACCGATTAAGCTAAAACTTTGCAAATTGCATACATATGTATGCAAAGTTTCAACTCAATCAAGTGCAATCAGTATGAGTTACCGTACGTCTGAATAGTCTCGTATCGTTTCATGTCTAGCCGCGAGACATTTTGGCTGATGATTTAACTCGCACACGAACACGATCTGCCGTATTGAAAGGTTAATTCAATACGGCAGATCGTGTCCGCCCGGATTGTAATTAAATGACGCAAGATTTCACATAACAACGGGGTTTTACAGTCTGAAGTTATTCCTTTCACATAGGGTTCCCATTCGTTTAGTTTTTCCCGAATTTGTCCCAGTTTAAAGAACCTCTGAACGGTCTCATTTGTAGGGTGTAAAAAGTCTGACAATCCCTCTTGGTCTATCCAAATTCGAAATATGGGGAATATTTGACGATTTCCTACATAAAAAAAAAGATTGTGAAAGAAACTGTTTTTCATTGTTTGTTTGAAAATAAATAAACAGATGCTTTATGATCATTTGAACTTTATTTATTTTTTGAGCACATTTAAACCAAAAATGACTATAGTAATATGTCCAGTTTACAGTTCTAAATTCTGAGATTTTTACGCTTTTAATCCTGGTTGCGATTTTTAGAGATAACAGCCTACTTAAACACCATTTAACGATTATGGTGGCTAACCCGTGACAACGAAGGTCATCCTTTAAATTGTCGCCTTCGTGTCGCGAGTTAGCCGCCATAATTGTTGACTAATTTAATTTCACATGACTATTCATTAATTTAGACGTGAGCGAAGGTGCCTCAGCCTGGTGTTTTTCTTCTATAAATTCGAAAATAAGACTTTTGCTGTAGTATTTCTGTATTCGCTTACCTTCAGGTGAAACAGTGGTCAAACACCAGCCCATCTATATTTATTTATTTATACTTTATTGTACACCACATTACAAAAAAATACTATTCGTAATAGAACTGAAGAATTCGTTTGTTTGGTTGAATGCGTTAAGCTCAGGAACTACTGGTCCGATTAAAAAAAAGCTTTTTGTGTCAGATAGCCCATTTATGTATGAAGGCCACGCCAGGCTATACAACATTAAGCTACAACCTACGGAAGCAGGGTAGTAATTACTAATGCTGTGAAACCGCTGGGGACAGCTAGTCATTTCTAAAAAAAGCCCTCACTTAGGCTCCGTTGAGTAAGGCCATGGGTAAGGACCCGCGTCGCCCACACCTACCTACGCCACTGCCTATGACCTTGCCTGTATACAGCTGAGTGACGCACAGTGTCGCCGGGGACCTGCGGACTGTGTGTGGATAATTAACACACAGCCTGGAAACACGTGTAATTAGTGCTAAACGTGCGAACGGCGTGCGCTTACTGACTGAGTTTAGCGACCAAGTGTTGTGTTGAGTTTAGACGTTCTAGGGTTTTTTTTTATGGTGGGAAAAATTATCTAATGATGAATCCCGTCCTTGGACGGAGCGGGAAACAGTGTCAGACTCTTACCGACTAAATGGCCCACGCTGCTTCTTCTTAGCCTTCATACCAGGGTCGACCCTCCTTTCAGAAACCGGACTGGCGCCGCAGTAGTCTTCAGCCCTGTAATAGGGCCTCTCCTTTTCCTGACAACTCCTTAAGGCGCGCGAGAACAGAGCGCCGTCCGCAAGCCTGTTTCTACGGTGGCAGACGTTCTACGGTTTACACGACTATGTGCTTCGTAGTGTTGAAATAGTTGCGGCAAACGAAGAATTTTATTCTTCTTCGCAGTATGTTATTAGACTGGCCTGTTGGTCTAGTGGCCCTGACTGCTATGCCGAAGGTCGTGGGTCCGAGTACCACCCAGGACGAATGTGTGTGTGATGGGCATGATCATTTGTTCTGTGTCTAGGTGTAATCTTACTAATATTATAAATGCGAAAGTTACGACGTTTGGATGTTTGTTACTCAATCACGCCAAAACGGCTGGACGGATCTGAATGAAATTTGGCACAGGCATAGGATACACTCCGGAATAGGACATAGGCTACTTTTTATCCCGGAAACCCCAACCCCAATACCACGCGGGCGAAGCCGCGGGCAAAAGCTAGTTTATCCATAACTAGTGCGCCTTACCATCAACGATTGCATCACTGCTTACCATCAGGTGGGATTGCAGTCAAGCACTGGTCTTTGCGTCGTTTCTTCCGCTTGATATCGCAGTCTCCAAGGTTCCTGGGAGCAGCGTGGTGTGTAGCTCTGGCGGCACGCGCAGGTCGCTGGCAGCGCGCCAGCGCGCGGGGTCTGTGAACGGAGCAGTATGCGCGCCGCGTGCCATGCGCGCTGTCACACAAACACGCGGAAGTGCGCGGGTAGACCTTGAACGATCCTGGTAGATGCACGCAGCGCTCTACATATGTTTTACGCGCAATTTTGGGCTTAAAAACTAGCAGTAATTGTTTCTTTTTTTTATTGGCACACAATGTCGTCTGGTCCCAAGCTGAGTAAAGCTTGTGTTATGGATACTAGACAACTGATAAACATACTTATACATTTCTAAATACATACATATTATAGACTAGGTTTCTGCCAGCGGCTTCGCCTGCGTGAAAGTAGGATTCTCCATACAAACTTTAGACCCTCATTACACTACATTACATCTCATTGTCTCCTTACTGAAACACATTTTTGATGCGTGGGAGGAGGCGCAGGATGCTGTTGGTATTTTTTGCGACCTGTCTAAAGCATTTGATTGTGTGGTTCATGAAACATTACTTTTGAAACTTGAGCATTACGGACTAGGTCAAAAATCGTTAAGCTTATTAAGATCGTATTTAAATGATAGACAGCAATTAGTTCAGATAAACAGTGTGAATTCTTCGGGGTTAAATGTAAAAATGGGGGTACCCCAAGGCTCAATTTTAGGTCCTTTTTTATTTTTAGTATATATTAATGATTTACCCCATTTATTGCAAAACAAACTTAATATGGTATTGTTTGCCGATGATACGTCTTTGATATTTAAGATAAATAGAAGGGCTACTAATTTTGACGACGTAAATAACGCCCTACTACAGGTCCATAATTGGTTCACTGCTAATAATCTAGTGTTAAATGGGAAAAAAACTAAATGCATAAGGTTTTCCTTACCAAATGTCAAGAGTAGTGTTTGTGACATAATATTAAACAATGAGAAACTAGAATTTGTAGATAAAACGGTTTTCTTAGGGATTACGCTTGACTTAAAACTGCAATGGGGTCCTCATTTAACATCTCTTGCAGGACGACTTAGCTCAGCTGCATATGCTGTTAGAAAAATCCGTCAATTAACGGATGTTGATACCGCTAGACTAGTCTATTTTAGTTATTTCCATAGTATTATGTCATACGGTATCTTACTATGGGGACGGGCTGCAGACATTGACTCAATTTTTATACTACAGAAAAGAGCAATTAGAGCCATTTATAATCTCCGGCGGTGCGATTCCCTAAGGGAGCTGTTTAAGAATATTAATATCATGACGGTGGCATGTCAATATATTTATGAAAACATCATGTATGTTAGAAAAAATCTTCATCTTTTTAGCAAAAGAGGCGATAGACATAATTATGTTACAAGAAATAGGGATCAGTTAGTTCAACCAGGCTTCAGACTGGCTAAAGTGGCCTCTTCTTTCATGGGGTACTGTTTAAAATGTTATAATAAAATACCTTCCCACATATTGGAACTTAATGAAACGAAATTTAAATCTTGCATTAAACGCACACTATGCAGGCAGGCATATTATAAGTTGGAGGATTACATTCAAGATAAAAATGCTTGGCTTAATGCTGGTCCAGCTCCACTACCCGTAGTTCGTACAAATGGATTGGCATTAAAATAACTTTTTTCTTGTGTTTTAAAGTTGGTCATTTATTTTATAATAGTATTGTATAATGTAAATTCATTTTTTTTTTTCAAAGTTTGTAAATGTGAGTACCATGGAACAATTTATGGTTTTAGGTTACTATAGGACTTGTTTGATTTGACGTAAATGAGCTCGGCAGCTGAGAGTTTGTCATGCTCACTCAAATGTCTCACTGACGGTGGCGCGTGTATTGGATTATTCGGTTCCCTATAAAATGGTTGAGCTGAGTAGTGCTGATGTATGCGTCATGTCCGTGAACGGGCGATGTCAGTTGAGATTGGTCATCTCTTAGCTGTCAGTAGTTTATTTTAATATAATATCTATATTTAGAATTGTTTCTTTTTAGTTATTATTTACATTGTTCTCACATACTAGTATCGACAAGAAACATGTAACCGAATTATTTGTAATACTTACCATAATTGAAAAGAGTGTCCATGGAGTTTCTTGCACATTCTTCTCCATAGAGATCTACGCTTTGGAATGTGCAATTAGCATCATTATTTAGGACAGACAGACTTGACGTTTCAAAAGTGCCTGTAAATGGTTTATTTGGAATAAAAATGATTTGACTTTATAATAATAATAATAATAATAATATCTGTGGTCCGGCTGTCAAGCTGACTGACAGCAAATTTTTATTGCCGAATTTTTTCATAGAATTTTATTCAATAATTCCATAAATCACAATGCACAACCATCGAAAAACAGTTCGGAAAAAATAGGAAAAAAAAAACCAATATTGTACCACAACCACCATCAACAACCATTGAACAAATAGGTATATGTATGAAATGACAAGGCGATGAATTTTGCGAAATGCTGACGAGAAGCCGGGCGAAAGACCAATCCACACGACCAACATCTTCGGGTTCGTCGCTCAGCTCCGCCTCGCAGCCGCCGGGACCAGCGCCAACCGTGAGTCCAGCGAGTCCGGTAGCTGCAGTTGCGTCGAGCTCGAGCGACGAATACTTCTCGCCGCCGACGACACCACCACCTGCGCGTCGGCGAGGAAGAGGCCGACCTCCGGCCAGCCTGGGACCTCGAGGCCCTCCGGCCTCTGATAGGGTCCCCGCTGTCGGTGGAAGTGTGCAGCGCATGCGATGGACACCATCCATCAATGAAAATGTCATGCGCTCATACTTTGGGGCTACAGAGGGGGGAATTAACCTGACTGCGTACCGTGGTCGGATGCTCTCTCTGTTTCAGGTGCTTGAGCCAGCTGTCAACGTTTCGGCCCAACGATTGTCGGATCAGGTGCGGGTCATCCAGCGTAACCGTATGTTGGACGACGCCGTGCTTGATAGATTGCGCTTGGAATCACAGAGTAGCCGTGTCTCACCCGCTGCACCACCGGCCGCGGTGCAACTTCAACCAAGTGTTTCACCGCGACCCGATCACGCTGGTGATGCTGATGATGACGCAGCTATATCTGTGAGTACTCAATGCAATGAACGATTGAGGAGTGCTTTGGAGGATGCATTTCGGGAGTACCGCTCCATGCCGCCGGAGCTTAGACCTCGTTTACCTCGTTTGCCCATGCACAAGAGAAATAGGGCGCTGGTGTGTGCTCTAGATTCGCAGCTATCAAATTTTTTCGATAGCAGCGATGACCTTACTGATACCCACTCTATCTTGTACTGTGCGGCTGTAGCGGCATGTCGTGTAGCTCACGTTAAATTTCCAAATTGTGACAGAGCTACACGATCAGCTATGCCAGCTTGGCAGTGCAGGATAGAGCGTCGAATTGGGGAGGCTAGAGTACTCATCGGCAAGCTTATCTGCTTCAGGGAGGGCAACACTCGCCCTAGAGTGATGCGCTTTGTGAGGCGAGCGTTCTCGGGGATTGATATTAATCCTCGAGATTATCTGCTCCGCGTCACAGAGCGTATCGACTTCCTGAAGCAGAGGATCTGCGCATGGGCGAACCGTATTCGTCGGTACAAGCGGCGTGTGGAGCGGTATACTCAGAATCGCACATTCCGAAGCAACGAGAGGTGGGTTTATAGGACTTGGGAGCGACCCGACCAAGATGAGACTGATACGCGCCTACCGGATGATGACGCCATGAGTTCATTTTGGCGCAGCATCTGGTCGGCGCCTGTCAGTCACATCGAGGGTGATTGGATTCGAGAGGTCGAGAGTGCATGCGATCTTTTACCAGAAATGGGGGCAATTACCATCAGCCCCCAAGATGTCGCCCGTGCAGTCCGTCCGTTGCCTAATTGGAAATCTCCAGGGCCGGATGGGCTGCACAATTTCTGGGTAAAGTGGTTTAAAGGGTCGCATGCTCGCTTGGCATCTCAATTCCAGTCTGCCTTAGAGTCAGGGTCGCTACCCCAGTTCCTAACGACAGGAATAACCCACCTGCTCCACAAATCAGGTAGTACTGCGGAACCTAAAAATTATAGACCGATCACTTGTTTACCGACGGTCTATAAAGTTCTTACATCTATTCTGAGAGCTAAAATCAATAGTCATATTGAGACAAATTCCATCATGTCGGCCTCTCAGAATGGATGTAGGAACGGGTCCCGCGGTACTAAGGAGCTGCTCCTCATCGATATGGCCATTAGCCAACAGGTTCGGCGTTCTCGTAAGAGTCTGTCGGCATGTTGGATAGATTATAAGAAGGCCTACGACTCTGTTCCTCATACATGGCTCATGAGGGTGCTAGAGCTGTATAAAATTGATGCAACTCTGCGCACCTTCTTGATGTCATGTATGGGGCAATGGAGGACAGTGCTTCACTATCCAGGATGTCGACAGATTTTGGAGAACAGCGAACCAATAAGGATTGAGCGTGGCATATTCCAGGGCGACAGTCTGAGTCCACTATGGTTTTGCCTAGCCTTGAATCCTCTAAGCACACTGCTGGAGCATTCAGGTCTAGGCTACCGGTTGAGGAGAGGTGGTCAGGTTATATCTCACCTCCTTTACATGGATGATTTAAAGCTGTTTGCCCCCAA
Organism: Mythimna loreyi; assembly: GCA_029852875.1. NCBI lineage: Eukaryota > Metazoa > Arthropoda > Insecta > Lepidoptera > Noctuidae > Mythimna > Mythimna loreyi. Next base: position 12,351,330 of record CM056806.1, on the reverse strand, counting down.
CAAGCTGCAACTGATGGAGCTACTGAAGGTAACTGAAACCTTCAGCAGTGCCATCAGGATGGAGTTTGGTGTGGATAAATGTGCAGTCATGCATGTAAAGAGAGGGGAGGTTGTGGAATCCGTAGGCACTCAACTCACGGATTCCATAAACCTGAGATCCCTCTCTCCAACCGAAACCTATAAGTATTTGGGTATGTCGGAAGCGTTAGGCATCAATGCTGATGACATGAAACAGTCGTTGAGGGAGCGCTTCTTCGGCCGCCTGAGTAAAGTACTGAATAGTCTTTTATCAGGCGGGAACAAGGTGCGCGCTTTCAACGGCTGGGTCATGCCAGTGTTGATGTACTCTTTTGGCATACTCAAATGGACTCAGACGGAACTTGACGCCGTGGATAGGAGGGTCCGCACACTGCTTACCGCAAATCGGATGCATCACCCACGGTCATCGGTTATGAGGCTGTATATCCCGCGGAAGTGCGGGGGTCGTGGCTTCTTAAATGCTAAGACCCTACACAACCGCGAGGTATGCAGTCTCAGGGAATACTTCCTAGAAACCGACGTGGGTATGCACCGAGATGTGGTAGCGGTGGACAAGGGCCTCACCCCGCTCTCCTTGGCTAACGAGAACTGGCGCAAACCAATTATACTGGATACTAATGACCGTAAGGAAATATGGCAGGGCAAGGAGCTTCATGGGCGCTATTACCGGGCCTTACATGGGCCTGATGTAGACTTATTGGCGTCCGTATCCTGGCTGCGCTTTGGTGACCTTTTCGGGGAAACCGAAGGTTTTGTCTTTGCGATAATGGACGAAGTTATGATGACGAACAACTACCGGAAATACATTGTGAAGGACGGTACGGTTGACATTTGTCGGGCATGCCACCGGCCCGGGGAATCAATCCGACACATTATTTCTGGGTGTTCTCGTTTGGCTAACGGAGACTATTTGCATAGACACAACCTTGTAGCCAGGATTATCCACCAGCAACTTGCTCTTAAATACAACCTTGTGGAATCAGAAGTACCGTACTATAGGTATGTGCCCGACCCAGTTCTCGACAATGGCAATATCACATTGTATTGGGACCGATCTATCATCACTGACAGGACTATTGTGGCCAATAAGCCTGACATAGTGGTGATAGATCGTCAAGAGCGTCGCACAATGATTGTTGATATAGCGGTCCCTCATGATGAGAACCTCGTGAAAGCTGAGAAAGATAAACAAACTAAGTATCTTGACTTGGCTCGCGAGGTTGTCGACATGTGGGAAGTGGACACAGCAGTCATTGTGCCGATAGTCGTGACGGCCAATGGCTTAATAGCCAAGAGCCTCGACCAACATCTGAGGAGGCTCTCGTTAGGTAGCTGGATCAAGGGCCTGATTCAGAAGGCAGTACTCTTGGAAACGGCGCGTATTGTCCGGAGGTTCCTCACTCTGGAGCCCTGACCACCGGTAGCTTGGACCCTGTTCCCGATGCCGGTGGGCGACTATTTTTTATATTTTTAAATGTTTTTTTTTATTATTTTGTTAAGAAAATATTTAAAAATGTATAAAATATGTTTAAAAATTTAAATAAACGAATAATAATAATTTTATTTTGCAAATATGGGTATACATTGGTTTTTTGAGATGATATTTAGTTCAGCCATATTTTGCCAATCGGCATGCAAACATTTTGAAATGACTTAGGTACTTATATAATTATTATTACACGTTAAATATTACTAAGTTAATTATTTATATATATATTTTAAAATGTCAAAAATCAAAAATAAGAAAACAAAAATGTCATAAATCAAAATAAGAAAACAAGAAATGTCATAAATCAGCATGTCAAAAATTAAAATAGCAAAATTTACGAGTAAAAATGTCAATGTAAAAATTAAAAAAAAATCAATATGTCACAGATTAACAAATATTCTTGTCTAATAGGAACTCAGTTACACTGTAATATGTTTTATCTAGTAAAAAATTCCGTAACCTACTCTTAAACTGCGATGTATTTAAATCTTTCCAATCTTTCGGTAACTTATTGTAAATAATTGGGGCCATGCAATAGACGCTCTTGCGCATGAAAGCCGTTCGACATGATACTTGACATAATTTGCTGTTGTCACGCCTATTCCTTGGGAATACATCAGCCAGGCGTTCAAAACGTGATGGATTTTGTTTAACAAACATAGCTACTTCTAAAATATAAATACAGGGAAGTGTCAAGATTTTATGAAGCTTAAAATAGGGCACACAACTGTCCGTCGATTTAAGTTTGCATATTGATCGGAGACATCTTTTCTGGGCCTTAAAAGCTATATCTCGATCAGTTGAGTTCCCCCAGAAAATGATGCCATAGCGCAAATGCGATTCAACGATTCCGTAGTAAGCCGTTAGAAGTGCTTTGACATCTACTATGGAGGATAATCTATATAATACATATGCAGATGAACTTAATTTTTTACACAAACTATTTATATGTGGTTTCCAGTTTAAATTGCAGTCTATCTGTAACCCTAAAAATTTCGTATCCCCTGCTTCTTCAATTATTTCACTATTGTAATGGATGTTTAGATTAGTTGCGGCGAGAGTGCGTTGTCTAAAGTGCATTATTTTTGTTTTCCCTAAATTAATAATTAAATTATTTTCGTCTAGCCATTTAATTAGTGCGTCAAGAGAATTATTTATATCACTTTCATATGTATTTGTATTTTTGCAAGGAATTGTTATTGTGCTATCGTCTGCAAACATAGTTATAGGATGTTCAAGGGACTTGGGCATATCATTAACATAAATTATAAATAAAAACGGGGCCATCACTGTTCCTTGTGGTACACCGTATGTGATTTTACGTCCTCGAGATCTTATAATGTCTTCGTGTTTGGTAACTATATTAATGTTGCTAACTTCCGTTATTTGTGTTCTGTTTTCTAAATAAGTTTTTATAAGTTCGAGCACGTTACCTCTAATGCCATAGCCTTCTAATTTATTGAGAAGTGTGTTATAATGGACATAATCGAACGCCTGAGTCATATCGCAGAATATGGCGCATATGGGGGATCGTTTATCTATGCTACTCATAATAGGATTCAAAAAGTCATAAATTGCCATATTGATGGTTCTGTGCGGTCTGAATCCTTTTTGTTCTTCACAAAGTATATTATATTTTTCCATATAATTATACAATTCCTTACAAATGTATTTTTCGAATATTTTCGAAATAACCGGTATGAGCGAAATAGGCCTATAATATTCCATTAACTCCTTATCTTCTTTCTTGAATAAGGGTTTTATTATAGATGTTTTTAAAGCATCTGGATATTTACCCGTACAAATAATTAAGTTGAGTATGTGACTTAAATGTCCGCATATCTCAGTTGAGACAGACTTTAGTATTTTTGTGGCAATTCCATCAAAACCAACACTGTTGGTATTTTTTAGCGACATTATTATTTTATCCAAATCGTGTGGTGTGCTGGGTGCCATGAACATTGAATTATGTTTCATGGACGACACGCCTGTTTTTGGCTTACAGTCAACATCTATTTTCGGACGTATTTTGTCAACGAAAAAGTCATTAAAAGCACTAGCAATATCAAAAGGTTTGTATAGAATATGATTTCCAACTTTGATTTTCTCGATTTGTTGTTTAGGGACATTGTAGTTAGTCTGATTAATTATCTGCCATGTAGTTTTTGATTTATTTTTAGATTGTTGTATTTTGTGGTTATTTTGAGCTTTTTGTGTCAAATTAATTATTTTATTATATAATTTGGAATAGGTTTTAAATTTATTTTTGTTTTCATTGCTAGGTTTCAACCTGGAACGCCACAACAGTACTCTCTTTTTCCTACTGCATAATTTAACGCCACGTGAAAGCCATTTTGGTTTATTAATAAGGTTTATTTTTATTTCTTTAAATGGAAAACATAAATCGTAAAATAATTTAAAAATGTCAATATATTCATTGTAAGCTACGTTGGGGTCATCAATAAGGTATATCTCCGAAAATTTTAGACTGCTTATACTGTTTTTAAATTTCTCGATATTATCGTTGCTGTAGTCTCTTCTAGTTATATACCATGATTTGATATTATATATATTGGGAACTGGACACTGCAGTAACTGTGCTGTATGGTCTGATAATGCAAACTCAAGTACATCTGTCTTACAACTCTTCTTAAAATTATGCGCAAAATTATCTATACATGTCCCACTAGCTATTCGAGTTGGCTGTTTAAGAGCAAGTTTTAAATTGTAACCTAGTAGTAGATACTCAAGTGCTATTGAATTGTTACTCGGTTTTAAAAGATCAATATTAAAATCACCCGCAAGTACAATATTCTTGGAACGCCTGTTAGATATCTCTTTAAGCAAAGTTTCAAGTTTATCAAAACAGTCATTTAAATTTCTAGCATTTGGTACTCTGTAAATACATACAACTATTAATTTATAATTAATAAGCTCGATAGCACAACATTCAAAAACTCCTGGTAGTGACAGTTTTGATATTTGAGGAATTTCCCTCCATTGGTGGCAATTCTTAACAATTATACATGATCCTCCTCTTTTCTTTTCCTGTCTACTATAATATGCAGCTAAACTGTAATTTGGTATGCACAGATGCTTTTCGTGACCTTTCATGATGAAGTGTTCGGTAATACATATAATATCTACATTTATATTTGTATCAGATAGTTCATTCAAGCATACCGTAAGAGCATTTGATTTGTTTAGTAAACCTGCGATGTTTTGGTGTAGTATGTTAATATATTTACTGCAGAAAAAACTGGTTTTTGGATTCACTTTCTTCGATGGGAGCATTTTCTTCTAAGATTTCCAACTGAAGGTTAAAAAGGTCCTCCTTTGACTTTGACTTTGAATTACATCCCTTTAGGAACTGAATTTTGGAAAATCCTTTCTTAGTGTTTGCTTACGTCATAAAAAGAAGCCTTGTGCAAATTCATGCTTCTAGTTCTAGTAGTTACGCGGGTGTGCGTTGATATGTCAGTCAGTCAGTTCCTCCTTTTATATATACATATAAATAGATGAATGACATATATAGCAGTACAAGTTCCGTGACATTCCGACACGGGCGCGTTTCCAGGAAGCCACGAGGCGGCGCCACTGACCAGTTCCCGGGAGCGCCACACTCTGCAGTGTCACCTAGTTTGGCTGTCACATTGCAGTCGAGCTTCCTGTGTCGTACTAGTGCGGTAATCGCTTGCACTTTTGTTCTAGTTAAAACTTTGTACGAGCAATGATATTCTAATACGTGTCTTTGTTAGAAGTTTTTATCTACTTATCTATTTTATCTACTTATATAATAAAAGGTGAAATTGACTGACTAACATATCAACGCACAGCCGAAACTACTGGGACTAGGAGTGTGAAATTTTGCACAAGGGTTCATTTTATGACGTAGGCGAACACTGAGAAAGGGTTTTTCAAAATTCAGCTCCTAAAGGGATGTAATGGGAGTCTAAAGATTGTATGGAGAACCGTACTTTCACGCGGGCGAAGCCGCTGGCAGAAGGCTAGTGTTAGTATAAAATAACCGAAAAAAATGACAACTTTTAAATTTCAGTCCTTATAAAGTAAACCGGTCCGGACTAAGCGTGTTACCTCGCCATTTCTACCGCATACATCGAGGGACTGGAACGGTTTGACAGCTGCGGTCTTTCCGTCCGATTATAATTTGGGTGTCTTCAATGCTAGAGTGAATAGGCTCTTAATAAACTAGTGCGCCTTACCATCAACGATTGCATCACTGCTTACTATCAGGTGGGATCGCAGTCAAGCACTAGTTTATTATAGAAAACTAGCTTTTGCCCGCGGCTTCGTCCGCGTGGTATTGGGGTTGGGGTTGGGGATTCCGGGATAAAAAGTAGTCTATGTCCTATTCCGGAGTGTATCCTATGGCTGTGCCAAATTTCATCCAGATCCGTCCAGCCGTTTTGGCGTGATTGAGTAACAAACATCCAAACATCGTAACTTTTGCATTTATAATATTAGTAAGATTAAAATAAACTATATTGTTAGAAAGGCTCGCTAGTAACAGAGCTATTTTTCGTGTGTCTACCATGATGCAGGAAGTCTTCGTCTATAAGTGGAGTCCTCAGAGCGCGGCAGTTTAATTGGGAGCTATTTCTGAACGGCAATTGTTTCTGTTCTAATTCCGGCAGAGGGAGCTCTGACCGGAACTGTACGCGGGACCTATTGAGCGGGATCTTCTTAATTTTTTCTTGTTGACTAGCGACCCGCCCCAGCTTTGCACGGGTAGGTACAATGCTGATATTAAATATATTATGCACTAGCTTCTACCCGCGACCTCGTCCGCGGAAAATTTCTTGTTTTAACATATTTAACTCTGTTCCTATTCAATTTCTCGAGATAAAAAAACAAACTTTACTTCTTTATTATATTATTCATAATCATAAAATATAGCCTATGACACTCAAAAATGAAGCAGCTTTCTATCAGTGAAAATTTTTTTGCAATCGAACCAGTACTTCCAGAGATTACCTACTACAAACAAAAAAACAAAAAAAAAAAAATAAACAAACTTTACTTCTTTATTATATTAGTGTAGATGTATTATACATATAAACCTTCCCCTTGAATTACTCGATCTATTAAAAAAAGCCGCATCAAAATCCGTTGCGTAGTTTTAAAGATCTAAGCATACATAGGGACAGAAAGCGACTTTGTTTTTACCCGACTACGGCGAAGCAAAAGGAGGGTTATGATTTTGACCTGTATGTATGTATGTATGTATGTATGTATGTATGTGGGTATGGATGTTCATCTGTTCCCTCGTAACTTCTAAACTACTTATCAGAATTCGACAAATGACATATCATTAGAAGCGTCTTAATTGTCCGCTGGTTATAGGCTATATGGGATTTCACAAAATCTAATGTGGCGCCCTCTAGCGGACAAAACATACGAAGTAAAAAAATAAAGTTAAGATAAATATGCCGTGTTTGATATCATTTGAAAGCGCTTTACTTGTACATTTTGAATATATATATATTACTAGCATTTGCTTGTGACTTTACCTGTATTCATGGGCTGAGAAATCAATGAACCCAAGATTAACCTATTTAGAACTCCAAAATATGTTAAATAAAAATAAAGTTTAAAAACTAACACCCGACTACTTAAAAACACGCTCTAAAAAGTACGAAACAAGAAAACAAGAAAGCCGTGGTCGTATGCCATAAGAATAATAAATTAAAAAAAGTGGTATACGACTACGGCTTTCTTGTTTTCTTGTTTCGTACTTTTTAGAACGTGTTTTTAAGTAGTCGGGTGTTAGTTTTTAAACTTTATTTTTATACTATGTAGTGATAAGTTTGCTATTGACTACGGTATCGTCTGACGGTAAGCGATGATGTGGTCGACGATGGAGCACGCGCGCCTAGAAGTAACCTGTTCACGAGTTAAAGTCTCGTCAAAATCGGTCTAGCCTCTTCGGAGATAATCTTCTACAAATAAAAGCGACCATTCACTTAATTTCAAAGACCATTCGATTAATCACGAAGTCTCAGAAATTTTAACTCCTACAAAGTTAAAATTTGGCAGGTAGTAGGTTATTTAGAAGGTGTAGACATCCACTAAGAATGGATTTTACCTACTTTTAACCGACTTTTAACCGATTTTATCTACTTTTAAGTGGCTTACCCGCATGGGCTAAGCCACTGGCAGAAACTAATTTTACGTTTGTCACACAAGTTGAACCAACATGGCGGTTGAACTTGAATGGCGCAGTAATCAATTTTCGGGTCTCAATTGAAATGGGGAGTTTTGAGTAATTATAGCAACGGGTTCAACTTATTTGCCGCGTATTACAGATGACATTCCTATTGGAAAGATATCACAGGTCTTACATTAGCGAATTTTAAAACCATCCAATATAACTTGGTCTTCGTTTTTAGTAAAGCTACATTACTATCAGAGGTCTTGTAAATCTGGTTCATATTTGAGGCTGAAGATAGTCTTGAGGGAATTGTATGAAAGTTCAAAACACAGGATAAAGACAAGGTATTCGAGGGTTAAAGAACTTGGAATATTTTCCAAAGTGCTCTGCGGTAGGACTGCGACATCGTTCAGTACGTAACATAATCGCTTGGTCATGACCGGCCGGGAGAATAACAGATTACACTAAAGAATTGTTAAGTTCGAAGAAATGGTTATCGCGACACTAACACCCTCACCTGCAGCTCGGGTGAATTCGGCCTCCGTCACAATGGCAAGAAAAAAGGGAAATTTATCACTGCAGCATTATATATTTGACTTGTAACACCCTCACTTGCGGCTCGGGTTAATTCAGACTCAGTTGCAATGGCAAAAAGGAGATTTGTCACTGTAACACTAAAATATTCGGCTTCGTAACTCTCTCACTTGCGGCTCGGATGGATTCCGCCTGTATCGTAATGACAAAAAAGGTAAATTTATCACTGTAACACTAAAATATTCGGCTTTGTAACACCCTCACCTGTGGCTCGGGTAAATTCCGCCTGTGTCACAATAGCTAAAAAGAAAAAATTGTCACTGCACCTCTACAGTATTTCGGCTTCGTAACACCCTCACTTGCGGCTCGGGTTACTTCCGTTTCTGCAGTAAAAACTAAATGTACTATTTATAATGTGTTATTATTGATTTTTAACAAAAAATTGACTAATCATTTGACTGGCCTGTTTGTCTAGTGGTCAGTTGCCCTGACTAATTTCCTGGAGTTCGTGAGTTCGATTCCCACCCGTGACAAATCAGCACGATTATTGGTTCTGTATCTGGGTGTGATTTATCTATAACCAGCTCCGCACGGGTGCTATATATTATCAATATTATATTTTTATTTATTAATAATTTGATTTAATATTAAATATATTATCATGTACCTATTATCATCATTACATAGTATAAAACAAAGTTGCTCATCGCAATCTCTATATCTTTAAAAGTCCGCAACGGATTTTGATGCGGTTTTTTAAATAGATAGAGTTATTCAAGAGGAAGGTTATCCGTACCCGTGCGAAGCTGGGGCGGGTCGCTAGTACATTATAATGAACCTTCCTCTTGAATGACTTTTTCTAGTGCGCGTCGGACTCGCATACTGAGTGTTCCGTACCGATTGCGGTTTACGATTTATGACGACGACCTGAACTTGAAACTGGTAATGGTGAAGACTTATGGATAAGTTTCACGTGGCATGGTCGCCCTGTGTACGTATGTGTTGTGTAATATTAGTTATTTCTGAGCAAAGAGTTTTTAGGTTCTACGCATTTAAAGTTACACGTTGTATATAGATTACTCAGGTTGATCTGCTAGGGCAAATAAATACTCAGTATAGTCTTCTATGTCGTCGACGGCGCGCACTATTCCCGCGCGCCTCAAGGAGTTGTTAGCAACTGTAGGGGCCCAGCAGGGTCGATGTTGATACAATGATGATAATAGGTACATGATAATATATTTAATATTAAATAAAATTATTAATAAATAAAAATATAATATTGATAATATATAGCACCCGTGCGGAGCTGGTTATAGATAAATCACTGACAAAAGGGAAGCCTAATGATAACATTTTATTATACCATCAGAATATAAATCGCTTCTCTGGCAAAATTCTAGATGTGGAAATGTTAATAGATAAATACAATATGGATATCTTATGTTTTTGTGAGACCTGGTTAAAACCAGATAGAATGCTGTTCAATATCAATAATTTTTCAGTTGCCAGTGCGTACAACAGATTATCAGTAGGTGGTGGTACCATGATTTTATGTAATAATTCTTTTCGATATAAGGAAAGGAAAGATATCACTGCTTGCTCTGTTGATCGCTTATGTGAGGTAGCATGTGCGGAGGTTGAAGGCCGAACTTTTCTATGTGTTTACAGACCACCCGCATCAAACTTGACATCTTTTTTGATCGTAATAGAAGAAATACTAAATAAACTTATTAAAGATAGCAAATTAGTTTTTGTTTGTGGGGACTTAAATATTGATTTACTAGTAAATTCTCCAGAAAAATGTAAACTTCTCTCATTGTTTAGTTCTTTTAATCTAAAATGTATTTTTAATGAAGCAACAAGAATTACACCTACTTCAGCTTCATGCATAGATAATATATTTACTAATTGTAATATAAAAGACTCATCCATAATTAGTGGCGTGAGGTCTGACCATACTGGTCAACTAGTATCTTTTGAGTTGGTAAAAAGTTACAATTAGATTCATTTGAGTTTAGACCGCTTACTAAAAATAAATTAAACAATTTTAATAATAATGTTCTTGGTAGTCTCTCAACAGCAAATTTTGATTCGCAAGACCCCAATGTAAACTTTACTACATTATTTTCTACGGTATGCCAAGAATTTAATAAGGCGTGTCCAGTTAAAAAATGTAAATTTAATAATAAATCCAAATTCAATGAATGGGCTACTCCTGGAATAAGAAGAAGCAGAGATAATTTATATCAGTTATACCATGATAAATCGTTGTCGTCTGATCTTAGCTTGCATAAACATGTTAAAATGTACTCAAAGATATTCAAAAGAGTCTGCGCCCAAGCTAAATCTATTTCAATAAGTAAGAAAATTGGAAATTCTAATAATAAAATAAAAGCTGTCTGGAAGGTAATAAACAAAGAAACTGGAAAGACCAACCAACAAGATCGAAATGAATTGTCCCTAAAAATTGATACAATGATGTAATTAATATAATAATAAGGTTCTGGGAGATATTATTGATACAATTGCTCCTGTCCTAACAGGCATATTTAATCAATGTTTGGACAGCGGTACATTCCCTGATTTAATGAAACATAGTAAAGTTGTACCAATTTTCAAATCAGGAAGTAAGAGTGACCCCTCTAATTATAGACCTATATCTGTGCTTCCAGCATTGAGTAAAATCTACGAAAAAATCATGCTGGACCAGATGCTGTGTCATTTTAATGTGAATGGGATTTTGCATAGTCATCAGTTTGGCTTCACGAAAGGAAGGTCGACGACGGATGCAGGAGTGAAACTCATCAGTCACATTTTGGAATCCTGGGAGAAATCCCAGGATGCCATTGGCATATTCTGTGACCTCTCAAAAGCATTTGACTGTGTTGACCATAAAACTCTGATCTGTAAATTAAATCATTACGGAATTCGTGGACAAGCTGCTGATCTTGTTTTTTCCTACTTATCTTACAGGCAGCAAAAAGTAACCATTAATGGGGCGACGTCCTCAGGCTCTTTTGTAAAAATGGGCGTGCCTCAGGGTTCGATCCTTGGCCCTTTCCTTTTTCTGGTTTATATCAATGACCTTCCTTACATGATGGCAAATTTAGCTGATATAGTTCTATTTGCTGATGATACTTCCCTTATTTTTAAAGTAAATAGAAAAGATACGGATGTCTTGCATGTTAATGAAAGTCTGGCTGTTCTTTCTAAATGGTTCGCTGCTAATAACCTCTTATTAAATGCGAATAAAACGAAATGTATAAAATTTTCACTGCCCAATGTCCCTCAAGTTGGCATCAGTTTAATTCTTGACGGCAAAAAGCTTGATGTTATTATGGAAACTGTTTTCTTAGGTATAACTATCGATTCAAAATTGCAATGGGGCGCTCATATTAGAACTCTCTCTGGTAGACTAAGCTCAGCTGCATATGCAGTAAGAAAAATAAGGCAATTGACTGATGTAGCCACAGCTAGATTAGTTTACTATGCTTATTTCCACAGTATTATGTCTTATGGCATTTTATTGTGGGGATCTGCAGCTGATGTAGACTCAATTTTTATATTACAAAAAAGAGCAATCCGGGCTATTTATAAAATGGGTCCTCGCGAGTCCCTTAGAGATAAATTTAAAGAAATCGATATACTGACTCTGCCTTCTCTTTATATCTTAGAAAGTATCCTGTATGTTCGTAAAAATTTAGGACTTTTTAAAATTAGAAGCGATATTCACAACAAGAATACGCGCAGTAAACACGAAATTGTTTTACCCAAATGGAGGTTAGCCAAGACCAGCAAGTCATTTTTAGTAAACAGCATACGTTTTTATAACAAGCTGCCAGAAGCGGTAACTGAACTTAGTGAGGGAAAGTTCAAAAATCACATTAAGCGGGTCCTAACCAAAAAAGCATATTATAAGGTTAAGGATTATGTAGAAGACAAGCTTGTTTGGCAATGACTGCTCCTGCACATGTGGCTCCCTGGTAACTTATTCATATTGTGTAATTGTGTCTATTAACTGCTCCATCTTTGTTTCCATATACACATTTTTTTTTTCTTGACTCATTGCTTCTGAAATATTTATATTATTAAGACCAAAAAAAAAATTTTAATTCAATTATAATTAATTTTGTTAACACCCCGCAGTGTAACTGTTGTAGTGATTGATGTATTTTTTTTTTCTCATACTTTTTTAATTTTTTTTTATATACAATATTTTTTTACAGTTCACGTTGTAAAGTAAGAGCACTGTAGACTTAGTAAATCCTATTACGATTCACCTTTTATTTTTTATTATTATGATTATTTTTATTGTGCTTTTAATACAATATTGACTGGTCTACACTGTTCTTACATAATGAAATAAGTACTGGAACAACGAATTATTGTAAGAAATCATTTTTTTAAAAGAGTAACCATGGAGTTTCTTGCCGGTTCTTCTCCATAGGAAACGACCAATTTGGAACCGTGCACTAGCTTCTGACGTTTTATAAGTGCCCTTGTAGGCCTATATGAAATAAAAACCTTTTTGATTTTGATTTTGAAGCTTTCTGGGGCCAAGGAAAGCGGAACACCGGGGTCCTGGAACTAAGGCAGGAAGAAACGGTGGGTCACTTAGTCAGTAGAAGTCTGTCTGCCGCTCCGCCCAGGGGCGGGATTCGTCATCTGATGATTTTTCCCACCAAAACAAAAAGTATTGTCTTCTATAAAAACAAGCTTTTAGCAACTTCAACATTAAAAGTTTTTGCCTCCATCGATATTACGTCTGCGGTAGGCTCTAACTTGTCATCCGATTGTATTTGTAATACGATTACTTATTTATTACTGTCTCAAATATCTTCGTTTTGCCGAGAGCGACTCTTTGATTTGTCGGTCGATCAGTCTGCATTTTTCTTGTCACACTAAGATTTGACCACTTTTTCAAGTCATTAAATGGGTATTAGCACCTACAAGGTTTTTTTATGTTGGGTAAAAATCATCCAATGACAAATCCCATCCTTGGGTGGAACAGGAGTTTGTCAGATTCTTACTAACTAAACAACCAACCTAAGTTGCCTTTATACCAGGACCGAGCCTTGCTTTTAGACGTCGACGTGAACCTTTGGTCCAGAAGGGACCTTGCAAAAGGGCCTTCTGCAGAGTCCCTACGGTTTGCTGATAACACCTTAGGGCGCGCGGGAAAAGTGCGCGACATCGACGATATGTCGTTGGGCTGGACGTTTGGCAGACGACCATGGAGTTTCTTGCCTGTTCTTCTCCATAGGAAACGACCAATTAGGAACCGTGCACTAGCTTCTGACGTTTTATAAGTGCCCATGTAGGCCCATGTGAAATAAATAGATTTTGACTTTTGATTGGCCGGCGAGCTACCCACTCGCCATTCACGCCTACGATGGCAGGAAATCGGGATCGTAACGTCCCTCTCGCTTTAGATCATTATTTAAATAAAAATAATGGTTTCTCGGCATAACCTTGTATTTCCATTACCGGCAGTTCGATCGATCAGCACTCCTCGCGCCGGGCGCCACTGATCCATCAACAGGAGACAGCGGAACTGAACTAACTTTACTACACTTTGATTGATCGCAGTCTTCTGTTATCTGAGCTGTGGTGAATAAGTTCTAAGTCAGTGCTTTTTAGTTTGACTGTGGTTAAATTAAACAGCATTTTAGGGTTCTGTATCAAAAGGGAGAGCAGTGGTGGCCGAGTGGTAACGGCCCCGACTTACGAGTTGTAGGTCGCGAGTTCAAACCCAGCCAGACGCATTACTTGGTGTAATTTATTTCATCACCGAAACGGTGAAGGAAAAATTTGTGAGGAAACTGGCATGTCCTAGAACCAAATATTCGAAGATATGTAATATTCGCAGGGTCTGCAGAAAGGCCGAAGCCAACTGTGGTCAAGGGTTCGTTTCTAAAATCAAGGTTCTAGCCCTGTAATAAAGATAACGTAGGAATAGGGTTGTTTAGACATTGTTTTCGGCTCCGCCCAAGGGTGGGATTAATCATTGGATGATTTTTAGCCACTATAAAAAAAGACAACATTCAACAACCTGTATTGGACCCACGTGCTGGATTGCTGCCCATTCCCTCTCTTAGAGAGAAGGCCTATGGTGGGAACACTAAGGCTCATGCTAGAATTCTCGAGCGCTAAAATTTGCCCAAATTCCCAAGATCCGACGGCCGTACTGCGTCAAAACCTAACACTATGGGGCTGTTACAGTGCGTAGCGTACCCCTCCCTCCCCGTGCGCTCTGACGCACCGGACGGTGATCTAGCCTCTGCAGTGGTCCATTAGTCCACTGCGGCTCCCATCCATACTATACTTAATATTATAAATGCGAAAGTAACTCTGTCTGTCTGTCTGTTTCACTTTCCTGCTTAACCCCTCAAACGATTTTGATGAAATTTGGCACAGACAATCTTTAGACCCTGAGAAAGAACATAGGCTACCTTTTATTGCGAAAAAAAGGGATGAAGAGGTTGAAATAGGGGTTGAAAGTTTTAAAAGGACGCAGTCGAAGTCGCGGGTACCAGCTAGTTCCTCATAAAGCTTGATGCTGATGACTGTTCCCTCGCTCATTACGCTGGTAATTTCCGTCGCGTCTCCCTCGCTGATATTAGCTGGCAATGCGCTGTTTTACATCTTGTAATATAGGAGTGTAGATGCGCCATTCAATACAACTTAGGTGTCCCTTCTCCACTCGCCTATCGTCAACGACGAGACGTTTAAAAGCTTGTTGCTTCATCTAAAGCAATCAAATCCGTGAAAAAGAGAGATAACGCCTGAAAACTCTGTTGGTAGTCGGAATTCTGTGTGATTTCATGACCAATAATGAATCTCGAATATTTTATTAAAGTTGTTCCAGGAAATACGTGTTTTTTTTTAAATAATTTACTATTATAAATTAATATACCATTGTTTATCTAAGCATACATAGGAAAGCGACTTTGTTTTATACTATGTAGTGACATATGACTATATTTTAGAGGCCCATAGTTCACGTAAAATAGCAGATTTTAGGTAATAGCCTTTGTCATACGTTTAGTACATAGCGTTTGTCAGAAACGCCCACACAGAAAAGTATTTTATTTATTTATTTAATCTTCATGTACAGTACATAAGTGGCCTTAATGCTACAAGGCATTCTCTACCAGTCAACCTTTGGGTTAATAAAGACAACACTGGTAGGTGTGCACAATAAATAACACATATTTATGATAGAATGTAATATCATTAAAATAAGTCAGCCTATAGGGGTTCTACCAAACGTCTTAAACTGTCATAATTCTGCTGAGAGAGAGATGGAGCTACACAGGCCGTATAGCGCTGTCCCTTTCTCACATCGTATTTATAAGTTGGTTGAGTTGTTACTTCTTGATCACATGAGCTGAATGATGTTATCGTCAGATATCAAACGAACAGGATCTTTTACTAGGACTATGATACCATATATAGGATGGTTTGAAGTCTTCGATTATTTACGAGCAATTTCTACATACATTTTCGAATTACACGTTTAAAATTTAAATATAGTCAAAAATGAGAAACCTCATCGCCAAAACTATACGAACGCCGAATACCGCTAACAAGCACAGAAAACTAAACAAAATGTCAAAAAAAACCTTGTGTCTCAACACCACCCATTCTTCTCACAGACGGACTCAGCAACACCATGACATAAAGAGCCTTCAGAATCTTCGAGAACGTTCTAGAACTATCTAGAAGGATGCTATGAAAATCCAAACGCTGGCGGGCACGCGCACGCTCGGCGGAGAGCCGCCGCGCTCCACCGCCTACTATTACGGAGACCTGGAGAGGATCAAGCGCAAGAATGGCGCCCAGGAGCCTGCGCAGGACATCCAGAACCCTGACGAGCTGAGCGAGTACGTGGAGACGAATGAAGTCGTCAATGATGGCGCCGTCAGAGAAGTTCCTCCTCTCAGAGACAGGGGACGACAATGGAGTCTTCCGGAATACAACACACCAGAAAACTCAAGAAAAATCGAAGAGACATACTCCACGGCTGGAACATTCCCCATGCCTGAGCCTAAGGAGAAGGAACCGCTGCTAGCTGAGTTGGAGGTCGTGGGTAGACTGCCGTTGACTCAGCTGGAGTCTACGTCGGGAGTGCGGAGGAGTCGGAGCTGGTACCTGTGCTGTCCTAACGTGGCTGATGAGGAGATATCGCGTGAGTCGTCCTGGCGGTACTCCAGTCTGCGGCCGGTGACGGCGCCGCCGGTCCCTGGACATAACGGAGTCAATATGATGGTACGTTATCGGTGGGGATGGTGGTGGTTGCTCATGATGAGTTCTCTTGGTGAAGGTAGTCCAACGATGGAAAGTTAGATACTAGGTCTCACTAAGGCTGAGGGTAATTTGTTTGGGAAACATGTCTGAGGACTATGTGCTGACTGAGTCTTTGTGATGAGTATCTGACATTCAAGTCTTCTGTTGCGAAACTTCGAAAAATAAAGGATCATAATTAGGAACGTTAAAGTTTATGGCTTTCCGTTGCACCTTGAAGCGTATCTCTTCTTTTTGGTCGTTTCACTCTTGCAGGAGTGGTGGTGTTTATCACGAAGTTAGCTCTCTGGAAGGTGTTCTTATGCTTGCCGCCAGTCATCCGGCTTATTGTCTTCCTTGTGTATACAGTGGAGTAGCTAGGCCCACGGGGACCCGTATAAAAAAAATGATGTTTTTTTTTACCCATGCACGCCGATCGTGGATAACATATTGCGAAATTTTTATCTACGTCGAAATCTCTGTACGGTGGAGGCCCCGTATCATTGATGCGGCAAAAACGGCGGTAGTTACCTCCCCGATATTATATCACGTTCTTATAAACAGACTGTATCATTCCCTCCCTCTCTAACATGCCCCCTCTCTTTTTCTTCCAGGTGGCCACACACAGTTCAGGTCGTGAGGACGTGGCCTCATTACGAGCCGAGCGGGACGCCCTGGCGCGAGCCCTGGCAGCCGAGCGCCAGCGAGCGGCCACTGCAGCTAGAGCTCATGATGCAAGGCTCGCGGAGCTGCACGGGGTCATAGCCGAGCTGGTGAGGAGACGCGCGCACGACAAGCACGCGCGCGCCATACCGGAGGAGGAAGTGTCAGGTGAACTATATTATTTTTAAGCTTCCGTAGGGACCTTGCAGAAAGGTCGAAGCCTACTGGGGCCAAGGGTTATCGTCACAGTCAGTCTTTTTATTTTACATAGGCCTACATGGGCACTTGTAAAACGTCAGAAGCTAGTGCACGGTTCCAAATTGGTCGTTTCCTATGTAGAAGAACCGGCAAGAAACTACATGGTTACCTATTGTTTTAATTTTTTTTTTTTTTAATATTGTATATTCCATTTGTCTGAAAGGAAGGCTCTGGCCTTGGTATAAAAGCAACGTAGGAACGGGGTAGGTTGCTAAGTAAGTAAGAGTTTGAAACTATTTCACGTACCGCCCAAGGGCGGGATCGTAGGGACTGCACAAGGGTCGAAACCTACGGCCCAGGGTCTCTTTTTTTTGAAAGGAAGGCTTAGTCTCAGTGCGAGGGGCAGTGAAGGAACGGGGTGGGGTGTTTAGTCACTAGGAGTCTGACACTGTTTCCTGCTCCGCCCAAGAGCGGGATTCGTCATTGGATGATTTTTGCCCACCGTAAAAAAATCCTTAGCAAACCAGAGGTCTACCACAAGCTCTGTTCACTATCCACTTGACGACCTAAACAGATTTGTTAAAGGTCTGGAGCAATATTGAGTGTATGTCCATGTCTTTTTCTCGCTCGCTCGCCTGACATTTGAATACGTCATGGTAAGGCTCCTAGGCCATTATACTACGCGGCAAATATGTTGAACCATTTGCTATTCACTCAGCCCCCCCTCTTCAATTGAGACCCGAAAATCGGTTACTGCACATTCAAAGTCGACCGCTGTGATAGTATAACTTGTATGCTGAGATATAGGTCTTTACTTATGAAAAAGCCGTTTTTAAAAGGAGTTTCTTTGAATTGTGAGATCTTAGTTCCATTTGAAATGATGTATGTATTACTAACTTTCTGCCAGCGGCTTCGCCCGCGTGAAAAAAGGTTTTCGCACAAACTTTGGACACGCGTTTCAACCCTTTAGGGGCTGAATTTTGAAAAACCCTTTCTTAGTGTTCGCCTACGTCATAAAATGAAGCCTTGTGCAAAATTTCACGCTCCTAGTCCCAGTAGTTTCGGCTGTGCGTTGATATGTCAGTCAGTCAATTTCTCCTTTTATATATATAGATTTATATACGATATTCTTTTTCTGATTTATTTATTTAATGGTTTCTTGGTGTTTTGTATTTTCCGTAATAACGCAGTTTATATCACCATGAAATCTAATATTTACGGCAATTTCATTGGTAAACATCTACGAGTATTATTGTAAGTTGAAGAATTTTAATGCAATTATCACAAGACATGCAAATTAAAATAAATGTTTTAGTGCTGGATAGCCCATTTATCGAGGAAGGACGATGACAATTTAACGCGCGACAGATTGTGATTTAACAGATTTACTTCGACAGATTATAATCTACCGAAAAATAGTGCGTTAAATTGTGAACATAACATACTGCTTGCGGTGTACAATCTTTTAAAAGTTTAGTAAAATGTAGATAGACCTGTTAGTTTAGTGGTCAGTAGCCCTGACTGCTATGTCGCAGGACGGTGGTTCGATTCCCACCCTGGACAAATGTTTGTGTGTCGAGCATGGTCAGTTGTTTTGTGTCTGGGTGTAATTTATCTAGTACTCATAGCAAGGGCTCTTTTGCTAAGTTCAGTATTGCACTAGATGGCGTTGTGGGAAATTTTATGTGTGGTGCAATCTCACATAGCGAAAATAAACTCTCATTATTATTGAATTGTAAATAATTTACATACATTTTACATCAAATTCCGTTCACTTTCGGACCGCGTCATACGACAAGTTGTATAGTTTTATCATTAGATAAAAGACGTACGGTAACAAATTGTACGTCTTTTTGGTCCTTCGAGCCGGATATATTATTAATCTAACGATATTTTCATTTTATTGTCACTTATACAAAGAATTAGAAAGGATATACCAAAATTCTGGATATTCAAAAAGTGTGTTAAAGCTTCTTAAAAAAAAAAAAAACTTACTTGGGATTCAAGTAAGTTTTTTTTTTTTTTAAGAAGCTGGTGGTATAGTAATGTTGTACGTTTGTGTGCAGACGAGTGCGAGTCCACGACGCAGCCGGCCGGCGAGCTGGACAACGATGCCGACCACTCAAGGACGGAACAGGTGCGTAGCACGCCCAATATCCACCCTTACGTTAACCAAGGGTTAATGCGAAAGTGGAACACCGGGGCCCTATAACCAAGGCAAGTAGGAACGGTGTGTCGTTTATTCAGTAGAAGTCTGACACTATAGGCTCTTAATAAACTAGTGCGCCTTACCATCAACGATTGCATCACTGCTTACCATCAGGTGGGATCGCAGTCAAGCACTAGTTTATTGCAAGTTAAAAAAAAAAAAGAAAAAACTATCTCCTACTCTGCCCAAGGGCGGGATTCGTCATTCGATGATTTTACTCACCATAAAAAAATCCTTACAAACACTTCTACGGCCTGACCTAAGCGTTTTGCCTCGCCGTTTATACCGCGTACATCGAGGGTTTGGCAAAGCTTGCCAGCTGCGGACTTTCAGTCCAATTACAATTTAAGTGTCTTCAGGGCTAGAGTGAATAGACTCTTATTAAACTAGTACGTCTCACCATCAACCATTGCATCACCGGCAGGTGCAGGGGCTTACCATCAGGTGGGATCGCAGGCAAGCACTACTTTATATCAATAAAAAAAGTATCCACGTTACTCGCAACGGTCATGACTCATAGTTGATGCACCAATGAAGTGACAGTAGCCAGAATCTTGCAAGCTGAGCGAGAGAAGAGCTGTCTTTGAGGGCCAACGCTGCATTTAGTTTCACACACAAGTCTTTTCCAATACAAAGGTACCTAATAGAATTTTTTTCCATTTCCCAGAACGACACGTCGTCAGCGCTGAGCCCGGAGCTGCCCACTCCTCAGGAGTCGAAGGTGGAGAACACGATGCCGCCGTCCGCGTGCGAGGAACTGCCCACTGACAGCGAGACCAGCGCTCACGCTGCCAGGTAAACTGTTCTGGAGTTCATTTCTCGTATTTAAAGTACGTTGCCTCGCATAAAAAAATCAATTCGAAATAAAAAGAGGTTATAATAACGTTGACAAGTGAGTCTGTGTATTTGTGCGGCTGTGTATTTGTGCGGCTGTGTATATGTGCGGCTGTGTATTTGTGCGGCTGTGTATTTGTGTCTGCTTCTTGTGTATTGGCGACAATCGTTGTATCTGTGTCTATGTCACTGTGCATCTCTTTTTCTGAGTATCTGTGTATCTGTGCATTTGTGTGTTTGTCTTGCTGTGCATCTATTTATCTGAGAATCTGTGCATTTGTGTGTCTCTGTCTATGTCCGCCTGTGTCTCTGTATCTGTGCTTGTGTTTCTGAGGGCCTCTGGCTCTGTATCTGTGCGTGTGTGACTGGCATTACATCTGTATCAGAGCATTTCTGTGTGTCTGTTCCTTTGCAATTCGTATCCGTATATCTGTGATTGTGTGTCTATGCATCTGTGTAACTGAGTGACCTGTGCAATTATGCGTCCGTGTATCTGTGCTTCTATGTGTCGGAGTGTTTGTTTATCAGTATGTGTACGACATCTGAAGGCATCTCCTCGTGACTCCGATTTTGTTTTAACTGAATTCGAATTAATTTGAATGCAAGTTAAAAATATTATCCTGAAATAGAATTTTATTTTTGCTGTGATAGTATTTGATGTTCGTTACCTTAGCGTAAGGTTTTGTTCACAACTCAACGAGCCTAGACCCACATAATCTAGTTGACCGTGTACCTGTGCTTGCAGGCCGGAGGGTCCCCGCGTGGAGGTGACGACGCCGTCCCTCGCGGAGCCCTGCGACACCAGCCTCAACCTCTCCGAGAGGGACTCCGAAGTTTGCCTCAGCACTGCGCGGTATGTACTGCCAATATGGTTTCAACATTGAACTCTATATACTAGTATTAAGGTCCATGTTTATTTATTTATTTTGTTCAAGTTAATCAACAACTGTTTACACCAGTACACTACAACTAACAATTATTGTTGGATACAATTGCGGGTGCAACAATTAATTATTGTTTAACACTGTTAACTCAGAAAACAGTTGTAAAATCATTAAATGATTGATTACAAAATGTTCTTAATGCAGATGTGAATATAAGAAATTATTACTGATACAAAACAACTGTCTACAGGCCGTAAAATATGCGGTATACAAGTTGAACCATGATGGTGATCGACTTCCATTGCGCGGTAACAGATTTTCGAGTCTCATACGAATCCGGAGATTGCATGTAACTATAGCAACAGGTTTAATTTTTGAATAAGGTCAGGCTAGTGACCCTGACTGCTATGTTGGAGGGTGTGGGTTCGATTCCCACCCATGACAAACGTTTGTGTGATGAGTACGATCATTTGTTCTGTGTCTGGGTGTAATTTATCTATAATATGTATTTATTACGAAATATATAAGTATGTTTATCAGTTGTCTAGTACTCATAACACAAGCTCTGCTTAGCTTGAGACTAGATGATGTTGATGATGAAAATTATATTATGTTATTATATACCATATCTGTCATAATTATGAAACGTAATAAAGTATTGAGTATTGCGTGGTGTTTAGTTGCTGCGAGGGTCCTGGCGGGGCGGGGCCGGGCGGGGCGGAGGCGGGCGGGGCAGGGGCGGGCGGGGCGAGTTCGGGCGCGGGCGGCAGCTGCGAGCGCGAGCGCGGCTCGCCCGACGAGGCGCGCCTCTACGCCACTTGCACCGGTAACTACCACGACCAGCAATACAATTATTACAATCATTTTTTTTTAAGCTATTGCATAGCTTCTATCGCAGGCCTTGAGCGCGGGGACTAAATCCAGAAATTCTGTAACGAAAAAACCTCACGCTCTCCACTCCGACGGGCACGGAGGTGTGGCTTGAAGGCCGTGCATCGTCTAACGTCGTGTCAGTTCGGCAGTCTCCGACACGGCGCTGTGTGTCGTGCGATTAGACGTTTTGTACGACTTTACGGAACTCGCCCGAATCGAGACGAGCTGCTCCGAAATCGGACGAATACGATTTTTATTTAATAAAAGAAAAATTTGTTTTCCTATCGGTCACCACGCTCAAAAAGTGTAACTTGAAATAATATCAAAGAAAAAGAAATATTGTATGAATAAAATAAAAATAAATAATTATAATTGCATAAGTTGATACAGAATGCTATGCAATAGCTTTACCGCGGCAGTCCCCGAGTGCCACACGTATTTTTTTTTATCTAAAAAATTTTGTATACTAACATTTACCCTCGGTTTCGCTTCCGTCAACGAACTACTTATCTTACCTAACCTTCCCTACCTACTCTACCTTACCCTGCCTACATTACCTACAATACCCTAATCTCCCCTATCTATCCCTCGCAACTTACCTACTAGACGCTTTCTACCTACTTACCCCATATATTATATATATATACTCTAACTTTTACCTACCCTCCTGATACAAACAAAAACGTTGTGGAGCTCTTGTGGAAGATTGTTCAGTATCGTGTACTGAGCAAGCGACTCAGTAAACGATACTGAACTAGTCCCTCACTTGGTGTATGTGCAAGCCGATATTTATAAGCATATTTTTAAACTTTTTGACATATTTCATTATCTTGAAAGTGTCTTCTTTCAAATAAAAATACAAAAAAAAGATTAAAATCGGTTCACGCAATCCAAAATTACCACCGGGTACAGCGCCATCTGTCGGGAAATTGGATTACTAATTTATACATGGGCTACTGGGTTCTGTTACATTGTGAAAAATTTGCGACGGACGGGAAACTACGGAGCCCTACACTGAGCGGGGTCCGACACGCTCTTGGCCTGTTTTTTTTTGTTTTAGTTACCTATATTTATTGTTTAATATAAAATATTGTATACTAGCTATTGTCTTCGGCTTGGCAGGTCGGTGCGCGTCGCGGCAGGCCAAGCTAGCGTCGCGCGTCAAGCTGCGCAAGACAGACGACTCCGACTCCTCACACCACAACGATGACGTACGTACCACAACAAGTGTCTCACGTCTCACACCAGAAAGAGAGAAAGAAAAACTGTTTGTTTGTTTGACTGCCCTGTTGGTATAGTGGTTAGTGACATTGACTGCTATGCTGGAGGTCGTGGGTTCGATTCCCACCTAAGACAAATGTTTGTGTGATGAGCTCAATCATTTGTTCTGTGTCTGGGTGTAATTTATCTATAACTAGCGACCCGCTTCAGCTTTGCAAGGGTTTTTTTTTACAGTATCGTTTCGTTTTGGTAACGTTTTCTATAATCATACGATGACGTACGTACCACAACAAGTGTCTCACGTCTCACGTCTCTACTCACACTAGCGCACATCTATGCTATTCCTGGGGCCAAGGGTTGCTGCGAAAGCGTTACACCAGGGCTCTGGGACTAAGGCTTTAAAACAGACTTTGACCCCTGAGTTTGTTTCGGTGTTTCTGCTCAGGGTAGTCAACTAGGAAACACCGGAATCATCTAGCATCAAAAAAAAAATGACGTGTAAAAGTGTTTTTTAAACCTACTTAAAAAATAAAGATCATTTATCTTTTATGCTATTCCTGGGGCCAAGGGTTGATGCGAAAGCGTTACACCGGGGCTCTGGGGCTAAGGCAAAGAAGGAACGGGGTAGGTTGTTTAGTCAGTAAGAGTCTGACACTGTTTTTCGCTCCGCTCGAAGGCCAGGATTCGTCATTTGATGATTTATATACCTACTATAAAAAAAACACCTATGCTATGTCGGCAACCTTGGTTCTCTTGTGGATATCTTCATTTCTTTAATTCTGAACATAGCTCCATTATATACGTAGAGGTGGTATAATATTATTGAATGCAAAAAATGTGATTTCAGTCGGTATAAGTCAGAATGCTGTTCAAAATTTAATAGAACAAATCTTTTGTACCTTAGTAATGTGAAAATAGAGATGAATATGCTATAAGCAAAAAACAAGACGCGTCGCAACGCTTTGAGTCGGTGTGAGTTGAGTCTATGGAAATTGACGACGATTTTCAACTTTTTGACGCTATTTTTCAACATTTTCTACAAAAAACTGTGTCAATAAAAGTATTAAATATAAGTTTGTTTGTCAGTGGTGCAGTGCGGAGCGGTTGTCACTGGACGTGTGTGCACACGCAGACCTGCGCGAGGCGCTGCTCGCCGCACAGAGCGACGGTGAGTTTACTGACTATTGATAGTGTAGTGGTGCAATTGCCCGGACCAGACATAATACTCAACTGTTGGGAGTATACACTTGTAGCGCCATCTATGGCGTCACATAAGAACTACAAGAATCCTGCATCGCGCAATCAAAGTTCTCCGCGCGATTTGAACATATACGACAGCCCGAAGTCAACTATCGGTCAGTAGCCCACCAGACGATAACACCTGTCTCGTCGGAGGATCCTCCCTTTTCAACGGAGGTATGCGGGACTCTCTGTACCGCATACCTCCAAACTCTCTTATCACCGGAGATCTGCGAGACTTTCGTCTAGTTCCGCATATTAACTTACTAAGCCATTACACAATTTGTATACTTAATATAAGAGCTTATCGCGAGCCCGCTATCTTAGCTATTCCACCATGTTGACTACAATAATGGATATCGTATAAGTCTGAGGGTGGCGCCTCTGAGTGCGGCTGTTTTATGACTACATTTGTTGCCTTGGGTATACCTGTCAAAACAATTGTTGTGTGAATAAATAAATAAATTAAAAAAAATTTTGGATTTAGAAAGGTGTTACACTGCCAATAAAAAAAATAAAATAAAAATAAAAATCTTTTATTTCAAGGCTACTTTGGCCCACAGGTGTGTTAGTTTATAATTTACTAACCATGCATTGTCATCTAAACTTAACGTGTGTACGAAACTTCAGCTCAATCGATTGAAGATATCTGCTTCAAAATTGAATTGTAAGATTCCACCCGTTTAAACATATCAGAAGTAAAAAATCGAACTAACTACTAACACTAGATACGCTGACTTCGTACCTAAATAAGAGTCTATAAAAAGCTTGTAAAAATCGAAATAATTACACTAGATATACCAACTTTATACCCAAAGAGCGAAAACAGAAACCAGACGAAGACTTTACTGTCCGTGTGTTTGTCATCATACTGTATCTTATGAACTATCAAATTGAGATAATTGTCACAATTCCACATCGGTTCCAACGATCACACACATCCGGCAAATAACGCTATATGGCTCACATGACAGCGGGCGCTCTTATCTCTGTCCTTGTCTATCAGTGACTACAGGTCTACACATGTAAATTTCAAATTCAAGTTTTCTGACTGCGATATTGCTGCGCGTAACGTATCTTCTCTTATAATATACTAGCCTTCTGCCAGCGGCTTCGCCTGCGTGAAAGTGGGGTTGTCCATACAAACTTTAGACCCCCATTACATCCCTTTAGGAGCTGAATTTTGAAATACCCTTTATTAGTGTTCATCTACGTCATAAAAGGAAGCCTTGTGCAAAATTTCACGCTCCTAGTCCCAGTAGTTGCGACTGTGCGTTGATATGTCAGTCAGTCAGAGTGTCCTTTTATATAACGTGTAACAAAATAACCATATACATCAAGAAGCACTAAATTAGGTAGCCAGGTACTAGGCGCTCAGATTTACAGAATGTTTCGTAATATTGGCGAGTGTCGTGGAATGTTATTGACCCCCGTAGTGCCGTGACACGTTTGTTATGGTTTGAAATCAAGAATCATGCGATACGATACGACAATTAAAATATATTTTTTAAATAATTGATACCAAATTCTTGCGGTATCAATTTTTTGAAAAAAATATTTTGAGTTGAATCTTCGTGTAGAGATTCTATACAACCTGTATTCTTCAGCGCTTCATGATGTATATGGTCTTATATCTTAGCGATAGACAAGCATGTTTATAGAAACTATTTGTCAAAATGTGAAAAGTTTTCATATGTCCCCCTTAGGCGGCTGCACGTGGGCGGCGCGCTGCGCGCGGCTGCGCGCGGAGCGGCGCGTGCTGCAGTGTGCGCTCGCGCGCGCCGCCGACACCGCGCACAGGTATACTATATCGTCTTCTAACTTTACACTACAACGTAGTCCTGAAGAAATTTCAATTTACCTTTTTTTTTGTTCAGAATCAAATCCTATATGATTTGCGGCCATAACAAATGTAGTTTTAACTAATTCGTAGTTAAGAGCGGCCAACACGAGGTACATTTTCATACAACCGCTCTTACGTTATGATGTTATTATTATACATGTATCTTCAGATATTTACGATACACAGATATCTTGTTGAGGCTTCTATAGAAATCAAAACGTAAATTTGTGTAAGACTAATCCAGTAAAGACCTCTGAAAATCTGCTATTTTACGTAAACTTTGACTCTTCATAATTAAAAAGACAAACTCTCAAACAAAAACAAACTCTTTGTTGTGTAATTTGATTAATTAAAAAGTACTTCAAGAAGCCTTGCACATTTAATCGAGATTCTAAATGATGACATTATTTTTTTTAAATATTAAAAAAAAAAACAAGTTTAGTGAAACAATCGAGTAAATCGTAGAATTACTGAATGCCTAAAGAGTTTTCAGATATTATCTCTCTTTTTCCGCATTAGTTTGCGTTAAATGAAGCAACAATCTTTTAAACCATGCGCAACGTTGACGATAGGCGAGTGAGGAAGGCCCACCTTAAAATCATCAATCCAACTCTATCAGTTCAGCTCACCCTATTGAATAACATCATAACATAACATAGTCACTCAATAATCCTCTGCACCACAGATATAGATATACCTAGATAACGCAAGAGCAACTACTTCGCGTGCCTAGCTTACGTACAAAAATCGTAAGTGGTCACTTTCGCGGTCAGTCTGCATCCGTGAACAGCGCTAGTCGGACGTCAGTTCAGGACAAAATATAAAAATGGTTGGATCGAGGGGGACGCCGTACGCGGCGGCGTCTTTAAATCGATTTGATTTTCTCATCACAAATAGTGTTTGTGACGCCATAATAGGTAGTCAAAAAATGGCACGCTTGGTTTCCATACAGGTCGTGATGCTTGCGTTATCTTGGTATATCTATATCTGTGCTTTGTACCCATAATCTGCGGTCGTTGTGTGATGCTAATATTTACAAGTCGTGGTGTCGGTAAGCCGTGTAATACTTACACATAGGTTGTCCGTTCCCTCAGACTGTACTGCGCGTGCGCGGTGCAGGAGTCCACGTCGGTGTCCCTCTGCTGCGCCATCCGAGCGGCCGACCGCGCGCTCGAGACCTACGACGTGCTGCTGGCGCTGGCCGAGACCGCGCTGCAGCACACGGAGGAGGTGAGTGCAGGAGTCGAGGAGGTGTCCCTCTGCTGCGCCCTCCGAGCGGCCGACCGCGGTGAGAAGGTACACACGTGTAGTACAGGACTCGACGTGGAGGTGGCCCTCTGAGAGGGCAGACATGTGTATTACGACCTCTTTGTTTGGTTTGATCATATTCTATCGCCTATCTCGATATACAACGTGTAACGTTAAATGCGCAAAACCTGAAAATATTTTGCTCAGAATAACGAGCAGAATTAATTTAAGCACATTTTAATATTGGTCACATTTTTCTCAAAATTTGCAGTACAAATGTTGCCCTGTCTATTTATTAATAAGCCAAGATATCACGTGCGCAAACTGCCGAAGTAGTTCAATAAACTGGAAAGGTCGTCCAGTTTAAATTTTCTCATACACGGGATATTAACAGTTATTAATATAGAAACTATCAGAATTGGTAGTTAAACTAAAACAGCACATAAAACCTTCACATTGTTTTTTTTTTTCAGAATTAGGTAAATTTAATTAAAAATCATTTAGGGTCTCTAAGGTTTTGCGCTTTTAAAGTTACACGTTGTATTCACGATTAGGTCTGTTAGTGTTGCTGTATATAATGTCTTTGTGTACCTAAACACCACACACTTAATACTGCTATATATAAAGTTCAGGGTAGATGATTTGAGATTAAGTAAATAAGACAGTAATACGTTTACACAGTAGGTATGTAAGGTGCTTCAAAAATATCTGCCACCGCTTTAATTGTAGGTACTATTGTGTTTATAGATTACAGTAATAAGTAAAGATAAAATGTTGATAATTTGTGTTTTTTTTTTCATACAAAAAATTATTCACGTATAAATTTTAATTCTTTTTTTGCATAAAAACCATCTTGTACACTTGATAATCTGTTGCCGCTCCGCGCTGCAAAACACCGGCGCCATTCATACTACTATTGTCATTCATATCAAACGAATGCCGCCTGCGCGCCGGCCACTCGGTCGTCACTGCGCAGACCCCCCCCCTCCCCCGCGCGCACTACCCCGTTCGCCGTACGCGCTGGCCGACCACCCGCTTGCCAGTCGCCTCCCGCCTGCCACGGGATTTATTTTTATTATTATCGCGCGCGTTTCTATTAAAAACATTTAGGCAAGTGAAAAGTAAAACGGACACATTGAACAAAGTGAAAAGCCGTGTACGTAAGCATGCCTACATTTGTGTGCAACGCAGAGGTGGACTTGTGCAACAGTTTTCTAGATAAGTAGGTAGGGAGTGTGTAAATACGGTGCAATTGGTGTAGGTAAATAACTTTTAAATACGCCAAGTTCCTGTAATTTATCGTTATTTGATATTACACTTTTGAGCCCTAAGCGAACGCCGGCGTTTTGTTCTTTAATTGTGTCTGTAATTACAAAAGTCGAAAGATTAATCTAAGTGTCCCTACAGGTCTATCGCCTGAAATGATGATGAGAGACTGTATTGAAGCCTGTGTGTTGTTGCAGCGCTCGTCGACGGAGCAGGTGGCGAGTCAGCTGCTGGCGCGGCTGGACGCGGAGCGCGCGGGCGCCGCCGTGGGGCAGCCGCTGCTGTCGCCGGGGCCCTGGCTGCAGCACCACAACCACACGTCAGTACACACGATTTTACCATCGGACATCCCAGCAGATATCGACCACCCTTACCGTAAGGGCCCCTACGGTACCGGGTCGAAGCCTCCCTGAGCTGAGGGTTGGTACGAAAGCGTCACACCGGGGCTCTAGGAATTAGGCATGGAAGATACGGGGTAGGTTCTTTAGTCTGTAAGAGTCTGACACTGTTTCCCGCTCCGCCCAAGAGCGGGATTCGTCATTCGATGATTTTTACCTACCATAAAAAAACCACCCTTACGTTGAGACATCTACGACCCGGACTAAGCGTTTTGTCTCCTCGTTTATACCAAGGGACTGGAACAGTTTGCCTGCTGCAGTCTTTCCGTCCGATTGTAATTTGGGTGTCTTCAGGCTAAAGTGAATAGACTGTTAATGAAATAGTGCACCTCACCATCAACGATAGTATCACTGCTTACTATTAGGTGGGATCGCAGTCAAGCATTAGTTAAAAAAAAACACGCACTCACTCTTTAGCGCCGAGACACACCGGAATAGCAGCTATGCGGTGACCACCTTCAGTGTTAAAGAATTTTAAACTTTATTTACATAAATACTTACCCAAGTTTTCAATGAAAATATTTCTTTTCATAGCATGCTTTTATAGCGCGGTGTACACCTATATAATTAAAACTCATCAAGAAGAATCACACGAGCCTGAGGCAAACTCGATGAGGTTGTGTCGTTTAATTACAGAGTTCGTATGGCCACCTTCCGGTTCCATCATCAGATCAACTCCACAAAATAATAATTCTGCATTGTCATCTAATTGACACCATGCATGCAGAATTTCAGCTCAATCGGTAACCGGGAAGTGGATCAAATATAATTTACAAGATTTGACTTCAAACATCGGGACAAGTGATACTAAATAAATGCTTGTAAATAAACCAGTATCGCTTGAAAAGCATAAAAAGGTAGCTCTATTCGCAGCTGTGGCCATTCCGATATAACTGAGCTCTTAGGCATGTTTTACCAGACGGTTTAACAGTACATTATGAAACACTAGCTTTTGCCTGCGGCTTCGCCTGCGTGGTAATGGGGTTGGGGTTGGGGTTTCCGGAATAAAAAATAGCCTATGTCCTATTCCGGAGTGTATCCTATGCCTGTGCCAAATTTCATCCAGATCCGTCCAGCCGTTTTGGCGTGATTGAGTAACAAACATCCAAACATCGTAACTTTCGCATTTATAATATTAGTAAGATACGTTTAAATGTTTATGGTTACCGCCGAGGCGGTGTTTAGACCTGAGTCTTAACCTCTCGTATACCGATGCGCAGATCTACGCGAGACACAATCGCTTTTTATTTGTGTCTCTAATCACGGCATACAATAGGTTAAGAGAGCCAAGGACAGTAACCATCAATACTCATATGTATCATTCCACGTTTAGTTTAGATTTTTTTCTGTGCTATAAACTAGTGCTTGACTGCGATCCCACCTGATGGTAAGCAGTGATGCAATCGTTGATGGTGAGGCGCACTAGTTTAATAAGAGCCTATTCACTCTAGCCTTGAAGACACCTAAATTATAATTGGATAGGAAGAACGCAGCAGGCAATTTGTTCCAGTCCTTCGATATGCTTGGTATGAAAGATGAAGCAAAACGCTTAGTCCGAACCGTAAAGGTTTCAACAACGCAAGGATAGAAATACTCGCCGTGCGTTGTCAGATGATAGAAAATAGTTTTATGATGAGTTTTGTAACATTCTATCTTTGTGTGTAGGTCTCCTTGCGAGCGCTGGAGTCCCGAATGCGAGGCCCGTCTGCGGGCGCACGCGGCGCGCCTCAAGGCGGACACGGTGGCGCTGCGGGACACGCAGCCCGCGCCCAAGCTGTTCTCATATCACGGTGAGTCACACCACACACCAGGGGCAAGCCAAGGCGTCAACGGCGCGCCTCAAGAAGTTGTCAGCAAAGCCGTAGGGACTCTGCAAAAGGGTCGAAGCCTACTGGGGCCCAGGGGCTCTTTCTCTTTTTGAAAGGAAGGCTTGTGAAGGCAGAGAAGGAACGGGGTGGGGTGTTTAGTCAGTAAGAGTCTGACACTGTATCCCGCTCCGCTCAAGAGCGGGATTCGTCATTGGATGATTTTTGCCAACCATAAAAAAACACAGATCAGGGTCAAGTACTACATAAGCTCTACTGGGGCCATGGGTTCGATTCTGAAAAGAAACCCTCGAGGCGGTGGAATGCAAGGCAACGAAGGAATATAGGAGTTGGATTTAATCAGTAAAAGTGACTAACACGCCCGCCCGCTCAGCCCTAGAGCGCGGGAAAAATACTTTTAGTACGCGACAAATAAGTTGAACCCGTTACTATAGTTAGGCGCTGTAGACAAATAAGAGTAATGGTAAAACCTAGGTCACTATAGAAGATGGTCTGATGCGAATGTGTAACAAACGACATTTTTCAATATTCTTTAGAAGATGAAAACGACTTTTTTCATCATTCTTTAGAAGATAAAGACGACGTTTTTCAACATTCTTTAGGAGATAAAAAACGATGCTTTTCAACATTCATTAAAAAATTGAAGATGCCGTTTTTCAACATTCCTTAGAAAATAAAGACGACGTTTTTCAAAATTATTTGGAAGTTAAAAAACATTGTAGCATGTAATGTTTGTGAAAATGAATAATATAGTGAGTTGGTATTGTGTGTCAGACATCGAGGAGTCGGAGCTGGGCGCGGGCTGCAGCGCCGCCGACATGGAGGCGGCGGTCGCGCTGCACGACGCGCTCGCGCACGCCACGCTCAACAACAACAACAACAACGAACACAAGGTACTACACCATCACTACTACATACAACATTATGTTTAGTACATGCGAAACCAGAATATAGTTAGTTCAGCATCAGTAATTGAAATGATTCCAATAATTTTTACACCATGTTAGAATTTTTTCTCAAAAATATTTTAAATAGAGTCATGGCAATGCGGAAGCAAGTGCAGTGCAACAGCAGTGGTGACTTATCGGCCCCGACTTACGAGTAGTAGGTCGCGGGTTCAAACCCAGCCAGGCGCATTACTTTGTGTTATTTATTTCATCACCACTGCTGTCATAACGGTGAAGGAAAACATCGTTAGGAAATCGACATGTCCTAGAACCAAACATTCGTAGACATGTGACATCCACCAATCCGCTCTGGGCCCGCGTGGTGGATTATGGTCCATTCCCTCTTCTAGAGAGGAGGCCTGTGTCCCAGCAGTGGGAACATTAAAAAGGCCCAGTAACCCATGTATTCGTGCGGACAACCAAGTAACACAACAATCTCATAACTTTGTGATTTTACATGATACGCGTATTCAATTTTTTACATAGATTCGTTACATAAAAATATACGTGTTCCAAGTGTCACATACACTAAAACTTGAAATTGTAAATACCGTTACATTATAATTTATTGGATTGTTGCTTGCAACGTACCGCTCACAATTTAACGCATTATTTTTCGGTAGATTATAATCTGTCGAAGTTAAACCGGCAAATTGTGAACAACGCATTCATTGTACTTATTTACGTGGCTTATAACGTTCCAGAGCTCGTCCTCCCGACGCCGGCGCGCGCGCCCCCGACACTGGCTGGACGCCTCCGAGACCGACCTCTGAACGTTCCCTCCTCACGACCCGCACGAGCGTTACACCACTCTACGCCATCGCAATAAGGTAGCAATTACAATGAGCGACACAACGTGTGGGCGAGACGGAGAGAGCTTCGTGTTGTACCCAACGTGCCATATTACCGGCTTCTACAGAGAAAGACGATCATTCATCTATATATATAAAAAGCGAAATACTGATTAATCACGATATCTTAGAAACCATAACACACATAACATACAAAGGGCCCTGCAATCCACACTGGAAGTATCCTCACCCACCAACAGAATTGAAACGTTATAATTCTAAAGTAACGTAACCTAAAAAAAATTATGTATGGTACAGTACGGCCGTTGGATCTTGGCGAGTTTGAAGTTAGACTCTGCTAATTTTAGCGCTTGAAAACTCTTGAAAAAAAAAAATGGTTTAAACAAATAAATGCAATTTACTCTTGTTATTGCTGTTAAAAACTGTTGTTGGCATTTTTTTTTTATATACATGTACATGGGAACACATTTTAATATTATTAATACATCGACACAAATGCTTGATCATATTATAATAGATGACTAATACTAAATGTTTTAAAAAATAAATACTTTACTTCAAAAATATTTTTTTAAATTAAATAAATACTCCATATATTTTAATAGGAATAACACGCATCTCATGTCTGTTGGAGGGTGGGGACGGTGCCCATACAATTTCCGACATCCTCCTATAGGAGATTCTTTATAGCGACAGTTTTTGTCGTATATTTTCGACAGAGGCAGTTAGAAGATTAATATTTAAACTGGGAAGCTCGTCTGTAGTGCAAAGTTAATCTCTCATGTACTAACTTCATCTCGAATATTTTAAAATAATTTGTTTGTTTAAATTGCTAGATATGTTCTCACAACTGTGTATAATGATTTTAATGAAAAATGATTGAGGTTTTAGAGATAACAGAATATGATGAAAGCTAAACTTGCTAAAAAATAAAAGGCTCATTTTGACATTTGAGAAAGCCCCTATAATGAAATTTGGAACAAAACTTAAGCATTTTGGGAACACATTCATTATACGTACAGCTAAGGAGTGGAATTCCCTGCCGGAGTCTGTGTTTCCTGATAGCTACAACCTAGGGGTGTTCAAGTCAAGAGAGAATAGGTTACTTCTAGGTATGCGCGCTCCATCGTCGACCACATCATCGCTTACCGTCAGGTGAGATTGCGGTCAAGCGCAAACCTATCAACAATAAAATAATTACAAATTAAGTATATATATACGGTATAACGGTAACTTAAATTAAAAATATCAAATGTCAAAATAAGCATTTTATTTTTTGTCAACTTTATCATAAGTTGAAATGAATGTGTTTGTGTATATTTTTTATATGATTTGATAAAAAAGTGGTTGTTTTATTATAATTATTTGTTAAACTAAATTGTTTAATGTTATTTACTAAGAGGCTACTGATTTGTCTCACCGAGATACTTAGCATTATTATTTTTTAAGCATTGTGAATTGTATTGGAGTCTTCCCGTCCGATTATAATTTAGTTGTCTTCAAGGCTAGAGTGAATAAGCTCTTAATAAACTAGTGCGCCTCACCATCAACGATTGCATCCCTACTTACCATCAGGTGGGATCGCAGTCAAGCACTATTTTATATCATACTAGCTTCGCACGGGTGTAACGGTGATATTAAAAACATGCATGTATTAAACATACAAACCTTCCTCTTGAATAACTTAATCTATTAATAAAAATCGCATCAAAATCCGTTGCGTGCTTTTATAGATCTAAGCATACATAGGGACAGCGGGAAGCGACTTTGTTTTATACTATGTAATGATAATGATTGCATGATCTCGATGAGACAAACCTCAATAATGACTTACTATCGACACTAACTGTACGGTTAAGTATTTAACTGCATGTTAACTGGCTCACTGTACATACTCCTAACTCCATCGGTCATGTCTATGCTAACTGGACTCCGGTGCGACCGGATGCGGAAGTCATATCTTTACCTATATCTCATTGTGAATAATCTGATTCTAGACGAAATCTTAATGTCACCTCTATACGACAATGTCTTACAAACTCTAGTTGTTTAAGTAGTTAACTATTCGTAAACAATCTTTACAAGTATTTTATCTAATCAATGAAAATGGTTTTTTCATAACAAGCTTTTATACCGCGGTATATATCTATTTAATTAAAACTCGTCAAGACGAATCACACGAGCCCAAACTAGATGCGGTTGTGTTGTTTAATTACAGACTTCCTTGAATGATGACCACCTTCCAGTTCCATCATCAGATCAACTCCACGACATAATAATTTTGCATTATCATCTGATTGACACATGAATGCAAAATTTCAGCTCAAAAAACCGGGAAGTGGATCAAATATAATTTACAAGATTTGATCACAAACGAAGAAGAGATTGATTGAATTAGGGCTAAGGGTTCGTGTCTGATAGGAAGGCTCTGGTCCTGGTATGTATGGCAATGTAGGAACGGGGTAGTTTGTTTAGTCAGTAAGAGTCTGACACTGTTTTCCGCTCTACCCAAGGACGGGATTCGTCATTGGGTGATTTTTACCTACCATAAAAAAAACATCGGAATGAAACTAAATAAAAGCTTGTAAAATGTTCACAATTATTTATTTAATTAAATTTAAATAATGTTATAGAAATATTGTTTACATTTTGTTAACTCCCTAAACAAACAAAGTATACCATGGTGCGGATGACACCTCTTGCATTCACACAATATATCTACCCATCCCTTTCTCTCATCTTAAAGATGCATATTGTCGTCCTGCTCTTACCCTAACAATGTAAAAAGACCCTTAGTGATCATAGTACAAAGTAATCTGTTGTATGTGTCAGGCATCTGCTTCGCGTAGTGTCCGAGTGACGAGCGCTGTAATATATCTGTGTGCTTGTAATATTGTCAGCATAGCTTGCTTCATACTAGAGCCTTTTGCGCAGAACTGAGGGTGGTACGAGACTATTTGCTAGATAGGTAAAATTTTATGTCGTTCTCATATCGTAGAAACAAAAACTAACCTAACTTCGGCCACCTATCCTGAAATAACGAATGTGCGTTATGTTAACGACATAATATGTATTTGTTTACTTATAGAATAACATACTGTCTGTGGAAAACTTACTGCAGTAGAACACAGGTGTCAATCAAATAAAATATAGGTATGCATTTCAAGACACATGTATTTATTTGTCATTTAACCTTTTCGCCGCCAACGTACACAAAACGCAATGCCTCGCCGAGCGCCAAGCTATAAATGTATAACTAAATGTACAGTAAACAGTAGTGATGGGGATATCGTCATATCGATGAATAAGATTTGTACGCGTAAAGTTAAGATTTAAAGTTGATTTTACGAATATAAATAAAAACTGATTAAATATTTCCAGATTTGTTATATTCACAGTATCCTTAATAAGAAAAAACAGTTTAATTTATGAGTATCAAAGAAACTAATACATAACTCAATTAGAACTACAAAGAATGGGGTACATCTCTATTTGTTTCATGATCTCATTCTTTAACTTCATATCAAGTTATTGGCACTGAGGGCACGTTGAATTCGATTCTGATCAGGGATGGGGTCTATGGTCTTTCTTTCTTCTATTTTTGTTTATTCCTGTTTTTTTAATAACTTCAGTCAACGTTTTTTACCGTAGGTATCTAAGTGGCAGAATTTCGAATTGTTTTTAAAGTGTTTTTTGAAATGGAAAGTAGATAAGTAGGTATATATTTAAATTCTATCACGCTTGTAGCCGTGTACTTATCAAAGCATTGTTTTTTAAGTGTTGTTTCTGTTCTTTTCTTAATTCATGTATCGGTAGCGTTTACCCATCTGCGCGCGGGGGACTCCGCGCAAAGGTTGCGTTTCTCTATTTACCCACGACGGAACGGAGCAGGTATATGCGTTTAGGTTGAGAGATGTTTGTGTGTGTGTTTGTGCAAAGTAATGTTCCCACCTATCTTCTAAACTAATGATCCGATTTTGATGCGGTTTTCAATAACAGGTTTGTGTTTGATGAGTTCATGTTCTTAGATGGTGTCATAGCTGTAACTCACTAGGGGGCGCCACAATCTTAGTTCTTGTGAAAAGTAATGTTCCTACCTATCTTCTAAACCAACGATCCGATACTGGGTTCACCGAACATTTTACATACTTATTTGAATTCCTACTCTTTGAATGAATAAACATTATTATTATCATCCAGTTAGACATACCTCAGAATTATCTTCTGGTTCAATATTCTCCACAAAATACACCGAGTCCGATTCCACACCTTAATTTACGTGTACAAAGCATTATCGTTCGTCCTGCTTCAAAGGCTCTTTTCCATCGCCGCGAGCCACAAACTATCGTCACGCCATCTACTGACTAGAGACAGAACCACTGTCGTTTATGTAAATCGTTGTCACCGCTGTCGGGAGACCGGGACATGGTCAGCGCATAAAAACTTTACGTTATTTAACTTAGGTAACTATAGTTCGTTTTTTAATTCTAGACTACGTTTTGACAACTGAGAATGTCACATTTTAGAAATATGTTCCCAATTATCTGGAGTTTGACATTTTAAGTTGTCAAATCGTAGTCTAGGATTAAAAAACGAACTATATTTCACTTTTTTCAAGACTACCTCCTAACTCTACAACAGTAGCGGCTGTTTCAAAGGGGTGTAGTAAAAGAAACTCTTGTTGCTTGGACTTAAGGTTCATTTTAATATGTTTCGAACGCGACTAGACCCTGTAGGCTAATATAATGAAAGTCACGTCTCTACCGTGCAATGTATTACGAACTTAAGATCTGTTATAAGTAAGTTTAAAATCGCTTGTCCGCTATCACAGAGCAAAATTTAGTTGTACCACAAAAGAGAGTTATCTATTATTTTGAGGTACCTATTTTGTGCTTGTACTTTTGCGGTCATTTCAGCCAGATCACCCTAAAAAAAATCGCTTAAACTCTGTGGCGCGTTGCCAAACCAAACCTTTGAAGTTTTTGTTTTCAATGCAAGCAAAAATGAACTTACCGTCTTCAACGGTACCTATAGCAAAAAAATCTTGATTTAGTATGTTCTGACCATGTGACAGTCTCCGTATAATTATAAATATGAGAATAGAGTAAGTTGGCTTGAGGAGGACCCCGCCCAAGCGTCGCGCGCGTGCAGGTGCGGACGCGGCGCGTTTTGTATAGACAGTGTATTCTACAGGTCGCTTGCGATAGATACGTAGAACTTTATTATTGTTGCAATGTTGTACAAACAGCTACAGACATAGGTAGACATGTTAGTCGCCACTTTAAAACAAAAGTAGCGCTGTACTAAAATGAGATTTTTTAAGCGCGGATATAAAACAATTCATACGAGCCCAAAACTCGACTTTTTAAGGCCAGTTGTGGCTGAGTGGAACGGTCCCAACTTACGAGTCAAGGGTCGAGTGTTCAAACCCAGCCAGGCGTAGAAAACATCATGAGGAAACCGGCATTCGTAGCCATGTGACATCCGCCAACCCACCTTGGTGCTATGATGCTAAAAGTTTCAGTGTACAAATTTATTAGATAAGAAATTAAGGAATATTATAGTTTATTGAGACAAATCCGTTTTGTAAGATATCAAGTAATGAAGAATATTACAATACATACAAGATATGTGCCCAGAGCAGATGTCAGTACTATACAGTGCTACTTTTGTTTCAAGGCTGCGAATTGTCCATCTTGGTGACTTACATCAAAGAAATCTAAAGCTCACCTTGAAGTCAATTTTATGTTACATATATTATAATACCTTATATTATATATTGCTAAGTGTATAAATTATAATACAAAGTTTTCTGTTCAATAAATGTAGAATCTATCAAATAAATCTTATGGAGATATCTTCAATAAGATATAGTTTAATTACCATTGATAATGGAACTCCATCCTCAATCAGATTAGACAATAAAACAAACCTTTTTTTTACAGTTTCAATCGATTTTGACATTTATTCCGTGTACATAAGAATGGCGCTAAAAGCAAAAAGTGATTAAAATACCAACTATTTACCGCGACCGCCATTTGTCATGTTACCAACGCGATAAGACTCAAACTCGGTTGAACGGACTGTACGAAAGGTTTGTATACGTGGCTAATCATACTGCGGATGAAGTATAAATCTAACACAAATCTTAAAATGGATAGAGTCAAAGATTGCCGCAAGAATTGCAATGAAAAACGAGCTGATAACCAATAACACAAATATCGATGTGAAATGTAATATAATCATCGGCACACAAGTTGAACCATCACGTCGGTCCACTTTGAACGCGCAGTAACCGAATTTCGAGTCTCAGTCGTAGTGGGTAGCTGCGTGTAACCATAGCCACGGGTTCAACTTATCTGCCGCGTGCTATACTAAACTATAATATATATAAATAACATTGTTGTATGAATTAAAAGACTATAATAAGATTAGAATCCGTCAGATGGTCATAGTTAATGTTCTGTTAGTGATATGAGATGTATAGTAACGTATGGACTGTATAAATGTATGTACGGAGGGCGGTGGGAGGACGGAGGGCGGGGGAGGGCTGGTGCTAGTTATTACGGTAATTATTAATTAACTATTGAAATAAATATAACTACGGAATAATTCGTTTGTTTTTATTTAAATGAAAATCCTTCCCTAATACTGCGTGTTGCCAGTGATGACATATGGTTCTAAAATTTGATTGGCCACAATGGGTCTCAATAGAATATTTAAGGTTATCCAAAGGGCTAAAGGCCTACCCTCTGACTTTGCTACGCTCCTATCGTCAACTTCGAACGTGGTTTAAAAACTTTCCTGGAAAAAAAAAATGTTCCAGGAAATACGTGATTTTTTTAAAACCCTTAAAAGTTTTTGAGATGTGCAATGCTTTCATAGAACTACTTTATTTATATACATTATGGAGGACCAAAGTTCACGTAAAGTATCAGATTTTTAGAGGTCTTTACTGGGTTTGTTTTACACAAATTTGCGTTTAGTTTTTCTATAAAAACCTAGATAATATCTACAAAATATTTGTGTATCCAAAATCACGTGATTATTTATTGGGAACTAAAATAAAACTCTTGAAATAGTGAATAAATATTTAATGTATACATAATAATAATGATCTGTCGTAACAACAGCACGGCAGCGGACCTCTCACTCGCTCGTCTTGCATCTCGCTCGCACACAACGCTGCAGTGTTCGTTTTATAAAAACTTGTAACTGTCGGCTACGATACAACTTTATACAACGTATTATACAAGAGAACCCTTACAAGTGTCAGAGAATGTATTATACATTATTATACACTGCTCTTAATTCTAAAACAACAAATATATCAACTTTTTAATCCATATTTACAATAGATTTATAACATTTTTACAACTACCCGCGACATGAGCACGCGTACCATTCGCTATGACTTACACTCAGTCCCCATTTCAAGGTCGACCGCCATGATGGTTCAACTTAAGCGACGATTATAACAGATTTTCGGGTGAGGGCAGGGCTGCGCGTAACCATAACGAATGTTTCAACTTATTTGCCGCGAATTTTATTGGAGCTAGCAGTAGTTGAGCGATTAGCTGCTGCACTGCGTGCCGCGGATTCGATTCCCGCACGAAATAAATTTTGGTATGACCTTACAGATGTTCCGGTTCAGGATGGCTTGCGTGTGTGTTTACATACAGGAGTAAGCGATAATTAGAGCTGAAGTAATATTACATATCTGTATTTGAAAGTATAATAAAACTAATTTCAGTATTCTGATCTGTCAAATATGCTCATTGGAATCCATTGGTATATCCGTGACGTCTTAGAGCTATATAGTCAATAGGTTTTGCTCACTTTTGTCTTTTTATTTTCGGTGGGAAAATCACCCAATGACATCAGCAGTGCGCTCTTAAAAGGGGCGGTAGAATAACTCTAAGTTCATATTCTGTTCTCATCATGAACCGATATCTCCGAGTACTAAAACTTGATAAAAAATTATTAATCAGATTGACACCAGATCATAGTGTCTGTAACAAATCTAAAAAAAAAAAACTAATAATTGACTGCAGGTGATCGAAGAACCTACTACGAGCTCGCGATCCATTTGACAACCTAATCTGACTTGTTAGGGCCAATGCTACGAAAAGCGGGAAACTATGTGGTCTTATACAAAACTGCTCCGTCCCGACCTGCCACGCGGGTATACGTTGAAGGCAGCCTCGCCTCTGCCGCTACGTAATAAGACATCAAAGTTCTCCATCGATACGACTATATGCACACTGATAAAGTTGAACTAGCGACACTGTGCAGGTAATAATCCGGTTACAGTTACGGGGACCGCTCCAAACTACACACGAGGAAACTCGACGGCTGCCCGTGTTACGCAGCGTTGGCCCTTAAAACGGAAGGAGCTATATATGATGTATGCACGTCTTCTCGCTCGCGCGTTTAATAGAGTGACTCAAAAGATATACATTTCATTGTGAGAATTTAGAATACGTTGCTCCATGCAGCGCTGCGCCTCGTGACGACTCGCGGTGTAGCGCGACGCAGCGGTGCATCACTGGTCCGTCCGGCGTACAAGAGTCGCGTGAAGGCGAAAACTTTATTAGGCATTGAGTTGCTCAATTTTGCCAAAATATCTTCGATTTGACAGTACGACGTGACGTCACAACATGACAAGCGATCCTATTCTCATTTGGAACGCATTGTGTATTTAATTGAGAAAGCAACAAATGATACAACAGAATTCATTAACATAGTATTTATTTGAAACAATATACGCATAATATGCAAACTGTTTATATAGCTAGCGATACAGTCGCCCTCTGTTACATGTCAGCTGAACTATTGTGACTCACGAGCGTGCGTAAGACGACGAGCAAAGGGTAGCTCACCTTCCAGCCGTCCGTTAACCGCAAGTCCCAGCAGGGCCGAAGCCTACTGAAGCCATGGATAGTCCACAAGGGAACCTGGGCGCAAAGCAAAGAAGCAACATAGTGGGTTTATAGACGGTAAAATTGTAACACGCTTTCCCGTTGCACTCCAATGCGGGAGAAGTCATAAGATGAATATTTCCACCCAAATTGAGATTTCTGTTTTTCACTAATATTTAAAACAAAATTATAACAAATATATTTTTTTAATAATTCTTCTTACTATTGAAGAAACTGGAGTGAGAATCTGTGCAATAATTTCTGAGATTAGTAAGATATGTGTTTTCAAATTTCTCAATCATATAAAGTAAGAAAATAAACACAGCATTACTTTCAGTACTATTTTTATGTTGGGTAAAAAACATCTAATGGCAAATTCTGCCCTTGGGTGAAGCGGGAAACTGTGTCAGACTCTTACTGACTAAACAACCTACCCCGTTCCTACGTCGCCAGAGCCAGAGCCTCCCTTTCAGACTCACACCTTTGGCCCCAGTTGACTTCGTTCCTTCTGCTGGTTCCCTACAGTTTTCTGACAACTACTTGAGGCGCGCGGGAACAGTGCGCGCCGTCGACGACTGGACTTGGTCTGAAAGTTTACCCATTGCTCGCCGTCCGCAATCCCGCGCCTACGGTGGCCGAAAACCAGGATCGGAATCCCCGAGGCAGCATTATTGGTACTTCAAACACAGGCAAAGTCAGGCGTAAACACAAGCTAGCTATACAAACAGTGTAAATAAAACATCGAGTCTTCAAATCGGAATGGATTTTAGTGAAACAATTGTGACAATAACAACCAATCGTAGTAAACATTCAACATTATATATGTATGTCAGTATATTATATTATGTACATTTTTATTACTATTTATATATATATAATTTATTGTGTTGGAATGTGTCGCGTTACTGTACCCTCGCAGCTAGTTAATAATTAACAAAACTATATATAAAAGGAGAAACTGACTGACTGACATATCGACGCACAGTCGAAACTACTGGGACTAGAAGCGTGAAATTTTGCACAAGGCTTCCTTTTATGTAGGGGTTTTTACTGTAGGGGCCCAACAGGGTTAAAGCCTCCCGGGGCCATGGCTAATGAGAAAATGAACACCATTGCCTGGAACAAAGGCTAAGAAGGAACGGGGTGGGTCTTTAGTCAGTAAAGAAGTTGACATGAGATGATTTTTGCCCACAATAAAAAAATACTAATTTTAACCCCAGTTTCATTCCTTTGGGGGGACGAATTTTGAAAATTCCTTTCTTATCACATCATAAAAAGAACTTCAGTGCAAAATTTCAGCATTCTAAATCTTAGAATTTGCGCTAAACATGTATAAGTCAAGTTAGTCAGGTCTTTTATTATACATATAAAGTTGATATTTCTATCATCGTATGGTCACGACAACCTACAGCTGTGAGTCGACAGTAACGCGACACAGAGAGGGTCGAAGCTCTTTGGCAACCAGTCGAAGATAAACACTGAACATATAATACTCATCTCCACAATACCACCCAAGGGGAAAGACGATCGCATCGTAAATTCATGGTGGAAAGCAACTTTTTTTAATGATTATTCTACTGTCCAAGGCCGCGTAGCTTTAAAGATGTATCATTATTTATTATACGCTTGGTATACGTGAAGCAACTATACAGAACTATGAACTGTTTTTTTGTTTCATAATATTATGACAACTATCACACAACGTCGTCTAGTCCCGCACTAAGCAGAGCTTGTGTTATGAGTACTAGACAACTGATAATACAACTTATACGAAATTTATACGACAGATGGGCTTTGCTTAAAAAGAATCATTGTATTGTGTTGTATTGTGCTGGACTTGACCTGTTTGGCACAGCCGTGAGACATTAATATTGTTAATTTTATTTCTTTATCTATTTTTTTTAATATTAGCTTAAGATTGTAATGCATTTTATTGGTGATGCTTCAAGGAGTGCCAAATATACATGGTTTCTTTCTTTCTTTCTTTACACACCAATATGAACAACTTTTACTATGAGACCAACACAAAAATTACGAAAATAAAAAACTCGCTGCTCCATACATTTATAATCACATAACTCGACTAAATGTATAGAGCAGCGTGGAACGCCCATCTTTCGAATCAACTTTGTATATTTCTATATACAAACATATCTTCTTCTTGTATATATATAAAAATGAATAGCTGTTCGTTAATCTGGCAGAAACTCGACAATTGCTGGACCAATTTGGTTGATTTTAGTCTTGAAATATTAGTTTTAGTCTAGGAAAAGTTTAAACGGTGAGTATTAGGCGATAAAATGTGTGTCGGGATAGTTAGTTATAGATAAATTACACCCAAACACAGAACAAATGATCGTGCTCATCACACAAACATTTGTCCTGGGTGGGAATAAAACCCACGACCTCTGGCATAGCAATCACTAACCACTAGACCAACAGGTCAGTCACATTCTTAGTTCAATACGGTTGCTTCACGCAGGCGTAGACAAATACGCGTCTATAATGCTACGCGGCGTGGACAATACGCCTTACACA
Source organism: Mythimna loreyi (assembly GCA_029852875.1). NCBI lineage: Eukaryota > Metazoa > Arthropoda > Insecta > Lepidoptera > Noctuidae > Mythimna > Mythimna loreyi. Next base: position 12,306,890 of record CM056806.1, on the reverse strand, counting down.
GTTTATATAAGAGTCAATATGCTGTGTACATTTTCAGCATGTTACTTCGATTCGCTATCAATTCGCTTCGAATCTTACAAGCTATTTACATATCTATACACTCTCCTCAAGAAGGTATCTGCCGTCACATGTCACTCAACTTTCTCTTCTTTTCTTCTAAATATACGAATGGTCACACAGTGTCCTGCTTCTTCATATGTCTCTATCAGTCCTGGGTTCTACCTTAACGTGTTCTAGGGCCAAGGGTTCATGCGAAAGCGGAACACCGGAGCCCTGGAACTAAGGCAAGAAGGACCGGTGGGTCGTTTAGTCAGTACAAGTCTGATATTGTCTCCCGCTCCACCCAAGGCCGGGTTTCGTCATTCGACGATTTTTCCCACCATAAAAAAATCATGACGTGTTAAAATCAGTCTAGCAAGCGAGAAAGAGGGATGTTCAATGACCTGTAAGTTGTCGGTCGTTGCGTATTAACTACCTGCAGGTCATTGACTCGCTCAGCTGACGTTTACTTAAAGAAATTAATTCAAACTAAAAAAAGTACTTTGTTTTTTTTTTTGTTTTTACAAATCAATAGTGTTTCATGTACCGGATCGGTGGGTAAAAATTCAATCCAAAAAAATTCCCGCTCTTAGTTGGAGCGGGAGACAGTGTCACACTTTTACTGACTAAAAAACCCCACCTCGTTGCGTCTTTGCCTTTCATACCAGAGCCGAGCCTTCTTTTCAACAGTTTTTTTTTGTGGGCTAAAATTATCCAATGACGAATTCCGCTCTTGGGCGGAACAGGAAACAGTGTCAGACTTTTAGTAACTAAACACCCCACCCCGTTCTTTCTTTGCCTTTCATACTAGGGCCGAGCCTTCCTTTCAACAATTTAATATAGGTCGTAAATTGGATCGCATTAAGATCTCATAGTAGGGCCTGTGATCACAGCATTCAGCCTCTCTCTTCATCAGTCTCCCATCGTTCTTTGGTCTCTCTAATTTGTTCAACTTGTGACGGCAGTTGCCCACAGAGGCAACTTATAACTTTAACTATACAGTTTACAATTAGTTATACACATTGTATTCAAGTCGATCGAACCTGCGACCCGCAGCGCAGGAGCGGATCTCTCCGCCGCTGCGCTCACGTCACAATATAAACGTGGTTACGAATGAGTGATCTCGATTGAAAGTAATACTATACGATACTCTTCGAGCTTAATTCGCAAACCAACTTTATTTAACAGGCGGCAATTAAGTTGAACTCATTGCTAAGTGCAGCCCGTTTCAATTTGAGACCTGAAAATCAGTTACTGCGCATTGAAAACCGACCGCCATTATAGTTCAACTTATATGACGGGGTAATCCTCAAAATCAGTTATAATTTACTGATTTTAACGTCTTACGCGAAATAGCAATGGTCCAACTTATACGGCTGCGTACTATATATGTCTTTGTGTTTCAATTATTATGTGCCAAAAATATGTCTTAAATATATCGTAGTTTAAGATGTTCCAGCAATTTGACTATACCTCCCATCTCTTTCTACCCACACTCGCTAGAGCGAGACAGCATTACTTTCAATCAAGATCCTTCATTCGTTCACAATACATTATCCTCTATATCATACAGTTCGTTATATATCTAGTGTTGAGATCATAGGGGAAGGGGGGGGGGAGGAGGTCGAGGGGGAGGGAGGAGCACTCTCTGGGACACGGACACACTTGGAGCAGTCGCCTCTCTCGGGAGAACACCAGAGTTCTGAAGGCAACAGGCTTGCCTTCCATTGACATATAATTAGCGAAATGTGGGTTATTTTTATGTCCTAGAACCAAGTCCAAGAATTTTGAAGACATGTTACATCCACCAACACGCACTGGGCCCGCGTGGTGGGTTGGTGGAACGATGGATGCGAGACGCACAGGACCGGGCGTTGTGGCGGCTCTTGGAGGCCTATGTCCAACAGTGGACGTCTGCAGGCTGAAATGACGATGCTGAAGATGGTAGACTTAAGTAGCTGTTTTCTGGTTGGTCGGACAAGTTTAAGGTTCCTTCTGAACTGCTTTTTAGCCGTCCTTCTGTGTTAAGTGTTCTTGTAGCTACAGTCTTCACATATCTCACTAAACAATACGAGAGCAGTGACTTTCCCAAATAGGCACCAGTGGCAATAATTTATGTAATTTATTTCATCACCACCGCTCTCAAAACGGTGAAGGAAAACATCGTGAGGAAACCGGCATGTCCTAGAACCAAACTTTTGTAGACATGTGACATCCACCAATCCGCTCTGTGCCCGCGTGATGGATTACTGTCCTTTCTCTCTCTCTCCTGGAGAGGAGGCTTGATTCTCAGCAGTGGGAACATTATATATAGCCGCTTAGTTCACTTCTTTTGACCACCACATTTATCTCATAGGAGTTATAATAGATTGATCTTCTTCTAAGTCTGTATATATAACGGGCCAAATACGTTGTTGTTGGACCCGTTTCCATGTAGCACCTCACTTCTATTTAGATCTATTTAGACTGCCATATTGGTTTAACTTGTGTGACGAGGATTGTTGCTAGAAGGGTAGCTCTCTGGAGGCAACTTTAGTCTGGTATCAGTCATCAGGGCGTACTCCTCCACTGTGCTACCAGCAGCCGCTTTGATCAGGTCTATCCATCATATCCATCTTCCCTTGTATAACAAGGCGTTCGATGGAGTCACTTCCACCTCGAAATATGGCCATAGTATATAAAAACATGCCCAGTCCCTCGAGAATTCGATTCAAATGTATGGTTGGTGTCTTAAAAAATCTCTGATTTTGCCAAATTATGCTTTATGGAGTCGCTTCCACATCTTAAAAAGGCCAAATTATTAAAAAATACGCCCAGTTCTTCGAGAATTCGGTCCAAATGAATAGTTGTGTCCTAAAAACTCTTTCATTTTGCCAAATAATACTTTATGGAGTCATTTCCACCTCGAAATATGGCCATAGTATTTCAAAATTCGTCCATTTCTTCGAGATTTCGGTCCACATTGATGATTGTTGTTCTAAATATTCCCTCATTTCGCCAAATCATGTCATAAAAGTTACCTGTATGCTACGCTTACATCACACTGACACACATACAGTTCAATCTTCACAGTTCCACACAACACACTTGTGTTCCTTCCTCAGTAGGCACCGTGTCGTCGGAGAGCGCACAGTCACTGTGGTGAGCAGTCCGTGAGCCTGTGGCGCCACTGTGTCGCCACTGTGGCGCGACTGTGGCGCGAGCGTGGCGCCGCGCGCAGTCGCTAGCAGTCGTAGCGGGAGTCGTGCTGCGACTGGAGGGGAAACGTTGTCGTTAGTGGAGTTGGCAACGTTACCGTAATTACAGACACAATTACGAACAATAGGGACGAATTCACGGGATTCAAATGTTCAAAATTAAGCGGTGTATACAAGGTGTCATTGACATGTTAACACAAACGAATACCTTAGATCCAGTACATGATTCTAGACACCTCAGTGGAGGAATTTTTTGTCGGTTTTTTTTTTATTTTTTCTTTAAAACGAATTTGTTACATTTTTTAAAATTAAACTTTAATTACAATTATATTATATTTAATTTATTTATTGAATTACATTTCAATTTAAAAATGTTTTCGGGTTTGATTAAAATAACGACTTTATTTGCCTCCATGATGAAATTATCATTGGGATTGTTTAGAATAACGATTTTTAAACAGGTAAAAAAAAACAAAACTTTTTTTTTAAATAAAAAAAAGCCGACAAAAAACTCCAAAACACTGGGGTGTCCAGAATCATGAAATGAAATGAAATTTATTTGCTACGAATGCAGGTACATAAATATGGTGTTAAATAAATTATAGATCCAAAACATTCTACCGTCTCAGGCATGCAAAAATTTTGTAGTTTAGTTAATAATAAATTACAAAAATTACCAATTATTTAACTAATGTCAAATGATAAAAATGTGCAATTTACATCTACACTAATATAATAAAGAGGTAAAGTTTGTTTTTTTGTTTTTTTTTTTGTTTGTAGGAGGTAATCTCTGGAACTACTGGTCCGATTGGAAAAATTTTAGCAACAATAGAAAGCTGCTTTACTCCTGAGTGACATAGGCTATATTTCATGTACGCGGGCGAAGCCGCGTACAAAAGCTAGTTAAATATAAAATCACTGAATTTGCCAATGAATTTAATGTGTTTTTCATGTACTGGATCTATGGCATTCGTTTGCGTTAACAACAACCCTGTACACGTCACCTATGGCAGTACGTACCTGCGGCGCGGCGGCGCCTCACGCGTACGTGTGTCGGCTGCTGGAGCTGGAGCCCGAGTACGACGCCTCCAGTCTGCAACACAACACGTTAGCTTGTAGTACGCGGCACATTACTTACACCCGTATTCACAAACGTTACTATGCGGTCTCACAGTGCTCGCGAGCGCACAGGGCAGGGTTTGTGAACTACGCAACACAAACGAACCAATCACAGAGCTCTATTTCAACGCTGTGCGTTTGCTTAGACAAGGGTCGGTTGAGTATTGTTTGTGAATACAGGTGTTAAACTCGTTGTTAAGGTCGGCGTGGCTGTGATGTTTCAAGTTGTATGACGAGGATTATAATCATCATCTTTTTAGCTGAAAACATGTCCACGATTAGTCTTAAGGCTTCCCTCAAGTGTCGGCATACGAATGGCTCTATCCGTCTCGCATCCAGCACATTCTTACAAATCTCAAAAAGTCATCGGTTCACCTTATGATCGGACGTGCTAACACTGCGTCTTTTGGTAAATTACGCGGCAGAAAACTTGAACTAAAATGGCGATCAGCCTTCAATGTACAGTAACAGATTTTCAAGTCCCAACCCAAGCGGCAACAAGCAACTGCTGCCATTTTAATTAACTTATTTCCCGCGTGTCTCGCTACTATAGAACATTTCGTTCCCATCGACCAGCTGGCCCCTAGCCAATAGTTTCGTTTACAGTTAGTTTAGGGTATGAATGTATTCGGTGGAAGGTCACTAGATGAATCGGGATAACAATTAATAAATGAGATACGTGTTCATGTAGACTGTGTTTAATTACGACTGAACTTACGTGGCGGGCGCAGCCGCCTCTACGCACCTATACACGCACACTCACAACTACATATCTATTACACACACACATACATTCCTGTTGTCCCTACAGTTAGCGCTTGTAGCCATGCCCTCAAATCCGCTGCTCGGATTTCATTTCAACACAGGAATTGGGGGCATGGTCAACTACAAGCGCTAACTCTAAACGAAACGATTGTAACTTGGCTAGAGGGGCTGTTTTGCAAGTAAAGCGTCCCGTCCATGGCAATTTAGTGTGGCGTTTCTTCGAGCTATGTTGGTATTAACTTGGTTCTCTTGCGGATTTCTTCACCGAGGCTTGACATATAGTATGTCATAATCAGTGTTAAGTTCCCACAGCTGAGACTCAGGCCTTTTTTCTAGGGAGAGAAAAACGCAGACCCAATGCCTGTTGCGATAATATAAACTAGTGCTTGACTGCGATCCCACCTGATGGTAAACAGTGATGCAATCGTTGATGGTGAGGCGCACCAGTTTATTAAGAGCCTATTCACTCTAGCCTTGAAGATACCCAAATTATAATCGGACTGGAAGACCGGAGCAGGTAAACTGATCCAGTTCTTCAATGTACGTAATAAAAACGAAGCGAAACGCTTAGTCCGGACCGTAGAAATATCAAGGGAGCTTACCTATAGTGTGGGTGGGCGGCTTGCTGCCGGTACAGGCGCTCGTGCGGGGCCTCCGCCGGCGCCGCGCTGGGCGACGGGGACCGCGAGGGACCCGCGCCGGCTACTGCGGGCCCCCCCGCGCCACCGGGGGCCCCGCTCGTGCGCCCTGTGTACCCCAGGCGCCGAGCTGTAAAAAAAAAGCGTAATGTCAAGATGATGTTTAAAGCGAATAAAAAATTCTTAATTGTATACGCAATATTAAGATTGATATAAATAATCGTAAACGAGATATAAATAATTTTAAACAAATATCTATGTATCATGTATTAGATTTGAACACTTCATAATATGGCCAAATAAAACTAGCCATATCGATTTAAATGTCAATATTTGATAATAATGAATTTGATAATATGTCGTCGACATCGACGTCTAAAGAACGATGGCCAAAAGTGATTGTTTTTTGTGATGTATAAAAGCCATCCAACGACATCCCTCGTCCTTTGGCGGAGCGGGAGATAATGTCATACTTTTACTAACTAAAAACCCCACCCCATTTGTTCTTGGCTCTTCATACCAATATCAGAAGCCGGGCCATGGCCTCAATAAGCTCGGCCTCTGCTCTTTCTAAAATCTGGCCACGACATATCTAATAAAGAGGTATCCATCTAAAGGAAATCAGGGTCAGAATTCCGGCGACTGGGACGTGAGGCCGTCTCCCTGACTAGCATGACAGCTTCGCACTTTGAGGTGACCGTCTGCCATTCCTCCTCGCTCTGGACCATGGCCTGTCCCCGCCTATGCCAGGGGCATACTTAGTTGTCTAGAGCTGGAGAGTAGGATGCAAGTGGACTCACAGGCCAAGTGTTGTGGAGTGGGCGTGCTGCGCTCGCTCACGCGCTGCGGGGACGCGCTCGCTCGGCTGCGCGCGCCTGCGGGGAAACACCAGTGTTACCAATACAAAACGAAAATACTATGCAAATGGGGACTAATGTCATAATAGAGGTGCACTAGTATATTATTATGATAATGACGACAACAACAACAGCAAAGAGAGAGCGCGACTAGTATGGCATTTGAGGGGAGGGCGCCAAGAGGGGGCGCGACTACGAGTAAGGCCCGTTAGTAAGTACAACAGCAGCAAGGGCGCCGCGCCCAGGGGGGCCGAGCCCAGGGGGGGGCGAGACGACGAGTACGTACTGTTAGTGGCATGCAGCGAGTGATGCGTCCTGTCCTGCGGCAGCGTGGCGGCGGTGCGCGGGGCGGGGGGCGCCGACGCGGCCGCCCGCGCGGGCGACGCGCCCAGCAGCAAGGGCGCCGCGCCCAGGGGGGCCGAGCCCAGGGGGGGGCGAGACGACGAGTACGTACTGTTAGTGGCATGCAGCGAGTGATGCGTCCTGTCCTGCGGCAGCGTGGCGGCGGTGCGCGGGGCGGGGGGCGCCGACGCGGCCGCCCGCGCGGGCGACGCGCCCAGCAGCAAGGGCGCCGCGCCCAGGGGGGCCGAGCCCAGGGGGGGGCGAGACGACGAGTACGTACTGTTAGTGGCATGCAGCGAGTGATGCGTCCTGTCCTGCGGCAGCGTGGCGGCGGTGCGCGGGGCGGGGGGCGCCGACGCGGCCGCCCGCGCGGGCGACGCGCCCAGCAGCAAGGGCGCCGCGCCCAGGGGGGCCGAGCCCAGGGGGGGGCGAGACGACGAGTACGTACTGTTAGTGGCATGCAGCGAGTGATGCGTCCTGTCCTGCGGCAGCGTGGCGGCGGTGCGCGGGGCGGGGGGCGCCGACGCGGCCGCCCGCGCGGGCGACGCGCCCAGCAGCAAGGGCGCCGCGCCCAGGGGGGCCGAGCCCAGGGGGGGGCGAGACGACGAGTACGCTGAAAAGACACGTTTGGTCGTTTAAATCCCATGAACACGTCAACGTCAGCTAAGCGAGTTAATGACCTGTAGGTAGTTGTCGGTCGTTGCGAATGAGTGGACATTCTAGAATCGTCATCCGTACTCAGCGCTGAGTACTCCGTATGTACTTCCATAGTTCTTAGTTGATATGGGAATTTATACTTTGTCATCGAGTTTATAAAGCCCGATAAAATTGACACAACATCGACGAACTCAACATTAAATTCATCATTAGTTGATTGATTCAACTGACAAAACTGTTAAAATAACAACTTGGGTAGCTGAAAAGATGCTTATAAAAGCTGCTCACCCCTGATGACGGAGAGCTCGATGGCGGCGCGCAGCTCGTCCTCGTCGGCGCGGCTGCGCAGGCACGACATCGCCTGCAACACCAGCGCACGCACCGCACGTTACACGCACCGCTCCACAAGCAACACGCTTACACACTACCACTTGTACCCACTCACCTCTACTTTACCACTGTACAGGCTTTTTTATATGTTTTTTGTTTATTTAAGGTAAATAAAAATCATCCAATGAAGGATCCCGCCCTTGGGCGAAGCGGTAAACGATGTCAGACTCTTACTGATTAAACAACCTACTCTGTTCCTACATGCTTATACATATCAAGGTCATCGCCTGCAACACCAGCGCACGCACCACACGTTACACGCACCGCTCCCAGCGCAACACGCTTAGCACGCTACCACTTGTAGGCACTGACCTCTACTTTACCAATGGATAGACTGTATCGTATTGCTGGGGTTGTAATGCCCAACAGTGAGAATGTTATGTTCCTTGAAGGTTGTTATGATAAGTTATTGTTGCAAACGAGAAGACCAACGTTTCCCTTGATGGATTTATTGATAACTAATATAATTACATAACTCATCATCTTCCTGCCCTGTGATAACAAAGAAATCGAAGGCGGGCCTTACTTGAAACTATTGTAACTTTGCTAGGAGGGCAGAGAAAGCCTTTACAGTTCGCAGAGACCTGTGCCTTACTCCCTGTATATAAAAACTACAAAAGAGAATTTACTTTTAATCAAGGTACAGAACATCAAAGTACTTTTCTACAGTACGACCGTCGAATCTTAGCGAGTCTGAAGTTAGGTTTTGCGAATTTTAGCGCTTGAAAACTGAATATAATAAAAAATAAATATAATAATAAACAGTTTGTAACAGCAATAACAACTTCAAATGGCATTTTTTTGTTTAAAGTTTTAATGTATTTTTTTACGAATTATCAAGCGCTAAAATGCGCAGAGCTAACTTCAGACTCGCCAAAATCCGACTGACGTACTGTACCTTGTGTACATTCCCTCAAGATCTTCTAATCTAGAACAATGCGAAGTAAGTATTATATTAAGTAACTCACTGGCGTGTGCTCCCGCTGTTGCCGCGTGCTCTGTGCGGTACCCGCCCGCTGCGCGCGTGAACCTGTCGACAGCACAAGTTATAGTACAAGGGAAATAAGTTGAACCATCATGGCGATCGACCACGAATTCACTTTAAACTACTTTTTTAACCAAACTGTCCACGGCCCGTAGTTTCATAGATGCGTATCTGTCATCATACGCTTGGTATACGCAGGCGTAAAGCGACCATACTATGAATGATATATATAATATTTATTCCACTACTATCACACAACGCCATCTAGTCCCAAGCTAAGCAGAGTTTGCGTTATGGGTACTAGACAATTAATAAACATTTCTTATATATTTCTAAATACATACATATTATAGATAAATTGCACCCAGACACAGAACAAATGATCGTGCTCATCACACAAACATTTGTCGTGGTAGGAATCGAACCCACAACCTACAGCATATCAGTCAGGGCCTCTAACCATTAGACCAACACAGTCCAGTCTAATGCTCCCGTGTTGCACGCAAGCTTCACGCCAGTATAGCGTGCTGGCGTGTTCTAAAACATCTAAGGGCGCTAGGCGTTCATGGACAGTAGGTTACCGTATGATAACGCACCAGGTCTCGGCGTGTGCGTGGCGCCGTCTCCCAGGTCCAGTTGCAGCACTCCACCGCCGCTGTACTCTGCAACCACAACACATTACCATTACTATTGCATCACTGCTTACCATCAGCTGGATTCGCAGTCAAGCATTAGTTTACAGCAAATACAAAATCTAATGACACAAATCCCGCGGGCGGAGAAATAGTGTCTGACTATTACTGACTAAACGACCCCCCCCCTTTTTAGCCTTCACACTAGGGTAGCACCTTCCTTTCAGAAAACGGACCGGGTTTGGCCCTGCTAGGCTACTACGTTTGCTGACAACTCCTTGAGGTGCGCGGAAGTAGTGCAAGCCGTTGACGACTGGGCTTGGTCCGATCGGTTACCAGACGATCGGACGGCGAGCTACCCATTACTCGCCGTCCGCAAGTTCGCATCGGTAAAGTAGATTATAGTCCAGATAGCCACAGAGAAGCATTAGAGTTAACATAGCGCTCTGTTCGTTAAAACAACATCTGTAATCTTTTAATCCTAAATTAACTAATGAATTAATATTATTATTCCATTTATTTACATTTAAAATTTATTAAATACATTTTTAAATGTTTTTTACAAAACACGAAAAAACATATTAAAAAAAAAACAGCCGTTGTCATTATATTATGTATTTAGTTCGCTTATTATGCTGCGCTCCATTGCCCTTTGACAAATCTTAAGTTTGGACTATTGTTTATCAGTAAGTGACCAGCTTTGGGCACCGTAGGTTAGGACACTAATGGGTGTTAAGCGAATAGATCGGGTTAGGAACACCACGCTACGCTACATAATCCAAAAATAACAGATGTCGGGGAAAGAAACTGAGTGGGCTGGCCACGTCGCACGAATGCACCCGGACAGATGGGCGAAGATTGTCACTCACTGCACACCTGAGGGAGGTCGACCGCGGCGAAGGTGGAGGGACGATCTCATCATGTTCGCGGGGCAAACGTGGCCGGAGGTCGCCCTAGACAGAGAGGTTTGGAAGGAAAAAAGGAAGGCCTTAGGCTATGAAAAAAAAATTTAGTTACCTCTATGCGGCGCGTGTCGGAAGTAGTCCCTCGCAGTAAGGAGATGCGTATTCGCGTTGGGCGCCATGGCCACGTCGGGCACGGCGGCCGACAGCCGCGCCGTGCTGGCGCCGCACGCCGCGCCCGACAGCCGCGACGAGCTCGACGACACCGATTGTCTGCGCACGGAATACACATGTCTTCAACACGTGCCTCATAAACCCCTTCCTACATAAGACTACTACTTAAATCTTTGGTCCTATACAATTTTCCCTCCATGCGACTACCGCCATATAAATCCATTGAGGTTCATACACTCACATCGCGTAAATCATGCGCTTCCTGCTGAGTGCTGGCTGAAATCCGAGCTACATAAGTCGCGCAATTATCAAAGATGACGGAGCAATTCATAAATATTAAAGGTGAGCTCAAAATTGGGCTACTATTTTGAAAAAAAAAATATATATTTCTGGATCCCGTTTTTGTAAAAAGCTAAAATATATTTTAGTAAAAACAAAACGCACAACATTTTTGTTTATTCATTCCTACGCAATAAAAATATAAAAAAAGAAATAACCTAAAATCAGACTACGACAAAAAACCGACGCTGAAATTATGTCAAAACAACATAATACAGACAGTAACTGTTGTATAAAAATTGTGAATATATAAGCTAGATAGACACTGTCTCTTAAAAAACAGGATAGCCTAGTTTAAGAGGCAGGGTTACTATAATTGTATACAGAAATTTTTGCAACACACTGTAATGCCTAGAATAAGTCTACCCATTAGTTACTTCTCCTTGTGTACATTTCTGTAATTATTTTGGAAATAAACTTTATTATTATTATTAGTAAAAAAGAAAAACCGTAGTCACACGTTACAACCGCAATACTTAAATAACGCGTCGTTTTTTTGTCGTAGTCGGATTTTATTTTTTAAGATTTGAGTAGTCTTGTGTACGAAGGGTGCTAAGAAGTAGAAGCAGTACTGTAGCACCATCTATTATGCAACACTACCACTAATAACTTGATTGTAAAGACATGTAGCGTCATCTAGTCGCATAAAATAAATGTGACCGTCGAAATATATGGTTCTTTTGTCCAGGAACAGTAGTTGTCTGGATGTACAGTACGACGAAGTTAGGCTCTGCGAATGTTAGCGTTTGAAAACGCGTACAAAAATAAATGGTTGAAACAAATAAATGCAATTTGCAGTTGTTATTGCTGTTAAAAACTGTTATAGACATTTTATTTTTAACTTTATTTTTGTACTAGATTTTGTCAGCGGCTTAGCCCGCGTACATATAATATATCCTATGTCACTCAGGAGTAAAGCAGCTTTCTATTGTTGCTAACCAATCAATCGGCCCAGTAGTTACAGAGATTACCTCCTACAAACAAAAAAACAAACTTTACCTCTTTATTATCCTCCTGGAGTCTAGGGTGGTGCAAACTGTTACCTCGACTCCAGGAATAAGGCAAGGAAGGTACGGGGTAGGTTTTTTAGTCAGTAAAAGTCTGACACTGGTCTCCCGCTCCGCCCAAGAGCGGGTTTCGTCATTCGATGATTTTCACTTACCATAAAAAAAAAACCTCTTTATTATATAAGTGTAGATGAGTTTTCAAGCGCTAAAATTCGCAGAGCCTAACTTCCCACTCACCAAGATCCGCCGTCCGTACTGTAAGGTACAATATCTACGGTGGAATCTCCCAGTAGTAGTAGTAGTTTTTTCTGTTGCTTCATTTTATCAATGTTGTTTTTTTATTATTATTATTGCTTATTTTCATTTTCTAATTTGTTTTTTTTTTTCTTATTATTATTTTTTGTTTTAACTTAGATTAATTTATTTTTCTTGCGATTGTTTAGCGGATTAATACCTATAAACTTGTGTGAGGCCGCAATGTGGGTCCTGGTGACCTGTAGCACAGGTTTCTCCGAAACCTACAACAGGCACCAGCTCTCACAATGTCAACACATTGTGCATAGTTCTAATTTGTTTATTGCAACAAAACCATTGTGAGAGAAAATAAATGATACATTATAATTATATTATTAGTAACACAGTACCTGTGCTGCGCCGCGTCGGCGGAGCGCGAGCCGCCCTCTCTGCGACATGTGCCCGTTCGAGAGGTGTCTGCACAAATACACACATACACGCTATAGTCACACAATCTTAACAATTATATACATTACAGAAAAATTGCAAATACCGCAAGATTGTAAAAAATCGTGAGAAATTGTAAATCGTATTGAATTTGAAAGTGATTTAAAGATTTAGTTTCTTTCAAAGACATCTATTAAAGATGTCTTACAATCTACGGTCTTTTCAATATTTCGGTGACGTAATTAAACTATTTTTTTTTTTCAATACATTTTTTTTTTTTGCGTTACAATCTTTTATAGTGCGGTATACAGAGTGTCACTGACATCGTACCACTAACGAATACCATAGATCCAGTACATGATTCTAAAATTCCACCGCTGGGAGGTCCAGAATGATGTACTGGATCCATGGTATTCGTTTCTGGTACAATGTCAATGACACCCTGTGTAGAGACCAAAATCGATTTTAATTCGATTAGACATCTAAAAAATCAATTCAATAATAATTATATCATTTTAAGTTGGAGTTATTGGGTATGTAATATTCATAATATTGAGGGTTTTGAATTATTATTAAACAATTAATGCTGGGAAAAACATCAAATATCGATTTCACGTGTAGTTTAATATCAATTTAAGGAATCGATACATTGTTTAATATCGATTTAAACAAGTGTTCAATAAAGATATTTTTTTCATAGTATATTTGAACCCGTCAAGAAAGAATCACAAGAGTCCGAACTTAATGGGGTCGTGTCGTTTAATTTCAGAGTCCCTATATCCATCTTCCGGTTCCATCATCAGATCAACTCCACGACATAATAATTTTGGTTATCTGATTGACACACGCATGCAAAATTTCAGCTCAATCTGTAACTGGGAAGTTGATCAAATATAATTTACGAGATTTGATCACAAACTTCGGTCAGGTAAATCTAAATTATATATTATAGCTAGCTTGTGCTGTTCCACTGTTGGGCAAAGGCCTCCCTTCATTGTTTCCAGTTATCTCGGTTATTTTCGAAACGAAATAAAAGCTTTTAAATTTTTTTTGATTATTCGAAGTCTCTCTATAACCTAACACCTGGAACTTAAGGGCTGATGAATGAGGTTCTAAGATAGTGATATGACATATAGCAGGTAGACTGACCTCCTGACGCGGCGTGCTGCGCGCGCAGGCTGCCCGTGGACGCGCAGCGCACCGAGCCGCCCAGCGAGCTGCACATACACAACACATGCAATCACTACCATATATAACTATTTCTACATTAAATAATAGTGACTTCATTGTTGTCACTCAGATTTTATGCACCTTTAAAAAAATATTTATTATTTTGAAAATGATGAGGAAAAGAGACAGAGATAACGCTCTACGAAGCCGAAATTAGCCGATTGTCTCTTTCCAAAGGTCGATGTGCAATATTTATTGCCGGGTACTGTAATATTGTTAAATTGCCTTTTTTTAATTGACATTGTAATTATTTTTTTCTTTTTTTAAATTTCTTATTATCATAATTACATTGACATTATTTTTATAACTTTTTTTAACATTTAATTCTTATTAGTTATTACGGTACTACTTTTTTTTTTGTAATATGTTTTTGATCCTAGTTTTTAAGTTAAATATTCGTATACAATTGAAATTGTTCTTTAGTAAATAAATTAAGATACTGCCACACATTAATCGTTGCTTACTTGATGGGACTCTTGCCCCGTTCCTGACGGGGTCACCAATTTGGGGGGATGTTGATGAAAGTGAAGAGAGCGATTGTAGATTTACACAACATCAAAGATCCCACTAAGTAAGGAAGGAGTGGCCGAAAAGATGTATTATTGTTTGGTTCTTGTTCAAGTTTTTATCGAACACTAAGCGAATATGCATAATTGCATCGAATGCAAAAATGCAGGTGCACTTACCGGCAGCACTCGTGTCCGGGCTGCTCGTCCACGCACCACACGCGGACGCTGTCCGGCTGTCTGTCCGCGCCGCACTCCCACTGCTCCGCGTCGCGCTCCCTACAAACAATGCGTGGTGTTCATACTAGACATGATGAAGGGATTAGGTTACTTCTAGGCAAGCGTGCTCCATCGTCGACCGCATCATCGCTTACCATCAGGTGAGATAGTGGTCAAACGCAAACCAGAATTGATCGTCAAAATCAAAATTAAACGCAAGCGAACCCACAGGCAAAACCTAGACCACTAACTATACACTCATCGCTTACCACCACTGTAAGTTGAGTACCTACATGCAAAAGAGTGTATATTTCAATAAATTGATAATTTGAGCGTGAAATAGGGAAATGGGCGAGTTACAAAGTTTTTTTTATATAGGCTATGTTTTATTTTACTTTGCATCCCACTGCTGGGCAAAGGGCTCCCTTTTCTCTCTCCAAACTGTCGCGAAAAATTGTCAGATTAATACCAATAGGTTACCAGGAAGACAAAACGCGTATAATCTATGAATATGTGACGCGCTCGAGTATTCCATGTGACTATTTGTTTTTTTTTTTACAATTTTGAAAAACATGTTCCCCTTCCCCATTAAAAAGAAAACTTGTCATGGACTGTGTTTCGTTTTAGAACCTAATCTTCACAATCTAAGTCTTTTTATGGCGCTTTAAAACTGCAAATTTAGCATCCTCACCTCCCCTCCTATCAGGTGAGATAGCGGTCAAGCACAACCCTATCAACAATAAAAGCCATCAAGCGTAGCAATGTTCACCTGTCAGTGTCCAGCTCGGCGATGAGCAGCTCCGCGCACGCGTCCGGCAGCGACATCTCGCGGACGGCGCGCAACGCGATCTGTGCACAAACATAACACTCATCAAATTTAATTCTTACATGTGTTTATTAATATGAGTTTAACAAAAAAAAAAAGTACTTTTTTTAAATTTTATCTTTACAAATCCGGATTAACCTCTACGGGACTAAGGCGGCAGACAGCCCAGATTCTGTCAACAGTTACCGTCGCTGCGACTTGTTCACTCGTTCTCAAGTGATGTAGTCTCAGGATTGCGTTACAATTTAGAAGTATGCGGAACAGAGAGTAAAGTGCCACATACCTCCGTTGAAGAGGAAGGATCTTCCGACCAGACAGGTGTTACGTCTGGTGTTCAGAGACCGCTGATTTCGGGCTGTTCTATATGTTTTGATCACGCGGAGAACTTTGATTGAGCGCAGCAAGATTAGTTCTTATGTGTATTTGTAGATGGCACTACATCATTCCCTTTCGAAGATCGGAGATTGATGGTTCTTGATGCGTCCCAGGTCAGTGGGAGGTTGATGTTAATGCCGCAGTGAGTCGGGAAGATGCTGCAGGTTCCAGTGGGAGCTATGATGTGTTACACATACCTGCTTGTACACGGTGAGCGTGTCGTTGTCGTGCAGCGCGGCAGCTCGGCGCGCAGGCGGCGCGGCGCGCAAGTGGCGTGCGCGCGCGCGCAGCCCCGCCAGCACGCGCGGCGACACGCACGCGCGCGCCGCGCCCGCTAGTGACGACGTGGGAGACGATGAGCGTGGTGATCGTGCTCCCACGCGACCAGGCGCCACCTGCAAGCAACACGCGACTTATAGCTGTTGCAGGAAGAAACACAACTAGCACACCTACCATACAGGTCCCTCGAGGGTGTCATGAGGGGACGGGGATCCGTAGACATGTGAGGCTAACAGCCAAAACTCCCTTCTGAAGTTAAACTTCGTCGTCACCGGGTTTCTATCCTTCCCCGTGGTTGTCTGCGAGTATTTCAACGTCAAAAATATGGCTTGAGTTTCTCGATATACAGAAGCGCGAAACCGAATGGTGAAGGAATGGTTTGAGGAGGCAGAAACGGTCGTCCCAACGTCTAAGTCGGTTTAGACCCCACATATGAATACAGGACCAGTCCGTGATGAACAGCCCTGCCTTGACTGCGCGCGTTGTTGACTGGTACCTCATGAAGGAGCTGGAAACGTATTCACGTCTCCGCCCAGACCTAGACCGCGCCGGTCCTACAGTACCCGTGTGGTCCACGTATGACCACTGAAGCAGCTGGACCCGGTGCTCTTCCTGAAAGGCACGGTCGTACAGGCCAAGCCTGTCGACCAGCACCAGACAAGCCTGTCGCCATTGATATCGAGGCGGAGTGGTTCTGGGAGTGCGGCCAGGACCTGCCCTGGGACTCTGAACAGAGATCCACGGGCACGTTCCTACAAAATGGTGCGGGACAAGCTTCGGGTATGGGCTTCCCCGCTGACACAGAGTATCCGGCCCCAGCTTGTGGAGCTTGCTCCTCCGCCCATGGCTATGCCACTGGCGATGTCGACGCCACCACGACAGTGGTCCACACGAGCTCCCGCGCAGACGTACCGATGGCCCTAATGTTGCGAGAATGACGGTACGCGCGAAGTGACTTCATGAGTGTTAAGATTCAAAAGTCGAATTGACATCATTTTTGTTTTATACATTTTTAGTTCACATCAACTCGATAGATGGTGTTGTATATTTTGGTCGTACGCTAAATCACGGTGTTAAGATTTTCCGCAGTTACATGACCTCGCTTGCATGCAATAAAATCACTAGTTCTGAGCTAGGCCACGTGATGTACATCGATGCCTAGCACGCTCCTCATACGTTTTAAGGGAATCGTACAATGAACTAACCTAACCTTAAAATCGGTCACAATCCTCGTCAAACAAGTTGATCATGACAGTTGAATGTGAAATGGGAGGCGGCGCGTAACCATAGCAACGAGTTCGATTTATTTGCAGCGTCACTGTCTCGCGATAGATATCTTTCCAGTGTTCTTATATCTTCAGTATCAAGCATAGTACTCGATGGCGAAATAAGGAAAGTGGAAGAAGAATTCAGATCGGAACCCAACAAAGAAGGCTCAGGCGATCGTAGTCAGGAAGCGAAACTGCGATAGATGTACTAGATCACTGTATTAAAAACGGACCCGACCGAAAAAAACGAATACGGCTCATTGTTAATATTTTATTTAAAATTATAGTTACATACATACATTTGTAAAGTAATTAATTGTTTATAAGAAGACAACAAAAAAAAAATATATATTAAAGAACAGGTTAAGACAAAATATTTTATTTCACATGGGCCTACTTGATGGGCACTTATAAAACGTCAGAAGCTAGTAAATTGGTCGTTTCCTATGGAGAAGAACCGGCAAGAAACTCCATGGAGTCCTTTAACTTGTCCTTATTTAGCAACGGAAAATTAAAAAGACATTGCGTAAAGGGCTTAGTATCTAAGCAGGAAACATTGACAACAAACAAAGAAACGGCTTAAAGCACCTAGAGTATCAAAGTACAAAAAAACAAGTCTTCTTCTCAAGTTAGAGTAATAAATAGTACGGGAGGTACCGTTGCATTTTAAGTAGTGTTTACGCGCCGATCGGTTGCCATCTTGTTCTATAGATCTCGAATGACTGATAAGTGAACCAAGAGTAAGCTGACGCCCCCGCAGCGGGTGTAGGACTGAAAGACTATGGTAGTGGTAAAAAAAAAATGGTTGCCTGTAAAGTCGGTTTTACGGGCGAAGATTTTACGTGACAACGTCCTAATTCTCTAGTGCTGCGCGCGCGGCAGACCGATCATAGTTGAGTGGGAGAGAGACGCAAGGCATTCGGCGGGCCTCTCTCTCGTTCGGTGACTCATCGTAACGTTACCGAGCGTTACACTTTTTCATAAGTGACTCCCAGCCGCAACCTAATTTAAGACGTTGTCACGTCAAAAAATATATCAAGGCATAGTACAATCATCATCATCATCAACCTAGCGTAAGTCCCGGTTGCTACCTTGGCTTTCACCTCGGTGCCCGGGGTCCGCTTTCCTTCCTAGACGCTTCCACTTCGCTCGGTCTTTCGCGTCCTCTGCCGTAAGCCCATTAGCACGCATATCGTCCCTTACGACGTCGATCCAACGCCTCTTAGGCCTTCCTCGTTTTCCGGGTCATATCAAGGCATAGTACAATGGCGGTGATATTTTTTTTGTAGCTCAGTATAATGTAGAATATTTATGAAAAAAGTTTCAGCCGGCCTACTAAGACTTTTTCATTTGCAACGGTACTTCCTGGGCTAGTAGGAGTAATGTACTGACCATGTAGAGCGTGTCGGGGATGCGCTGCAGGTAGCGCTCGCGCCGCGCGCGCGCCAGCTCCGCCTCTGGCACCGCCTGGTCCTCCAGCAGCGCCTGCAACACACACCATCATGATTTACAGAACCCGTGACCTTCATGTGACATTGATGGAAGTCGAAGTCTTATTCCAAATAAACCATTTACAGGCACTTTTGAAACGTCAGTCTGTCCTAAATAAAAATGATGCTAATTGCACATTCCAAAGTATAGATCTCTATGGAGAAGAATATGCAAGAAATTTCATGACCAAAGGCCTCTTTCCATACCTATAAGAGTGTATGGAAAGAGGCCTTTGGTCAGCAGTGGGATAGTATAGTATAGATGTTATGGAGTTTTGACTCGGGTTTTGATATACGGTTGATTTCATATTTTTGGTTTCGATTTTGGTTCTGATTGATTTGAAGCGGAGGTTATAATAGGTCATCGGTTTATTATTTGTGTTTCACATTTACAAATCAGTGTATTTGTGTGTATATGACGCGGCCCTAAACATAGGTTCTCATTTGTTCCTGATGTTGTTATGTCATGGGTCACCTCTGGTTTCGAATTTAGTTGTGTTTTTAAGTGATCGGTATTTAGACATGTTATATTGATTTTATCAATTGTCTGTTTATTTTGATATTTATTTTTTGGAGTTATAAAAAATGAATAATAATTGTAATATGAAATATTGGAGTTAATTACAGGTTTTCAGATATAAAAATAAAAATTTTGAAGGCTTTTAGAAAAGTCAGTTGAGTGCGTGTAGAAT
This sequence comes from Mythimna loreyi, assembly GCA_029852875.1. Taxonomy (NCBI): domain Eukaryota; kingdom Metazoa; phylum Arthropoda; class Insecta; order Lepidoptera; family Noctuidae; genus Mythimna; species Mythimna loreyi. Next base: position 12,287,281 of record CM056806.1, on the reverse strand, counting down.
AGGTTTTGGAAGTAAATAGATCGAATGAGAATTTTGTGTAAATAATCACTTATTTATTTATGTACATCGAAAGACTGAAACAATTTGCCGGTTGCGTTCTTCCTTTTCGATTGTAATTTAGGTGTTTTTAAGACTAGAGTGAATAGGTTCCTTAATAAACTAGTGCGCCTCACCATCAACAATTGCATCACTGCTTACCATCAGGTGGGATTGCAGTCAAGCATTAGTTAGTATTAAATAATATATAATGTTGTTGTACCTTGATCTCGTCGAGGTAGGGCAGGAAGCAGCGCGGCGGGCGGTACGAGCCGCGCCCCAGCCACGCGTCCGCCGCGCCCGCGCGCTCGCCCGCCGCGCCCGCCACGATGCCGCGCCGCACCACCTGCGGGGCACACACGTCACTACCTACCACCAGGGGTATGTACCACAAACTATATAGCTACAGATGTCAATCTACGTACAAAGCGCGCGAGCAGCAACGCACACATACACACCGTTCACCGACGCGAAAACCGGGCTCAACGAGGAACATTACGACCGCGAGGGTGTCACGTTTGAGGCGCGCGTCTGTGAAAATTTGCAACTAGCACGATAATTTGTCGTGCATAATCCAGTTGACAACCCTAGCGCGCGCGACCGCCGTGCGTAGGTATGAAAAGTGAAGTTCATACATGAGATTGACTTCTGTACCTTTTTATTTTGTGCTTCAGTACCTACGACCAGGGGTACATACCAGCGAATGATTACACACCACTCAAGTGCAGAATACCATACCAACAACATTAGATGCTAGTGACGCGGGAGAAGAGATAAGTCCAACCAACAAAGAATGGGAGAGAAGGAAATGAAACGTCAGTGAGGTAAAAAGATAAACAACAGAGCAGACTAATCTTTCTTGCCAAGATTTCTTCTGTAGATAAAATAATTAATTCAAAAATTAATTGCTAATGAACATATGATTTACAAAATATATTACTTTCAATTTATTCATTATGAAAAGTAAAAAAATCTCACAAAGATTTTTCATAAATTTTTATTGAATAATTTTTATAAAAATTTCATCAATTTTAACAAGGTAAATATCCATAAAAAATGTACATTATCATTAACCACGAAAAAAAAGGTTTTATAGTATATACAACCTTTTAACGTTTCTATATCATCTAAATAGTCACTGTTCTTCTACAAAATAATTAGACCACTTGATAAGAGCTGCGGGAAACAAATGAATACGAGACACACAAGACCATTCATTACAACTACACTTGAAGAGGCCTATGTCCAATAAATACTAATCTTACCAATGAACAGGCTGTTCCGTATGTTTGATAGCTACGAGGGGCGTTCAATGTATTCTCGGTATAGGCATGAAAGAAAAGTCGGAAAATTTTGGAAAAATTCTATTTTTCAATGTAGTCCCCTAGACCTACAATACATTTATGAGATCGAGGAATTAGCTTCTTTAAGCCTTGTAAAAAATATTCTTCTGGCTTCTCCTCAAAATGGGTATTAATTGCTACCTTCAGTTCATCATCGTCGAAAAATCGCTTTTCACGAAGATCTTTCTTCAAATTTGGGAATAGGTAGTAATCTTTGTCCTAGCGACCAAACTGTTAACACATACATAAACTTACTCTCTATTTAATTTGTCAGTAATTCAACAAATATTACTTATTAAGCTATTTACATCAGTGCTTAGTAACAAGTAATAAATAGTGAAGTGAATTATTAATAAAAACCTTCGAAAAGTGTTCTAAATTAAAGGTTTTTAGTGCAAAATATTATAACGAACAAAAATTTGCCGGCTACCTGACGAGTGAGTGACAATCAGTTTTTTCGTACGGCGCAAGTAATTCGCGCGGTTACGTGGAGCGCTTAAGGGCGCGTACTGCGTGCGCCTACAATATATGACTCAACCGGTCGCTCGCAGCGGTGATTAAGCAACACAGACGCGCCAACGTATTTTACCTACATCATTTATTCTCTTGGAGGACTACACATATCTTCTTACTTTTGCGTGGTACATTATTGTAACAATTAATATGTCTTCAAAGGAGGCGAAATGGGGGTGTTGTAATACTTTAAATGTTCCTGACGAGAAATCTATAGCGTGTAGTATCTGTGGAAAACTTTACCACTACGGATGCGTATCACTCACGGAATCTCCTAGCAAGTCTGCGGTCCCTTGGAAATGTCCTGCTTGCTTAATTTGTTCCTCTAAATCCGGTAAGAAGGACTCAACTCCGATACGAAACATTTCTACGACCAGAGGCAATAAAAGAGTGGCCGTAGGCCCTCCATCGCCGTCATCGAAATCACCGTCGCCGGTCTCAGCATTAAGACCGCAAGGTAACGAGGAGCTTCAATGCATGATCCAAGAAATAATGGAAAAGGAATTAAATAAATTACTTATTAAATTTAATAAAATGACCGAAAGTACTATCAGCAAGGAATTACAGAATGTAAAAAAGGATATGCAAGAAATTGTAGAATCGATATCATTCATGAATGACAGATTTGAAAAATTTGAAGGCAACTTGCTATCAACCACAGCACTTGTTGGGAGACTCGAATCAGAAAATACGGCACTCAGAAATACCGTCAGTGACCTCACTATGCGTCTCACAAACTTGGAACAACAGTCAAGGGCAAATAACTTAGAAATTCAATGCGTTCCTGAAAAGAAGACTGAAAATATTTATGAAATTGTTACCAAAATTGGACAAGTTGTGAACTGTAAAATAGAAGAAAAAGACATCCTACATTGTACCCGTGTGGCTAAAGCTAATCCATCTAACACACGTCCTCGGTCGATTGTTGTACAACTATCTTCGCCAAGGTTACGGGATCAAATCTTAGCCTCAACGATGAAATACAATAAAAGCTCCAAAGAAAAGCTAAACGCCGAAAACCTGGGATACATCGGCCACAAGACACCTGTGTTCATAGCTGAACATTTATGTCCAACCTTCAAAGCCCTTCACGCAGCATGCAGGATTAAGGCAAGGGAAAAGGATTACAAGTATGTATGGATTAGAAATGGTAAAATTTTCGTAAGGAAAACAGACGGAGCTGAATCCATACTAATTAAGAGTAATAATAGTCTTTGCAAAATTGTCTGATAATATTCTCTATTCATTTTTTTTTTTAAACAGTGCGTGCTTAAAGATCTATATAAAATAAAATTCAATAGTTTAAATTTATTCTACCAGAATTGTAGAGGTCTACGAACAAAAACAAATACATTTTATTGTAATCTCTCTTGTTCAAATTACGATATAATTATTTTAACAGAAACTTGGTTAAACTGTAGTGTGTCCGATGGCGAGCTGTTTGACGACAGATACATAGTATATCGGCGAGATAGGGAAACGTCAGGATTTGACAACAATAAAAATGGAGGTGGTGTATTAATAGCTGTCTCTAAGAAAATTAGTTCGAGGCGTATTGAATCATTTCAAAGTAACTGTGAAGACCTCTGGGTAACAATAGATGTATCAAGTAACAATGTATCACGTCAGGTTGCTCTCTGTGCAGTATACCTCCCGCCACCTGTATCTGTTACAAGACTAGACCATTTTATTGAACATTGTAACAAAGTTTTTGACACTACAACCATGCCTGTTTGTATAGTAGGAGATTTTAATTTGGCCAAAATAGACTGGCAGTCGGATCCAGGTACCTATTTTTTACCAAGAACATGTCTACGACTTCTTGACTTTTTGAATGTAAATAAACTAACTCAATACAATAATGTAAAGAACTGCTCAGGGCGTATACTAGATCTGGTTTTGACCAACACGTCATCCTGTTTAGTATCGGAATCCATCTGTCCTTTAACCATCATCGATGTATTGCATCCCCCCCTGGATATAACTTTATCATTTCCGAAAGAAAATAGCCTGTCATACAACAGTCAGACTACGAGACCGAACTTTTATAAAGCGGATTACGAGCAAATTAACAATTATTTAAATAAGCAAAATTGGCATCAGCTCTTTGCTGAAGCCGTCAATGTTAACGACATGCTCAACATCTTTTACGATATCCTAAAGGATGCCATCCAGAAATTCGTGCCCAATTGTAAGCCATTAAATAATCGGTATCCTACATGGTTTAATAAAAATCTTATTAGGGCACTTAAAGAGAAACATAAAATAAGGTTACGATACAAGAAATATAAAAATCCATTAGACGAATTAGAATTAAAACTCATTACCCAGCGATGCCAGAAATTAGCCAAAACTCTGTACTCAAATTACACAAAAACTCTAGAGGATGAAATAAAAACAAACCCAAAAATTTTCTGGAAATATATAAAAGATAGACGCGGTGGTTCCAGCGCTTATCCGTTGACTATGTCTAATGGGCACGTAACAACATCCGATCCCTCAACCATCTGTGATCTCTTTGCCGATCATTTCTCATCAGTTTACGCCACTGATGATGAAAATATGTACATCAATTTAGACTCCTCCCTACTGCATTCATTACAAATTAATGGCCAATGTTTAACAATTCCAACTATTGATCACGATAGTTTGTATAAAAAACTGAAAAATTTAAACATAAACAAGGGAGCAGGTCCAGACGGTATTCCCCCCATTTTCATATCTGCTTGTGCCTCAGCTCTTACAACTCCACTGCACTATATTTATAATAAGTCATTAGCATCAGGCCAATTCCCGCGCGAATGGAAGAAGGCAAAAATTGTGCCAATACATAAATCAAAAAATAATGAAATGATTGCTAATTATAGGCCAATTTCCATTCTTTCCTCTTTTGCCAAAATCTTTGAGTCTCTGATTTGCCCTTATATACAACAACACATAGGGTTATATCTTAGCAACCGACAACATGGCTTTGTGGCACGTAGATCTACCTCGACGAATTTGGCATCTTTCACGGAGTCAATAGTGCAAGCACTGGATGTAAATACGCAATATGACGTCATTTACACGGACTTTAGTAAAGCCTTTGACAAGATTTCACATAAAATCCTACTATATAAGCTAGGAGCATACGGTATCACGGGTCCCTTTTTAGAATGGTTGAAATCATACCTAACACAAAGAGAATTTTTTGTTGTAATTAATGGTTTTCGTTCATCTAATCGAGGTATTAATTCTGGTGCCCCCCAAGGTTCTCACCTCGCTCCTATCTTATTTAACATTTTTATAAACGATCTGCCGGAATGTTTCCACTTTTCTGAGTGCTTTTTATATGCCGATGATCTGAAGTTCGCTAGAAGAGTAGAGTCCCCAAAAGATAGCGAACTATTGCAAGAAGACATGAACCGGGTCGTAGAATGGTGCAATAATAATAAAATGCAGCTTAACACTGAAAAATGTTACCATATAAAATTCACCAGGAAAGCTAACTGTATCAGTTCAGATTACTTCATAGAAAATAACAAGATCCAAGAAGTAACAACCATTAGGGACCTTGGAGTCACCTTCGATAGCAAACTAACCCTCCTGCCCCATATAGAGAACATAATTAAAAGAGCCAGTAGAATGTTGGGTTTTGTCATAAGGAACACCAGAGAATTTAAAAGTGGCACAAAGATCCTATTATATAACAGTCTTGTACGAAGCACTCTGGACTACTGTAGTGTTGTGTGGAGACCTCACTACGCGGACCACATACTGCGTATTGAGAGGGTACAGAAAAGGTTCTTGTGGTACCTCGCCTACTCAACAGGTAAAGCTAAGCAACTCAATTCCTACATTAGCCGGCTTCAATACTTCAGGATGCATTCACTATCATCTCGTAGAGAAGCATGTGATGCGCTATTTTTGTTTAAGCTAATTAGGAATCAAATAGATTGTCCCGATTTGCTCAGTCTCCTACGGTTTCGCGCTCCCTCGAGATACCCACGTCAGCCAATAACGCCACTGTGCCCACCACTGAGAAGAACAGTGTTGGGTGCAAACCACGTAATACCTAGACTGTGCAAAACAATTAACAGCTATAGTGATGTGACTGATGTGCACAGTGACAGTGTTGGTCAATTCCGTAAAGCTATTTTTACTAATATGCATTGTAATGGATAAGTACTTCACAGCAGTTTGCGTTTCGTCATTATCGTATTTAGTTAATTTAGAGTGATTTATGTTCCTGCTTTTTTTTTATTTCAAATTTCATTTAATTTTTTAGAATCCCTAATATTGTAACATATTTTTTCTGTCAGTTTGTTTTTTACACTGTTATTTTTCAAAAATTATTATGTTATTATAATTTAAAAATAATGTATTGTTAACTAATACTATTGTGCATGCTGTGTTAGCCTATAAGTGATTATTATACTCGCACATGTGTTATATCTTTTATTAACAGTAATGAAAAAGTGTAATAATTGTTGGCTAACCTATTTAAAAATAAAAAAAATAAAAAAAATCACTGGGGGCCAAGTCTGGACTGTACGGAGGATGATTCATTTCTTCGAAGCCACAGTCCCGTACAGTAGCCTTCGCCACGCGGGCCGTGTGAACCGGTGCGGTGTCATGAAGCAGCAACACCCCCGCTGTGAGTTTTCCTCGCCTCTTTTCTTTAATTGCTTCCCTTAAATTACGCAGAGTGGTTGCGTATGATGCTGCTGTGATGCTTTCGCCTTTTTTAGTGTATTCTATTAATAAAATACCTTTAGAATCCCAAAAGACCGTGGCCATTATTTTTCCGGCGGAAGGAGTGACTTTGAACTTCTTCGGAGGCTGTGCACCCTTTTTAACCCACTGCATGGACTCCTGTTTACTCTCAGGGTCATAGTGATGAACCCACGTCTCATCTCCAGTAACCACCCGGTCGAAAATACTCGATGGATCTTCTCCACAGAGCTCTAAAAACTCCTTACAGCACTCGACTCGCACTTGTTTCTGAAGCGCGGTGAGCATTCTCGGCACCTATCTTGCACTGACCTTTGAGAGATTAAGATGGTCATGAAGGATTGCATGTATGGTACCCACAGATAGGTTAATCATCTCTGCTAACATCCCGATTTTTATTCTGGTATCTTCAAGTACCAATTTCTCCACTTTTTTAACATTTTCTTCAGTGTGGGCGCTTACGGGCCCACCCGAGCGAGGGTCGTCTTCAATGCTTTCTCTGCCTCTTTTAAATTCACTAGACCACTTTTGAACGGTGGATAACGACGGGGCAGAGTCTTGGTAAACAGCAACCATCTCTTCGTGAATGGTTTTCTGACTTTTTCGCTGCTTGTGAGGAACTTTATAACAGCGAGTTGCTTGATTTTTTTAATCATTGTGGCGTCAGTCATTCTGATCGTCTTTCACTGCAGATAATTAGAAAACTAATGAACGTAAATAAGTGAAATTTTATATTTATACCCTCAGATAGTGTCATTAGTAAACGAGATAATTAGATTACCCACATTATTAGCAAATCACCCCGATACCGAGAATACATTGAACGCCCCTCGTAGTAGCTAATGTGTTTTCGTCCTATGATGAGTTCCCTGACAGTTCTTGTCTGACAATTAAAGTGATGAGACCGAACGAAATTTAATCGATTTTTTTATAATATCGAATGGTTGTTGGCAAAGAAAGTGGAATCGGATTGCTAATTTTCACATAGGCTACATAACATCATGGGAGCAGAGCAAAAACCTGATATACCGCCGACGAAACCGCGGGGGACCGCTAGTGATAAATAAAACGCAGTATGTTTAAAATATTAATAATTTATTTACTCTTCACTGTCAGAACTTGATTCTTGATTAGAGCTTATATCCATATCGGAAGGATACAAGGCAGACGCACTCGTACTGACGCGACGCGGTCGCGATTGCAAGATGGCCATTCCGATTCATCTATTTTTTATCGATTAGTGTCGATTAGGTAGTGTCAATCTCAATAGTCAGAAGTTCCGTTCAACGCATTACACATTTTCTAAATTCATACTTTTTTATACTTAATTTTATGTACTTAAATTATAATCACGATAATTTACTGTTTAATTTACAAAAGGCAGTATTTTTATTATCATTTAATTCGTAATTATTTTGCCAGTTTATTTTTTTTTTAGTCTAAGGTAGTATGCGTGCCACGGAAAAAAATGAACTGTCAGGGAACTCATCATAGGCCGAAAAAACATTAGTATATGTGTAAATGTAGTTATGTTTTGTTTTATATTCGTATTTATAGTTTAATTAATTCATTAGTAGTACACCGCAGACTACCCCCTTATTCATTTTTCTTACGATCCATCCTAAGGTTGTCTGGTAGATATCGCTGTCAGCGATAAGACCGCCTTTGTACCCGTAGATTTAAGTTTCTGTATAAGTTCTGTAACTTTTTGGTGTACAATAAAGTTTAATCTATCTATCTATCTATCTATTTATAGCTCAGTTTTTGTCCCTATTTGAAGCGCCACTTACGAACGTCTAAATTGATTAATATTATATCCGGCGCAACTTTACCAATTTTAGTACTGTAGATATTCGCTACGGCCGAGAGCGCCAATATGGCGAATATCAAACGAGGACAAAAGAACTTTGACGACAACCAATTCAGTGTGTTAAATAATAGGGGTCAACAGAGACCAAAATTATTAATTAAATGACGATATTAATAACCAGAGTGGGGATTAGTTTCAACAGTGGTGTACGGGTTGTAAGTAGATAACTCCGTACACTGAGTTGTCGTGAAGAGGTTTAGGTTTGGTTGGTATAGAGAAACACTTTTCCACTAAAATACATAAGTTGAGTATATTTATGTAAAAGTAAATTACAACAATGGAAGGCGATTATTTCTCTTAGTTGTTGATAGCTACCGAGTTATAAGTTCACTATATTGTAATACGTTCGTCATGTCATTTTATTATGTAACAGTTTGAGGCGCATCGTTGGCCGAAAGTAGGTTGACGAGTAAGCAAGAAAAATGTACGGCGATGAGACCGTACAAGTGGTTAAAATCCACCAATCCAAACTGGGCTCTTTCACTCTCTGTGGTAGATTAGGACTCAATCCTGTCCTAGAGAGAAGGCCTGTGTCCCACCAGAAGGATCATTAAAAAGGCAGATGATGATAATATGGTGTATCTACCTGCTGCAGCAGGTCGTGGTCGGGCGGCAGATGCTCCAGGCGCAGCAGCGGCGCCAGCGGAGCGAGCGCGTCGCGCAGCGCGGCGTCGCCCGCGTCGCGCCGCCGACAGCCGCGCCGCCCCACCGACTGCGCGCGGGACCACACGATGTTGGATTCTGGAACATCACACACAACATTGTATTTATTAAAACTTTATGCACATCTATCTATATATATATATATATATAAGAATAGAATAGAATAGAAATAAATTTATTCAGTACAGACACAACACAACAGTTACAAAAAACACAACACACGTTTCAAAATAACAAACAAAAAAATGTACGCTGAGCGTGCCCGAACCGAAAGGGTGACCACCTCAGCATTTGCTGGGCGTCAGACACAAAGCGCTGGTTTTAAAAGAAAGTCGTGTTAGTTACTCCACTTATAACTCAAGAACGGCTGAACCAATTTAGCTGAAAATTGGCAGGGAGGTAGTTTAGAGCCAGGAAAAGGACATAGGATACTTTTTTTTTTTACTTTTTTTTATGTAGCATATTTGCTAATTCTGAATTCTACTCTCCCACCAAGAAGGGTAGAGTAGAGTAGAGTAGAATAATCTGCTGCCGGGAGCGAAGCCGCGGGCAAAAGCTTGGCCTTCTTCTGCTTAAAATGTTTTTGTTACCGTGTTGTTATTAGCTGTAAGTTTTCCTAATATTCATAAAATAAAAATAAAATAACATTGTACAAAGGCAGCCTTAGGCATTTTCTACCAGTCGACCTTAGGGTGGTACAGAGACATAACATGGTAGGTGCAACTTAAAAAAAACCAGACAAATGACAAATAGAAAAGAAACAATGTAACTTTAGAATTTGATAATAGCATTCAAAATGTGTTGAACGAATAATTAAAAAAAATGGTTTTTAAATAATGGAATATAGTAATACAGGCGAATATAACAAAGAGATAAAGTTTATGTTTTGTAGAAGGCAATCTCTGGAATTACTGGTCCGATTGCTAAAACTTTTGCACCAATAAAAAGCTGCTTTATTCCTGAGTAACATCATCATCCTACCTTTATCCCATTTTATTTGGGGTCGGTGCAACATGTTTTTTTCTTCCACTCTGTCCTGCCACCCGTCACACTATCACTAACTCCTTTTTCTTTCATATCATTCTTCACACAATCCATCCATCTCTTCTTCGGCCTCCCCCTTCCTCTCCATCCATCTACGTGTAAACTCAAAACTCTTTTTGTGACATGCGTTTCATCTCTCCTCTTCACATGACCATACCACAACAAACGATTTCCTTTCAACTTTTCAGTCACGGCACCACTTTCAGACTTTATTCCTGAGTAACATAGGCATATATTTTATGTACTCGGGCGAAACCATGGGCAATAACTTGTAGTAAATAATACCGTCGTTGTGTATTGTATAAATAGTAATATACCAAAAATTCAAATGATAAATGTGATAAATGATCTTTATTTTGCAAGTAGGTTTTTAAAAAACACTTTTACACGTCAATTTGTTTTTTTTTTATGCTAGATGAGTCCGGTGTTTCCTAGCTGACTACCCTGAGAAGAAACACCGAAACAAACTCAGGGGTCAAAGTCAAACACATGCGACGTCCACCAATCTGTACTGGACTCGCGTGGTGGATTACGGCCCATTCCCATTCCTAAGGGAGCCTGGGATCCAATAGTGGGAACATTAAAAAGAAACACAGGTGTACACACAGATATACATCCCATACAGGTTGTATACACTGATGTATAGTGAGGTGTAGGATCTATGTATTTATGTATTCATCAGTTCTCTTGTAGAATTTTGGCATTTTCATTTGAAAATTGATTCTTCATGGCTAATTTTATGTTTTTGTTTGTTTTGTCTTCAAATCATTATCATTTTACTTGCAATATTTTTGAGTTCTATTAGAATGCGGATATAACACATTCTAATCTGTTTGCAGTATATATTTACAGCAGATATCGAAACAGCTTAATCAGCCTTGCGGTTTTCTTCAGGATGCATTTTGGAGAGTGTGCGCAGGAATTGCACGATTTCATTTCGCCATCCCTATTTTACCTTCGGATGTCCCGGCGTACGGCAAATATCCACCCTTACGTTGTTGAGACACCTGCGGCCCGGACTAAGCGTTTTGCCTCGTCGTTTATACTGCGTACATCGAGGGACTGGAACAGTTTGCAGGCTGCGGTCTTTCCGTCCGATTATAATGTAGGTGTCTTCAAGGTTAGAGTGAATAGGCTCTTAATAAACTAGTGCGCCTTACCATCAACGATTGCATCACTGCTTACCATCAGGTGGGATCGCAATCAAGCACTAGTTTATTGCAATTAAAAAAAAACAAAAAAGCTTGCTGATGATGATAAAGTAATATAGCTTGCTTACCCCTCTGCGGCTGTGCGCAGGCGGCCCAGCGCAGCAGCGCGCGCAGTGCCTGCGGCTCGCTGGCCTGCAGGAAGGGAGACGACAGCGCCTCCGCCAGCGCGTGCGACGGGATGCGGCCGCAGCTGTTCGACGACATGATCGTCGGGAACTCGTCGCGCAGATAGCGCATCGCTTGTCTGGAAAAGATAGATATACTCTTTATTGTAGGCACACCATCAATACAATTTGGTACATTAGGAGCTTAAAATTACTAAAGTGTTACAATAGGCGGTAAGTAAACAACTTTATTGAGCACAACAGTTTTGTGGTTCATGCGTTCCCAGCTAGAGTCTATGTTTCCTAATAGCTACAACCTGGAGGTCACTAAGTCAAGAGTGAATAGGTTTACTTCTAAACAAGCGTGCTCCGTCATCGACCACATCATCGCATGGTAAGTAAAAATCATCGAATGACGAATGTGGGATTCGTTGGGCGAAGCAGGAAACAGTGTCAAACTTTTACTAACTAAACAACCTACCCCGTTCTTTCCTTACCTTGATCCCAGAGCCCTAGTATAACGCTTTCGCATCAACCCTCGGCTCCAGAAGGCTTCGACCCTGTCCCTACAGTTTCCTGACAACTCCTTGAGGCTTGCGGGAACAGTGCACGCCGTCAACGACTTGGGCTCAGTCTGGACCACCTGACAACCAGACAGCGAGCTACCCATTGCTCGCCCGTACCTACAGTGGTCGGATATCGGCGGGAACGCGGCGACGACAGCTACGGCGAGGACGCCGTTGCCTTTGTCTTATGCGGTCGCCCTCCTCCTTTACTAACAATCGCTTACCATCAGGTGAGATAGCGGTCAAGCGAGAAGCTGTCAATAACACAAGAGTCGCCGTTACCTCTGCACCCACTGGCTGGCGTGCGCCTGCGCTGCCCAGCGCAGCACGTGCGGCAGGCTGTCGGGGCACAGCGCCTCCACGATGGCGTCCTCACAACCCTGCACCACTATCGGCATCTCCAGGAACCTGACCACCAAACACACAAAAGAATATAATTAATCTTTAAGGGAGCGTTCAAGTATTACGTAACGCAATTTTTAAAGATTTTTGACTCCCTCGGGGGGGACCCTTGTAACGCACCGTAACATTTATCTATGCCCCCCTCCCCCTCTCTAAACGTTACGCAACACTCAAGTGACCATTTTTACCTAAATTTTAAATTTCTTTATTTTTTAGCTTTTCATTAGCCGTTGTCGACGACTAAACTAATACAATCGAGGGGTTCCTAAATGAAAAGTACTACGTAAATGAAGTGTTGCCAATTTGGGAGTTTAGATTGCTTAATTTTTTATTGAAAAAAAAAAAAAAAACAATGTTACGTAACGTGTTGTAATAGAGACCCCCTCCCGCCCCTATAACGCTTCGTAACATTTGACAAGACACCCCCACCCCCCAGATTGCGTTACGTAATACTTGAACGCCCCCTTACCACCAGGTATCTAAGCCCATTGATAGAAATGTAGCGCCATCTACAGCGTCACATAAGAACTACACGAATCCTACATCTCGCAATTAAAGTTCTCCGCGCGATTTAAAGGTGTATGACCTACAGATCACCTAAGTAAAGTGACTGTACGGTACGCGTAATGTAGTGCATAGTACATATATATACACCGTGAAATTTTAATGGTTGTTTTCCCTCAGCGAAATAGTTGTGAACTTGGTAATACAAACGTTTGATAAAAAAATAAAAAAGTAAAAACAAAAAATGGACCTGTAGAGTGCAAGCTAATTATGACGTATCACAACGTGCGAGAGCTTATTTTGGTTTAAATATTTAATGAATCGGTTTCCTTTGACGGCGTGCTGCGCATGCGACTCTAGTAGTACCTACAAATTATGTCTAATGTTACTATTGTTTTCGCTTTTTTGAGTTGATAAATATTTTTAATAATTATTTATAAAAAAAACTTTTTATTTTGACTGTTTGCTTCAAAAGTACTCCTTATGGCAAGACATTCTGCCGCGGGAAAGCAACCATTTAAATTTCACGGTGTATATCGATGGATAGATTTGTATTACGTTACTAATTAACACATACGAAGTAAATACAACTTATTGTTAGTAAATAAGACCTACGACTATGTCAGTATCTTAGAAAGAGGCGTTAGAAAGTCAAGATAATATATGCCAGCAATGTATGGTAAAATTTACATTCCGCTTTAAGGGCAATACCACACTAGCGGTTTGCGAACGGGTGCCGGGCGGGGCGGGCACGCAGCGAATGCGTCGCGAACACGCCGCGGCTGCACATCGAAAACGTCGCGTATGCGTGGCAAATACGCAACGTTTTCGTCGCGTATTTGTGGCAAGTTAACGACGTACAATACGCTTATTAACAAAATGTACCTTTAATATTAAAAATTTCCTTTTTGTCCACCGTCAGTGAACCTGTATGGCGTTTGTACGAAACAGAACTAAATGTGGTTCACGGCGACGATCTCGTTGCGCATCCGCAATGTATTGGCTGCACATGCGCGGCGTGTTGCGCACCCGCTCCACGTTGAGGACGCTCGCTAATCGCTAGTGTGATATTGCCCTAAGTACGTATAGCATTGTAGATTTGTAGTGATCTACGTGACACGTGCGTGCGGACTGGCAACGAGTAAAGCGAAGCGGACTTAGATATTTTCACGCGCCAACTTATTATGAACAAATTACGAATAAAGCCACGTCTTCGCACCCACGTAGGACAACTCTGTAAGACTGTGTTTGCACTGACCTGGAGATCTCGTAGAGCTGGAAGGCGTCGTCCAGCATGGCGGCGGTGACGGGCCGTGTGCCGCTGCGCGTCACGCCCGCCCACGCCTGGGAACAACATCACCAACCATTTGAGAACACATTCATTCATCATCAGCCTTATTAATGTTCCCTCTACTAGAGAGGAGGCTATGCGGGCCCAGTGCGGATTGGTGGATGTCACAAAGTAATGCATCTGGCTGGGTTTGAACACGCGACCTACAACTAGTAAGCTGGGACCGTTATCACTCAGCCGGTACTGCTCTCACATTCATTGGGTGTACATTAATTTTATAGCTTTAGGTTAAGAAGATCGAGAGAGCAGACCATACCATCATCTTCGTGGTTATTTTTGTTTTTAAACCACCCAGAGAACTATATTTTTGATCTCAAATATTGTTGTACAATGGTAGAGCGCTCCCTGACGACATTTTTATTCTTTCATTTTTAATAGCTTACAGCTAAGGTGTGCAATAAATAAATAAATTTGCTATTGTTCAGGGTGATTCTTTGCTTAAAGCCTCGTCCTCACTAGGAACATTTGTTGAGCGACATGTGTCCCCGGTGACATCGGGTGATGTCGCCCTACAGCGCCCCTCGTGCCCGATGTCTTGTGTCCCTCCACATCAGTACTATCTCTCACTCATCACTCTATCATTAATCTTCATCGAGTATGCGACAAGGAACAGTTTCAACATTGTCGCGGCGATGTCGTCTGACGTCGCCCGATGTCACCGAGGACACATGTCACTCGACAAATGTTCCTAGTGAGGACAGAGCTTTAAGCGAAGAAGTCACCCTGAACAATAGCAAATTTATTGCACACCTTAGCTGTAAGCTATTAAAAATGAAAGAATAAAAATGTCGTCAGGGAGCGCTCTACCATTGTACAACAATATTTGAGATCTAAAATATAGTTCTCTGGGTGGTTTAAAAACAAAAATAACCACGAAGGTGATGGTATGGTCTTAAACTCCCAAGATGTACCCAAAAATGCATACAATGTACAACCATTTATTTTTGTACGAGTTGTCAAACGCTAAAATTCGTAGAGCCTAACTTCAGACTTGCCGAGATCTGACGGCCGAACTGTACACTACAGAACCGTATTACAACTATTAGAAACAGTATACTCACATTGGTCCCAGTGCCGGTACTGTTGGTGGACGAGGGCGACGTGGAGTTGCGTCCGATGAGGCTCAGGTCCACCTGCGGGGAGACCAACACCCAGTGTTAGCTTACAACCATCAGAGCACCATCTACTATTGTCTACCTGGGGTACAGTCTGCTATTTTCACCATATTGTCATTCCAACACGACACAAGAGCCCATTGTCATTTTGAGAAAATTTTGTAATCTGTTAATTCATAATCGCTGATTTATTGGTCGGTCGGTGGTCTTCTCTGACCAGAATAAAAGTAAAAATGTAGACGTAATCGACAAAAATTTTATTTTTATTTTAGTTATGTGAAAATAAAATAAGATTTTTACTTATTTTTAAACTTTTTCGCTTGGGTGTCGACGTATTAAAATTAAGAATATTGTACAATAAAAAAACATCATTTAATTTTTATCGTAGTAAACATATTATGTACTACTTTTTCATTTGTGCCTTTGATTTTTTATCTGTAATATGTTGTCTGTTTCTGTTTGGTGTGTACATAAATCTATATATATAAAAGGAGAAACTGACTGACATATAAATGCACAGCCGAAATTAATGAGGACTAAAAGCGTGAAATTACGACGTAGGGGAACACTAAGATCCCAATGAGGAATGAAATGCTTGACCAAAGTTTGTGCGAAAACCTATTCTCACGCGGGCGAAGCCGCTGGCAGAAAGTTAGTTGTAAATAAATCTACACTAATATAATAAAGAGGTGAAGTTTGTTTTTTTGTTTGTCTTCTACAAACAAAAAAAAATCTCTGGAACTATTGGTCCGATTGGAAAAAAAATAGCAACAATAGAAAGCTGCTTTACTCCTGATTGACAAAGGCTATATTTTATGTGTGCGGGCGAAGCCGCTGACAAAAGCTAGTTAAGAATAAAGAACAAGTGCTGTTCTCACAATGTCGGTGTATGCGGCGTGCAGCAGCGCGCGCGCGAAGCGGCGCGGGAGCACCTTCTCGTCCACGCACCACGCCGCCGCGCCGCCGCCCGCGCCGCCGGGGGAGCGCCGGGACATCACGCTCCTGGAGATAACAGGGACAACACATTCTTACTACATGGTTACTCTTTTTTTATAAATGGTTAATTACAATAAATCCATACACCAGTATTAACAGATAAATCATGTAAGCACAGTACAGACCAGTCAATATTGAACTCGTATTGTAAAAATGGTATAATTAATAAGTAATAAGGCTTTATAATAAGTTATAAAGGTTTGCGTCTACAATGTTCTCACATTCATTCACATTATTGAAAGAGGCTATACAAAGGCAGAAAAAATAATCATAACTCTCAGTAAGATTACATTATACAGTGGATCTATAAAATATACTTCTATGGTTAAACACGCGCAAATCTGAGTAGGTTCATACCTATGCATAAAAGAAGCTGCTGGAATCTGTATTTCCTGATAACCTTGGAAGTCTTTAATTCAAGAGTGAACAAGTTACTTCTAGGTAAGCATGCTCCATTGTCGACCAAATCATCGCTTACTATCACGAGAAATATAAACCAAACGCGAGCCTATACATTACGCAAAAAAAGAAAGCCACTCCTTTCTTCCACTCTGAATGGAACAAGCAAATATGCCAAGACTTTCATAAACTGCCCTATCATTGCAGCTGGTCTTCGCTTCCAGCGGAAACAGCTCACCTGAAGAACCTGGAGCGCGCGGCCAGCACAAGGCGGTGGCAGGGCAGCTCCAGCGCCGTGCGGAACCCGTACGCGAGCCCGCAGCCGCCCTCCAGTCGGAACACGAGCCGTGCGTCTGCCATCTCACCTGACGAACACCGAACACATATTTATTATTACAATGAACCTTGCTGGATATACAAGGTGTCATTGAAATGTTTTTTTTTTCTAAAAATATCATTGGGATTGGTCAGAATAACGATTTCATACAGGTTAATAATAAAAAACAAAACTTTTTTTTCGAAAATTTGAAAAAACCGACAAAAATTCCATCACTGGGGGGTCTAGAATCATGTATTGCATCTATGGTATTCGTTTGCGTTAACATGTCAATGACACCCTGTATATGAGAAACTTGTACTTCGATGAGTTTCTGATAGCTTTGTATCGCAGAAGCAATATGTCTTCTTTATATCGAAAGACTCAAATACTACTTGGCAACCTGTTCAACTCTGTATATCTTGAAAGATGCAGGTTGTAGTGCCGGATAATGTGTAACGCATGTCCTGTAAAGCAGCAACACAACTGCCTAATTTGACCAGAAGGTTTTATCAGCGTCCATCGTGGATCCGCAGTTGGCTTAGAGGGTCCCAGTTCCCAGATTCGCACTGCAATTCGCGACCAGGACAAATGATGGTCTGGTGGGACACGCTGCTGCGGCACGCTGCTGGGATGACTCACCCGAGTCCAGCAGGTATCTCATGTCGTGGTGCAGCGAGTCGAGCGAGAAGCCGAGCAGCGCGCCGAGGCGGCGCAGCGTGGCCGCGTCCACGCGCGAGCGCCCGCACCCGCACACCGAGCTGCTGCGGCACGCTGCTGGAAACACACGCACACACATTTACTAACACATTCACACACAACTACTGACCACAACCGCGTAGCTTCATAGACGCGTATTCGGCACATACATACAGGCCGAGTGGCGAGCTCAGATCGTCCGGCAAAAGTATAAGGGATATAAACAGTATTCAATTGTAAGGTCTATTTAGTGACGTGCGGAGTGACGGCGACACGTCATTGATTGGTAGATAGACGTGGATGACGTTGGTAGAGACATGTCATTGGTAGATCGCGCGGTTTACGTTAATAAAGTTCTCTGCGATTGCATCACTGCTTACCATCAGGTGGGATTGCAGTCAAGCATTAGTTTATATCGAATAAAAAAAAAATGAAAATTTCAATCAAATTCATACATTATAATACTGGATAAGGACCATTGATTTTGTTTGCAAAACGCAATCGAGATACACTGTGTATAGGCCGCCTAAGCACGTTAAGAAAATAGTCACTTCACCAGTGCAACAGCAAAGTAAATGTGTGTTTATTCATACTGTGCGTTACTTCTTCAGTGAAATGGAAAAGTAAAGTGGAAGATGGTTTAAGTGAGGACAAGCGCATTTATCGCATTGGGGAAGAAAAAAAAACCTGTAAAGATTGATGTAAGAAGATGAAATAAATAAAATGTAAACAACATTTATACGTGAGAACTTGTAATTGGCTTTCTAATGATTACGATTTCCTATTTTAGTCTGTCTGTACTAGCTGTAAGTTCTCCATGTACTAAATAAATAAATAATCAATAGGACAGTAACAACAAAGCGACTCACTGCCGTTGTTGTCCACGTTGATGATGTCCAGGTCGCCGTCTGCGTTCACGCCGCGGTCCCACTCTGCAACAGAACAGACAGCCTCGTTAGTACACGAGCAGCACGCACGCCTCCAGCTGCACGCGGCAGCACGACCTGGGAGCTAGTTCGTGCGCGGGCTACTTACTGGCACAGAGCGCGCAGAGCGTGCCGCGCGAGCACACGGACGTGCCGGCGTACAGCGCCAGCACGCACGCCTCCAGCTGCACGCGGCAGCACGACCTGGGAGTTAGTTCGTGCGCGGGCTACTTACTGGCACAGAGCGCGCAGAGCGTGCCGCGCGAGCACACGGACGTGCCGGCGTACAGCGCCAGCACGCACGCCTCCAGCTGCACGCGGCAGCACGACCTGGGAGTTAGTTCGTGCGCGGGCTACTTACTGGCACAGAGCGCGCAGAGCGTGCCGCGCGAGCACACGGACGTGCCGGCGTACAGCGCCAGCACGCACGCCTCCAGCTGCACGCGGCAGCACGACCTGGGAGTTAGTTCGTGCGCGGGCTACTTACTGGCACAGAGCGCGCAGAGCGTGCCGCGCGAGCACACGGACGTGCCGGCGTACAGCGCCAGCACGCACGCCTCCAACTCGTCGCGCGACAGGGAAGCGCCCGCGCCCTCCAGCGGCACGCGGCAGCAAGACCTGGAGGAACCACCAACAAACGTCAACCACCACAATCATCGGACACAACAGAAGAAGTCCTTACTAACGCCTATTCATCATCATCATCATTTCAGCCGATAGACGTCCACAGCTGGACCTAGACCTTCTGATGAGGCCTATTGTAAGCGATGACGTTTCAGAGCCATACGTCATCACTGACAATACACACTGGTCATAGACTTAGGGTCTGGAGAGTTAAAAAAAAGCCTAATCACGTTAAGAAAATAATACCGTCATCGTTGTCACGAGGGTTATGACAGCGCCTGAGTTTTTTCTCTTATAAAAGAACCTTTACAAACATTCGAACTGAAAACCTCCTCCTTTTTTAAGTCAACTAAAAAGGACTATAAAGAGATTCTTTTAGTTTTCAAGAAAATATTGGACAAGTGTTAAATTTTATGAAGTAGACGTTTTGGGAGTAGTCTTTTTGAGAAACAGACTATTTGGGAATTGGTCGTTATGGGAAAGTAGACGAAATGGGAAATAGACATTTAGGGAATTACCATTTTGGGAAATAGACGTTTTGGGAATGTGAACGTTTTGGGAAGTTGTCGTTATGAACCTAAAGGGTATTGTTCTAGTCAATTGGTGTCTTCGACGGAGACAGAATCTCTATTTTACCATCGGACATCACGGCAAATATCCACTCTCACGTTGTTGAGACATCTACGGGCCGGACTAAGCGTTTTGCCTCGTCGTTTATACCGCGTACATCGAGTGACAGTTTGCCGGCTGCAGTCTTTCTGTCCGATTATAATTTGGGTGTCTTCAAGGCTTGACCACTTTCTTGACCGCTTTCACCATCAACGATTGCATCACTGCTTACCATCAGGTGGGATCGCAGTCAAGCAATAGTTTACAGTAATTAAAAAAAAAGAATAGCGACACGCTTAGTCCGAATCTTAGAGGTTTCAACTACGTAAGGATGGATACTCGCCTTGCGTCGACTTGACCGATGATAGAAAAGTGTTGGTACGGATTTGAGTATATGGTTTTAATTTCAACTAGATACTTCGATATTAGTAATGGAGGTGAGAATTTTATTGTACAACCCGTTCCAACTGAGAATAGGATCGATGGTCATGCCGAGACGTCACGTCAAACTGTCAAATCGAAGAAATTAGGTAGAGTGAACAAAAAAAGATATTTAAAAAAATTATTTACGTACGAAACGTGAATAAAAAAAGTTTAATCGGAATACAATTTTTCAATTTTGGTTATCTCTGTTTCACTGTGTGATGTTTCTGAGTAGTGGTAAATAGAAGAAAAAGGCGAATTGTTTCTAACAATGAAAATCTACACTAATGTAATAAAGAGGTAAAGTTTGTTTTTTTGTTTGTAGGGGGTAATCTCTGGAACTACTGGTCCGATTGGAAAAATTTAAGCAACAATAGAAAGCTGCTTTACTCCTGAGTGACATAGGCTATATTTTATGTACGCGGGCGAAGCTGCGGGCAAAAGCTAGTAAGAAATAAAATAGTTTTTCTTGTAAACTCTTTATGACTTAAAACAATATATTTGGCAAATTTATATTAAACCCTAACGTTTTTACTTGAACTAGAATTAATTAAAATTAAGAAATAAAAAGCAAAAAAAAAAACTTTTTATTCATACGCCAATAAGATTTTTTTGCCAACCGTACTTTTCACTCAAAATTTGACAGATCGAGGTTATTGACTTTCCTGTTCTTATTTGGAACGATACTGTCGACTATCTCAGGGGAGTTTGCTAGGAAGGTTTTTAGTTCCAGGGCCCTGATTAACGATAGTAAGGCAATCAAACGACTCTTTAGTGTGGGGGAAGACACTGACGTGGACGTCTCATGAACGGAATTCTTTGGAGTGGCGACGGTTAGTACAATGCGTTCCAAATGAGAATAGGATCGGTAGCCATGTTGTGACGTCACGTCGTACTGTAAAATCGAAGAAATTGGGTATGGTGAACAAAGTACGAAAATTTTTTAATTACATTTATTTACGAATCGTGAACGAAAAAACTTCATCAGAATCCAGTTCTTTATTTATCTCTGAGTTACTGTGTGATGAGCATGAGTAGTGGTAAATGGAAGAAAAAGGCGAATTGATTCTAATAACGAAAATGAGAAAGAAAACAGTTTTTAAACTCAAACTAATTATGACTGAAAACAAAATAATTAACGAAGACTTAGTAATACAAAGTCAAGTCAAAACTCAAAGTCAAATGATAAACAAGTTTTCAATGAAATTTTTTTTTTTCATAACAAGCTTTTATAGCGGTGGTCTATACTTATATAAATAAAACTCGTCAAGACGATTCACACGAGCCCAAACTCGACGTGGTTGTGCCGTTTAATTACAGAGTTCCTGTGGCTACCTCGCGATTCCATCATCAGATCAGCTCCATGTCATCATAATATTGCATTGTCATCCGAACTAAACGTGTATACCAAATTTCAGCTCAATCGGAAACCGGGAAGTCGATCAAATTTAAGTTGCAAGATTTGATTACAGAACGACAGACAACGGGACAGGTGAAAGTAAATAAAAGCTTGTAAAATACTCGTCAATACAAATCTAATGAGTCCAAACACGATAAGGTTCGTGTTTTGATATATGTTATTAGTATTTTTTTCTTATAATAAATTGTACACTGACAACCCTAGATCTATCTCCTTTCGCGCAGTCCATCCAAAGGTTGTCTGTAAGAGATTGCCTTGTGCGATAAGACCGCCCATTGTACCCTCATTTTTTTAATAATGTTTATCCTATTTTTTTATTTATTTGTGGTGTACAATAAAGTATAAATAAATAAATAAATATAAGGTTGAGTTGTTTTATTGCTGAGCTCCTATGGCTAACTTCCAGCTCCATCATCAGATCAGCTCCATGTCATCATAATATTGCATTGTCATGCGATTTACACCTGCATGCAAAATTGCATCTCAATCGGATGAAGATATCTGCTTCAAAATTGAGTTGCAAGATTTGAGCCGAACATACATAGTTACATTGTAAGCTAATAATAAAAAGCTTGTAAAAAACCTTTATTGATAGGCAAATAAGTATTTTTTGTAAACCGTACTTTTCACTCAACATTCGACAGATCTAGGTTATTGGCTTTCCTACTCTCATTTTGGAATACATAGTAATAAGTTAAGTTTTGTCCTGGGCGATCTGTCGACCAGTCTGGACACTGCTAACTAATTTACTGGTTCTAGGCCAGTCATTAAAGCCTCAAACCCGGAAGAAATTAGTAACACGGTGAAATTTTGAGGGGTTTTTAAGGAAGGTGAAATAACTTACCGAGTGATTTTGCAGCGCTCTGGGGTGTACGGAAAGGGTTGAAAAGGGGTGAAAATGGTTTTTTGTTAATAACATTGTTAAAAAAATTAGTAACACGCTGCAAATTTAGAATTAGGTTGTTATTACCGTTTTGTAACGTGTATTAAATTTGCAGCGTTTTGCAATGTACGGAACATTGTTTATTATTAAACAAACAAAACAACTTAAATATAAATTTGCAGCGTGTTACTACTTTTTTTAGCTTTGTTATTAACAAATTTCATTGTTTTTTATTTATAAACAATGTTCCGTATGTTGCTAAACGCTGCAAAATTAATAGACGGTACGAATTGGTAAGAACAACCTAATTCCAAATTTGCAGCGTGTTACTATTTTTTTTACCCTTGTTATTAACAAATTTTAATGTTTTTTAATAATAAACAATGTTCCGTACATTGCAAAACGCTGCAAATTTAATACACGTTACAAAACGGCAATAACAACCTAATTCTAAATTTGCAGCGTGTTACTAATTTTTTTAACAATGTTATTAACAAAAAACCATTTTCACCCCTTTTCAACCCTTTCCGTACACCCCAGAGCGCTGCAAAATCACTCGGTAAGTTATTTCACCTTCCTTAAAAACCCCTCAAAATTTCACCGTGTTATTAATTTCTTCCGGGTTTGAGGTTTTAATGACTGGCCTATTCTCTCTGATAACAATTTACCTTTACTTCATCTGTTTAGTTACATAACTAAATGTCATCTCAACATATCTTTTATCTATATTTTACTAACTCTTATTAAAGGCCATTGAATTCGTTTAGATGATGTTAACCAAAGAAATTAATTTCGTACGTGCGTATTTCGATTCCAGTATAAGATTTTTTTTGTCATAGTTTCTTGTACCGATCCTCCACGGGATTAAAACGATCAAAATTTAACGGTCTATTCACCGTAAAATTTTAGTCAATTTAATCCCGAAGAGGGTTGATCCAGCACATGAAACACTCGATTTGTGTAGATAAAATAAAAAATAAATTACTTTTTTTTTCTAAATCTCTTATTATATTGATATATTTTTAGAAATATTGTATTATATTTATTATAAATATTTATATAAGCATTGACAAAATTAATTTCTTTAGGTAAACGAGCCAATGACCTCGTAGATAGTTGTCGGTCGTTGCGTACTCACTACCTATAGGTCATTGAACTGGCCCAGCTGACGTTTACTTAAAGAAATTAAGTTCGAACGTGCGGTAAGTTAAGCCGAGTTTTAAAAAAATAACTACCAATCGATAGTCTCTCATGTACCGGCGCGACCCCCCATGGGAACAAAACGATCAAAATTTAACGGTATATAAATGGGAAGTAGAAGGCACTTAGCTGCCTGACATTTACGCTGAACTGGGCCTGTTTGGAGCAGCCGTGGGGCAAACAACAATTATTATTGTACCTACAAAATAGTTTAAGTAATTTAACTTGTTGTTTATTGTGTTATGCCCTGTGACTGTGCTAATAAATGTTATTTCTTTCTTTCTAAGTAAGCAGTGTACTCACGGCGGGTAGCGCTGCAGCAGGTCGCGGAAGTAGCTGCAGCGCGCGCACAGCACCGCGCGGTGCGCCGCCAGCGACCAGCCGCTGCCCACCAGCTCCACGTCGCACCACCATCTGAGGGGGAAGCACACTTTGAGCCAGGTGTAGTGTAACATTACGTGTATAGACGTACACACGAGACAACGCCTCCAGCTCCTCGCACAGTAGGAACACCTCCACCAGCCGCCACTCGCTCACCTGTCCTTGTAGGCCTGCGCGAGGTCGGCGTGCAGCGCGCCGGCGGGCTCGCGCGCCAGCTCGGCCTGCGTCACCAGGTCGCGCAGCGCCGCGCCCGCCTCCAGCTCCTCGCACAGCAGGAACACCTCCACCAGCCGCCACTCGCTCACCTGTCCTTGTAGGCCTGCGCGAGGTCGGCGTGCAGCGCGCCGGCGGGCTCGCGCGCCAGCTCGGCCTGCGTCACCAGGTCGCGCAGCGCCGCGCCCGCCTCCAGCTCCTCGCACAGCAGGAACACCTCCACCAGCCGCCACGAGCTCACCACCGACCGGATGAAGCGCGCGTGCTCGCAACCTGTGCAGAAGAGTCGCTTACATGATAACCAGATTTGAAAACTGTTGCTTTCCTACGCTGGGTTCAAAAATGACCAGAGTATTGTAGAGTTGTAGCCCAGAGTCGTTCTTTTATAACTC
The DNA here is from genome assembly GCA_029852875.1 of Mythimna loreyi. Lineage (NCBI taxonomy): Eukaryota > Metazoa > Arthropoda > Insecta > Lepidoptera > Noctuidae > Mythimna > Mythimna loreyi. The sequence goes on along the minus strand of CM056806.1, from coordinate 12,262,365 downwards.
GAGTAGCTACCTTAGAGTTAACCCAAGTGACTCCAACTTCGAGCAGGGTAGGTTGGAGTAAGCCATTGACAATAGAACTTGACGTTTGCGTACAAAAATGCGAGTGTATAGTTCGTTTTTTAATTTTGGACTAAGATTTAACAACTCAGAATGTCACACTCTAGAAATATGTTCCCAATTTTCTGGAGTTTGACATTTTAAGTAGTCTTATTAAAAAACGAACTATAGGGTATCTACCCTGTGACGTCATTGGACTCCTACCTCAAATTTGAAGGCAAGGCTAAAGAGCGGCCTACCCAAGGTGCATCAAAAGGGTGGAACCCTACTGAGGCCCAGGGTCTCTTTCTGAAAGGAAGGCTTGTCCCCAGTGCGTAGGCCAAAGAAGCAACAGGGTGGGGTGTTTAGTCAGTTCGAGTGTGACACTGTTTCCCGCTCCGCTCAAGAGTGGATTTCGTCATTGGATGATTTTTGCCCATCATATAAATAAAAACACAAGGTACATTTTCATACAACCGTTCTTACGTGATTATGATGTTATTACACATCTTTCTTCAGATATTTTGGATACACAGATATCTTGTGGATATTATCTAGGACTCTATAGAAATGAAAAAAAGTGTGTGTGTGTAATCCAGTAAAGACCTCTGAAAATCTATTTTACTTGAACTTTGACTGTCCTAACGTAATTCTATATTGTAAATAATATAAAAATGAATCGCAAAATGTGTTGGTAAGCGCAAAACTCGCGAATGGCTGAACCGATTTCGCTAATTTTTTTTTGTTGTGTTTGTTATAGTCAGGTGAAGGCTCTTATGAAAAAAAAAATTAGGGTATTGTTAGATAGAGGTTGTGTTTGTTACTGTCAGGAGAAAATGTAAACTGGACGACAACCTTTCTAGTTCGTTGACCAATTTTGGCAGGTTTGCGCACGTGATATATTGGCTTATTAATAAATAGACAGGGCAACATTTGTAATGTAGATCTTTGGACAAATGTGACCATATTAAAAAGTGGTTTAATCAATTCAGCTTGTTGTTCTGAGCAAACTATTTTCAAGTTGCGCATTTTTTTTTTAAATCAGGTAGTTGGTAAAAATCATCGAATGACGAATCCCACTCTTGGGCGGAGCGGGAAACAGTGTCAGACTCTTACTGACTAAACAACCTACCCCGTTCTTCCCTTGCCTTATTCCCAGAGCCCCGGTGTAACGCTTTCGCTCTAACCCTCGGGTCCAATGTAGACCCAATGTGAAACAAAATATTTTGACTTTGAAAACGTGTGTTAGTGCTCGGCTAGCCGCGACGGGGGCCCGTGCGGGTTCCCGCAAGGGAGCACTTTTGTATGGGTCCGCGAAAAATCCGGCTCGAAGGACCCAAAAAGATGTAGGGTCTTTACACCTTTTGATGATAATAGTTTGAATGATATGCAAAAGTACGCAATAATAACGTTTATGACTGATAAATGATACTAACTAAATAGTGAGTGCACGCGAGTTGAGTGATATTTGTGTAAAGTAAAGTAAAGTATAGACCGCGCGTAGCAAGTAAAGTGCTGACGCAACGATGTCAAATTTGTACGTGCTTCCAGTGTACATGATGAGAACACTTTTGTATAATGTCATCAATTCTCGAGCGACATCGTCCACCTTGTAAGGCTGTATGCTAGTTGTTCCGTGGCTACAGACTAGTCCAGGTGCGGTACGTACCCCGGTCGGGGCGGTTGTCGCGCGGGCGCCGCACGAGCGCGATGCGGCGCCGCAGCGTACCGAGCCCCGAGCCCGCCGCCTTCTTCTTCCTCTCTCTGAAACCGAAGGGAAGACAACATTCAATCTTTAGCTGACACATCATTTCATTGTTCTAAATCATTAACAAGTGTGAGTAGTGGTGGCCGAGATGTAACGTCGCCGATTTGCGAATATTAGGTAGCAGGTTCAAATCAAGCCAGGCGCATTACTTTGTGTAATTTATTTCATCACCACTGCTCTCAAAACGGTGACGGAAAACACCATAACTGTAAAAACCGGCATGTCCTAGAACCAACAATTCGAAAACATGTGACATCCACCAATCCGCACTGGGCCAGCGTGGCGGATTAAAGCCCATTCCCTCTCCCAAAGAGGAGGTCAGAGTCCCAGCAGTATGCTATGCTCTATGAAGCAACTACACGCAATGAGCCTACAGCTCTCTTCAGATTCTATATAACAACGCTTGTAGGCAGGTTTGTGAAGCGCCTAGTGGTGGGGCTCCCACCTTTCTGAAGCGCCTAGTGTTGGAGCTCCCACCTTTCTGAAGCGCCTAGTGATAGTACTCCCCACATTTTTGCAGCGCCCAGTGGTGGGCTTACACGTTTAAGAGCGCCTAGTGGTGGGACTCCCTCCTTTCTGCAGCGCCTAATATAGGAACTTCAGAACATGAGTGACTCACCGTATCACGTCTGCCATGGTGGGAGGCGCGGCCGTCACGACGGCGCCGTCGCACGCCTCGCCCTCCTGCGGATAAAGAGTTCAAAATTAACAAGACACATATAATCATACTGGGACCAAGGACCAGCTTTTAAGCTTTTGAAAGGAAGGCGTGAACTGACTCTTCTAAAAGATTCTTTGCGAATTTCAACAAAGTAATCGGTTCAGCTCATGGAGCGCCTACTCAAGTAGCGCCTTCCAGCCCTGCGTTCAAATTTGAGGTTGGAGTACACACAAATGACGTCACAGGGTAGATTAGATACCCTGCACTCGCCCTTCTTTAACGCAAACGTCAAGTTCTATTGTCAATGACTTACTCCAACCTACCCTGCTCGAAGTTGGAGTCACTTGGGTTAACTTTAGGGTAGCTACTCGAGTCATAAAAGAACGACTCTGGGTAACAACTCTACTCTGGTCATTTTTGAACCCAGGCCAGTGGGATCAATACTTGTACTTGATCATAAACTGCATTCCGAGTCACGATATTATCGGTGTCAGCGCACCAACACCTTACTGTGCGTAAATCAGCGATCTGTTGACGCGACAGCGATGTTATCGATACTCGGACCACCGGTAAGATGGAGCACAAGTACAAAGCAGTAGTCTTGCTGCTACTGGCCTTACAGGATTTTTTTTATTTCTGGTGGGAAAAATCATCTGATGACGAGTCCCGCCCTTGGGCGCGGGAAGCAGTGTTAAACTCTTACTGATTAAACGATCCACTCTATTCCTTCTTAGCCCTCATACCGGATCGGACCTTCCTTACAGAAACCGAACCGGGGCCCCAGTACGCCCAGCCCTGCAGTTCGGCCTCTTCAATTGCTGATAACTCCTTGAGGCGCGCGGGAACAGAGCGCGCCGTCGACGACTGGCTTGGTCCGGACGATGGAACGGCGAGCTACCCATTGCTCACCGTCCGCAAGCCCGCGCCTGTACCAAGCCGTGGCTGGCAATCGGGATCGGAATCCCGGTGGCGTCTGAGGCGTGAGCGCCGTTGCCGCCCTTCGTTGTTAAAATTACATTTATGATATGCAATACATACCTTTTTTATGGTAGCTAAAAATCATCCAATGACGAATCCCACTCGTGGGCGGAGAGGGAAACAGTGTCAGACTCTTACTGACTAAACAACTTAACCCGTTTCTCCCTTGCCCTATTCCCGGAGCCCCGGTATAACGCTTTCGCACCAACCCTCGGCTCCAGGAGGCTTCGACCCTGAAGGGCGGCTACAGTTTGTGCAATACGTACCTGAGGATGCGAGAGCGCGGCGCCCATGTCGGCTCGGCGCTCACACAGACAGCACAGCAGCCGGCTCATGGGGCGCCCGCCACCGCCATCACCGCGCTATGCAAGCGCCCGCACCCTCTGCAAACAACCACACAAAACAATTAAACAAAAGAACACATTCATTGTGCATATAGGCCAAGGAGTGGAATTCCTTGCCGCAGTCTGTTTCCTTATGGCTACAATCCGGGAATCTTTAAGTCAAGAATTAATATGTAACTTCTAGGTAAGCACGCTCAATCGTCGACTGCATCGTCGCTTTCCATCAGCGGTCAAGCGCGAACCTATCTACACTAATATAATAAAGAGGTAAAGTTTGTTTTTTTGTTTGTAGGGGGGTAATCTCTGGAACTACTGGTCCGATTGGAAAAATTTTAGCAACAATAGAAAGCTGCTTTACTCCTGAGTGACATAGGCTATATTTTATGTACGCGGGCGAAGCCGCTGATAAAAGCTAGTAATCAATAAAAAAAGAATCTATGATGACGCAAGTCTACCCATAACACGGCACTGTGAATCAGGCCCCTGGAGTTATTGAGATTTTTATTTCACGTGAACTACAGCCAGTGGGTTTTTAACTATTTTTAAATACACTTACTCGAAAACCCGCTTTTATCACACCGTTTATCGGCTAGATATAGATTACTTTCCGCTATGCAATAACAGTTTTAAACATCAATACCAAATGCAAATTGCATTTATTTCTTTGAAATCTTTATTTTTGCACGGGTTTTCAAGCACTAAAATGCGCAGAGCTAACTTCACACTCGCCAAGATCCGACGACCGTACTGAAACTGAGGTATTTCTCCTTCGCTGACTAAATTGAGAGAGTCATCATCCTACCCTTATCTCATATTACTTGGGGTCGGCGCAACATGTTTTTTCTTCCACTCTGTCCTGTCACTCGTCACACTACCACCAACTTCCTTTTCTTTCATATCACTCCTCACACAATCCATCCATCTCTTCTTCGGCCTCCCTCTTCCTCTCCCCATCCATCTACGTGTAAACTCAGAACTCTTTTCGTAACATGCGTTTCATCTCTTCTCTTCACATGACCATACCAAGACAAACGATTTCCTTTCAACTTTTCAGTCACTGGCGCCACTTTCATACTTCCTCTAATATACTCATTTCTCACTTTATCTATTCTCGTCACACCACACATCCATCTCAACATTCTCATCTCCGCTACATGCAGTCTTTTTTCGTCCATCTTTTTCACAGCCCAACATTCTGATCCATACAGTAGGACAGGTCTTATCACGGACTTGTAAATTTTACCCTTCAACTTGAGGGACATCCGTGGGTCGCAAGTTGTTCCCGTGACCTGTCGCCATTTTATCCATCCTGCGTTGATCCGATGCGTTACGTGTCTCGGTATACCTCACCATCCCCTTGGATACCATACTCCTACTTTTACGCGGGCGAAGCCGCAGGCAGAAGGCTAGTTAAGGCATATACACACAACAATACAATATAGCTACATACCGTTTTCTCTCATCCCACCCTTATATGTGAAAAGATCTTAATTGCTACTTCATTTAACAACTAATCAACATAATGATGTGTTCAGAAAAAGATTTGTTTTTAGTGTTTAGCACATTATAGAGAGCAGTGGTGGCCGAGTGGTAACGGCCGCGACTTACGAGTTGTAGGTCGCGGGTTCAAACCCAGCCAGACGCATTACTTTGTGTTTATTTCATCACCTTTGCCCTCGAAACGGTAAAGAAAAACATCGTGAGGAAACCGACATGTCCTAGAACCAAAAATTCAAAGACATGTGACATCCACCATTCCGCGCTAGACCCCCGTGATGGATTATAGCCCATTCCCTCTGCTAGAGAGGAGGCCTGTGGCCCCGCAGTGGGAACATTAATAAGGCTGATGATATTAAAATATTGTGTAAAAATAAGCACAGGCAAATATCCAATTTATTACACAACACCCAAAATTACACCTAAGTTATACGTATCATCTTTAATGCGACGAAATAAAATTATAGAAATAGAATTATAGATCCCACCCATAAGTACAAAGCGTTTTGGGAACGCATTCATTATGCGTACAGCTAAGGAATGGAATTCCCTGCCTGTCTGTGTTTCCTGATAGCTAAAAACCTAGGCATCTTTAAGTCAAGAGTGAATAGGTTACTTCTAGGCAAGCGAGCTCCAATCTCGACCACATCATCGCTTACCATCAGGTGAGATAGTAGTCAAACGTGAGCCAGAATTAATCGTCAAAATCATAATAAACGCAAGCGAACCCACAGGCAAACCTAGACCACTATGGCTCTAGAAAGACGGACCGCATTTCAACTGCAATCCAACTGCAAATTGCAGCTCGGATGCAGTTTTAATGCAGTTGACGCGACTGCAATAGAACTGCAAACCAACCGTGCAGTTCGATTGCATTTCAATTGGAGTTGGCAGTTCAGTGCAATCGTGTAAACTACACACCAACTTATTCAAACTGCATCCGAAATGCAATTTGCAGGTGGATTGCAGTTGAATTGCGGTCTGCCTGTCTGGACCCTAATACACTGAACAACTCATACATAGTCAGGAAAAAATGAAAACATAGAATTTCACATACATACTCTGTTTATAACGTATGAACAATTTCCACAGAGCTGTATTTTCACTGTAGACGTGAAAACAATCGCGTATGTTGGCGGACTGTTTTTCAACAAAGAGTTCACTACGATTAACTAACTATACAATTGAGCCATGCAGTTTTCTGATTCATACAGGTCACTAGACCCACCCGGCACCAGGGACCCCTACACGGTCGAAGCCTCATGGGCCATGGGTTGATGCCAAAGCGTAAAACCAGGGCCTGGGAAAAAGGCAAGGAAGAAATGGGGTAGGTGTTTTAGTCAGTAAGAGTCTGACACTGTTTCCCGTTCCGCCCAAGAGCGGGCTTTGTCATTGGATGATTTTTACCTACCGTAAAAAAGGGGCTGTACAACCCCCGGTTAAGAGTATGTAGTGGCCCAACTGCATGGCCGAAGCCTACTGGGGCCCGGATCCGTTTTCTGAAAGGAAGGTCCGACCCCGGTATGACGGATAAGAAAGGGTTTTTTTTATGGTGAGAAAAAGGGAGATAAACAGTGCCAGTGGTGAGAAAAAGGGAGATAAACAGTGCCACCTTTGCCTTCTGCGGTCGGCCTCCTCCTTTGCTAGCATTACTGCTTCGCAGAAAGAAGCAACCGCCTGCCACTCCTCGTTCCAGAGCACCAAGGTTTTTTTTTCTGTGGGTAAAAATCATCTAATGACTTCCGTTTCTTCACTTTCATACTGGGGCCGGAGCTTCCTTTCGGAAAACGATCCTTGGCCCCAGAAGGTTTCGACCATGCTGGGTCCCTATGCTTTGCTGACATCTTATTTAGGCGCGCGTGGATGACTACGTGCCGTCGACAATTCGAGCTGTCTGGCAGGTTATCAAACGATCGAACGGCGAGCTACCATTGCTCGCCGTCGGGGACACGTCAACCAGGTGTGAGTTTACGTCACGTCGTTGTTTATTTAAGATGATGTTTCCATGTTTTCTTGCTAAGTACATTTATTTATGTCTATTACCGTCTACACTAACAATGTGTTAAATTTAGATCTAAGTATAAGGAAACTAGTCTAATAATATAAACTAGGGATGTTACGGAGGTGGTTTTATCGGAACCGAAGCCGAAACTGGAGTCTTGAAACCAATATAGTTACCTATATAAAAATTAAAAGTTTTTGCCACATTTCGTTGTAATTTTATAACTTACTAGCGACCCGCCCCAGCTTCGCACGGGTGCAATGGTTATATTAAATCTACACTAATATAATAAAGAGGTAAAGTTTGTTTTCTTGTTAGTTTGTTTTTTTGTTTGTAGGGGGTAATCTCTGGAACTACTGGTCCGATTGGAAAAATTTTAGCAACAACAGAAAGCTGCTTTACTCCTGAGTGACATAGGCTATATTTTATGTACGCGGGCGAAGCCGCTGACAAAAGCTAGTATATTATACACTAGCGACCCGCCCCTAGCTTCGCACGGGTGCAAATGTGATATATTATAGTTACTAGCTTTTGTCCGCGGCTTCGCCCACGTACATAAAATATAGCCTATGTCACTCAGGAGTGAAGCAGCTTTCTATTGTTGCTAAAATTTTTCCAATCGGACCAGTAGTTCCGGAGATTACCTCCTACAAACAAAAAAACAAAAAAATTAAAAAACAAAAAAACAAACTTTACCTCTTTATTATATTAGTGTAGATAAACCTTTCTCTGGAATCACTCTACTTTTTAAAAAAAACCGCATCAAAATCCGTTGCGTAGTTTTAAAGATTTAAGCATACAAAGGGACATAGGGACAGAGAAAGCGACTTTGTTTTATACTATGTAGTGAAGAACGGGCTCACCTTTCCAAACCAAATGTTTAGAAATCCGCACGATAAGAAACTCGAGCCATAAGCAAACGCCAGCTTTCGTCTTTCTATTGTCTCTCTAAATAAGGTTTTAAAAAGTTTAAAAACACACCCTAAGGGTGGAAAGGGAAATAAAAATTACATTTAGAAACCAACTGTTTTTTTAATTGCAATAAACTAGTGCTTGACTGCGATCCCACTTGATGGTAAGCAGTGATGCAATCGTTGATGGTAAGGCGCACTAGTTTATTAAGAGCCTATTCACTCTAGCCTTGAAGACACCTAAATTATAATCGGACGGAAAAACTGCAGCTGACCAACTGTTCCAGTCCCTCGATGTATGCAGTATAAACGACAAAGCAAAACGCTTAGTCCGGGCCGCAGATGTCTCAACAACGTAAGGGTACTTTCAGCAATGCCATTGGCAAAAGCTAGTCACACATTTAATTTATCTTGACAAAATATTTAATTTCTTTTGTCACACTTAACGTCCATTCGATTTGACCTAGATTGCCAAGGCTGTGCAAATATACACACTATCTCCAAATCTATATAAGTATTACTAGCTTTTGCCCGCGGCTTCGCTCCCGGCAACAGATTATTCTACTCTACTCTACTCTACCCTACTCTGTCTATTTTATTTTTTTATGATCGATTTTTCCTGAATTTTCTTTGCTATAAACCTCCCGGAGCCCGAGACCTTTCCAACGAATGCAAAACCGTGGAAATCGGTTCATGCGTTCTGGAGTTATAGCGTCAGGAAGGAAAACCCGACTTATTTTTATATAGTAGAATATAAAAGGAGAAACTGACTGACTGACATATCAACGCACAGCCGAAACTACTGGGACTAGGAACGTGAAATTTTGTACAAGGCTTCCTTTTATAACGTAGGCGAACACTAAGAAAGGATTTTCCAAAATTCACCCCCTAAAGGATAGAAACGCGTGTCCAAAGTTTGTGCGAAACTTATATTCACGCGGGCGATGCCGCTGGTAGAAAGCTAGTCATGAGATAAACAATAAGTAGATGTTATCGACGAGTGATGTTATGAGCAGTGTAAAGTGGTCAGCGGCGCTTGCGCCCCAGACGCCGCCAGGATTCCGATCCCGACTTCCGGCCACCGTAGGCACGGGCTTGCGGACAGCGAGCATTGGGTAGCTCGCCGTCCGGTCGTCTGGTAATCGTTCGGACTAAGCTCAGTCGTCGATGGAGCCTCAAGGAGTTGTCAGCAGCCGTAGGGACCCTGCAGAAGGGTCGAAGCCAACTGGGGCCAAGGGTTCGCGTCTGAAAGGGAAATGTAGGAATGGGGTAGGTTGTTTAGTCAGTAAGAGCAGTGTAAAGCGGTAAAGGCACCGACTTACAAGTTAAAGGTCGCGGGTTCAAACCCAGCCAGGCGCATTACTTTGTGTAATTTATTTCATCACCACTGCTCTCAAAACGGTGAAGGAAAACATCGTGAGGAAACCGACATGTCCTAAACCCAGAAATTCGGAGACATGTGACATCCGCCAATCCGCACTGGACCCGCGTGGTATATTACGGGCAATTCCTTTTCCTACAAAGCCTGTGTCCCAGTAGTGGGAACATTATAAGGCTGGTGCAATGGAAATAGTACATTTTGATACAAGTGCAGGAAGTTTGTCATTGCGACCGAGGCGGAATTCACACGAGCCGTAGTCGAGTGTGTTATGGAGCCGAGGGCTAAATAAAAATTGTTTTTCTTTCTTCTTTCTTTCTTCTTCTTCTTCTTTCTTTTTCAATACACTTACGACTTGTGAAATAAAGAAAGAAATAAAATGTTTAATCGTATCTCAAACATACAGTAGAAATATAAGAAATATAGTATTCAAATCTGCTTTGGTCTGTTTCTAATTTCGTGGGGTCGTCCAGCGACTCTGGGGGACGCCTCGCGCCTGATTCGATAAACTAAGTAAAACAAAATAATCACCCGTGACCGTGACGATAAGGAAGGAATAAAAAAGCCCTTGTTGTGATAAACTCAAAAAAGCACTTGGGTGATATACATGCTATATTGAACCTAATAGGAGTGCGATAAGAGGCAGTTTTTGAGTAAGTGCATTGAAAAAAATATTGGAAGTACGCGCAGTCCAGATGATCATGGAATCATCATCATTTTAGCAGTTAGACATAGGCCTTCCCCAAGTATCGCCACAATGAACGGTCCTGTGCGCCTCGCATCCAACGTATTTCCGCAACCCTTGCCAGGTCATCGGTCCACCTTGCAGGCGGCCTTCTAAGACAGCGTCTTCTGACACGCGGCCGCCACTCCAGAACCTTCTCCGGCCATCTGTACTGTAGCAATGTGCGCATAGAATGCGTGATGCTAATCAATTCACAATTTATTGTGATGCGTTTTGTGTGGACACGCTGATTTTTACGCTTCGACGTCTCACTGCTATTTTGTATTTGGTCTCTTAGAGCGGTTTCGCAATTCGTCAGACCAGTTTTTTTTTTTTTTTATTGTGCGTAAAAATCATCCAAGAACGAATCCCGCCCTTAGGCGGAGCGGGAATCAGTGTTACAGATTCGATTCCCGCGCGGAACAACCGCAACCGCAAACAGCAAAAAAATTAAAATATATATAACGTTTTTATACAGTTTAATTCCAAAAACTTAAAAAATAAGAAAAAACCTATAAAAAATTCCACCACTGGGAAACCTAGTCTATCATGTAAGTACTGGATCCATGGTAATTATTTGTGCTATGCTGTCAAAGACACCCTGTGTAGTTGTAACATATTTTTTTATTTAAAAAAAATTGTAATTACCTTGAATGCCACTCAGTAAATTACCGACATAGTAAACAATAGGAAAGTTCTCAACATCTCATTTCAAGTCAGCTGATCACGGGGTCAATGACCTACGGCCGCGAGATGTACAAGGGCCTGTTATAGTACTTTAGCTTAAGAATTTTAGATTCATTCTTAAACACACTAATTATTATTTTAGGTGAAAGTGTGAGTGAGTGAGTGAGTGAGTGAGTGAGTGTGTAAGTGAATGAGTCAGCATATGTGTGTTAGTTATTTCTTCAAGCTCAAACAGCAATGAAACATGGAACATGAGTAGACCATCTCCTAGAATATCACATAGGATATAATTATCCTTGAAGTAATTATTACATACTTTTGTTCATAATTTTCTACTGTGTAGCGGATGACATTGTGGACTGCTGCATATAAATTGCAGTTTTTATTGAAATATCTGTATTTTTTACCCGACTACGGCGAAGCAAAAGGAGGGTTATGATTTTGACCTGTATGTATGTATGTGGGTATGGATGTTCATCTGTTCCCTCGTAACTTCTAAACTACTTATCAGAATTCGACAAATGACATATCATTAGAAGCGTCTTAATTGTCCGCTGGTTATAGGCTATATGGGATTTCACAAAATCTAATGTGGCGCCCTCTAGCGGACAAAACATACGAAGTAAAAAAATAAAGTTAAGATAAATATGCCGTGTTTGGTATCATTTGAAAGCGCTTTACTTGTACATTTTGAATATATATATATATATTACTAGCATTTGCTTGTGACTTTACCTGTATTCATGGGCTGAGAAATCAATGAACCCAAGATTAACCTATTTAGAACTCCAAAATATGTTAAATAAAAATAAAGTTTAAAAACTAACACCCGACTACTTAAAAACACGCTCTAAAAAGTACGAAACAAGAAAACAAGAAAGCCGTGGTCGTATGCCATAAGAATAATAAATTAAAAAAAGTGGTATACGACCACGGCTTTCTTGTTTTCTTGTTTCGTACTTTTTAGAGCGTGTTTTTAAGTAGTCGGGTGTTAGTTTTTAAACTTTATTTTTTTATATCATCATCAATATCATACATGTATACAATTTTCATAGGCTTATTTGCATAAAAATAGTATGTACTACAAAATACAGGTATATTAAGTAAAGAAATGCATTCTCACATTATTAGGTGGAGCGGGCGGGAGTGTCAACTAAAACCCACTCCTGTTCCTTCTTTACCTTTATTCCAGTACCCTGGGGTATTTATTCACACTCCTAGTAGCCTAAGTAGGCTTTGACCATGTTGTGCCTCTAGTTTGCTGTACTACAAAATGCAAGTGAGTTAGATATTATTTAGATATCTGCTAAATCTACAGGAAGTCCCATTTATCTGTTAAAACATTCACATTGCTCCACTTTTAATGCAATCAGTAATAACACAGATTTTTATACTGGTTGATATCTTATCATTAAAAAACATGACACATGTGTAAATATTGCTTTTGTGGACACAAGTACTTTACTTGTTTTTGAAGAATACATATTTTTTAATTCCACTATGTTGAATGGGTAAAAAAGGGATCCTATTGCTTAGACCTTGCTGCCTGCCTGTCACCTGCCCTACATTTGACGTAGGTGTTAACTCTTATGATATCATCAGGGTAGATCATAAGGGTAGACGACCCTACATTCACATTTTTTAATGAAAACATAAGAGTTCTATTGTTAATGGCTTACACCAACCTACCCTGCTAATTGAGTTAACTGTAGGGTAGCTACTCGAGTTATAAAAGAATGGCTCCAGGTTGCAACTGTACTCTACCTAGTTATTTTTGAAAGCAATAAAGATAATTTGTGTTTATTTACATTACAAAAAAGAAAACACTTGCAATTTAAGTAAGCAAAACATAAATGATCTTTATTTTGCAAGTAGGTATAAAGAAACACTTTTGCACATCATTTTTTCTACCCTGCAAAGGAACACTGAAACAAACTCAAGGGTCAAAGTCTCTTTTAGAAGTCCATACATTAACCATGTAATGGTCAAATCACATATATGCTGAATAATGCCAAAAGAGCCTAAGCTCAGCATAATACTAAATGGTAACACAAGGCTACCACCAGACACTGATTTTCAGCTGTATTTTTTAATGCAGGTCTATATCTCATAAACCAATACAGTTTTTTGATGCTTTATTAGATTAGGTATTTTTAGTAAGTTAATTAGGGTTATGTAGTTTTAAGGTTAGATATCTAATTATTTGTACAGTTTACTAAATAAATATTATATTCAGCCAAAAGTCATGAAGTAAAGCCAGCAGTTGTGGGTTCAATTCCCACTCAGGACAAATGTTTCTGTGGTGAGCATGATCATTTGTTCTGTCTGGGTGTAATTTACCTATATATGTATGTATTTAGAAATATATAAATATGTTTATCAGTTGTCTAATATCCACAACACGCTTAGCTTGGAACTAGATGATATTGTGTGATAATTATCATGGTCCAACTCACACTTGTACAGTTATTTATTAATTTATTATTTGACCATTTTATGAGATCTTAAACCATTGCTTGGCAAGAAGTAACTTATTTAGTCTTGTCTTAGACTTATAAGATATATCTATCAGGAAACACAAGACTGGCAGGGAATTCCATTCATTAGCTATGAAAAACTAATTTTAGCTTTTATTAACTTTTTATTTTTATCAACTTTTTCTTAAGGGTTTTTTGCTACACTACATACTACAGGAAAAATGTAACAATAATACAGGTTTGACACACCTACTCTGGGCAACTAGATAGTTTAAATATTATTATTTTTATTCATACTTTTGTCTGTTAAAACTACTTTTATAACATCTTGTCCCTAGGTACATCATTCTAAATATTTGTTAATAGACCACAAACTTTTTCTTATCAGACTTTTTACACGAGATTTTAGGAATTGCTCTCAAGAGAAAATACTTGCTGGTTATTGCATTTAATTTGAACTCCCCACAAAAACATAGATATCTTTATTTACTTATAACTTTATTGCACACCTTAGCTTATCATAGGACAAACATTAATAAAAAACAAGTCTACAATAGGTGGTCTTATTGCACAAGGCAATTTCTACCAGACAACCTTTGGATGGACTGATCTTTCTGCATTATTTTTTATTTTTTGGAGAAAATAAATCTGTTACACCTTCAAAATCTATGTGTACTCAAATAGTCTTTGGTAGGATCACTTTGAGATATTTTAGACAACAAAAAGTATATATATTAAAAAAGGTAGCTTAAAAATATAGGATGCATTAAACCTTAGGAGTGCTAAAAATTATGAGGAAAGCCAATAAGAATCTTTTAAAAATATAAATAAAATATGCACATACCCAGGTGGTCCAAAAAACACTCCCAGAGACCCATCGCACTGAGTCTATGTTCCATAAACAAACATGCACTAATAATACCTGACCCAGGGCCTATTCAGCCTACCTGACTTGACCTAGCATCCACATATTTTATATTTTCGTGTACACAGAAAGTGAAATGTGCTCGGGGGTGGCAAGGGGAGGCCTGACGTCAGTGCGCGCGCATCTGACCCCAAACTGCCTGACCCAGATTCTGACTTGCGACATGATTCTGTAAAATGTCAACATAGCTCGCCCAGAGCGAAATACCACAGATATTGACTAACACGCGCGCTCCACGACCTACATCCTACCTTCACAGCTCCGCAATCACACTCTAAAACATATTCGTGACCTATTTTTTTTCCAGTTTCAGGACCTAACTTTGTCTTCGCCAAAATACACAGTAATCAATAGATTTCCGCATGAAATAAGGAACATAAAATGTATGCACAATGTACTGACCAACAACTAAACACATCACAGCAGCTTCCTCCGATTATTTCACGTTTTCACACAAACATTTTGATTTTATTCGGTTCTGGACGCCATTATCAACATCGACGACCAACTTGTTAGGCACTATTTCACAGCTCATGCGGCGTCCATCGTGTTGTATCACGCACTCGAAACACTTATCACTATGAACCTATAATTATTTTACACAAATAAGTCACGGATCAAGCTCGTCGTATGTGAAAAATGTTAAAAACGGGATCGGGCGCAATCCGCTACGCCACCCCGTTCCACTGCAATTTTGTCACTGCTGCCAACTGACAGGAACATAAATAAATACATCACATTACCAACTGCAATTTACGCAATCTTATTGGCTAATAAAATTTAAACCTATACGATTGGTCAAAATTTTGACACATTTTACTTTTAAACCAATCAGAGACAAGAGTCTGAGCAATCTCACTTATTTCTAGGTGATAATAAAATGAGATGAACCAGTTCCTCTCTTACGTTCGGATATGTCAAAAATAATACTTGAAAGGGTTTATTGACCTATCATAATTAAACAGAACCATGATTATAACTTCTGTGTTAAAATCTCTGAAGCCAGTTTTAAAAGTCGAACTTACTGTTTATCGTAGTTAACCAATAGTTTCTCAATGTACCTTGGAATAGCTTGGAAAACTGAAACGTTTTTTGATTCAATCTTCACAGTTTTTAAACACGTATCCGATCAATTTCAAACAGAAACTGACAGAACTAGATTTGACAGAAAATGGCTTGTTTTGTTCTTGAATTTTGAAGACCGATCGATGTTTTCAGTAATTCTCATGTGCAAATAGTTATTAAACATAAAGTTTCAGATCACAACCAGGTTTATTTTAAATTTTATGAACTAAGTTTGAAGTGTAAATAACTGTTTGAATTGGCCAGTTCTGGTAAAACTTGGATCGCAGTCACAAATCACACTTTGTGTTCTTACTTTCGAAACGTTTTTAAACTTATTTAGGTAAGTAACAATATGTTTCTAATATTTAATTTAGCTTAATAATCTATTAAAAGTTAAATAAATAGGTTATAGTCATTTCACGTGTTTATATATTACGCTTTGACTAGTTATTCAGTAAAACAGTGCGCGGGTTACCCTCGTAATCAGCTGATTTGTATAATTACGAAAAAGGAACCTAATTCTTGTAATTCATGACCTGAAATATCAGTAATTTTGGGTTTAAAAGAAAGCTTTTGGTTAGTTGTGTTATAATTATTATTATTATTGGGTAAGACATTATCAAATTGGCTATTGCTGAGCTGGGTTAAAAAATTAGCAGAATAGTGTAACTTAGAGTCGTACTTTTATGACTCGAGTAGCTACCCTAGAGTTGACCCAAGTGACTCCAACTTCGAGCAGGGTAGGTTGGAGTAAGCCATTGACAATAGAACTTGATGGTTGTGTTCAAAAATGAGAGTATAGGATATCATTCTACCCTGTGACGTCATTATAGTTAACTCTACAGGCCAAGTGTTGATGTAAAAGCGTAACACCAGGGCCTGGGAATAAGGCAAGGAAGGAATGAGGTAGGTTTTTTAGTCAGTAAGAGTCTGACACTGTTTCCTGCTCCACCCAAAGGCGGTATTCGTTATTTAATGTTTTTTACCAACAAAAAAAAATAACCTTGGCATGCATCAGCCTAACTCGGATCATCCGGTTTGACTGGAGGCCGACCCTGATGTTTACACTGCCTGTGGAAGTCCAATCCAGTCATTATACATGGTAGTCATGTTACAACTAGCCCCTTAGCCAAGTTACTATTGTTTCATGACAAAATTTTCTACAATTGAAACGCCTTAATCTACGTATTAAATACTAGCTTTTGTCAGCAGCTTCGCCCGCGTACATAAAATATTGCCTATGTCACTATGTGAGGTGAAAGCCAAGGTTGGCAACCGGGACTACCGCTAGGATGATGATGAGATATGATAAAACTGCAGGATGTAGAGATGGTCATTGCAGAAAAGTTTACTTATCATTCTGTCATTTTTAATGATGTGTACTTGGCCACTAATTTTGTTGAAATGATGTCATTCCCATACATTTGATTAGTTGTTTACTAGTGTTAACGATGGTAGGTTATTAACTTGGCTTGGAGGGCTGTTTCATCTTAATTCTATATCACTGTTGACTGGCCTGTCAGTCTAGTAGTTAGTGACCCTGACTGCCATGTGGGAGGCCGTGGGTTCGATTCCCACCCAGGACAAATGTTTGTGTGATGAGCACGATCATTTGTTCTGTGTCTGGGTGTAATTTATCTATAATATGTATGTATTTAGAAATATATATGTTTATAATTTATAAATATGTTTATCAGTTGTATGTTACCCATAACATAAGCTCTGCTTAGCTTGGGACTAGATGACATTGTGTGATAGTTGTGGACATATTATATATATTATATTATTATACTGTCTGTAATGCCTCGTCATGTAAACGGTATTAGAAAACGCTAAGCTTAGAGCGTTGTTGACGCGCCTGTCGATTGCTCGGTTTACAAAAATAACTAAACTAACTTGTAACTTGGCTACAATTTATACTATAAAACTACAGGATCTAGCGATGAACATTGTACAAACGATTACATTCTATCATTCTGAATTATGTGAACTTGGGTGCAAATTTTCTATTCAGTCGTTCTGGTCAGTAGTGGCCCAGTGGTAACAGCTCCGAATTAAAGAGTTGTAGGGCGCAGGATCAAAACCAGCCAGGCGCATTATTTTGTGTTGTTTATAATTTTTGATCACCACTACTCTCAAAACATCTTTATGAAACCAAGGACATGCCTAGAACTAAAAATTCGAAGACATGTGACATCTATCACCCTGCACTGGGCTCACATGGTGAGTTATGGCCCATTCTCTCTCCTGGAGAGGAGTCCTGTTTCCCAGCTGTGGGAACATTATAAGCCTAATGATAATGACAATGATGTTCTGATCATGAGATTTAATGTGGAAATGATGCCATTTCCATACATTTTATTATTATTCTAATAATAGCAGTTACAATTGTAGATTATCGACTTGGCTAAATGTGCTGAGCTATAAATCAGTCATTAATAATGTCATATCATATCAGCGGTTTGATATCTATTTCTACATCCTTATTGCATAACACACTAACTGTTATACCATTGACGAATTCCTTTTTGACAAAATTTTATAAGCTGACAAGTGAACTTGACCAATTGATTTTTAATGTTTGTATTAATAATAATAAATTGTATTCTACATTTTTACTGTATCTAACTCTTGACATGTTTGTATTGCAATGTATATCAATTTTAATTATTTTTTCTTTCTTATCCTGTTAAATAGTGTATGCCTAATGGGTAGCTTTTTGAGTTACCAAAAATTAATTATAAGACCTACTGTATCACCAAAAAGCACACTAATAAATACTTTGACTAAATCATAATTTTAATCCATTGAAAAAATTTTTGGCTCAACAATATTATTCCTCTTGCATTTCCTTTTATTTTTCATATTATCTTTTGAGTGAATTTGTTAGCACGCACTTACCCTGATAGACATAGGTCACAAGCATCACTTCTAGTCATGCAAACGTTGATGGTGAGGTGCACTGGTTTACTAAGAACCTGTTCAGTCTATATCAAATGGGAAGACCACCGCTGCCCGCAAATTGTTCCAGTCCTTCTATATAATAATAAAGCCATTTATTCCATCTTATCTAAAATGATGTTAGTATTTTTCTTATATATGAACTTACTAGCTTTTGCCCGCGGCTTCGCCCGCGTGGTATTTGGTTTGGGGTTGGGGTTTCCGGGATAAAAAGTAGCCTATGTCCTATTCCGGAGTGTATCCAAGGCCTGTGCCAAATTCCATCCAGATCTGTCCAGCTGTTTTGGCGTGATTGAGTAACAAACATCCAAACATCGTAACTTTCGCATTTTTGATATTAGTAAGAAGGTCTAGTGTTAGTAGATTAATCTGCTGAATGTAGGTTATGGACTCCATTTTGGATATAGGCCTCTTCCAACCTTTTCCACCTTGTCCTGTCCTTGGCCTGGTACATCCAGTCTCTTCCTGCCGCCTCCTCGATGTCGTCTGCCCATCACTGCTTTGGTCTGCCGGCTTTTCTTTTACCTGATGGTCCTTTTCAATCAGTGGTCAGTCTACGTCCTTCGATCTACGCGGTATAAACTACAAGGAGAACCGCTTAGTTTAAACCATAGAAGTTGCAACAACGTAAGAGTAGACATTCTCCGTACGTCGGGTTGTCCCATGGTGGAATCAACTCATTACATTTCCACGCACATTCTCCAAAATACAACCTGTAAAAAAAAAGTCCGAATATTTCTGTGAGTTTTCATTCAGTCTTTTCTTTACAGGTCCCACATGAATCAAGATGTTCAGTAGCTAAACTAACTAAACTAACTTGTAACTTGGCTACAATTTATACTATAAAACTACAGGATCTAGCGATGAACATTGTACAAACGATTACATTCTATCATTCTGAATTATGTGAACTTGGGTGCAAATTTTCTATTCAGTCGTTCTGGTCAGTAGTGGCCCAGTGGTAACAGCTCCGAATTAAAGAGTTGTAGGGCGCAGGATCAAACCCAGCCAGGCGCATTATTTTGTGTTATTTATAATTTTTCGTCACCACTACTTTCAAAACATCTTTATGAAACCAAGGACATGCCTAGAACTAAAAATTCGAAGACATGTGACATCTATCACCCTGCACTGGGCTCACATGGTGGGTTATGGCCCATTCTCTCTCCTAGAGAGGAGTCCTGTTTCCCAGCTGTGGGAACATTATAAGCCTAATGATAATGACAATGATGTTCTGATCATGAGATTTAATGTGGAAATGATGCCATTTCCATACATTTTATTATTATTCTAATAATAGCAGTTACAATTGTAGATTATCGACTTGGCTAAATGTGCTGAGCTATAAATCAGTCATTAATAATGTCATATCATATCAGCGGTTTGATATCTATTTCTACATCCTTATTGCATAACACACTAACTGTTATACCATTGACGAATTCCTTTTTGACAAAATTTTATAAGCTGACAAGTGAACTTGACCAATTGATTTTTAATGTTTGTATTAATAATAATAAATTGTATTCTACATTTTTACTGTATCTAACTCTTGACATGTTTGTATTGCAATGTATATCAATTTTAATTATTTTTTCTTTCTTATCCTGTTAAATAGTGTATGCCTAATGGGTAGCTTTTTGAGTTACCAAAAATTAATTATAAGACCTACTGTATCACCAAAAAGCACACTAATAAATACTTTGACTAAATCATAATTTTAATCCATTGAAAAAATTTTTGGCTCAACAATATTATTCCTCTTGCATTTCCTTTTATTTTTCATATTATCTTTTGAGTGAATTTGTTAGCACGCACTTACCCTGATAGACATAGGTCACAAGCATCACTTCTAGTCATGCAAACGTTGATGGTGAGGTGCACTGGTTTACTAAGAACCTGTTCAGTCTATATCAAATGGGAAGACCACCGCTGCCCGCAAATTGTTCCAGTCCTTCTATATAATAATAAAGCCATTTATTCCATCTTATCTAAAATGATGTTAGTATTTTTCTTATATATGAACTTACTAGCTTTTGCCCGCGGCTTCGCCCGCGTGGTATTTGGTTTGGGGTTGGGGTTTCCGGGATAAAAAGTAGCCTATGTCCTATTCCGGAGTGTATCCAAGGCCTGTGCCAAATTCCATCCAGATCTGTCCAGCTGTTTTGGCGTGATTGAGTAACAAACATCCAAACATCGTAACTTTCGCATTTTTGATATTAGTAAGAAGGTCTAGTGTTAGTAGATTAATCTGCTGAATGTAGGTTATGGACTCCATTTTGGATATAGGCCTCTTCCAACCTTTTCCACCTTGTCCTGTCCTTGGCCTGGTACATCCAGTCTCTTCCTGCCGCCTCCTCGATGTCGTCTGCCCATCACTGCTTTGGTCTGCCGGCTTTTCTTTTACCTGATGGTCCTTTTCAATCAGTGGTCAGTCTACGTCCTTCGATCTACGCGGTATAAACTACAAGGAGAACCGCTTAGTTTAAACCATAGAAGTTGCAACAACGTAAGAGTAGACATTCTCCGTACGTCGGGTTGTCCCATGGTGGAATCAACTCATTACATTTCCACGCACATTCTCCAAAATACAACCTGTAAAAAAAAAGTCCGAATATTTCTGTGAGTTTTCATTCAGTCTTTTCTTTACAGGTCCCACATGAATCAAGATGTTCAGTAGCTTTGAAGATGACTCATCTTCAGATACAGATTTTAGGGATGCACGTGTGGCCACCAGCTCCACTGACAGATCGGGGCCTACCACACGCGCTCGCTCCAGCACCCGGGTTGGACTTACCACCCGCACTGGGGCCACCACTCGGAATGACCAAGCCGGTACCAACCAGGCTGATTCCACCGACCGAGCTGGCTCTACCAACCAGGCTGATTCCTCCGACCAGAGTGATCTCACCACCCACACTGGTCCCACCGATCAGTTCAGCCACACCGACCAGCCCGGCCCCACTCATCGACCTTACCCCACTGACCGGCCCAGCCCCACTCACCAGCCCGAAACCTCGGAACAGGACAGTCAATATGACAGGGCTGGCAGCCCTAGCATCTTAGGTGAACTCCCTGCTGGAAACAGCATCGACAACCCTGATCAGTCCGAGCCCAGCACTACTCAACCCTCGGGAGATCACGTGCATGACCCGCCTGTACCTCGCCACATATCCGGCCGCCTCCGGAGGTACCAGGCTGAAATCAACATGGTCACAGAGATTGACAACATATTGGGGGTCGCAGAAGATTCTATCCTTAATCATTTAAGGGAACAAAGAGAGCTCAGACTAGAACGTCTGCAGCAACTGGCGGAGATCCAACCAGACCCTGTAACGATCAGCGAGGACAGTAGCAACACAGGGTCTAGCGAGGACTCCAACCTATCTCTACCTGAGACCCGTGTGCAGGGTAACTCTGAATCAACAGACGAACCACCTGCCAAACTCAGAAAAATCAGCTCCCCTGACAAAAAAGAATCAGAAAAAAATGACAAACTTAACAAAAGTGATGACATGGATGGAGAAACCTGCCCCATATGTCTAGACACGTGGGGTAACTCGGGCAAACACAGACTTGTGGCTCTGAAATGTGGACATTTATTCGGCGCTGAATGCGTTGAAAGATGGCTGAAGGCACAAACTAGCAACAACAGGACCTGTCCCACATGCAAGTCTAGAGCATCTTTAAGAGACTTGCGATGTATCTACGCAAGAAGATTAGTGGCGGCTGACAACTCCGAAATAACACGATTACAAAAACAAGTGGACATTCTTCTAGCACAAAAGAGCCGAACAGAACTGCAACTACAGACGGCGAAAATGACACAACGCACGTTAGCTGAACAGCTGGAAAACTTAAAGAAGACGATCGCAATATCGCAAGCGACCAAGCAACAAACTGAGAGGAAGGCCTGGCGATTCGCTCTCGAAAAGAACTTGGAAATATGCAAAGATGGCGGCTGTAGAGTTCTCACTTACAACTGTAGGACTTACGAGTTGTATGTGTCGCAGAAAAGTTCTAACTACTTATTCCCTGGGTATGGTATAAGAAAAGTTAGCTGTGTGGACTATACTCTAGGAGCATTCGTGCCTCTGCATCCTAAACCAATCAGAGATATTACTTACTCTCAGCCCAGTGACTTACTTCTTAGTGTAGCATTGGACAGCACAGCGAGGATCGTCCAGAGGGGTATGATCAACGTGACAGTCAACGCAGGCATCCCTCTCTGGTCCTGCGCCTGGGATCTGTACAAACCTAACCAATTCTACGTCGGTGGAGTAGGAGGAGTGATAAATCAATACGACTTCAGGAACCCGTCCACCTGTCTTCGATCTTTAGCTGGGACAAGTGGAGACATGTCCCCTGTAGTCTCCATGTGCTCAACAGAGTACGGCCTCCTCACTTGCCAGCTAAACTCCTGCTGGCTTTGGGAGTCTAATGGTGGTATCTGGGAGCCGAGGGCATTTCCAGTTACTGGCGCCTTTATGTCGATGTGTTACGATAGTGAATCTCAGAAAGCTTTGGTTTCGATGAGACCGAAAGGCGCTGAGCGTTCGAAGTTGACGGTGTGTTCTTTGTCGCCGAGGATCAGTGGTGGGACTAATATTGAAGTGGATCAGGTGATCAACGGGTCAGCTCGTACATCAGTGATGTCTAGGGCGACGTTTTGTAAGACCCAGGGTGCTTCCTGGGTCGCTGCTCACTCAGAAAGCGATGCGACGCTGTATCTGCACGGTTTGGATGGGTCCAGGACCATGTCGCTACCGGCTGCCGAGCCTGCTCTGGACGTGTGCTCGGTACAAATCAATGGGAGCTGCGTTCTAGCAGCTCTGTCCGAGTCTAGGCTAAGAATATACAAGGCACACAGTCTTGGGAACTAGTGATTGAATAATGCAATGGTGATACGGACTTATTTTATAAAGACTGTTATAGTGGTGGCTTATTAGTTGGACTAAAATGGAGCTTAACCTTCAATGCGCAATAACAGTTTTTCGAGTCTCAATCGAAGTGCGGCACTATAGCATGGACGGCCATTTTAGTTTTGAGTTGTTGGACGTATATAACGATTTATTGAAAAGTTCTGACTGTAACTTGCTTCTGGTAAGCGATGGATGACTTCTCCGAGTTCAAAAGATACTTATTTACTCCTAACGACTTTGTTTCCTTTTCTGATTAATATGTGACGACTTTTCGCGCAATTATTTGAATCAGAAGGCCATAAACTGACTTAGAGCTGCATTCAGCAGTGTCCTTGCCAAATCGACTAGATGACTAGAGCATAATTGAAAACGATTGCAAGAAAAGATGTACGAACATGTTAGCGATTCAACGCGTTTGTGGTAACGAAGCGATGCGCTTTTTTTTATTTAACTGTGCTTTGTATAACGTGCTCGCAAAGTTGCCGCTACAGCCCGCCGTTTCATCATCATCATCATCATTTCAGCCGAAAGACGTCCACTGCTGGACATAGGCCTCCCCCAAGCGCCGCCACAAAGTCCGGTCCTGTGCGTCTTGCATCCATCGGCTTCCAGCAACCCGCCGTTTACGGAAAACAATTCACCGCTTGCGGGCGGCGCGCTGTCCGCCCATCCAGTAACCGTCTGGACCAAACCTAAGTCGTCAACGGCTCGCACTGTTCCCGCGCGCCTCAAGGAGTTGTTAGCAATTGTAGGGGCCCAACAGGGTTGAAGCCTCCCAGGGCTATGGGTTGATGCGAAAGTTATATACTAGGGCCGTGGCGTTTAGTCAGTAAGAGTCTGAAACTATTTCCTGCTCCGCCCAAGGGCCTGATTTGTCATTCGATGATTATTTTCACGATAAAAAAAAACATCTCCTCGAGAAGTTAGTGGGTACCAATTGTTTGTTCCATTTGAACCGCATCGCATCGCAATCGCCAACTCGTTATATTGCTTAGACAACGCCTAAGATCTGTAATTTCTCCCTGAATCTATAAAATGAGGGTAATATGATTATGTATGCAAGGAATTGTATAATATTTTATACTTTTTGACATGTTTAAATGTGATGTTAGATCTACTTACGGGTGTTTGTCAGTCATTGAGCCAATCTAGTTGTAATGTATAATATTGTATGTAAACTGTAGTTATAATTCGAGATAATGTCAATAAACAGCCACCGATTCAATATGGACTTTAGTGTAGTGTATTTTAGGTTGATATTTAAGTGAACTTTTTTGTTAAAAGTCTGTAAGAAGTGTGCATTGGAATTTGAACTTTATTTTTTATGAAATAGAGTTTATTATTCCGAAATGTGATAACGGATATTTTCTGTAATAGCTTTTAACTTGTATTTACTGTTCGTTCAACAGATATTGACTTCTATTGCGTTGGTAACAAGAATAATGGCGGCAGCAGTGAATAGTATTTTTTCTTTTAAAATAACGTTGTCTCACACTAGGAATTACTCCTGTGTCGTGAGTGCGTTCACAAACATGTAAAGTCACATACACAAGATACCCAGACCCGGAACACCTAGATAGGTGTTGTAGGCCATACAAATATTTGTTCCGTGCGGGAACTGAACCCGCGACCCTCAGCGCAGCAGTCAATCGCTCAACCACTGCGCCAGCCGAGCCGTCGACAGTTGGCATTCTAACCACTTTTTGCTTGTAATGTACCTAATCCTGATTTCTACGGAATAGGAGTCATAATCGGTTGATCTGTAGTAAAAAACTTTAGTTTGTCAAATGTCTAATTTTATCTCGAATGGAGTATAGTTTTGTAGTAAATCGATCTGTCACGATAATTATTAGATTTAAATAGTAAAAAAAATATATTATTATTGTCACCATTATTGCATTATTGTGTTCTTGTGTTATGCAGTAAATACCTACCAACTATGTGAAAAAGAAATATAATTTTTAAATTGCAGCTTCATTCTTTAAATACAATATGAAGGCACCTATTGCCTTCTATGATCTGCCGTGACATGTATCGTACAGTACGGCTGTCGGATCTTGGCGAGTCAAGTTAGGCTCTGCGAATTTTACCGCTTGAAAACTCGTACAAAAAGAAAGCTTTTAAAAAAAAAAAATTGGTTGCCTGTAAAGTCGGTATACGGGCGAAAGTTTTACGTGACAACGACTTTGAGTGGTAAAATAATTTTAATGAAACTCTCTCTCTCTCGCTCTTAGGCGGGCTAACTGTGCTCGAGTGGAAGGGACGCGTGCCTTTCACTTTTTATGTCTGTCTCTCTCGCTCTTAGGCGGGCTAACCATGCCCGAGTGGAAGGGACGCGTGCCTCTCACTCGCTCTCATTGTGAGCGCATAACGTGAGCGGAGCGTAACGCAGTTTCTTGAAGTGTCACCCGGCAAACCAATTTATAAGACGTTGTCACGTCAAAATATTGCCAATAACAGTTTTTAACAGCAATAACAACTGCAAATTGCATTTATTTGTTGAAACTATTTATTTTTTTCGAGTTTTCAAGCGCTAAAATTCACAAAACCTAACTCCAGACTCGCCAAGATTCGACGGCCGTACTGTACTTAGTATTGTTGGCGCCCAACTTGGGACCGCTTTTTGGGGAAAATAATAACAATGTAAACATTGTGAAGTCGATTACGTTACAGATTGTAGACTATATGTTCATGTCTCGCATTTACTAAAAATAATGTTGTAAAATAATACAGGAGTGAATGAAAATGTTTGTAAAATAAAACTTGCTCTACACAACTCGCGAAGTTGCCTCGACTAAGTACTCATCGAAGTTGATCGAAGTCCGAAGTATGTGACTGCACACTCGTGCAACCTCGCGAGGAGCACTTCGAGTCCTTTGACTCGAACGCAAAAACCAACGACTGGAAGTCGCCCGAAGCGAGGCGAGGTTGCACGAAGCGAAGCGAAGTGGAGAAAGGGCCACTAACGTATTCGTTCAACTTCGCGAGTAGTGTAGAGTAGGCTTAAAAGTGACTGAAATTGTGTAATATTAATGTCATGAGCTAATTAAATGATTAAAGACTACTTAATTGTTAAATATTTGATGTATGTACGTACCTAACTAATAAATGTCTCGATTTTTTTTTCGAACTAGCTTTTACCTGTGGCGTCACTCCCGTTATCTGACTACCTACCCTAACCTAACTTAACCTACTTTAATATTTCTTCTGCAAAGTATTTTGTCCGCGTGAAAATTTTAAGGGCCAACGCTGCATGAAGCGGGGCTGTCCGTCCAGGCTCCCGTTGCGTGTGTTAACTGCGTTACGTGCAGCCGCGCGGGCACCCGTGCGCGTGTGCCATTTGCGGCGGTCCCCGTAGTGAAAACCGGATTGTTACCTGCTCAGTGTCGCTAGTTCAACTTTAACGATGTGCATGGTGTCGTATCGTATCCACGGGAACTATAATGTAGCAAAAGGGGCGCGGAGCCGGGCGACCCGTGATTAGCACGTTTTCATAGGACCGCGAATCGTAAATTATCCCAAGCGAGTAAATTCCCGTCATAAATGTTCTAACCTATATTCTACTCCAAGATGTGGTCTACCATCTCCTGAAAGAAAGACTTATTGTAGACACTCAAATCACAGCTTCACCTTACTCTGACGCTAGGTACAGTTATGTTCAGCGCAGAGGTTGAGCTATTGGCCTCTACACTGCATATTGCTGGTTCAACTTCCGCATGAAACAGATGTTTGTAGGTACAATAAAGTCATGTGTATGCGAGATACACACCCACCAATAAGGTAGAGAACTAATTCCCAGAAGGGATCAACTTTTTGTATTTAAAAAAAGAAACATCTGTCCTGCTAGTTTTTTAAGGCCATATCTCAGAAACCTGGGATCCTGAATGAACCTTAGTAAGGCGTACGTGGAGCACAAAACCAAGTCGCAGGAGCTCTTTAGTTTGTTTTCAGTTTTAGGATTAATTGACGATTATTCCTGTACTCACTCTGCTAGTGCATCCACGGACAAACCCCAGTGGATGTAAAAATAATGCGACGAAAAACAAACTTATCACAACAATGGCGTTATGGTTTTTGGATTGTTAAGTGGACTATTCACCGGAAACTACTGACCCCCGATATATTTAGCACATAAGAACTATAGTATGATTATGGCCCTTGCACACTCAATAAATGAGCATAGGTAGGAAGCTCGAAGAAGGAAGGTACAGGGTGTCCGATCGTAATAAAGCGCCTAAAACGATTTTACACTTTCCCTTACCTCTCACCGCGAAACCATACTAGAAGGACTTCGCTCCAAAACAGATATCCACCACCTATCGACTTGGCCTCTTACTATACATAGCTGGTTATAGGCTACTTCAAAGCTGCGCCTATCATACGGTTCTTTGCTTCCCATATTTGTGCCAACAGACACTTAGCGAAGAGGTAAATTGTGAAAACGAGGAGAGCATCATGCTTTTCATAACAAAAGCATTATAACACCAAAAAACGTGAAACGCTTTTATCAGGAGCGCTAGAACCAAAACAATTTTCAATAAATTGATAACAGAATAAATTGATTTATTGAAAATTGTTTTGATCCTGTTCTAATAAAATCTTTCTTCATAAAATCCGATTGAGTTTTATTTTGTATTGTGCCAATGAAACATTTGTAGAAAATTAAAAAAAAGACTACTGTCAATGGCAAATGTCAATGTCAAATTGTCATTTTTTTGTGGACAAAATAGCGGTGCTTGCTGCTTGTTAGTTCACAGAAAATCGTTTTAAATTACTTAATTGACGATAAATCTTGTTTAAAATACTTCTAATATAAAATTTAACTTTGTTTATACACAGTTTAAGTTTCTTTCAAGGCGGAATAAGGTAATCTTTTGTGATATTCTTAGATCGATGAACATGTGTGTAGTTTAGTTATTGCGCGCTGTGAGATCATCGTATACAACATTGGTTTATATCTTTGAGAAACGCATTTATTGCAGTACTGGCTATTTATAACAGTTATTAAGAATTATTGAACTTATTACGAATAGTATTTGACGAGAAAAATAGGATAAGAACAGAGAAAACTAAGGTTTTGTAGTTCTATGACCAAATATAGAATATTTACGCCTCCGCTTGGCCTAATTCGAAGGTAATGCTTTTCCAGTTATTTTACGTGACTCATATGAGATTTGAAAGTCTATTTGTGTCTGTAAATACTGTTTAGCCCTGTTTTCTGCTAGCTGAAGGTAAATAAAAGGAGAAAGTAAATAGAACACTACCAATTAGATTTTATTTTTTTTTAAATTGCTCTTGAATATGTCTTTCACAATTTTTTCTTTTCCTTTTCAATTAAATTATTATAACTATAATTTGTGGCGGCACTTGGGGGGGAGGGCGGAGGGATATGTCCAACAGTGAACTTCTTTCGGCTGAAATGATAGTCATGAATTATAAGGCTGGAGTGTTTAGGCTCTTAATAAACTAGTGCGCCTCACCATCAACAATTGTGTCACATCCCTTTTAGTGAGATTGCAGTCAAGCACTAGTTTATATAAATAAAAAATCATTACATAGTATTAAACAGAGTCAATTCCTGTCCCTATGTATGCTTAAATCTTTAAAACTATGCAATGGACCTTGATGCAGTTTTTTTTAATACATAAAATGAATTAAGAGAAAGGTTTATATGCATTATACATGCATAATATATTTAACTAGCTTCTGCCCGCGACTTCGTCCGCGGAAAATTTCTTGTAGTGATAGCTCGGGTAACATCCATGTTATATAAATAATTTATAGCCTATGTCACTCAGGAGTAAAGCAGCTTTCTGTTGTTGCTAAAATTTTCCCAATCGAACCATTAGTTCCAGAGATTACCTCCTACAAACAAAAAAATAAAAAAACAAAAAACAAACTTTACCTCTTTATTATATTAGTGTAGATATCAGCATTGCACCCGTGCGAAGCAGGGGCAGGTTTTGTTCTTACCAAAGTAGTTTAATTACAAAAATACTGTTGCATTTTCAGAAAAGCCATCAACCATGGATCAGTTACTCCAACAAGTGGCCACCAACATGGAGAAGCAGCTGGACAGCGAGCTTGAGAGGTAACTGTCATCATGATAGCAGTGGGCAGGGCATATTTCTTGTAGAATTCAAAGGATAGTTGATGAGGACTGAAGGTTCTTTAGTGGTGACCAAATACCAGAAGAGGCAGTGTTTCCTTAGGAAACACTGCATCTTCTGGTAAGCGCGCTCCATCGTCGCTTTCTATCAGGTGAGACAGCGGTAAAGCGCGAACCTATAATATAATCAATAAAAGAAAAACCTGCAGTTGGGTCGAAGCCTACTGGGGCCAAAGGTATGGGTCTGAAAGGAAGTCTATGTCCCTGGTAAATAAGGTGACGTTGGCATGGGGTGGGTTGTTTAGTTAGTCAGAGTCTGACACTGTTTCCCGCTCTGCCCAAGGGTGGGATTTATCATTTACAACTATTAAAATAAAGATGCAGTGTTGGGAACTCTCCCATAAAGTGGACCAATAACCTGATCAAGGTCGTGGGAATGCAATGGATGTGAGACACAGGACCAGTCATTGTGGAGACGCTTGGGAGAAACCTATGTCCAGCAGAGGATGTCTTCCGGCTGAAATGATGTTAAGTGCACGAAAACGCCATAGACTTGGTCCGGACGGCTAGCTAACCATCAGACAGCTAGCTAACCATTGGTCGGAAATTGAGGTCAGAATCACGACGGCGGATAGAACATAAGGACTGTTGCCTCATGCATGCTGCTTCCTCCTTTGCTTGCATTACTGCGCAAAAGGAGGTGACTGCCTGCCCATGATAGGCTATATATGGTATGGTATGGTGTATCGGGCTGATGTCCGCAACTCCACGACTAAAGCGCGTATTTTGCGTACGGGTGGGATAAATGTGTCATTCGATCCACCCCAGCTCCTCGAGGAAGGCCAGCAAAGCCTTAGTTTTACTGACCATTTCATTGAGGTTACCTGGGTCTCCGAAGTACTTTGCCCTGTATCCTGCGACGGCTGGGCAGCCTAGAAGCAGATGTGCTGCTGTTTCTTCCTCCGCCATGCATGCTCTGCACAGTGGGCTGTCTGTAACTCATAGGACAGAGAATGCTTATTAAGGGTTCCATGGCCCGTCGTAACGGCCGTTACCTTACGTAGCTGTGGCTTGGTCAGTCGTAGGATCCGCTTGGTAAAGCGGCCATCAATGGAGGGAAGTGCCTCCTTGGTATGCCTGCATTCATTATGGTCTAGCCATAGTTGGTGATGTAAATTTCTTAGTTATAGTATAATAGGCTATATAATATTATGCTATAATCTACAGACATATGGCTGACTGCTGGTTAATATTAATTAAAATAGTAGTTAAGACATCTATTAACTGTTCGACAGATTGGAAACCCTGGACACAAGTGACCTGGAAGCGATCAGACAGCGGCGCATCATTGAGATGAAGAAGAGGGCTAAGGCCAAGCAGGAGTGGCTGGCCAATGTATGTAGTGTGGTTTTATTACTATACAGTATTGTATAGTATATATACTATTATTGGGAATTTTTTTTGACGGCTCATCTGGCGCA
Source organism: Mythimna loreyi (assembly GCA_029852875.1). Taxonomy (NCBI): domain Eukaryota; kingdom Metazoa; phylum Arthropoda; class Insecta; order Lepidoptera; family Noctuidae; genus Mythimna; species Mythimna loreyi. Next base: position 12,231,439 of record CM056806.1, on the reverse strand, counting down.
GTGGTTGACCGATTGACTGCTGCACTGAGGGTCGCGACTTCGATTCCCGCACGGAACGAATATTTGTATGACCTACAGATAGGTGCTCCGGGTCTGGGTATCTTGTGTATGTGACTTTACATGTTTGTGAACGCACCCACGACACAGGGTTAATTCCTAGTGTGCAACTATAACAAAAAAAATTACTCCTGTGTTGTGGGTGCGTCTCCAATAATCAGCAAGTTCAGTACATTTTGACCAGTTAGGCAAACATATACGAGTATGTACTGACCAGCCAGCAGATGTTTTTTCGCTATTTCAGGTTTTGTCCCAAAGTGAAAGTAGTTTATTATCATGTCTAAAGTCACGTGTTTAAGTATCGGTCACTAATTACCACTCCGTCTATACAACGTGTAGCATTAAATGCGCAAAACTAGATAATAGTTCGCTCTGGATTGGTGCCCGGACACAGCGACGCGGGGCCGCGGCAGACCACGAAGAAAATGGCGGGACGACCTGGAAGTCTTCCTTGAGAATTGGAGCGGCGAAGCATGTGACCGAGATGATTGGAAAGAATGGAGGGAGGCCTTTGCCCAGCATTGGGACAGTACAGGCTAGCAAATCTTATAATAAATCTGTAGAGAGGTTAATACTGTACATAAAATGTATTTCCAAAATAACTATCAGGGTGTAATTAGTGCTCGATACTGATGCCAAAAATGCTATCAGTAAAATTATTGCTTGTCAGTCTGTATGTTCGTTATAGAAAAAAAAAAACTACTCGACGGATTTTAACGAAACTTGGTACAATTATTCTTTATACTCCTGGCCAGGATTTAGTATAATTTTCATCACGCTACGATCAATAGGAGCAGAGCAGTGAACGGAAATGTTGGGAAAACGGGAGAAGTTACTCCATTTTTTAATTAATAGTATAGTAATGTTAGGCGTTGTATAAAGAAGCTATGACCTCGCCCCAGGGCCACGGGGAGTACACGGAGATCGACGGCGAGAAGGAGTTCTTCGCGGTGTGCAACAAGAGCGAGCACGTGGTCTGCCACTTCTACAAGAGCGACACGCCGCGCTGCAAGATCGTGGACATGCATCTCAAGCTGCTGGCCAAGAAGCACGTCGAGACCAAGTTCGTCAAGCTGGACGTGGAGCGCGCGCCCTTCCTCACTGGTGAGTACAACATTTTTTTTTAAAGTAGTGAAACATCAAGGAGAAACTAATTGACGTATCAACGCATAGCCGAAATTGCTGAGATTAGGAGCATAAAAATAGAAGGAGGAGATCGACCGCATTAGGGAAAGACAACGACGCCCTCGCCGCCATAGCTGTCGCCGCCGCGATCCCGCTGATATCCGGCCACCGTAGGCGCGGGCGGACGGTGAGCAATGGGTTGCTTGCCGTCCGGTTGTATGATAACAGTCCATACCGAGCCCAAGTCGTCGACGGCGCGCACTGTTCCCGCGCGCCTTAAGAAGTTGTCAGCAAACTGTAGGGGCCCTACAGGGTCGAAGCCTCCTGAAGCCAGCCTCAAGAATAAGGCAAGGGAGGAACGGGGTAGATTGTTTAGTCAGTAAGAGTCTGACACTGTCTCCCGCTCCGCCCATGAGCGGAATTTGTCATTGGATGATTTTCAACTACTATAAAAAAAAGCTAAGCAGTGATGCAATCGTTGATGGTGAGGCGCACTAGTTTATTAGGAGCCTATTCACTCTAGCCTTGAAGACACCTAAGTTATAACCGGACGGGAAGACGGCAGCAGGCAGTGGCGTAACCATAGAGTGAATAAGCTGGCAAAATGACACGGGCTTCCGGTATGACGGAGCCCCCAGTTTAAAAAACCATGGGCTCAGAACAAGTAAAACAAAACTAAAAAATAAATTAGGTAAAATTCAAACAATGAGATTATTTTTTTCGGGCCCCATCCAATAAATTTACTACGGGCCTTAGGTGAAATATTTACGCCACTGGCAGCAGGCAAAGTGATCCAGTCGTTTGCTGTACGCGGTATAAACGAGGAGAAGCCCCTGGTCCGGACCGTAGAAGTGTGTTAAAGAACTTGTCTGATGCTGCAGGTCGTCTCAAGATCCGCGTGATCCCCACAATCGCGCTGGTGAAGGAGAACAAGACGAAGGACTTCATCGTGGGGTTCACCGAGCTCGGCAACTGTGACGAGTTCACCACGGAGATGCTCGAGTGGAGGATAGCCAGGTCAGTCCATATCATCGTCATCATCATATGAAAGGAGAAACTGACTGACATATCAACGCACAGTCGATACTGCTGGGACTAGGAGCGTGAAATATTGCACAGGGCTTCCTTTTACGATGTAGGCGTACACTAAGAAAGGATTTTTCAAAATTCACCCCCTAAAGGGAGGAAAGCGTGTCCAAAGTTTGTGCGAAAATCTATTTTAAAGTGGGCAAACCCCCTGGCAAAAAGCTAGATTTAACATGTAGCTCCCCTGGTCGTAAATGATCCCGAATGAGATGGGCAGCTCGCCGTCCGGTGGTTTGGTTATAGTCCATATCAAGCCAGTTGTCGACAGCGCGCTCTGTTTCCGCGCGCCTCAATTGTCAGCAAATGTAGAGGTTCAACTGCAGGGCTGAAGCCTACTGGGGCCTCGGTCAGGTTTCTGAAAGGAAGGTCCGACCCTGATGTGAAGGCTAAGAAAGAATAGGGTCGGTTGTTAAGTCAGTAAGAGTCTGACACTGTTTCCCGCTCCGCCTGAGGCCGGTTTATGTTATTATAGTTCGTTTCTTAATTCTAGACTACGATTTAACAACTCAGAATGTCACACTCTAGAAATATATTCCCAATTTTCTGGAGTTTGTCATTTTAAGTTGTCAAATCGTAGTCTAGGATTAAAAAACGAACTTTAGTTGACACTTATCTACACTAATATAATAAAGAGGTAAAGTTTGTTTTTTTGTTTGTAGGAGGTTATCTCTGGAACTACTGGTCCGATTGAAAAAAAATTAATACTCAATACTCAATACTTTATTGCATTCCATATTATGTACATAGATGGTATAAAATTTCACAAGATCAATATGGACCCTGTCGGGCACAGCAAAATTAGGAGAGAGGAGTCATAATATAATATTATTGAAAAAAAAAATGTTTAATTATTTTAATAATGTCATGAAAAAAAAAATTTTAAATGTCATGGAATAGTAATAAGATAAGTCAGAAAATTAAATGTCGTTCATGTTAGCAACAATAGAAAGCTGCTTTACTCCTGAGTGACATAGGCTATATTTTGTGTACGCGGGCGAAGCCGCTGACAAAAGCTAGTCTACAATATATACAATTTCCCCATCTGGTTCCAGGTCAGACATGATCGAGTACAGCGGCGACATCTCGCTGCCGCCGGCGGAGGCGCGCAAGGCTCGCCTGCTGCAGGTCGAGTCCAGGCGCACCATCCGCGGCCGACCTGACTCCGACTCAGACCTGGACCTCAGCGACTAAACCCTAGGCCCTCACTACCTTATAGTTATATTAACTTCTAGCTGTGTACAATGCGTTCCAAACGTTTCAATCGATCCCATTCTTATTTGGAACGCTTAGTATACATCGTGTAACAAAATAACCATATACATCAAGAAGCGCTGAAGAATAAAGGTCGTAATAAATCAAAATATTTTTTTCAAAAAATTGATACCAAATATATTAACTTCTAGCTGTGTACAATGCGTTCCAAATGTGTCAATCGATTCTATTCTTATTTGGAACGCATAGTATACAACGTGTAACAAAATAACCAAATACATCAAAAAGCGCTGAAGAATAGAATCTCTACACGAAGTTTCAGCTCAAAACAATTTTTTCAAAAAATTTACACCAAATTCTTGGTATCGCATGATTTTTGATTTCAACGTGTCACGACACTACGCGGGTCAATAACATTCCACGACACTCGCTAATATTACGAAACATTCTGTAAATCTGAGCGCCTAGTACCTGGCTACCTAATGTAGCGCTTCTTGATGTATATGGTTATTTTTTTTACACGTTGTATAAGTTTGTTATTTTTTCACTCTTAAACGGGGTAACGTATTTGAATAGTTACCCGAATATTTTTTTAATGATTTATTCAAGTCAAAGTCAGGTCAAAATCCTTTTATTTCACATGGGCCTACATGGGCACTTGTAAAACGTCAGAAGCTAGTGCACGGTCCCAAATTAGTCATTTCCTATGGAGAAGAACCGGCAAGAATCTCCATGATTACTCTTTTAATTTTTTTTTTTTTTTTATAATATTTCCATATTACAGTATTAACACATAATTTTAAATTTAAATTACACAAATCATTCCAAGTTGTCCCTGCTTACTTACAAAATTACTTACAACAATGCATTGAGATGCCATAGCGATATTATAAGTACACTTATCACACGGCAGATAAGTTGGACAAAAATGGCGATGGTTGCGCATAGCCACCTGTTGTGCCTCACTTCCATCGAGACCTACAAATCTGTTAACTGAAATGGCTATAAACTAGTGCTTGACTGCGATCCCACCTGATGGTAAGCAGTGATGCAATCGTTGATGGTGAGGAGCACTAGTTTATTAAGAGCCTATTCACTCTAGCCTTGAAGACACCCAAATTATAATCGGACGAAAAGACCGCAGCCGGCAAACTGTTCCAGTTCCTCGATGTACGCGGTATAAACGACGAGGCAAAACGCTTAGTCCGGGCCGTACGATCACATGATACGCAGTAACAGATTTTGTAACGATAAATATCGCCATTTAAGTTCATCTTAATTGCCATGTACAGTACCTAGTTTTTAAATTTATAAGTTTTGTATTAATTTTTATTAAAAAACTATGTATGTGTGAATGGTGCTAAGCGATTATGGACTTTAAAATTTACGAATTAAAGTTGGTACTTGTTTGAGCGTTCGTGTGTAATGTTGCCAGTTACCGCTGTGGTAGTTTGGTAGGTTTTGTAACTTGTTTGGGTTATATTATTGTGTGAAATTTTATGTGCTACATAAATTAACAATATTATTATAATATTTTAAATAAACTCTTTTTTTAAACAATGTTGCTTTCTTTCTTTGATTATCAGCTGTAGTTTGTATCAACTTTACCTTGGATTAGGTATAGCAAAAGGATTTTCCTTTTATTTGGGGGAAAGAGGGGCGGTATTTGTCATCGGATAAAAATCATCCAACGGCAAATCCCGGCCTTGGGCGGAGCGGTAAAATAGTGTCTGACCCTTACTGACTTAACAACCCAATTCTTTTCTACATTGCCTTTAACCAAAACCAGAGCCTTCCTTTCAGACGCGAACCTTCGGCCCCAGTTTACTTCGACCCTTCTGCGAGAACAGTGCAGATTTCATCACGCATGTGGAATTGCTCCGCATGTGGGACTGTTGCTTGATATTATGGTCCGCATTACGCGTATGTATACGCGTAATGCGGACCATAATATCTACGCGTTATAAAAAAATACTTTTATGAAAAGGACAATTGCGGGGCTCTTCTAAGAAGAAGAGCCCCGCAATTGTCCTCGGTATCACTCTTGACAGAGTAAATGATCTTAATTTTGTAAGTAGGTTTTTTAAAAACACTTTTACACGTCATTTTGTTTTTTTTTTTTTATGCTAGATGAGTCCGGTGTTTCCTAGCGGACTACCCTGAGAAGAAACACCGAAACAAACTCAGGGGTCAAAGTCTCTTTTTAAGTCCATACAGAAAATATGTATTGGTCAAATCACATAAGGACCATGCAGATTTGTCAGAGATGGTCTTTTGAAGAAAGATCCATACAAAATTGAGTAGACCTGTCCAGTCTATGCAAGCATTTGTCAGTATTCGCAAAGCTCAACTCAGGACTACTAAGGAGCTCAACACGACCCGACGAACAATACCAAGGAAAGGACATTTGAGTAGGTCGTTAAATACTCGTGTGTGGTCGTGGTCATCACTTTAGGTGTTGCTGGCAAGCTTTACAACACGCCGCCACTCCTCTCTGATTAAATCCGCTCTGTATTAAAAACACCATAAAGGTACTACGTAAAACTGGATACAGACTAGATACTGTAAGGGCCAGGTCTCACACGAAAATATTTGGACGAATCGGCGGGTACGCAAGGCACGCCACCCAGCTCGTACAGCTCCCCGATTGGACAAATTATTTGCGGTGCGGCAGCGCAACGCATCGTGTGACCTGGCGCTTAGGTACAAGCTGCGTGAATAAGGAGGCCGCGCGGTGAACCGTCGCGTATTGTCGCGCGTGTGTAGTAACCGGATCATTATCTACCTGCACAGTATCGCTAGTTCAACTTTACCAGTGTGCACGTAGTCACGTAACAAAAAGTTCGTGACTGCCTGTAGCGAGCCCAGACCGAGCACTTTTGTATAGAATCGCGCTGGCTCCCGTGTTGCGTTGCGTTGGCTCCAAGGGCCTGCGTCAAGTGGAAAGTAAGAATGCCGTAGTGTTTCCGTAGCCTAGCCACTCAATAAAGTCCTTTGTAGCTAAGGCCTCTCTTTAAAGAGTGGCCACTAGGTGGCGTGCCCAAGCTTAAAATCAGTTTTTGGTACAAATAAAATTAGTAGAATTTTTTATTTCATCCTGGGCATCCCACGCACTGCTGTCGTGTACATTACTCCAGCAAAATTACATAAATTAAAATTATATTCCTGCGTCCTTTTTCGCAATAAAAGGTAGCCTATGTCCTTTCTCAGGGTCTAAAAATTGTCTGTGCCAAATTTCATCAAAATCGTTTGAGAGGTTTAGGCTCTAGACAGACGGACTGCATTTCAACTGCAGTTCGGATGCAGTTTGAATGCAGTTGACACGACTGCAATAGAACTGCAAACCGACCGTGCAGTCCGATTGCAGTCGGTATGCAGTTCACACGACTGCACGCCGACTGCAATTGAACTGCAATCGGACTGCATCGGGCTGCTGCTGGTTTGGTGGTGGTGGAAGTGTGGTGGTGGTGGTGGTGGTGGTGGTGGTGGTGGTGGTGGTATGGTGGTGTGGTGGAGTGTGGTGGTGGTGGTGGTGGTGGAGGTATGGTGGTGTGGTGTGTGTGTGTATGTGTAGAAGTAGTAAGTAAGTAGTAAGTAGTGCTGTCCGATTGCAGTCGGTGTACAGTTCACACGACTGCACGCTGACTGCAACTGAGTGCAATTGAGGACTTTTTAAATGACAAATTATGACTAAATTTAAATTTCTTTGACATTTCTTAATAATTAATAATATAATTAAATTACTTTATTTTATGCGGCTCATGACATTTTTCAATTGCTTCATTTCTTTTATCCTAGAGTTTAATAATTGTGATAGTAAAAATAACCTGATTTAATATTATATTTGTATGCCGATTATTGGCCGAACATACAGATCAGCTAAAATGTATAAATAACACCTTTTTGTACTTATGTTCACAAATAAAGATTGATTTGATTTTGATTTGATTTGATAACTGCAATCGGACTGCTCGGTTGGTTTGCAGTTCTATTGCAGTCGTGTCAACTGCATTCAAACTGCATCCGAACTGCAAATTTGCAGTTGGATTCCAGTTTAAATGCAGTCCGTCTGTCTAGAGCCTTAAGCGGGAAAGCGTAACAGTCAGACAGAGTTACTTTCGCATTTATAATACTAGCTTTTGCCCGCGGCTTCGCCCGCGTGGTATTGGGGTTGGGGTTTCCGGGATAAAAAGTAGCCTATGTCCTATTCCGGAGTGTATCCTATGCCTGTGCCAAATTTCATCCAGATCCGTCCAGCCGTTTTGGCGTGATTGAGTAACAAACATCCAAACATCGTAACTTTCGCATTTATACTATTAGTAAGATTCTTTATCTTCTGTTTTTGTTTTGAATACTTTTATAAGTAGTAAGTATTTATATTATATTTATAAATATATATACATAATATAGATACCTACTACTTATAAAAATAAGCAGCTAAATAAACAAATTTATTTATTTCAAAAGACCCAAAGAGATCACACTAAACTGACTCAAACAAGGTACGCATTTAACATCGTAGATGGCGCTACTAGACATATGGAATCAAATAATGTGTGATACAAGATTGTGCCGTTGTGCGATAGAAGCTTTCCTTTCTTGAAATATAGGTACTTAATAAAACAAAATTACATTACATTGCATATCCGATTTTTCACTCGTAAGCCTTTAAGCCATCGATACACAAATACTTATAATTATAATTTAGAAAGTTTATTTCTGGTTCTGTTTTAAAGTTATAATTATTCAACATACATAGTTCTGGCGGAATAAATCTAAAAATAAACCTAAAAATAAAATTCCTAACAGGAAAAGAGACAACTAAAATAAATTACTAATTTATTACTTCCACTAAAATGATGGAATTCCGCGATACATTGTGCTGCGATAATGTACACCATCTGTCTGTCATCTATTGTTATGTCATTTGTCAGTATTCTACTTTTGACAGCTGATTGAACGAGTCGCTAAGTGCCGAACATTACGTAGTGTTTTTCACAATTTTCTTTGATTAAGAAAATTATTGACTAAACAACGAACTCTGTTAGTGTCCAAGCTCTTCAAATCGTATCCTTGACTTCGAAAACTAGTTCTAAACAGTGTACCATTGTGTTTGGGTTTCAAGAAAATTCAAAACATTTGTGGAAATCTCGATGGTGTGTTCAAATAAATGTTCTGGGTGAGTTTTTTGTGTGTCGTTGGTAGAAACATTTCCTATGATTCTATTTTTAAACCATCTTCGTCTTTTATCGTTCGTTTGCCCTAAAATACTCGTTTCAAGGTTACAGTTTAGACTTTGAACTATGAAGAGGATTGTTAAAAACTTCGACTCCTCCGTGTCAGTTGCCTTTGCCCTATTTCACGTTTGTAAACAATAAAAACTGGTTCTCGTGACGTAATGACACTATGGTCGTTTTAATAAAAATTGCGCAATTCTTAAATTGCGTAATTCAAATTTTTAACTAAAGAAAATGTGGTTTATGAATAATACTTGTTAAATATATTTTTTTGCATTGTAATGGCCGTCGTGAACTTAGTACAATGATAATATAAAGTTACGTTTATCATGTTTAGAGTTATCTTCAACGTTTGAGTTTTTTTATTACATCAATAAATAATAAAATAGTATTATTTCTTTTGTTATCTGTTACAATGCCTTGTGAAGGTTATTGAAGCAATTTTGACTGAGTTTTAACTAAACTTGTACTTGTAGGCAGTCTCCTAGAATAATACATATAATTCTTTTTAACCAACTTCATTTAAAACACTTAACAATACGTTTTACTTGAGCCCCGAGCGAATGCTGGCATTTGCACACCTATTGTCTTTCTATTATGCCTCTAATTACAGTACTCGAAAGGTTAAATATGCTTCACTGTTATACTTGTATGTGTACCAAATAAATTGTTTTACTTTTGAAAAAAAGTAAATTTGTAATTTTTTTTCTCTTGGGATAATTTTTCACTATTACTTCGGTAAATCTACTGGTAGCCACTACCTAAATACCTACTATGCCTTCGTCACGTGTAGGAAGTGTAGGAACCCAAGAGGACACCGGTGTCTGCACAGCTATTGTTCTTTAATTGTGTCTATAATTACGTTAGTTGAAAGGTTAATGGTACTGTGAATTGTAGAGATAGCACTTGGCTGAGCACTTGGCGCTATGTTTGTACGTACCAAGTATTCGGACTACAACACTGTCTCACAGGTTTGCTCAGTGCATGTGATCAAGGCATTAGAGCAATGACCTGATGAAGAAAGAATACTAATATAATGAGTCATGTTACTAATAATAACATCTTGAAACTTTGCGTGTCTGTTAACAAATCATTCTTTTATGGATTTCAACAAAAATTTGGCACGTGAGTTGATTTAGAACAAAGAGAACTTAATTTTTATTTTGGATAGTGTTTTTGGTCTGGATACTAATTCCTTTAAGCCATGTCTTTGTAATAATAGTTCATTAGTTTTTTTTTATGGTGGCTTGATGAGGCTGAGGACTGCGTCTTGCGGAAAGTGAAGACGCCACGCCGCGACGTCATAAATTATCTTTCTTTCTTTCTCATAGTTCATTAGTTTACCATTTTTTTTTTTTGTCCATCTAGTCCCAAGCTAAGCAGAGTTTGTGTTATGGGTACTAGACAACTGATAAACACACTTATATATTTCTAAATACATACATATTATAGATAAATTACACCCATACGCAGAACAAATGATCGTGCTCATCACACAAACATTTGTCCTGTGTGGGAATCGAACCCACGACCTCCCGCATAGCAATCAGGGTCACTAACTACTAGACTGACAGGTCAGTCAACAACATTAGAATCCGGGTGCAACATAATCTAATGTTTTGTAGTATTTCGCTGCCCCAGAGTTGTACACCATACATCCAGACAGGTCTGTGAATTTTAGCGCTTGAAAACGACCTGTAGTTATCTTAGAAACTGGCAAGCACCTCAGATCGGTATGTGCGCTCCGGCGAGAGCTATCTTATCTTTGTTACATTAAATAATATTAACTAATGATATGTTTAAAATAACCATTACAATGTTTATATTTTTAACTAGCTTCTGCCCGCGACTTCGTCCGCGGAAAATTTTATGAGACAAAAGTTATGATAGCTCGGTTAATATCCATGTTATATAAATAATTTATAGCCTATGTCACTCAGGAGTAAAGCAGCTTTCTATTGTTGCAAAAATTTTTCCAATCGGACCAGTAGTTACAGAGATTACCTCCTACAAACAAAAAAACAAAAAAATAAATAAACAAAAAAACAAACTTTCCCTCTTTATTATATTAGTGTAGATTAGTGTAGAAGTGTAGATGTAGATTAATTAGATTATTTCAAGACTTTTTCTTGGCAAATAAGTTGAACCCGTTGCTGTGATTACGCGTTGCCCCCCGCTTCGATTGAAACCCATAAACCTGTTATTTCGCATTGAAGGTCGATCGCACATTTTAGTTCAACTTATGTACCGTATAAAATACGATCTTCGGGAATTATCGTGTATTTTCGGAAATACGGATGTGCGATGTTGAGATCTAATATTGAGCTTTTTTATAAATTTAGTGGTGCGTGAAATCTCCTTGGGCAGAGCGGGAAACAGTGTCAGACTCTCACTGAATAACACCCCACCCCGTCCCTTCTTTGCCCTTCGCACTGGGGCCAAGCCTTCCTTTCAGAAAGAGACCCTGGGCTCCAATAGGCTTCGACATTTTTGCAGAGTCCCTTCGGTTTTTCTGACAACTCCTTGAGGCGCGCGGAAACAGAGCGCGCCGTCGACGACTTGGGCTTGGTCTGGACTGTTACCAGACAACCAAGCTACCCATTGCTCGCCGTCCGTAAGCCCGCGCCTACGGTGGCCGGAACCTGGCCAGGGTTGCTGGAAGCCGATGGATGCGAGATGCCCAGGACCGTGACTTTGGCTGAAATGAATGAATCAGTGAATGATAACAAAATCATCGCAAGTTGTAACAAATACACAGTAGTTTAATAGGTCACAAACATGTTATGAAATAATATTATTTTCTTACGTTCTTACACAAACAACTAGGAGCATATGGTGCAATTTGCAGTTGGTATTGTAAAACACTAGCTTTTGTCAGCGGCTTCGCCCGCGTACATAAAGTATAGCCTATGTCACTCAGGAGTAAAGCAGCTTTCTATTGTTACAATTTTTTTTTCCAATCGGACCAGTAGTTCCAGTTCTACAAACAAAAAAACAAACTAACAAAAAAACTAACTTTACCTCTTTATTATATTAGTGTAGATACATGGCTAGCCCCAGGGTCGCACTCTTCAATGACATTATTTACAAAAAGAAAACCGACTTCTAGAACCTAATAAACACTAAAAACTTATTTATTTATTTTACAATTTATGTACTTACACACATACATTTTTAAAGAAAATAGGTACATTAGAATAAAAATTGTACAAAGGTACTGCTTATTTCATAAAGAAATTTCTTCCAGCAGACCTGCGAAAGGAGAAATTAGAAGAAATGTAGACATTAGTGTGTAGAAATAAGAAACAGATTGTGAAAAGTAAATCAATAAATACTTGTATAAATATACATAACTAGCTGGTACCCGCGACTTCGTCTGCATCCTTTTTTTCGCAATAAAAGGTAGCCTATGTTCTTTCTCAGGGTCTAAAGATCGTCTGTGACAAATTTCATCAAAATCGTTTGAAAGGTTTAAGCGGGTCAGCGTAAGAGACAGACAGATAGACAGAGTTACTTTCGCATTTATAATATTAGTATGGATTTATGGATGGATTTATTTAGTATGGATTTATTCATGTTACAAAAAAAGCCATGAGTATAAATGTGGATCGATGGAGAGGGAGAGGGAGACCAAAGAAGATATGGATGGATTGTGTGAGAAGTGATATGAAAGAAAGAGGAGTTAGATAGCGTGACGGGTGACAGGACAGAGTGGAAGAAAAAGACATATTGCGCCGACCCCAAATAAAACGGGACAAGGGCAGGAAGATGATGAGTATGGATTTAAACTAATAATAAATACATACAAGTTATATATAAATATTATAATATAAACATACTTAGGTATATAAAAGCTTAAAAATAATATTAAATTGAATACTTAACTACGACGAGTCAACGATTGCGCAAGTATTCAATTGACTAGTTCAGGGCCAAGGCTAGTGAATCGTAGTGTTATCATGACATAGTTCGCGATATATAGGACCCAATTTATGTAATACTACGCTAAAAATAGTGTCGCAATAACACTAGGAATACATGACCGTCTAAATTAATGAGCCTAATTGCTGTGGGTTAGGCTGTCTCCAACAGCTCGCCGTCACATATACCTACATTAACATTTTGTGACAGTGTACAACCTCAAAAGACAACTAAAGTTGTCATTAGTTTAACAAAAGTTTGTACCTCTGATTGCAAATAAACATATTATTACTAGCTTTTGTCAGCGGCTTCGCCCGCGTAAATAAAATATAGCCTATGTCACTCAGTGGTAAAGCAGCTTTCTATTGTTGCTAAAATTTTTCCAGTAGTTCCAGAGATTACCTCCTACAAACAAAAAAACAAACTTTACTTCTTTATTATATTAGTGTCGATTATTATTATGCAAAATTTCAAATATACCATTTATAGGCACTCATATTCTATATTTATAAAAGGAGAATATATCAACGCAGAGCCGAAACTACTAGAAACGTGAAATTTTGCACAAGGTTTCATTTTATGACGTAGGCGAACACTAAGAAAGGATTTTTCAAAATTAGGCCCCTAAAGGGATGTAATGGGGGTCTAAAGTTTGTATGAAAAACCCTACTTTCACGTAAGCGAAGCCGCTGGCAGAAGGCTAGTCTATATATATAAAAGGAGAAACTGACTGACTGACATATCAACGCACAGCCGAAACTACTGGGACTAGAACCGTGAAATTTTGCACAAGGTTTCGTTTTATGACGTAGGCGAACACTAAGAAAGGATTTTCCAAAATTCACCCCCTAAAGGGATGAAACGCGTGTCCTAAGTTTGTGTGAAAACCTATTTTCACGCGGGCGTAGCCACTGGCAAAAGCTAGTCGACTTATATCCTTATATCCAAGCTATAGACAAGCCCCTCAAGGAGTTGTCAACAACCTTAGGGTCCATGAAGCAAGTAACCGGGACCCTGCAGAACGGTCGAAGCCAATTAGGGCCAAGGATTTGTGAAAATCCCATTGGGAGTCGAACCTGTGCTATGCAGGGTAGTAGCTAAGTGCCTACAGTAGAGATAAAGGTTATATTATTTTTTGTTTATAATAAATCTTACTAATATTATAAATACGAAAGTTAGGCCCGGTATCCACCAAAGCGGAGAGGAGAGGAGACGAGAGGAGATGTGCCGCGAAGCTGGCAGGTTATTTCCACCAAAGCGGAGAAGAGATGCGTTGCGGAGAGATGTGAGCTGTGAGAGATCGAAAACAGTCAAGTTCTGTCTACGAAAGGAAGACGTCATGCGAGGCGCGCGGAGAAGGCAGCGGGGTGAATGGTGCGCGAGCACGTGCGCAGCCCGGCCGCCCGACTAGACACTTCTCCGCTCTGCCGCGCCGCTTGCTCGCTCGCTGCACAAAATTCTATAGAAAAATAAGACATCTCCTCTCCTCTCCGCTTGAGCCATTTCCACCAAAGCTAAGCGGAGAAGAGATGTGGAAATAACGAAATCGGATTGGTTTATTCAAACACATCTCCTCTCGTCTCCTCTCCTCTCTGCTTTGGTGGATACCGGGCCTTACGATGTTTGGATGTTTGTTACTCAATCACGCCAAAACGGCTGGACGGATCTCGATGAAATTTGGCACAGACATAGGATACACTCCGGAATAGGACATAGGCTACTTTTTATTTCGGAAACCCCAACACCAACTCCAATACCACGCGGGCGAAGCCGCGGGCAAAAGCTAGTTTACATTATATTACAACTTTTATGCTACTTTTTCTAATACACATTAATACATAAAATCGTAATGCTCTATGCGTGTAAGATGCAACTTAATCATAATTTTAACTGGACCGCACTTCCCGGCCCGAGTGCTCAATGTCCAAAGGTAACATTGAACAAGTGGTGGTGGTGGTGGTGGGTGTTTGGCACACCCGTGAGACATTAATATTGTTAATTTTATTTCTTTTTATTTTTCATTCTATTTTTTTTTTTAATGTTAACATTAGATTGTAATTATTTATTTTATTGTAATGCTCATGAAGTGCCGAATAAACATGTTTTCTTTCTTTCTTTTTTCTTTTGGTGATAAAGGTTATATTTTGTTTTTAAAGAAATCTATTTATCTTCTCGTATCATTTTAATCTGATGATTAAGTGGATTATGGCTATATATTAAATTAATATATTAGTTTTAAAATAAATCGTAGTACATAGGTATCAGTACCAATAGATAATTTCAGTCAGCATTTATCAGTATTCCCGACCCAAACCAAACTGAACTCCGCCGTCCCAGCCAAGTAACGATTGTTTCGTTAACGTCGAGCGCTTGGAGTAGGCCACGCTTTCAATTCCTTTGTTCTAACTACGTGACTGAGTGTTGATGTAGTGTACAAAGGAATTGGGGCATGGCCAACTCAAAAGCGTTCGACATTAACGAAACTGTCGTTATTTGGCCAAGGGGAGCTGGTCTTCTTTGTCTTTTCGTATGGTGCTGAGACTTGGACGCTGAAAGCTGCAGACCGCAAAAGCATTGATGTCTTTGAGGTGTGGTGTTGGAGAAAAATGCTCCTTACACCTTTTTTATGGTAGGAAAAATCATCTAATGACGAATCCTGCCCTTGGGCGGATCGGGAAACAGTGTCAGACTCTTACTGACTAAACAACCTACCCCGTTCCTCCCTTGCCTTAGTCCCAGAGCCCTGGTGTTTCGCATCAATCCTCGGCTCCAGGAGGCTTCGACCCTGTAGGGCCCCTACAGTTTGCTGACAACGCCTTAACCTTACCAGACGACCGGACGGCGGCACTATCCGCAAGGCCATCGGCGGAATCGCGGCGGCGACGGCTACGGCGAGTGCGTCGTTGCCTTTGCCTTATGCGGTCGGCCTCCTCCTTTGTTAGCATTACTGCCTCGCAGAAGGAGACGACCGCTTGCCACTCCTATCCGAATCGAGGTGGGGGGGTGTAACCATAGCAACTTATTTGCCGTGTACAATACCTAATTAAGCTATCAATTTAAATACTATACAGGCACTAATTGCCAATTGGGAGTCTTGCCAACAATCAGATAACTTATTATGTGATAGTGTTATCTCGTAATGGCATGTTTGCAGTAGCTCTGTGTCGTGGGGGACAAGGTTTTGTGTAAGCGCTGTGTGACTGACATAACATTTTAAATGACATAATATTACTTCACTTTTTAGAGTTCCGTAGTCAACTAGGAACCCTTATAGTTTCAATTTTAAGGTGATATCAGACGCTTCACTCGAGTGAACGTTCATTCGAATGAATGCTTCATTTTTCTTTCATTCCGACTCGCAGATCGAGTGAAAGATGCCGAATGAAAAAATCCAACATCGTCGAATCGGTTCGGCACTCTTGTTTCGATTCGAGTTCAGACGAATCATTTCGAATGAAAGATGCCGAATGAAAGACAAAAATGAAAGAAAAGTGAAGCGTCTGATATCACCTTTAACGATAAGACCGCCCATTGTAACACCTTAGCAATTTTAAGTGTCCTAATGTACCAAGTTGTGTTTATAGTGTACCTGCAATAAAGAGTATCTATTTATCTATCTAGTTTCGCCATGTCTGTCTATCTGTCTGTCCGCGGATAATCTCAGCGACCGTTAGCACTAGAAAGCTGAAATTTGGTATCAATATGTATATTAATCACGTCGACAAATTAGTGATTCACCTGTATATATATACAACTTACAGTCCTGTCTATTGGCATAAGTACCGAAGGGCAAGGGCAGAACTCTGTACCCTCCTGAACCTTAATAGAGGTTGTTCCCATGTGATATGATTGTAAGTTCATGATTCTATTGTTCTTTATTTCCCACCGAGTCCTTGAAAAAAAAACTCGTGGACCTTTTGGAAACGACCCTCAATAGTATCTCATACTAGCTTTTGTCAGCGGCTTCGCCCGCGTACATAAAATATAGCCTGTCACTCAGGAGTAAAGCAGCTTTCTATTGTTGCTAAAATTTTTCCAATCGGACCAGTAGTTCCAGAGATTACCTCCTACAAACAAAAAACAAACTTTACCTCTTTATTATATTATTAGTGTAGATTATGAACTACCGAGAAATTTTCTCACCTTCTAAATCCAAGTCATTATCATCTTCTTGCCCTTATCCTATATTATTCGTGGTTGGCTTATTTTCTTCCACTCTGTCCTGTCACCCGTCACACTATCACTAACTCCCTTTACTTTCATATCACTCCTCACAGTCCTCACACAATCCATCCATCTTTTCTTTAGCCTCCCTGTCTAGTAGATATAAATACTATTTTTATTTGAACTCGCGTTTATTTTCATAATATTTATTTACATATAGACGCAGTAACGTTGTAAAAATAAAGTTTTATGTATTTGCATATGTAAACAGGCAAATGATAAATAATATTCGATGTCTGGTGAAGATGAAAATTTTAATACTTACCTACGTAGTTTTATTAAGAATTGCGCGTTATAATTGTACTCAAAAATCGTTGAACTTTTCTGAAAGTGACCCTGATAAGGTGTGGGCAAATCTGTTTAATATATAATAAAAGTTAAATACATTAATAGACGTGTATGTATCATGTCGACACGACTCACAATGCGGCCGCTCCAGTTTCGTGCCATTAGGGGCAATTCAATTTCAATTGTATGAAAGTAATCAATTGAACGAGTTAGAGGTATTTCTAGTGGGACGAACGATATGCGACAGAAATAGAACACTAACTTTGTAGTTTTTTGAGGTGGGAAGTCATGCAATGTGTTTTCCCGCTTTAGGGTAGAGCGAAAGCGTGTGTCTTACTTCATCATCATCAGCCTTTTAATGTTCCCACTGCTGGGACACAGGCCTCCTCTCTAGGAGAGGGAATGGGCCATAATCCACCACGCGGGCCCAGTGCGGGTTGGTGGATGTCACATGTCTTCGAATGTTTGGTTCTAGGACATGCCGGTTTCCTCACGATGTTTTCCTTCACCGTTTTGAGAGCAGTGGTGATGAAATAAATTACACAAAGTAATGCGCCTGGCTAGGTTTAAACCCGCGACCTAAAACTCGTAAGTTGGGTCCGTTACCACTCGGTCACCACTGCTCTACTGTCTGTATGTATACTGTGTGTGTGTCTTACTTACTAACTACTAATTAAAACCACACTGTGTCATTCAGTTCCCTTTTACATGAAAACCACGGTCAATTCAATCTATCTACACCAGTGGTTCTTAACCGGTGGTCCGCGGACCACTGATGGTCCCTGGAGTCAGTCCAAGTGGTCCGCGAAGCGATCATAAATCAGTGACGAGGCGTAACGCGATGAGTCGATTCAACACAATGCAAAAATCTGTAGGTAACTTTATTATAGATTTTCACGAAGTAATTAATAAAAGAGTAGTAGTCATAAAATTATTTGTGTTTATGATTTACTAGCTGTGCCCGCGACTTCGTCCGCGTGGAATAGTTATTTTGGGCATCATATTTATTTTTGCAAACAACCTCAGCTTTATAAATTATAGCTGTTACCCACGACTTTGCCCGTGTCAATTTCTGTTATTAATTTAAACAATTTAGTTTTTAAAAGAACATAATTATCTAAAAACTTCATAGAGCTACACTTGGGCATGCCATAATCTCGGCGGTAAGTCCCCTCTTTGAGGCGTGGTGGATAGACATCACGCAGGACATGACGTAGGTTCTCACCGGACATGGGAAGTTCAGGAGATTCCTGCGCCGGATTCGTGTGGAAGAGACGCCCGGGTCGCCACTGGGTGGCCAGCACGGAGGACACGGTGGAGCACACGGTGGAGGTGTGCACTGCTTGGGAAGAGCATCGCCGTGTCCTCGTGGGGGTGATCGGCGGCGGCGACCTCTCGCGCCGGGCCTTGGTTCAGGCCATGGTCCGCAGCGAAGAAGAATGGCAAGCGGTCGCCTCCTTCTGCGAAGCAGTAATGCTCGTAAAGAAGGAGGCTGACCGCATAAGGCAAAGGCAAAAGCGCCCTCGCCGTAGCCGTCGCCGCCGCGATCCTGCCGATATCCGGCCACCGTAGACGCTGGCTTGCGGACGGTGAGCAATGGGTAGCTCGCCGTCCGGTTGTCTGGTAACAGTCCAAACCGAGACCAAGTCGTCGACGGCATGCACTGCTCCCGCGCGCCTCAAGGTGTTGTCAGCAAACTGTGGGGCTCTTCAGGGTCGAAACCTCCTGCAGCCGAGGGTTGGTGCGAAAGCGTTATACCGGGGCTCTGGGAATAAGGCAAGGGAGGAACGGGGTAGGTTGTTTAGTCAGTAAGAGTCTGACACTGTTTCCCGCTCCGCCCAAGAGCGGGATTCGTCATTGGATGATTTTTACCTACCATAAAAAAAACCCTCCGCGCCGCCCGCTAGCAACCCCTCTCCTCGCCCGCCGGCCAGACGCAGCGTCATATTTTGCACATCATGCGACGCGTGTGAATTTTATATCGGAGTTATTTTAAAATTGTAATATCTTCTAAGATGTTCATTGAAAATAAGTGATGTCAAAGACAATTTTGTTCACAATTACATACTCTTAATCAACAACACATTTATTTGGATAAAGTTTAATAATACTATGTTGATACAACTCTAACAAATAATTGGTAATAATGCATTAATTTCGGCCAAATTTTATACCCATAAAAACGGTTCTAGTGAGTTAACCTTAAAAGATAGACATATACTGTCGCGGACATTTTTTTAGACCATTTTAGGAGGAATAATTCTTTCCTACATATTTTTTTGGTATCTTCTACCGTTTTTGCAGCGCACGCAACGGAAGCCCTCAAAGATGAATATTTTCCCCCGTTTTTTCCACATTTTCCATTGTTTCTTCGGTCCTATAAGTCACAGCGTGATGTTATATAGCCTAAAGCCTTCCTCGATAAATGATCTATTCAACACAAAAAGAATTTTTCAAATCGAACCAGTAGTTCCTGAGATTAGCGCGTTCAAACAAACAAACAAACAAACAAACAAACTCTTCAGCTTTATAATATTAAGTATAGATTTACAATTAGGTACCATATACATTTCCAATAAACCAACTGAGTGGTCCCTGGCGAAACAGGAATTTAATCAAATGGTCCCTCATGCCTATTAAGAGGTTAAGAACCACTGATCTACACTAATATAATAAAGAGGTAAAGTTTGTTTTTTTGTCTGTAGGAGGTAATCTCTGGAACTACTGGTCCGATTGGAAAAAAATTAGCAACAATAGAAAGCTGCTTTACTCCTGAGTGACATAGCTTATATTTTGTGTACGCGAGCGAAGCCGCTGACAAAAGCTAGTACTCAATATTTTATTTTTATTTGCAATCCATAATGTGAAATGTGTACTTAATGTGTGATCTATGTACATAGATCGTAGTGAAAATTGTCACAGACCAATATGGACCCTATTGGGCACAGCAAAATTGGAAGAAAGGAAGAGGGTTAAGTAGCAATTTATGGAATTTAATAGTAGATCTAATTGAATTTAATTGTACCTACAGTACGGCCTCCGGTTCTTGGCGAATCTGAAGACGGCAAATATCCTTACGTTGTTGAGACATCTGCGGCCCGGAGCGTTTTGCCTCGTCATTTATACCGCATACATCGAGGGACTGGAACAGTTTGCCGGCTGCAGTCTTTCCGTCCGAATATAATTTAATAAACTAGTGCACCTCACCATCAACGATTGCATCACTGCTTACCATCAGGTGGGATCGCAGTCAAGCACTAGTTTATAGCAATTTAAAAAAATAAATAAAAAAAGGCTCTGGGAATTTTAGCACTTAAAAACTCTAAAAAAATATTCGGTTTAAACAAATACATGCAATTTGCAGTTGTTATTGCTGTTAAAAACTATTATTGGCCATTTTTGTACGAATTTTCAAGCACAAAAATTCGCAGTGCCTAATTTCAGACTCTCCAAGATCCGAAGGTCGTACTGTACCAAATACCAATCTCTCGAACGCTCCTGCGTTTGCTAGCAGCAAAGGGAATACGGTGGAGGTGTGCCCTGCTTGGGAAGAGCATCGCCGTGTCCTCGTGGGGGTGATCGGCGGCGGCGACCTCTCGCGCCGGGCCTTGGTTCAGGCCATGGTCCGCAGCGAAGAGGAATGGCAGGCGGTCGCCTCCTTCTGCGAAGCAGTAATGCTCGTAAAGGAGGAGGCCGACCGCATAAGGCAAAGGCAACAGCGCCCTCGCCGTAGCCGTCGCCGCCGCGATCCTGCCGTAGACACTGGCTCGCGGACGGTGAGCAATTGGTAGCTCGCCGTCCGGTCGTCTGGTAACTGTCCAGACCGAGTCCAAGTCGTCAATGGCGCGCACCGCTCACGCGTGCCTCAAGGAGTTGTCAGCAAACTGTAGGGGCCCTTCAGGGTCGAAGCCTACTGGAGCTGCCGGTTTGAGTGAAACTGTTACCGCGGCTCTGGAAATAAGGCAAGGAAGGTACGGGGTCGGTTTTTTAGTCAGTAAGAGTCTGACACTGGTCTCCCGCTCCGCCCAAGAGCGGGTTTCGTCATTCGATGATTTTCACCTACCATAAAAAAAGGAGCAAAGGGAATTAAAGCAGGCATCCGCCACCCTCACAGATTTGCTAATATTTCTGCAATTAACGTTATTTTTATGGTCTTTAGCGGTTTAAATAAACGTATCATAAATAGAAATATCTTAAAAACCGAAACACAAAACGTCGTCATACTGATTAAAATTCAAGATTGATGTTAAATTGTGAGAAAAGAATCCAGCTGCTTGGTTTGGTCTCATAGTAAAAGTTGTTTATGTTGGTGTGTAGCGCGTGAAAGTAGGGTTCTTTAAACTAACATTAGTCCCCCATTACATCCCTTTAGGAGCTGAATTTTGAAAAACCCTTTCTTAGTGTTCGCCTACGTCATAAAAGGAAGCCTTGTGCAAAATTTCACGCTCCTAGTCCCAGTAGTTTCGGCTGTGCGTTGATATGTCAGTCAGTCAGTTTCTCCTTTTATATACACTTCTCATCAAAAAAATCGAAACACCTTGCAAGTTTACGTTTTGTCAGGATTATCAGAAAAATGTGTACATTTAGGAATAAATGTTAAATGTCGTTTAATAGTGAGTAATATGAGCTTATCAAATCTTAATGTTAATGTTCTAAATTTAAATGAATTTTTCATAGGTTTCGTATTTTGTTAAATGAGTCATTTTTATTCCGTATGGAGTATAAAGGAAATGGATAAAACAACACACGTAAATGAAAAAAAAAGCTAAAAAACGTTTATTTAATAACTTGTATTCCCTCCCCGAGCTCTAATTACTGCTTCCATACGGTTCTTCATCGATCGGATGAGAGTCACGATCACATGCTGTGGTATATTGTCCCATTCCTCTTGGATTGCATCTTGCAGCTGGCTAAGTGTTTCTGGGGCAGGATCTCTTGCTCGAATTCGTCTCTTTAATTCATCCCATAGATGTTCAATGGGATTCATGTCCGGGCTTCTTGCTGGCCATTCCATAATAGAGATATCGACTTCGTTAAGATAATCTCGTACGACGCCCGCGGTGTGAGCCCTAGCATTGTCGTGCATGAATATGAAGCCGTTGCCAATAAAATGTGCATAGGGCATCACATGAGGCTCGAGACACTCTTCGACGTACCGATGACAGTTTAGTGCAGGCAGACGTGGCCCAGACACGAAAGCAAGCTCTGTCTTACCGTCGGCGCTGATTCCTCCCCAAACCGTCCACGAACCGCCACCATAGCTGACCTTTTCTTCAATGCAGCATTGTGCATAGCGTTCTCCGTCTCTTCTGTAGACCTTGTTCCTTCCGTCGTTACCATACAGCATAATTTTACACTCATCAGAAAAGAGAACTTTGCTCCACTGTAGGTATGACCAATTTAGGTGCTCACGTGCAAAGTTAAGGCGCGCTCTTCGCTGGTCTGCAGTTAATTTCGGCCCATTTGCTGGCTTATGCGGTACCAGTCCACGATCCTTCAACCTTCTTCTAATTGTAGAGTCACTTACAGCCACCCTTCGTACAACACGAAGCCGCTGCTGCAGTTGAAAAGCGTTAAGGCGTCGATTTCTTAAAGAAGTTGTTACAATAAATCGATCATCTCGCTCAGAAGTGACCCGATTCCTGCCAGATCCTGAACGGCGCGTGAACAAACCAGTCTCCCGATAACGTTTATAGACTCTATGAACAGATGACAGGCTTAGATGCAGTCTTGCAGCCACAACACGCTGACTAAGGCCAGAATCCAGCAATGCCACAACTTGGGCGGCTTCTGTGGGCGAAGTATCCATACGTTTTAGAAAAAAAACCTTTTTTCAGACGTCCCAAAGTCACAGTATTGAAATAAAAAACAAAAAGTTTAAGGATAGGCGCCAATTTTTAGTTTTTAAACGCTAAATGTACTCCAACCCTAAACACACATTTGTCTCAAAACAGTGATTCATTTCGTTTATAAGATAAACAAATGAAATTCTAATTTTGAATTTAGAATTTTCGCTTATTACTGTAATGGCCAAACTGCCAGCTATAATATATGTATTTTTTTTCATCGTATGAATTCTTTTTTGTGTTAAATTCGGACAGAAACAATGAAAACGGAAGTGTTTCGATTTTTTTGATGAGAAGTGTATATAGATATGTAAATCCTCATCTTCCTACCGTTTACTCGTATTTTTCATGGTCGACGCAACACGTTTTTTCCTCCATATCTGTCCTGTCACTCGTCACGCTATCACTAACTCCTTTTTCTTTCACACTCCTCACACACATATCCATCCATCTTGCATGACCAAGACAAATGATTTCCTTTCAACTTTTCGGTCACTGGCTCCACTTTCATTTCTACTTTAGCAACGCGTTTATATCGACACAGGACTAACATTCAAAAGCGCAGATTCGAACATCATCATCATCGTCATCAACTTAGCGTCAGTCCCGGTTGCTACCCTTGGATTTCACCTCGGTGCCCGGGGTCCGCTTTCCAACAAACACGCCTCCACTTCGCTCGGTCTTTTGCGTCCTCTGCCTTAAGCCCATTAGCACGCATGTCGTCCCTTACGACGTCGATCCAACGCCTCTTAGGCCTTCCTCGTTTTCCGGGTCCCAGCGGAGGCGGCATGGCGAGGCATCTGTTACCCACGTAGTCTGCCGGTTTTCGTAAAACGTAGATTCGAACATATTATACAACTAATTGAAAGCAACTATTGGGCAGTTGCCCAGATAGACACTTGTAGTCGGATGATCCTCTAGCAACAGAGGTTTGCGGCACTTTACACTTTGTAAACTGGATACGTCCGTAGTCAAAAGGTACTACTGCCCCAAAAACCACTTAGTGATGGAAACCATGTTTGTCCCCAGATGTCGCGAGTGATGTGAGGGTGTGACGTCACAACATGGCGGTGGGCGAGGCGCGGGTCCCCCTGCTGCACGGCGACCGGCCGGCGGCCGCGCTGCACGCGAAGACAGGTCAGTAGCCAGGCGCGAGCTGTGCACGTCGCGAGTGCTGTGAGGGTGTGACGTCACAAGGTGGCAAACCGCAGGTCGAGCCAGCCGAATGGCCAAGCTGGGAATGGGTCAGCATTCCTTACACTGCAAGACCTCTTCATGCTCGAAGATTGTTTTTTTTTGTAGGCTGCCTACGGATGGAACAAGGGAAACCCAGTGGGCGATTAAAAAATTAGTCGTAGCTCTAATTTTCTACTAGACGCAAGTTACTTATTTTTTTTTCTTGCATAAGAGTCTCTTCCCGGTAACCGATTCAGCTGAAATTTTGCATTCATGTGTCAATTAGATCACAATGCTTTATTTATTTATTTATTTATTTATCGTTTATTTCAGGCATTACAAACCCATAGCAACATCATTAAATTACATAAATAAATGGATTGAATTAAATACATTATAGAATATAAAAAACTTAAGACTTAGAACTGATCTGATCATAGAACCGGAAGGTGGCCATAGGAGCTCTGTTTTTTTTTTAATTGCAATAAACTAGTGCTTGACTGTGATCCCACCTGATGGTAAGCAGTGATGCAATCGTTGATGGTGAGGCGCACTAGTTGTTATTTTAGACTTTGGGCTCATGTGATTCGTCTTGACGAGTTTTAATTATACACCGTGAAATTTAAATGGTTGGTTTCCCGCGGCAGAATAACTTAATATAGGATAGCCATAAGGAGTACTTTTGAAGCATACAGTAAAAATAAAAAATTAAAAAGTTTTTTTTATATAAATAATGATTAAAAATATTCATCAACTAAAAAAAGCGAAAACAATAGTAACATTAGACGTAATTTGTAGGTACTACTAGGGTCGTATGAGCAGCACGCCGTCAAAGGAAACCGATTCATTCAATATTTAAACCAAAATAAGCTCTCGCACTTTGTGATACGTCATAATTAGCTTGCACTCTACAGGTCCATTTTTTGTTTTTAATATTTTATTTTTTTATCAAACGTTTGTATTACCAAGACACAACCATTTCGCTGAGGGAAAACAACCATTTAAATTTCACGGTGTATAGGTGTATCCATGGTGTATACCTGTTTGACATATTTATGGTGTATGTATACCAAGCTGTAAAAGCTTGCTATGAAAAAATATTTTATTGACTTCTTGTTTACATCTGCGATTATGACGTACTCAGATACTCGGTTCCTCAAAGACCTCCCGTATCTCAAATGGAGATAGCATCTGTATCGCCTGAGATACTAGAGTGGGCACTCGACGTAATGATAAGTAAATAGTGTCTGATAAGAGGGGAGGTATGTTGTTGTCAGTAGATATGTAGTCTTGTTGATTATGTATTTGTGCGGTACCTTCATTGATAAAATGTCGAGTAGTGATGGGGTGGGAGCATCGCCGCGTCAGGTACGCGAGAATAATTGAAAAAAAAAAAAATTGTAGATAGGTTCGCGCTTGACCGACCGGACGGCGAGCAATTGGTACCTCGCCGTCCAGTCGTCTGGTAACCGTCTAGACCAAGCTCAACTCGTCGAAGGCGCGCACTATTCCCGCGCGTCTCAAGGAGTTGTCAGCAAACCGCAGGGACCCTGTAGAAGGGTCGAACCCAACTAAGGTCAAGGGTTTGTGTCTGAAAGGGATGGGCTGTTTAGTCAGTAAGAGTCAGTCAGAGTGACTGTTTCCCGCTCCGCCAAAGCCGGGCTTCGGCTTTGCATGATTTTTACCTAAAATGTGTCATAGTCTTGGTCATACAGTAAATTTTAATAAGTGAAATATTCTTTTTATGGTGTTCTCTTTTATATTCGTGAATATTCAGAGGTTTACAATAATTTGAAAATGAGAACCAGGCCTTAAAAAGTCAGGTCAATCTATTGCCCTCAATGTGCCATCGCTTCGTTTAAAAACGGTGATAAAACATAAAACAGTATTAATCATTCTCTGTCTAGTGAACTAAATGCAAATAATGTTGGCCTTATTTGGACGATTTGGCAACTGTTGCAATTGGGATCAACGACTGCATCCAAGGGGAGCTTGCTGGCATCTGTGCTTAGTAGAGAAGAGAATAATAAGGTTCTTTATGGTAAGCAGTAAAATTGCCTTTAAATTAACCTCAACGTGATAATAAAAGATAAAATATAATACATACTAGCGACCCGCCCCAGCTTCGCACGGGTGCAATGGTGATATTAAATATATTATACATGTAATTTACACATACACCTTCCTCTTGAATCACTCTATCTATTAAAAAAAAAAACCATCAAAATCCGCTATTTATAGGCACGCTCTTGCCGCACCGGGCGGTAGGCCGGTACCGCCGCAAACGCTACGTCCCGCAATTTTTAAATCTGTAATATCTTCAAAAATATTCACTTAAATCATACGGTGTAGGGCCATATAGATCTATATTAAATGAACAATGTATTCAAGGTATTTAATTGGTTAAGGATTAATGCTGTATTGGTTAAAATCGCTTCGAAAATTAGCCATTATTTGTCGTAAAAAGTAAATGACAAAAAAAAGTTATTGTGGATTATCCATCAGAGATAGACATATACCATCGCGGACTTTTCTGTAGACCTTTTCAATGTGTACAATACTTAGTACATTATTTTGATAAAACTCGTAGGGTTCAGCCTGCGTTTGCAATGTAAGCGGAAAAAATGTAATTATTTACGACATCACATTAGAAACCTCAAAAAAAACAGTACTTCTCCACTATTTAATGGATATTATTATACATATAAACCTTCCTCTTGAATCACTCTATATATTAAAAAAAAACCACATCAAAATCCGTTGCGTAGTTTCAAAGATTTAAGCATTCAAAGGGACATAGGGACAGAGAAAGCGACTTTGTTTTATACTATGTAGTGATATTCCACAACTATCACACAACGCCGTCTTGGCCCAAGCTAAGCAGAGCTTGTGTTATAAGTACTAGATAACATTCTTTCCTTGCCTTGACCCCAAGGCCCTGGTAATTCGCTTTCGTATCTACCCTTGGTCTTCGAGGCTTCGACCCTGCTGGGCCCCTACAGTTTGCTGACAACTCCTTGAGGCGCGCGGGAACAGTGCGCGCCGTCGACGAAATTGAAGCATAAGTGACCACTAAACATCTAAACATGTAGGATGTAACAGTCCAGACCAAGCCCAGTAGTCGACGGCGCGAACAGTTCCCTCGCGCTTTCAGGAGTGGTCAGCAAACCGTATGGATCCTGCAGAAAGGTTGAGGCCAACTGGGGCAAAGGATTCGTGTCTGGAAGGAAGGCTCTGGCCCTGGTATATATGGCAACGTAGGAATGGATTAGGTTGTTTAGTCAGTAAGAGTTTGACACTGTTTCCCACTCCGCCTAAGGACGGGACTCGTCATTGGATGATTTTTACCTACCATAAAAAAACATGTAGGAAGTAAGATCAGCTATACAGTTTGTTTATATAAGCTTACGACATAGCCAGATTATTTCTCTATTGTTCCATTGTTTCTACAACATATATATAGCTTTATTGCCCTGTGCCTATGGTATGTCTAAGTCTATAGTAAAGTCAATGCGCCTATTAAACCTCAGGTTTGCAGGGATTTTCTGAGAGAAAAATCTTAGTATATAATAAGTTCGGGAGGTTCTTGCACTGGATTTGTGCGGAAGCCTCGAGGAGTTGTCAGCAAATTGTATTGGTCCTAAAGTTTTAGCTTTCTAGTGCTAACGGTCGTTGAGATTATTCGCGGACAGACAAACAGACAGACTTGGAGAAATTATAAGGAACAACAAGGAACTTGTTGACTATGGAACCTTGATGGAACCCTAAAAAGTGAAGTACGAATCCAACTCGCCCGCGAAGGGTTGCGTGTCGTAGGAAAAATATCATGTTTGTTGTATTGGAGCCCCACTTAAATATTTGTTATATTCAACAAATATACATCATCTGAGCAGAGAGCAGTGGTGGCCGAGTGGTAAAGGCCCCGACTTACAAGCTGTAGGTCACTGGTTCAAACCCAGCCAGGCACATTACTTTGTGTAATTTATTTCATCACCACTGCTCTCAAAACGGTGAAGGAAAACATCGTGAGGAAACCGGCGTGTCCTAGAACCAAAAATTCGAAGATATGTGACATCCACCAATTCGCACTGGGCCCGCGTGGTGGATCATGGCCCATTCCCTCTCCTAGAGAGAGGAGGCCTGTGTCCCTGTAGTGGGAACATTAAAAAGGCTGATGATGATGATGACATCATCTGAGAAAATTTCAACTGTCTATACAGGTTGTCATTGACATCGTAACACAAACTTTTCGTTTCTGTTACGATGTCATTGGGATCCAGTACATGATTCTAGACCCCCAGTGGTGAAATTTTCGTCGAGTCGAGTCTTAATAGGGTCTTTTTTATGGTGGTTAAATCATCAAAATCATCCAATAATGAATCCCGCCCTTGGGCCGAGCTAGAAACAGTGTCAGACTCTTATTGACTACACAATCTACCCCGTTCCTACATTGCTTTTACACCATGACAAGAGCTTTCCTTTCAGACAAGAACCCTTGGCCTCAGTTGGACTGGACCCTTCTACAAGGTTCCTGCGTTAGTTATAGGGTCCCATTTGACCCCTTGGCTACGGAACTCTAAAAAAGATAAAGCTATCGTGCTCCAAATTATTTTATACCGCGTACATCGAGGGACTGGAACAGTTTGCCGGCTGCGGTCTTTCCGTCCGATTATAATTTAGGTGTCTTCAAGGCTAGAGTGCTTAGCCTCTTAATAAACTAGTGCGCCACACCATCAACGATTGTATCACTGCTGACCATCAGGTGGGATCGCAGTCAAGCACTAGTTTATAGCAATAAAATAAATATCTGGTAGAATATGTTTCTGTCCCCTCACTACTCATCTCCGGCGCGTCCCTTGAGATAACAGTAAATTGATAAATAACACAACATTAGTGCTTGTCTCCGCTATCAGCTGTTATCACATCATACAGTAGTATCATCACACAGATGTGTAGCTACAGTAGTTTATATATCTTCTTATATATAAAAATGAATCGCAAAATGTATTGGTAAGCGCAAAACTCGAGAATGGCTTAACCGATTTCGCTAATTCTTTTTTTGTTGTGTTTGTTACTATCAGGAGAAGGTTCTTATGAAAAAAAAAATAGGTTATAGTTGGGTAGAGTAGGGTAGAGTAGAGTAGAATAATCTGTTGCCGGGAGCGAAGGCGCGGGCAAAAGCTAGTATATATATATATCACTGCATAGTATAAAAACAAAATCGCTTCCCGCTGTCTGTCCCTATGTATGCTTAGATTACAAGAAAGGAAACAGTGGGAAAATGTTCCCACTGCTGGGATATCAGCATGATAAGCATCAATACTACGCAATGAAAAAAAAAAATTAACATTTCCTACTTCCACAAAAAATAATATATTCACGAAATCATTTGTTCATTTATTAAAATTTATTTAGTTTGACGGTTTGCCACAAGTTGATACGTAACTATGACAAAGTTATCTTTTTATAATAATTGAAAGGAAACCAACCTTTATAACCAATAGGAAAATAACACGGTATTATTCAGCTTAATTATCTCTGGACCTCTCTGGAAGACCTCCACTAGTGCGCACATGCAGGAGCGCGAAGAACTGCGTCAGTACGCTCCGGCCAGTTCGGCTGTACGGTTGTGTCTCTACAACATGGCTTGGGGACGATTAGCTTATCAGTATTAAATATATTGTTTACTAGCTTTTGTCAACGGCTTCGCCCGCGTACATAAAATATAGCCTATGTCACTCAAGAGTAAAGCAGCTTTCTATTGTTGCTAAAATTTTTACAATCGGACCAGTAGTTCCAGAGATTACCTCCTACAAACAAAAAAACTAACTTTACCACTTTATTGTATTAGTGTAGATTACCATGTCAGTTTCCGCAGTAGCTGTGTCGCAGTTTGAAAGGTATGTAATCTCTTATATAATATGTACGTCGAGCAATGGGTGACTCGCCGTCCGGTTGTCTGCTAACAGTCTGGACCGAGCCAAGTCGTCAACGGCGCGCTCTGTTCCCGCGAGCCTCAAGGAGTTGTCAGCAAAACTGTAGGGACTCTGCAAAAGGGTTAAAGCCTA
The DNA here is from genome assembly GCA_029852875.1 of Mythimna loreyi. Lineage (NCBI taxonomy): Eukaryota > Metazoa > Arthropoda > Insecta > Lepidoptera > Noctuidae > Mythimna > Mythimna loreyi. The sequence goes on along the minus strand of CM056806.1, from coordinate 12,201,199 downwards.
CTGGGATACAGGGCCTCTTTCTGAAAAGAAGACTTGGGTGGAAGACGGGGTGGGGTGTTTAGTTAGTAAGAGTCTGACACTGTTTCCCGCCCAAAAGCGGGATTCGTCATTGGATGATTTTTGTCGTCGAATTTTTGGTTCTAGGGCATGCCGGTCTCCTCACGATGTTTTCCTTCATCGTTTGAGAACAGTGGTGATGAAATAAATTACACAAAATTAATGCCTGCATGGGTTTGAACCCGTAACCTATAACTTATAAGTCGGTGCCGTTACCACTCGACCGCCACTGCTCTCAGGCGCATTTCTTTGTGTAATTTATTTCATCACCGCTGCTCTCAAACCAAACATTCGAAGACATGTGACATTCACCAAACCACACTAGGCCCGCATGGTGGATAACGTCTAATTGCCTCTCCAAGAGAGGAGGCCTGGCCCACTGCTGGGACACTCCCTCCACCTTCCCATGGCCCGACCAACATTCTGTTATACGGGCCGAATCGTGGGGCGGCTGCGGACATAGCACCCTTGGCCATCTTATTTTATTGTCCGCAGGCGCAGGCCACTGCTGGGACAGTGGGAACATTATAAAGCTGATGGTATAATAATAATAATAATAATAATATATTTATTTGCTAAAAACACGGTATACAAGATGGTAAAAATAACAAATAAGAACAAACATGTTTTGCTAAGTATTAGCATGCAAATATTTCGTTGTTACATGAGTAACGTACAGAACAGACACACAATCTCTACAAAGTTTTGGTTTTAAAGGTCCACACCACACTTAGTGACCAAATCAACCGTTTTTAAAACCTAACTATTAAAGACCCATTAAAATCAGAAGTACAAAATTTTACACTAATATAACGAGTTTACAAAACATTCCTGAAGTGGAAGGACTGACAAGTTTTTTTATTTAGAAATTCAGCTATTGAATAAAAACAATGCGAAATCAACCATTTTTTTAAAACCATTTTTTTAAAACCTATTGTATGCTATGATAGTTCATCAGAACGTGTCAAAAACCTCAATATAACCTGTACTATATTGTCCCCCAGACTCGGGCGCTCGCATAGCGCCACCAGACCACTCGAGCCTGGGCAGCGGCGCCATCGTGACCACGTCGCTGATCGCGGGCGCCACCGCCGGCGCCATCGCTAAGACGGCCATCGCGCCCCTCGACAGGACCAAGATCAACTTTCAGATCTCGTAAGTATGCAGTTTTTATTTTAATGTCACAATTTTTAAAGTCGATTTAGAGCTGTTTGAAGTTTTATTGATAAGTATGTACACATTTAACCAATATGTCAGTTGATGGTAGGTAATCTTGTGGTCGACGATGAAGCACGTGTTTTTTTTTTATGTCGAGAAAAATCGTCTAATGACGAATCTCGCCCTTGGACGGAGCGGGAAAGAGTGTCAGACTCTTACTCACCTAGGTTGTAGCTATCAGAAACCACAGACTCCGACAGGGAATTACCACTACCAGCCACCTTAGGTGTGGGCTTGCGGACAACTAGCAAAGGGTATCTGAGTAGCTTGCCATCTGGCCGGGTACCGGTACGGACCGAAAACTCCAGTTTTACTAAAATCACAAAGAGATTAAAAAAGATTTAAAATGAAGAGCATTGATATTTTTTTATGGTGGGCAAAAATTATCCGATAACGAATCCCGCTTTTGGGCGGAGTGGGAACAGTGTCAGTCTCTTACTGACTAAATACCCCACCCTGTTCCCTTGCCTTTCGCACGAGGCCAAGCCTTCCTTTCAGAAAGAGACTCTGGGCCCCAGTAGGCTTCAACTCTTTTGCAAAACCGTGGAGTTTTCGTCCGGTTTTTGGAAAAACCGTGGGGCCTTAGACGAGCTGAGCCCTACTGGGGCTGAAATGGTTACCCATGGTCCTAAGACGCGAAGGGCAGTATGTAGGAACATATTAAAAGTTTGACACTCTATGGCGCACCGCCCTAGAGCGGGGTCATTATTAGATTTCTCAACTTTTTCACAAAAACAATTTATTTGCTCAAAACATCTTACTGATGTAAGTAAGGCATAGCGCCAAAAATATTTAAAATAAATGTTATCATAATATTGTTTTGCCTTGAAATTATGAACCGTTCAATAACAAGGTGTTCAGGAAAAATAATGACAAAAATTATATATTAATTGGGGAAGTCATTAACCTCAGAGTAAACAATGTGAACCGCTCGATTGTAGCGGGAATATAAATATCTAATGATTGCGGTTTTTCATGGTAATTAATGTGTTAATTAAATTGTTTGTGAAAAAAACAGGTTTTTGATATATTATGGTATTGTTTTGAGCAAATTGCACGCATTTAGAGTGTTGCGTTTCGTAAAAAACATATTAATTTAGTCAATTAAGGGTGAGGCCAAACGTGCGTAATTTTGTGAGTTGTGAGTCCCAGAATTTCGGTTGCAGAAATATCTCAGTAGGTAGGCAGACAACTCATTTTGTCACCGTGTGACGGAATCAAATAGGGACTGATCTATGAAATCTAATGCAGCAGAAATAAAATTCTGCGACTCTTCGATTCCTCTTCGACCTTTAGGGTTTGGTAGTCAACAAGGAACCCTTATAGTTTCGCCATGTCTGTCTGTCCGTCCGCGGATAATCTCAGCGACCGTTAGCACTAGAAAGCTGAAATTTGGTATCAATATGTATATCAATCTCGCTGACTAAGTGCAAATACAAAAAGATTAAAATCGGTTCACGCAATTCAAAATTACCACCGGGTACAGCGCCATCTCCTTGGAAATTGGGTTACTAATTTATACATTATATTGTGAGAAATTTGTGACGGATTTAATCTTCATGTTCCACTACTGTGGTACATCGGCGGACTTAAGCCTACAAGGTATTCTCTACCAGTCAACTTTTGAGTTACAAAACAATTGGGTTTTTTAATTATTATTTTTATGGTGGGAAAAATCATCTAATGACAAATCCTGCCCTTGGGCGGAGCAGCAAACAGTGTCAGACTCTTACTGTCTTAAACCCCACCCCGTTCCTTCTTAGCCCTTCGCACTCGAAACCAATAAACCAGTCGAACTTTAGGTTAAACTGATTTGGTTGGTTGGTTTATTTAAGTTGCTTACTTAATTCTCTACTAAAAGCCTACGGTTTTACCATCTTTAGTCCCAGTATTATTTGTCTTCATTAATACCCAATACATTATCTCCTTTCCGCAGCCAAACCCCGTACTCATGGCGTGCGGCCGTGAACTTCCTGGTGCGGAGCGCGCGCACCGAGGGTCTGGTGGCGCTGTGGCGCGGCAACAGCGCGACCATGGCGCGCATCGTGCCCTACGCCGCCATACAGTTCACCGCGCACGAGCAGTGGAAGAAGACCTTGGGCGTCGACACGCCTGCTACTGCCAAGTGAGTAGATAGATAGAAGATTGATAGATAGATAAAAGAAGACCCTGGGGGTCGACACGCCCGCCACTGCCAAGTGAGTAGATAGATAGATAGAAGATAGATAGGTAGAAGATTGATAGATAGAAGATAAATAGGTAGAAGATAGATAGGTAGAAGATTGATAGACAGATAAAAGAAGACCCTGGGGGTCGACACGCCGGCCACTGCCAAGTGAGTAGATAGATAGGTAGAAGATTGATAGATAGATAAAAGAAGACCCTGGGCGTCGACACGCCCGCCACTGCCAAGTGAGTAGATAGATAGGTAGAAGATTGATAGATAGATAGATTGCAGAAATGAAGCAGTATCATCATCATCTCTTCAGCTGTAAGACGTCTTCTAGGTTTCCACCAATATTTAAAGCATACCAGCAATCGTCTCATGAAGGCTGCGCGGTCGACGGCTGGACACAATTAACAAAGTAAAAATTAAGCTCGCGTACTTTTCGGCACAAGTGCCAAATACACTACATAGTGTGCTTAACTTAGATAAGGATAAGATGTTGGTATGTCATCATATCATACTTGATACTTACCACATTGACCTTTCGACTACCGTAAAAATTACAGACGCAATTAAAAGACAATAGGTGTGCGGACACCGGTGTCCTCTTGGAGCTTATCGTTTTTTAATTGTGGTAAACTATTACTTAACAGCGATCCCACCTGATGGTAAGCAGTGATGCAATCGTTGATGGTAAGGCGCACTAGTTTATTAAGAGCCTATTTAGTCTTGAAGACACCTAAATTATAATCGAACAGAAAGACCCAGCAAAGACCCAGAAAAAGCCAGCAAACTTTCCAGCCCCTCGATGTACGTGGTATAAACGCTTAGTCCGGACCGTAGATCAGATGTCTCAACAACGTAAGAGTGAATAGAATAGAATAATATTTTATAGTACACCAAAAAAGTAACAATTTCACAGAAACTGATATGAATGGGTACAAAGGTGGTCTTATCGCTGACAGCGATATCTACCAGACAATCTTAGGATGAAGTATAAGAGCTTGAACTAAAAAGGGGGTAGTTTATGGTGTACTGCTCTAATAAAACAACATAAAAAAGTGGATATTTGCCGTAATGAACTAAAGGCCTAAACTTTTGTTCCAGAGCGAACCCCGTACTGCACCTGGTGGCGGGGTCGCTGGCGGGCGTGACGTCGCAGTCAGCGACGTACCCGCTGGACGTGGCACGAGCACGCATGGCCGTCACCAACGTGACGGAGTACAGCTCGCTGCGCACCGTGTTCGTCAGGGTGGCGCGGGATGAGGGCTTCCTCACGCTCTACAGGTGAGGAGTATCCGGATACTGTAGTATCCGTACCCGCTGGACGTGGCATGGCCGTCACCAACGTGACGGAGTACAGCTCGCTGCGCACCGTGTTCGTCAGGGTGGCGCGGGATGAGGGCTTCCTCACGCTCTACAGGTGAGGAGTATCCGGATACTGTAGTATCCGTACCCGCTGGACGTGGCATGGCCGTCACCAACGTGACGGAGTACAGCTCGCTGCGCACCGTGTTCGTCAGGGTGGCGCTGGGCGAGGGCTTCCTCACGCTCTACAGGTGAGGAGTATCCGGATACTGTAGTATCCGTACCCGCTGGACGTGGCATGGCCGTCACCAACGTGACGGAGTACAGCTCGCTGCGCACCGTGTTCGTCAGGGTGGCGCGGGACGAGGGCTTCCTCACGCTCTACAGGTGAGGAGTATCCGGATACTGTAGTATCCGGCCTGGGATCTAATATCCGGATGTTGTTAAAAAATAAATCTAACTTTGACAAATCCCTTTTTCTATCGTTTTTAATAGTAAATAAGAAGTAAGAAAAACATGTTTTATAATAAATAATAAGACTCATAAACTGCTAAAGGCTCTAGACAAATTGCAGTTCGGATGCAGTTTGAATGCAGTTGACACGACTGCAATAGAACTGCCGCCGAAAGCAATTAAAAAGCAATCGGACTGCATGTTTAGTTTGCAGTTCAATTGCAGTCGTGTCAACTGCATTCAATTTGCAGTTGAATTGTTTTTGAAATGCTGTCCGTCTGTCTAGAGCCTTAATGATAACCACTGTAGGAAAAAAATATGTCGCTGCAGCTTACTGCCTGTTGATCATAATAAAATCTTGAATTACGTCTCCAGAAAATCATTTTAATAAAAACATATATTTATTTATTGAATTCGTACCAGTGGTGTATTTGTAACTTCATTTTCAATCTCATGTAATTGAACGATGATTATATATTTTATAATCTTATGAGAAATAAAGATTCTTTATTGTACACTATTAAACATACAAAAATAAACTAAGTAAAACACATACATACAATGCGCGGCTTTATCGCATTCCGAGATCGCTTCCAGACAACCTATCATGTATTTATGTACAATGCGTTCCAAATGGATTGCCATGTTGTGACGTCACGATTTACTGTCAAATCGATGCAAGATATTTAAAAAAATCAGTTTATTTAAGATAAAAATTTATTTACGAAATGTGAGCGATAAAAGTTTAAACAGTTTCCGAGTTCTTCAATTTTGCAAAAATATCTATGATTTGACAGTACTGCGTGACGTTACATCCTGTCAATTAATCCTATTCCTATTTTACCGCATAGTAACAGAAACATTGTTGTTTCCTTCCAGAGGCTACTCGGCGACAGTGCTAGGCGTGATCCCGTACGCCGGCGTGTCCTTCTTCACGTATGATACGCTCAAACACAAGTACTTAGGTGAGTTGTATGATATTTGAAAGCCACACATTCATTGGAAACATTGTTTTCATCAGTGTGACTTTGATTTGTGTGACTTTGTGTGTGTTCGTTCCATTTTGTTTTTATTACCGTTAATTTTCGATTTGCAATTAATTTATTATTTCATTTAACTTATAATATTTCTGAATATTTTACTTTTTATGGATTTGCATGCCGAAAGTAGCGCAAGCTTCTAGGCGCATTACTTAGTGTAAATTATTTCTTCACCACTGCTCTCAAAACGGTGAAGGTAACCGCCATGTCCTAGAACCAAATATTCGAAGACATGTGACATCCACCAACCCGCACTGGCCCCGCGTGGTGGATTACGGCCCATTCTCTCTCCTAGAAAAGAGGCCTGTGTCCCAGCAGTGGGAACATTAAAAAGGCTGATGATACTTGTGTAGTGTGACATCTCTGAAGAGGTCACATACGCCCCGGATTAGCATACTGGCTTGCAAGACGTTCGCAGACTATTTGTAGTTTAAAATATTTAAAAAGAAATATATTAGGTTGTCATGTGTAGACATTAAGATTGTATGTCGAGCCGAAAATACGGAAAATATAGAAAAATATAGAGTTAAACGTGGTTTCATTCAAAGTTACCACGATCCCTGGGATTGGGACGCCTCTCGAGAGGACTCGAGGCTCCCACAGTAGCACCCCGCAGGATCAGTTCCTCCTTTCGAAGCACACAGGATGATGTTATACAACGTGTAACAAAATAACCATATACATCAAGAAGCGCTAAATTAGGTAGCCAGGTACTAGGCGCACAGATTGACAGAATGTTTCGTAATATTAGCGAGTGTCGTGGAATGTTATTGACCCCCGTAGTGTCGAGACACGTTTGTTGTGATTTGAAATCAAGGATCATGCGATACAAACAATTTGGTACCAATTTTTTTTTTTTATATTTTGAACTGAAACTTCGAGTGAAATTCTATACAACCTGTATTCTTCAGCGCTTCTTGATGTTTATGGTTATTTTGTTATACGTTGTATACCTTTTGCTGTTGTAGAATACTTCGGCAAGCCGCAGGGCGCGCTGGTGAACGTGTGCTTGGGCGGCGCGGCGGGCGCCATCGCGCAGACGGCGTCGTACCCGCTCGACATCGTGCGGCGCCGCATGCAGACCGCGCGCCGCCGGCCGGACGGCTCCTACCCGTATGCCAGCATCAAGGACACGCTGGTCTTAGTCTACAAGTGAGTGGCTCCAATATCTTACTATCCTACCTTAGTACCTGTCTCAATACTTTATAATATCTCAGTATCAGACAACCTTAGTATCCGTTTAACTCCTTCCTAATATTTTAGTGTCTAACTACTTCCCAATATCTAATATCCGAATATCCTAATATCCCAATATTCGAATACTCTAGTATTTGTCTAAGTACTTCTTGATAACCTGGTCACCGACTAACTACTTTTTTATATCCTGGTATTCGACTATCTACTTTCTAACATCCAAGTATCCAACGTTTCTTCTTCATATTTGTCAACTTTCCAATATTCTATATCCGTCTAACTATTTCTCAATATCCTAGTATCCGATTTTCTACTTATAAGTACAGTACGAAGTTTAGAATGATGCCCAGTCGTGATATTAACAATACTGATTACCTTGTCTGCAGGCAGGAAGGTTGGCGCGGGTTCTACAAGGGCCTGAGCATGAACTGGGTGAAGGGTCCCATCGCGGTGGGCATCTCGTTCGCCACCTACGACAGCATCAAGAGCACGCTGCGCGACATAGCCGTGCACTTCCACAGCTAGTCCACGCTTCACACTCACAGAGCGGTTTGACACTGACAGCTGTCATTTGCGATCTTACAGCTGTCACTTGCGTATTGACAGCTGTCACTTGCGTATTGACAGCTGTCACTTGCGTATTGACAGCTCAAGGTGATATACAGGGTGGATTCTTTTTTTAACCGAAAAAAATACTTTGATTGAGTACAGATGAGTGTGTCAATTATATGTCACTTTTTCTTCAAATGTAAGTTAAAAGCTATTATAAATTAATTTGATAATTTAATTTTGTTATCCACCCTGGGCTGGGTTCAAAAATGACCAGAGTGTAGAGTTGTAGCCTAGAGTCGTTCTTTCATGACTCGAGTAGCTACTCTAGAGTTGACCCAAGTGACTCCAACTTCGAGCTGGGTAGGTTGGAGTAAGCCATTGACAACAGAACTTGACGTTTGCGTTGAAAATGCGAGTGTAGGGTATCTACCCTGTGACGTCATTAGAGTTAACTCCAATTCAAATTTGAATGCAGGGCAGGGTGGATTTTTTTAACCAAAAAATAATACTTTGATTAAGAATGTGTCAATTATATGTCACTTTTTTTCTTCAAATGTAAGTTAAACGCTTACAAAAATTAATTTTGACAATTCAATTTCGTCTATCAACCTGTATAATGTCACATGAGTTGTCAAAAGTCAATTGAATGTTCTTGGTATTATATTTATAGTGTAGATAGAATGTTAAAAGATAGATGTTGTAGATATTCTCGAACACAAACTGCCGATAGATGACAGTACTGTACACTTGTGCCGTTCCCTTTAGGATGCGTTCATTCAACTCTGAGGCGTGGTGTCTACGCCGCGTAGTTTCATACACGCTTGGTGTACGCCTGCGTGAAGCTTACGTTGACATTGTTAAAGTATGGTTGTTTCACGCAAGCGTAAATGAATACGCGACCGTGAAGCCACGCGGCCGTAGACAGTAGGTCTAAGTTTTCATTAGTATATAAAAACAGAGGTTCTTAACCGGGTATTTTGCCAAAACTAATGTGTGGGCTGCAAAAGATTTAAAAATAACTTTCAAATGTGGTTTTTAATTTAATAATTGTAGGCGCCATGTAAATGTACAGTAAATTATATTGATGGTTTTTCCATCAAAAACAACTTTTCTTTTACGCTAATAGTCCGGTCAATTTAGACATTCGAAGTTACATAAATTCCCACCTAGCTGAAAATCGGTAAGATTGTTTAAAATATCATTAAAAACAAAATTTGAAAGTTCCCCATCTTTCCCCTGTAAGGAAAAAATTTTATTCAAGGTCAAAGGTCAAAAAAAAAGAGTTTTTCGCGATTTTCAGCAAAACGGTAAGTTTTATCATAAAAATACGTCAGACAAAAATTGTAGATCATAAAATTATCTACAAAAAATGTATTGATACTTTTTTTCTACGAGCCACCGTTTTTGAGATATATCGATTCTAAAAGTTGCAAAAGTTGTAATCGTCATAATATGCACACGTTTCCTCGCCACCTATGAGGTAGTGTACTCAGCGCGTTTTTTTTAACGTGGTTTCCCCAGTAGGCCTATTCTACCGGTTAAACTCAAAACAGCACGATATAGGTTAGAATAAACACGTGTTTTCACTAGCAACTGGCATCCAAGACTAACAGTGTTTCATTTATTATAGTAGGTATAAGACCCTAGCCACGCACACAATTGACCAGGGGACAGATGTTTTCTCAAGGTTACAATGGTGTATAAATTAAGGGACTGGGTTTCATTTTACCTGATATTTGTATAGTTATAGCTTATGTATATTTTATATTAGTAGTTTAAGTTACAATGATCGATAGAAAAATATTTTAATATATATTACAACTATAGAGATGTTTATATACGTGGCGTATTCATGCATATTATGACGATTACAACTTTTGAAACTTTTAGAATCGTTATATCTCAAAAACGGTGGCTCGTAGAAAAAAAAAGTATTAATACATTTTTTGTAGATAATTTTATGATCTACAATTTTTGTCTGACGTATTTTTATGATAAAACTTACCGTTTTGCTGAAAATCGCGAAAAACTCTTTTTTTTGACCTTTGACCTTGAATAAATTTTTTTCCTTACAGGGGAAAGATGGGGAACTTTCAAATTTTGTTTTTAATGATATTTTAAACAATCTTACCGATTTTCAGCTAGGTGGGAATTTATGTAACTTTACTCTTATTTTTTGGTCTAATTTGACCGGACTATAAATCTCGTTGCGATGTTGCATCGTAAAAATGTATGAGCCCGCACGATGCAACGAAAGTGGTCAAAGATGCGAAAATTGTATCAGATTGAAAGGGTGGCAAGGGTGGCAAAATGCCACGGGCCCCCGATATGACGGGGCCCCCAGTCTAAGTAAACATGGGCTCAGAACAATTCAAACATAATGAGATGATATTTTTTGGGGTCCCATCCAATATATTTGCCATGGTTATAGTTACGCCACTGGTAACAGATCGAAAGTAGTCTTAGATCATAAACCGGTTGGGAGCCACTGGTACAAAGTGACTGAATTTCGACAATAATATACAATGAAAATGATATTATATGTATCCTCACCTTGTCTGCAGGTAGATACCAAAGTAATCCGTCAATTTTGCAAACCTTTAAGTCCTTGTAAACGATCTAGTTTTGTGACAATTTGAACACAAAGCAACAATTGCAGTAATTTAGCACTGTAGCCCGGCGAACAAAAGTTTTTAGCGCTTGTCAGAAGTAATTTCAAACGTTGACGGAATATTTTGAGTTACTATCTGCAAACACCTTACATTCATGTTTATTTAAGGCGGAAATGCAATAGTGTAATCCTGCAACTTTAAAGTTGCGGCCGCATCGATGTAACTCAGCAGCATCCGAATACATTTGGGACAAAGCTTGACCGATTATGATGAAAAATTTATCTGATGCGACCTTCAGTATAAAGTTGCGGCCGCATCGATTTGACTCAAATGCATCCGATTACAAAGAAACCGATCCGAATGCAGTTTAGACACTCGCGGGTTATGATTAAAAATATTGATGCGGCCGCAACTTAAAAGATGCGGGCGCATCGATGTAACAGAAACTGGTCCGGATACAGTTTCGACAAATCTTGGCTGGTGATGATAAAAACTTTATCGATGCGGCCGCAACGTATCGATGCGTTTCGCCCTCACACTGCAAAATAAATGTTTTAGAAGAGTATTATTACGCTCATATGTAGATATTATTATTTTAATTTAATTGTATAATGTAGATACGTTATACGCATAGATAGTGGTTTTCATTAAAAAATTAAGGGAAATAACTTGACCATTATCCCAAGAGATGTTGGAGGGTTGTCAAAGTTTGAGACTCCCTCCCAATTAGTGAGGGCAAGTTATTTGATGCTCACCCTAAAAAAAAAAGTCTATTAACAAAAGTTAGCATTGGAATTCTTTTTCCAATAATTTTTTTTTTTTAAATTTCATTTTATTATTTGTTTTTAGTAGGTAATAATACAGTATTTTAGTGCATTATTTTTACTTTATTTCTAAGTTAAAATGATTAATTTTAGCTTTTAGGCATAATTTTTTTCCATTTTTCTTAAAAGTCTTTTGAGAATTATTTTTTTCAAATTAAAATCAATCTTTATGTTAACATTTTTAAGAATATTTAATAATGATAATGATTTCTATTTTGATTTTTTTTCTAATATCTATTTTCACAATTTATTTTCTATTTCCTATTTTCTTAATTCCTTTCTTCAAAGTCAAAGCGTTTATTGCGTCAAAGCGTATATGTCAGTACTTTTACAAGTATTGCAATTTTAATAACAAGCAAAAAACATTATTATAACTTAATAATTATAATCAATTCATTGACTAATTACAGTGATGACAAAAAATTTAATGTCAAAATTTGAGAGAAATAAAAAATATTCTCAATTTTTATTTTCAAAATTTCTTTATTTTCATTTTCTCAATTTCTTTATTTTCATTTTCACAATTTCTTTATTTTCATTTTCACAAATTCTTTTTATTCCATTTTCACAATTTCTTTATTCTCCAATTCCCGGTTCTTGTCTGTGAGACATTCCTAATGTTGGGTAACATTTAAAAATTAAATCTTTCATTCAAAAATGTACATTTAAGTTTTTTGAAGACCACGATCTACACGTAAACTTTATAGAAGCACTCATTACTAAAGATGTGTATGTGTCTGAGCTTTAATTAAAAGAAACCTCAACCACGGGCTTACGGACGACGAGCTGTGGTTAGCTCGCCGTCCGCCTTTTATTACGAAGCTCAGACTTTACACATCTGTCGTAATAAGTATTGTAAATAAATATATATAGTTGTTAATATTATGTTTGTAATATACATAAAAACAATGCAATAAATGTTATTTCTTTCTTTCTTTAAATACATTGTATAATCTAAATTACCAAAATCGGTATTCATTAGAGTTAACGGACGACAAGCAATGGGTAGATCGTCGTCCGGTTGTCCGGTAACTGTTCGGACTGAAACCAGTGGTCCTAGAACGAAAAGGGAGACTATACAGGTGTGGCTTTAGTCAGTAAAAGTCTGACACCGTCCTCCCGCTCCACCCTAGAACGGGAGAAGTAATTGAGGAATTTTTCACCTAAAAAAGACAAAAGAATTGGTAATTTAGATTATATAAAATGATTTTAGTTTAATCATATTTTTAATGTATCACTCAGATTTGAATATAATTGTTAATAAATATATAATATATTAGTAATATATTAAACCTGCACTATGCTATCTCACATTTTAAGTCAAATATTATAATTATAAAGTTTATATTAAATATTAAATCATTATAAAAAAAAATGTTAATACATAAATGTTTTGTTATTTGTTTTTTTTTTTTAGATAATCATATAATTTTTATTACATTATATAAATATATACAGTTATTGGTATTAAATAGTGTATTTTAGAAATAATGTTGGGCATTTTTTATCAAATTGTGCAATAAAGCTCAAAATGGCACTTGTATATTTTGTGGAACCCTAATATTGTATTATCTAGTCTTTCTTCACTATACGGAACCGTTTACACGAGTGCGACTCAGTTTTAGTGTAAAATAGATATTTATGTTGTTATTTTTTAAGTTTTAAGTATTATTTCTATAGTTTTTATTGAAATTGTGAGTCGAAACACAAATAAATCCCTTTAAAAAAAAATGACGGTCTTTTTACCAAACGTCCGGATGAAATCGGTGTCCAGTTTTTGGTTTGAAGACCTGGCAACTGAAACTACGAACTAGATAAGGGAATTCTCATTATTATCACATTTCAATCAACAAATCACAATAAGACTTGTCAGTTGAGACCAGGGCTCGGAGTATAAAAAATTGTTACGTGAACATAACGATACTGAACAAATATCACGTTGTTAGTACAAGTACCGTTATACTTGGTAACGGTACTACGGTTAACTTTTAATAAAACTACTTTTTACGATGATATTATCGGTAAATTATAACATTACCGTAGCCCAAGTTACAAGGCTTGACAACGTTTCCAAACTCTTTTGTTTCGTCTATATTTATGCAGCATTGCATCGGTCACGTAAACATTTGTGAAAGAAAGGGGTACATTTATTGTATTAAAATGTCAAAAAGTTACATGAAGTAACGAAAAAAGTGTTGAAACTTATAACTTTGTTAAAGGTAGTAGTTCGGCCTGGTCTGTGTCGATTTTGAGGCTCCGAAATAGTTTATTTTAATAAAAAATAAAACACTATACAAGACTTTTTTTTATAACTTACAAACATTTTTGACTAATATATGATATATGACGTTTAGATTTTTGCGTGACGCTGCAAATCAATCAATTGAATCAATTTTATTAAAACATTTTTGAGTATAACCTGGTCTTAACGATACTTATAATTATGAGTTTGTTAACGTTATCAAGTCCTCACACAGACTGTCAAAAACCTTAGATTGTAACTAAATATCAGCGTTCTTCCATATTGTAAAATAATAATAATAAAATACTATTATTAATAATTGTTATTTACATTTACTGTAGCAGAAGATAGTTGTTCTTTGATTTAACAATAGTCGCTTTTGATTCGAAGTAGAAATAATAAATAGTCAAATTACATTAGCTAGCGGAACTACGCATACGACATGAAATTTCTCTTTTGATATATCATAAATTGTGACGGCAGTTTTCTGCTCTTGTGCGAAATACACTACAATGCATATTTTTCAAAGTGTCTTGAAAAACATATTAGGCGTTGGTTGGTTATAGAATTTTACTATTGCCTTTTTATGTGGTGGGAAAAATCATCTTATGACGAATCTCGCCCTTAGCCGGAGCGGGAAACAGTGTCAGACTCTTACTGACTAAACAACCCACCCCATTCCTTCTTAGCCTTCATACCGAGGTCGGACTTTTCTTTCTGAAAACGGATGCCTTGAAATTAAACGTTTGTCTCGTTATCAACCATTGATATCGTTACTGTCCCATGTGCATAGTTTGGGAGCAGTGGTGGCCGAGTGGTAACGGCCCCGACTTACGAGTTGTAGGTCGCGGGTACAAACCCAGCCAGACGCATTACTTTGTGTAATTTATTTCATCACCACTGCTCTCAGAACGGTGAAGGAAAACATCGTGAGGAAACCGGCATGTTCTAGAACCAAACATTCGTAGACATGTGACATCCACCAACCCGCACTGGGCCCGCGTGGTGGATTATGGCCCATTCCGTCTCCTGGAGAGGAGGCCTGTGTCCCAGCAGTGGGAACATTAATAAGGGTGATGATGATGATGTGCATTGTTTTGCTAGCTAATTTAGTTTGAATCTAGTTAATGTATACTTGGATTTGGAATCTGAGATAATTATCATACATATATTACTTCGATATCACCATCTATCGAGTCCAAATTACTTGAGACCATCCAGGGATCCACTCAACTATACCTACACACAAAATATCTAAATCTAGCAAGACTACAATGTGTTCCAAATAAGATAAAGATCGATTGCCAGGCCTGTGTAAAAAATAACCAGATTAATGTAGAGTTGTTACCCAGAGTCGTTCTTTCATGACTCGAGTAGCTACCCTAGAGTTAACCCAAGTGACGCCAACTTCGAGCAGGGTAGGTTGGAGTAAGCCATTGACAATAGAACTTGACGTTTGCGTTCAAAAATGCGAGTGTAGGGTATCTACTCTGTGACGTCATTAGAGTTAACTGCCCGGGATGTGACGTAACATTGTACTGTCAAATCGAAGAAAGTCTAGCAAAATTGATGAAATCATAATATTAATCTGTAGACTGGTACCTACAGCTTACTAAAACTGTAGATCTACCACAAAGTGCAAAGTTCGACGGCTCACCCTACGGCGCTGCTGTCACCACTTGACACTGGCAGAATAGTCGACACCGGCTCAGTTGCCATAAAGAAAGAAAAGAAAAAAAAAGAGATGAGTAAAATTTAAGAACTGGATTTTAATTTAACTATTTTCGTTCACAGTTCGTAAATAAATTAATTTTTAAAATTTTCTTGCCACGGTTTGACGGTAAATCGTGACGTCACAACATGGCAGTCGAACCTATTCTCATTTATGGAACGCATTATACTTTATTGTTTACTAGCGACCCGCCCCAGCTTCGCACGGGTACTGATATTGAATATATTATGCATGTATTATACACATAAACCTTCCTCTTGAATCACTCTGTCTATTAAAAAAAGCCGCATCAAAATCCGTTGCGTACTTTTAAAGATCTAAGCATACATCGGGACAGCGGTAAGAAACTTTGTTTTATACTATGTAATGAAGTTGTGATATCAATTATGTCTGATTCTAAGTCCTCGTCTAGGTGTTATGGCGGCGACTGTTCAATGTTCTTGTGACTCGTTTAGACTCAAATAAATGTTTATTATATCAGTTTTTGTGTTTTATTTGTGCTAATTAAGAGCGGCCAACCCGACGTACATTTTCATACAACCGCTCTTACGTGATTATGATGTTATTACACATCTTTCTTCACATATTTTGGATACACTATATATCTCGTGGATATTATCTACGCTTCTATAGAAATCAAAACATAAATTTGTGTAAGAGTAATCCAGTAAAGACCTTTGAAAATCTGCTGTTTCACGTGAACTTATAATGTACTCCTATATTAAAAATACAAAAAATACTTCTATAGAAGCCTAGCGCATTTAATCGAGATTCTAAATGTTGTCATTTTTTTTTTAAATTCTTAAGGGTTTAATGACAACTCGTATTTTCTGGAACAAGTTTTGTGAAACATTCGAGTAAATCGTAGAATTACTGAATGCCAACTGAATGAGTTTTCAGGTGCTATCTTCTCTTTTTTCACTTTGCTATTGCATCAAACATCACTTTGGATTGTGTTAAATTAAGCAACAAGCTTTTAAACCATGCTCGACGTTGATGATAGGCGAGTCGGGAAGGTCCAACTTAAGTTGACTTTTTAATAGCAGTATTCGCCTCTAACAGTTCGGACCAAGCCGAATTCGTCGACGGCGTGCTCTGTTCCCGCGCGCTTCAAGGAGCTTTCAGCAAAACCGTAGTGACTGTGCAAAAGGGTCGAAGCTTACTCGGGCCCAGAGTTTCTGAAAGGAAGGCTTGGTCTCAGTGCGAAGGGCAAAAAGTGAACGGGTTGGGGTGTTTAGTCAGTAAGAGTCTGACACTGTTTCCCACTCATTTTGCCTACCATAAAAAAAGTATTCGCCTCTAAAAATGTGCATTGCCAATATTGCCATAGCACGAAGTATCACCAAACTTAAGTGTTGATAGGCAGAGCACATTGCACGCAGAACAGGTTGTCATTGAGGTTGGGTTCTAGAGTGGCGGCCGCGTACTTGAAGACGCAGCGTTTGATTAAAGACTTTCCACATGGTGGTCCGATGACCCGATGATGCTAAATACACAAGTAAAAACGTTTTTTTTTCGACGCTTTAGTCGTAATCCGACTATGACAGCGCCTCATTACAACTAACACTTGTGTCTTACACTAGATACTAAACTAAGGCTCTTATGGATCTATTGCAGACAACATTTATAAAGCTTATTGGCCACTTCCGAATTAGGACTAGACAAAATGCTCCAATGTCACTTCTGTTTAATTTATGCTTCCTAATGAACTCTAATCTAATCGACAACTTGCGACCCACGGATGCCCCTCAAGTTGAAGGGTAAAATTTACAAGTCCGTGATAAGACCTGTCCTACTGTATGGATCAGAATGTTGGGCTGTGAAAAAGACGGATGAAAAAAGACTGCATGTAGCGGAGATGAGAATGTTGAGATGGATGTGTGGTGTGACGAGAATAGATAAAGTGGGAAATGAGTATATTAGAGGAAGTTTGAAAGTGGCGCCAGTGACTGAAAAGTTGAAAGGAAATCGTTTGTCTTGGTATGGACATGTGAAGAGGAGAGTTGAAACGCATGTCACAAAAAGAGTTCTGAGTTTACACGTGGATGGATGGAGAGGAAGAGGGAGGCCGAAGAAGAGATGGATGGATTGTGTGAAGAGTGATATGAAAGAAAAGGGAGTTAGTGATAGTGTGACGGGTGACAGGACAGAGTGGAAGAAAAAACATGTTGCACCGACCCCAAGTAAAATGGGATAAGGGTAGGATGATTTTGAATGAACTCTAATCTAATCGTGGCGCTTCATTTTTTAAACATATGTACAGTAAGTGGTAAATGTCTTCTACTGTACCACAGACAAAACAATTCGGAGATTCCGTCTTCTTCATTAAAAAAATAAATTGGTACGATCGTTGTGGCGACACTTGTGGTTGGTGGTGGTTGGTCTAAGTGTAGGTCTTTCGGCTGAAATGATGATGAATCAGGATTTTGAAATAAAACAAATTTAAATAATTAAATACTAATATATTCACAAGATTGCTTATGTTTTCATAATATCGTAGTACTATTAATAATATTGCACAATTTCAACTTAATTATAACTATTTATTTACTAGAAATTCTTATAAGTTACTTATTATAAAGTGACTAGTTGATGTGTAATTTTTTTGACGTGACAACGTCTTAAATTAGGTTGCGGCTGGGAGTCACTTATGAAAAAGTGTAACGCTCGGTAACGTTACGATGAGTCACCGAACGAGAGAGAGGCCCGACTGCATGCAATGTTTTAGTAAACAAAATATATTTCTATAGTTAAAATTTGTGCAATTCTTATTTTCATTCAATTCCTTGTTCCTATTGTGCAATTTAATTATATTCATATCAATAAATATTCTACCGAGAAAAAGACGTTGTCACGTAAAATCTTCGCCCGTAAAACCGACTTTACAGGCAACCATTTTTGTTACACCATTTTTTGTTCAATTTTTTGACTAAGGAAATGTATTCGGAACGTATGGTTTGTGGCAGTGAATTTATGTCACAATTTTAGCGAATCAACCAAATTGTATACAGACTAACTCCTGCCAGCAGCTTCACCCGATAGTACGATTCTCAGTACTCTCTTTCAATTTATGTTTCATCCCCTTAGGGGGTGATTTTCAGTAAACCCTCTCTTAGTGTTCCCCTATGTTATAAAAGGAATCCTTGTGCAAAATTTCACGCTTCTAGTCTCAGTAGTTTCAGCTGTACGTTGATAGGTATGACAGCCAGTCAGTTTCTCCTTTTTACATACCTATAATAATATTGTAAATTGATGCATTCTAGTAGGTATTATTTGAGAAATCGTCAAACAATATATTTTGAACCAATTACTGAGATATTGTTACCTTTTCTTAAGCATTATAATAAATGTATATGTCGAAGCCGTTTTGTATAACTAGTCGTATTATAAGTTGGCGCGCTGCATTGTAAAACGTTTCCTGTTATATAATGCGGTTACCTCACGACCTCACGTTCATTCGGATGTCAACTCCTTGATGCTTGAGGCATGCGGGAACAGTTTGCGTCGTCGAGGACTGGGCTTAGTCTGGACGGTTACCAGATGACCGGACAGCGAGCTACCCATTGCTCGCCGTTCGCAAGCCTGCGCATATAGTGGCCGGAAATCAGTATAGGATTCATGGCGGTGTCTGGGAAGCGAGAGCCGTTAAGCGGTCGGCCTCCTCCTTTGCTAGCATTACTGCTTCGCAGAAGGAGGCGACCGCCTGCCACTCCTTCTCACTCCGCCGAGAGATCGCCGCCGCCGATCGCCCCCACTAGGACACGGCGATGCTCCTCCCAAGTAGTCTATCTTTGTATTACAATCCGGCTGAACGTGCGATAGCCGCATTGAGTTCTACGATCTTTATAAATCCGGTGCGTTAATATGTAATCCAACGTGTTATACAATACGGCTGCGATATATACATATGTATGTAAGAACTAAGATTATGATGATTTTTAAGTATTTTAATTCTGAAAAACAGTGCAATGTCTAATAAAATTATTATTTTTATTTTACTGTACATTATTTATTATTTAAAATATTATAATCAGATCACCCAAACTAGCTCTGTGAGCTCAAAGAGACTATACCAGGTGCTCCATTGAGAGGGTGAGTCAATATCATTCGTAAGTTTAGAGTCTCGGATCTGCACGTTATCATAGCAAACGCCATTTTGGCTTAACTTATAAGCCGTGTACAATATGGCATTACTGTACCCAATATTGCACTTAAGTCAGTAGGATAGTTGATTTTGAAGAATGCATAAAAAATTCTGATACTGTGATGCAAGATTTTGTATTTTTAGTACCTATGTTCCTTCATAGATGTCGCTACTAGTTTCTCGTTTGCGAAATTCAAGCTTTGGCCTATATTCTCAGATATAATGTCGCTATGAAGGTTAAATTCAACTGGTCATGCTCAAAAGTGAGTTCGTTTTACGTTATTTAATTTATTTTACGCGTAAAACGACGATTATTGACAATAACTGTTGATGCAGGATTACGACGCCATTTTGTTTGTTGATCATATGTCAAGATGATACCGACTTCAGAGTATAGATGGCGCTGCTTCCTACGCGTCGTAATGTCCGCTGTGGTTGATATGGTGGTAGTATCTCCTCTGGTACTCCGTCTGCGCGGGGGGGAGGTACTGGGGGTAGACACCCCCGTAGAGTGACGTCAACACGTCGTAGGGCGCCGGCGGGGGCGGGGCGGGTGGCGAGCGGGCGCGGGGAGGCGCCGCCATGCTGAACAGCGCTTCAGGGTCGCACACAAACTTGTACACGTAGCGCTCACCTGGAACAAGAAGACCTGGGTTAGATGAGGATGTAAGGATATTCCTTTTTAATCCGCCAAAAGCTTAAAAAACTCTCTCTCTCTATTGGATGTTTGAAGAGAGTTCTTCAAACATCCAATGACGAATCTCACCCTTGGGCGAAGCGGGGAACAGTGTCAGACTCTTACTGACTAAACAACCTACCCCGTTACTACGTTGCCATATATACCAGAGCCAGAGCCTTCCTTTCGAACGACGAACGAACCCTTGGCAACAGTTGGAACGAACCATTGGCCCCAGTTGGCTTTGACCACTCTGCAGGGTTAAATGACTCTCCTACACGCCTAAGAGATGCGTCCAACCCTGCTCTAACCTGATGCGTACCTGCAACCTTCTGCATGATTCCCTTCTCGTAGTAGTACCGCAGTGACCTGGACAGCTTGTCGTAGTTCATGGCGGGGCGGTTCTTCTGCGCGCCCCAGCGACGAGCCACCTGCGAACATATCAGAGGTTTGGATGCTTTCATGAGAAGGGAGTTGGAGGAAAAGATGACTATCCTGATGGATTCCCTCCGTCTAGTGGATTCTATGTGGTCAAAACGGAAGGTTTCGTCTACTGTGAGCTGGAGCCTCATCACATCATGGTTCCTCACCTCCTCAGGCTCGTGCAGCTTAAACTCCAGCCCGCGGCCGGTCCAGGCGACGCAGCGCGCGCCCTCCGCCAGCAGCGACACCAGGAACTGCCATAGTTGCAGCGCCCCTCGCCTGCCTCCGCCTGGGAACATCAGAAGGGAACATAAAATCATTTTTAGCTAGTAAAAACTGTATGAATAGATAACTTAGTTGCGTTGTGTGAAAAAATGTTATAAAGCATCAGAAAGGCAGAATTAGTTTGAAAATATCCAGTAACATCATCATCATTATTTCAGCCGAAAGACGTCCACTGCTGGACATAGGACTCCGCAAATTGTCACCATAATAAACGGCCCTGTGCATCTCGCATCCATTGGATACCCGCAACCCTTGCCAGGTCATCGGTCCATCTTGTTGGAGGCCTTCCAACACTGCGTCTTCCGGTACGCGGTCGCCACTCCAGAACCTTTCGACCTCAACGGCCATCCGTTCTGCGAGCAATGTACCCTGCCCATTGCCACTTAAGTTTGGCGATTCTTTGGGCTCTGTCGGCAACCTTGGTTTTCCTGCGGATATCCAGTAGGCTCAGTAGTAAGAGTAACCCAGACAGGAACGTTACTTTGTGTAATTCATTTCATCTCCACTGCTCTCGTAAACGGTGAAGGAAACAATCGTGAGGAAACCGGCATGTCCTAGAATCAAAGATTCGAAGACATTCCCTCTTCTCGAAAAGAGGTCTGAATGCCAGCAGAACAATACAAGACTGATGCTAAGCTATCCATTAGACTGGACTACTATGCTATCTATAAAACCGTTTTGGTAACACATTCATTATTGCGTACAGCTAAGGAGTGAAAGCTCTTCCAGAGTCTGTGTTTCGTGATAGCTACAACCTAGGGGTCTTTAAGTCAAGAGTGAATAGGTTACTTCTAGACCAGCGTGTTCTATCGTCGACCACATCATCGCTTACCAACAGGTAGCCAAGCGTGAGTCCATGGCCAGCAATGATGGTTAGTATACTTCATTCAGCTGTGTGGTGATGATGATGAGTGGGTCAAAGTCAAAGTCAAAATTGTTTTATTTCACATAGGCCTACATGGGCACTTGTAAAACGTCAGAAGCTAGTGCACGGTTCCAAATTGGTCGTTTCCTATGGAGAAGAACCGGCAAGAAACTACATGATCCATGGTCCATGAGGCTGATGGGCGACTCACCAGCGTGCGTGGTTGTGACGTGCTGGTGCGGGGACGCGGCGTCGGTCCGCGTCGACGTCGTCGGGCCCGACGTTGAGCAAAGAGAACTGCTTACTGTCAAGTAAATATAGGGTATTTTATTGTAGGCATCGTAATCACTTTTTTGTTCTTAACACCATTCTTATACCTACATTGTGAATGTGGGGACTATGTGTACTATTTTAAGTGTTTTTAATTGGAACAATATTAAGTCGCAGAAATAGTAGGGCGACAATCGGACATTCAACTTTATCGAAATTAGTTAAAATACGGCATAAAAACCCTTCTGATTCACCATACTTAACGAAAATAATATCCAACTGTATATATATACTCCTGATTTTCTCGCCGTCTGGTAGACGGTACTATCAGACGGCAGAGCAAGCTTGAGAGCCTTCACCTCGGCCTGGTCGGTCCACATGGACAGTGCGGCCCCGACCTTGCCCTCAATCTGGATGCCGTCCATAAAGATCCTCACCACGGAGGTTACTATATTGTTCCGACCTCAGTTCAACACACGTTTAAATAGGTGACACCCTACTACCAACACCACGCAAGAACACGTATAGAAGTAGTTCCTATATCCCTGACTCACCTATCTTCTCGTCCCAGTGCTGCAGGTGCTCGGTGCTGGAGACAGGCTCGTCCCTCTCGCGACCCTCCTCCGGGACCTCCTCCACGCATTTGCCGTACGAATTGCATCTGAAAATGAAAGTAATCAATTTGCTGTAGGGACGTTTCTGGTCGCATAAGGACCATTGATCATAACCACGAAACACCGCCAACAATCTATTTCCTTCAGTCTTCACATACCATACCATACATTCTTCAAAAGACCATCTCAGACAAATCTGCATGGTTCTCATGTGATTTGACCAATACATATTTTCTGTATGGACTTTAAAAGAGACTTTGACCCCTGAGTTTGTTTCGGTGTTTCTTCTCAGGGTAGTCAGCTAGGAAACACCGGACTCATCTAGCATAAAAAAAAATGATGTGTAATAGTATATTGTTATACGAGGGATGAAAGAAAGTTATTTAGTCCCGAGAAATTTCTTGGCGACCGAGCGAGAGCGAGGTCGCTAATAGTTCGAGGGACTAAATAACTCTTGAACCCGAGGTAAACACTGTGCTTTTCATTACGAATACGAGGAAAATAAAAATAATAAAAACCTGAGTCGTCGTCAAAGGTCTTCGTATGTTTTTAGGTAGGTGTATTTCTTTTGATTTAGGTGGTAAGCGGTTTTCTCCTCTTCAGAATCTGAAATGAAGCTGATGAAGTTATCGTGTTAATAAAAATTTCTTGTAACAGAGAATTAGCAAAATGTAAACAAAACTATACATCTCGAAAAAAAAAAGGAAGATCAAATCGGCCACAGATTATAGAGAGTCTACCATTTACCCGCCAATTCTTTTTTTCAGTGTTCGGCTCCCTGGCTTTTCAGTCAATAGTTTTCATTTTGTCATTGTAAAAATGGGTCAGGTCAACATTTTTCTCAAATATATATTAGTTTTAATGAAATAATTGAAAGTAAATTAAAATAAAGTCATAAAAAATATTATTCTTAAATTATTTCTATTTCTATGTCATTTTAATTCGGTATAAAATTTCGGGTCACGGTGCAATAGAAATGTCAAAATTGAACTAGTTTTTTTTAAATATTTGCTGTCTAAATATTAAAAAACTTTACAACTACTTTCAGACTATGAGTAATGAAAACACTTTTTCATTACTCATACTCTGAAATTAGGTGTAAAGTTGCCTGCGGACAGGGTTGGAAGAAGTACTTTTACTCCCTAGGGAGTTTTACTTTACAACTGACAGTTGTTTTTTAATATTTAGACAGCAAATATTTAAAAAAAAAACTAGTTCTATTTTGACATTTCTATTGAACTGTGACCCGAATTTTTATACTGCCAGTACAATTAAAATGACATAGAGATAGAAATAATTTAAGAATACTTTTTTTTAATGACTTTATTTTAATTTACTTTCAACTATTTCATTAAAACTAATATTATATTTGAGAAAAATGTTGATCTGACCCATTTTTACAATGATAAAATGAAAAATATTGACTGAATAGCAAGACGACTAAAACAAAAAAAATGGCGGGTAAAGTCTCTCTATAATCTGTGGCCGATTTGGTCTTTCTTGATTTTTTTTTCAAGGTGTAGAGTTTTGTTTACATTTTGCTAAATCTCTGTTATAAGAAATTTGTATTTCTTCTCTTTTCTTTGAGGAGAAACCGCTTACCACCTAAATCAAAAGAAACATACGAAGACATTTGACGACGACTCAGATTTTTATTATTATTTTTATTTTCCTCGTATTCGTAATGAAAAGCACAGTGTTTACCTCAGGTTAAAGAGTTATTTAGTCCCTCGAACTATTAGCGACCTCGCTGTCGCTCGGTCGCCAAGAAATTTCTCGGGACTAAATAACCAACTTTCATCCCTCGTATAACAATGTACTATTTCATTACTCATACTCTGAAAGTTGGTGTAAAGTTGCCTGCGGACAGGGTTGGAAGAAGTACTTTTACTCCCTAGGGAGTTTTACTTTTCAACTGACAGCTGTCTAAATATGGTAGTCTCTTTATAATCTGTGGCCGATTTGATCTTCCTTGATTTTTTTTTCGAGGTGTAGAGTTTTGTTTACATTTTGCTAAATCTCTGTTATAAGAAATTTGTATTAACACGATAAGTTCATCAGCTTCAGTTATAAATTTAACGCAAGATTCTTTGAGGAGAAAACCGGTTACCGCCTAAATCAAAAGAAATATGCCTACCTAAAAACATACGAAGACCTTTGACGACGACTCAGGTTTTTAATATTTTTATTTTCCTAGTATTCGTAATGAAAAGCACAGTGTTTACCTCGGGTTCAAGAGTTATTTAGTTCCTCGAAATATTAGCGACCTCGCTCTCGCTCGGTCGCCAAGAAATTTCTCGGGACTAAATAACTTGCTTTCATCCCTCGTAATGACAATGTACTATTTTTAAACCTACTTACAAAATAAATATCAATTATCATTTATATATTATATTTATACTAGCTTCTGCCGGTAGCTTCGCTCACGTGAATGTAGGTGTCTCTATACCAATTTTGGACACGCATGTTATCCCATTTCTGTTTTTTTTTTTATGATGAATCAGATCAGTTAATGATGAATCCCGCCTTTGGGTGGCGCGGGAAACAGTGTCAGATTCTTACTGACTAAACGACCCATCCCATTCCTTCTTAGCCCTCAATTCCGGGTCGGATCTTCCTTACAGAAACCGGACCGGGGCCCCAGTAGGCTTCTGCGCCATCGACGACTGGGCTTGGTCTGGACCGTTACCAGACGACCAGAGGGCCAGAAGCCATGTCGTCGACGGCGCGCTCTGTTCTCGCGCGCTTCAAGGAGTTGTCAGCAAATGTAGAGGCCTAACTGCAGGGCCGAAGCCTACTGGGGCCCCGGTCCGGCTTCTGAAAGGAAGGCCCGACTCCGGTAACCTCTTACCTCTCCTGCTAAGAAGGAATGGGGTGGGTCGTTTAGCCAGTAAAAGTCTGACACTGGTTCCCGTTCCGCTTAAGGGCGGGATTCGTCGTTAGATGAATTTTGGCGAGCTTTGTGAGGAATACGCGTCCTTGGCTTTACTCTCACCTGTGCAGCTGCTCTGTGTAATCCCTGTATTCTGGTCGAGTTTCCTCTCCTTCACCTTTACATCTGTTGACACCAAATACATACATAATAAACATAGATAGATAGAAAGATATTCTCTTTATTGTAGGTACACCACAAACACAACTTGGTACATTAGGAACTTAAAATTACTAAAGTGTACAATGGGCGATCTTAACGCTAGAAATATTTTTTTAAAGACAACCTTTGAATAAATTAAACATACTCGTACTTATTAAAATTATCGGCACAATTTTCAACCTTGCATTTCGGTTGGCAACGTACATTATGCACTTGTATCTTTTTATTTTCGTTTTTGTTTTAGTTTATTTGATTGTGTGAGGCACAAATAAACGTTTTTCTTTCTTTCTTTATCAAAATAAAGAAAGAAAGAAAAACGTTTATTTGTTTCTTTCTTTCTTTATCAAAATAAAGAAAGAAAGAAAAACGTTTATTTGTGCCTCACACAATCAAATAAACTAAAACAAAAACGAAAATAAAAAGATACAAGTGCATAATGTACGTTGCCAACCGAAATGCAAGTCCTTTGGAGGTAATTGGAACAGAGAGTAAAGTCCCGTAAACCTCCGTTGAAAAGGGAGGATCCTCCGACCAGACAGGTGTTATAGTCTGGTGGGCTACTGCCCGATAGTTGACTTCGGGCTGTCGTATATGTTCTAATCGCGCGGAGAAGTTTGATTGCGCGATGCAGGATTCTTGTAGTTCTTATGTGACGCCATAGATGGCGCTACAGTCCACCCACTCAGGAATAATTATAAGGTAGTGTACGGAAATTCATCCGAGTCCTTCAGTTTGCTGTGGACTTCTCGACGTGGTGCAGAGTTTATCTCCACCCCTCGCTTTCATCATCATCAGCCTTCTTAATGTTCCCAATGCTGGGACACATGCCTCTCTAAGAAAAGGAATGGGCCATTATCCACCACGCGAGCCCAGTATACCGCCCCAGGACCAGACGGCTTGCCTGGAAAGGCTTGGGTCCTGGCCATGGAGGCTCTCGGGTCTCGATTGGGGGGGCTCTTTAGCGCATGTTTGGAGAGGGGCCAGTTCCCACTTCCCTGGAAGACGGGAAAACTGGTCCTCGTCGCGAAGCCGGGGCGCCCTGCGGACTCTCCGTCCGCGTATCGGCCCATTGTGCTCCTTGACGAGGTGGGCAAGCTCTTTGAAAGAGTCATTGCAGACCGCCTCGTCAAGCACCTAACACTGAAGGGGTCAGCGTGGTCTGCTACGCAGACGACACGCTGGTCCTAGCGCAGGGAAGGTCGTACCAGGCGGCGGTCGAACTAGCGACACGTGGGGTTGCGACAGTCATTGAGAGGATCCAGCAGTTGGGACTCAAGGTGGCACTGCACAAGTCCGAGGCCATGTGCTTTCACGGCCCTCGGAACGCGCCACCAACGGGTTCCCAACTAACGGTAGAAGGAGTTCACGTCGGCGTCGGGTCGACGATGAAGTACCTAGGACTTGTCCTCGACAGCCGATGGAATTTCGAGGAGCACTTCCGACGTCTGGCCCCCAAACTCAATCGGACGGGGGCTGCTCTCAAGCGGCTCCTGACCCCTGAACCTTGGGGGTCCAGACACCTTCTGCCGGAGGCTCTACGCCGGCATCGTTCGGTCCATGGCCCTTTACGGGGCACCATTGTGGGCGCCGACGCTGCGTAAACGCCCGGCGGCCCAGCTGAACGCCTGCCAGAGGGTCATGGCCATCCGGATGGTGCGGGGATACCGCACGGTGTCCCGCGAGGCGGCGAGCCTCCTGGCTGGCCTACCACCATGGGATTTGGAGGCAACAGTCCTTGCACGCATGCACGACCAGCGCGTGGAGATGCAACGCCGGGGCGAAGATCCGCTGCCCGAACATGTCGAGGCATGGCGGAAGGAGCTCCGGCGAGATCTCATGGTGAAGTGGAAACAGCGACTGTCGCAACCCAGCGCTGGGCACACCGTAATCTCAGCGGTAGTGCCCCTCTTTGAGGCGTGGCTGGATAGACCTCACGGCGTCCTCACTTTCCGCATGACGCCGGTTCTCACCGGACACGGGAAGTTCGGGAGATTCCTGCACCGGATTCGTGCGGAAGAGACGTCCGGGTGTCGCCACTGTGAGGCGAGCCCGGAGGACACGGTGGAGCACACGGTGGAGGTGTGCCCTGCTTGGGAAGAGCATCGCCGTGTCCTCGTGGGGGTGATCGGCGGCGGCGACCTCTCGCGCCGGGCCCTGGTTCAGGCCATGGTCCGCAGCGAAGAGGAATGGCAGGCGGTCGCCTCCTTCTGCGAAGCAGTAATGCTCGTAAAGGAGGAGGCCGACCGCATAAGGCAAAGGCAACGGCGTACTCGCCGTAGCCGTCGCCGCCGCGATCCTGCCGATATCCGGCCACCGTAGACACTGGCTCGCGGACGGTGAGCAATGGGTAGCTCGCCGTCCGGTCGTCTGGTAAGACCGAGTCCAAATCGTCAACGGCGCGCACCGTTCCCGCGCGCCTCAAGGAGTTGTCAGCAAACTGCAGGGGCCCTTCGGTGTCGAAGCCTCCTGGAGCCTAGAGGGTGGTCGAAAACTGTTACCTCGACTCCAGGAATAAGGCAAGGAAGGTACGGGGTAGGATTGTTAGGCAGTAAGAGTCTGACACTGGTCTCCCGCTCCGCCCAAGAGCGGGTTTCGTCATTGGATGATTTTCACCTACCATAAAAAAAAAAAAAACCACGCGAGCGCAGTGCGGATTGGTGGATGTCACATGTCTTCGAATTTTTGGTTCTAGGACATGCCGGTTTCCTCACGATGTTTTCCTTCACCGTTTTGAGAGCAGTGGTGATGAAATAAATTACACAAAGTAATGCGCCTGGCTGGGTTGGCCACCCGCGACCTACAACTCGTAAGTCGGGGCCTTTACCACTCGGCCACCACTGCTCGTCCCCTCGCTTTAGGCCACTAGAAATGGGGTAGAAGGTGACCTGATGAGGTGGGGTGGAGGACTAGGTAATTAAGGAGTACTCACGGTTCATGCTGGTCTATCAGCGTATGTCCATGGGTGTGCCGCGCGTACAGCTGCGGGTGTGTGTGTGTGTGGGGGTGCTCGTAGGGGCGCGCTGATGACGTGGGGGTGGATGACTCTCTGGAAGGAAGGAGATGGCTTGTTAGTAAGGATTCGTACCTAGTAAAGTAATTCTATTATGTATAACAATATTAAGCATGTTTTGTACTAGTGAAAATAAATGTTCCGGCTATCCTTGGGGCCTACTTAATGTATGATATGTATACAACATCAGGTTGGTTGCCAGGCAGACCCCACTTTGATCGGTCGCTGGACATCCCCACTAAGATTCTTTTTTTTTTTTTTTTGAAAGAAGACCATCACACAACTCCGTCTAGTCTCAAGCTAAGCAGAGCTTGTGTTATGAGTACTAGACAGCTGATAAACATACTTATATATTTCTTAATACATATCTACATATTATAGATAAATTACACCCAGACACAGAACAAATGATCGTGCTCATAACACAAACATTTGTCCTGGGTGGGAATCGAACCCACGACCTCCGGCATAGCAGTCAAGGTCACTAACTACTATGCTGACAGGCCAGTCAATTAGATTATTCACAATAATTTATTATCTACTAAGTACGTTTACTATCTTTTTTTTCCTCTCTTAAAATTGAAACATGTAGGTATTTGTTGCAGTTTTTTTTTTAATTGTTGTTAGGTTCGCGCTTGACCACAATCTCACCTGATGGAAAACGACGATGCAGTCGATAATGGAGCGCGCTTACCTAGAACTGACCTATTCACTCTTGACTTAAAGATTCCCGGATTGTAGCCATCAGGAAAGACAGACTCCGGCAAGGAATTCCACTCCTTTAGGTTCCGTGAGGAACCCCGGGTTAAGTAGGATGTATACTATACCCTGGCTGCAAACACAACCTTTACTCACTTCGAAATCGCTCTGCCATCTATACAGCAGGATTCTTAACAGCACTTTCTCTAATGAAGCACAAGTTCGTTCAGAATCAGAAACGAGCAGTGTGGTGATGAGTAACATACGCTCACTTATGCAGCATCAGGCCATTATACCTTCAGGATTTCATCCTAAGAAGCACACAAGATTCAAAGATTCAAAGCATTTTATTTCAAAATAGCTGCCCCCCTAGCCAAGTCGCAGTCGTTTGGTTTAGAGTTAGCGCTTGTAGTTATGCTGCCACCGCTGGTATTTTTTAAAAGCTGAAGGATCTCACCTGTGCTGGTAGTGTAGGCCCCAGGGGATGGGGTACGGCTGCCCCTGCTGCGACATATCACCACTCCTCGGGACCAGTCTCCAGCGACCTGATCATCGCGAGGACCTGCGGAAGAACATGATCATCATTTCATAGACAATTCGAACAGTTACACGGCAGGACAGTTTGTCAGCTGTGTTTAAGTCGACATAGGTTTATTTTAACACGTTCAGTGCGGGGAGTTAAAAAATAGTACATTTTGATACAAGTGCAGGAAGTTTGTCATTGCGACCGAGGCGCAATTCGCACGAGCCGTAGGCGAGTGTGTTATGGAGCCGAGGGTTGCAATGACAAATCTGCACGCGTGTCAAACGACGTTTTTCAATACACTTACGACTTGTGAAATAAAGAAAGAAAGAAAAAAAAATTAATCGTATCTCAATCATACAGTAGAAATTTAAGAAATATATAAGTATAGCATTCAAATCTGCTCTGGTCAATTTCTAATTTCGTGGGGTCGTCCAGCGACTCTGGGGGATGCCTCGCGCCTGGTTCGATAAACTAAGTAAAACAAAATAATCACCCGTGACCGTGACGATAAGGAAGGAATAAAAAAGCCCTTGTTGTGATAAACTCAAAAAAGCACTTGGGTGATATACATGCTATATTGAACCTAATAGGAGTGCGATAAGAGGCAGTTTTCAAGTAAGTGTATTGAAAAATATTTTTTCATGACATTTAATAATTAAACATTTTTTTCAATAATATTATGACTCCTCTGTCCTAATTTTGCTGTGCCCGACAAGGTCCATATTGATCTTGTGAAATTTTATACCATATGTGTATATAATATGGAATGCCATAAAGTATTGAGTATTGACGAGGTCTAACAGACCTCGTACGGGTCTTGCTTGCAGAGCGGCGAAGAAACGATCTACAACTTGTAAGTCGGTTCCGTTATCACTAGGCCACCACTGCTCTCACTGCAGCTATCAAGAAATTGAATAAACTTGTTCAAATAAGAAGGTAAAAAAATAGATTGCCATTGAGTCTTCGAAAGAGAAATATCATCATCATCCTACCCTTATCCCATTTTATTTGGGGTCGGTGCAACATGTTTTTTTCTTCCACTCTGTCCTGTCACCCGTCACACTATCAGTAACTCCCTTTTCTTTCATATCACTCCTCACACAATCCATCCATCTCTTCTTTGGTCTCCCCCTTCCTCTTCATTCGTCTACGTGTAAACTCAAAACCCTTTTTGTGACATGCGTTTCACCTCTCCTCTTCACATGACCATACCAAGACAAACGATTTCCTTTCAACTTTTCAGTCACTGGCGCCACTTTCAGACTTCCTCTAATATACTCATTTCTCACTTTATCCATTCTCGTCACACCACACATCCATCTCAACATTCTCATCTCCGCTACATGCAGTCTTTTTTCATCCGTCTTTTTCACAGCCCAACATTCTGATCCATACAGTAGGACAGGTCTTATCACGGACTTGTAAATTTTACCCTTCAACTTGAGGGGCATCCGTGGGTCGCAAGTTGTTCCCGTGACCTGTCGCCATTTCATCCATCCTGCGTTGATCCGATGCGTTACGTCTCGGTCTATCTCACCATCTCCTTGGACGAGCGACCCGAGATACCGAAAGTCGGAACAGATTGGTATGGGCGTTCCGGCAAGAGCTAAGGCCACAGGACCGGAGAGACCGCCGAAATCACAGAACAAGTACTCCGTTTTGGTTCTACTTAATTTCAGGCCAACACTCTCCAGTCTGTGCCACCACACCTCCAATCTATTCTGGATCTCTTGACCACTCTCGGCAACCAGCACAATGTCATCGGCGAATAACATACACCAGGGAGCCTCTTCCTGAATGTCCGACGTAAGAGCATCCATTATCATCAGGAAGAGGTAAGGGCTGAGAGCCGACCCTTGATGTAAGCCAACAGCCACATTGAAGCTGCTAGTGGTGCCTGCTGTAGACCGGACTTGGGTACTGCATCGACTGTACATCGCTCGGATCAACTGAACATACTTCCCAGGCACACCTTTCTCCTTATGGGCCCACCACAGAACCTCACGAGGTACCCGGTCGTATGCCTTTTCGAGGTCAATGAATACCATGTGCAAGTTTTTATGTGCACCTCTGTATTTCTCACACAGCTGGCGTATAGCGAAAATGGCATCCGTTGTACCGCGACCTGGCATAAAACCGAATTGGTTTTGTGAAATTTCACTCTCTTCTCTCAACCGCCTCTCAATAACTTTCTCCCAGGCTTTCATAGTATGTGACATTAGCTTTATTCCTCTATAATTGTTGCACTCAAGCACATCACCTTTGTTTTTAAAAATGGGCACTAAAGAACTGTTGCACCACTCATCAGGTATGGCTTCTTCCCGCAACAACTTATTGAAGAACAAAGCTAACCACATCCATCCATCCACTTGCAAAAGAGAAAAGAAATAAAGAAAGAGAAATAAAAACTGCAAAATCTTCTGACTTCGTTCGTAGAGTCGTAACAGCATTTCCTGCTAATAGCTGGTAACTAGTTCATCGAGCTGTTGGGATGAAGAAATGTAGCTGTATTGGATTGTGGCTTAGTTTTGGGTTCCGCACCTTAAAAGGCAAAAAAACGGAAGCCTTATAATTAAGATCACTTTGTTGTTTGTCTGTATGTCAAGACCCTTTATCTCGACAACGTGTCGGTATCGAGTTGCAATTAAAACCCTGCGGTTCCTTGAAGATGTGCAAATATCAAATTATATGAGTAAGTTAATATGTTTCGAGACTCTAAAAATCTATAAATCCCGTTGAACTCGAACCCTGAAGTTTGGCATGAAGCAAGGTCTCATAGCACAAGTATAGAAAAGAAAGAATAGTTCAGTCACCAAAAAAAACTTTTAATTACGAATCGGAAACAATTTCGAGATATGATAGGTTGGTTTATACAGAAACCGTAACATAGCATCAGCCCTACAAAGTTCTCTCAAACTCAGGCCTTCTCTCTAGTAGAGGAAATGGGCTATATACACCGTGAAATTTAAAGGGTTGTATTCCCTCAGCGAAATCTTGGTAATACAAACGTTTGATAAAGAAATAAAATATTAAAAACAAAAACCGGCCAAGTGCGAGTCGGGCTCGCGCACAAAGGGTTCCGTAGCAGCAAATATAATAAACTTATTATGTCAATTTATACACCTGGTGAATGGAGCCTAAACTCTCCCGATATTTTGCCTTGTACTTTTATGTATGAATATTAATTTTATATATGTATTTATAAATATTCCGTGCTATAGGCGTGCCCAAATCTAATCTAATCTAATTCTAGCTCACGCGGTCTAAATGATGTGCACCGAAGTAACTTTTCATGAAATGCGCGAACCACATCATCTTCGATATAGTTATTATAATTCAGAATGTAGGAAAACGTATTATCTAAAGTATCCATTGTTAGATGATATACAATAAGCTTTAGAAATTTTAAAAACCTGCTACGAAACACTAAAATTTGCACCAAAAACAAATGAATTTATATTATTGGGGGATTTATTAGTACGTGACCGGTTTAATAGCACCTATTAAACCAGTATACCTACTTACTTATTTTTTATAATAGGTACAATTCAATATTAAAAAGTCTCAACGCCAAATTCGACTTGCGAAAGAAGTAAATGGGAACGATGAAATTCTCTTAGCGCGCACAAGTGACAACGACGTCTGCCCTCACGTGTCTGCCCGTTCGGGTCGACGCGGTTAGCTATCTTATCCCCGCCCCCGCGCGAGACCACGCCCCGCAACTCACGCGCTGCAGCGCAGCGAGCGACCGATCTTCTTGAATCGATGTAATAATAATCTATAGGATTAACGCGTTTTAAAAATATTGGTTCGATGGATATGTTTAACCTATTATTACTCAACAATCACATTTGTAATATTAAACTTTATCAAATGCACAATGTATTTAAGGTACATTACTGGATAAGGATTAATGGCGTATTGCTTGAATAAGCTAATATTTCTCGTAAAAAGTACCTACATTATAAAGATTTTATATCATCGCGGATTTTTAAAGGTGTACAATACTGTAGTATATTTTTTGATCTATCTTATAAGGTTCAGCCATCGTTTTCAGTGTAAGCACAATAACTTAACCAAAATTACAGTTAAATCAACCTATCTCAAAAACTATAAGAGATACTTTGATCGAACCAAAAATCGTTGAAAGAGTTAATTAGCATGCATCACCTCTATTTTTTTTAGAATTTTATACCCCGTAGTTATAAAAATAGAGGGGGGGGGACATACTTTTTACGACTTTGAGAGCTGATATCTCAAAAACCGTTCACTTTAAGAAAAATGTTTTTTAGAAAACTTTATATCATTTTAAAAGACCTTTCCATTGATACCCCACACGGGTATGTACATCGAAAAAAAAATTTTCATCCCTCAGTTACATGTATGGGGGGCCCCACCCCCAATTCTTTTTTTTACTATTTAGTGTCATAATTTTGTAGCGGTTCATACAACACATATTCCCATCAAATTTCATCACTGTAGTACTTATAGTTTCCGAGTAAATCGGCTGTGACAGACGGACAGACGGACAGACGGACAGACGGACATGACGAAACTATAAGGGTTCCGTTTTTGCCATTTTGGCTACGGAACCCTAAAAATGGACCTGTAGAGTGCAAGCTAATTATGACGTATCACAACGTGCGAGAGCTTATTTTGGTTTAAATATTTAATGAATCGGTTTCCTTTGACGGCGGGCTGCTCATGCGACTCTAGTAGTACCTACAAATTACGTCTAATTTTACTATTGTTTTCGCTTTTTTGAGTTGATAAATATTTTTAATAATTATTTATAAAAAAAAAAAACTTTTAAATTTTTTCTGTATGCTTCAAAAGTAGGTACTCCTTATGGCAAGTCATTCTGCCGCGGGAAAACAACCATTTAAATTTCACGGTGTATAATCAACCACGCGGGCGCAGTGCGGATTGGTGGATGTCACATGTCTTCGACTTTTTGGTTCTAGGACATGCCGGTTTCCTCACGATGTTTTCCTTGAGAGCAGTGGTAATGAAATAAATTACACGATGAATAAAATAAAGATGAATGGTTTAAACAAATATATGCAATTTGCAGTTGTTATTGTTGTTAAAAACTGTTATTGGCATTTATTTTTTTAAAAGCTTTATTTTTGTACGAGTTTTCAAGCGCTAAAATTCGTAGAGCCTAACTATTCAGACTCGCCAAGATCCGACGCCCGTACTGTACATATATGTCGATGCCTGATACAGATTTGGTTTTTCATTTTGGCCGCAGTCTAGTGTAATTCACACAGGCGTTTATTTTTATTATTACAAGCTTTTATTTAGTTTAACCTGTCCCGTTGTCTGTCGTTCTGTAATCAAATCTTGCAATTTAAATTTGATCCACTTCCCGGTTTCCGATTGAGCTGAAATTTGGTATACACGTTTAGTTCGGATGACAATGCAATATTATGATGACATGGAGCTGATCTGATGATGGAATCGCGAGGTAGCCATAGGAAATCTGTAATTAAACGGCACAACCACGTCGAGTTTGGGCTCGTGTGAATCGTCTTGACGAGTTTTATTTATATAAGTATAGACTACCGCTATAAAAGCTTGTTATAAAAAATATTTTCTTTGAAAACTTGTTTTCATCAAAAGTCAATCGACATGGAATATTCAATTAAACACAAACACACCGCAAGCAAACCCGCGAGGCACCACTCCCCTCCCGGATATGAGGCAGGAGTCAATCAGACGGCGACGGGAGCAGCATCACAAGTGACTGCAGTAATCTGTCGCCAATATTGGGGTGACAGACGAAGAATTTAAAAATCATTTTACACAATGTTTTTGTAAACCAGGACGTCTACTTTATTTCTGCTTCTTTTAACGCAATACAAAGTGATGTTTGATGCAAAAGTAATGGCAAAAAAGAAAGCTAACACCTGAAAACTCTGTGGGCATTCGATAATTCTACGATTTACTCGAATGTTTCACAAAACTTGTTCCATCAGGTGAGATAGCGGTCAAGCGCAAACCTATAACCAATAAAAAAAAAAGGAAATACGTGTTTTTATTAAAACCTTAAGTTAAGAATTTTGGAAAAAAAATGGCATTATTTAGAATCTCGATTAAATGCGCTAGGCTTCTATAGAAGTACTTTTTTATATTTTTAATATAGGAGTACATTATGGGGAGTCAAAGTTCATGTAAAATAGCAGATTTTTAGAGGTCAGGATCGGTCGGCAGGAGCCGCTTGAGTGTAGTCCCAGTCCGATTGAGTTTAGGAGCCAGACGTCGGAAATGCTCGTCGAAATTCCACCGGCTGTCGAGGACAAGTCGCAGGTACTTCATCGTCGACCCGACACCGATGTAAACTCCTATCGGGGCTCACGTGGCCGTCTTTCTATTGACTCAAAAGTTTAAATCAAAAATATTAATAGTAGGATTTTTTTTTATGGTGCGCAAAAATCATCAAATTACATGTCCCCTTGGGTTTTTTTTTAATGGTAAGTAAACATAATGCAATGACAAATCCCGCCCTTGTGCGGAGTGGGAGACAGTGTCAGACTTTAACTGACTAAAAACCCACCCCGTTCCCTCTTTGCTTTGGTTCCAGGACTTTGGTGTTACACTTTCACATTTACCTGAAGCTCCAGGAGGCTTCGACCTTTCTGCAAGGTCCCTACGGTTTGCTGACAACTCCTTAAGGCGCGCGGGAGCATTGCGCGCAGTCGACGACTGGGCTTGGTCTGGACGTTTACCAGACGACCGGACGGCGAGCTACCCGTTGCTCGCCATCTTACGGTGGCCAGAAATCGAGATCGGAATCCGGGCGGCGTCTGGGGCGTGAGCGCCGTTGCCATTAGGCAACAAGCAGTAGGACAAGGAGGAGGGCGACCGCATTAGCGGTCGCCCTCCTCCTTTGCTAGCATTACTGCTTCGCAGAAGGAGACTACCGCCTGCTACTCCTCCTCACTTCGCACCATGACCTCAATAAAGGCCTGGCGCGAGAAATTAGGATTCTATTTTTTCCTACAGAACCTTAGAAGAAAAACGCTCAAAAACATAACCCGTTCCCATCGCGAGAAATCAGAATTTTATTGTTTTCCTTTTAAAGTACGGAACTCTACTAAAAAAAAGCTCAAAGACATAACCCTTTTTGCAATCGGTTAAAAAACGCTTCTACTTGCAGCTTGGAATGTCATTGACACCTCAAGACATAATAGTCTATGATTGAGTGACAGTTCAACAATCTGATTACGGATACACACGCCAAGCAGGCGGAGCCGGGAGGCGAGACTTGAATAGCAATCACTTCGCTCGCTATAGTATCCAGCCTGAGAAATTTTAATAAGTAGTCACAGAGCTTGTAATGCTAAAGTGTTTTTTATGGTAGCTAAAGATCATCCAATGACGAATCCCGCTCTTGGGTGGAGCGGGTAACGGTATCAGACTCTTACCGACTAAACAACAAACCTACCCCGTTCCAACGTTGCCATATATACCGGGGCCAGAGCCTTCCTTTCATACGCGATTTTTTTCATGCATATTTTAGGTAGGTATATTTCTTTTGATTTAGGCGGTAAAGGCTTTTCTCCTCTTAAGAATTTGGCGTTGTTAATACAAATTTCTTATAACAGACATTTAAGTAGTAAAGTATAAACAAAACTCTACAACTTAAAAAAAACATTTACCCGCCTATTCTGTTTTTTTTTTTTCAGTAGTCGGCTGGCTATTCCGTTAATATTTTTTCAATACACTTACTCGAAAACTGCCTCTTATCGCACTCCTATTAGGTTCAATATAGCATGTATATCACCCAAGTGCTTTTTTGAGTTTATCACAACAAGGGCTTTTTTATTCCTTCCTTATCGTCACGGTCACGGGTGATTATTTTGTTTTACTTATTTTATCGAATCAGGCGCGAGGCGTCCCCCAGAGTCGCTGGACGACCCCACGAAATTAGAAACTGACCAGAGCAGATTTGAATGCTATACTTATATATTTCTTTTAGTTCTACTGTATGTTTGAAATACGATTAATTTTTTTTTCTTTCTTTCTTTATTTCACAAGTCGTAAGTGTATTGAAAAACGTCGTTTGACACACGTGCAGATTTGTCATTGCAGCCCTCGGCTCCATAATACACTCGCCTACGGCTCGTGCGAATTTCGCCTCGGTCGCAATGACAAACTTCCTGCACTTGTATCAAAATGTACTATTCATTGTGTCAGTGTAAAAATGGGTCAGCTCAAATTTTTCCTTGAATATTTATATTAGTTTTAAAAAAATAGTTGAAAGTAAATGAAAATAAAGTTAGTTAAAAAAAGTATTCTTAAATTAATCCTATCTTTATGTTATTTCAATTGAACTGTATGGAAATTCGGGTCACGGAAATGTCAAAATAAAACTAGTTTTTTTTTTAATATTTAGACAGCTGTCAGTTAAAAGTAAAACTCCCTTACTACTTCCAACCCGCTCCGCAGGCAACTTTACACTTACTTTCAGAGTATGAGAAACGAAATAGTACATTTTGATACAAGTGGCGAAAGATTGTCATTGCGACCGAGGCGAAATTCGCACGAGCCGTAGGCGAGTGTGTTATGGAGCCGAGGGCTGCAATGACAAATCTGCACGTGTGTCAAACGACGTTTTTCAATACACTTACGACTTGTGAAATAAATAAAGAAAGAAAAAAAATTTAATCGTATCTCAAACATACAGTAAAAATATAAGAAATATATAAGTACAGCATTCAAATCTGCTCTGGTCAGTTTCTAATTTCGTGGGGTCGTCCAGCGACTCTGGGGGACGCCTCGCGCCTGATTCGATAAACTAAGTAAAACAAAATAATCACCCGTGACTGTGACGATAAGGAAGGAATAAAAAAGCCCTTGTTGTGATAAACTCAAAAAAGCACTTGGGTGATATACATGCTATATTGACCCTAATAGGAGTGCGATAAGAGGCAGTTTTCGAGTAAGTGTATTGAAAATTATATTTGCCAGCTGCTGTCTGCTCCTCCGATTATAATTTATCTTCAAGGCTGGAGTGAACAGGCTCTTAATAAACAAATATAACTTGAGAACCTCCACCTTTTTCGCAGTCGGCTAAAAATATTTAAAAAGATCGAAAGTCTTAAAAAACAAACGCCTTAAAATCGATCAGGCGCTCATAATCCGAGGTTGTTTGAAATCTAATCGCGCGGCGGAAGTGAATCCCGCTTTCTTTCATTTCCCGGAGAGACATCCCGGGGCGAGTCCCGGGGCGAGTCCCGGGATCGGGGCTTAAATACTTTGCGGGGAAAATTGAATTGGTAACTAGTTTGTGGTAAGAAATATCTTACGTTAATATAGGTCAAGGTTAGTAGCGCACAACTAAAGTCACACACACACATTTACGAGTTGTAGGTCGCGGGTTCAAACCCAGCCAGGCGCATTACTTTGTGTAATTTATTTATTTATTTCATCACCACTGCTCTCAAAACGGTGAAGGAAAATATTGTGAGGAAACCGGCATGTCCTAGAACCAAACATTCGAAGACATGTGACATCTACCAATCCGCACTGGGCCAACGTGAAAGATTATGGCCCATTTCTTCTCCTAGAGAGGAGGCCTGTGTCCCAGCTGTGGGAACATTAAAAAGGCTGATGATGAATTATTGATGATAATGATGATTATGACTCCGCGAATCGCAGCCGGTAGAAAACCGACAGGCTAGCAACTCGGCTTCGATGCTATAGACTTATGAAAAATCCATTCACAAATATATATTTTTTATTCTTTATAGGTTCGCGCTTGACCACAATCTCACCTGATGGAAAGCGACGATGCGGTCGACGATGGAGCGCGCTTACCTAGAAGTAACCTATTCACTCTTGACTTAAAGATTCCCGGATTGTAGCCATCAGGAAACACCGACTCCGGCAAGGAATTCCACTCCTAGGCTGTACGCATAATGAATGTGTTCCCAAAACGTTTTGTACGTATATGAGGGATGTCCACCATGTACCGGTGGCGCAATGCCGTACGTCTGGTACACTTTTTTTTATCGTAGGTTAAAATCATTCAATGACGAAACCCGTTCGTGGACGGAGCAGAAAACAGTGTCAGACTCTTACTGACTAAACAACCTACCCCGTTCCTCCCTTGCCTTATTCCTAGAGCCCCAGTGAAACGCTTTCCCACCAACCCTCGGTTCCAGGAGGCTTCGACCCTGAAGCCCTACAGTTTGCTGACAACTCCTTGAGGCGCGCAGGAACAGTGCGCGCCGTTGACGACTTGGACTCGGCCTGTTACCAGACAACCGGACGGCGAGCTACCCATTGCTCGCCGTCCGCAAGCCATGTACCGGTAGCGCAACGCAGTACATCTAGTACTATACTTTTAAAAAGCCACATTTTTTTGCATAAAAAGAATAAGTAGATGAAAAGATGTCGCCCCGAGCACAGGGAGGGGTGACGAAGATATTTTTATTGAATAATTTTAAATATTCAGATCAGGTATTTGTATTATAATGACAATAGGTAGGTGGGAAAAATTGGAGCTTTGTAATATCAATCAGATATCTTGTGATACAATATTTGATTTTGAAGAGACGCCGCGGGTCTAGAAAGGGCAACAGAAGGAAAATGGGTGGGGTTAAGTCGGTATAGTAGGGCAACTGTTTATGACTCGAAAATCTATAACTGCACTTTGAAGGTCGATCGCCACGGGCTTGTGGACGGTGAGCAATGGGTAGCTCGCCGTCCGGTGGTCTGGTAATAGTCCGGAACAAGCCAGTTGTCGACAGAGCGCTCTGTCGCGCGCCTCAAGGAGTTGTCAGCAAATGGAGAGTCCGACCTTGACATGAAGACTAAGAAGGAATGGGGTGGGTCAGTAAGAGTTTGTCACTGTTTCTCGCTCCTTGATTTTTACCTACATAAAAAAAAACACTGTATACAGTTTCCACTTCGAAATTTCATCAAAGGAATGCAAATAATATCTGTGTACTATCAGACTCCCGTACGTTGTACGTCAGCGCTCGATATTGTAGCGGCGTGTGAGGGGGGGAGCTTCACGCCGGCTTCCGGACACGCCCCCCGCCCCTGACGGCTCCAGCACATTTATACATTCACTAGCCTTCTGGCAGCGGCTTCGCCCGCGTGAAAATACGGTTCTCCATGCAAATTTTAGACCTCCATCACATCCCTTTAGAAGCCGATTTTTTTTTTTTTTTAAGGTAGGTGAAAATCATCCAATGACGAAACCCGCTCTTGGGCGGAGCGGGAGACCAGTGTCAGACTCTTACTGACTAAAAAACCTACCCCGTACCTTCCTTGCCTTATTCCTGGAGTCGAGGTAACAGTTTGCACCACCCTAGGCTCCAGGAGGCTTCGACCCCGAAGGGCCCCTGCAGTTTGCTGACAACTCCTTGAGGCGCGCGGGAACGGTGCGCGCCGTTGACGACTTGGACTCGGTCTTACCAGACGACCGGACGGCGAGCTACCCATTGCTCACCGTCCGTGAGCCAGTGTCTACGGAGGCCGGATATCGGCAGGATCGCGGCGGCGACGGCTACGGCGAGGGCGCTGTTGCCTTTGCCTTATGCCGTCGGCCTCCTCCTTTACGAGCATTACTGCTTCGCAGAAGGAGGCGACCGCCTGCCATTCCTCTTCGCTGCGGACCATGGCCTGAACCAGGGCCCGGCGCGAGAGGTCGCCGCCGCTGATCACCCCCACGAGGAGAAGCTGAATTTTGAAAAACCCTTTCTTAGTATTCACCTACGTCATAAAAGGAAGCCTTGTGCAAAATTTCACGCTCCCAGTCCCTGTAGTTTTGGTTGTGCGTTGATATGTCCCGCCTTTGGGCGGAGCGGGAAACAGTATCAGACTCTTACTGACTAAACAACCTACCCCGTTCCTTCCTTGCCTTATTCCTAGAGTCCTGGTGTTACGCTTTCGCATCAACCCTTGTACATCGAAGGGCTGGACCAGTTTGCCTGCTGCGGTCTTCCCATTAGATTATAACTTGGGTGTTTTCAATAAAAAAAGTGATTCTCATCATGTTTTGCAAAGACGCATTGTACAAGACCTATGCAACTCCGCCTCACCATTGATTGGGCGGGATTGCGGACGGCGAACAATGAGTAGTCTGCCGTCCGGTAACAGTCCGGACCGAGCCCAAGTCGTCGACGGCGCGCACTGTTCCCGCGGGCCTTAAAGAGCCGTCAGCAAACTGTAGGACTCCAACAGGGTCGCTGCCTCTTGGGACCAAGGGTAGATGCGAAAGCATATTACCGGGGCCCTGGGATCAAGGCAACGAAGGAACGGGGTAGGCAGTTTAGTCAGTAAAAGTCTGACACTGTGTCCCGCTTGGTCTAAGGGCGGGATTCGCCATTGGATAATTTTTTACCTACCATAAAAAAAAAACATTGATTAGTTTTCCTCTAAACTACCCTTGCAATTATACACCTCCCCTCACAATTCTGACACCCCACAACGTGACGATGACCAGACACATTAGCTATATTGAGCTATTTGTTTAGGACCCCCCGGGGTTCAATAGTGTTATAGATTGACTACCACGTGTCGATAAACACGTAAATTATAATAAATAAAAAAAACTACCATAATGTTGGCCTTCCTCACTCGCCTATCGCCAACGACGAGCATGGTTTCAAAGCTTGTTGCTTCATTTAACGCAATCCAAAGTAAAGTTTGATGCAAAAGATAGAGAGATAAAGAGATATTGGATTCGAACCATCGCTAGAAAATCTACTTTCAAATAAAATAGCCGCGTTAGGCCGACCGCATAAGGCAAAGGCAACAGCGCCCTCGCCGTAGCCGTCGCCGCCGCGATCCCGCCGATACCCGGCCACCGTAGACACTGGCTCGCGGACGGTGAGCAATGGGTAGCTCGCCGTCCGGTCGTCTGGTAACAGTCCAGACTGAGCCCAAGTCGTCGATGGTGCGCACTGTTCCCTCGCGCCTCAAGGAGTTGTCAGCAAACTGTAGGGACCCTTCGTGTCGACGCCTCCTGGAGCCGAGGGTTGGCGCGAAAGCGTTATACCGGGGCTCTGGGAATAAGGCAAAGCAGTAGGTTGTTTACTCAGTAAGAGTCTGACACTGTTTTCTCCACCCAAGAGCGGGATTCGTCATTGGATGATTTTTACCTACCACAAGAAAAAAAAAGTTTCTTTCACACGCCATAGAGGTCAAACTTCTAGCACCCTTCTTTTTTGCGACGTTTGAAAAGCTGCTCAGTAGATTATAGATATTATTAGATAGCCGTAGGAACGATTTATTTTAGCAATTTATTATTGGTCGGTCGACTTTTGTTCAATATCAATAATATTTAACCCAAAAATTGATAGCATATCTAATCAGCTTTATAATGTTTCCAATCTGGGACTCAGGTTATGGAGAGGAGAGGAAATGGTCTGCAATCCATCACGCGGTCCTAATAAACATTACTAATCTTTTAGTTTCAGATAATACAATCCGTTATTGTCAGTAACAACATACACAACTTACAAAGTAATGTTAGTACACATACATATGTCAATAAAAAAAAATAAAAAATAAATAGACCACATACACAACACTACTTCTGGGCACGGTTTGAGGACAACACTTGCGTCCCCGTCCAGTGTTTTAAAATGAGGCCATCAGTTCTATCCGCTACTGTTTTTAAGAGACTGTTGGCGCTGCCTCACCCGCACCATCAGGGATGCTACACGCTTTCGTACCATAGCCTAATGCACGTTAGTGGATGTCACATGTCTAGTGATTTTGGTTTTAGCTTAGTGTCCGCTGAGGACCTGCGTCATGCATCACGGTGACCTCTCCTGTTGTGACGTTTTTGCAGCTATTCCTTAAGTTCTTGAGCCCCAAGCCACAAATTATATAGGTACAGATGTCGATCTACGTACAAAGCGCGCTCGAGCAACGCACACATAGACACCGAAAACCGGGCTCAACGAGAATCATTACGATCGCGAGGGTGTCACGTTAGAGACGCGCGTCTGTGGAATTTTGCAACTAGCACGATAATTTGTTGTGCATAATCCAGTTGACAACCCTAGCGCGCGCGACCGCCGTGCGTAGGTATGAAAAGTGAAGTACATACATGAGATTGGCTTCTGTGCCTTTTTATTTTGTGCCCAAGCGCACACCTATTTGTCTTTCTATTATGTCTCCAATTACGGTATTCAAAAGGAGGGGCAGAACATGCCGTGCCCAGTTTGCATTGACTTGCATTTCGTGTCATATTCTTCGAATATAAGCTGATGATTACATACCGGAATTCAAGTCACTTGCATCAAAATACTTGCATACTATTGTCTACATTATACAGTAAACAAACCCCGGTATCTCCAGCTAAAATTTAACTACAGCAAAACCCGTAAATATTTAACTACAGCTAAAACCCCGTGTATTCCCCGGGGTTCGCAACTGAACCCCCCGGGGAACAGTGTACTTAGCTGCATTTAGATACACGTGTTGAATTAGGGTGGTGTTTTGTGTTGCAATTGTCCGTTTTGTTTACTTTGTCAGACGTACAGCATTACGCCACCGGTACATGGTTTTTTTATGGTAGGTAAAAATCATCCAATGATGAATCCCACTCGTGGGCGGGGCGGGAAACAGTGTCAGACTGTTA
The DNA here is from genome assembly GCA_029852875.1 of Mythimna loreyi. Classification (NCBI taxonomy): domain Eukaryota; kingdom Metazoa; phylum Arthropoda; class Insecta; order Lepidoptera; family Noctuidae; genus Mythimna; species Mythimna loreyi. The sequence continues at coordinate 12,156,583 of CM056806.1, read as the reverse complement.
CTGACTACAGAACCTACCCCGCACCTTCCTTGCCTTATTTCCAGAGCCCCGGTGTAAGGCTTTCGCACCAACCCAACCCCGGTACATGGTGGATATCCCACATATACCGATACGTACAAAACGTTTAGGCAACACTTTCATTGTGCGTACAGCCAAGGAGTGGAATTCCTTGCCGGAGTCTGTGTTTCCCGATGGCTACAACCCGGGAATCTTTGAGTCAAGAGTGAATAGGTTACTTCTAGGTAAGCGCGCTCCATCGTCGACCGCATCGTCGCTTTCCATCAGGTGAGATAGCGGTCAAGCGCGAACCTATAATCAATAAAACAAGCTGAGTATGGTTTCCGCACCTAGTCCTATGCATGCCATTGTACGTGAGCCATGGCGGCCATTGACGTTGGTGGGCTTATTCCAAACAGCCCAACTCAGGTCTCTCAGGTTTTTCAGGGTGTCAATAAAGGAGTTCGGAAGGCCTAAGCTTCGTGTATACCTATGCAGTCAAGGAGCACATGCGCCATTGTCTCACCCAAGCACGCTCTGCAGAGGAGACTATCCGTGGCGGTGATGTCTATTGTGTGAAGATGCTTTTTTAGTTTGCAGTGTCGGGTCATGGTGCCCACCACCAGGTGCAGGCTGCCTCTGCCCAAACCTAACCTAATATTATTTGGTATTAGATTATTCGGTGAAACCACTAATTGGTGCAGTCCCGATGTTTGTGATCAAATCTTGTACCTAAATTAAGTTTGACCCATTTCCCGGTTACCGATTGAGCTGAAATTTTGCATGCATGTGTTATCGCGTCATCATCATCATCCTACCCTTATCCCATTTTACTTGGGGTCGGTGCAACATGTTTTTTTCTTCCACTCTATCCTGTCACCCGTCACACTATCAATAACTCCCTTTTCTTTCATATCACTCTTCACACAATCCATCCATCTCTTCTTCGGCCTCCCTCTTCCTCTCCATCCATCCACGTGTAAACTCAGAACTCTTTTTGTGACATGCGTTTCATCTCTCCTCTTCAATGTTGCAAAAAAAGGATTTGGCTACTGTTTTACAGCCGGCCGCCTGCCTGACGCTAACCCTCCTTGGGAATGCTGTTGCTGGCAGTTTACCCGTTACCACGCGGTGACCTCAGGTACTTAGCAATACGCACGGTCTTAAAGCTGTCCCTTAGTCGCCTCTTACGACACCCACGGGAAGAAATGGGATGGTGACATTCTTTACGTCCGAACACCATCGCATATCGCGTGAGAATGCAATATTATGATGACATGGAGCTGATCTGATGATGGAGCTGAAAGGTGGCCATAGGGACTTCTACCCCATCGAGTTAAGGCTCGTATGGTTCGTCTTGACAAGTATTGATGCTAAATGGTAAACAGGATCTGGTAATGAAGCTGAAAGATTAAGAAGATTCTCCGCAGAACCGAATATTGTTAGGTATTCGGTTATTCAGAGAACCACTAATCGGTGTATTTTCTTAAATCCGTTTCTGAGTAATAACTCGAAAGTACTTGCAAGAAAACCAACTTATTGAACACAAAGTGACAAAAAGAACACGTATTTCTTTAGCCTCGGTCCCCTGTTCTTTCCTTTGTGTTAGTTCGTCGCCAACACAAAGGAATATCGGCTATTATGTCCCGAGCCCCGATTCATTAGCTAATTGTGTGTGGTGACGTCACGCACAACACAATACAATACATCAATACACACCTGAGCAAGGCACATTCTTTCATTATTTGCTTAAGAGTGTTCAACCCGATAATTTTAGGTTTTTTTTTTTTATGGTAGGTGAAAATCATCCAATGACGAAACCCGCTCTTGGGCGGAGCGGGAGACCAGTGTCAGACTCTTACTGACTAAAAATCCTACCCCGTACCTTCCTTGCCTTATTCCTGGAGTCGAGGTAACAGTTTTCACCACCCTCTAGGCTCCAGGAGGCTCCGACCCTGAAGGGCCCCTGCAGTTTGCTGACAACTCCTTGAGGCGCGCGGGAACGGTGCGCGCCGTTGACGACTTGGACTCGGTCTTACCAGACGACCGGACGGCGAGCTACCCATTGCTCACCGTCCGCGAGCCAGTGTCTACGGTACATTTTCATATATCCGCTTTTAAAATACGGCCGTTCAACCTTGGCAAGCCTGAAGTTAGGCTCTGCGAAGTTTAGCGCTAGTGGACTTGTACAATTTTTTTTTTAATAGCCTACTTTGTGTCCCACTGCTGGGCAAAGGCCTTCCCTTTCTCCTTCCAAACTTCTCTGTCTTGGGCGATCTCTTTCGACCTCCCTCAGGCGTCCAGTGAGTGATAATCTTCGTACAAAACCTTCGTACAAAAATAAATGTTTAAAAAAAAACATGCAATTAGCAGTTGTTATTGCTGTTAAGAACTGTTATTGGCAATTATTTTTTTAAACATTTATTTTTGTACGAGTACGCAACCGGTAAACCTTCCTCCTTCTTTTTTCTTTTCCTCCTTCCTTCCTCTTGAATCACTCTATCTATTAAATAAAACCGCATCAAAATCCGTTGCGTACTTTTAAAGATCTAAGCGTACATAGGGACAGCGGTAAGCAATTTTGTTTTATACTATGTAATGATGATATTACTATTTTTTTTTATTGCTATAAACTAGTGCTTGACTGCGATCCCACCTGATGGTAAACAGTGATGCAATCGTTGATGGTGAGGCGCACTAGTTTATTAAGAGCCTATTCACTCTAGCCTTGAAGATACCTAAATTATAATCGGACGGAAAGACCGCAACTGGCAAACTTTTCCAGTCGGTATAAACGACGATGCAAGTGCTTAGTTCGGACCGTAGATGTCTCAACAACGTAAGGGTGAATACTTGCCGATCGATTTACCTTTTACAACACAAACAAGTTTTCAATGAAAATATTTTTTTTCATAACAAGCTATTACAGCGGTGGTCTATACTTATATAAATAAAACTCGTCAAGACGATTCACACGAGCCCAAACTCGACGTGGTTGTGCCGTTTAATTACAGAGTTCCTATGGCTACCTCGCGATTCCATCATCAGATCAGCTCCATGTCTGCATAATATTGCATTGTCATCCGAACTAAACGTGTATACCAAATTTCAGCTCAATCGGAAACCGGGAAGTGGATCAAATTTAAGTTGCAAGATTTGATTACAGAACGACAGACAACGGGACAGGTGAAACTAAATAAAAGCTTGTAAAAAGACATCCCTTCCTAATAAGTCTTAATTTAGAACCCCTTACACAGACACAACACTCTAAATTCATAAAAAATCGGATTAACAAATCCAACCCTTCACTGCCGCTGGGGTCAAAAGTACCCCAAAATTGAAAGTACCCGAAAACAATTACCTAGTGTACATTATTAACACTGGCTATTACACACTGCGTCGGTTAGCGTTACATTCATGAGGACTTAGCGGCGAAGGGTTGAATTTGTTAGCTTTTTTTTGTGTATTTTTAAGTTGTTGAAATGCTATGCTGTAGATCGTGGGTTGAATTCCCACCCAGGATAATTTTTTGTATGATGAGCTCAATATTTTGTTCTGTGTCTGGGTGTAATTTATCTATAATATGTCTGTATTTAGAAATATATAAATTTGTCTAGTACCCATAACACAAGCTTGGGATTAGATGACGTTGTGTGACAGTTATGGAATATATTATATTATTATATTTTTTAATGATATGTTGCAAGCCTTTTGGTATATTTCACGATGCATTTTGGAGAGTTTGTGCAAAAGGATAATAAGATTATATATTAACCTTTCGGATTCCGTCATTAGAGATATAATTGAAATACAATAACTGGGACTTAAGAGTTTAACTTGATTCCGGCGAGTTTTCAACCCATACGTTGTCGGCGTGATGAGTTTCCGCGCGTCTCAAGGAGTAGTCAAGGCCCAGCTGCAGGGCCGAAGCCTACTGTGACCTTGGACTAGTTTCTGAAAGGAAGGTCCGACTCCGGTATGAAGGCGAAGAAGGAACGGCTTGGGTCGTTTAGTCAGTAAGAGTCAGATACTATTTCCTGCTCCGTTCAAGGACGGGATTAATCATTGGATGATTTTGGCCTACTATAAAAAAAAAACATTTGTGTAAGTATGTGATACTGTAATGTTTTTAGATGATTAAACAAAATGCAATTTTATGGTAGTTCTGACATTTCACTAACTCTCTGCACCACCATTTTTTTTCAAAGTCAAAATCTTTTTATTTCACATAGGCCTACATAGGCACTTGTAAAACGTCAGAAGCTAGTGCACGGTTCCAAATTGGTCGTTTTCTATGGAGAAGAACCGGCAAGAAACTACATGGCATTAAAAAAGGCCACCACGGTTCTAGATTAACCACCGATCATGTTTTGTTTGTCACTAAATTAATTTAAAAACACACTACAATAGAACAATTTACTCTAAACCCTATTGACGGACTCCAAATCAAAATTGACGTAACACAAACAATAAAACTCATAACATTATCGCCGCGGGCCTCTGGGCCCCTCGCTGCCGGGGCCCGCGGGCCCCGCGCGTCCCGTCGGCAAACAGAGGGTTAACTAGCTTGCTCTTTTCATTAAAAGCTTTACATTTGTGTTGAGCTGCGAAACGAGCGGAGGATGAAAAGATCTCAGAAGTAGAACTTTATAAAAACTTTCTGGGAAAATTATTTTGAACTTGATGGGATGTACAGATTCAAAAATATTTTACAAAATATTTTCTGAACTGAGTTGGTAGTTTAACCGTATAGTATTATACGGTTAAATTAATTATTAAAATTATATGGTTAAATATGTAAACTAACTAAGTCTACTTAGTCAGGTTACACATTTTACTATCCTGAATATACCTAAATATACTTTCAAATGTAACACAAAAATAAAATTATCATTAATTACAAAGTCAATCATTAAAGTCAGTTCACTTTTGGGTTGGCCGTTGGGCAGGTGGTCTACATAGCACGAAGAATCACAAAACTTAAGTGAAATTGGGCAGGGTACATTGTGCCCTCTAACTAGTGTGCCTCATCTTCAACGATTGCATCACAACGACACCATCAGGTGGGTTCACAGTCACCTCTAGGAGAGGGAACGGGCCAAAATCTAGCACGCAGGCCCAGTGCGGATTGATTTAAGTCACATGTATTTGATAATGAATCACCTAACTGAGATTGAAACCGTGACAATTTTTTTTGTCGTCAAGCGGAAACCTTCAAAAGGCACCTGGACCTTGGGGATAAATCGGGAAAGTGTGGAATTTTTACCTCACTACCATCAGCACGTAGAAGGGGCTTTTTTATGGTGGGAAAAATCATCTAATGACGAACCCTGCCCTTGGGCTGGACGTGAAACAGTGTCAGAACCTTACTGTCTAAAGAACCCACCCCATTCCTTCTTAGCCCTCATACCGGGGTCGGACCTTCCATTTAGAATCTAGACCGGGCCCCAGTAGGCTTCGACCCTGTAGTGAGCCTCTCATTTGCTGGCACTTGGTTCGGACTGTTACAAGACGACTTTTACCATTTCTCGCCGCCCCCAACCCCGCACCTATGGTGGCCAGAAATCGAGATCGGAATCCCGGCGGCGTCTGGGACGTGAGCGCCGTTGCCTTATGCGGTGGGTCTCCTCCTTTGCTAAAGTTGCAGGCGGTCGCCTCTTTCTGTAAAAGAAGGACGCGACCGCCTGCCACTCTTCCTCGCTCCGGACCAAGCACACTGAGGGTTCCGTGACAATCAATAACAATTAATTGCCTGTTGTGCCCCGCTGGTTCCCTGGCCGCTCATAGCGTCAGCGTATCATGGCCGACTTCATTACATTAATTATTTGTCCGCCACTGTTCAGCTAAATACTCCTGGTGTAATCCCTTCATCCCTCGTGGTGTGCACAGCGCATCTAATCGTCCACTGGTTTATTAATTGATGAAGCAACTCGGTGTATCATAGCAATGTTGGCATTCATGTGCAGTTCAACCATTCTGATATAAAAAAAAACACAAATAACAAATACAACAACAAACAAATATTAGGCCAGTCATTAAAGCCTCAAACCCGGAAGAAATTAGTAACACGGTGAAATTTTGAGGGGTTTTTAAGGAAGGTGAAATAACTTACCGAGTGATTTTGCAGCGCTCTGGGGTGTACGGAAAGGGTTGAAAAGGGGTGAAAATGGTTTTTTGTTAATAACATTGTTAAAAAAATTAGTCATCATCATCATCATCACAGCGTTAGTCCCGGTTGCTTCCTTGGCTTTCACCTCGGTGCCCGGGGTCCGCTTTCCGACTTAAACGCCTCCACTTCGCTCGGTCTTTCGCGTCCTTTGCCGTAAGTAAAAATTAGTAACACGCTGCAAATTTAGAATTAGGTTGTTCTTACCGTTTTGTAACGTGTATTAAATTTGCAGCGTTTTGCAATGTACGGAACATTGTTTATTATTAAAAAACATTAAAATTTGTTAATAACAAGGGTAAAAAAAATAGTAACACGCTGCAAATTTGGAATGAGGTTGTTCTTACCAATTCGTACCGTCTATTAATTTTGCAGCGTTTAGCAACATACGGAACATTGTTTATAACAATGAAATTTGTTAATAACAAAGCTAAAAAAAGTAGTAACACGCTGCAAATTTATATTTAAGTTGTTTTTACCGTTTTGTACTGTACATTAAATTTTCAGGGTTGTGCAACAAATTCGGAACAATGGAATACATAGAAATAGCTAAAAATATAATATTTACAAAATATACAATGATTGAATATACTTCATTTGTGTGTAAATGTTTTATAACATTTTTGAGTGTGCGTTTATGTTTGTGAATTTAGGCATCAGGGTATGTGGCTATAAGGCCACAAATGATAATAAATTAACAAAAAAAAAAAAAAAAAATTACGGAGGCAGGCTCGAACCCGCGTCAGCAGGAGTATGAGTCTAGAGCGTTACCACCACGCCATCGCACGCTCAACCGGAATGTCATACAACTTATATATAAAGTACTCGAGGATCTTCACTTCCATTTTTTTCCGTTACTTTTGAGAGTTGCGCTTTAATATTTTATGGGTGATGTACCCACATGGTATACTACCACTACGCTAAAAATAATTAAAATTCGTTTCCCCTAACCCGTGCGGAGAGTTCCTTGTAAAATTTAAAACTCAGAACAAACTTCTTCCAGCAGCAGATGTTTCATGAAATTGTTGAACGAGTACGAAGTAAGTTGAAGACGTTGACAGAAAATGGACCGACAGCAGCTTTGTGGATCCAGTACTTCCAAATGGTGGTTTTAGTGAAGCAATTTATCGAGGCAGAACGGGCTGGAAATTGGAAGTTACATTTATCAACGATTGCGAAAATGCTACCGTTTTTCCATGCAGCTGGCCATTCCAATTGTGCATTATGTGGGCATTTGTATCTGCTGGATATGAATCAGTTGGAAACAAAAATGGGTTTCCGTGACTTCCACAACTTTGTTTCTAACGGATACTTCACCATCAGACGGTCGAACAAATTTTGGTCTGGAATCTACAGTGACATGACGATCGAGCAGACTCTCATGAGATCGATGAAATCTACTGGAGGCTTGACGCGAGGGAGAGGCTTGACAGACAGCGTACTTACCAAATGAATCTTAGGAATGCCTACAATCGAGAAAGTTTCAGAAGCCATCGAAAATTTTGTAGAAATCGAGTCAGCAACTACAGAGCAACACATAGATGCCAGGCCCACTCGTCAAGCCAGAGACAACGCCGACGTTCAGAAACTTCAGCAATGGTTCGAAAATCATGATCCTTTTCCAGTTCTGAATGACATTGTCTCCTTGAGCACAGGTGTTGTTGATGGTCCGCAAATAAATTGCCATAAAGCGCAGTCAATTGGCCTGGAGAGTTTCAATAGAATTGTCGGAAAGCAATTTTCAGATATATCATTTCCACGTAAGAATCGTGTGCTTCCTCTGTCGGCTGTCACATCATCTTTGAAAGTCCATGAGACTGTCGTTCCTGTTGATCCGATTGTCCTTTATCAGCGAATTTCTTTCACGAAGGAGTCTCAGGAGCAGCTCAAATCATTTTTCGCGTGGGAAATGTCACCGTACCCTTTATCTCTCTTTGATGAAGTCGGCATGCGTAAAAGCAAGAAGTCCGCATTATTCCAATTATTTTCGCCAACTAAAGACAATGTGACTGAGGGAGACGTGCTATATGTCATTGACGGTGGTCATCTGCTGCATAAAGTTGTTTGGCGGAAGGGAGATACGTTTCAAGACATTTGCAAAAAGTACATCGACTACATCAGGAAAAATTACGGTGATTCTGTGACTGTTGTTTTCGATGGCTATCCTGAAACTGCTGCAGATAGGAGTACAAAAACGTCAGAACGGCTACGACGAATAAAACCTGCTTCGGTGGATGTTATAGTTGAGGAATCAATGCCATCGACGACCACTCCAGAAAAGTTTCTATCTAACGGCAAAAACAAGGCTCAATTAATAAATTTATTGAAGTCAAAGCTGCTCAATGTTGGATACCAAGTCAAGCAGCACATCGAAGATGCGGATACGTTGATTGTGTACACTGCTCTGGAGGAATCTGCAAATTATGAGACGGTGATCATCGTGGGAGAAGATGTCGATTTGCTCGTCATTTTAACTGGTGTGGCACAGGAAAGACACAAAAATGTGTCAAAAATCAAAAAGGTTTTTATTTCATATAGGCCTACAAGGGCACTTATAAAACGTCAGAAGCTAGTGCACGGTTCCGAATTGGTCGTTTCCTATGGAGAAGAACCGGCAAGAAACTCCATGGTTACTCTTTTAAAAAAATGATTTCTTACAATAATTCGTTGTTACAGTACTTATATCATTATGTAAGAACAGTGTAGACCAGTCAATATTGTATTAAAAGCACAATAAAAATAATCATAATAATAAAAAATAAAAGGTGAATCGTAATAGGATTTACTAAGTCTACAGTGCTCTTACTTTACAATGTGAATTGTAAAAAAAAATTGTATATAAAAAAAAAAAAAAAAGTATGAGAAAAAAAAAATACATCAATCACTACAACAGTTACACTGCGGGGTGCTAACAAAATTAATTATAATTGAATTAAAATTTTTTTTTTGGTCTTAATAATATAAATATTGCAGAAGCAATGTGTCAAGAAAAAAAAATGTGTATATGGAAACAAAGATGGAGCAGTTAATAGACACAAATTCAAAATTCAAATTCAAATTCAAATTCAAAGCGTTTATTTCAAATAAACCTTTACAGGCACTTTTGAAAAGTCATAAAGTCGGTCTGTCAGGAAAAAAATGACGCTAATTGCACATTCCAAAAAGTAGGTCTCAATGGAGAAGAATGTGCAAGAAACTCCATGGACACTCTTTTTAATCATGTTGTGTTTTACAAATATATAGGTTACATATTTTTGTCGCTGCTATGATGCGAGAACAATGTAACTAAAATAATAAAAGAGTACGTAAAGTATGTTCTAAACCAATTAAAACAAACCACTGGCAGCTAAGAGATGACCAGTCCCAACTGACAGCGCCCGTTCACGGACATGACGCGTATATCAGCACCACTCAGCTCAACCATTATGAAGGGAACCGAATGATCCAACACACGCGCCACCATCAGCGAGACATTTGAGTGAGCATGACAAACTCTCAACTGCCATGGTCATTTACGTCAAACAACTTTAAACCATAAATTACTCCATGGTACTCACATTTACAAACATTGAAAAAAACTGCTTCTACATTATACAACACTAGAATAATGTCAACATTTAAGATTAAAAATAAAAATAATAATCAATTCGTAGGGACTAGTGGTAGTGGAGCTGGACCAGCAATGAGCCAAGCATTTTTATCTTGTATATAATCCTCTAACTTATAATATAAGCTTGTCTACATAGTGTGCGTTTAACACAAGATTTAAATTTAATTTCATTGAGTTCTAATATATTGGGAGGTATTTTATTATAACATTTTAAACAGTACCCCATGAAAGAAGAGGCCACTTTAGCCAGTCTGAAGCCTGGTTGAACTAACTGATCCCTATTTCTTGTAAAATAATTGTGTCTATCGCCTCTTTTAATAAAAAGATGAAGATTTTTCCTAACGTACATGATGTTTTCATAAATATATTGACAAGGCACCGTCATGATGTTAATATCTTTAAACAGTTCCCTTAGAGAATCGCACCGGCGGAGATTGTAAATGGCTCTGATAGCTCTTTTCTGTAGTATAAAAATTGAGTCTATGTCTGCAGCCCGTCCCCACAGTAAGATACCGTATGACATAATACTATGAAAATAACTAAAATAGACTAGTCTAGCGGTATCAATATCCGTAAATTGGCGGATTTTTCTTATAGCATATGCAGCTGAGCTAAGCCGTCCTGCAAGAGATGTTAAATGAGGACCCCACTGTAGCCTTGAGTCAAGCGTAATCCCCAGGAAAACTGTTTTATCAACGAATTCTAGTTTCTCATTGTTCAATATAATGTCACAATCACTACTTTTAACATTAGGTAGGGAAAATCTTATACATTTAGTTTTTTTTCCATTTAAAACTAGGTTATTAGCAGTGAACCAGTTTTGGACCTGCAGTATGGCGTTATTTTCGTCGTCGAAATTATTAGTCTTTCTATTTATCTTAAAAATCAATGAAGTGTCATCGGCAAACAACACCATATTAAGTTTATTTTGCAATAAATTGGGTAGATCATTAATATAAACTAAAAATAAAAAAGGCCCTAAAATTGAACCTTGGGGTACTCCCATTTTGACATTTAATTTCGACGAATTAACACCATTAATCTGAACTAGTTGCTGTCTATCATTTAAATAAGATTTTATTAATCTTAACGCTGTTATGCCTAGTCCGTAATGCTCAAGTTTTAGGAGTAGTGTTTCATGATCTACACAATCAAATGCCTTAGACAGGTCGCAGAAGATGCCTATAGCATCTTGTGCTTCCTCCCATGCATCAAATATATGTTTTAGTAAGGAGACACCAGCATCCGTCGTGCAACGTCCTTTGGTGAAGCCATACTGTTTGTCGTGCAAGATGTTATTCGTGTTAAAATAATTAAGCATTTGATCCAACATCACTTTTTCAAATATCTTGCTAAAAACCGGCAACACGGACACAGGCCTATAATTATTAGTGTTTTTACTATCCCCGGATTTAAAAAGTGGTATCACTTTACTATACTTCATTAGATCCGGAAAGACTCCTTGATCTATACATAAATTAAATATTAAAGCTAAATACGGCGCTATTGTCTCAATAATTGAGGTACAAACTTTGATAGACATACCCCATAGGTCTTCCGTTAATTTAACCTTGATTTGTTTAAAAGCTTTCATTACTGTTTTGGGGTTTATATGCTTAAAGTTAAATTCAGTCTGACAGGCTGCAACATTCGCCTGCAACAAATCAAAAGCTTGCGATGGCGATGAATCTAGGGTTTCAGTAGTTTTAATAGGTATACTGGTAAAGAAATTTACAAATTCTTTGCAACTATTTTGTTATCACTAATGAGGCCATGATCAGTCTCTAACGTGTAATCATTATTATGTGTTTTATTCCTGTTTGTTTCATTATTTATAATTTTCCAAACCGTTTTTATTTTATTATCTGCTGTTTTAACTTTGTTGCTAATATATAAGGCTTTAGCTGCCTTACAAGTATTTTTAAACATTTTTGAGTAAGTAGCAACATACTTATTGAAAGTTTCAGTGTTAATGATAGGCTTAAGGCCATACAGCTCGAAAAGTCTTTCCCTACTTAATCTAATTCCTTTAGTCGCCCAGTCACTAAATTTAAACTGAGGGCAGATGCTTTTAGTCTTCTTTTCAAAATTCTTATTAAACTCGGTTTCAACCATGGAAAAAAAATCATTATACAAAATATTACCATTGTTCACTGCAATGTTCCAATTGCCTAACTTGTCAATTAAAGTGCTGTTAAATTTATTAAGTTTACCAGATGTTATTGGTCTGAATTGTATCTGCACTTGTTGTATTGGTATGATCGATTCAAAGGTTACCATTAGGCCACTATGATCAGAAGGCAGACAATTTACAATGGCCTTTTCTAAATAGTTGCAAGAACAAAAAACATTATCGATACATGTAGCAGTAGTTGTGGTAGTTCTAGTTGGTTCTGTGAACACATTTAATAAATTAAATGATTTAAAGAGATTTAATAATCTACCGCTATCTGTATTATCTTCTAAAATATTAACATTAAAATCTCCACAGACAATTAGTTGTTTGTTTCCAGTTGAAAGTTTTGCCATTACTTCTTCCATGACTGACTCAAAAATAGAGTAGTTGTGATAATTAGGGGGCCTGTAAACGCACACTATGATATGCCTATCCAGCTCAACACAAGACAGTTCAATGTTATGTTCAATGGACAGTGCAACTATGTCTTTACGAGTTTTAAATTTAATAAGATTTTTAATTAGTATTAATGAACCCCCACGTAACATTGATTGTCGGTTAAAACAACTGCCCACATTATAATTTTCGAAATTAATTAGCATTTCAGAATCCTTTAACCAATGCTCAGTAATACAAATAATGTCAAACTTTGTTTTTTCTAAAAATAATTCTATCTCCAATTGCTTTGAAGAAAAACCCTGAATGTTCTGAAGGAACAAATTAAATGATTTCTGCTTAGCTCCTTTAGTTTGTATGCTAGAGGGCACCTTTTCGTAACACTGAACTAAATTACCAAAAGTACCCTCTGTTGTCTTCCTAGTTAGTTACAATTACACAATATGAATAAGTTACCAGGGAGCCACATGTGCAGGAGCAGTCATTGCCAAACAAGCTTGTCTTCTACATAATCCTTAACCTTATAATATGCTTTTTTGGTTAGGACCCGCTTAATGTGATTTTTGAACTTTCCCTCACTAAGTTCGGTTACCGCTTCTGGCAGCTTGTTATAAAAACGTATGCTGTTTACTAAAAATGACTTGCTGGTCCTGGCTAACCTCCATTTGGGTAAAACAATTTCGTGTTTACTGCGCGTATTCTTGTTGTGAATATCGCTTCTAATTTTAAAAAGTCCTAAATTTTTACGAACATACAGGATACTTTCTAAGATATAAAGAGAAGGCAGAGTCAGTATATCGATTTCTTTAAATTTATCTCTAAGGGACTCACGAGGACCCATTTTATAAATAGCCCGGATTGCTCTTTTTTGTAATATAAAAATTGAGTCTACATCAGCTGCAGATCCCCACAATAAAATGCCATAAGACATAATACTGTGGAAATAAGCATAGTAAACTAATCTATCTGTGGCTACATCAGTCAATTGCCTTATTTTTCTTACTGCATATGCAGCTGAGCTTAGTCTACCAGAGAGAGTTCTAATATGAGCGCCCCATTGCAATTTAGAATCGATAGTTATACCTAAGAAAACAGTTTCCTTATGTGTGTTATTATTAACATCAAGCTTTTTGCCGTCAAGAATTAAACTGATGCCAACTTGAGGGACATTGGGCAGTGAAAATTTTATACATTTCGTTTTATTCGCATTTAATAAGAGGTTATTAGCAGCGAACCATTTAGAAAGAACAGCCAGACTTTCATTAACATGCAAGACATCCGCATCTTTTCTATTTACTTTAAAAATAAGGGAAGTATCATCAGCAAATAGAACTATATCAGCTAAATTTGCCATCATGTAAGGAAGGTCATTGATATAAACCAGAAAAAGGAAAGGGCCAAGGATCGAACCCTGAGGCACGCCCATCTTTACAAAAGAGCCTGAGGACGTCGCCCTATTAATGGTTACTTTTTGCTGCCTGTAAGATAAATAGGAAAAAACAAGATCAGCAGCTTGTCCACGAATTCCGTAATGATGTAATTTACAGATCAGAGTTTTATGGTCAACACAGTCAAATGCTTTTGAGAGGTCACAAAATATGCCAATGGCATCCTGGGATTTCTCCCAGAATTCCAAAATGTGACTGATGAGTTTCACTCCTGCATCCGTCGTCGACCTTCCTTTCGTGAAGCCAAACTGATGACTATGCAAGATCCCATTCACATTAAAATGACATAGCATCTGGTCCAGCATGATTTTTTCGTAGATTTTACTCAATGCTGGAAGCACAGATATAGGTCTATAATTAGAGGGGTCACTCTTACTTCCTGATTTGAAAATTGGTACAACTTTACTATGTTTCATTAAATCAGGGAATGTACCGCTGTCCAAACATTGATTAAATATGCCTGTTAGGACAGGAGCAATTGTATCAATAATATCTCCCAGAACCTTAACTGATATACCCCATAAGTCCTCAGTGTTTTTCATGTTAAGACTTTTGAAGGTTTTTATAATTATATCAACAGAGATACGCTTAAATTCAAAGGTTGGTATATCCTTAGTAAAATGTTCTTTTAAAAAAGATTCAGCTAACAAAGATGAAGAAGGGAGAGATTTCGTAACTTCTATTGGGATGTTAGTGAAAAAGTTTTCCAATGTCTCAGCCACTTTTAACTTATCCGAAATTATTTTATTATCAATTTTTAGGGACAATTCATTTCGATCTTGTTGGTTGGTCTTTCCAGTTTCTTTGTTTATTACCTTCCAGACAGCTTTTATTTTATTATTAGAATTTCCAATTTTCCTACTTATTGAAATAGATTTAGCTTGGGCGCAGACTCTTTTGAATATCTTTGAGTACATTTTAACATGTTTATGCAAGCTAAGATCAGACGACAACGATTTATCATGGTATAACTGATATAAATTATCTCTGCTTCTTCTTATTCCAGCAGTAGCCCATTCATTGAATTTGGATTTATTATTAAATTTACATTTTTTAACTGGACACGCCTTATTAAATTCTTGGCATACCGTAGAAAATAATGTAGTAAAGTTTACATTGGGGTCTTGCGAATCAAAATTACTTTTTCCTCAAACAGTCTAAAAAAAGAACAATTAACTGCACATATTCTGACTGAGATTTAATACTTTTTGTAATTTTATTCGTAATTCTTAACTTATCATAAAACATCTTACTTTGTGAATAATAAACGATATTGTATACCTTGAAAAACAATGCACAGTTTATTATCCTTCTAAAACAGTGTCAACAACATGTTGTCCAGATTGCAACTCTTTACTCACTTTTTCACCATTGTCACTAACTGAAATATTTGTTGATATAATATTTAACAATGTTCCGTTTGTTGCAAAACGCTGCAAATTTAATAGAAGTTTTAAAGCAGTAAAAACAACTTAATTCTACATTTGCAGCTTGTTACTAATATTTTTTACCCTTTTCATGAAAAAATTCCGTTGCTTTATAATAATAAACAATGTTAAATTTGTTGCACAACCCTGAAAATTTAATGTACAGTACAAAACGGTAAAAACAACTTAACTATAAATTTGCAGCGTGTTACTACTTTTTTTAGCTTTGTTATTAAGAAATTTCATTGTTTTTTTATTTATAATCAATGTTCCGTATGTTGCTAAACGCTGCAAAATTAATAGACGGTACGAATTGGTAAGAACAACCTAATTCCAAATTTGCAGTGTGTTACTATTTTTTTTACCCTTGTTATTAACAAATTTTAATGTTTTTTAATAATAAACAATGTTCCGTACATTGCAAAACGCTGCAAATTTAATACACGTTACAAAACGGTAAGAACAACCTAATTCTAAATTTGCAGCGTGTTACTAATTTTTTTAACAATGTTATTAACAAAAAACCATTTTCACCCCTTTTCAACCCTTTCCGTACACCCCAGAGCGCTGCAAAATCACTCGGTAAGTTATTTCACCTTCCTTAAAAACCCCTCAAAATTTCACCGTGTTACTAATTTCTTTCGGGTTTGAGGCTTTAATGACTGGCCTATATATGCAATTTGCAGAGATATCGCTGGGTGCACGATGACAGCGCCAACTAGCGGTTGCAAATACGGTGGCCTCCGAAATGTCAAATGCCCGGCTGTCATAACGACGAGTTATTTACAAACGAACAATTTTAATTAGATATTGTAATTTATATTTATTCCAATAAATATTCTAAATCTATATAAGGTAAGACTTCTTTATTTTTCGTCTAAAATGACACAATCAATAGATTTCCCTTAGTACATTACGGATTTTTCATGGCTGTCGTCATGAGAAGTAAGTAAAGAAATAAGCAAATTTCATCGAATAACGCATTTCATGTAAATAGCAGACGATTATTTATGAGTGCTTGTGCTCTCAATAATCCATCCTTTTATGTATTTTCAGTTAAACATGGCCAAATTAATCATAAAAACTGGATTCCGACCAATCACACACGACATCATTTTCCAACCACAAACAACATTGAAAGAAAAACAATTAGTTTGTAGAATTTTTTATCACTATTTCTGCCATTGTTTTTGCAATTAACTACGCAGCAAGCTTCGTGACTCATGTTTATTTACTAAAAACGTAAAACTCGCTAGTAAAAAGTGACAGCGTTCGCCACCGAAAGTTCCTTTTTTGGCCACGACGCGCGCTGCGATCGTTTTGTGGTTCCCCCACCTTATACTTCGCACCCAGCGAAGCGCTAAAGTTCGCAGAGCCTAACTTTAGACGCGCTAAGATCCGACGGCCGAACTTGTAAGATTGTAGTCAACCGTCAGCCTATCATTAATAAAAAATATTCAATAATAATATAAAATACTAGCCTAGCCTATGTCACTCAGGAGTAAAGCAGCTTTCTATTGTTGCTTAAATTTTTCCAATCGGACCAGTAGTTCCAGAGATTACCCCCTACAAACAAAAAAACAAAAAAACAAACTTTACCTCTTTATTATATTAGTGTAGATGTAATAATTCTGACGCAGGAATTACATGACCTGATTCCCCAATCTCAATTTTACTATTGGACAACGCGGCGTACGGCAAATAGCTACCCTTACGTTGTTGAGACGTCTACGGTTCGGACCGAGCGTTTTACCTCATCGTTTATACTGCGTACATCGAAGGACTGGAACAGTTTGCCTGCTGCGGTTTTGCCGTCCGATTATAATTAAGGTGTCTTCAAGGCTAGAGTGAATAGATTCTTAATAAACTAGTGCGCCTCACCATCAACGATTGCATCACTGCTTACCATCAGGTGGGATCGCAGTCAAGCACTAGTTTATATAAATTTCAAAAAGGACACCTTAAGGGCCATTGAACGCTGAGTTTTGGCAATTTAACCTTTCGACTACCGTAATTACAGACACAATTAAAAGACAATAGGAGTCCGAACACCGGTGTCCTCTTGGGGCTTTATGAACCTTCAACCAGACGGCTGCTAAATCAAGTCTGGGCATCTACCCCATCATTTGGATTCGGGCTCTTATATTTAAGTATAATATCTTGCGTTATAGATTAAGAAGAATTAAAAAGAGCACTTTTTCTTCGTAGGGACCCTGCAGAAGGGTCGAAGCCAATTAGGGCCACGGGTTTGCGTCTGAAAAGGAAGGCTCTGGCCCTAGTATGTATGGCGATTTAGGAACAGGGTAGGTTATTTAGTCAGTAAGAGTCTGACACTTGTTTTCCGCTCCACCCAAGAGCGGGACTCGTCATTGGATGATTTTTACCTACCATAAAAAAGCACTTTTTCTTAAAAATTATAGCGATACTATAATTTTTATATAATTTTTAAGAAAAAGTGCTCTTTTTAATTTTATTTATTGTTTACAGTTTACTATAACATGTTAACACCAAAATACTCAATTTGCACCCCTTCTTAAAAGACGTCACTAAGTCTAAAAATAAACGTCCCAACACCTCCACAAAGTTGTCCACAACGCGCCATTGATCAGCGACACAAACAAGGGTGCGCAAATACGTCGTGTCAACACATTGTACTGAACCCCGGACCCCGCGGGGGCGCCATTACGTTGAGTGGTCACTATTTGATTAGCTGCAAGGGTTAGATGACAGGTGGGTCTCGTAATTGGCGGTAATTAGCGAGATTGGGGTTAGAGTTTTACTAATTGCTCAACATCCTTTTGTCTTTGTACAAATTTATCAATGATCGGGTTTTTTAATGGTGGGAAAAATCATCTTACCAGAAATCCCGGGTTTGGGTACAGCAGGAAACAGTGTCAGACTCTTACTGACTAAAAAACCTACCTCATTCTTCTTAGCTTTCATACCGGGGTCGGACCTCTCGCCGTCCGATGTTCTGGTAACAGACAGGATCGAAATCAAGTAGTCGAGGGCGCTTACTATTCCCACGCGCCTTAAAGATTTGTCGGTATTTAGAGGTCCAGTAAGGCCAAAGTCTACTGAGGCCATGGAGCAACTTTTAAAAGGAAGGTCCGGCCCCGGTATGAAGGGCAGAAAACGAACGGGGTGAGTTTTTTAGTCAGTAAACACAGACACTATCTTCCGCTCCGCACAATGGCGGGAAATGTTATTAGATGATTTTTACGCACTACATAAAAATGCTAGGTTTTAACTCAAAGCTTACGGCGACCAATAGGTATTTCGCCGTCTGGTTATCTTTTAACAGTTGGTTCAAGCCAGGCGTCAACGGCGCGCTCTGTTCCCGCCCGACTCAAGGGGGGCCACGGTCCGGTTTCTGAAAAGAAGGTCCAACCCCGGTATGAGGCCTAAGAAGGAATGGGATGGTTCGTTTAGTCAGATTCGTCATTAGATGATTTTTCCCACCGTAAAAAGACCCTCCACGGGATTAAAAAGATAAAAATTTAACCGTGTATATTAGTTTATTTAGATTCGCTACCGGACACAATTAAATTTGGGGTTAATTCAGTTTTAAAAGGGTAAAACCGAATTAACCCCTCACTGATCAAAACTGACACTCGACAAATAAATGACATTATATCGAGTGTCCCTTCGGTCAGTAACACATTGGAGGGTTCTAATGCAGTGGAAGGGTTGTGCCACGCTCCACAGGTGGTGAGGAAAGGGTTTCGGGGTCTAACACTTATCTCAAGTGTACAGTACGGCCATCGGATCTTGGCGAGTCTGAATTTAGGCTGTGCAAAGGTTTAAAAAAAATGGGTAATGTTTTAAAAATCTATTTCACTTTTTAAAGCTAAAGTAAAAGAGCACTATCTTTCCTCTACCTATAGTGTGATTAATATACTTGTTTACATATAAAGTTTTGACAATAACTTCTTTTCTTATTTCTGTATTTATTCTTTCTATTCTGTATTACTTATTCCAACTTCTCCTTTCGCAGGTCTGCTGGAAGAAATTTCTTTTTGAAAAAAAAGCTGTACCTTTGTATATTATTTTTCTTATAATATTCTGTTTCTATTAATCATATGTGTGTACATAAAAAGTAAAATAAAGAATGCCTATAACTGTTTTTACTAGCAACAACAACTGATAGTTGCATTAATTTTTTTAAATCAAAGTATTTTTTTACGAGTGCACAAGCGCTAAAATTCGCAGAGCCTAAATTTAGACTCGCCAAGATTCGACGTCCGTGCTGTAGGCAAGGGTACTTTTGACCCAAATCGAGTATTGACGGGTTAAGTTTTTTTTAACTAAATGTGTCACTCCTTTTCGCTCCGGACTATGGCCTGTATCAAGATCCTGAGTTTACCTTCAGGAAACTGCCCCACCATTTACCTATCTCGATAACCGATCATAGAGTAGCGTAGCATCAGCCTTAGCTGGGACTCAAGCCTCCTCTCTAGGAGAGGTAAAGGGCCGTAATCCAGGGCGTCCCCAGTGCGGATTGGCGGATGTCACAAGTCTTCGAATTTTTGGTTCTAGGACATCCCGGAACATCGTGAGGAATCACGGTGTTCTCTTTCACCGTTTAAAGAGCAGTGGTGATGAAATAAATTACACAAAGTAATTCACCTGTTTCCTTGCGTGATCGAATCAGAAATGAAGATATCTGCAAGAAGACCGAGAATCGCCAAACTTAAGTGTCAATAGGCAGGACACATTGCATGACCGCCGGGGCTGCAAAGTTCTAGAATGGCAACCGCGTACCGAAAGACGCACCGTTGGAAGGCCTCCCACAAGGTGGACAGATGGCCTGGTCAGGGTTGCTGGACGTCTTTTAGCTGAAATGATGATTCACCTGGCTGGGTTTGAACCCGTGACCTACAACTCATAAGTCCGTAACTACGCGGCTACCACTGCTCTCCAATAATGACAACCGATCATATTGTTTCAAGTCATCTTTCCTCAAATATTGGGTAAAACATCAACAATATTGTTCGGTAATTGTCGCAGCGGGGGTGCGGGGGGGTGGCGGCTCACGTATAGAGGGTAGTGACGTCACAGGGCGAAGTCACTGATCAAACGTTGTATGTCAGGAGCAGCCGTAGGGTGACCGTGCGTTCAAATATTTGGGATACTTTTAAACAAAGGAATACAAAACGGTGAAGGAAAACATCGTGAGGAAACCGGCATGTCCTAGAACTAAAAATTCGAAGACATGTGACAATCTACCAATTCGCACTGGGCCCGTGTCGTGGATTATGGCCCATTCCCTCTTCTAGAGAGGAGGCCTGTGTCCCAGCAGTGGGAACATTCTAAAGTTAATGACGATGATAATGAAACACACAGATTTTTTCGGTAAGAGTGGGAAATCATATAAATGAGCAAGGCTGGGCAGTGTCAGACTCCTACTGACTAAAACCGCACTCCTGCCTTACGTTTAATCCACAGACATTACGTCCGTGCCCTTGTTTGATATTTATACATTGTTTGCTTCTGGGCAACTCCACGTGCAAGTGGCGTTACTACAGAGCACCTATCATAGAGATCGCTGCCCCTTGAGATCATCGGGAAGACTTCAACTTAGTATTAATATGCATTCCACTTCGTTCTTCGATAAATCTTTGACAGTACAAGCAGCTCGATTGTAGAATGCATTACCTTTAAAAGTGAGGCGTGCCCAAACGCAACCAGCGTTCAAAAAAATGGTGAAGAAGCACTTCCTATCACTTTTCGCCACTCTGAGGCGAGCCTGGAGGACACGGTGGAAGTGTGCCCTGCTTGGGAAGAGCATCGCCGTGTTCTCGTGAGGGTGATCGGCGGCGGCGACCTCTCGCGCCGGGCCCTGGTTCAGGCCATGGTCCGCAGCGAAGAGGAATGGCAGGCGGTCGCCTCCTTCTGCGAAGCAGTAATGCTCGTAAAGGAGGAGGCCGACCGCATAAGGCAAAGGCAACAGCGCCCTCGCCGTAGCCGTCGCCGCCGCGATCCTGCCGATATCCGGCCACCGTAAACACTGGTTCGCGGACGGTGAGCAATGGGTAGCTCGCCGTCAGGTTGTCTTGTAACTGTCCAGACCGAGTCCAAGTCGTCAACGGCGCGCACCGTTCCCGCGCGCCTCAAGGAGTTGTCAGCAAACTGCAGGGGCCCTTCAGGGTCGAAGCCTCCTGGAGCCTAGGGTGGTGCAAACTGTTACCTCGACTCTAGGAATAAGGCAAGGAAGGTACGGGGTAGGTTTTTTAGTCAGTAAGAGTCTGACACTGGTCTCCCGCTCCGCCCAAGAGCGGGTTTCGTCATTCGATGATTTTCACCTACCATAAAAAATAAATAAAAAAAAACCTATCACTTTGATTTATCTTATCCTTTCTTTACTGCACATTTTAATATTTATTGATTAATTATTTGACAATTTATTCATATTCTTTATTATATATTCCATTATTTATGTTGTTGTACACTGATAATTTAATTCTTTCGATCAGTCCATCCAAAGGTTGTCTGGTAGGAATTGCCCTGTGCAGTAAGACCGCCTATTGTACACTTATTTTTTATTAATGTTTATCTTGTGATAAGCTAAGGTGTGCAATAAAGTTATAAATAAATAAACTATACACCTTTCATTAGATCGCTTCACCCCTTTTTATACATCTTTAAGTAAATACTTTAATCAATATGACTGCTATGCCGGAGGTCGTAGGTTCGATTCCCACCCAGGACAAATGTTTGTGTGATGAGCACGATCATTAAATTTGTTCTGTGTCTGGGTGTAATTTATCTATAATATGTACATATTTAGAAATATATAAGTATGTTTATCAGTTGTCTGGTACTCATAACACAAGCTTAGCTTGAGACTAGACATTATTATATATTATATCTAAAAAATATCCCCTTTTTATCCCAAAAGTAAGTCACCCTACCAAAGGTGACACCCCGCAGCGCGAATCAAAAATAAGTTACTTCTAAATTATAAACCAACTTATTTATACAGCTCCCAACTCATACCCTTACAATCTTATACCTTATAGACTTGAAAATACAGTTTACAATCTAAAATCAATCTTTTATTGACTGCAAATAAATTTGGTAGTTTATTTTTATCAGTCGAGAATCAACTTGCTATAGGATTATAAACTTTATGATTCACAAAATATGAGTCAATCAATGATTTGTCAGCGGTATACAGGCGTGGTTTTTTAAGATAGGGCTGTCAATAATTTTGAACTGATTATAAGATGAAAGGAATGAATTTTGGGAGTCTTCGCGGTTATATCCGTTTGGAGGGTAGGCAGACCCCTGCTGAGAGTCTGAGGACTTGATGATATGACAGTGGTATCAAAAATCTGACTGTCGCAACTGTGACTGCAGAGTTCGATTACCAAGTCTGTTTAGCCACACAAAACAATTAGTTCTTATTTTTGTTAATAGATGGCGTTGTTAGTTTACCTCTGATTCCTGAATCGCGGTGTTAAGATTCTCCGCTAATAGTATAAGATGTTGAAGTAAGTGGTAAAACTTTTTTAACAAACCTCAAGATCCATAAAACAATTATAACAGTGTATCTCGTGGTGTAAGCAGAATAAGCGTTTAGATCCGACTGTTATGTTATTTGCTGTTTTGTGGCTATCTTTAACTTATTATCATACGAGAACATCTTTCCCAGCATTACTTATCGGCACGATTATTGTGTAACCCAATTACTCCAGCTGCCGCCAGGATTGCGATCCTGATTTCCGGCCACTGCAGGCGCGGGGCTAACCGATAACAGACTGTCAATAAAAACCAATTGCAGGGTTATTGCGGACAGATCATCATCATCATTCAGCCGAAATATGCCCACTATTGGGCATAGGCCTCGCTACAAACACCGGTCCTGTGCATCTCTCATCCAACTCATTCCCTCGACTCGACTCACCCAGTCATCGGTTCTGTTTTTAGAAGGCCTTCCAACACTGCGTCTTTTTTTTATGGTGGGAAAAATACTCCAATGATGAATCCCGCCCTTGGGCGGAGCTGGAGACAGTGTCAGACTCTTATTGACTAAACGACCCACTGATTGAGTAAAAAACATCCAAACATCGTAACTTTCGCATTTATAATACTAGTAAGATTAGTAATTCTTAATATAGATAAGTAATATATTAAAAACGTTGCTAAATTAAGTCTACTGCTACACTTCATGTTTGTTGGTTTTAAATCATGATTTTGAGTAATACGATGTCTTGACAATTGACTGAAAAGTTGAAAGGAAATCGTTTGTCTTGGTATGGTCATGTGAAGAGGAGAGATGAAACGCATGTTACGAAAAGAGTTCTGAGTTTACACGTGGATGAATGGAGAGGAAGAGGGAGGCTGAAGAAGAGATGGGTGGATTGTGTGAGGAGTGATTTGAAAGAAAAGGGAGTTAGTGATAGTGTGACGGGTGACAGGACAGAGTGGAAGAAAATACATGTTGCGCCGACCCCAAGTAGTATGGGATAAGGGTAGGATGATAATTTCCGATTGCTATGGTGACGATAGTCAAATAATTGTTTGCTCAAATAATTATGTGTGTAATTCTATATCGTGTTCATCAGACCGTTTTTTAAGTGCAAAAATTATCCAACGACATCTCCCGCCCTTGGGCGGTGTGGGAGAAAGTGTGAGACTTTTACTGACTAAAAACTCACTCTGTTTCTTGGTTGCCTTCATTCCAGGGGCCTGGTGTTCACTTTTACATTTACCCTACCCTACTGGGACCCTATAGTTGGTTGGAAAACAAAGATTTATTGATATAAATAAACTACTTAATGCTTTTTTTTATGGTAGGTAAAAATCATCGACGAATCCCACTCTTGGGCGGAGCGGGAAACAGTGTCAGACTCTTACTGACTAAACAACCTACCCCTTGCCTTATTCCCAGAGCCCCGGTGTAACGCTTTCGCATCAACCCTCAGCTCCGGGAGGCTTCGACCCTGTAGGGCCGCTACGGTGTGCTGACAACTCCTTGAGGCGCGCGGGAACGGAGCGCGCCGTCGACGACCTGGGCTTGGTCTGGACTGCTACCAGATGACCGGACGGCGAGCTACCCAACTAATGCTTGACTGCAATCCCACCTGATTGTAAGCAGCACTAGTTTATTAAGAGCCTATTCACTCTAGGCTTGAAGACACCTAAATTATAATCTGACGGAAACTCTGCAGCTGGCAAACTGTTCCAATCCTTCGAAGTACGCGGTATAAACGACGAGGCAAAACGCTTAGTCAGACCATAGAAGACTGAATATTAACACTAAGGTCCCAGTCTTGACGTAGTTCTTGGCAACCAGTTCACCTACGCATTCCAAAAACATAGCTTTGACTGGCTTGATAGTTTAGTGGTAAGTGGCACTAACTGCTGTGCCAGAGGTCGTGGCTTCGATTCCCACCTAGGACAAATGTTTGTGTGAAGAGCTCAATCATTTGTTCCGTTTCTGGGTGTAATTTACCTATAATATGTATACTGTAGGAGTCCTTCAGCGTCGAAGCCTTCTGAAGCCGAGGGTTGGTGCGAAAGTGTTACCGCGGCTCTGGGAATAAGGCAAGGAAGGAACGGGGTAGGTTGTTTAGTCAGTAAGAGTCTGACACTGTCTCCAGCTCCGCCCAAGAGCGGGTTTCGTCATTGGACGATTTTCATGTACCATAAAAAAAACCTATAATATGTATGTGTTTAGAAATATATAAGTAAGTTTATCAGTTGTCTAGTACTCATAACACAAACTCTGCTTTTTTTTTAAGCCCTGCTTAGCTTAGGACTAGACTACGTTGCGTGACAATGTTGTGGTATATTACATTGATGACATTAGTGCAGTTGTGACGTTCACGCAGTGTGAGAGCGTTGTCAGTTTTAAGTTTTGTTAGACGACATAATGTCAATGAAGCGCTGCAGCGGACTTTTTTATTAAATTTTCAGTATTTTGAAAAATAGTTTGTATGAACGTGCTTGTCTATCTAAAAAAAGTCTTATATCCTAATAAGACTTTTTTTTAATGTTCCCACTGCTGGGACACAGGCCTCCTCTATAGGAGAGGGAATGGGCCATGCACCACGCGGGCCCAGTGCGGGTTGGTGGATGTCACATGTCTTCGAATGTTTGGTTCTAGGACATGCCGGTTTCCTCACGATGTTTTCCTTCGCCATTTTGAGAGCAGTGGTGATGAAATAAATTACATATAGTAATGCGCCTGGCTGGGTTGAACCCGCGACCTACGACTCGTAAGTCGGGGTCCTTACCACTCGGCCACCACTGCTCGATGCTATGGCTAGATGGATGTTATCGTATTTCAATCATATTTTTAGTAAGTAAGTTGGCAAAGTTGCACTTTTCTAGTATTAATATAACTGCATACATACCTATATACCCGTATATATATACACAAGGGATAGTTTGCTAACACCACATTAAAAAAAACACAGAAGTCTTCAAACGTCACAAATCCACAATCACACACTTGCGACTAATCGCAAAAACGCAAAATCGCACATGTATATTCTACCTTACAGATACTTTCTTCAAGGCAGACGAAAACCTACTGCCGTAAGGGAATGGTTTTATGGGCGTGGTTTATTTAAACCCCGCCCCATTTTAGGGGGTGTGTTAGGGGCTGAAAACCACGCCCTTCATCCCCAAAGTAAAATATTTATAGGAATATAATGGAAGGGGTTTGTTCGCTTTGTTTTAGGGGTTTTAAGTGAGGGTAGTTATATTTTTATCGTGGAAAAGGGGTAAATGTATGTTTTTTTAGGATTTTAACCTAAAAAGAGTACAATAGGAATACTAAGAAATATGTAAATAAGATATTTTTAATACATAGCATGATTAAAAAGAGTGTCCATGGAGTTTCTTGTACATCATTCTTCTCCATAGAGTTCTACGCTTTGGAATGTGCAATTTTAGTTTTTTGTTTTCCAGTATATAAAATCGTCCTATGATATGATATGATATTATTATGTGAGCAGTGGTGACCGAGTGATAACGGCCCCGACTTACGAGTCGAAGGTCGCGGGTTCAAACCCAGCCAGGCGCATTACTTTGTGTAATTTATTTCATCACCACTGCTCTCAAAACGGTGGAGGAAAACATCGTGAGGAAACCGGTATGTCCTAGAACAAAAAAATCGAAGACAAGTTACATCCACCAATTCGCACTGGGTCCGCCTGGTGGATTACGGCAAATTCCCTCTCCTAGAGAGGAGGCCTGTGTCCCAGCAGTGGGAACATTAAAAAGGCTGATGATGATCCAATGATAAGTCCCGCCCTTGGGTGGAGCAGGTGATTGTATCAGACAGTAAGAGTCTGACACAAAAAACCCACCCCGAACCTACGTTGCCTTTTATACCAAGGCTGAGTCTTCCTTTCAGACGCGAACCCTTGGCCCCAGTTGGCTTCGACCCTTCTGCAGGGTACCTACGGTTTGCTGACAGCTCCTTGAGGCGGTCTTCCCATCCGATTATAATTTAGGTGTCTTCAAGGCTAGAGTGAATAGGCTCTTAATAAACTAGTGCGCCTTACCATCAACGATAGCATTATTGCTTACCATCAGGTGGCATCGCAGTCAAGCATTAGTTTATAGCAAACAAATAAAAACAATGCGAGCCGTCGACAACTTGGACTTGGTCCAGGCGGTTACCGGATGATCGGACGGCGAGCTACCCACTACTCGCCGTATTATTTTTCTTCTTGACAATTCAAAACTGCTTTTAAATAGTTGGGTGATTTCTTTTAACAAATTAATTGTATGATTCCTTGTTGATTGAAATAAATAAATACTAAGAAAACTTAAATAGCTAAACTGAAAAGGTGAAAAGGTAGGCCTTCCCGACTCGCCTCGAGGATGGTTTAAAAGCTAGTTGCTACATCTAAAGCAATCCAATGTGATGTTTGATGCAAAAGTAATGAGAAAAAAGAGACATAACACCTGAAAACTCTGTTGGCATTCAGTAATTCTACGATTTACTCGAATATTTCACAAAACTTGTTTTTTTTTTATTGGTAATAGGTTTGCGCTTGACCGCTATCTCACCTGATGGAAAGCGACGAAACGGTCGACGATGGAGCGCAGGAAATATTATTTTGTTCCAGGAAATACGTGTTTTTATGATACCCTTAAGGATTAAAAAAAAAATGACATAATTTAGAATCTCGATTAAATGCGCTAGTCTTCTATAGAAGTACTTTTTATATTTTAATATAGGAGTACATTATGGAGAGTCAAAGTTCACGTAAAATAGCAAATTTTCAGAGGTCTTTACTGGATTACTTTTACACAAATTTACGTTTTGATTTCTATAGAAGCCTAAATAACATCCACAAGATATCTGTGTATCTAAAATATTTGAAGAAAGAAGTGTCATAATATCATAATCTTGTAAGAGCGGTTGTATGAAAATGTACGGTGGGTTGGCTTCTCTTAAGAGAATGAATATGGAAAGTGAATGAATATATTGTATGAAGAGGTCTTTCTAATGTGGAGTGTAAGTGTGAGCAATTTATGAGTTAACATACACTAATATAATATAATAATATAATCTACACTAATATAATAAAGAGGTATAGTTTGTTTTTTTGTTTGTAGGAGGTAATCTCTCGAACTACTGATCCGATTGGAAAAATTTTAGCAACAATAGAAAGCTGCTTTACTCCTGAGTGACATAGGCTATATTTTATGTACGCGGGCGAAGCCGCTGACAAAAGCTAGTTTCCAATATTTTTCTGTTTCGTCATAGGTTAAGGGGTCAATGAATTAATTTGTTTTTAATTGCGTCAGAGTTGAGTTTGTACAAAGGAATAATCTTATTTATTTTATTGTATAGTGCAGGTCCCACAGGTCACCGCAACTGGCTCGCAGTCTGCTGTTCATAGATACTTCGCTCTTCTGCATATCCCTCCAGGTGAACTTTTAGTAGTAGTATCTTAATTCATAACAAAAAAAAATTGTGTCGAACAGAAGATAGAATATAAAAAGTCCTTAAAACTAAATTAAATTCTAAAATAAATTATATCATTACACCATAACAAGTAGCACTTTTAACACTTCCAAGCAAATAAGCAACTGTGTCCTTTTTTACATCAAGACATTCTATTGTAAACAAGTAGTATATCATAATGTCATACTTAATCATTATAATTACAAAATAATAACACTCTCAAATACAATTTTATAGGTCACCGACTGAGTAGGTATACACTTTTCAATACACTTACACGAAAACTGCCTCTTATCGCACTCCTATTAGGTTCGATATAGCATGTATATCACCCAAGTGCTTTTTTGAGTTTATCACAACAAGGGCTTTTTTATTCCTTCCTTATCGTCACGGTCACGGGTGGTTATTTTGTTTTACTCAGTTTATCAAATCAGGCGCGAGGCGTCCCCCAGAGTCCCTGGACGACCCCACGAAATTAGAAACAGACCAGAGCAGATTTGAATGCTATACTTATATATTTCTTAAATTTCTACTGTATGTTTGAGATACGATTAAAAATTTTTTCTTTCTTTCTTTATTTCACAAGTCGTAAGTGTATTGAAAAACGTCGTTTGACACACGTGCAGATTTGTCATTGCAGCCCTCGGCTCCATAACACACTCGCCTGCGGCTCGTGCGAATTTCGCCTCGGTCGCAATGACAAACTTCCTGCACTTGTATCAAAATGTACTATTTCTAACAAAATACAGAATAATACAATTACTGGGTCAAAATCACCAAGGTGGCGAATTCCAAATTCCATTTTTTGATAAATTGACCTAGCAGCTATTACTTTGATGATCAGCCTAAATGATCACTACACTTGTGTTTTAACAATATTTACGTTGGCAGAGCATATAATTGATTACTACTCTTTTAATTTTATTTTTAAAGTGAGCTATCACTGAAAAAAATCATTCCGGGAACGTTTTTGTGAAGTTTATAATAATATTAAAATATTACATAAGTATTTATTTTTTACCTTGTTCGATAGCGTATATATGTTATTTATTATTAAAAACTAAAGAAATGTAATGAAATTGCCAACAAAGACGTCAAAAAGCAAAATATAGTGAAAGTGGATCTATTATGACAATTTCTCTGTATAAATTATCTAAATATGAGAAATATCAGTGTCTTATATATAAATTAACATGATGTAGGTCTAAAAAGTTCGCCTTACTTTATTATTTACCAGGGCCCTTTTTAATACCTAGAATAATAAATTTATTATCTGTGATTTTAGTGATGTTCCCGGAAATGATGAGGTGTTCTCGGAATGATGTGTGTGTTCCCTAAATGACGATATAGATACAATTTAGGTTTAGGTAATAATGAGCAATGTGTACGTCGTACTTATTTATTAATTTTGGCATAAGGATTCTTAATTAACAAAAACGGAACTTAAATCACTTTACAGTCTTGTAATTTGCTGTTCACAGCCGATTAGATATTCTTAGTAATCATATTAAACTTTTATTATGATGGTATTAATCAGACCACCTAAACATTATACTTTTTCGTAGTTAATATTAAATAAACTTTAAATCAAAACAAGCATTCTAATATTAAATAAACACAAGAATACAAAATATATAAAATGAAAAGAAACAAACATTAGAATTTTTCATAAACATCAATATCAGTATCAAAGTAATAATACTCTCTATTATTTTCTTTTCTCAGAAATGGCGTCGAAATAATACTTATTATTTGCTCAAATGCAACGTAGGATACATCACTCGGATCTAGTTTAAATTTTTTTGCATTATTACAAACCGAATTCAAGAACGTAACTAGAATTTCTCCATCATCTTCAACACCTGTCTTACAGATGGCAACATATCTGTAATTTAGAGCTTTCTTTTGTGTAGGTACTTTAACTAAAACAAAGGTTCCAGGGGATATTAAATTTGGGTGTAGGTTTTCCTTGTCTTGATTGTAAGATGTACTAGCTTCAACAGTAATTGATTTTTGCGCAATCTGCTGACGAAGAGAAATCGACATTAAATCTTCCTCATCATCGGATGATGATGAGTAAATGGTGTTGTAAATGCTCCTTTTCTTCAATTGCAGCAAATCTTGTAAATTAATTGTATCTATTGGCTCTTTTAGTTCTGGAGACTTATTTGAAGGTATTCCCTTGTCTTTTGGTTCAGAGTTCGGATATAAACTTCCAGATAATACTGACATTCTTAGTTGCTTTTCAAAACGGTCGTGTCGGTATGTTTTAATCGTAACTTCCGGTCCTCTTTGCCATGTAATTTTTGTAATATTCATGATACCTGGTATGGCATCTATGATTTTCGGAACCAAGTCTTTTGCTGTAGAAATGTCATCATGAGGAATCTCTTTTACCAGTATAGTAGACTCCTTAAACAAATCCACTAAGTCTGAGGATGTTTTAATATCGTGTCCCATTAACACACGCCTATCGGCAGTCCTTTTAAGAGTACCACCTACGCCATCCATGGGTCCTTTGCCATGGCCAGGTTCACTGTATGTCCAAGTAGCTTTTGTTATCTGTTGGAATTCCTTTATTAATGTTTGTAGCCAGAGATGTATGTTAGTTCGGTTACGGTATTGTGACGTTGGCCCATCAGAGTAGATATGAATGGTGTTAATATGTTTATTTTTCAATATTATTTGTAGGATCGGTATCATATGAGCCCATACTGCATGGGCTTGATGATCCAAATTTTCACTCACGGTAGCAAAAGATGTGGATTTTAAACCATTGTCAACGTTGCGTGTATAATATACACCTGTATGAATAGACAATTGATTTTTTGCAAAATGTGTCGACTGGATTTCACTTGCGTATTTAGTGGTATAATTCTCCGAAAAGTCTATCTGTATCATTACCTCTTCTTCAGTTAGATTTTCTTTCATCTCCTTTTTCAGTTTGTTATAAATATAAATGCCATACAGATGTTTTTTCATAACTGGAATATCTTCAATAAAAGCCGTTTTTAATTCATTCACTGTACTTGAAATTGCAGCCTTTTTTGTGATCTTGAACTTCTTATTCTCGCCTTTTACAATTTTTTCTTTAATAACAGATTTCCATTGGAAATATGACACAGAATCTGCATTATCAGCTGACTCAAGCTTCGGATTTTTACAAGTATCACAAATACCATTCATGCAGTCATAGGATGTTATGTCGCAACTATAATCCTCGATGGTTTTCTCTACACTCGTGTGATTAACAAATTGTTGTAAGTTTTTTAATTTGTTCAGTTTAAATTCGAAGTTTTCGTGTTTGACACATAAACAAGATTCTCTGTCTCTGAATGTTGGAGCTACCACCCAAAACGGTTTTGCTCTTAATAATGTTGCATATGGTAAATTTATTCCAGTTTCTTGAACGAATTTTGACGTCAGTTCTTTAACTGTGTATAAAAGGAGGCGTTTTTGCTTCTTAACACCGTTTCTCTTCACAAAATCTCTCTTGCCTGGGCACATCCTGCTGACATCATCTCTTTGGAAGAAATCTTTTACTTTTTCACGAACTTCCGCCGTCAAAACAACCTCACGTATTTTAGTATCAGACTTCAGAATCGATGTACTAGTTCTCTCTTTTGGCAAAAAAGTCTTAGCCATATGAAGCAACTTATATTTCCGTAGCATGTTACCGCTAACACATTTTTGGAAGACTTCCCTCTCTTTGGAATTTTTTCTTAAAGTACAGACCTTTTCTTTTAATTGTGTAGTCAGAACTTCGTTAAATAACAGATTCTTGCGCACTTCTGGAGGCACGTCGACATTTTTAATCAATGCGTCAACTTTGCTGTTAGGAGTTGTTGGTATCTGAACTTTTTCCTGTTCCCTTTTTTCTTTTCTTCTAAGTCTTTTCTTGAAAGTTTCATACTTACGTTTTATGTTAGCAATTGTTTTCTCTTGTTTTTTTATTTTACGGTATGCTTTAGCTCTATCCTTCCGAACAATTTTTCTTCCCACTGTTCTTCTTACTAAAGACCGTGCTTCAGCTAATTCATCATCAGAATGAGGCGGAGTATTGTTTACTATACTCGATATTGCCTTCTTTTTTTCTCTGTATTTTTTTGAAGCTTCTTTCCAAATTTTTCTCTGCTTTCGCTTTTCTCTCTCAGTCATCTCATCAATATTTTTAACTTTCTTTTCAGCTTTTTTTTTTCTGATAATACGCTCTATCCTTCGCTCTTTTTATTTCTCTCTCTTCCTCCGTCATCTTATTTAAAAATTTCCTTTTTCTGGCATTTGCTTTCTCTCTTTGACGTAAGTAAGCCGAACTATTTTTTTTAACTTGCTTTTTCGGAAGTTTTTTATTTTTTCCAGCCACAGGAGACTCCATATTGCTAAAAAAGATTAAACGTACCTATATTATAAAATATGTTAGCACAACATCTACTGAATTAACTAACCTATTAACTATTGTTATAACAGGGCGCGTTTATTCAAAAAAAGTCATTTCGGGAACGTGATCATCATTTCGAGAACGTTCCGTCAAGTCCAGGAACGGTCCCGAAATGACCGTTCCCGAAATGACTTTTTTAAATAAACGCGCCCTTTTTAGATGGCAACCATCTTTGACATCATGTTTGGCTTTGTTATTGTAAAATATTTGAGGTTACTATTTGTTTTAAAACACTACAAAACATATTTTTTAATATTCCAAGTTGAGAAACGCATTCCCGGTATGATGACGTATTGATGTACGCTCTCTATTTATTGAATTGAAAGATACTTACCACTTATTTTCAATTGTTTTGGCGAAAACTCTCTCGACACACCGTTTATTTACATCGTTCACATCACTGTACCATAGACAACTAAAGGTTACGTTCAAAAACTGAAATTTTACCGAGAATTTAAGTTGCGTTCACTGAAATGACGCTTACTTTGCCGGACACAATATTTTCAATTGATTTTCTTTAATTTGTTTTCTTTCTTTAATAACAACAATAAATAATTGATATAAGATACAATTGTAGGCCATTAAGTAAGAAAAACTTTTCATTTTATTTTACTTTATGAATATTTACAAAGTTAGTTTCTGAAGATTGCTATTAAGGACGCGTTCCCGAAATGATTTTTTGTTGGTAATTGTTAGAATAATAATGAATGTGCTTTACTTTTCCTGTATAAAATATTATGTACAGATAATATGAACAGAGTTAAGTAATATTTACAATAACGATTTGCTTAAATAAACTAAATTTTAACATTTATTTCCTGGCAAAGCTAATTCTCCACCTTGGTGATTTTGACCCTACTGTTTTAATGAAATAGGCAACTTATTACACAGTTTTATTGCATTTTTGAGAACATTAATTTGTGAATAGGTTACTTCTAGGTAAGCGCGCTCCATCGTCGACCGCATCGTCGCTTTCCATCAGGTGAGATAGCGGTCAAGCGCAAACATATTAACAATGAAAATAAAATAGTTTTTGTTTTTTACCACCACCATCATCTGTTTGAGATTGACCATCATTATCATCATTTCTGCTGAAAGACATCCACTGTTGGACATAGGCTACGCCGCGCGCAACGCCACAACTTCCAGTCTTATGCGTCTTGCATCCATCGGATTCCAGCAACCCTGACTAGGTCATCAGTCCACCTTGGCCATCTGTTCTGCGTACAATGTGTCCGGCCCATGGCAATCTTGGTTCCCTTGCAGATATCATCGTTTCTATTTGTACATTAAAATTTTAAATAATTTATTACCTACTCAGTTATAAAGAAATTACTTTAGTAGGTGCCAAAAGAAACGAGTGTTATGGATTAAACAAATAAATGTAATTAGCAATTGTTATTGCTGTTATTGGCATTTTTTTTATACCTTTATTTTTGTACGTGTTTTCAAGCGCTAAAATTCGCAGAGAATAACTACAGACTCGCCAAGATCCGACGATCGTACTGTACTTGATTTTGCAAGTTACGCAGAACATTTATATTAGTCCAGTGCAAATACACCTACACAGACCTTCCTAAAAGAGGACTTTTGGCCGAAAGGTGTCGTATATCGACGTTTCCGCGGACGGTTACACGACACTACGCTGCGCAACACGACGCCGACTACATTACGTGCATAATTATAGTAAATAAGTTTTTGTTTTGTAATATGTATTAGTTTATAGAATATTTTAAGATAATATTATGTATTTTTTTCTATGGGCCTCCGTTGCCTGAAAATAAATTGATTATTATTCCCTTTATTTATTTTTTTAAACATATTATTTACATTTCTAAATATTTTTTTATAAAAACACATAAAAAAAAACATTTAAAAATATAAAAAATAGTCGTCCGCCGGTGTCGGGAGCAGGGTCCAAGCTACCGGTGGTTAGGGCTCCAGAGACAGGAACCTCCTCACAATACGAGAAATAATAATAATAATAATTGATTATTATTATTATTAAATAGCATTGAAAATGATAAAAAGTGGAACAAAATAGTAGTAGAATGAAAACCATTGGAAAAGAAAGAAAATATAATAAAAATTTAAGGAAAAATAACTACAAAAGTGGTAGACGTTTTTATTTTTTATGACCTACAAGTTTGCTATTAGACATTTTTCCATAAAACCAATAGTTTTGCCAGAAATCGAGAGAAACCATTTTTTACCCTTAAAACCGCACACCCATCCACTTCCCGACCTCAGATCGACCGTAATTTATTTTTCCTTAAATTTTTGCTATATTATCTTACTTTTCCAATGGGTTTCATTCTACTACTATTTTGTTCCACTTTTTATCGTTAACGGTGCTATTTGCACTGGACTATTTATTTTGTTAAAACTTTATTTTTGTACGAGTTTACAAGCGCTAAAATTCGCAGAACCTAACTTCAGTCAGACTCGCCAAGATTCGACGGCCGTACGTCACGGCAAATAGAAAGTATCTACATGTTCTAAATAAAATTGTGATTCTAGTTTCATTAATATTTCCCAAGGAAGCAAAACCGTCAATGTTCCCCACTACGTAATTCGTAGGTAGGTAAGATGAGTCCTCGTAATTAAACAATTTTTTTACGTTAATTTTAATTTAAGAATACTTGTTTGAATAATTATTTTTGTTTATATGTGTTTGTTGACTATATTACCTCCATTAATCCGAAGACAAAAACATAAAACAAGTAACTTTCCTCGATAGAAAAAAAATCCGAACTTACCTCTAAAAATAACATTTTATGAATTTTATGCCGTAGTCTTACTTTACGTACTTTCTGTCACATTAAAATAATGAAAAATGTAGATAATATCTTATTAAACATTAATCAGAAATCAGTTTATGAAATTGAATTTTTAATACATTTTTATTTAGTATGGCGCTTACGTTATTTTTTTCGAGCAGGTTGCATGTTTCCTCTCTCTATCTATTTACGTTGCTATCGCATAGTTCTATCACTTTCAACCATTTTACCCAGTTTGTCCGTGAACATCGCAGCAAGGTATCGTCTCAAAACTTCGAGTTCACATTTCACTTTATAGAATCTTAATGGGATTTTATCCCATAAGATTACTCCAAAAAAATATGAAATAAATTACATGTTAGAAGATTGTTCACAGCGAGACCCAACCAAACGCTTGTAACGAAACCATAGCGCGATGCAGCCTCACGGGACAACGCCATCTATCGAGCACACATGTCAACTTTCACGTTGATTCGTAAGCGTGTCGAACGAACGTTCACGAAGGAGGCGCTGCCGCCTGGTGGCGCAAATGTGAAACATTTAGCCTTATTTTTAAAAACTATCCAAAAGCTTATAAATGAGTCTTTGTGTGACCCCAAAGGGCTGGACTTTTTTTTTAAACTCGCTGCTCCATAGATTTACTGAAAACCAGCGCTGGGTGTCTTACGCCCAGCAAAAGCTTGGGGTGGTCATCTTTTCGGTTCGGGCATCCAGCGAACACTTTATTTTTGTTATTTTTACTGTGTGTTTTGTAACCGTTGTACTGTGTCCCTCTCGAATGAATTTATTTATTTATTTAATCTTCATGTACAGTAGTGGTACATAGGCCGACTTAATGCTACATGGCATTCTCTAGTTCTCTACCAGTCAACTTTTGGGTTAAAAAAGACAACACTGTGGTAGGTAGGTGTGCAGAATATGTAAATATAAATAATAAATGAATTTCTATTCTATTTATATTCGACAAAATGTATGGAGCAGCGGGTATTTTTGTCGTGATTTTTATTTGGTCTCATAGTAAAAATTGTAAAATGATCCTTTTTAAAGAAAGCCCAGCTGACGTACCTATCCACATTGTACCTATGTATGTAGGTAATTTGATTTTTTTTTAATTTTTGGTCCGCAAAACCTTTCAAAGCATCGACTGCTAAAGTGGTAATAGATATTTTGTTATATACTAGCGACCCGCCCCAGCTTCGCACGGGTACTAATGTAGTGTATTATACTAGGGCTCGTGCAGAAAAATTGTCATTGCGACCGAGGCGGAATTCCTAATTCCCGTAGGTGAGTGTGTTATGCAACGGCGGATCCAGGGGGGGGGTCATGGGGGTCATGACCCCCCCCTGGGCTGGTCCCAGGACTTAGGTGGACCACTAATTGAACATAATAATTTTATTTATATGTTTGGCATCATACAGATTTTATGTAAGTAACTACATACCTTCAATATTTAATTAATTTAATCTATATACATGGTGTCATTGCCATCGTAACACCGACGAATATCATAGATCCAGTACATGATTCTAGTGGGCACGCCATAACTTCGGCGGCAAGTCCCCTCTTTGATTCGGGGCTAGATAGATCTCACGGCGTCCTCACCTTCCGCATGAAGCAGGTTCTCACTGGACATGGCAAGTTCGGGAGGTTCCTGCGCCGGATTCTGGCGGAATAGACGCCCGGGTGTCACTGTGTGGCCAGCCAGGAAGACACGGTAGAGCACACGGTCGAAGTGTGACCCGCTAGGGAAGAGCAACGCCATGCCCTGGGGGTGATCGGCGGCGGCGACCTCTCGCGCCGGGCCTTGGTTCAGCCCATGGTCCAGTGAGGTCGCAGTGAGGAGGAGTGGCAGGCAGTCGCCTCCTTCTGCGAGGCAGAAATGCTAGTGAAGGAGGAGGCCGACCGCATAAGGCAAAAGCAAAGGCGCTCTCGCCGTAGCCGTCGCCGCCGCGATCCCGCCGATATCCGGCCACCGTAGACGCTGGCTTATGGACTGGACGTATCTCGCCGTCCAGTCGTCTGGTAACAGTCCAGAGCGAGCCCAAGTCGTCGACGGCGCGCACCGTTCCCGCGCGCCTCAAGGAGTTGTCAGCAAACTGTAGGAGCTCTACAGGGCCGAAGCCTCCGGAGCTTGAGGTGCGAAAGCGTTACACCGGGAATAATTCCAGAGCCCCGGTGTTACACCAGGGCCTAGGAATAAGGCAAGGAAGGCACGGGGTAGGTTGTTTAGTCAGTAAGAGTCTGACACTGTTTCCCGCTCCGCCCAAGAGTGGAATTCGTCATTAGATGATTTTTACCTACCATAAAAAAGTACATGATTCTAAACCCCGCAGTGGTGGAACTTTTTGTCAGTTTTTATTTCTTAATTTTTCTTAGTGATTTTTTTACGTTTTTTAAATTAAACTGTATAAAAATGTTATTTTAATATGTTTTGCGAGAATTACATTCCAAATTAAAAATGTCATTGGGTTTGATAAGAATAACGACTTTATTTGCCTCAATGAATTTTTTATAATTTTTTTTTGTTTTGTTAAATATATCGTATCATATTTTTCTTTTTTTTTCTAAAATTATCTTTCGGGTTGGTTAGGAGCAGAGGTGGCCGAGTGGTAACGGCCCCGACTTACGAGTTTGTAGGTCGCGGGTTCAAACCCAGCCAGGCGCATTACTTTGTGTAATTTATTTCATCACCACTGTTCTCAAAACGGTGAAGGAAAACATCGTGAGGAAACCGACATGTCCTAGAACCAAAAATTCGAAGACATGTGACATCCATCAATCCGCACTGGGCCCGCGTGGTGGATCAAGGCCCATTCCCTCTCCTAGAGAGAGGAGGCCTGTGTCCCTGCAGTGGGAACATTAAAAGGCTGATGATGATGATGATGGTTAGAAAAACGATTTTATACAGGTAAAAATAAAAAAAACAGCTTTTTTTTCAAAAATTTAACAAAACCGACGAAAAATTTCATCACTGGGGTGCAGGGTGTTCAGAATCATGTGTCCATTGTTTGTGTTACGATGTCAATGACACCCTGTTTTTAAAAATTAATGCCACTTTTCATTGTTATTTTATAACTCAAAAACTGACTCACCTATCCAAACCAAATTTTTAGACTTTATTCGGACTATTTAATAGATAGTTTATGTGAATTTTGCACAAAATCGGTCGGGTGGTTCTTCATTTATCACATTTCTCTGTTGCCGGGACCGAAGCCGCGGGTAAAAGCTAGTATAATATAACAACTTTGTGTGGTATTAAATATATGTATTTTGTTGGTGATTAAATATATGTATTTTGTTTGTTGGAAACCCTTGTCGTTCCACTTCTTCATTTTTGCAGAGTTTTGCGTCATACCCCTCGACCTACAAGAGCCAGGTTTGGGTGCGAGGGGGAGGCAAGCCGGGCATTTGACTTGAATGGACAGTTCACCGCGCCAAGAGGAAGGCGGCTTGGGCGGCGTTCTTGGACGTACCCGCAATCGAGGCGGGTGGGTGCAAGACCGATCAGGTTCGGGCGGGCACTCACTATCTGCGCTGAGACGGTTAGATGTCCCGTTTCGGCAGCCAAGACCATCGCAGGGGAGGGCCGAAGTGTTCTTTGCGCTGGGTTTTCATACAAGGGAGCTGCCGCTGGGTGTTACGTGGGGGCCTATTGCTATCAGTGTGGTAAACCCGGTCACAAGGGTGCAGAATGCTGTGCTACGTTGTACTGCTACGCATGTGCAACACGGCAGGCAAACAGGCTGACCACCACTCTGGGAGCAGGGCCTGCGATCCCTCCGTCAAAGCCAAGGGTAAAGTCCGAAGGCCCACCCTAGCCAAATCAGTGGCTGGAAAGAACTCACGGCGTTCTCACTTTCCGCATGACGCAGGTCCTCACCGGACATGGTAAGTTCGGGAGGTACCTGCATCGGATTCGTGTGGAAGAGACGCCCGGGTGTCGCCACTGTGTGGACCGCCCGGAGGACACGGTGGAGCACACGGTTGAGGTGTGCCCCGCTTGGGCAGAGCATCGCTGTGTCCTCGTGGGAGCGATCGGTGGCGGCGATCTCTCGCGCCGGGCCTTGGTAGAAGCCATGGTTCGGAGTGAGGAGGAGTGGCAGGCGGTCGCCTCCTTCTGCGAAGCAGTAATGCTAGCAAAGGAGGAGGCGGACCGCATAAGGCAACGGCGTTTGCGCCGCAGACGCCGCCGCGATTCCGATCCTGACTTCCGGCCACCGTAGGCGCGGGCTTGCGGATGGTGAGCATTGGGTAGCTCGCCGTCCGGTCGTCTGGTAATCGTCCGGACCAAGCCCAGTCGTCGACGGCGCGCACTGTTCCCGCGCGCCTCAAGGAGTTGTCAGCAACCGTAGGGACCCTGCAGAAGGGTCGAAGCCAATCAGGGCCACGGGTTTGTGTCTGAAAAGGAAGGCTCTGGCCCTGGTATGTATGGCGATGTAGGAACGGGGTAGGTTGTTTAGTCAGTAAGAGTCTGACACTTGTTTTCCGCTCCGCCCAAGAGCGGGACTCGTCATTGGATGATTTTTACCTACCATAATAAAAAAAAAAACCCTAGCCAAATCAATCGCTCAGGATCTGTTGATAACTGACTAGGTGCGGTCTTGAGCGGCTTGGTGACAGTAATTTCGTCAGTCAGCGCCGGTACATCGTCCCTCGAGGCCGTCACTAGGGAACGGGGATGCGCGGCAGCATGGTTCGGAGACATTGCAGTGGTAGCCTAAGCGTCTACCCCGAACAGATCTCTCGCTGATCTGTGGGATTTGATTCACTCCCCGTAGTCATTTGCGGGGAACTCAATGCCAAGGATTTGGCTTGGAGTTTCCGGTTCAGGAACCAGCGGAGTCGTTGTTGGAAGACTGGGTTCGGGAGACAGACTTGGTCATCCAAATCCGGGGTTCTAACCCCACGTGCGTGCGGATGCATGATGTGTCCGTGGTGGTATAACGTTCGTCAGCCCCACTTTGTTACTGCGTGTTGTCGACTGACGCGTCATGGAATGGGGGTGACGTTCTCGAACCACCGGTAAGTACATCTAGTTTGATGTCTCCACCCAGACCTCGACCGCTCCGGCCCAACAGACCCCATGTAGAACAGGTGATAAAGGGTGGCGAAAATTATCTTTGCCGGGAGCGGCTAAATAGCTAGATTGGGCCCAGGACATACCACTAGGTGTTATGACAAATCATTCACCACATGGAATATAAATAAGCTGCCTCATTCTGTGCGTGAGTGCTTCTCTGGATGTCTTCAAGAGAAGATGACATTATATATGTGTATATGTACAAGTTATTATGTGTTAAGTTTTTCAAGTCTACAATAAATAATACATATTTTTAAGTACAGTACTTACGTAAATTAATAAAATACCTACTTTTTATTTGCATCTATTATATATTATCAAAATTAAATTATAAGTTCTTGACTTGACCACGACTATGTGACCCCCTCCTGGCGCCAAAGCTGGATCCGCCCTTGGTGTTATGGAGCCCGAGGGCTGCTTGATTGTGTGTTCACATTTATTTAATGCGCTTGTAAATCAATTTATAATCTTCCTAGTGTGTTTCTTATGGTATCGTATCGTAATGCTCTTAAGGAGGAGGCCGACCGCATAAGGCAAAGGCAACAGCGCCCTCGCCGTAGCCGTCGCCGCCGCGATCCTGCCGATATCCGGCCACCGTAGACACTGGCTCGCGGACGGTGAGCAATGGGTCGCCGTCCGGTCGTCTGGTAACAGTCCAGATCGAGACCAAGTCGTCAACGGCGCGCACCGTTCCCGCGCGCTTTAAGGAGTTGTCAGCAAACTGTACTGTACTGACCCTTCAGGGTCGAAGCCTCCTGGAGCCGAGGGTTAGTACGAAGTGTTACCGCAGCTCTGGGAATAAGGCAAGGAAGGAATGGGGTAGGTTTTTTAGTCAGTAAGAGTCTGACACTGTCTCCCGCTTCGTCTAAGAGCGGGTTTCGTCATTGGATCATTTTCACCTACCATTAAAAAAACCTAGTGTTTTCTGAACTGCTTTTTACATGGAAAAACATAAAATTTTGGTCTTGGGGCACGGTGTAGTGCCCCGCCAAGTCTTGAGCAAAGCGGGCACGACCGTACCTTCCTTTTCTCGAAGCGTTTCGCGGCTATTTAATTCAATTTACCTAATAATGAGAAAAAAAATGTTAAAGTTTTATGTGCTACTAGCTGGTACCCGCGACTTCGTCTGCGTCTTTTTTTCGCAATAAAAGGAAGCTTATGTCCTTTCTCAGGGTCTAAAGATTGTCTGTGCCAAATTTCATCAAAATCGTTTGAGAGGTTTAAGCGGGAAAGCGTAACAGACAGACAGACAGAGTTACTTTCGAATTTATAATATTAGGATGGATTTTAGTTTGTACTGCTAGTTCTGATAATTTCTACAATAATGCCAATTATTTTTCCGCGTAAAAGAAAATGTAAATTGGACGACAATCTTTGTAAGTCATTGACCTATTTAGGCAGGTTTCCGCACGTGATAGCTTGGCTTATATAAATAGACAGGGTAACATTTAAAATGTAGTTTTTTTTTAACATGTGACTTATATTAAAAAGTGGTTTAAACTGATTCTGCTCGCTGTTCTAAGCAAATTATTTGTAGATTTTAATAATGTATTCAAGAGAGTAATTGATAATCTATACACCGTGAAATTTAAATGGTTGTTTTCCCGCGGTAGAATGACTTGCCATAACGAGTACTTTTGAAGCATACAGTAAAAATAAAAAAATAAAAAGTCGTTAACTCAAAAAAGCGAAAACAATAGTAACATTAGACGTAATTTGTAGGTACTACTAGAGTCGCATGAGCAGCACGCCGTCAAAGGAAACCGATTCATTAAATATTTAAACCAAAATAAGCTCTCGCACGTTGTGATACGTCATAATTAGCTTGCACTCTACAGGTCCATTTTTGTTTTTAATATTTTATTTTTTTATAAAACGTTTGTATTACCAAGACACAACCATTTCGCTGAGGGAAAACAACCATTAAAATTTCACGGTGTATATTATGTATAAGGAGAAACTGACTGACTGACATATCAACGTACAACCTAAACTACTGGGACTAGGAGAGTGAAATTTTGCACAAGGCTTCCTTTTATGACGTAGGCGAACACTAAGA
This sequence comes from Mythimna loreyi, assembly GCA_029852875.1. NCBI lineage: Eukaryota > Metazoa > Arthropoda > Insecta > Lepidoptera > Noctuidae > Mythimna > Mythimna loreyi. The sequence goes on along the minus strand of CM056806.1, from coordinate 12,114,069 downwards.
AAGGTTTTTTCAAAATTTAGCCCCAAAAGGGATGTAATGGAGTCAAAAGTTTGTATGGAGAACTCTATTTTCACGCGGGCGAAGCCGCTGGCAAAAGGCTAGTACAATATAAAATATAAACTAAAATAAATATTTAGGTACACTAAACCTAACTATGAACAAAACTAACTAACTATGTACTATAAATAAATAAATATATGTATGTATGTAGCGTCTGCCATTATTTCCCGCTTCACCCAAGGGCGGGAGTTGTTATTGAATGACTTTTACCCAACGAAAATAAAAAGGTGAAAAACTAAATGTGAAATGAAATGAAACATTACCGGCGCGAGTTAATAGCGTAAGATATTAATTGTGATGACGTCATCAGAGTTACGTAGTGGGGAAATTGACGGTTTTGCTTCCTTGGGAAATATTAGTGAAACCAGTACCACAAGTTTATTTAGAACATGTAGATACTTTTTTTTTTAGGTAGGTAAAAATCATCTAATGACGAGTCCCGCCCTTGGGCGGAGCGGGAAACAAATGTCAGACTCTTACTGACTAAACAACCTACCCCGTTCCAACGTTGTGGCTGGATAGACCTCACGGCGTCCTCACTTTCCGCATGACGCAGGTTCTCACCGGACATGGGAAGTTCGGGAGATTCCTGCACCGGATCCGTGCGGAAGAGACGTCCGGGTGTCGCCACTGTGAGGCGAGCCCGGAGGACACGGTGGAGCACACGGTGGAGGTGTGCCCTGCTTGGGAAGAGCATCGCCGTGTCCTCGTGGGGGTGATCGGCGGCGGCGACCTCTCGCGTCGGGCCCTGGTTCAGGCCATGGTCCGCAGCGAAGAGGAATGGCAGGCGGTCGCCTCCTTCTGCGAAGCAGTAATGCTCGTAAAGGAGGAGGCCGACCGCATAAGGCAAAGGCAACGGCGTACTCGCCGTAGCCGTCGCCGCCGCGATCCTGCCGATATCCGGCCTCCGTAGACACTGGCTCGCGGACGGTGAGCAATGGGTAGCTCGCCGTCCGATCGTCTGGTAAGACCGAGTGCAAGTCGTCAACGGCGCGCACCGTTCCCGCGCGCCTCAAGGAGTTGTCAGCAAACTGCAGGGGCCCTTCAGGGTCGAAGCCTCCTGGAGCCTAGAGGGTATGTGAAAATTGTAACCTCGACTCCAGAAATAAGGCAAGGAAGGTACGGGGTAGGTTTTTTAGTCAGTAAGAGTCTGACACTGGTCTCCCGCTCCGCCCAAGAGCGGGTTTCGTCATTGGATGATTTTCACCTACCATAAAAAAAAAACCCCATTCCAACGTTGCCATATACACCAGAGCTAGAGCCTTCCTTTCAGACGCGAACCCATGGCCCCAGTTGGCTTCGACCCTTCTGCTTCTGCAGTCGCCGGCGCGGGAACAGTGCGCGCCGTCGACGACTGGGCTTGGTCCGGACGGTTACCAGACGATTGGACGGCGAGCTACCCATTGCTCGCCATCCACAAGCCCGCGCCTACGGTGGCCGGAAATCGGGATCGGTATGTCGGCGTCTCGGGTCTCGGTCTCGGGCACACCTCGACCGTGTGCTCCACCGTGTCCTCCGGGCGGTCCACACAGTGGCGACACCCGGGCGTCTCTTCCCCACGAATCCGGTGCAGGTACCTCCCGAACTTACCATGTCCGGTGAGGACCTGCGTCATGCGGAAATTGAGAACGCCGTGAGTTCTTTCCAGCCACAACATGTAGATACTTTCTATTTTCTGTGACGTACAGTAAGGGAGCGTTCAAGTATTACGTATAATTACGATTTCGCTTGTATAACAACCAATTCGTTATACACTGGCCCACGCTTGCTTGTGATCAATCATTGCTATTCTATACAAATGGTAATAGCTGTATTCTTCGCGAGACGCATACTAAGCATTAGAAAGGGTTCTGCGAATAACAGCTCACTATGTTGACTAGAAACTAGACTGTATATCCATCTACACTAATATAATAAAGAGGTAAAGTTTGTTTTTTAGTTTTTTTGTTTGTAGGAGGTAATCTCTGGAACTACTGGTCCGATTGGAAACATTTTAGCAACAATAGAAAGCTGCTTTACTCCTGAGTGACATAGGCTATATTTTATGTACGCGGGCGAAGCCGCTGACAAAAGCTAGTGTAATATACATCTCGACTAGTATAGCATGCTTCAAATAAGGTGAATTATTTAGTCCCTCGAACTATTAGCGACCTCGTTTTGCTCGGTCGCCAAACAATTTCTTACTTTCACCCCTAGGATAACAATGTACTATTAAATAGATACCTATCCAACAATATATCACCCGTTATGGTAGAAATGAAAAAAATCATTTTCCACTTTACGTGTAGGGGAGGTACCCTAATAAAACATTTTTACCACTTTTTGTTTGTGCACTTTGTCGGTGTAGTTGATATACATTGATACCAAATTTCAGCTTTCTAGTGCTAACGGTCGCTGAGATTATCCGCGGACAGACAGACAGACAGATATGGCGAAACTATAAGGGTTCCTTGTTGACTACGGAACTCTAAAAACTGCCAATCTTTTGTTATACGACTTTCATTCATATTGTGTTTAATAAATAAAGGACATATTACTATTCGACTAATCTTGATGTGCGGAAAGTGACGATGGCTCATTTATTTATTTTACTTATACCTTTCGACTACCGTAATTACAGACACAATTAAAATACAATGTGGTTAAAGAAATTTATTCTCATAAAAGACTACAGTCACTTACATGAGAATTATATATAAAAGTGCTTATTATATTAACATCGTTCATTTTTTGTTTATTAAAGTGGGTTTTTTTTTTATGGTAGGTGAAAATTATCCAATGACGAAACCCGCTCTTGGGCGGAGCGGGAGACCAGTGTCAGACTCTTACTGACTAAAAAACCTACCCCGTACCTTCCTGGCCTTATTCCTGGAGTCGAGACAACAGTTTTCCACCACCCTCTAGGCTCCAGGAGGCTTCGACCCTGAAGGGCCCCTGCAGTTTGCTGACAACTCCTTGAGGCGCGCGGGAACGGTGCGCGCCGTTGACGACTTGGACTCGGTCTTACCAGACGACCGGAATGCGAGCTACCCATTGCTCACCGTCCGCGAGCCAGTGTCTACGGTGGCCGGATATCGGCAGGATCGCGGCGGCGACGGCTACGGCGAGTACGCCGTTGCCTTTGCCTTATGCGGTCGGCCTCCTCCTTTACGAGCATTACTGCTTCGCAGAAGGAGGCGTCCGCCTGCCATTCCTCTTCGCTGCGGACCATGGCCTGAACCAGGGCCCGGCGCGAGAGGTCGCCGCCGCCGATCACCCCCACGAGGACACGGCGATGCTCTTCCCAAGCAGGGCACACCTCCACCGTGTGCTCCACCGTGTTATTAAAGTGGGTACTTGTACAATACATTCAATAGTAGGTGGTTAGCGGAATATTATTAATGTTTCTCAAATACATGTAGAGCAAGTTGTACTTTGAATGCATTGTAGGAGCTTACATTTTTAATAGTAGACGGTAGTTTATTATAAATATCAGCGCCCGCGTAGGTAAACAATAGGTCTGCAAACACCGGTGGCTTCATCGTATATCTACGAGTAACCATGGAGTTTCTTGCCGGTTCTTCTCCATAGGAACCAACCAATTTGGAACCGTGCACTAGCTTCTGACGTTTTATAAGTGCCCTTGTAGGCCTATGTGAAATAAAATATACTTTGACTATAGTGCCCTATTCCGATTACAATATGGTTCAACTTATATTCCACGTACTATAACATCGACCGCCATATTGATTCACCTTGTGCGCCGAGCTTTAGCTATACCTATCTAATAGATTGTCAAATGAAGCAACAATTCACAGGTGTTTTTAAAAACTTGTATAACTCGTTTCTAGTCTCTATTGTTTATTTTAGTCTGCTAAACATAACTGTTTTTTGTTCCAAATGTTAATATCTAAAATCTATCTATATAATTCTATATGTATAAAAATCAATGCCACTTTTCGTGATTATTTTATAACTCACTAGCGACCCGCCCCAGCTTCGCACGGGTGCATGTATTATACAAATAAACCTTCCTCTTGGATCACTCTATTTAAAAAATACGCATCAGAATCAGTTGCGTAGTTTTAAAGATCTAAGCATACATAGGGACAGCTGGAAGCGACTTTGTTTTATACTATGTAATGAAGAACGGGCTGATCTATCCAAGTCAAATGTTTAGGCTTTGTTCGGACCATTTAGTAGATGGATTAGCGGGAAACAGTGTCGGACTCTTACTAACTAAATGACCCACCCCATTCCTTCTTAGCCTTCATACCAGGGTCGCACCTTTCTTTCAGAAACCGGACCGGGGCCCCAGTAGGCTTCGGCCCTGCAGTTGGGCTTCTACATTAGCTGACAACTCCGTGAGGCGCGCGGGTACAGAGCACGCCCGCGACTACTGGCTTGGACGTTTAGAGACAGACAACCGGACCGCGAGCTACCCATTACTCACCGTCCGCAAGCCTGCGCCTATGGTGGCCGGAAATCGGGATCAGAATCGCTACGGCGTCTAAGGCGTGGCCGCTGCCTTATGCGATCAGCCTCCTCCTTTGCTAGAATTACTGTTTCGAAGGAAGAGGCGACCGCCTGTCACTTTGACCTTTTGTAGATGGTTTATATGAAGTTTGCACAAAATAGGTCGAGTGATTCTTCATATATCACATTTTTTGTAACAAATTAATTTTACTATGTTTTATTAATCAATACGCTTACCACCACAAAAACTCTTTAGTAGGTATACATAGCGAAACAATCAGTGAAAAGAAAATATAGGTACTTACCTAATGTCAAGTTAATGACAATATCATGTGTGTGTGACATAGTAAACAAAAATAATTACATACTTGAAGTAAATAAGCATGAAAATCTATTTAAATAAAAGGAGAAACTGACTGACTGACATATCAACACACAGCCGAAACTACTGGGACTAGGAGCGTGAAATTTTGCACAAGGCTTTCTTATATGACGTAGGCGAACACTAAGAAAGGAATTTCCAATATTCCGCTCCTAAAGGGATGTAAAGTTTTTATTGAGAACCCCACTTTGCGGGCGAAGCCGCTAACAGAAGGCTAGTTAAATTATATAAAGGGAATAACTGTGAAATAAAATGAAGCTTATAGTGGTAAGTGTTTGTAAATTAAACTTATTAAATACCAACTTAGTTATTAAAGATTATTTTAAAATATCATTTACTAACGACCCGCCCCAGCTTCGCACGGGTACTGATATTGTATATATTACGCATGTATTATACACATAAATCTTCCTTTTGAATCACTCTATCTATTAAAAAAAAATATCTTTTACTGATTAAAAACCACCCCGTCCCTTCTTAGCCTTAGTTCCAGGGCTTTGGTGTTACACTTTCACATTTACCCGATATCCGGCCACCGTAGACACTGGCTCGCGGACGGTGAGCAATGGGTAGCTCGCCGTCCGGTCGTCTGGTAACTGTCCAGACCGAGTCCAAGTCGTCAACGGCGCGCACTGTTCCCGCGCGCCTCAAGGAGTTGTCAGCAAACTGTAGGGGCTCTTCAGGGTCGAAGCCTTGTGGAGCTGCCGTTTTGTGTGCAACTGTTACCGCAGCTCTAGGAATAAGGCAAGAAAGGTACGGGGTAGGTTTTTTAGTCAGTAAGAGTCTGACACTGGTCTCCCGCTCCGCCCAAGAGCGGGTTTCGTCATTCGATGATTTTCACCTACCATAAAAAAAGGGCCGTGGTACAGTTTGCTGACAACTCCTTGAGACGCGCCATCGACGAACAGAAAATACAGGACAATACAATACTCTTTTCTTTATTCCGTGGTCTGAACTTCTACCTGACGGTCATACAGGGAGCTATCCATTGCTTGCCGTCTTCAAGACCCCGTATTAGTTATATCTGAGTTAATAGGCACCAAGAATCAATCTAAAAATAAGAAAACGGAAAAAAAAAATATAACCTCTAACAAGGATCTCGGAAAAAATGACGCCCCAATCAATATCTAATTTTCCAATTAATAAAAACCACATAAACATCGCAATGGTTTTTACCGCGTATGTCTAAATTATTCAAAATGGCGTCCAATATGGTTTTTGTCATTTTGCAAGCTACGCACGCAAGGACGACTGTAGTAAGACCTCGATACTATGAGCTAGGGATGTCGGAAATGGAATAAAGTATCGATATACAGGGTGTCATTGACATGTTAACGCAAACGAATACCATAGATCCAGTACATGATTCTAGACCTCCCAGTGATGGAATTTTTTGCCGGTATTTTTTTCGAGAAAAAAAAATATAATAAAGAGGTAAAGTTTGTTTTTTTGTTAGTTTGTTTTTTTGTTTGTAGGAGGTAATCTCTCGAACTACTGGTCCGATTGGAGAAATTTTAGCAACAATAGAAAGCTGCTTTACTACTGAGTGACATAGGCTATATTTTATGTACGCGGGCGAAGCCGCTGACAAAAGCTAGTTTTCAATACTTGTAATATTATATCGATGCCTCGATGTATCGAAACAATAAATATCGATACACAGAAAAAAATATATCGTAATATCGATGTATCGATATATTTTCGACAAGCCTAAAGACCTCAATACTATGAACGACGATTCTAAGAAACCTGTCTTATTCACCCGATTATACTATACTTACTACTCAAACCAATATATACTTTAAAACCTTGCAATAAGAATCATAACAACTGCAAATTCAATTAGGTAAATCGTTTAAGTTGCGTTACAACCAAAATTACTGGAGTGCACAAGTCAGATAATAATAGACTTTATATCAACGTAGTAGAGGTTATAGTGTACGTAAAGTTAATGTGGTTGAGTCACATCCGTATCAATTTGCTTGAACGAAACCAGATGGTAGTGCTGCCAGACTTGAGGATTTTTTCCTGTTTCTGTGGGAAATTAGTTTAAATGTTAAGGTCGTTTAGATATTTTAATGTAACATTTTGTCAGTAGTATTACGTGATAAAATGTTATAAAATAGTCTTTAGTGATAAATTTGTATCTCTTTATGTACACTTTGACATCACAACCAGAGCAGAATATCTAAACTGGCTACACAGTTTTAACACAATAAAAAACTAACATTTCTAATACACCTAAATAATAATCATTTATTTGCTTGAAACATGGTGGTACAGATCATAAAACACAATAGGTACATGGTTCTACATGTTCCGCCTTATTATGAGATGCAAATTTTAATTCAGACAAGTATTTTTTAAATTAAACATTAAATTTCAAAAAAAAAAAAAATCTAATCATCAACAAAATAATTTATCAGTCACTGATATTTTTCTATCATCAATATTTTATTTATTTATCGTTATTGAAAATACGCTATAAATATAATAAAAACGGTTTTATTAGAAATGATTGATATAGCGTGCTAAATAATAGCCTTGCTATCTCATAGGACTACATCTAAGCAGAACCTCCTTTCATCAGACAAAATAATTGACACATATATTATAATACTTGTCATTTCACATGTTGGATGACAATTTCATAACATCCTAGTCTTTCCACGATCATCTATAACCTTTCGAACACCCTTATTATAGATATAATAGAAAAACAATAAGTGTGCGAACGCCGGTGTTCGCTCAGGGCTAAAGATTTAAGATTTCTATAAACACTTTTAACATTTTTTGTAAAAACCAAAATACCTTTTCCCACCAAAACCACAAATATTTGGCAAAACCATAGAATTACCCAAATTTATAATCTGTGGTCCGACCAAATTTAAATTTTAGGACGACAACACCGAGCCCAACGATATTACTAGTAGTTTGTGACGTAGTGTCACGTAGTAACCTCTTGTGTTGTGTTCACTCGCATTTTAATAATAAAAACAAACTTTTTACGTTTAATTTACAAAAGAAACTATGTGATCGTGTTACAAAATGATATTATAAGTGTTTTAGTGTAATTTTTAGGTTATCGGCAGCTAAAAGTGTATTATTTCGTCATTTCATTGGGATTGCTACGCTTCGAGGCGCTAAAGGTACTTGTGATACTTTTGTTCAGTCGTGTTATTTTTTTACTTCTAAACTTTAATCTCGAGTTTATTAATCGTTTTTACTGATTAATTCTTGGAAACACAAGTTGTTTTGTTAATATAAATAATATAGGAGGTAGATTCAATTTTTATACTAGGTACATTCATCTCGATGGATTTGGCGAGTTGTTGGTTCGGCCATGGCCATAGTGTCCGAATTAGCACATTTTTTTTTTCCAATTTTTATTAATTTACGATTCGGACACACTGTTTACTACAGTCAAATACAGTAGTAAAGTTTTTAAGATATTAGTTGAGAGAACAAATAGCATAATAGTATGCGGCCGATAAGTTGACCTAAAATGGTCTCTCATCAGCCCCCCGCTGTACTGCACTTCAATTGAGACCCAACAATCTGTTACTGTGCATTGAAGGTCGATCGCCATCTTGGTTCAACTTATACGCCGTGTAATGGCCCAAAACTGTTTTTGTTCTTGGGTGTTATTTTTTTAATTCTAAACTTTAATCTCATTAGATTAATAATCGTTTTTACTAATTAATTCTTGGAAAAACAGTTTGATTTGTTAATATAAATCATATAGGAGGTAGATTCACTTTGTACAAGTACATTCATCTCGATGGATTTAGCGAGTTGTTGGTTCGGCCATAGTGTCCGAATTAGCACTTTTTTTCATTTACGATTCGGACACACTGTTTCGTACAGTCAAATGTAATATAAAAAGTTTTTAAAATGTAACCTGAGAGAAAAAATAGCATTATAGTACGCGGCCGATAAGTTGACCTAAAATGGTCTCAGCTCCCCGCTGTACTGCACTTTAATTGAGACCCAACAGTCTGTTATTGAACAACAACATTGCAACGCATTGAACTGAATTGGTCGACCGCCATCTTGGTTCAACTTATACGCCGTTTAATTTTCCAAAACTGTTTTTGTTCTTGCGTGTTATTTTTTTACTTTTGGAAACACAAGTTGTTTTGTTAATGTAAATCATATAGGAAGTAGATTCACTTTTTATAGTACATTCACCTTGATGGATTTAGCGAGTTGTTGGTTCGGCCATAGTGTTCAAATTAGCACTTTTTTTCGTTTACGATTCGGACACACTGTTTCGTGCAGTCAAATACACTATAAAAAGTTTTCAAGATATAACTTGAGAGGAAAAATGGCATTACAGTACGCGGCCGATAAGTTGACCTAAAATGGTCGTCTTATGCTATGGTTATGCACAGCCCCGCCCGCTGTACCGCACTTTGAGTCTCGAAAATCTGTTACTGCCCATTGAAGGTCGATCGCCATCTTGGTTCAACTTATACGCCGTTTAATTTTCCAACTCTATTTTAGGGTGCATTTATGGCGGCAAGTTTGGTTAATCAAATTCTTATACATATTATATTTAAAACTCTTTTTTCATGACTGTTTAGGTACTTACCTACCTACTAAAAAAAAATATTGATCCTACTTAACTTCGTCATGTCGATTTCTCCATACAAACTTCCAACCCCCTTTTACCCCCTTAGGGGTTTTTTTTTTATGGTATGTGAAAATCATCCAATGACGAAACCCGCTCTTGGGCGGAGCGGGAGACCAGTGTCAGACTCTTACTGACTAAAAAACCTACCCCGTACCTTCCTTGCCTTATTCCTGGAGTCGAGGTAACAGTTTGCACCACCCTCTAGGCTCCAGGAGGCTTCGAACCTGAAGGGCCCCTGCACCCCCTTAGGGGTGGATTTTCGTAAAATTCGTTCTCAGCGGATGTCTACACCCTTTAAGGAACCTACCTGCCAAATCTTAAGTTTCTAGGTGTTATAGTTACTGAGATTTCTTGATTTATCCGTGAGTAGTTATTTCGCTTTTATTTTTTATAATATAGGTATAATAATTATATTCTACAACTATCACACCACGTCGTCTAGTCTCAAGCTAAGCAGAGCTTGTGTTATGAGTACTAGACAACTGATAAACATACTTATATATTTCTAAATATTATAGATAATTACACCCAGACACAGAACAAATGATTGAGAACTCATCACACAAACATTTGTCCTGGGTGGGAATCACACCCACGACCTCCGGTACAGCAGTCAGGGCCATTTACCACTAGACCAACAGGCCAGTCAAAGTATTAAATAAAATAATAATATGTCAATTCGGACACTGTTTCCGACTCGTCCGCAACTCGATTTAGATACTGTAGTTTTCGAGGATGCTCTGTTTTTAGATGAAATAAAAATGGATTACGAGGAACAAGAATTAATATCTATCTTCTATCTATATATGTATATAAAAGGAGAAACTGACTGACTGACATATCAACGCACGGCTGAAACTACTGGGACTAGGAGCATGAAATTTTGCAGAGGACTTGCTTTTATGACGTAGGCGAACACTAAGAAAGGATTGCCAAAAGTCACCCTCTAAAGGGATGAAACGCGTATCCAAAGTTTGTGCGAAAACTTATTTCCACGCGGGCGAAGCCGCTGGCAGAAAGCTAGTATTTAATAAAATATGTCAATTCGGACACTGTGTCTGACTCATCCGCAACTCGATTTAGTTAGTGTTGTTTTTGAGGATGCTGCTCTATTTTTGGACGAAATAAAAATGGATTACGGGGAACAAGAATGAATATCGTATAATAAACTTGTTTACTTTGGCTGATGAGTCATGATTCCAGCAGTCTGATTGGTCGAATTTTAACTATTGCATTCATCATCATCATCAGCCTTCTTAATGTTCCCACTGCTGGGACATAGGCCTCCTCTCTAGTAGAGGTAATGGGCCATAATCCACCACGCGGGCCCAGTGCGGGTTGGTGGATGTCACATGTCTTCGAATGTTTGGTTCTAGGACATGCCGGTTTCCTCACGATATTTTCCTTCACCGTTTAGTAAAGTAATGCGCTTGTCTGGGCCTGAACCCGCTACCAACAACTCGTAAGTCAGAGCCGTTACCACTCGGCCACCACTGCTCATTCAAAAGTTTAAAGCCGATGAATTGTTAAGTTGCTTTTTCTTTGTCTACCTGAAAAAATACGATATGGAAGACATAAGTACCTCCACATACTTTATTATACAACCGCCGCGTAACATAAAAAATCTGTCGCTTCGCGGAAAACGGGACACCAGATCTGCGCCAAGATCCGACGGCCGTACTGTACAGTCCATAACAAAAAAACCAAACGAGCATTTTTAGAAACACGAGAAAAGATCTTGGCAAAGAAGTACGTATTTTTAGTATGTAAGTGCAGACAGCCTAAAGTTCTAGATTCTAGCCGTGTAATAGCTAAATACATGAATGTCACAACAATTATATTGGCAACGTCCTGTCTGCTAATTGTGTAATTTCGTTAGCGTGGTGAGACGGAAGGTCGGGTTTATGAGGCTCAAAGAGTATGACTGAGAGAGATGTTCCGTCTCTCTCACTCAGGTTCATGGAGTATGAATGAACGATATAGTATGAGTGGTTGATAGTGAGAGAGAGGGAAGACCATCTAGTAGTCTGGGAACTAATTTTTTTTTCCCACAACTATCACAAAATGTCGTCTAGTCCCAAGCTAAGCAGAGCTTGTGTTATGGGTACTGGACAACTGATAAACATATTTATATATTTCTAAATACATACATATTATAGATAAATTACACCCAGACACAGAACAAATGATCGTGAATGACACGCGTTTCATCCCTTTAGGGGGTGAGTTTTGGAAAACCCTTTCTTAGTGTTCACCTACGTCACGGTTGGGATTTCTGGGATAAAAAGTAGCCTATGTCCTATTCCGGAGTGTATCCTATGCCTGTGCCAAATTTCATCCAGATCCGTCCAGCCGTTTTGGCGTGATTGAGTAACAAACATCCAAACATCGTAACTTTCGCATTTATAATATTAGTAACATATTATTATAAATCTATATTAATATAGATTTCCGTGTCTGTGCGTTGACGTGGCGGATGGTTCAATTTATTTGCCGCGTTATGTATCTGAGTGAGTTTCGCTTCTCAAATAGGCATATTTTATAGATCGTCTATTTGGACGCATCGCAGCCACAAAGTAGATTAGGTACAGTAGTCCATCTCATGTATCATGTACTTTTTATGTTTAAAAGAAAAAATATTTTCTTTCTTATTTTCATTGCTAGGAACTATTCACCTTTTTCTTCCGTTTACCATTACTCCGACCCATCACACAGTAACCCAAAAATAAAGAAAATTAAAGAACTGGATTCTGATTAAACCTTTTTTCTTTCACGATTCGTAAAAAATAAATAAATAAAATGTTTATTTCTTCGATTTGACAGTTCGACGTGACGTCACAACATGGCTACCGACATAGTATAAAGAGAAGGGCAGTAGGCTATCTCCGGCCCAATCCGCGATATAATTGCCTACTGTCTTAGGGTTGTCACTTTTAGCAAAATTTTAATTCAGTGCCTATAAATTGACAAGGGTCGGGAAGTTGTATTTTTTACTTATATAATAAAAATAAAAAACTGGTATAAAAAAATACGTTTTTTTTTGCGATATAACCAGCCGTATATGTTTTATTCGTTAACTTAAAAGTTTCGTTTTTTCACAGCTTGAAGGGACTATGGTTTTAATTTCAACTAGATACATCACGTATTCTCGAGATAAAGGGTCTTAACAGACATACATACAGATAGACGAAGGGACAACGAACTGATCCTATCTGAATAAAATAAATAAATAAGGGTTCCGTTTTTTCCTTTTGAGGCACGGAACCTTAAAAATGAATAAAGTGACTAAAATATGATAATTAAAAGAAACACTAAAACAATATTAAAAACTAACGCCTATCTCTTAGACTATAATCGAATTTATTGTTATGATTCGAACTTTGCTTTATATGTATATCTGATTTACAATTAGTCAATTGTTTATTTTGAATTACGATTTTTTAACTGTAAGTAGGTGAGAAACTAAAGTAACTGAGAAATCGGCATAACCAAACGTAAACAAAGCAATAGCAGCAAATTAATTGACGGATCAGAAGTAGAAATTAAGCCTACCTACCTGCTTCCTCTGTGTGATAGAAAACTAATACAACAAAAAATAAGTAGGTATCTCAAAATCAAGTAAAAATTATATGCTAGAATGAGTGACTAGCTTACCTTTTTTGTTCAATAGGTAATCTGAATAGACAATTCGAGAATGGATGAATTGTTAAGACACCCAAACACACAGCAATACGTTCTCCTGCGATTATCAGACATTTTGTTTTGATTTAGCGGTGCCGAAAAACAGTGACGCGCGAAACTCGTATAGTGTTAGCCCCGACTGGCGCACTGAGAAACGGGTCGTGATTTTGTTACAGTGTGCGTGCGTCGACGCGTAGATACTATGGCGCACACATACAAGCCGCGCGGGGTACGTTTGTATGAAGATAACCTACTTCCCTTCTCTTTATACTATGCTACCGATCCTATTCTCATTTTGAACGGGTTGTACTTGAAAACTTGTACAAAAATAAATGGTTTAAACAAACAAATGCTATTTGCGGTTATTATTGCTGTTAAAAACTGTTATTGGCATATTTTTTTTTTTAAACCATTATTTTTGTACGACTTTTCAAACGCAAAAATTCGCAGCACCTAACGTCAGACTCGCCAAGATCCGTCATTCGTACTGTAGTTTGACTTCTGTTCTTATCTCTGTTGTATGACATAGCTTCGCTAAACACGTGCCTCGTCACGCTACAAGCACTTTCAAGCTATAAAACATACAACATTGCTTACTAATTGCTATGCTGTGGTCACCCATCCGTTTAGCTTGCCACCATCTATGTTTCACTACTAGCTTTTGCCCGCGGCTTCGCCCGCGTAGTATTGGCGTTGGGGTTTCCGTGATAAAAAGCAGCCTATGTCCTATTCCGGAGTGTATTCTAAGCCTGTGCCAAATTTCATCCAGATCCGTACAGCTGTTTTGGCGTTATTGAGTAACAAACATCCAAACATCTTAACTTTCGCATTTATAATATTAGTAAGATACAGCGCACTGTTCCCGCGCGCCTCAAGGAGTTGTCAGCAAACTGTCGGGCCGAGGGTTGGTGCGAAAGCGTTACACCGGGGCTCTGGGAATAAGGCAAGGAAGGCACGGGGTAGGTTGTTTAGTCAGTAAGAGCACAGATTACTAAATAGTTACTACGTAAGAGTCTGATACTGTTTCTCATTCGATAGATTCTCATTCTGATACATTTTCGTCATTAGGTGATTTTTCCTACCATAAAAAAATCTATGATTTAAGTACTAACTGATAAGACATGTCGGTCCAATAAAGGTGCCATAGAGGAAAATAATGTGACAATGTCAAATGCTATCATTACATAGTATAAAACAAAGTCGCTTTGTTCCTATGTATGCTTTAAATCTTTAAAACTATGCAACGGATTTTGATGCGGATTTTTTAAATAGTGATTCAAGAGGAAGGTCTATGTGTATAATATATGCATAGTATATTCAATATCAGTACCCGTGCGAAGCTGGGGCGGGTCGCTAGTACATAATAAATAATATCTCACTTGGACAAAGGAAACTGTGTTCTGCCTAGTATTTATAGTGCAATACAGTAATATAGTTTACTAGCTTTTGTCAGCGGCTTCGCCCGCGAACATAAAATATAGCCTATGTCACTCAGTAGTAAAGCAGCTTTCTATTGTTGCTAAATTTTTTCCAATCGGATCAGTAGTTCCAGAGATTACCCCCTACAAACAAAAAAACAAACTTTACCTCTTTATTATATTAGTGTAGATACATAGCCGACATTTTTTTATTTGCGTGTCTACTTTGGGCAAAATAAACATTATTTCTTTTTTCTTTTCTTAACTAACACGAGCTCCCTATAACTAAATTTTGATACAAGTGCAGGAAGTTTGTCATTGCGACCGAGGCGAAATTCGCACGAGCCGTAAGCGAGTGTGTTATGGAGCCGAGGGCAACGGTGATAAGTTTGCACGAGTATCAAACGACATCTTTCATTTTATTTATTTTTTACACGTGTGAAGTGCGTCCAGCCTCAGGCAATGAGAGTAATGAAATTGCATAAGTGTAATTACACCAAGTTTAATGAAAAAAAAATTATATTCGTAATATCGAATTATTAGGAAAATAGTCTAGTTTAATGTATATTTTTATCAAAATATGATGACTAGCCGTTTAGACGTGATGTTGGATTTAAAATAGATGGATTAGATGGAAAGAATAAAAAATAGTACGCTGGCTGTGCACTGTTTTCGTGAAGACCGGAATTTTATTTTAATTGCTATAAACTATTACTTGACTGCGATTCCACCTGATGATAGTAAGCAGTGATGCAATCCCTCGATGTATGCGGTATAAACGACGAGGCAAAACGCTTAGTCCGGACCGTAGATGTCTTTTGTTTTGATATTTGCCGTACGCCGGTCGCCGGGATGTCCGATGGTAAAATTGAGATTATTATTGTCGGATTATATTATAGTGTGCAGATGCGTTTTGACATATCAATGTAATGGTTATGTACGAAGCGACTGTCAATTGTTATTTGACCTTTGGAATACAATTATCGTAGAGTTTCGATGTTCTATAATGCTTGACTTGTGTATCGATTGTAATTCGGGGTCATATGTAATTACAGTACGGTCGTCGGATCTTGGCGAGTCAGGCTCTACGAATTTTAGCGCTTGATAACTCGTAAAAAAAATTGTTTAAGCAAATAAATCCCTGTCAGTCTAGTAGTTAGTGACCCTGGCTGCTATGCGGGAGGTCGTGGGTCCGATTCTCACCCAGGACAAATGTTTGTGTGATGAGCACGATCATTTGTTCTGTGTCTGGGTGTAATTTATCCATAATATGTATGTATTTAGAAATATATAAGTATGTTTATCAGTTGTCTAGTACTCATAACACAAGCTCTGCTTAGCTTGGGTCTAGATGGCGTTGTGTGATAGTTGTGGACATTTATATATTATTATGACGACTTAAAGCGTACGTACACAAGATGGATGGACTGTGTGACGAGTTATGTGAAAGAAAAGGGAGTTAGTGATAGCTGAAGGGTCGAAGCCAACTGGGGCCAAGGGTTCGTGTCTGAAAGGAAGGTTCTAGCCCTGGTATAGACCCTCCTGGAGACTAGGGTGGTGCAAACTGTTACCTTGACTCCAGGAATAAGGCAAGGAAGGTACGGGGTAGGTTTTTTAGTCAGTAAAAGTCTGACACTGGTCTCCCGCTCCGCCCAAGAGCGGGTTCTCGTCATTGGATGATTTTCACCTACCATAAAAAAAAAATAGCCCTGGTATAGATGGCGATGTAGGAATGTGGTAGGTTGTTTAGTCAGTAAGAGTCTGACACTGATTCGCGCTCCGCCCAAGGGCGGGATTCGTCATTGGCTGATTTTTACCTACCATAAAAAAAAAGTTAGTGATAGTTGTCAGAAATGTATAACTTACTAGCTTTTGCCCGCGGCTTCGCCCGCGTGGTATTTGGTTTGGGGTTGGGGTTTTCGGGATAAAAAGTAACCTATGTCCTATTCCGGAGTGTATCCTATGCCTGTGCCAAATTTCATCCAGATCCGTCCAGCCGTTTTGGCGTGATTGAGTAACAAACATCCAAACATCGTAACTTTCGCATTTATAATATTAATAAGATAAGATTATCTCTAAACATTTTAATACCATAGAAATCTAAATAAATGATTTTATTGGCAATTATTGTTTTAAAACTTTTATTTGTGTACGAGTTTTCAAGCGCAAAATTCGCAGAGTCTTCAGACTCGCCAAGATTCGACTCGTACAAGTTTTTTTTTAACCGACTTCGAAAAGTAGGTCACCGATGTCTTAGTCTATTGTGGATCGATTTTGATATTGTTTGTTTTAATTGAAAGATTAAATTGCCGAATTGATTCTATAGAAATATTGTTTTCATCTGGTAACGAACTTTAAAGATAATAGAACTAATAACATAGCAGAGCTATCGCATGTCGTAACAAGTAAAATTACTTTGTTTATTATCTACAAGCGACCCGCCCCAGCTTCGCACGGGTACTGATATTGAATATATTATGCAAGTATTATACACATAAACCTTCCTCTTGAATCATTCTATCTATTAAAACACACAACAAAATCCGTTGCGTAGTTTTAAAGATTTAAGCATACATAGGGAGGAAGCAACTTTGTTTTATACTAAATGTTTTCTTTGCCAAAATAGGTGAAAAACTAGCAAAGAACATAAAGAGCACACAAACAGTAGCTACTACGGGAAACCTTACTAACGGGACGCAATCTATGGTAATGCTTCCAACAGACGAGGAAGAGATAACCAGAATATTAATGTCGCTCCGCAATAACTGTGCTGTGGGATGGGACGGAATATCTGGTGACCTCTTGAAAAAGCACGCAGCTTTGATTGTGCCTCCGTTAACGTACATCTGTAACCTTGCTATTTCCACAGGTAAATTTCCTAACGTGTTCAAAAAAGCCATAATTCACCCGATCTGCAAGGGTGGGGACGGGAGCCGTGTCGATAACTATAGACCCATCTCTGTGTTAACTGCTTTTTCCAAAATACTGGAGCGCGTAATGAACAGCAGACTTGTAAGTTACTTGGAAAAAAATAACCTTATTGCTAAAACACAATTTGGGTTTCGCTCAGGGAAATCTACTTCTGACGCAGTCCATGAGTTAACCGACTATGTAGTCAAGAACATGGATAATGGGGATAAGGTTATGGCCATATTTCTGGATCTTGCCAAAGCCTTCGACACGGTTTCTGTTCCAATTCTTGTACGTAAAATGGAGGGCATGGGAATCAGAGGACTTCCACTGGAACTCTTTAAAGACTATCTGAGTGGGCGTACCCAGAGAGTAAAGATAGACGAGTTCATCAGTGACGAACAAATAAATAATAATTACGGCACGCCCCAAGGTAGTGTACTTGGACCGTCACTCTTCCTTATTTATATCAACGACCTGGGTACGCTCACTATCCCCAATGGAAAAGTTAATAGCTTTGCGGATGACACTGCCCTCTTGTTCAGCGCGAGCTCTTGGGAAAAAGTCTATGAGTTTGCACAGCAAGGCTTTAATTCGGCATCCCTTTGGTTACGCGACAATCTGTTAACTCTCAATACAACCAAGACTAATTACATAACGTTTTGCATTAAAAACGATGACTCCTCTCGAACTCAGACTGACACACATATTGTAGCTCACACTTGCGTAAATCCACTCACCCGTAATTGTAACTGTGAACCACTTACAAAGGTTGAGAAAGTAAAATACTTGGGAATAACAATTGACAGAAACCTAAGATTCCAGGACCACATAACCACTCTTAGTGGCAGATTGCGAAAACTAATCTACGTGTTCAAAACACTGCGACATGTAGTCGATAAAAGCATTATGAAAATGGTTTACTATTCTCTTGCACAATCTATTATAAGCTACTGCATCACCTCTTGGGGTGGAGCTTCAAAAACCACCCTTATAGAAATTGAAAGAGCACAAAGGAGCATACTTAAAGTATCGCATTTTCGACCTTATCGCTATCCCACAGAACAGCTATACAAAGACACTCAAGTTCTAACAGTACGGCAAATGTTTATACTGCACACTTTGTTAAAAAAACATACTTGTTTGAATTATAATCCGGCGCTGATCGGGGAGAAACGGCGATATGACCCAGTGGAGCGTTATGAACTACGATATAAAACTGCTTTCGCAAAACGTTTTTTCTGCTATCTAGGTGGCTACTTATACAATAAAACTAATAAGGTGGTACATGTCTTTAATCTCACAAAGAATGAATGCAAGAAGAGGTTAACAAATTGGCTACTAAACTTAAACTATACTGACACTGAAAACTTTATAAAATCCTAATGACATAATCACACACACGCACGCTCACACACTCAATACACACACACATGCTCACACACCCATACTCACACACCCATACGCCCATGCATATTCACCCTTACTAACACCTACTAACAATTGTGTCTAGACATAAAAAAAAAAAAAAATATATATATATATATAATTATGTAAACATAGCCTTAGATTGCCACGTATCACGCGCATCACTCTCTCTGTGCGCTTAGCACATAAGTTTTATATAAAATGTAAAGGGGTGGGATCCTGGTGTCCTGAAACACAGGCCTCGAGCCTAGCTTAGGCACCAGTCTCCCACAATATAATTATACTTGATTACCTATTGTTCATTTGTGAAATTATGTAATGTATATTGTGGTGAGAAATAAAGTCATTATTATTATTTTCTTTATTGATCTTTATACATATTAGCTATATTTTTAAATATTTTCTTAAAAAATTAAACAAAAAAAAAAAAAAACATTTAAAAATATAAAAAATAGTAGCCCACCGGCATCGGGAACAGGGTCCAAGCTACCGGTGGTCAGGGCTCCTGAGAGAGGAACCTCCGGACAATACGCGCCGTGTCAAGGAGTACTGCCTTCTGAATCAGGCCCTTGATCCAGCTGCCTAACGAGAGCCTCCTCAGATGTTGGTCGAGGCTCTTGGCTATTAAGCCATTGGCCGTCACAACTATCGGCACAATGACTGCTGTGTCCACTTCCCACATGTCAACAACCTCGCGAGCCAAGTCAAGATATTTAGTTTGTTTATCTTTCTCAGCCTTCACGAGGTTCTCATCATGAGGGACCGCTATATCAACAATCATTGTGCGACGCTCCAGACGATCTATCACCACTATGTCAGGCTTATTGGCAACAATAGTCCTGTCAGTGATGATAGATCGGTCCCAATACAATGTGATATGGCCATTGTCGAGAACTGGGTCGGGCACATACTTATAGTACGGTACTTCTGATTCCACAAGGTTGTATTTAAGAGCAAGTTGCTGGTGGATAATCCTGGCTACAAGGTTGTGTCTATGCAAATAATCTCCGTTAGCCAGATGAGAACATCCAGAAATAATGTGTCGGATTGATTCTCCGGGCCGGTGGCATGCCCGACAGATGTCAACCGTACCGTCCTTCACAATGTATTTCCGGTAGTTGTTCGTCATCATAACTTCGTCCATTATCGCAAAGACAAAACCTTCGGTTTCCCCGAAAAGGTCACCAAAACGCAGCCAGGATACGGACGCTAAAAAGTCTACATCGGGCCCATGTAAGGCCCGGTAAAAACGCCCGTGAAGCTCCTTGCTCTGCCATACTTCCCTACGGTCATTAGTATCCAGTACCACAGGTTTGCGCCAGTTCTCGTTAGCCAAGGAGAGCGGAGTGAGGCCCTTGTCCACCGCTACCACATCACGATGCATACCCACGTCGGTTTCTAGGAAATATTCCCGGAGACTGCATACCTCGCGGTTGTGCAGGGTCTTAGCATTTAAGAAGCCACGACCCCCACACTTCCGCGGGATATACAGTCTCATCACCGATGATCGTGGGTGATGCATCCGATTTGCGGTAAGCAGCGTGCGGACCCTCCTATCCAAGGCGTCAAGTTCTGTCTGAGTCCATTTGAGTATGCCGAAAGAGTACATCAACACCGGCATGACCCAGCCGTTGAAAGCGCGCACCTTGTTCCCGCCTGATAAAAGACTGTTGAGTACTTTGTTCAGGCGGCCGAAGAAACGTTCCCTCAACGACTGTTTCACGTCATCAGCATTGATGCCTAACGCTTCCGACATACCCAAATACTTATAGGTTTCGGTTGGAGAAAGGGATCTTAGGTTTATGGAATCCGTGAGTTGCGTACCCACGGATTCCACAACCTCCCCTCGCTTTACATGCATGACTGCACATTTGTCCACACCAAACTCCATCCTGATGGCACTACTGAAGGTTTCAGTGACTTTCAGTAGCTCCATCAGCTGCAGATTGTTGGGGGCAAATAGCTTCAAGTCATCCATGTAAAGGAGGTGAGATATAACCTGACCACCTCTCTTCAACCTGTAGCCTAGACCTGAATTCTCCAGCAGTGTGCTTAGAGGATTCAGGGCTAGACAAAACCACAGTGGACTCAGACTGTCGCCTTGGAATATGCCACGCTCAATCCTTATTGGTTCGCTGTTCTCCAAAATCTGTCGACATCCTGGATAGTGAAGGACTGTCCTCCATTGCCTCATACACGACATCAAGAAGGTGCGCAGAGTTGCATCAATTTTATACAGCTCTAGCACCCTCATGAGCCACGTATGAGGAACAGAGTCATAGGCCTTCTTATAATCTATCCAACATGCCGACAGATTCTTTCGAGAACGTCGAACCTGTTGGCTAATGGCCATATCGATGAGGAGCAGCTCCTTAGTACCGCGGGACCCGTTCCTACATCCATTCTGAGAGGCAGACATGATAGAATTTGTTTCAATATGACTATTGATTTTAGCTCTCAGAATAGATGTAAGAACTTTATAGACCGTCGGTAAACAAGTGATCGGTCTATAATTTTTAGGTTCCGCAGTACTTCCGGATTTGTGGAGCAGGTGGGTTATTCCTGTCGTTAGGAACTGGGGTAGCGACCCTGACTCTAAGGCAGACTGGAACTGAGATGCCAAGCGAGCATGCGACCCTTTGAACCATTTTACCCAGAAATTGTGCAGCCCGTCCGGCCCTGGAGATTTCCAATTAGGCAACGGACGGACTGCACGGGCAACATCTTGGGGGCTGATGGTAATTGCCCCCATTTCTGGTAAACGATCGCATGCACACTCAACCTCTCGAATCCAGTCACCCTCGATGTGACTAACAGGCGCCGACCAGATGCTGCGCCAAAATGAACTCATGGCGTCATCATCCGGCAGGCGAGTATCAGTCTCATCTTGGTCGGGTCGCTCCCAAGTCCTATAGACCCACCTTTCGTTGCTTCGGAATGAGCGATTCTGAGAATACCGCTCCACACGCCGCTTGTACCGGCGTATACGGTTTGCCCATGCGCAGATCCTCTGCTTCAGGAAGTCGATACGCTCTGTGACGCGGGGCAGATAATCTCGAGGATTAATATCAATCCCCGTGAACGCCCGCCTCACAAAGCGCATCACCCTAGGGCGAGTGTTGCCCTCCCTGAAGCAGATAAGCTTGCCGATGAGTACTCTAGCCTCTCCAATCCGACGCTCTATCCTGCACTGCCAAGCTGGCACAGCTGGTCGTGTAGCCCTATCACAATTTGGAAATTTAACGTGAGCTACACGACATGCCGCTACAGCCGCACAGTACAAGATAGAGTGGGTATCAGTGAGGTCATCGCTGCTATCAAAAAAATTTGATAGCTGCGAATCTAGAGCACACACCAGCGCCCTATTTCTCTTGTGCATGGGCAAACGAGGTAAACGAGGTCTAAGCTCCGGCGGCGTGGAGCGGTACTCCCGAAATGCTTCCTCCAAAGCACTCCTCAATCGTTCATTGCATTGGGTACTCACAGATATAGCTGCGTCATCATCAGCATCACCAACGTGATCGGGTCGCGGTGAAACACTTGGTTGAAGTTGCACCGCGGCCGGTGGTGTAGCGGGTGAGACACGGCTACTCTGTGATTCCATGCGCAATCTATCAAGCACGGCGTCGTCCAACATATGATTACGCTGGATGACCCGCACCTGATCCGACAGTCGTTGGGCTGAAACGTTGACAGCTGGCTCAAGCACCTGAAACAGAGAGATTATTATTATTATACTATGTAACTGTATTGATGTAGTAGACTGACTAAAGGGAGGTAAGAACCGGAATTTAATCAAAATACATAATAACTAGCTTTCTGCCAGCGGCTTTGCCCGCGTGAAAATAGGGTTTCGCACAAAATTTGGACACGCGTTTCATCCCTTTAGGGGGTGAATTTTGGAAAATCCTTTCTTAGTGTTCGCCTACATCATAAAAGCAAGCCCTGTGCAAAATTTCACGCTCCTAGTCCCAGTAGTTTCGGCTGTGCATTGATATATCAGTCAAGTCAGTTTCTCCTTTTATATACGTTGGTACATATATAGATAATTACTAGCTTTTGCCCGCGGCTTCGCTCCCGGCAACAGATTATTCTACTCTACTCTACCCAACTATAACCTATTTTTTTTTTTTCATAAGAACCTTCTCCTGACAATAACAAACACAACAAAAAAAGAATTAGCGAAATCTGTTCAGCCATTCTCGAGTTTTGCGCTTACCAACACATTTTGCGATTCATTTTTATATATAAGATATTATTAATTTTCATCATGGAACCCAATGGCGGAAGGTATTTTGACAAAAATGAAATAGAAAAACGTTACAAAAAGTGTAAAATTAATTTTGGGATTTTGTGATAACCGCGATACAGATATAGGAAGAAAATTTCTGAAAACAGTAAAGTGGTTACGTTATGAAAAAAATTCTCTACTAACATCCAGACAGTCTATATTTTCCTCAAACATTTATCTTGAAAAATCTATCTTTACCAACTAGATGAAAATATGTCTGCGTTGTGTTTAGCGCTTCAATAGATACCATCTGCTGTTACCAATTCCGAGAATCGAACCCAGACGCCGATGAGTCAAGGCTGCGCATTCAACCGCTTAACGAGTGAGGTGATTCGAACAAGAGATACTTTGTCTTTCTCGAGCATTGGTTAAATAATTGCTAAACCTCTTTTTAAAATAAACTAAAATAAGTTTTCAATTAAAATATATTTTTTTCTTAGTAAGCTTTTATAGCGCGGTATATACCATTACTAGCGACCCGCCCCAGCTTGGCACGGGTACTGATATTGAATATATTACGCATGTATTATACACATAAACCTTCCTCTTGAATCACTCTATCTAATAAAAAAAACCGCATCAAAATCCGTTGCGTAGTTTTGAAGATTTAAGCATACATAGGGACAGATGACTTTGTTTTATACTATGTAATGATCAATCAATCAATCATTTATTTATTTATAAACATAGGTTATTTACACAGGATCTTAAATATTAAATAGTGCGCTATGTTTTGTCAATTGACATACAAATTATTTTTTAAGAGAATTAGTATAAAAATATAAATTCATTACATTAAATTATTACGAAGCAAGTACAATTTCAATATTTATAATTATTTAATGTCAAAATGTATTATGTCAATTAATATTAAAAGTAAAATAAGTTAAAAAAAAATGCTATTAAAAATGTCAATAAGTAAAAAATGTCCAATAAATATAAAATGTCAATTATGAGTAAAAATAGGTCAATTATTATCAATAATAAAAACCGGCCAAGTGCGAGTCGGGCTCGCGCACAAAGGGTTCCGTAGCAGCAAATATAATAAACTTATTATGTCAATTTATACACCTGGTGAATGGAGCCTAAACTCTCCCGATATTTTGCCTTGTACTTATAGGTTCAGCCATCGTTTTCAGTGTAAGCACAATAACTTAACCAAAATTACAGTTAAATCAACCTATCTCAAAAACTATAAGAGATACTTTGATCAAACCAAAAATCGTTGAAAGAGTTAATTAGCATGCATCACCTCTATTTTTTTTAGAATTTTATACCCCGTAGTTATAAAAATAGAGGGGGGGGGACATACTTTTTACGACTTTGAGAGCTGATATCTCAAAAACCGTTCACTTTAAGAAAAATGTTTTTTAGAAAACTTTATATCATTTTAAAAGACCTTTCCATTGATACCCCACACGGGTATGTACATCGAAAAAAAAATTTTCATCCCTCAGTTACATGTATGGGGGGCCCCACCCCCAATTCTTTTTTTTACTATTTAGTGTCATAATTTTGTAGCGGTTCATACAACACATATTCCCATCAAATTTCATCACTGTAGTACTTATAGTTTCCGAGTAAATCGGCTGTGACAGACGGACAGACGGACAGACGGACATGACGAAACTATAAGGGTTCCGTTTTTGCCATTTTGGCTACGGAACCCTAAAAAGATCAATTATAAGTTAAAATGTCACTATTTCAAAGTTACAGAGATACATCACTAAGAAATTCACCTAGAGTGTAATAACATTTTTCAAGAAGTAATTCATTAAGCGTTTTTTTAAACTTCTTGACTGGCATACATTTGATTTCATCGGGTATTTTATTGTATATTTGCGGTGCAATACCAAAGAAACTGATGATAATGTATTTGTATACCTTTCGACTATCGTAATTACAGACACAATTAAAAGACAATAGGTGTCCATACACCGGTGCCCACTTTTTTAATTGCAATAAACTAATGCTTGACTGCGATCCCACCTGACGGTAAGCAGAGATGTAACCGTTGATGGTGAAGCCGGAGGCGCATTAGGTTATTACGCACAAGCATATTCATTCTAGCCTTGAAGATACCCAAATTATTATTGGATGATTGATAACAGATTTTCGCGTCTTTATCAAATTAGGGGTGGGGTCGACAATGGCAACGAACGCCATTTTGTTTCAACTTATTTGCCGTGCACGGCACTAGAAATTCTATAACAAATTTCTAGTCTCGATCGAAGTGCGGCTACGCGACCAGTGGTGGCCGAGTGGTAACGACCCCGATTTACAAGTAATAGGTCGCGGGTACAAACCCAACCAGGCGCATTACTTTGTGTAATTTATTTCATCACCACTTCTTTCAAAACGGTGAAGGAAAACATCGTGAGGAAACCGGCATGTCCTAGAACCAAACATTCGAAGACATGTGACATCCACCAACACGCACTGGGCCCGCGTGGTTTTTTTTTATGGTAGGTGAAAATCATCGAATGACGAAACCCGCCCTTGGGCAGAGCGGGAGACCAGTGTCAGACTCTTACTGACTAAAAAACGTACCCCGTACCTTCCTTGCCTTATTCCTAGAGTCGAGGTAACAGTTTTCACCACCCTAGGCTCCAGGAGGTTTCGAGCCTGAAGGGCCCTGGTGGATTACGACCCATTCCTTCTCCTAGAAAGGAGGTTGAGTCCCAGCTGTGGCAACATTACCTATAACCATAATGTAATAACACTTGCCATTTTAAGACTGATCAAATGCGATCCACATGCGATGTTTGTATCTTACAAACGTGTTAATTTTACCCGAGAAGTTGTTATTTACATACTGGTTATGTACCTATCAACTTGTAACCTCAAGATAACAACATCACATACATATATGTTTAGCTGTAATCCATATATAGCTATGTACTTGACTCGCCAGCTATAATAAGTCCAGGGTCCAACATTTAAAATTTTAAATCACATTCAGAATAATTTAATTATTACCAAAGTCTTTTTCATTTACGTATCATATAAGTCTTTAATCTTTTTTTTATGGTGGTTATAATGATCTAATGACGAATTCTGCTCTTGGGCGGACCGGTAAACAGTGTCAGACTCTTACTGACTAAACAACCTACCCCGTTCTTACGTCGCCAAATAACCAGGGCTAGAGCCTTCCCTTCAGACACGAACCCTTAGCCCCAGTTGGCTTCGACCCTTCTGCAAGGTCCCTACGGTTTGCTGACAACACCTTGAGGCGCGCGGGAACAGTGCGCGCCGTCGACGACTGGGCTTGGTCCGGACGGTTACCAGACGATTGGACGACGAGCTACCCATTGCTCGCCATCCACAAGCCCGATACCAAACTAGCTTATGTTAGTGGTCTAAACTCTAAGGGGCAGATATACATGGCGAAGAATGTGCAAGGAACTCCATGGACACTCTTTTTAAGGTTCCGTAGTCAACAAGGAATTCTTCTAGTTTGGCCAAGTCTGTCTGTCTGTCTGTCCGTCCGCGGATAATCTCAGCGACCGTTAGCACTAGAAAGCTGAAATTTGGTACCAATATGTTTATCAATCACGCCAACAAAGTGCTAAGATAAAAAGTGGAAAAACATATTTTAATAGGGAACCTCTCCACACGTCAAGAGGGAAGTATTTTTTTCTTTTGACGTGACAACGTCTTATAATTCGATGGAGCCGGCTGCACGCATGAAAAAACATGACTCATGCGGCGTTACCGTTACCTCGCTCTGAGGCGTTCCATTTAAGGTTTGAAGTGCAAGCGAGAGCACGCAACGAGCGACAAAGAGGCACAATCGGCCTCGTTCGGCAGTGTTCGACATCTGTTTCTATCCTACTTGAGTGAGCGATGCGTCCGCGTGGACAGCTGCTATACAATAAAATAAAATAATAGATTTACATGTTTTCGTCAAGTATGAAGTGCAGTGAAAAGTGAATGTGGTGTCAATTGTAAAACCATTACATCAGTATTTTCTTATGACGTTGTTACGTTCAACTATCGTTAGTAAACCGACTTTACAGACAACCGATTTTTTTTTTAGTGGGCTATTGGGTCCTGTTACATAGTGAGAAATTTGTGACGGACGGGAAACTACGGGACCCTACACTGAGCGTGGCCTGACACGCTCTTGGCCCGTTTTTTTTCTCAGGTGGAATGTATAGGAGGATCTAAATTGCGCGTACAGTCATACAATCTTGCGTAAAGTAAAATTGTTGTAAGTTCGTAATTCCCCACATACGGAGGTCATTTAAAAACATTTGACCTTTCGTATTATATACGTATATCAATACTTGGAGTTTCCCATTACCTTTCATTGATATTAAATAGTCTCTGTCGTTTCTTGCACGTTTTTTGGTGAAAAAAGTATTTTTGTAACGAAATAAGTTTTCGATGAAAATATTTTTTTTATAGCAAGTTTTTGCAGCGCGGTACTCACGTATATACTTTACTAGCTTTTGCCCGCGGCTTCGCCCGCGTGGTATTGGGCTTGTGGTTGGGGTTTCCGGGATAAAAAGTAGCCTATATATGCACTAGCTTCTGACGTTTTATAAGTGCCCGTAGGCCTATATGAAATAAAAACCATTTTGATTTTGATTTGATTTGACTATGTCCTATTCCGGAGTATGTCCTATGCCTGTGCCTGGTATTGGGGTCGGGGTTGGAGTTTCCGGGATAAAAAGTAGCCTATATCCTATTCCGGAGTGTATCCTATGCCTGTGCCAAATTTCATCCAGATCCGTCCAGCCGTTTTGGCGTGATTGAGTAACAGAGAGTTAGTAAGATTAAAACTCGTCAAGAAGAATCACACGAGTCCAAACTCGATGTGGTTGTGTCGTTTAATTATAGTGTTCCTAGGTGAAAATTAATAAAAAATTGTAAAATAAGTTTTTCTATGGTCGCAAAAATCATCTAATGATGAATCCCGCCCTTGGGCGGAGCGGTAAACAGTGCCAGACTCTGACTAAAACGACCCACCCCATTCCTTCTTAGTGTCTAAACACACTATGCCGAGGATACGCGACGGAAGTTCGGCATGATTACGCCTGCAATGCTATTTGAATTACTGGCGACACATTATGCCGAAATTACGTTGCGTTATAGCGTACAGCCGAACTTCAGTCGGGCGTAAGTTCAGCGGAAATTCGGCGGCAACGTATTCTGTAGAACACACATTATACGCGACCGAAGTTCGGTTCGATTGCCGACGAAGATCTCGAGAGGGGAGCAGCGGGAGGCAGGCATGCCCCCGCCCGCACCCCGCGTGTCCGCCCGTAGTGTTTATTTCGTCTCTGCCTGCGCACGAGATGCACGTGTTTTGTTATGTTTGCGTGTGAAATTGCGCAACTGAATTTCTGCTGCGTAAGTTCGGCACTTATGGTGTGTCATATCAGCCGAATACGTTGGTACGTAAAATCAGCCGCGGAACTTCGGTCGCGTACGTTCGGCATAGTGTGTTTAGACACTTAGCCTTCATACCAGGGTCGTAACTTTCAGAAGCCGGACCGGTGCCCCAGTAGTCTGGCTCTGCAGTTGGGCCTCTTCATTTGTTGACAACTTCTTTGGGCCTGGCCCAGACTGTTACCAGATGGTCGGACAGCGAGCTACCCATTGCTCGTCGTCCACAAGCCCGCAAGTCACTCACCAATTGCGACAGATTTCAGAGTTACGCGCTAAAGGCGAGTCACCTATCTCCTGCTTCCGGTTCCTGTAAGGAAGGTCCGACCCCGGTATGAGGGCTAAGAAGGAACAGGGTGGGTCGTTTAGTCAGTAAAAGTCTGACACTGTCTCCCGCTCCGCCCAAGGGTGGGATTCGTCATTAGATGATTTTATACACCATAAAAAAACCTATCTCCTGCTGTGTTTTTAATCTAAGCACACAAACTATAAATTCCAACACATGTTACGTTTTTATCAAAACATTCTCAGAGCACGCAACACATGGCTCAGCTCCATTACTCATCGCTCTGGAGATAAATATAAATCATATCTCAATTATTTATATAATACTAGCCTTCTGCCAGCGGCTTTGCCCGCGTGGTATTGGGGTTGGGTTAGGTTAGGTTCCGGAGTGTATCCTATGCCTGTGCCAAATTTCATCCAGATCCGTCCACCCGTTTTGGCGTGATTTAGTAACAAACATCCAAACATCGTAACTTTCGCATTTATAATATTAGTAAGATGTAACGCTTTTTCTATGATTCTGACCCCCCACTGAAATTTCTTACATTTTCTGACCCCCATTAAGAAAATTTGTCCATTACTGATCTAGACTCTATGTATGTATCTTTAGAAAAGGTAAAGAAACTGACTGACAAGCAAAGCGTGGAATTTCGCACAAGGTTTCCTTTTTATGACGTAGGCGAGTGCTCAGATGGGGCTTTTGGAAAATACAACATATGAGTGAGGATTTCGTTTGTATGCACAATCTTATTTCTAACTAGCTTTTGTCAGCGGCTTCGCCCGCGTACGTAAAATATAGCCTATGTCACTCAGTGGAAAAGCAGCTTTCTATTGTTGCTAAAATTTTTCCAATCGGACCAGTAGTTCCAGAGATTACCTCCTACAAACAAAAAAACAAACTTTACCTCTTTATTATATTAGTGTAGATGAGTATATTAGAGGAAGTCTAAAAGTGGCGCCAGTGAATGAAAAGTTGAAAGGAAATCGTTTGTCTTGGTATTTAAGTAATGTATTTATTTTTTACTAGCTTTTGTCAGCGGCTTCGCCCGCGTATATAAAATACTAGCTTCTGCCCGCGACTTCGTCCGCGGAAAATTTTGTGAGACAAAAGTTGTGATAGCTCGTTTAATATCCATGTTATATAAATAATTTATAGCCTATGTCACTCAGGAGTAAAGCAGCTTTCTATTATAGCTTCAATTTTTCCAATCGAACCATTAGTTCCAGAGATTACCCCCTACAAACAAAAAAACAAACTTTACCTCTTTATTATATTATATATATATAATATATAATATATAATATATAATATATAATATATAATATATAATATATATATATATATATATATATAAAATATAGCCTATGTCACTTAGGAATAAAGCAGCTTTCTATTGTTGCTAACATTTTTCCAATCGGACCAGTAGTTCCAGAGATTACCTCCTACAAACAAAAAAACAAACTTTACCTCTTTATTATATCAGTATAGATTTCTTTTGTCTAAACCTGCACACTGCATCGTTCCAGTGTCTTATGTCGACATCGCCACCGGCCCACGCTGAAAACCAGTGCTGTGGCCCATCGCAATGAGCGGTCGGCCATTTTGCGCGTATGTGGCGCATATCTCCCTTATGTAATTGATTATGTTTGTTAACTAACTTTAAGTTTGCGTCATTACGCGTAAATAATCTGTTTTTCTTTTTAATTCTGCTATTCGGAGCGGGGATAAATCCAACGAACTAAAAACCATGAAAATTGGTCAAGCCGATCTCGAGTTATAAGTGTTGTAACTAACCTGTCTTTGTTTTATAATAACTAGCGACCCGCCCCAGCTTCGCACGGGTGCAAAGGTAATTTAAATAAAAATACATGCATGTATTATACATACAAACCTTCCTCTTGAATCGCTCTATCTATTAAAATGAACCGCATAAAAATCCATTAAGTAGTTTTAAGGATATAAGCATACATAGTGACTTTGCGACTTTGTTTTATACTATGTAATGATATAGATTAAAAAAAAACTTTCCGTGTTACGTTAAAGGAAATAGAAAGTATCTACTCTAAATATACTTGTGGTACAGGTTTCATTAATATTTCCCAAGGAAGCAAAAACTACAATTTTCCCACTACGTAACTCTGATGACGTCATCACAATTAATATCTTACGCTATTAACTCGCGCCGGTAATGTTCTACTCATTTCATTTCACATTTAGTTTTTGACCTTTTTATATTCGTTGGGTAAAAGGTAACTCAGTAACAACTCCCGCCCTTGGGTGGAGCGGGAAATAGTGTCAGACTCTTATTGACTAAACAACGCACTCCATTCCTACGTTGCCATATATACCAGGGCCAGAGCCTTCCTTTCAGACACGAACCCTTGGCCCTAGTTGGCTTCGACTTCGACCCTTCTGCAGGGTCCCTACGGTTTGCTGACAACTCCTTGAGGCGCGCGGGAACAGAGCGCGCCGTCGACGACTTGGGCCTGGTCCAGATGGATACCAGACAATCGAACGGCAAGCAACTCTCACCCTTGGGCGGTGCGGGAGACAGTGTCAGACTTTTACTGACTAAAAACCCACCCCGTTCCTTCTTAGCCTTTTAAACCAAGGTCGAAACTTCATTTCAGAAGCTGGATCCTAGTAGGCTTCGGCCCTGCCCCGGTCCGGATGGTTGGACAGCGAGCTACCCATTGCTCTCCTCCTAAAAACCCGCGCCTTCGGTGGCTGGAGATCGTGTTTGTGATCCCTGCGTCGGCTGGGGTGTGAAGACCGTTGCCTCACGCGTCCGGCCTCCTCCTTTGCTAGCATTACTGCTTCGCAGAAGTAGGAAACGGACTCGCGGCTACGAGCTAGTAAGAACACGAAGGTATTGGATTCTACGCCTCAAACAGCGATGACTATAAACAATCATAATAACAAAATAATTGTATTTTAATTGCTGTAGCAATTACGAGTAACTACCTATTATTAACAACTAGCTTTTGCCCGCGGCTTCGTCCGCGTGGTATTGGGGTTGGGGTTGGGGTTTCCGGGATAAAAAGTAGCCTATGTCCTATTCCGGAGTGTATCCAATGCCTGTGCCAAATTTCATCCAGATCCGTCCAGCCGTTTTGGCGTGATTGAGTAACAAACATCCAAACATCGTAAATTTCGCATTTATAATATTAGTAAGATTAATTTAAAGTTGCTTTGACGCCAATGTTATATCAAGTACTAGCCTCCTGCCAGCGGCTTCGCCTGCGAAATTAGGGTTCTCCATACAAACTTTAGACCCCCATTACATCCCTTTAGGAGCTGAATTTTGAAAAAACCTTTCTTAGTGTTCGCCTACGTCATAAAAGGAAGCCTTGTGCAAAATTTCATGCTCCTCAGCCCAGTAGTTTTGGCTGTGCGTTGATATGTCAGTCAGTCAGTTTCTCCTTTTATATATATATGTCGGCTCGTGTCCAGGATGGTGTTCGAGCTCTGGTCTATCAGATCTATCATGTGGGTCTATGTGGGTATCGTGCAATGAATAACTACGGGTAGGAGTTGAATCGGTTTACTTCTCAATACATTTCGGTACAGTGCACTGTTATCACAAATTTCAAACAACAAAACGGACAGTTTCAGAACGTCTTGACTCTGCGACGGCTTGGCTGAGAGTGCGCGTCCGCTTCCCGGGCGGGTTCCCTCCTCCGCAAGCTCGCAGCAAAGCGGAAACGTCACCGACTCTGTCAAGCGCGCCATCTTTATTTAGTTCTTCTAGTTGCCACTAGATGGCGTGCCTTGTCTTGTTGTCAAAAAATCGAAGCCGTCTCCGACACGGCCATCCTGCAAGACACACGTCCTCGTGTGTTAGTCGTCATCGCCACCTCAGCTGGAAGATGTCCACTGATGAAATGTTCCAACTAGTCATCCATCGCTGTGTGTTACTCTGAAACAAAACACATCTCGCAGTATCATATAGCTCGGTCACTCCTGACAAACACTAGGAATCACTCTCGCATCGCGAGTGCATTCTCAAACACGCAAGTGTGAGTTTACGTGTCACACACACAAGATTAACAATTCACATCTTGGCCATGACCGACCATTTACAGGCCACACAAATGTCTGCTTCGTGCGGGAATCGAACTCGCAATACGAAGTCAATCGCTCAATGTGACAACAAAACTTTACTCAACAAACCAAATCAAAATTTTGGGTAATAGAAATTGTCATCCAGTCATGTACCAACGTTCATTGTTCTCATCTTAAAGCCTTAGGAACTCCCCACAAGTAAACCACTAACGCCACGGCACTCATTGCCGAACAGCAATCACAATTGCTTTCCCACATGTGCATCCACCACCTGTGGATCACATTGGGTAGGCCAGTCACTTCCGTCAAAGCTTAACGCGCATCGCTTACCTGCGTGTTCCCCACAACATAGGCTACCACTACTATCACCATGTACTTCGGCTGGTACATGACTTTCTGGCTTCTTTCTTAACCTGTCGTGATACCTTCACAGTACACACAACTAATCCAAAACACTAATCATTAAGCTGTACATTACGACCTCTGGCTACTCATAGCCCAGTAACCTCTAGTCACTTTTCCATACCTGCGCATCCCTCCGGGATCGCCAAGTCTCTAACGACTTAATGGTTTCCTACAATATGACCACTAGCTATTGTTTTCTATTAAGATACGCCTACAAATCAAATGTCCGATCATATTGTAAACTTAATTATCTCATTATCTCAACTACTTTATTGTACGTCTATTTTATAAACTCTGATTTTACTCCTACCTCCTACTTCAAACGCGTTTTTTTATTGTCTTTTTTTATTTTGTTCGTGGGTATTTTGGTTTTCTCTCCTCGTACACTTTTAATAGGGTACTACACGGTATTTATTGCGTAATGCATATTCTCTCACGACATTTAAATCAATTCATGAAACATTCCGACCAAATCCAGTATGCAATGCTCTGTTTGGTACCCAACCTCGGCAATCGAACGGGGCCTCCCTCCGGTACCCGATCTCTACACACACATTGCCTCCATCCGGCAATCCAACGGGACCTCCCTCCGGTACCCGTCCTCAACACACACATTGCCTCCATCCGGCAATCCAACGGGACCTCCCTCCGGTACCCGTCCTCAACACACACATTGCCTCCATTTAGCACCTTTAGCGATTACTTACATTGCCATGCTGGCGTTGGTCACAGAGCTCAAGTAAGCACTCAGGCTCGCAGCCACAAACAACATTGGAATGCACATAATCTGAGTCACTTGCATACTACATTTGAATCTTTGTTCATCACCTAAGGTCTAACACTTTCAAATGTAACGTTATTCCGGCTTTAGTCGACGTTCTCAAAACTACTGTATCATTAAAACCAATACTCTTTAATTTAATCAAACATTGGGAATAGATAATTGAAAATACTACAATCACTACCCTAGGTCGTGTAACTGATATTTAATCTGAGATAAAAAAACAACAAATAACGACTCGGCACGGTATTGTTATTTAGTCTTCGATTGTCTCTGCACATTTAATTTGACGCATCATATTTCTTAACTAAAAGACTAGTTCAGGTCTTTTTTTTTTTGCAATCATTGAATTACACGGTCGCACCATAATTAATTTACCCGCTTACGAATTATTTTAAATTCATCCGCACCAAACTACTATTGTCATCTTTATACAGTCAAAAATTAGTCGAACGATTAAGATCACTTTTTGTTGCACGCGTTTGTAGCATACCGATAGTAAAATAGTCCAATTATTAACGAAACGACAAAGAAATAATCTAGGTCACGTCGGTGTCAACAACTTCAACATTATTTCGGAGAACTGTCACCGTCATAAAAAGATCAAAACGGTTATTATCGGATCTACTGAGGGTACTTTGTAATTACAATTATTTAAGCCTTGAACCTAAGCTATTTTCAAAAAAATGTTTCACGGTCACTAATTCAACTGAATCTTTGCAACAAAATTTCACGGCCTAAGACTTAATTTCGCAAATAATGTTGGCTCACGTAATAAAATCGCGATTTAGCCTCTATTATCAATTTCAACCACACAAGTAATGATCTGTACCGAGTACCGTCATATGTCACCTACACTTGTCAATGTTACCTTTTACTTTACATCTACCCCAAAATTTACTGACTACCTACACTGTCTCCCGCTCCGCCCAAGAGCGGGTTTCGTCATTGGATGATTTTCACCTACCTACCATAAAAGAAAATCATCAACGAATGAGCACTCGGCTCCAGAATAAAAGTGGAATGAGAATACCTGACCTTTTTCTGATGAAGGATCGGCGACCACGACGTCAACCCATCGCTCGCTGCCACAACAGCACCGTCACGGTTACCACCGCGCCTCTTCTCTCAGGGGTCAGCTCTCCAAAACCAATCCAGCCCAATCTTGCCACCTTGTTGCCGGGGGTCTTGAGGCCTGGATATTCTTGTTTTCAGCTTGCCTATGTTCAATTTTCTCGTAATGATTTCTGATTTGCTCTCGTGTCTCCGGGTCGAATTTGGGTAGATTCACAATCTGGGTAGAACGTTGTAGTTTGCGCTCTGGGGGCACAACGTCACCATGGTCCAACATTCGTTGCTCAGGATTAGGGAAAAACCCCAGTAAAAACCTAATCAAACCATTCAAGTCCATGCTTCGATCCGGGTCTTGATTTTCGAATTTTTGAATTTCGAATAATAACCGCCAACTGTCTTTGTTCTCGCCATTTTCTTCAGTGTTGCGTGATTATTGCTCACATAGCTTTTCGATTCATTTGCACGATTGAATCCCACTTCTGATGTCGGCTCGTGTCCAGGATGGTGTTCGAGCTCTGGTCTATCAGATCTATCATGTGGGTCTATGTGGGTATCGTGCAATGAATAACTACGGGTAGGAGTTGAATCGGTTTACTTCTCAATACATTTCGGTACAGTGCACTGTTATCACAAATTTCAAACAACAAAACGGACAGTTTCAGAACGTCTTGACTCTGCGACGGCTTGGCTGAGAGTGCGCGTCCGCTTCCCGGGCGGGTTCCCTCCTCCGCAAGCTCGCAGCAAAGCGGAAACGTCACCGACTCTGTCAAGCGCGCCATCTTTATTTAGTTCTTCTAGTTGCCACTAGATGGCGTGCCTTGTCTTGTTGTCAAAAAATCGAAGCCGTCTCCGACATATAGATTTTAATATTTCCACTGCTGGGACTGTGGCCTCCTCGCTAGGAGAGGGATTGGGCCGTAATACACCACGCGGGCCCGTTGCGGATTGGTGGATGTCACAAGTCTTTGGTTCTAGGATATAACGGTTTCAGTTACGGGTGCGGCGTACGGCTTACGTTGTTGAGACATCTACGGCCCGGACTAAGCGTTTTGCCTCGTCATTTATAGAGCGTACATCGAGGGACTGGAAACGTTTGCCGGTTGCGGTCTTTCCGTCCGATTATAATTTAGGTATCTTCAAGGCTAGAGTGAATAGGCTCTTAATAAACTAGTGCGCCTCACCATCAACGATTGCATCACTGCTTACCATCAGGTGGGATCGCAGTCACTAGTTTATAGCAAAAAAAAAATAGAACCAAACATTCGAAGACATGTGACATCCACCAATCCGTACTGGGCCCGCCTGGTGGATTACGGTCCATTCCCTCTCCTAGAGAGGAGGCCTGTGTCCCAGCAGTGGGAACATTCGACTGATACTATACTATGTTTCGTTCAGAACTGTATTCATCTGAGACGTGCAAACCGCAGGGTTTATCCGTAGTGTAATTATGTAATTACGGATCTAGCTGTTGATCAATTGGTTTCTTACACAACTAGATAATGCGATGGGTTTTCCTGCCTCTTCAGAGAGTGTTGTGATACTAAGGAGAAGAAATTATAAATCTAAGCCCTCCATTCCAACGACGTCCAGACCAAGCCCAGTCGTCGACGGCGCGCACTGTTCCCGCGCGCCTCAATGAGTTGTCAGCAAACTGTAGGGGCCCTTCAGGGTCGAAGCCTCCTGGAGCCGCCGGGTTGTGTGAAACTGTTACCGCGGCTCTGGGAATAAGGCAAGGAAGGTACGGGGTAGGTTTTTTAGTCAGTAAGAGTCTGACACTGGTCTCCCGCTCCGCCCAAGAGCGGGTTTCGTCATTCGATGATTTTTATCTACCATAACAAAAGTTTGTCATTCCAAATTGGCCCTATCAGAATACCAACGCAGAGTTATTTTGATTTTTGCTAAAAATATCGCATCATAATTGTTGAAATAGGAGCCATTTTGCCCTTGGAGAGACCGTTTTTTCAGGGTTCCGTAGTCAACAAGGAACCCTTACAGTTTCACCATGTCTGTCTGTCTGTCCGTCCGCGGATAATCTCAGCGACCGTTAGCACTATAAAGATCGATTAGAGTACCTCCCCGACACGTAAAGTGGGATTTCTATCATAACGTGTGTTATTTTATTGGATAGGTATTTAAAAATGATTAGGGGTCCCTTAAAATATATTTTTGACAATATTAATATTTTCGGAAATAATCGCTCCAGAAGTAAAAAATAATGCGTCCGGCATCTAAATTTTGAACCATCGGTTTAGAAAATATGAAAAGGTCTCAAAAGTAAAGCCTTACTAGGAAAACTTTAAAGAATGAATAGTTTTTTGAAAAATTAAATAAACAATATTCTGAACTGAAATTGTAATTTAACCGTATATGCAAGCATTTATTTTTAACTTTTTACATATTTTATGGCCGGCGTTCGCACATCTATTGTGTTTCTATTATGTCTGTAATTACGGTACTCGAAAAGTTAAAACAACAAAAAATATTCATACACCGTGAAATTTTAATGGTTGTTTTCCCTGAGCGAAATGGTTGTGTCTTGGTAATACAAACGTTTGATAAGAAAATAAAATATTAAAAACAAAAAATGGACCTGTAGAGTGCAAGCTAATTATGACGTATCACAACGTGCGAGAGCTTATTTTTGTTTAAATATTTAATGAATCGGTTTCCTTTGACGACGTGCTGCTCATACGACTCTAGTAGTACCTAAAAATTAGGTCTAATGTTACTATTGTTTTCGCTTTTGTGAGTTGATGAATATTTTTAATAATTATTTATAAAAAAAAACTTTTCATTTTTTTATTTTTACTGTATGCTTCGAAAGTACTCCTTATGGCAAGTCATTCTGCCGCGGGAAAACAACCATTTAAATTTCACGGTGTATACTAAACTAGCTTTTGCTCGCGGCTTCGCCCACTTCGTATAACGTATTTGGGTTGGGGTTAGAGTTTCCGGGATAAAAAGTAGCCTATGTCCTATTCCGAAGTGTATCCTATGCCTGTGCAAAATTTCATCCAGATCCGTCCAGCCGTTTTGGCGTGATTGAGTAACAAACATCCAAACATCGTAACTTTCGCATTTATAATATTAGTAAGATGTAAGCAGATAATTCCAAACATTTCTAAATTTGTAAAAAATACCTAAAACTAACTTTTTCCTTAAAGCGGAGATATTTTTATCTGGAAACCTTTTTGACCACAAATTACAACTGTCCATGATAAGTTTATTATACGTTTGGTTGGGGAAATACGCTGTTTGTATGTTTTGTTGACATGGTATATGTCATGGTCTGATAACTCTCTCAGGGTCGTGGGTTCCAACCAATCATGTTTTAATAAATCGGTTAACGCAATCTAAAATTAAACCGAGTTAAGGGCGGGTGGGCTCAGCGAAATAGGCATTTAACGCTACCAAGAGTTGCCCGCGACTTTATGTACATTATTATTTACAATTTGTATTATTTTGATATTCTTTACGGAACAGAAGCGAAGCGCGCGCTCAAAAATTTGGCACAGGTCCTTCCTCGGTAAAGTCCTACGAGACACTGGCAAGCGACGCGCGGATCGAAAATCACTTGAATAATCGATAAAAAATTCACAAATTTAATTTAAAAAAAAACGATTCGGTAGCATCGCTTCCAAAATGAATTACCTCTATATTGATGTTATTTATAAAATATGAAGTGTTATAGTACTCGTTTAATATGTAAAAAAAATCACAAAATCTAAGCTACTTCAGAATTTTATTCTATCGAGAAAATAGTATGGTATCGTGTATTGAATGGGTACATGCCAAAGAGAAAGAATGTGTCTTAAATATATATTTTTTTCAGATTCAAAAAGTTGTAACTTGCCTATCAAAAGTGAGTTCAAAAACCGGCAAAACCGGGAAAACCTAGCCTTAAGCGCCATCTCTCGGGAAATTGGGTTACTAATTTCCCGAGAAGTCGTAGTTTAAGTGTTCTGTTACATTGTGAGAAATTTGTGACGGACAGGAAACTGCGCAACCCTACAGTGAGTGTGGCACGATACGCATTTGGCGGGTTTTTTTTTTATTATTGATAGGTTCGCGCTTGACCGCTATCTCACCTGTTGGAAAGCGACAATGCGGTCGACGATGGAGCGCGCTTACCTAGAAGTAACCTATTCACTCTTGACTTAAAGATTCCCGGATTGTAGCCATCAGCAAACACAGACTCCGGCAAGGAATTCCACTCCTTAGCTATACGCACAATGAATGTGTTCCCACAACGCTTTGTACGTGTGGGTGGGATGTCCACCATGTACCGATTGCGCAACGCTGTACGTCTGGTGGTCCGATGATGGAATGGACTTGGTGGTATATATATGTATACACCGTGAAATTTAAATGGTTATTTTCCCTCAGCGAAATGGTTGTGTCTTAGTAATACAAACGTTTGATAAAAAAATAAAATATTAAAAACAAAAAATGGACCTGTAGAGTGCAAGCTAATTATGACGTATCACAACGTGCGAGAGCTTATTTTGGTTTAAATATTTAATGAATCGGTTTCCTTTGACGGCGTGCTGCTCATGCGACTCTAGTAGTAGGTACCTACAAATTACGTCTAATGTTACTATTGTTTTCGCTTTTTTTTTAATTGATGAATATTTACTTAAAATAATTATTTGTAAAAAAAAAACTTATTTTTTTATTTTTACTGTATGCTTCAAAATGGCGACAGGTCACGGGAACAACTTGCGACCCACGGATGCCCCTCAAGTTGAAGGGCAAAATTTACAAGTCCGTGATAAGACCTGTCCTACTGTATGGATCAGAATGTTGGGCTGTGAAAAAGACGGATGAAAAAAGACTGCATGTAGCGGAGATGAGAATGTTGAGATGGATGTGTGGTGTGACGAGAATGGATAAAGTGAGAAATGAGTATATTAGAGGAAGTCTGAAAGTGGCGCCAGTGACTGAAAAGTTGAATGGAAATCGTTTGTCTTGGTATGGCCATGTAAAGAGGAGAGATGAAACGCATGTCACAAAAAGGGTTTTGAGTTTACACGTAGATGGATGGAGAGGAAGGGGGAGACCAAAGAAGAGATGGATGGATTGTGTGAGGAGTGATATGAAAGAAAAGGGAGTTAGTGATAGTGTGACGGGTGACAGGACAGAGTGGAAGAAAAAAACATGTTGCGCCGACCCCAAATAAAATGGGATAAGGGTAGGATGATGATGATGACTGTATGCTTCAAAAGTACTCCTTATGGCAAGTCATTCTGCCGCGGGAAAACAACTATTTAAATTTCACGGTGTATAATAGTTTGTATGAACGTGCTTGTCTATCGCTAGGATATAATTCCATGGTTGCTTATGTAATTGTATACATAGCCAAATTATTTATCTGCATTGTCAATTTTTTACTGGGTTTGTTGGTATAGTGGTTAGTGACCCTGACTGCTATGCCGGAGGTCGCGGGTTTGATTCCCACCCAGGACGAATGTTTGTGTTGAGCTCATTTCATCTGTGTCTGGGTGTAATTTATCTATAACTAGCTTTTGCCCGCGGCTTCGCTCCCGGCAACAGATTATTCTACTCTACCCTACCCTACTCTACCCTTTTCATTGTTTTTAAGATGTATTCTGCTATTCGGGACGGAAACAAATCCAACAAATCAAAAACCATGGCAATCGGTCCAGCCGTTCTCGAGTTATAAGTGTTGTAACAAACACGACTTTCTTTTATATATATAGATAGGTATGTATGTATTTAGAAATACATAAGTATGTTTATCAGTTGTCTAGTACTCATAATACAAGCTCTGCTTAGCTTGAGACTAGACGACGTTGTATGGTAGTAGTGGAATATAATTATTATTGAAATCAGATAATATTTAATGTTGTTATTTTGATCGGGTTAAACCCAAAGCTAGTGATAACAGTGTACCGGTCAGCAATTGATAACAAATACGACATGCGACACAATTACCACATCAGTTCTAAAACAGTGCGAATTTCGCACCGAAAGTTTCGACTTTGGTAACTACAGATACAAACAATTAAAGACCAATAGAAAGAAGAAAGAAAGAAAATAAATTTATTCTGCCACAGAGTAGGGCACACGAAAATTACACTCAAAAAGCGACAAATAAAAGAATCAAAATAAAAATTAGAATGAAAACAAAATAAAAAAGTACTTAAAATAACTAAAAAAAAAAATAGTTGTGCGAACCCCGGAGCTCGCTTGGGGCTCAAGAGTATTTTAAACTATTGCTGAAACTGGACAAGTACGATTCGGACACTCACACTGCGGGTTCCGTACTATTTACATAAGTTAATTTGTAACTAACTTATGTAAATAGTTTCATTTTCAAATCTGCTCTCAAAGATGTTGATCGAAAATAATGTTTTTTTCGTGACCTTCAGTTTTCAGATTTAATCCTATATCTGCACTATAAGACCTTCATCATCATCAGCCTTTCAATGTTCCCACTGCTGGGACACAGGCCTCCTCTCTATGAGAGGGAATGGGCCATAATCCACCACGCGGGCCCAGTGCGGATTGGTGGATGTCACATGTCTTCGAATGTTTGGTTCTAGGATATGCCGGTTTCCTCACGATGTTTTCCTTCACCGTTTTGAGAGCAGTGGTGATGAAATAAATTACACAAAGTAATGCGCCTGGCTGGGTTTGAACCCGCGACCTACAACTCGTAAGTCGGGGCCGATACCACTCGGCCATCACTGCTCAAGCTATAAGACCTTGCTCTATGCCAAATGAGCGGTCAAAACTGGGCTATTATTCCGGAGAAATTGAAACGCTAACATACTGTCCCACTTCTGGGCAAAGGCTTCCCTCCATCTAATGTACCTAATTAGAAAGCTTATTTATTAAGCTACCCGATCATGCTCCTCGTGGGCGTGATCGGCGGCGGCGACCTCTCGCGCCGGGCCCTGGTTCAGGCCATGGTCCGCAGCGAAGAGGAATGGCAGGCGGTCGCCTCCTTCTGCGAAGCAGTAATGCTCGTAAAGGAGGAGGCCGACCGCAGAAGGCAAAGGCAACGGCGTACTCGCCGTAGCCGGCGCCGCCGCGATCCTGCCGATATCCGGCCACCGTAGACACTGGCTCGCGGACGGTGAGCAATGGGTAGCTCGCCGTCCGGTCGTCTGGTAAGACCGAGTCGAAGTCGTCAACGGCGCGCACCGTTCCCGCGCGCCTCAAGGAGTTGTCAGCAAACTGCAGGGGCCCTTCAGGGTCGAAGCCTCCTGGAGCTTAGAGGGTGGTGGAAAACTGTTACCTCGACTCCAGGAATAAGGCAAGGAAGGTACGGGGTAGGTTTTTTAGTCAGTAAGAGTCTGACACTGGTCTCCCGCTCCGCCCAAGAGCGGGATTCGTCATTGGATGATTTTCACCTACCATAAAAAAAAAACCCGATCATGCTTAAATATGAATTATTTAGTTGCCCGATTCCTTCTTGGCCTCCATACCAGGGTCGGAACTTCCTTTCAGAAGCTGGACCGGGGCCCTAGTAGGCTTCGACCCTGCAGTCGGGCCATTTGCTGACAACTCCTTGAAGCGCGCGGGAACAGAGCGCGTATTTATAAAGCTGTCATAGTCCTAGGGACCCTGCAGAAGGGTCGAAGCCAATCAGGGCCACGGGTTTGT
Source organism: Mythimna loreyi (assembly GCA_029852875.1). NCBI lineage: Eukaryota > Metazoa > Arthropoda > Insecta > Lepidoptera > Noctuidae > Mythimna > Mythimna loreyi. The sequence goes on along the minus strand of CM056806.1, from coordinate 12,071,171 downwards.
GTCTGAAAAGGAAGGCTCTGGCCCTGGTATGTATGGCGATGTAGGAACGGGGTAGGTTGTTTAGTCAGTAAGAGTCTGACACTTGTTTTCCGCTTTGATGATTTTTACCTACCATAAAGAAAAAGATGTCATAGTCGAATTATGACTAAAGTCTCAAAAAACAAAGAAAGAAAAGAAAAAACACGAACACCCTAACCGTATTAAGTTGCAGAGAGCAATAGTTCAATTCCAGATAAAAAAAAACGCTGGTTTTTATCTCTCGTCAATATTTTGATGCGCATGCTGACAGTATGGGCTAGAAATAATAATAATAATACGCTGGTTTCGACCGCATCACAGACGCAGTCCAACTGCCGTGGAGTGCGGAGTTGTGTGTTAGCTCCGTCATTATTTACTCTACAGTGTGTTATCGTGAATTTTGTGGTTTTAAATACAAATTTTGTGTTGATAAGTGATATCAGTGTTTAAAAATATTTTTTACTGTTTTTTTTACACGTAAGTGGCTTTGAATTTAATTTTTTTAGTGGATATGATTATCATTACATAGTATAAAGCAAAGTCGCTTCCTCCCTCTGTCTGCTTAAATCTTTAAAACTACGCAACGGATTTTGATGCGGCTTTTTGTAATAGATAGAGTGATTCAAGTGGAAGATTTATATGTATAATACATGCATAATATATTTAACTAGCGACCCGCCCCAGCTTCGCGCGGGTGCAAACGTGATATATTATACCTATAAACCTTCCTTTGGAATCACTCTAATCTATTAAAAAAACCGCATCAAAATCCGTTGCGTAGTTTTAAAGATCTAAGCATACATAGATAAGCAACTTTGTTTTATACTATGTAATGATATAAGCATTGCACCCGTGCGAAGCTGGGGCGGGTCTTATATATAAAAATGAATCGCAAAATGTGTTGGTAAGCGTAAAACTCGAGAACAGCTGAACCGATTTCGCTGACTCTTTTTTTGTTGTGTTTGTTATTGTCAGGCGAAGGTTCTTATGAAAAAAAAAATAGGGTAGAGTAAGGTAGAATAGGTTAGAGTAGAATAGAGTGGAGTAGAGTTGAATAATCTGTTGTCGGGAGCGAAGCCGCGGGCAAAAGCTAGTTTAACATAAAATAATGTTGTTTGTGGTTATCAAAGCAGTGTTGAGGAGATAAGAATAATTGTATATTATGTTATCTTACTTTTGACCTTTTATCTCGAATTTGATTCGATCAATTAATTGGAGGGAAGCAAAATAATCTAAATATATAATATACTAGCTGGTACCCGCGACTTCATCTGCGTCCTTATTTCGCAACTAGCTTTTGTCAGCGGCTTCGCCCGCGTACATAAAATATAGCCTATGTCACTCAGGAGTAAAGCAGCTTTCTATTGTTGCTAAAATTTTTCCAATCGAACCAGTAGTTCCAGACATTACCTCCTACAAACAAAAAAACAAATTTTACCTCTTTATTATATTAGTGTAGACTAGCTGGTACCCGCGACTTCGTCTGCGTCTTTATTTCGCAATAAAAGGTAGCCTATGTCCTTTCTCAGGGTCTTAAGATTGTCTGTGCCAAATTTCATCAAAATCGTTTGAGAGGTTTAAGCGGGAAAGCGTAACAGACAGACTAACAGAGTTACTTTCGCATTTATAATATTAGTATGGATTCCACAACTGTCACACACCGTTGTCTAGTCCCAAGCTAAACAGAGCTTGTGTTATGGATACTAGACAACTGATAAACATATTTATATATTTCTATATACAACATATCATTACATATTATAAAACAAAGTTGCTTCCTCCCTATGTACCTATGCTTAAATCTTTAAAACTGCGCAACGGAATTTGATGCGGCTTTTTTAATAGATAGGGTGATTCAAGAGGAAGGTTTATATGTATAATGCATAATATATTTAATTGCCCCCGTGCGAAGCTGGGGCGGGTCGCTAGCTATAGATAAATTACACCCAGACACAGAACAAATGATTCAGCTCATCACACAAACATTTGTCTTGGATGGGAACCTCTCGCTCCGTACTGTATCAGTGCAAAGCGCTATGGGGGTCATGGACTGATTGCCCCGGTATGTAAGGCTAAGAAGGAACGAGGTTGGTTTTTAGTCAGTCTGACAATATCTCCTGCTCAAAGTCATTAGATGATTTTTGTTCAATAAAAGGCAAGGCGCCAGTGGTAGCTACCGCCGATTTGAAAACTCCTTTCTGTTTTAATTGAGTTAGTTAACTAAATTTTTGCGTAAATTTGGGTAACTACCCAAATTCACGCAAAAATTCATGCTTCACTTAAGGTGGGCCTTCCCGACTCGCCTATAATTTACGTCGAGCATGGCTTAAAAGCTAGTTGCTTCATCTAAAGCAATCCAATGTGATGTTTGATGCAAAAATAATGCGAAATAAGAGAGATAACACCTGAAAACTCTGTTGGCATTCAGTAATTTCAAGATTTACTCGAATGTTTAACAAAACTAGTTGCACGAAATACGTGTTTTTATTAAACCCTTAAGGATTTTTGAAAAAAAAATTAATACATTTAGAATCTTGATTAAATGCACTAGGCTGCTATAGAAGTACATTATGGAGAGTCGAAAATTTACAAAAAAACGGTCTTTAGCGGATTCATCATCATCATCATCATTTCAGCCGAAAGACGTCCACTGCTGGACATAGGCCTCCCCCAAGCGCCGCCACAAAGACCGGTCCTGTGCGTCTCGCATCCATCGGCTTCCAGCAACTCTGACCAGGTCATCGGTCCACCTTGTGGGAGGCCTTCCAACGCTACGTCTTCCGGTGCGCGGTCGCCACTCCAGAACCTTTCGGCCCCAGCGGCCATCCATTCTGCGTGCAATGTGCCCTGCCCATTGCCACTTAAGTTTGGCGATTCTTTTCGCTATGTCGGCAACCTTGGTTCTCTTGCGGATATCCTCATTTCTGATTCTATCACGCAAGGATACTCTTACACAAATATATGTTTTGGTTTCTATAGAAGCCTGGATAATAGCCACAAGATATCTGTGTATCCAAAATATGTGAAGAAAGATGTGTAATAACATCACAATCACGTAAGAGCGGTTGTATGAAAATGTATATCGGGTTGGCCGCTCTTAAAGTTGTTTTTAATATTGTGCGTATTTCGTCACGCATGCGGATTTGCTCCGCATGCGTAACTTCCTAAAATGTGCTTTTCATACTAGTATTTATTGTAATGCGTGCATATACAGGGTTTTTTTTATGGTGGGCAAAAATCATCCAATAAAGAATCCCGCTCTTGGGCGGAGCAGGAAACAGTGTCAGACTCTGACTGACTAAACACCCCACCCCGTTCCTTCTTTGCCCTTCGCACTGGGGTCAAGCCTTCCTTTCAGAAAGAGACCCTGGGCCCCAATAGGCTTCAACCCTTTTACAGAGTCCCTACGGTTGCTGACAGCTCCTTGAGGCGCGCGGGAACAGAGCGCGCCGTCGACGACTTGGCTAGGTCCGGACTGTTACCAGACGACCGGACGGCGAGCTACCCATTGCTCGCCGTCCGCAAGTCCGCGCCTACGGTGGCCGGAAATCGGGATCGGAATCTCGGCGGCGCCTAGGGCTTGTGTGCTTAATACAGGGTTAATTGTAAAACACCCTTGCAGGACAGTATTTCACAACCTGTAAAACACCGAAAAGGCTGGCTACCCTACGCCTGTGCTCAAGGCAAATCACTACATAGTATAAAACAAAGTCGCTTTCTCTGTCCCTATGTCCCTTTGAATGCTTAAATCTTTGAAACTACGCAACGGATTTTGATGCGGTTTTTTTTTTAATATATAGAGTAATTCAAGAGGAAGGTGTATGTGTAAATTATATGCATAATATATGTAATATCACCATTGCACCCGTGCGAAGCTGGGGCGGGTCGCTAGTTGTATAATAAGCAGGCGAGTAAAGTCGAGGGGTGGCACTAGTTGTGTATATGAAACGTATCTGCCCACAACTGTTCTGTTGCCTGTTATCACCACTGCAGGCTATATATAAATATGTTATTATCTTATTTACTGGTACGTTTTAATATGTGCAATTATATATATATATACTAGCGACCCGCTCCAGCTTCGCACGGGTACTGATATTGAATATATTATGCATGTATTATACACATAACTTCCTCTTGAATCACTCTATCTATTAAAAAAAAACAGCATCAAAATCCGTTGCGTAGTTTTAAAGATTTGAGCATACGTAGAGAGGAAGCGACTTTGTTTTATACTATGTAATGATAATGATGATTTTTTTACGTTTTTAAAATTAAACTCTATGAAAAGGTTACTTTAACATTTTAAAATGTAATAATAAAAAAAAATGAATGAATTACATTAAAAAAGAAAAGAGTTTGATTGAAATAACGACTTTGCCTCGATGTATTTTTTTAAAATATAATTTGGGTTGGTTAGAATAACGATTTAAAGCTAAAAATAAAAAAACTTTTTTCTTTAAAAATTTGAAAAAAAAACCGACAAAAAATTCCACCACTGGGGTGTCTAGAATCATGTACTGGATCTATGGTATTCGTTTGCGTTAACATGTCAATGACACCCTGTATTTGTAGAGCAAAAAAAATATGTTTTATCACAGTTTTCTACGTATTTTTTTGCCTTATCTAGTTGGGTTTTTCGAACAGCCAAAACGTAGATAGTATTAAATTACTATTATTTAAACTTGGGTCAAACTTTGATAAGATAAATTTATTTAAAACATTATGCAGATGTAAATTATGTAACACTAGCTTCTGCCCGCGACTTCGTCCGTGGATAATTTCTTGTAGTGATAGCTCGGTTAACATCCATGTTAATTAAATAATTTATAGCCTATGTCACTCAGGAGTAAAGCAGCTTTCTATTGTTGCTAAAATTTTTCCAATCGAACCATTAGTTTCAGAGATTACCTCCTACAAACAAAAAAATAAAAAAACAAAAAAACAAACTTTACCTCTTTATTATATTAGTGTAGACTAGCGACCCGCCCTGGCTTCGCACGCGTGCAATCTAAATAATTATTATACACTAGCTTTTGCCCGCGGCTTCGCCCGCGTGGTAATTGGATTGGTTTTCGGGTTTCCGGAATAAAAAGACCTGCGAAAGGAGAGATTGGTAGAAATGTAGACAATAGTGTGCAGAAATAAGAAAACTTAAAATTAAATTAATATATATTTATACCTTAAACTAAAAATAAATACATATATATTATACTAGCTTTTGCCCGCGGCTTCGCCCGCGTGGTACTGGAGTTGGTGTTAGCCTATGCCTGTGCCAAATTTCATCCAGATCCGTCCAGCCGTTTTGGCGTGATTGAGTAACAAACATCCAAACATCGTAACTTTCGCATTTATAATATTAGTAAGATAATCATAAACCTTTCTTTTGAATTACACTATCTTTTAAAAGGAACCATATCAAAAACCGGTGCGTAGTTTTTAAAATGTAAGCATACATAGCGACAGATTGCGACTTTATTTTATATTATGTAATGGATGTATGTATTTAGAAATAAACCGCATCAAAATCCGTTGCTCCGTTTTAAAGATACGTACATATGGACAGACAGCGACTTTGTTTTATACTATGTAAAGAAAAGATATTTCAGCTTTTGGACTTTAACTGAAAACAAAAATTGGGCAAGTGTGAGTCGGACTCGCGCAGTAAGGGTTTTACACAATTATTCACTTCCCAAATTGAATATCGAAGATTTTATAGTGTCGCAAAACAAGTTTTTTTTTTGGTGATGAAACCACTAGAGCAGTGGTGGTGGCCGAGTGGTAACGGCCCCGACTTGCGTGTAGTAGGTCGCGGGTTCAAACCCAGCCAGGCGCATTACTTTGTGTTATTTATTTCATCACCACTGTTCTGAAAACGGTGAAGGAAAACATCGTGAGGAAACCGGCATGTCCTAGAACCAAACATTCGAAGACATGTGACATCCACCAACCCGCACTGGGCCCGCGTGGTGGATTACGGCCCATTCCCTCTCTTAGAGAGGAGGCCTGTGTCCCTGCAGTGGGAACATTAAAAAGGCTGATGATGATGTAACCACAAATTTAAAGTTTTGAGATTTTTCTCTATATTTATTTACAAATTTTGGTATAAGACGTTACTTGATACCAAATTTCAAGAGTGTAGGTCAACGGGAAGTACATTATTGATTTAGATTCTTTTGAATGTCTAACTGTGTTTTTTACGATGTAAACAATACGTATTTCCTGGAACAAGTTTTGTGAAACATTAGAGTAAATCGTAGAATTAATGAACCAACAGAGTTTACTATTTTCGCATTAAACATAATTTTACTCTCTATTTTCGACGACGACAACAAAAATTTTCAATTTTATTCAGCTCTGAGTTCTTCAATTTTGCAAACTTACCTTCGATTTGACAGTACGGCGTGACGTCACATCGTGTCAATCGACTCTATTCTTATTTGGAACGCATAGTATGGCCTGCAGATCACCTAAGTCAAGTAAAGTGACTGTACGGTGCGCCTCATCTAGTGCGTAGTATTTCGATGTGCAAAAGTCATCGTCATCATCAATTTAGCCAAAAGACACGACGTCCACTGTTGGACATAAGCCTCCCCCAAACGTCGCCATAACGACCGGTTCCGTGCGTCTTACATCCATCGAATTCTAGCAACCCTGACCAGGTCGTCGGTCCACCTTGTGGGAGGCCTTCCAACACTACGTCTTCCGGTATGCGGTCGCCACTCCAGAACTTTTCGGCCCCAGCGGCCATCTGTTCTGCATGCATTGTGCCCTGCCCATTGCCACTTGTGCATAAGTATTTTGCAATAAAAAATATGAAGTTTTTATTTACTCCCGGTGTTCAAGATCCTTGGTTACCCCTCAAGCCATTACAGTGACGAATTGAGCACACAAAAGATTTTTATCAGTAGTGTGAAGATAAGTAGTTTCCTAGCAAACACGAGGAAGTTGTGTTTATGACTCAATGGAGTTCGCAGTAATGTTTTCATGTACTAGAAGTCTTCTGTAAAAAGATAACCACGGATTTTTTATGAGGGAGCGAAGTTAGCGTCACTCCATGCGAAATGTTCTCGATCCCACAATAGTCTCCGCCCGCGTTTGCCACGCCTGCAGCGCCGCAAAGTTGAAACCAGAAATGGTCTTTTTTTTATGGTAGGTAAAAATCATCGAATGACGAATCCCACTCTTGGGCGGAGCGGGAAACAGTGTCAGACTCTTACTGACTAAAGAACCTACCCCATGCCTTCCTTGCCTTATTCTCAGAGCCCCGGTGTAACGCTTTCGCATCAACCCTCGGCTCCGGGAGGCTTCGACCCTGTAGGGCCCCTACGGTTTGCTGTCAACTCCTTGAGGCGCGCGGGAACGGAGTGCGGCGTCGACGACTTGGGCTCGGTCTGGACTGCTACCAGACGACCGGACGGCGAGCTATCCATTGCTCACCGTCCGCAAGCCAGTGTCTACGGTGGCCGGATATCGGCAGGATCGCGGCGGCGACGGCTACGGTGAGTGCGCCGTTGCCTTTGCCTTATGCGGTCAGCCTCCTCCTTTACGAGCATTACTGCCTCGCAGAAGGAGGCGAAACCAGAAGTGGTCTGCGAGAATGAATGGTCAAATTGTAGCCTTCGAACCATTTGCATAGCCGTAATATTGGGTTGTCTCCTAGCGATATTTTGAAGAAAACGGTCCTTTCTAGGAGTGGTGATGCGATTTCTGCCTGAATGCCGTTCAGCGGCATCACCTGTAGCACGATATCGTGACCATAACCGGGAGATTTTGGCCGGTTTGCAGAGTTTCAGTAACCACGCGTTGTATAGCGCCCGCTTCCATCATGCCTACAGCTCTGATCTGCTCTTCCCTTGTCAAATGTCGACGTGAGATAACAATAAATGTAACACACGTTGAAATTAGGATAAACACACTCTGAGACTGACCCGAAAGTGGCTTAGAAACGACCTTAATGTTTCCACTGCTGGGAATCAGGCCTCTTCTCTAGCAGAGGGAATGGGCCGTAATCTACCACGCGAGCCCAGTGCGAGTTGTTAGATGTCATGTCTTCGAATTTTTGTTTCTAGGACATGCCGGTTTCCTCACGATGTTTTCTTTCACCGTTTTGAGAGCAGTAGTGATGAAATTACACAAAGTAATGCGCCTGGCTGGGTTTGAAACCCCTACCTACAATTCGTAAGTCGGGGCCCTGACCAGTGGCCAGGTGTTTTTTTTTTATGGTGGTCATCTAATGATGAATCTCACCCTTTTGCGGAGCGGGAAACAATGTCTGACTCTTACAGACTAAACGACCCACCCCATTATTTCTTAACCTTCATACAGGGGTAGGACCTTCCTTTCAGAAACTGGACCGGGCCAAAGTAATGGCTTTGGTCGGTAAGTCAAGGCTGTTGCCACTCGGCCACCACTGCTCTTAAAGTGGCTTATAAAATGATAATACAATATAATTTAGACGATCATTAATTTTGGCTGACTTAGTAATTTAGATGGCAATGATTGAGAAAATCTCTGTTTAGTTAGCATCCGTATAAAAATATTATAATGCAGTTGTATTCAATTCGATCTTCATTTTGCTTCTCGTATAAAAACAAATATGTTTATCTTGGCATGGCGGCCGAGAGATATAAATTCGCGTTGAGCGTTCTTTGTGAGTACATCTGACGAAATGTGGGTGTATTTGCATCACAACGGAATGCAGACACGAATTCTTTCCCGGAGAATCTCGCGTTTGGAAATATTTTTACAAGCTTTTTATTAGCTTGCAATGTAACTGTTCGGCTCAAATCTTGTAACTCAATTTTGAAGCAGATTTCTTCAATCGATTAAGCTGCAATTTCGCATGCAGGTGTAAATCGCATGACAATGCAATATTATGATGACATGGAGCTGATCTGATGATGGAACTGGTAGATTACCATAGGAGCTCAGTAATATGCACTAGCTTCTGACGTTTTATAAGTGCCCATGTCATCATCATCATCAGCCTTTTTAATTTTCCCACTGCAGGGACACAGGCCTCCTCTCTAAGAGAGGGAATGGGCCGTAATCCACCACGCGGGCCCAGTGCGGGTTGGTGGATGTCACATGTCTTCGAATTTTTGGTTCTAGGACATGCCGGTTTCCTCACGATGTTTTCCTTCACCGTTTTGAGAGCAGTGGTGATGAAATAAATTACACAAAGTAATGCGCCTGGCTGGGTTTGAACCCGCGACCTACTACACGCAAGTCGGGGCCGTTACCCATGTAGGCCTATATGAAATAAAAACTATTTTGATTTATTTAATAAAACAACTCAACCTTATCGTGTTTGGGCACATTGGATTTGTATTGACGAGTACTGTGATCCTATATGGTAGCCAGGGTCTGATGGTGGAATTGGAAGGTGGCCGTAGGAACTCCGTAATACAATTAGATAACCCTAACGTGTTTGTAGTTTTCGGAAAGGTTTTGATGACTATTCATAATAAAGGTGGTATATACCGAGCTATAAAAGCTTGTTATGAAAAAATATTTTAATTGTAAACTTGTTTTGGGTTCTGTTTGCTGCCCCTACGGTTTTGTTGACATATCTTTGCGGCCAGCTTCAACGACAACGGTGAGAAAGCTGTTGCTCGTCGTCCGCAAGCTCACCCCAATGTAGCTGGAAATTAGAGTCGGAGTCCCGACTGTCGAGTCGTGAGGACGTTGGTTCCCTTTCTCGTGCTATTTCTCCTCGCTCCGGACCTGTATCAGGGTGCTGCTATAGTCTTGTCATTTATGATAGATTTTTATTATTCCTAGCATTCGCCCGCGTGAAAATAGGTTTTCGCACAAACTTTGGACTCGAGTTTCATCCCTTTAGGGGGTGAATTTTGAAAAATCTTTTCTAAGTATTCGCTTACGTCATAAAAGGAAACCTTGTGCAAAATTTTACGCTCCTAGTCCCAGTAGTTGCGGCTGTGCGTTGATATATCAGTCATTCAGTTTATCCTTTTATATATATGGATAGATATACCTTTGTAACGCTCAACCTAAATTTAGGTCAATATACACAATTACGCCCTATTGTACTAAAAGTAGTCCCTGGACTTTTTCTTCTTTGTTTAACACTTTTGCCTGAATTCTTTTAAACAGTATTTCCTGTACCAAAAGTTACCTAATTGCGTAGATTTGGTACAGGTTTATAAGGCTTTTTTTAAATTTATGTGTAAATATGTACTTTTGAGGTTACTATATTATTTGATTCTAAATTATTGACTTTAATTAATTATGATTTTTAAATAAAGATCTGTTGCCATTAGTGTAGAAAATATCAAATAATATTTACTTACGTGATATTATTTTTTAGATTGTTTAAACAAAAATTATATTTAAATGTCATGTCCTAATTTTAGGTCGTTGGGCCTTACCAGGACATAGAGAGATAATTACACAGCCACGAGGTCCTACTGGAGATTTATTAATAACATAGATTAATAACCTGTATCTTCTCTGCCTTCCCAGATATGTGTGCGCCAAGCTAACACCATGCGTCTCCTCATCCTCGCGGCCTGTCTGTCGGCGAGCGCAGCGTTCCACTGCCCGAAGCCCTGCGACTGCGGCATCGGCGATGAGCAGGAGTACTTCTGCCCAATTGAAGACAACACCAAAGTCATTTTCAAGGCGAGGACCAACGAATATGTCAACATACGGTGTGAGGTTAGTACGATGTCCGTGTTTCCTGATGACTACAATTCTGGAATCTATAAGTCAAGAGTGAATAGGTTACTTCTAGGTAAGCGCGCTCCATCGTCGAGCGCATCGTCGCTTTCCATCAGTTGAGATAGCGGTCAAGCACAAACCAGACCAATTGAGCTGCAATTTTTTATGCAGGTGTAAATTCCATGACAATGTAATATTATGACGACATGGAGCTGATCTGATGATGGAATTGCGAGGTAGCCATTAAACGGCACAACCACGTCGAGTTTGGGCTCGTGTGAATCGTCTTGACGAGTTTTAATTATAGAAGGTGTCATTGACATGTTAACGCAAACGAATACCATACATCCAGTACATGATTCTGGACACCCTAGTGGTGGAATTTTTCGCCGGTTTTTTTTTCAAATTTTTGAAAAAAAAAGTTTTGTGTTTTTTTATTTTTTACCTGTATAAAATTGTTATTCTAACTAACCAATCGCAATGATATTTTCAGAAAAAAAAAGAAAAAGTTACAAAAAAATCATCGAGGCAAATAAAGTCGTTATTCTAATCAAACCCGATGACATTATTAATTTAGAATGTAATTCACTAATTTTTTTCGCAAAAAATGTTAAAATGACGTTTTTATAAACGTAAAAAATTCTAAAAAAAAAAATAAAGAAAAAAACCGACGAAAAATTCCACCACTGGGGGGTCTAGAATCATGTACTGGATCTATGGTATTCGTTTGTGTTAACATGTCAATGACGCCCTGTATAAGTATAGACCACCGCTATAAAAGCTTGTTAAGAAAAAAAAAATCATTGAAAACTTATACTTACTTTCTTATAAATTTTTGTTTTATGGTAGGTAAAACTTTGTTTTATGGTAGGTAAAAATCATCGAATGACGAATCCCGCCCTTGGACGGGTCAGGAAACAGTATTAGACTCTTACTGACTAAAAAACCTACCGAGTGTGACACTGTTTCCCGCTCCGCCTAAGGGCGGGATTCGTCATTGGATGATTTTACCATAAAAAAAAAAACTGTTGTTAGCCATATGACACTGTACGGCCCACTCTAATATAATCCATCTCTTGGACGCCAGGTGCAAGGTACCACTTTCTGAAATGACCTCACGGCGTCCTCACCTTCCGCATGACGCAGGTTCTCACCGGACCAGTGGCGTGCCTAGGGTTTCAATATAAGGCAAGCCCAAAAATTTTAACCGATTTAAAAAAAAGAAAGTTCAGTTTTGGACTGAGTATGTAAGTACCTACGTATGGATCATCGCAATTTTCTCTTAACTACTGGTTAGATACAATAAATTAAAAGTGAATTCATCCATCTTCTTTCCTCTTTTTTCTTCAATTTCACGAACTGAAGGCGCATGCCTTCAGTTCGTACTAGATTGAATATAATAAACATATCAGCAATTGCATACCTTCGGTGGCTTTGAAAAAAGCCATTTGGTTTGCTTCATTGCTTGAGGAAACAAAGTTATGGTAAGTAGTTGTTTGCTTTCTAACAGGTTAAACAACAAATAAAAAAAAAACAAAACAGAAAGTTCACCCTAAGGTTGACTGGTAGAAAATGCCTAAGGCATTAAGTCCGCCTCTGTACATTTGTGTATGAAGTATTAAATAAATAAATAAAGTTCCAAAACAAAACTAAAAAAATAGCTACATAGAATATAATAAGGAATTCAAATAAATTATTTATATTCTAATTGGAATTGTCTATCTTTCTTAAGAAATGATTAAATTACATCAGAGTAAAATGTTGGTTTTAATTCTACCAACAACTGTTTTTCAATAGCTATCATTGATAATTCAGAAAGATGCTCTTGACCTTGTGTATTTCTCAGATAGGTACTTATGAATACTTTTAAGAGACGAAAAAGCACGTTTCGCGGAAGAACTTGTACTTAGCCGGAATAATTAAAACACGATACACTAACAATTCGGGAAAGGCATATTCTAGGTTATTGTCATGATTGAAATCAATTAATTCCAAAACATTACGATCTTTTAGGTCAGGACTAGAATACAAGCAAATCAATTAAGTTTTTATTGTTTTTTTGTCGAAATAGTTTGCATAAATGTCAAATAATTAATCTAATCCCTCTGTAGGAAAATGTGAGTAATTTATATATACACTGATCTATTAAAGACTGAGAAATACACAGATTAGGCGTCGGTTTTAATGAAGAAATTAACTGTTTTTTCTGAGCAAAGTTTAAAGATTTTACCTTATTTTGGCCAATCAAAACTTGAACGAATTTTAAATCCTCACAAGGTACAATTACCTCCATTGTTGTAGGTAAATCACCAAAACAGTTACATATAACACTGGGAAAATGGGAAAATCTAAGAAAACACACAAAAAAAGTCAACAAAATAAAACTGAAGTTAGTTGCACTCGAGTGTCAAAAACTATTTACGCAAAGTTCCAGTGTTGTCATTTATGCAAAAAAAAGTCGCCAGGTATATGAAAAATCTAGCTAATTTCGCAATTTTTTTATTTTTAAGTTAACGCTTGAATATTTAATTTCGTTATTTTAAAAAGCCGCTAGTTTTTTTTAGTTGCTAAATCTTAAAAAAAGTCTCCAAACTCGTTAAAAATCTCCAAGATCTCACTACATTGCTAAAACGGGAACACAATAGAATTGGTAAGCTGACAAGGTCACGCATACGCGTCAACTTCATGCGCAATCCCGGCTTAAATCTTCTATACTGATCGTTTTTTAGACGCAAAACGTCCTAAGTACTTATACGGCACATCGCTATGAGTGCGAAAGAGACATTGAAAGCCCGGTAAAAGCCGGTAAGTGTAAGCGAGATAGCTATATGTAGTGCCGAGTGTATGCGAAGCGCGCGAACAATCACGATGTGTAGTTTAGTCACGTTTAGTGCAGCATAGGTATATAATTTGTGTTATTTTGATAAGAATTAAGCGCGCGAACTTTTAAATAGTTCGGGTTTGATATTGATTCTTATCGAGCATTTTAGTAAGGCATGCCGGGCTTTTGGGCTTGTATGAAGAGACCGCCACTGCACCGGACATGGGAAGTTCGGGAGATTCCTGCACCGGATTCGTGCGGAAGAGACGTCCGGGTGTCGCCACTGTGAGGCGAGCCCGGAGGACACGGTGGAGCACACGGTGGAGGTGTGCCCTGCTTGGGAAGAGCATCGCCGTGTCCTCGTGGGGGTGATCGGCGGCGGCGATCTCTCGCGCTGGGCCCTGGTTCAGGCCATGGTCCGCAGCGAAGAGGAATGGCAGGCGGTCGCCTCCTTCTGCGAAGCAGTAATGCTCGTAAAGGAGGAGGCCGACCGCATAAGGCAAAGGCAACAGCGCCCTCGCCGTAGCCATCGCCGCCGCGATCCTGCCGATATCCGGCCACCGTAGACACTGGCTCGCGGACGGTGAGCAATGGGTAGCTCGCCGTCTGGTCGTCTGGTAAGACCGAGTCCAAGTCGTCAACGGCGCGCACCGTTCCCGCGCGCCTCAAGGAGTTGTCAGCAAACTGCAGGGGCCCTTCAGGGTCGAAGCCTCCTGGAGCCTAGAGGGTGGTGCAAACTGTTACCTCGACTCTAGGAATAAGGCAAGGAAGGTACGGGGTAGGTTTTTTAGTCAGTAAGAGTCTGACACCGGTCTCATTGGATGATTTTCACCTAACATAAAAAAAAAAACACTTTCTGAAATGGAGCTCCTTAGACAAGTCCAAGTCTGCGTTATATCCGCCTGGTACAGCTCCTGTAGCGTATCCCTGGCCATGGGAAACTACCACTTTTTTAATTGCAATAAACTAGTGCTTGACTGCGATCCCACCTGACGGTAAGCAGTGATGCAATCGTTGTTGGTGAGGCCCACTATTTATTAAGAGTCTATTCACTCTAGCCTTGAAGACACCTAAATTACAATCGGACGGAAAGACCGCAGCCGGTAAACTGTTCCAGTCCCTCGATGTTTACGGTATAAACGACGAGGCAAAACGCTTATTTCGGGCCGCAGATGTCTCAACAACGTAAGGGTGGATATTTATCGTGAACCAGGATGACCTATGGTAAAATTGACACACACTCCAAAATGCATCCTGCACTACTAGTAACTCAACATTGTTATGATTCCAGGGTACGAACTTCACGTGCGCCGACCTCCCGATCATCAACCTGGCCAACGACCTGCCCCTCCCGTCCCTCTCGGTCAACAGCTGTCCGCCGTCCATCCTCAAGTGCGTGAACGCCGTCCTCAACACTCCCTCCGTGACCTCCCTCTACGTTGTTGAGGGCCTAGCGCCCTTGGAGGCCGAACATGTCACGGGCTTGGGAGACGTGGAACGCTTCATAATCGATCAAGGTAATGGGTTAAACTGATCTTGGTGAGGTTGAAATTTGGATGGGTGGGGTTAAGCAGCTGTTAGTGAGGTCGGGTTTTGGATGGGTGGGGTTAAGCAGCTGTTAGTGAGGTCGGGTTTTGGATGGGTGGGGTTAAGTAGCTGTTAGTGAGGTCGGGTTTTGGATGGGTGGGGTTCAGCAGCTGGTAGTGAGGTCAGGAATTGGATGGGTGGGGTTAAGCAGCTGTTAGTGAGGTCGGGTTTTGGATGGGTGGGGTTAAGCAGCTGTTAGTGAGGTCGGGTTTTGGATGGGTGGGGTTAAGTAGCTGTTAGTGAGGTCGGGTTTTGGATGGGTGGGGTTCAGCAGCTGGTAGTGAGGTCAGGAATTGGATGGGTGGGGTTAAGCAGCTGTTAGTGAGGTCAGGAATTGGATGGGTGGGGTTAAGCAGCTGTTAGTGACGTCAGGAATTGGATGGGTGGGGTTAAGCAGCTGTTAGTGAGGTCGGGATTTGGATGGGTGGGGTTAAGCAGCTGTTAGTGAGGTCAGGAATTGGATGGGTGGGGTTAAGCAGCTGTTAGTGAGGTCGGGTTTTGGATGGGTGGGGTTAATCAGCTGTTAGTGAGGTCGGGTTTTGGATGGGTGGGGTTAAGCAGCTGTTAGTGAGGTCGGGTTTTGGATGGGTGGGGTTAAGCAGCTGTTAGTGAGCTCGGGTTTTGGATGGGTGGGGTTAAGTAGCTGTTAGTGAGGTCGGGTTTTGGATGGGTGGGGTTCAGCAGCTGGTAGTGAGGTCAGGAATTAGATGGGTGGGGTTAAGCAGCTGTTAGTGAGGTCAGGAATTGGATGGGTGGGGTTAAGCAGCTGTTAGTGAGGTCAGGAATTGGATGGGTGGGGTTAAGCAGCTGTTAGTGAGGTCAGGAATTGGATGGGTGGGGTTAAGCAGCTGGTAGTGAGGTCGGGATTTGGATGGGTGGGGTTAAGCAGCTGTTAGTGAATAAGCGGGTTTAACGGTATAGCTTATTTATTCTTTTCTATAACTTAAATTGGTATGGTTCAAAGAATAAGTGTAATTCAGTATTAAGGTAAAGTTGTTTTTTTTTTGTAATCTCTGGAACTACTGGTCCGATTGGAAACATTTTAGCAACAATAGAAAGCTGCTTTACTCCTGAGTGACATAGGCTATATTTCATGAACGCGGGCGAAGCCACTGACAAAAGCTAGTGTATAACTAAAATCACCTCACGCTCATTACCCCTTCACCTCCAGGTCCGGAGACCAGGGTGCCGTCATCAGCGCTGGCAGCTCTCCCGAGCGTGCGCCACTTGCGCATCACGCGCACGCCGCTCTCGCTGCACGCGCACGACTTCGCCAACGCCTCGCAGCTGGAGTTCCTGCAGCTGTCCGAGGGAGTCACGGGTCGCATCCCTGAGGACGCCTTCCTGGGTCTCACCAACTTACAGACGCTGAACATCTTCGGAAACGACGGCATTACTGAAATTGATGTGAATGCACTTAGAGGTAATGATTTTTTAATTATTTTTCTTTCTTCATCACTATCATTCAGCTGATAGACGCCCACTGTTGGACAAAAGCCTCCCTCATCATCTCACATCGGAGAAAGAAAGAAATAAAAACAGTTTATTTATTAGACTGGCCTGTCAGCATAGTAGTTGAGTGACCCTGACTGCTATGCCGGAGGTCGTGGGTTCGATTACCACCCAGGACAAATGTTTGTGTGAGGAGCGCGATCATTTGTTCTGTATCTGGGTGTAATTTATCTATAATATGTATGTATTTAGAAATATATAAGTATGTCTACTAGTTGTCTAGTACTCATAACACAAGCTCTGCTTAGCTTGAGACTAGACGGCGTTGTGTGATGGTCGTCAAATATATATATATACAAATATATTTACACGTAATGACGCAAACTTAAATCTAGTTAACAAACAACCAATTACATAAGGAAGATATGCGCCACATACGCGCAAAACGGCCGTACGCTCAGCATATGGCTGTAGCTTCATGCAAGCGGAGTTTCGGAGTCTTGCCACCGTGAACAGGTTTTTTTATTGTGGGAAAAATCATCTTAAGACGAATCCCGCCCTTGGGCAGAGCGGGACACTGTATCAGACTCGTACTGACTAAACGACCCACCCCATTCCTTCTTTGCTCTCATACTGGAGTCGGACCTTCCTTTCAGAAACTGGACCGGGTAGGTTAGTAGGCTTCGGCCCTGCAGTTGGGTCTCTACATAAAGGCAGATTTATATTGAGTAAGTAACTGACGTCAGTCCACTGACGAGTCAGTGCTGACCTGGCACTGCTATAGTGTAAATTGATTTCAAGTCAGTACAGTACTGTCACGCCAGTACTGACTTCAATATTCGCGCTGCAATATTTTCGGCGTCAGTCCACTCCCCCGCCACTCGCGCCAGCGCTACTGACAACGTGTAAATTGCCCAAGTCAGTTGCTGCCGCTCTGTTGTACGGTGACCACGATTCGTCGCACCGGATCACAAAAAAAACTTAAAACTTGTACAACTATACCGTGATAATTAATGCCTATGGGATTTCAAATCACAAAATTATAGAAATAAAGAAATGTGTGCAACAGCATTGCAGAATATTGCACAAAATTCTTAGATTCTTTGCTGTTTTTGAGAAATCATTTTTCCGCACTGACTTTACAAACGTGTGTACACCAAAAGAAATATCTTCGACTACTGACTGCTTGTAAATAGTACGCGTCAGTTTTCGGCGCCAGCACTGACGACAGCTACTGACTCAATGTAAATCTGCCTTAACCCTGAACAGGTCATCGGTCCACCTTTTCAACGCTACATCTTCCGGTCCGCCAATCCAGAACCTTTCGGCCTCAACGGCCACCTGTTCTGCGTGCAATGTGTCCTACCCTTGGCCTCATAAGTCTGGCGATTCTTAGTGCTATTTCGGCAACCTTGGATCTTTTGCGGATATCTTCATTTTTTTTTATTGTTATAGAAAAGTATTTGACTGCGACCCCACCTGATGGTAAGCAGTGCTAACTTCGAAAGGCGCACTAGTTTATACAGAGCCTATTCACTCTAGCCTTGAAGACACATAAGTTGTAATCGGATGGGAAGACCGCAGCAGTCAGACTTCCCGAGATTCGCTGTACGTGGTATAAAAGTCAAGGCGAAACGCTTGGTCCGGACCGTAGAGATGAAGATACTCATCGAACGTCCAGTTGGTCGATGATAGTGGAATCAAGACATGCGATTCGATATCTACGCACAGTCGCCAAAATGCGTCTTTTTTTTTTTACTTGCAATAAACTAGTGCTTCACTGCGATCCCACCTGATGGTAAGCAGTGATGCAATCGTTGATGGTGAGGCGCACTAGTTTATTAAGAGCCTATTCACTCTAGCCTTGAAGACACCTAAATTATAATCGGACGGAAAGACTGCAGCCGGTAAACTGTTCCAATCCCTCGATGTACGCGGTATAAATGATGAGGCAAAACGCTTAGTCCGGGCCGCAGGTGTCTCAACAACGTAAGGGTGGATAAGGGCGTCTTGTTAAATACCAAAGGGCTGGCTATCCACTCCTGTGCTCTCAAGGCTTTGAAGATTGGACTTAACCAAATCTAGATCACCAATTAGCTTCTCGTGCGGAGAAACACAATGTCACCTCAATCATGCATCATGATTGTAACAAACAACTTTTACCGTGGGTCAAACCCAGGTCTGGGGTCAAACCCAGCCAGACGCATTACTTTCATCATCACCCTACCCTTATCCCATTCTACTTGGGGTCGGCGCAACATGTTTTTTTCTTCCACTCTGTCCTGTCACCCGTCACACTATCACTAACTCCCTTTTCTTTCATATCACTCCTCACACAATCCATCCATCTCTTCTTCGGCCTCCCTCTTCCTCTCCATCCATCCACGTGTAAACTCAGAACTCTTTTTGTGACATGCGTTTCATCTCTCCTCTTCACATGTCCATACCAAGACAAACGATTTCCTTTCAACTTTTCAGTCACTGGCGCCACTTTCAGACTTCCTCTAATATACTCATTTCCCACTTTATCTATTCTCGTCACACCACACATCCATCTCAACATTTCTCATCTCCGCTACATGCAGTCTTTTTTCATCCGTCTTTTTCACAGCCCAACATTCTGATCCATGCAGTAGGACAGGTCTTATTACGGGACGCATTACTTTATGTAATTTATTTATTCACCACTGCTCTCAAACCTGAAATCGCGAAAAAGAACAACAATTCTGTACATTTTGTCCAGTTAGGCGAACATAAATGTTCCAGCAAATTTCAGGTTTGAGAGCAGTGGTGATGAAATAAATTACACAAAGTAATGCGCCTAGCTGGGTTTGACCCTTGACCTACAACTCGTAAGTCGAGGCTGCTACCACTTGGCCACACTGCAAGTACGTGTATTATCTTTTTGACTGGCCTGTCAGTCTAGTAGTTAGTGAACCTGACTGCTATGCCGAAGGTCGTGCGTTCGATTCCCACCCAGGTCAAATGTTTGTGTGATGAGCACGATCATTTGTTCTGTGTCTGGGTGTAATCTATCTATAATATGTATGTATTTAGAAATATATAAGTATGTTTATCAGTTGTCTAGTACTCATAACACAAGCTCTGCTTAGCTTGGGACTAGATGGCCTTGTGTGATAGTTGTGAACATATTATTATGACCTTTATTTATTTTTTAAACATACTAATTACATTTTTAAATATTTTCTTAAAAAACACATACAAAAAAAAACATTTAAAAATATAAAAAACAGTAGTCCGCCGGTGTCGGGAGCAGGGTCCAAGCTACCGGTGGTTAGGGCTCCAGAGACAGGAACCTCCTCACAATACGAGCCGTGTCGAGGAGTACTGCCTTCTGTATCAGGCCCTTGATCCAACCGCGCAACGACAGCTTCGACAGATGGTCGTCGAAGCTTTTGGCTATAAGGCCATTGGCAGTCACAACTATCGGCACAATGACAGCCGAGTCTACATCCCACATGTCGACAACCTCGTGTGCTAAGTCGAGATACTTGATTTTATTATTATTATTAAAATGTATTAAAACCAAATGTCCGATGGTTCCAGGTCTGGACTCGCTGCAGACGCTGACGATATGGTCGAGCGGCATCTCGCAGATCCCTGCCGGCACGCTGGCGCCCGCGGCGCGCCTGCAGACCCTGGGGCTGCAGTTCAACCAGCTCGAGGACCTGCCCCCCGGCTTGCTGAGCAACCTCACCAGCCTGGAGAACGTAAGTCTTGCTGGAGTTTCACTAAAACTAAACTGCCCTACCTCAACACTCTTTTTAGGCTTCCGTAGTCAAAAAGGAACCCTTATAGTTTCGCCATGTCTGTCTGTCTGTTTGTCCGTCCGCGGATAATCTCAGCGACCGTTAGCACTAGCAGACTGAAATTTGGTAGCAATATGTATATCAACCACGCCGACAAAGTGCACAAACAAAAAGTGGTAAAAAATGTTTTATAAGGGTACCTCCCCTACACGTAAAGCGGGAAGTGACTTTTTTTTTTCATTTCTACCATAACGTGTGATATATTGTTGAATAGGTATTTAAAAATGATTAGGGGTCTCCAAAAATATTTTTTTGAAAATGTAAATATTTTCGGAAATAATCGCTCCAAAAGTAAAAAATGAGGCGTCCCCCCCTCTAACTTTTGAACCATAAGTTTTAAAAATTTGAAAAAAGTCTCATAAGTAGAACTTTGAGTAAACTTTCAAGGAAAATTATTTTGAACTTGATAGGATGAACAGTTTTTGAAAAATTAAAAAAACGGTCTGAACTAATTTTGTAATTTAACCGTACATGCAAGCTTTTTTTTCAACTTGTTTACATATTTCATTATCCTGAGCGGATCTTCTTTCAAATAAAAATACAAAAAGAATAAAATCGGGTCATGCAAATAAAAATTATCACCGGGTACAGCGCCATCTCTCGGGAAATTGGGTTACTAATTTTCACATGGGCTACTGGGTTCTGTTACATTGTGAGAAGTTTGTGACGGACGGGAAACTACGAAACCCTACACTGAGCGTGGCCCGACATACTCTTGGCCGATAAAATAGAAAGAAAAGAAAGAAAGAAAAACGTTTTTCGTTTAACGTTTTTTAATTTTCATCATCGTCACCATAATTTTAGTTGAACGACGTCCATTGTTGATCATAGGCCTCCCCCAAGCGCCGCCATAACGATCGGTCCTGTGTGTCTCGCATAGGAAACGACCAATTTGGAACCGTACACTAGCTTCTGACGTTTTATAAGTGCCCTTGTAGGCCTATGTGAAATAAAAAAAAATTGACTTTGATTACCCGTTTTAATGTAAATAAATAAAAATATACTGTACCCTTTCTAGATCACAATACAACAAGCAACGCCGTTAAAACTCCACACGCACTCCATCGCAAATCTCCCATCGTTGAAGAACCTCATCATCACCGACTCCTCCGCCAACCTTCCCGAGGAACTCTTCACCGGATGTGACGCAATACAGACGCTCAATCTATCTGGGAACAACATCACGTCACTTCCGCCCGGAATTTTTAAGGATTTGAAGAAGCTGGAGACTTTACAATTGAACGGGAATAGGATCGCTAAGTTAGATCCGGGAGTATTTTCACCGCTGAAGCAATTGAAGAGTTTGGACCTGAATAGTAATCATTTGGAAGTACTGCCGGAGTAAGTAATTTTAATTTCTTTTATTGGTTGCCGACAGCGAAAAGAATCGCCAAACTTAAGTGGCAATGGCCAGGACACATTGCACGCAGAACGGATGGCCGCTGGGGCCGAAAGGTTCTGGAGTGGCGACCGCGTACCGGAAGACGTAGTGTTGGAAGGCCTCCCACAAGGAGGACCGATGACCTGGTCAGGGTTGCTGGAAGCCGATGGATGCGAGACATACAGGACGGGTCTTTGTGGCGGCGCTTGGGGGAGGCCTATGTCCAGCAGTGGACGTCTTTCGGCTGAAATGATGATGATGAATTTAGTGAAAAGAGGAAATATGCAAAAAACCAATTGCTGTATAACCAATTTACTGTTGTCATCATCAGCCTAACAAAAATAAAGGTTTTAAAAAAATAAATGCCAGTTTTTAACAGCGATTACAACTGCAAATTGCATTTATTTGTTTACCTACATCATTTATTTTGTACGAGTTATCAAGCGCTAAAATTCGCACAGCCTAACTTCAGACTCGCTAAGATCCGAAAACTGTACGCTGATAGAGTATTTAAATCCTTTAGTTGTCCTTATGGTTTCGTACTGTGATGATTTATACTTATAAATTATTTTTTTTTCTTCCAGCCACCTCTTCTCCGGGCTCTCCAATCTGGAATCTGTCTCCATAGACGACAATCTCCTCGTGAACATCAGTTCCGAAGCCTTTTCAGGAGCTTCTGGTCTTAAGACAGTCTCCCTGAAGAATAACCAGCTCACTCTCAAGTCACAGTATACCTTCCACTCAGATGGCTACGAGAACATTCAAGATTACTCCCCGTTCAGTCTGCTGGAAAGCCTGGAAGGCCTGTATTTGAGTGGAAACCAAATTAGTACGATGTTTTCTGATTGGGTCATGGTGATGAATAAACTGCAGAAGTTGGATCTCTCCTATAATAATATCACTTTGTTGGATGTGAGTAATTTTTAAAATAATAATTATAAGTTTCATGTCAACTCTACCGCACTCCACTTTACTTAAATATCCTTCCTTACCCTACTAACCTATCTACCTACCGTACCCTACTTACCTAGCTATCTACCGTACCCTATCTATCTACTGTACCATACTTATCTATCTACTTATATTCTTTATTGTACACTAATAATTAAAAATACAAATAAAAGAACAGGTGATGTACACAGGCGAGCTTAACCCATAGTTGGGTTTTCTTCCAGCAAACCTTATACAAACATAAATAAATTTATAAAACATGAGGATAAATCCATCCATGTGCACAACAACTTATACTACAAAACAAAAAAAAAAAATTATGCTATACTTAAAACTAAAACTAAACTACACAAATACATAAACATACTATATATACAACTAGCTTTTGTAAGCGGCTTCGCCCGCGTACATAAAATATAGCCTATGTCACTCAGGAGTAAAGCAGCTTTCTATTGTTGCTAAAATTTTTCCAATCGGACCAGTAGTTCCAGAGATTACCCCAGGGGGTAAAACAAAAACCGGCCAAGTGCGAGTCGGGCTCGCGCACAAAGGGTTCCGTAGCAGCAAATATAATAAACTTATTATGTCAATTTATACACCTGGTGAATGGAGCCTAAACTCTCCCGATATTTTGCCTTGTACTTATAGGTTCAGCCATCGTTTTCAGTGTAAGCACAATAACTTAACCAAAATTACAGTTAAATCAACCTATCTCAAAAACTATAAGAGATACTTTGATCAAACCAAAAATCGTTGAAAGAGTTAATTAGCATGCATCACCTCTATTTTTTTTAGAATTTTATACCCCGTAGTTATAAAAATAGAGGGGGGGGGACATACTTTTTACGACTTTGAGAGCTGATATCTCAAAAACCGTTCACTTTAAGAAAAATGTTTTTTAGAAAACTTTATATCATTTTAAAAGACCTTTCCATTGATACCCCACACGGGTATGTACATCGAAAAAAAAATTTTCATCCCTCAGTTACATGTATGGGGGGCCCCACCCCCAATTCTTTTTTTTACTATTTAGTGTCATAATTTTGTAGCGGTTCATACAACACATATTCCCATCAAATTTCATCACTGTAGTACTTATAGTTTCCGAGTAAATCGGCTGTGACAGACGGACAGACGGACAGACGGACAGACGGACATGACGAAACTATAAGGGTTCCGTTTTTGCCATTTTGGCTACGGAACCCTAAAAAAACAAACTTTACCTCTTTATTATATTAGTGTAGATAAATAAAACTCCCGTACCCTACCCCCCCGTATCTACCTACCGTACCCTATCTACCTACTGTACCATACTTACTTATCTACTTACCGTACCATTCTTACCATTTTTTTTCGCTTTAATCCTTCCCTGCGTGTTGGTGAACAAAACACAAAAATAAATTGATAGTTATAAAAATCGTTCCAGCCATTTTCGACATTTAACAAAACTAACAAACGGATATTCATTTTAGTAATATTATAAATGCGAAAGTTACGATGTTTGGATGTTTGTTACTCAATCACGCCAAAACGGCTGGACGGATCTGGATGAAATTTGGCACAGGCATAGGATACACTCCGGAATAGGACATAGGCTACTTTTTATCCCGGAAACCCCAAGCCCATGGGTGTAATTTATCTATAGTATGTATGTATTTAGAAATATATAAGTATGTTTATCAGTTGTCTAGTACTCATAACACAAGCTCTGCTTAGCTTGAGACTAGACGGCGTTGTGTGATGGTCGTCGAATATTATATTATTATTACTTTTTTTATTTACT
Organism: Mythimna loreyi; assembly: GCA_029852875.1. Lineage (NCBI taxonomy): Eukaryota > Metazoa > Arthropoda > Insecta > Lepidoptera > Noctuidae > Mythimna > Mythimna loreyi. The sequence goes on along the minus strand of CM056806.1, from coordinate 12,046,662 downwards.
GTTTATTTTATTTTTTTTTATGTATATAGTTTTTATAGATTGTTAATAAAAATCATTGACTTACGGCCTTTCTTTCCAGGCGTCTACAGATCTTCAATTCTTGAGCCCGAAAGTAGAAGTAGATCTCTCTCACAACCACATCACCGACATCATCCTGCCTTTTGCGGTCCTCTCCAAAGAGGACCCGATGTACGCGAGGTCCAACAACACCGTCCTCCTTGAGGGCAACCCTCTCAGCTGTGATTGCGGACTGTACAACTTAGCTATGAGGCTAAAAGGCCTTAAGCCATTGAACGTAGAACCTAATTTTATAGTAGACAACGTTTACTGCGCCTCTCCGAAACATTTAAAAGGCAAATTGTTCAAAAAACTCTCTCCTTACGACTTGAATTGTGAATTACCAGATGACAAATGCGAACCAAACTGTCTCTCATGTGAAATCAGACCCGCTGCCAGCGAGTTAGCACTGAACTGCAATAAAATTTCAAGAAATATGTCTGAAAAAGATTATTTGAAGAGATCTGCTGAGCAATACAGACTACAACATGTGTCTTTGAAATTGAAATCACCACCAACATCATTAGACAATTTAGAACTTAAATTGTTAGATTTATCCGGGATTAATTTGACCGAGATTCCGTTTTCTCCGTCCCTGGACGTTCAAGCAATAGATTTCTCACACAACAACTTAACGGATATACCAATGGATTTCTTACAAGCAAATATAAGTTTGTATCTATCGAACAACCCATTCCAATGTGACTGCTGGAATTCCGAAGACCTGTCTTATTTGAAAACGAGAAGAAATGTACTAGACCTTGATTCGATTAAGTGCGGAGAAAAATTACTGGTATCTATGGAGCCTTCAGATTTGTGTAATAATTGGAGAGCTGCTGCAGTGGCTAGTGGTACCTTCGTGGTTCTAGTTTTGATAGTAATCATCATTGCAATGGTTATATACAAAAATTCCCATACGATTATAGCGTTTATCATCAACCGAGGGTTATGCCCATGTTGCTTCGTAGAAGACTTGGACGATATCAATAAAGAGTATGATGTGTTTGTTTCCTATGCTCATAAAGACAGGAAATATTTAGATACATTAATGCCTAAATTAGAGAACGATTTTGGATTAAAAACATGTGTACACTACCGAGATTGGTTCGTAGGAGATTTCATTCCGGACCAGATTAACAGATCCGTTGAGAAGTCTAGAAAAACTATTATTATATTATCAAATAACTTTTTGGACTCTGCTTACGCTAATATGGAATTTAGGGCCGCTCACAACTTAGCTTTAAAAGAAGGGAAAAGTAGAATAATCCTTATCTTACTCGAGGATGTAGCAAATCATGAAAAGTTGTCCGAAGACTTGAAAACTCATATGAAAATGAATACGTTTTTAAAATGGGAGGATTCGAGGTTCAATGAGAAGTTGCAGAGAGCGATGCCTTTGAGGAATAATAAGAAATTCGTATTTCCTGGTGTTTTTAAGGAAGCCAGTGAAAAGACTGTTAGAAGTGGTCTAGACGTACATTTAAACAGTGAAGGGCAGTTAGTTAATGTAGCGGTAAAGGACGCTGCGTGAGAGTTTGTATCTTTTTATGATCAAACGTTGTTGCAACATATCTTTTTACGGACAATAGTTATGGCGAAGGTTTGTCAGTCTGCTTTTAAAGCTAGTTCTATTGTCAAGTACAGTACGGTCGTCGGATCTTGGCGAGTACAAAAATAAAGGTTTTAAAAAAAATATGCCAATAACAGTTTTTAACAGCAATAACAACTGCAAATTGCCTTTATTTGTTTAATCCATTTATTTTTGTTCGAGTTATCAAGTGCGAAAATTCGCAGAGCCTTCTTTAGATGCGCCAAGATCCGACGACCGTACTGTAATCTTTTTATGGTCAAAAATTGTGTTGCGTTATCTTTTTACGTTGATAGTTTAATCGTCTTTTCATGAATAACAAACCTTATTTTGAAAGCCATTTTTTGGCCATGAAAAGATAAAAGTTGTAATTTGTTCTGACTTATCTTTTTACGACCAAAATCTTTTTCTTTTGTGTAGCTTTTTATACTGTGCTGCTTTTGTTAATATTGGCAGTCTTTTTGTTTTAAACAAATATTTAGCTATAAGTGAGACTTTAATAGAATCTCTTATTAAGTTATAAGTAAATAAAATGAGCCATTTTCTATTTTTAAGACTTTATTTAAGTATTGAATTGTAATCTCGTAAAGCAATCGATTTATTCTGATAAGTTTAAATTTAAGAGGAGATTAAAATCAATTAGGGCGGTGGGCTTTTTGGACAAGCCTTTTAAAAGAAACAAGCTATTGTCAATAATATACAGGGTGTCATTGACATGTTAACACAAACGAATACCATAGATCCAGTACATGATTCTGGACTCCCCAGTGGTGATATTTTTCGTCGGTTTTTGAAATAAAAGTTGTTTTTTTTTTTATTTTTACCTGTATAAAATCGTTATTCTAACCAACCCCAATGATATTTTTAGATTTTTTTTTAAGTAAATAAAAAAATTTATCATCGTCGAGGTAAATAAAGTCGTTATTCCAATCAAACCCGATGACATTTTTAATTTGGAATGTAATTCAATAATATTTTTTTTCGCAAAAAAATGTTAAAATAATGTTTTTATATAGTTTAATTTAAAAAAACGTAAAAAAATCATTTAACAAAAACCGATGAAAAATTCCATCACTGGGGGGTCTAGAATCATGTACTGGATCCATGGTATTCGTTTGCGTTACCATGTCAATGACACCCTGTATAAGAGAGTTCTCTCACATTTGCATAATACCTGATTATATTTTAAGTTTTTACAATACATAGATTATTATTTCTACCAAATCGGTGCCTTATTTACACGTATGGTGCTAAAAAACTATCAGAAAACTTTGTTTCTCCCAAAAACATGTTTTAAATTATATTTTCATTACTCATACTCTGAAAGTAGGTGTAAAGTCCCTGCGGACAGGGTTGGAAGAAGTACTTTTACTCCCTAGGGAGTTTTACTTTACAACTGACAGTTGCTTTTTTAATATTTAGATAGCAAATATTAAAAAAAAAACTAGTTCTATTTTGACATTTCTATTGAACCGTGACCCGAAACTTTATACCGAATTAAAATGACATAGAGATAGAAATAATTTAAGAATACTTTTTTTATGACTTTATTTTAATTTACTTTCAATTATTTCATTAAAACTAATATATATTTGAGAAAAAATTTGACCAGACCCATTTTTACAATGACAAAATGAAAAATATTGACTGAAAAGCCAGGGAGCCGAACACTGAAAAAAAGAATTGGCGGGTAAATGGTAGACTGTCTATAATCTGTGGCCGATTTGATCTTCCTTTTTTTTCGAGGTGTAAAGTTTTGTTTACAATTTGCTAAATCTCTGTTAGAAGAAATTTTTATTAACACGATAAGTTTTAGTTAGTCAGCTTCAGTTATAAATTTAACGCAAGATTCTTAAGAGGAGAAAACCGCTTACCGCCTAAATCAAAAGAAATATACCTACCTAAAAACATACCTTTGACGACGACTCAGGCCTTTGACGACAACTCAGGTTTTTATTATTTTTATTTTCCTCGTATTCGTAATGAAAAGCACAGTGTTTACCTCGGGTTCAAAAGTTATTTAGTCCCTCGAACTGTTAGCGACCTCGCTATCGCTCGGTCGCCAAGAAATTTCTCGGGACTAAATAACTTTCTTTCATCCCTCGTATAACAATGTACTATTACATACTATGCGATAGGAAAAAGAATATCATCGGCGCACAAGTTGAACCATCTTGGCGGTCAAGCTTGAATGCCGTTAGCGGTTGCTATGGTTACCCGAAAAGTTACGCTAAGGCTTTTACTTTAACCTGTCAACTATTGTAATTACAGACACAATTAAAAAACAATAGGTCTGCGGACACCGGTGTCCTCTTGGGGATAGTATAAAACAAAAGTCGTTTTCCGTTGTCTGTCCCTATGTATGCTTAGATCTTTGAAACTACGCAACGGATTTTGATGTGGTTTTTTTTAATAGATATAGTAATTCAAGAGGAAGTATTATATGTGTGTAACTAGCGACCCGCCTCAGCTTCGCCCGAGTGCAATGCCGATATTAAACATATTATACATATAAACCTTCCTCTTGAATCGCTCTGTCTATTAAAATAAATCGCACCAAAATCCGTTGCGTAGATTTAAAGATTTAAGCATACAAAGGGACAGTGGTGAGCAACTTTGTTTTATACTATGTAATGATATAGCATGCCTAATAATATATTTAATTTCTTTTTACCCGTGCAAAGCTGGGACGGGTCGCTAGTATTAAATTAAAACAAATTTTCGGCGAAACAAAGCAAATATATAAAATAAATGCGTTGAATCTGTACTGAGTTTATAAGATGTTTAAATATTTTAGTATTTTTATGTGAAGTTCGTTTTTTAATCCTAGACTACGATTTGACAACTTAAAATGTCAAACTCCAGAAAATTGGGAACATATTTCTACAGTGTGACATTCTGAGTTGTCAAATCGTAGTCTAGGATTAAAAAACAACTATAAGTAAGCATTTTTGTAATTAAGTTACGAAAAAAAAAATATTAGTGAAGTTTTATCAAAACGATGCCTCCGTAGGGACCCTGCAGAAGGGTCGAAGCCAATCAGGGCCACGGGTTTCTGTCTGAAAAGGAAGGCTCTGGCCCTGGTATGTATGGCGATGTAGGAACGGGGTAGGTTGTTTAGTCAGTAAGAGTCTGACACTTGTTTTCCGCTCCGTCCAAGAGCGGGACTCGTCATTGGATGATTTTTACCTACCATAAAAAAAAAACGATGCCTTGAAAAGTCACGCATCGGTACATGGTGGACGTCTCACTCTTACGTACAAAGCGTTTTGGGAACACATTCATTGTGCGTACAGCTAAGGAGTGGAATTCCCTGCCGGAGTCTGTGTTTCCTGATAGCTACAACCTAGGAGGTTTTTAAGTCAAGAGTGAATAGGTTACTTCTAGGCAAGCGTGCTCCATCGTCGACCACATCATCGCTTACCATCAGGTGAGATTGTGGTCACAAAAAAAATAATATTAATAATATAATAATAATAAAATCTTTTTATTCAGGCCAAATACACCCATTTACATTTTAAAAACAACACAATAAATAAAATGGTAACCGAATAAATATAAACTCACAATTAAACATAATCAAATCATAAATAAATAAAACATGTCACTTAATTAAAATCAATGTATTCCAAAAACTTATGTTCTAACGTAATTTAATTTTTTTATTGGCTTTTCTTCTGATGGTAAGCGATGATGTGGCTGACGGTAGAACACGCTTACCTAGAAGTAACCTATTCACTCTTGACATAAAGACTCTCAGATTATAGCTATCAGCAAACACAGACTCCGGCAGGGAATTCCACTCCTTGGCTGTACGCATAATGAATGTGTTCCCAAAACGCTTTGTACGTATATGTGGGATATCCACCATGTACCGGTGGCGCAACGCCGTACGTTTTGTGATCCGATGATGGAATGGACTTGCTGGAGTTAAATTGCAATTTTTTTGTTGTACATAGTAGGCATGTACAGTTATAAGACTTCACTAACGAAATATCAGTATAATCCTCGGCACACAACTTGAACCTTAAACACGTATCGTAGGGACCCTGCAGAAGGGTCGAAGCCAATTAGGGCCACGGGTTTGCGTCTGAAAAGGAAGGCTCTGGTCCTGGTATGTAAGGCGATGTAGGAACGGGGGTAGGTTGTTTAGTCAGTAAGAGTCTGACACTTGTTTTCCGCTCCGCCCAAGAGCGGGACTCGTCATTGGATTTTTACCTACCATAAAAAAAAAACCTTAAACATGTATTAACCGATTTTCGGGTCGAAGTGTTCAGCTGCGCGTAACCAAGCAACGGGTTCAATTTATGTGCCGTGTTTTATACTTTTGACGTTTAAGAGAAAAAGCAATAACTATTTTTTATAATAATAAATATTCTAGTTCTATATGAACATACGTACTCCGATCTGACTTTAGGTAGCTTTTATGTATATACTATAGTTTAAGTAAAAATATACGTTGGCATACAAAACATATAGTTAAAAAAAATAATTTAGGAACGTCAATGACCTCTATCTGTCAAGTGTAACTTGAAAAGTACGGTTTACTAAGAAAACTTAATGTATTTTTTTTACTTTTTATATTTAAAAAAATATATTTAGTATCGATTTTTTTTTTAAATAACATTTAGCATCAGCCTTACAATGTTCCCACTGCTGGGTCAGGCCTCCTCTCTAGGAGAGAGAATAGGTCGTAATCCACCACGCGGGCCCAGTGCGGATTGGTGGATGTCACATGTCTTCGAATGTTTGGTTCTAGGACATGCCGGTTTCTTCACGATGTTTTCCTTCACCGTTTTGAGAGTAGTGGTGATGAAATTATAAAATAAAAAAAAGAACTATTGATACGCAATATTTTTTCTTTGTAAACCGTACTTTTCAATTAACATTTAATTTTACAATTGTATTAAATCCTTCATTGAATTCGGCAGTATCTTTACTTGATTCTGTTATATAGCTAGTAATTTACAATAGGTGGGTCAGGACCAAATTTTTGACGTAATCGCACAACGGAAATCACAACAATATGTGTCACACTGGAAAATAAATATAGGCCAACAACAACTACATTTATTTTCCAGTGTGACACATTCCGTCGCGTCAAAAATTTGGTCCTGACCCAGGTACCTACTTTTATAATCTTGGCATCTTATACATTTATTTTAATTCTAGTCAGTTCAATAATTTCTGAGAAAACCATCTCAAATACGAATCTACTAGTATTTCATCAGAAGTACAGACATCGGTACTTATCTTGAACGCTCGTTAAAAGAGCAAAGTTCGCTTTGCTCATCGGCGAACTAATAACTTGTACAGTACGGTTGTCGGATCTTGGCGAGTCTGAAGTTGGGTCTATGAATTTTAGCGCTTGAAAACTCGTACAAAAATAAAGAAAAAAAAAATGGTTGCCTGTAAAGTCGGTTTTACGGGCGAAGATTTTACGTGACAACGTCCTAATTCTCTAGTGCTGCGCGCGCGGCAGACCGATCATAGTTGAGTGGGAGAGAGACGCAAGGCATTCGGCGGGCCTCTCTCTCGTTCGGTGACTCATCGTAACGTTACCGAGCGTTACACTTTTTCATAAGTGACTCCCAGCCGCAACCTAATTTAAGACGTTGTCACGTCAAAAATTTAAATGCCAATAACAGTTTTTAACAGCAATAACGACTGCAAATTGCATTTATTTTTTTTACGTGTTTTCAAGCGCTAAAATTCGTAGAGCCTAACTTCAGACACTTTTTTTTTAAATTGCAATAAACTAGAGCTTGCCTGCGATCCCACCTGATGGTAAGCAGTGATGCAATCGTAGATGGTGAGTCGCACTAGTTTATTAAGAGCCTATTCACTCTAGCCTTGAAGATACCTAAATTATAATCGGACGGGAAGACCGCAGCCGGTAAACTGTTCCAGTCCCTCGATGTACGCGGTATAAACGACGAGGCAAAACGCTTAGTCCGGGCCGCAGGTGTCTCAACAACGTAAGGGTGGATACTTGTCAAGATCCGACGTATACTGTACTAGTATTGTACGACCTGCGCTTGCGTCTCACTTCACATCACTAAAGAGACCCGATATTTCACTTCTGCACAAGTGGAAATTAGTTTTGAAGGAAAAAGTTAGGGCTCAAGATTCGTGCCGGTATCTGTATATATTATAATATTTTTGCTATTCAGTTTGACAGGAGTAAAATTATTGCTATCTCTTTCTAGTTTTAACCGTTAGCAAAAGAAAGCGATAGTTTAAAATACATTTAGTTTGCGTACAAGAGAATTATGGAGCCAATATTTTTGTTACAAAAAAAAAGTATGATTCTCGATATACGACAATTAGGTTTTGATCTGAATTTTATTTGATTGTAATGAAAAAGCTGTTTTTTTTTATGCACACAGTTATTTTGACAAATATTTTATAAATAAAAAAATGGTACTATTGATTTATTGTTTTATTTTATATCATTCATGGATTTCGTGTTCGTGGAGCATTTGGTCCAGATTGTCATTCGTTGGTCTTTGAACAGCCGTTCACTGATCTTTTACTATTTATAGTTGGCAACCCTACCCCACAAGGTGGATCCATGAGGGTTGCGGGAATCTGATGAATGCGAGACGCACAGGACCGGGCATTGTGATGACTCTTGCGGCAGGCCTATGTCCAGCAGTGGGCGTCTTTCAGCTGAAATGATGATGATGGATGTATGGAAAATAAAGAAAATAGGACGGTTTAGATGCTCATAAGCTGTTAGTCCAGTCCCTCTACTCTCAGAAAACGGCTTGGGCGCAGCGCTGATGCAGCGACAGAATCCAATTATTTTGTATGTGATTTGAATGTATCACCTGTTTGGATTTCGTCGCTGGGCCAGCGCTGCGTTCAAGGCTGTTTTCTTAAAAAATGGCACCCCAAGCGGTCATATGATATGGAGGCTCGCCAAAATGGCGAGAAAATACGTCTTTTTACACCATTTTTGCGCCATTCCTCGCATTGTTGTTTCGTTGTTTTTGTAATTATACGAAAAATAATGGTTTCAAGCAACATCACACTTAAAAATACAATCAACAAGCCCTCTACTTATGTCTATCAAAATATACCTACAATATGTTATCCGAAGCAATAAGAGAAGAAATAAAACTTCATTTATTTAGAAATAAATTTTAAAAAAGCTATTAATAAGTGAATGTTACTATTATGCAATAAATGACAAATCCATAAAAAATATTTCCTTTAATTAATAAACTGACGAATATTTTACATTTTTAAATATTGACATTATTATGATTATTACTAATACTTAATATTTTTTTTTATTAATAATGTATCTAAATTAAGTTAGATTAAAAGGATATTTAAATGAATAGTCCTCCTTTCGGCAAAATTATATCCGTCTTAGTGAGAAATTTAAAGTTACAAAAATATGCAATCATCTATTATTTCTACACTTTATTTCATTATTAGAAGCCATAAACCCAACTAACAAAAATAAATATTTATTAAATTAACAGTAACTATCATATTACAACTAAATTAAGTATATAACAATAAAAATTAATAATTATGTTTAGACTAAGCAACGTGAAAGTTGACATGTGTGCTCGATAGATGGCGTTGTCCCGTGAGGCTGCATCGCGCTATGGTTTCGTTACAAGCGTTTGGTTGGGTCTCGGTGAGTTCGAGCGAAAGTCAAAATCATCTAATGATAATTTTTTGAAGTAATCTTAGGGGGTAACACCTTTTAAGATTCTAATTAGTTGGTAATAATGAAGTTAAGTCTTTAATCAGATCTAAAGAATTTCTATCTTCATCTTCATCTCTATATAGATGTATTAGGCAATATTGTTCACATATAAAAAAAACCTATAAAACATTATCATTACATAGTATACTACTAGCGACCCTCCCAGCTTCGCACGGGCGCAATGTTGATATTAAATATATTGCATTAAACATAATTATAAACCTTCCTCTTGAATTACTCCATCTTTTAAAAAAACCGCATTAAAACCCGTTGCGTAGTTTTAAAGATCTAAGCGTAACATAGGGAAGAATGCAGGGGCCCTTCAGGGTCGAAGCCTCCTGGAGCCTAGGGTGGTGCAAACTGTTACCTCGACTCTAGGAATAAGGCAAGGAGGGTACGGAGTAGGTTTTTAAGTCAGTAAGAGTCTGACACTGGTCTCCCGCTCAGCCCAAGAGCGGGTTTCGTCATTCGATGATTTTTACCTACCATAAAAAAAAAACATTTATTTATTAACTTTTTACATACCTATTTTATTATCCTGAACGTATCTTCTTTCAAATAAAAATGTGTCTTTCATATATTCAAAGTTCACCTATGCAGAGCTATGTAACGCTTATTGTGGCTTTTTTTATTGATATAAACTAGTGCTTGACTGCGATCCCACCTGATGGTAAGCAGTGATGCGATCGTTGACGGTGAGGTGCACTAGTTTATTAAAATCTGTTCATGCCATCTAAAGTTACCACCTGGTACTACAGCGCCATCTCTCGGGATTTTGGGTTCCTGTTCTATAAATGGGCTATTTCGCGCTGAAGTAGTTAGTCATGGACAGGAAATTACGGAGACCTACAGACACGCTCTAGGCCAGTTTTTAGGGTTCTGTAGTCAACAAGGAACCCTTATAGTTTCGCCATATCTGTCTGTCTGTCCGTCCGCCGATAATCTCAGCGACCGTTAGCACTAGAAAGCTGAAATTTGGTATCAATATGTTTATCAACTACGCCGACAAAGTGCACAAACAAAAAGTAGTAAAAAGTGTTTTATTAGGGTACCTCCCCTACACGTAAAGTGGGGTGTTTTTTTTTCATTTCAACCATAATGTGTGATATATGGATAGGTATTTAAAATGATTAGTTTTCCGGTACAATATTTTTTTGATAATGTTAATAATTTAGGAAATAATTAATCCAAAAGTAAGGGATGATTCTCATTAGAGCGGGCCGTGCCAGGGCCGGGGCGTGGACGAGCCGGGACCCGTCCGTGCTATGCAATTTATTTTCGGACGCAGCACGAAAAATGTTCTGATTACGATGGGACGTGGAGGGAACGGGGCGGGACCGTGCAACAAACGTGGTATTGAAGTGCGTCGAGCGGGCCCGGACGGGACACGGATAATGCACTGTGTAATATAAATTGATTCATACAAAATATATGAAACAGATTAAAACCGTGCCCCGTCCGGGCCCCGTCCGGGCCCCGCCCCGGGCACAGCACGTTCTAATGAGAATCATCCCTAAAAATAACTTTTTTACATAATATACTTTATTATTCTAACATTTATAAACTTTTTTACATATTTTATTATCCTGAACGTATCTTCTTTCAAATAAAAAAACAAGATTAAAAACGGTTCACGCAATCCAAAATTACAATTGGGTACAGCGCCATCTCTCGGGATTTTATGTAACTAAATTAAGGGTTTTGTTACATTGTGAGAAATTTGTGACGGACAGGAAACTACTGTATCCTACAGTGAGCATGGCCCGACACGCTCTTGGGCGCTTTTTATTTAACGGATAGAGTGATTTAAGAGAGGTTTATATGTATACTAGCGACCCACCCCAGATTCGCACGGGTGCAATGTTGATATTATGCATGTATTATACACTAGCTTCTGCCCGCGACTTCATCCGCGGAAAATTTGTGAGACAAAAGTTGTGATAGCTCGGTTAATATCCATGTTATATAAATAATTTATAGCCTATGTCACTCAGGAGTAAAGCAGCTTTCTATTATAGCTTCAATTTTTCCAATCGAACCATTAGTTCCAGAGATTACCTCCTACAAACAAAAAAATAAAAAACAAACTTTACCTCTTTATTATATTAGTGTAGATTATAAACCTTCCTCTTGAATCACATTATCTAATAAAAAAAAACCGAAGCGAAATCCGTGGCTTAGTTTTATAGATCTTAGCATATTTAGAGACAGGGGGGATGCGACTTTGTTTTATACTATGTAATGATTATATGTATAATAAATATATCACCATTGCACCCGTGCGCAGCTGGGACTAGTCCTATCTTTGCTAGTTCTGACTTGATTTCAAGTCAATAATCTAAATCTGATTAATTATAGGTATTTGAATTTATGGTTCAAAATAAAATGCAATAATCCAATATTCAGGAATATATTTATTTTATTTATTTGATCAGCGAACAATTGCTTACACACTAAATTTATATGTAAGTATAAATATTAAAACTTAACTTACATTAGTGAGTTTAGCAATTAATTTAAGGCTAAACAGAAAAAAAACTAACTCAGTTAAATTAAATTAAGTTCTGACACAGCATTAATATATTAAAGTAATCCACATATTTTATATAAATAAATCATTACATAGTATAAAATAAAGTCGCTTCCCCCTGTCCCTATGTATTCTTAGATCTTTAAAACTACGCAACGGATTTTGATGCAGTTTCTTTTTTTGATAGAGTGATACAAAAGGAAGGTTTATGTGTGTAATTCCTACATAATATATTTAATATCAGCATTGCAATCGTGCGAAACTGGGGCGGGTCGCTATTATTAAATAAATTAAATTATATTAAAACTAGCGACCCGCCCCAGCTTCGCACGGGGGCAATGTTGATATTAAATATATTATGCATGTATTATACACTAGCTTTTGCCCGCAGCTTCGCCCGCGTACATAAAATATAGTCTATGTCACTCAGGAGTAAAGCAGCTTTCTATTGTTGCTTAAATTTTTCCAATCGGACCAGTAGTTCCAGAGATTACCCCCTACAAACAAAAAAACAAACTTTACCTCTTTATTATATTAGTGTAGATATAAACCTTCCTCTTGAATCACTCTATCTATTAAAAAAGCCGCATGAAAATCCGTTGCGTAGTTTTAAAGCTTTATGCATACATAGGGAGGAAACGACTTTGTTTTATACTATGTAATGATGATGAGTTAAAATCTTGAGCTCCAAGCGAACTCCGGCGTTCGCATACCTATAGTCTTTCTATATCTCTAATTACAGTATTCAAAACGTTACATTTGAGTACATGTTGTTGGAGCGTCATCATCCTCACCAGCCTGCGTCAATCCTCTGCTGGCCAGACACTCCTCAGCTTCGAAACGCCTGTTCATCATCGCATAGCAACAAGACGTACAATTTAGCTTTAGTTAGTTTGTAATTTGGGACACTATTTATTTAGTACATGGAGAACTTACAGCTAATAAAAACAGACTAAAATAGGAAATCGTAATCATTAGAAAGCCAATTACAAGTTCTCACGTATAGACATTGTGTAGTATATAGAAAATGATGCGAGCAAAACAAAATAAAAAGCTTAGCTAATTAGTGAAGATACAGCAAAAATCCCTAGTTTGCACATAATCAGTAAATACCTAATTCGACTTGAAAATTTGAAGGCTTAAGGCACCTTCTGGCTGAGTTCATACTAATTGTGAATGGATCAAAATCATTTGTTCTAAAAAAAAAATCACTTGTTCTAAAACCATCACACTGTGAACACTACCTAATTAATTAATTTAACTTGCATTGAGCATCCAGTTTATTTCCCACCGGAATATCCTTTTGGGCTTGTGGACGGCGAGCAATAGGTAGTTCGCTGTCCGCCCATCCGGTAACCGTCCGGACCGAGCTCAAGTTGTCGTCGGCGCGTCTCAGGAGAGTTGTCAGCAACTGTAGAATCCCAGCAGGGTCGAAGCCTTCTGGAGCCAAGGGTTGATGCGGAAGCGGAACACCAGGGCACTGGAACTAAGGCAGGAAGGAACGGTAGGTCTTTTAATCAGTAAGAGTCTGACACTGTTTCCCGCTCCGCCCAAGGGCGGGATTCATCATTGGATGATTTTTCCCTACCATAAAAAACCTGTCTATTGTATTTGTAATTGTTTTAATTGTAATTTTAATGATTCATTGTACTCAAATTGAATTTATTTTATATTTATCTACACTAATATAATATATAATTATATATATAATATAATAATAATAATAATATATAATAATATAATAATAATAATAATCTACACTAATATAATAAAGAGGTAAAGTTTGTTTTTTTGTTTTTTTGTTTGTAGGGGGTAATCTCTGGAACTACTGGTCCGATTGGAAAAATTTAAGCAACAATAGAAAGCTGCTTTACTCCTGAGTGACATAGGCTATATTTTATGTACGCGGGCGAAGCTGCGGGCAATAGCTAGTATATAATAAAGAGGTAAAGTTTGTTTTTTGTTTTTTTTTATTTTTTTTGTTTGTAGGAGGTAATCTCTGGAACAAATGGTTCGATTGGAAAAATTGAAGCTATAATAGAAAGCTGCTTTACTCCTGAGTGACATAGGCTATAAATTATTTATATAACATGGATATTAACCGAGCTATCACAACTTTTATCTCACAAATTTTCCACAGACGAAGTCGCGGGCAGAAGCTAGTATAATATATGTAGGTTACTTTGTTGTTGTTAACTTAATGTTTTCTATTTTTTTTTTCATAGCAAGCTTTTTTTAGCAACTCCTTGAGGCGGAACAGTGCGCACCGTCAACGACTGGGCTGGGCCCGGACGGTTACCAGACGATCGAACGGCGAGCTACCCATTGCTCTTTGGTCGTCTGGGACTCGATCTTACCTGAAAATAGACGAGAGTATTAACAATATGGAGACCTGGACAGGTGGGGGATGATCGTCTTCTACCTGAAGAAAGAGGATATAATATAATATTCCACAACTATCACACTAACACCTAACACCCGTATTCACAAACGTTACTATGCGGTCTCACAGTGCTCGCGAGCGCACAGGGCAGGGTTTGTGAACTACGCAACACAAACGAACCAATCACAGAGCTCTATTTCAACGCTGTGCGTTTGCTTAGTCAAGGGTCGTTTGAGTATTGTTTGTGAATACGGGTGTAAGTCGTCTAGTCCCAAGCTAAGCAGAGCTTGTGTTATGAGTACTAGACAACTGATAAACATACTTATACACTTCTCATCAAAAAAATCGAAACACCTTGCAAGTTTACGTTTTGTTAGGATTATCAGAAAAATGTGTACATTTAGGAATAAATGTTAAATGTCGTTTAATAGTGAGTAATATGAGCTTATCAAATCTTAATGTTAATGTTCTAAATTTAAATGAATTTTTCATAGGTTTCGTATTTTGTTAAATGAGTCATTTTTATTCCGTATGGAGTATAAAGGAAATGGATAAAACAACACACGTAAATGAAAAAAAAAGCTAAAAAACGTTTATTTAATAACTTGTATTCCCTCCCCGAGCTCTAATTACTGCTTCCATACGGTTCTTCATCGATCGGATGAGAGTCACGATCACATGCTGTGGTATATTGTCCCATTCCTCTTGGATTGCATCTTGCAGCTGGCTAAGTGTTTCTGGGGCAGGATCTCTTGCTCGAATTCGTCTCTTTAATTCATCCCATAGATGTTCAATGGGATTCATGTCCGGGCTTCTTGCTGGCCATTCCATAATAGAGATATCGACTTCGTTAAGATAATCTCGTACGACGCCCGCGGTGTGAGCCCTAGCATTGTCGTGCATGAATATGAAGCCGTTGCCAATAAAATGTGCATAGGGCATCACTTGAGGCTCGAGACACTCTTCGACGTACCGATGACAGTTTAGTGCAGGCAGACGTGGCCCAGACACGAAAGCAAGCTCTGTCTTACCGTCGGCGCTGATTCCTCCCCAAACCGTCCACGAACCGCCACCATAGCTGACCTTTTCTTCAATGCAGCATTGTGCATAGCGTTCTCCGTCTCTTCTGTAGACC
Source organism: Mythimna loreyi (assembly GCA_029852875.1). Lineage (NCBI taxonomy): Eukaryota > Metazoa > Arthropoda > Insecta > Lepidoptera > Noctuidae > Mythimna > Mythimna loreyi. Next base: position 12,031,240 of record CM056806.1, on the reverse strand, counting down.
TTGTTCCTTCCGTCGTTACCATACAGCATAATTTTACACTCATCAGAAAAGAGAACTTTGCTCCACTGTAGGTATGACCAATTTAGGTGCTCACGTGCAAAGTTAAGGCGCGCTCTTCGATGGTCTGCAGTTAATTTCGGCCCATTTGCTGGCTTATGCGGTACCAGTCCACGATCCTTCAACCTTCTTCTAATTGTAGAGTCACTTACAGCCACCCTTCGTACAACACGAAGCCGCTGCTGCAGTTGAAAAGCGTTAAGGCGTCGATTTCTTAAAGAAGTTGTTACAATAAATCGATCATCTCGCTCAGAAGTGACCCGATTCCTGCCAGATCCTGAACGGCGCGTGAACAAACCAGTCTCCCGATAACGTTTATAGACTCTATGAACAGATGACAGGCTTAGATGCAGTCTTGCAGCCACAACACGCTGACTAAGGCCAGAATCCAGCAATGCCACAACTTGGGCGGCTTCTGTGGGCGAAGTATCCATACGTTTTAGAAAAAAAACCTTTTTTCAGACGTCCCAAAGTCACAGTATTGAAATAAAAAACAAAAAGTTTAAGGATAGGCGCCAATTTTTAGTTTTTAAACGCTAAATGTACTCCAACCCTAAACACACATTTGTCTCAAAACAGTGATTCATTTCGTTTATAAGATAAACAAATGAAATTCTAATTTTGAATTTAGAATTTTCGCTTATTACTGTAATGGCCAAACTGCCAGCTATAATATATGTATTTTTTTTCATCGTATGAATTCTTTTTTGTGTTAAATTCGGACAGAAACAATGAAAACGGAAGTGTTTCGATTTTTGTGATGAGAAGTTTATATTAATTTCTAAATACATACATACACCTAACTGGCAGAAAATGCCTAAGGCATTAAGTCCGCCTCTGTACATTTGTGCATGAAGTAATAAATAAATACATATTATAGATATATTATTCCCAGACACAGAACAAATGATCGTGCTCATCACACTAACATTTGTCCTGGGTGGGAATCGAACCCATGACCTCTGGTATAGCAGTCAGGGTCACAAACCACTACACCAACAGGCCAGTCAAAGGATGGTGAAGTGTATTTCCATTCTATACAAGAACTAATCTGTAACCAAGTTATGACCGATTTTTTTTATGGTAGGTAAAAATCATCCAATGACGAATCCCGCCCTTGGAAGGAGCGGGAAACAGTGTCAGACTCTTACTGACTAAACAACCTACCCCGTTCTTACGTCACCATCTATACCAGGGCTAGAGCCTTCCTTTCAGACACGAATCCTTGGCCCCAGTTGGCTTCGACCCTTCTGCAGGGTCCCTACGGTTTGCTGACAACTCCTTGAGAAGTTTTGACCGTTTCGTTTCTGTTCTCTTGCGTCGAACGCCTCGAGTAGGGATTCTTTTGTTTTGACCACGTGAGCCTTGAGATGACGTCAGAACATAGGGATAGGACGCGTAGCCTACTCGAGGAGAATCGAATCGATCGGTTATCGGATGGGCGGACAGCGAGCTACCCATTGTTCACCGTCCGCAAGTCCACCTTCAGGTGAAATAATGGTCAAGAGCGAGTTTATCATTATCATTACATAGTATAAAACAAAGTTGTTTACCGCTGTCCCTATGTATGCTTAGATCTTTAAAAGTACGCAACGGATTTTGATGCGGTTTTTTTTTAAGAGTGATTCAAGAGGAAGGTTTATGTGTATAATACATGCATAATATATTCAATATCAGTACCCGTGCGAAGCTGGGGCGAGTCGCTAGTCTACTATATAAAAATAAGTCGGGTTTTCCTTCCTGACGCTATAACTCCAGAACGCACGAACCGATTTCCACGGTTTTGCATTCGTTGGAAAGGTCTCGGGCTCCGGGAGGTTTATAGCAAATAAAATTCAGGAAAAATCGATCATAAAAAAATAAAATAGACAGAGTAGAGTAGGATAGAGTAGAATAATCTGTTGCCGGGAGCGAAGCCGCGGGCAAAAGCTAGTTAATAATAAAACAAATCTACATTATAATAATACAGAGGTAATGTTTGTTTTCTTTTGCTTGTGGGAGGTAATCTCTGGAAGCGTTAGTTTATTGTAATAGACTTACGGCGGTAGTACAATGATCTCATCCAGGTCTTAGGAGATGATCCATTCCTGTCGCCTGATGCTCCAGTAGGTACAGGCAATAGTTCAAGGGTAGCAGTTCTCTTCTGTAGTCCTGGAAGTTCCTCGAGGCTGTGTCTTGCTGGAACCCTGACACCGGCGGTGGATGAGACAGCTCGGTGACCACAGTGATTCTCGTCTTCATAATACTTGAGGATCTTCCTCGTTTGGATGGACCTGGAAGGTAAAATATGTTTTGGATTATATAACAAAACATGGCACAATCAGCCTTTTAATGTTCCCACTTCTGGAACACAGCTCTCCTCTCTAAGAGAGGGATTGGGCCGTAATCCACCACGCGGGTCCAGTGCGGGTTGGTGAATATTTTTTGGTTGATAAAAATTGTCTAATGACTTCTCCCGTCCTTGGGTGGAACGGGAGACAGTGTCAGATTGTTACTGACTAAAAAACCCACCCCATTTTTTTATTAGCCCTTCATACTCGGGCTGGACCTTCCTTTCATAAGCTTTTTCATGGCCCCCGTAGGCTTTTTCGATGCTGGGCTTCTACAGTTTACTGACAACTGCTTAAGACGTGCGGATACAGTAAGAGACGTCGACGGCTTGAACTCAGTCCAGACTCTTCCTTTGCTAGCATACCTGTTTTGCAGAAGGAGGCAACCGCCTGCCACTTCTCGCTCCGGACCATGGCCTGTACCACGGCCCAGCGCGAAAAACAGCTGTCACCGATAGGCTAAATGAGGACACGGCGCTGCTCTGCCGTTTCCTAAGGGTGGTCCACACAGTGGTAACACCAGGGCGTCGCTCCCGCACGAATCTGGTACCTTTGTTCTCCAGCGTTACCTGAAAAACCAATCCAGGCTAATAACACTTACCCAGACCACATATTCATAGGCCATCTCTACTGCCAACGGTGGAGGTGTGCCCTGCTTGGGAAGAGCATCGCCGTGTCCTCGTGGGGGTGATCGGCGGCGACGATCTCTCGCGCCAGGCGGTGTGAAACTGTTACCGCCGCTCTAGGAATAGGGCAAGGAAGGTACGGGGTAGGTTTTTTAGTCAGTAAGAGTCTGACACTGGTCTCCCGCTCCGCCCAAGAGCGGGTTTCGTCATTCGATGATTACCTACCATAAAAAAAAATCTCTGCTGCCAAATCCTTCATTAGCTACATCCACTCGCTCTGCTCTGTCTCTGTCGTACTTGCACGTGGCGTAGATATCGTACACCGTATAGCTGACTTTATAATAATAATTTATTTATTTATTTCTCAGTATATGGTGCATACAGGGTCTTAATATTAAAAATTGTTTCACATACACTACCGTTGCCGGTGTAGAAATATTATAAAAATATCAAATTACTTATGTCATTTTTATGTCAAGACAGCACAATTTTCGATAATTATATTCTTTTATATGAATGTCACAATTATAATATCTAATAATGTCAAATTTAAAAATAATATTGATAAAAATATATATATATATCAAAATTTATAATAATGTCAAATACTTAAAAACTAAAATTAAAAATAAAAAAGAATAAAAATAACACATCCTATTGAAAAAAAAAAAATTAAATATAATGTCAACATTTATAATTCAAAAATTCATTTACTGAATAGAAGCAGTTGTCCAGAAGCCAGTCAAATAACATTTTTCTAAATTTATTAGTGGGCAACACTCTGATGCGCGAGGGTAACTTATTAAAGAGTTTGATTGCCATGCAATTGGAATTTCTGCTGTACAAATGTAGTCTCTGATTAGGCGCAAGTAATTTATTTGGGCTTCTACTTTTTACTCTTTTTGAAATGTGTTCATACAATGGAAACATGTGCGAATATCGTTTTATAAACATGCATATTTCAAAAATGTACAGGCAAGGAAGTGGAAGAATTTTCAGCGATTTAAATAATGGCTTACAATGATCTAAATATTCTGCTCCATACACTGCTCTGACACACTTTTTCTGCGCTATGAACGCTCTGTTTATATCTACTGAATTTCCCCATATCACGAGGCCATAACGCAGCACTGATGAAACATAGCCATGGTAAGCATTAAGGGATGTTTCTTTACCAGCTATTCGTCTCAGTTTACGAAGGGTAAACACAAATTTGTCAAGTCGAGTGCAAACTTTATTTATATGTTCTTTCCAATTTAATTTTTCGTCAATGACTATTCCCAAGAATAAGGTAGAAGGTACGGGTTCCAAAATTAAGTTATTATAAAATAATTGTGGTGGTTTTGCAAAAGAATTATATGTTTGAAATTGTACTACCTTTGTTTTCTCAAGGTTTACACGTAAATTGTTAGATTCTAGCCATGTCATTGCTTTTATTATTTCATTATTAGTGTCAGTTTCTAGGTCATGTACATTTGGAGATTTAATTGTGAGAGTAGTGTCATCAGCAAAAAGTGTACAATTATGTTCCAAGCTCTTGCAAAGGTCATTTACATATATTATAAATAATGGAGGCCCTAAAAGAGAGACTTGAAGAACAGCAGATCGTTGAAAGGAGCTTGCTGAAAAGAAAGAAACAAAACTGGTTTATTAAGCATACGGTTACAGATACCCTTCAAGTTGAAGGGCAAAATCTACAAGTCCGTGATAAGACCTGTCATACTGTATGGATCAGAATGTTGGGCTGTGAAAAAGATGTATGAAAAAAGATATGAGAATGTTGAGATGGGTGTGTAGTGTGACAAAAAAGGATAAATTGAGGGATAAGTGTATAGGAAGAAATGGAAAAAGAGGAAGAAGGAAGGATGAAGGAAGAGGTGTGAAAGTGGCGCCAGTGACAGAAAAGTTTAAGGGGAATCATTTGTCTTGGTATGGTCATGTGAAGAGGAGGGATTGGGCTTGCGGACGGTGAGCAATGGGTAGCTCGCCGTGATTGTTGTTTTTTTCCTTCTTTGAGAACCTTTTCCTTGCAATAACAAAATTGCCAGGAAAAGGTTCAAAAAGAAGAAAAAAAAATGTAGAGTGGAATAAAGTAATACGTTGGCGGGAGCAAAGCCGCGGGCAAAAGCTAGTCATTAATAATATTAAATACCTTACCCGTACATCCAGGGTGTTGGTAGCGACGCCGCAAGGAGCGATCACCACGGCTGCTTCTACAGGAGTACATTCTTCTCTGGGGAATGTCTTCTGCACTTGCAGCCCAGGACCTAAGGCTCGTTGACTCCGTCCGTGGGGCCACTCCACGATTCCAGCCGTACATCCGGTCTGCCAGCTCCGTCTGAGGGTTGTCATCGTCCGAAAACTTAGGACGAATCTTAGAGGAAGTTGGTATATAGGTAGTACGCGGCAAATAAGTTGATCCTGATGGGATTGTCCTGCTCCAGTATTAACTTCAACAGCTGTTGTCACGTTTTTATTATCAGTTTGTTTTTTGCATTTTGAATTTGACATTTATGTTTATTTTTTACTACTTAAGTATTTGATTTTTTTTTGACATTGTTTGACTATTTGCAATATTTGAAATTTGTAAACTTTATTTAAACCTACATTTTTACATATAATTTTTGTGAATGTGAGGACTTTTTCTCTTTTGTTTTGGTATTGTTCGTCAAGATGTTGAGCTCCTTACTAGTCCTCATTTGAGCTTAAAAATAAAGTTTAAAAACTAACACCCGACTACTTAAAAACACGCTCTAAAAAGTACGAAACAAGAAAACACTCTCCAATTAAATTACTTAGTATGTACAAACTATTAAATAAAATAGATAAAGCCGTGGTCGTATACCACTTTTTTTAATTTATTATTCTTATGGCATACGACCACGGCTTTATCTATTATATTTAATAGTTTGTACATACTAAGTAATTTCATTGGAGAGTGTTTTCTTGTTTCGTACTTTTTAGAGCGTGTTTTTAAGTAGTCGGGTGTTAGTTTTTAAACTTTATTTTTATTTAACATATTTTGGAGTTCTAAATAGGCTAGTAATATTTATATATTCAAAATGTACAAGTAAAGCGCTTTCAAATGATACCAAACACGGCATATTTATCTTAACTTTATTTTTTTACTTCGTATGTTTTGTCCGCTAGAGGGCGCCACATTAGATTTTGTGAAATCCCATATAGCCTATAACCAGCGGAATTAAGACGCTTCTAATGATATGTCATTTGTCGAATTCTGATAAGTAGTTTAGAAGTTACGAGGGAACAGATCAAAATCAAAATCAAAAATCAAAATCAAAATCAAAATGGTTTTTATTTCATATAGGCCTACATGGGCACTTATAAAACGTCAGAAGCTAGTGCACGGTTCCAAATTGGTCGTTTCCTATGGAGAAGAACCGGCAAGAAACTCCATGGTTACTCTTTTAAAAAAAATGGTTTCTTACAATATTATCTCGTTATTACAGTATTTATGTCATTATGTAAGAACAGTGTAGACCAGTCAATATTGTACTCAAAAGCACAATAAAAATAATCATAATAATAAAAAATCAAAGGTGAGTCGTAATAGGATTTGCGAAGTCTACAGTGTTCTTACTTTACAACGTGAGATGTAAAGAAAGAAATATTATATAAAACAAAAAAATTAAAAAGTATGAAAAAAAAAAATACATATATCACCACAACAGTTACACTGCGAGATGCTAACAAAATAAATTATTATTTAATTTAAAAGTTTTTAAATCTTAATAATATAAATATTGCAAAAGCTATGTGTCGAAAAAAGAGGGAAAAAAAAGTGTATATAAAAACAAAGATGGAGCAGTTAATAGACATAAATACACAATATGAATGAGTTACCAGGGAGCCACATGTGCAGGAGCAGTCATTGCCAAACAAGCTTGTCTTCTATATAATCCTTAACCTTATAATATGCTTTTTTGGTTAGGACCCGCTTAATATGATTTTTGAACTTTCCCTCACTAAGTTCAGTTACCGTTACTGGCAGCTTGTTATAAAAGCGTATGCTGTTAACTAAAAATGACTTGCTGGTCTTGGCTAGTCTCCATTTGGGTAAAACAATTTCGTGTTTACTGCGCGTATTCTTGTTATGAATATCGCTTCTAATTTTAAAAAGTCCTAAATTTTTACGAACATACAGGATACTTTCTAGGATATAAAGAGAAGGCAGAGTCAGTATATCGATTTCTTTAAATTTATCTCTAAGGGACTCGCGAGGACCCATTTTATAAATAGCCCGGATGGCTCTTTTTTGTAAAATAAAAATTGAGTCGACATCAGCTGCAGATCCCCACAATAAAATGCCATAAGACATAATACTGTGGAAATAAGCATAGTAGACTAATCTAGCTGTGGCTACATCTGTCAATTGCCTTATCTTTCTTACTGCATATGCAGCTGAGCTTAGTCTACCAGAGAGAGTTCTAATATGAGCGCCCCATTGCAATTTAGAATCGATAGTTATACCTAAGAAAACAGTTTCCATTATGACATCAAGTTTTTTGCCGTCAAGAATTAAACTGATGCCAACTTGAGGGACATTTGGCGATGAAAATTTTATACATTTCGTTTTATTGGCATTTAATAGGAGGTTGTTAGCTTCAAACCATTTAGAAAGAACAACCAGACTTTCATTGACATGTAAAACATCCACATCCTTCCTATCTACTTTAAAAATAAGGGAAGTGTCGTCTGCAAAAAGGATTATGTCGGATAAATTAGCCATCATGTAAGGAAGGTCATTAATATAAACCAGAAAAAGGAAAGGGCCAAGAATTGAACCCTGAGGCACGCCCATCTTTACTAAAGACCCCGAGGACGTCGCCCCATTAATGTTTACTTTTTGCTGCCTGTGAGATAAATAGGAAAAAACAAGATCAGCAGCTCGTCCACGAATTCCGTAATGATGTAATTTACAGATCAGAGTTTTATGGTCAACACAGTCAAATGCTTTTGAGAGGTCACAGAATATGCCAATGGCATCCTGGGATTTCTCCCAGGATTCCAAAATGTGACTGATGAGTTTCACTCCTGCATCCGTCGTCGACCTTCCTTTCGTGAAGCCAAACTGATGACTATGCAAAATCCCATTCACATTAAAATGACACAGCATCTGGTCCAGCATGATTTTTTCGTAGATTTTACTCAATGCTGGAAGCACAGATATAGGTCTATAATTAGAGGGGTCACTCTTACTACCTGATTTGAAAATTGGTACAACTTTACTATGTTTCATTAAATCAGGGAATGTACCGCTGTCCAAACATTGATTAAATATGCCTGTTAGGACAGGAGCAATTGTATCAATAATATCTCCCAGAACTTTAACTGATATACCCCATAAGTCCTCAGTGTTTTTCATGTTAAGACTCTTGAAGGTTTTTATAATTGTATCAACAGAGATACGCTTAAATTCAAAGGTTGGTATATCCTTAGTAAAATGTTCTTTTAAAAAAGATTCAGCTAACAAAGATGAAGAAGGGAGAGATTTCGTAACTTCTATTGGGATGTTAGTGAAAAAGTTTTCCAATGTCTCAGCCACTTTTAACTTATCCGAAATTATTTTATTATCAATTTTTAGGGACAATTCATTTCGATCTTGTTGGTTGGTCTTTCCAGTTTCTTTGTTTATCACCTTCCAGACAGCTTTTATTTTATTCTTAGAATTTCCAATTTTCTTACTTATTGACATAGACTTAGCTTGGGCGCAGACTTTTTTGAATATCTTTGAGTACATTTTAACATGTTTATGCAAGCTAAGATCAGACGACAACGATTTGTCATGGTATAACTGATATAAATTATCTCTGCTTTTTCTTATTCCAGCAGTAGCCCATTCATTAAATTTGGATTTATTACTAAATTGACATTTTTTAACTGGACACGCCTTATTAAATTCTTGGCATACCGTAGAAAATAATGTAGTAAAGTTTACATTGGGGTCTTGCGAATCAAAATTTGCTGTTGAGAGACTACCAAGAACATTATTATTAAATTTATTTAATTTATTTTTAGTAACCGGTCTAAACTCAACAAATGAACCTAATTGTAACTTTTCGACTGACTCAAAAGATACTAGTTGACCAGTATGATCAGACCGCACGCCACTAATTATGGATGAGTCTTTTATATTACAATTAGTAAATATATTATCTATGCATGAAGCTGAAGTAGGTGTAATTCTTGTTGCTTCATTAAAAATACATTTTAGATTAAAAGAACTAAACAATGAGAGAAGTTTACATTTATCTGGAGAATTTACTAGTAAATCAATATTTAAGTCCCCACAAACGAAAACTAATTTGCTATCTTTAATAAGTTTATTTAATATTTCTTCTATTACGATCAAAAAAGATGTCAAGTTTGATGCGGGTGGTCTGTAGACACATAAAAAAGTTCGGCCTTCAACCTCTGCACATGCTACTTCACATAAGCGATCAACAGAACAAGCAGTGATATCCTTCCTTTCCTTATATCTTAAAGAATTATTACATAATATCAGAGTACCACCACCTATTGATGATCTGTTGTACGCACTGGCAACTGAAAAATTATTGACATTGAACAACATTCTCTCTGGTTTTAACCAGGTTTCACAAAAACATAAGATATCCATATTGTATTTATCTATTAACATTTCCACATCTAGAATTTTGCCAGAGAAGCGATTTATATTCTGATGGTATAATAAAATGTTATCATTAGGCTTCCCTTTTGTCAGTTGTTGAAGTTTAAAGAATCTATAACAGTATTACTAGGTAAACTAGATAACACTGCTTCGTCACTTAACCTAATCCCAGTTATACTATCAATAACTGTGTTTATATTAAATGCTAACAATGTAGCTAATTTTCGTCGACTTTTTCTGGGAAGAAATATATGTTCCCAAGTTAAAACAAAATCTCTAACAAAAATGTTAGTGTCAAAATACAATACTCGGTCACTATGACGAGAAGACAAAATATGCATCAGATTATTTATGCCAAAAATGTAATCATTTTCATCATTTTCTAAATTCTTTGAATATGGCAATGCACATAATATTAATTTGCCTAATTTTAATTTAAGCAGGGTTTCAACACCATTAGCTACATCCCTTTTAGTGACATTAAGACTATTTCCAAACAAAAGTATCACTGTGGTCAGCTCATTCATTTGTGTATTTTTAATTTTATAAATGAGCTCATTAAAATCCAAGTTATGGTAACAATGATTTACAACTGTATGTTTACAATGATTATGATGAACATCCATGAACATCCATACCCACATACATACATACATACATACATACAGGTCAAAATCATAACCCTCCTTTTGCTTCGCCGTAGTCGGGTAAAAACTTATCAACTAAAAGGTTAGTAACACAAAAAACAACTGACTGCCGCACCAGCAATCGCAACCAGTGATTGATCACTGTCGCATCACACTTGTCGGCCAAAGCTCGAAGTATGCCATTGGAGCTTGCTCTAGTCCTGCCTAGGAACGAAGCAGCCTTTTTCCTCATTATAGCGTGGAAGTCATCCACACGCGCCAAAGCTAGGGTTGCCATCCGTCCGGGTTTCCCCGGATTTGTCCTAGCTTACAGGGCATCCGGGGAGCGTTCGGGGAAAGTTTCATATGTACACTGAGTTTAAAAATAATAATAATGATAAACTTTTAAATCCCAATCAAGTTTAGGTACAATTTTTTAAAACGCCAAATGCGAATTTATATTCGGAATTGCTGAAAATTGCGCAATGTTTGTTTTGCATTCCGGCGCATAATGCCACCGTGGAGAGAGTATTCTCATTAATTACACAACTGTAATGGACTAAAGAAAGAAAATTACTGAGCGCAGAAACAAATGCTTCAATAATTAAAATTAAATTCAATTTCAAAGAATACAGCTGCACTGATTTTAATAAATTAGAGAGAAAGAAGAAAGACTTTTAAAAAGGAAAGATATTCTAAAAGCTATCGGAAAAAATGATAAGAACAAAAAAAACCTCGAAAGGGAAAGCCATCACTCAGGGCGCGATAGACGTCAAGGAGGCACTGCCAGTAGTCTTCAAGCCGCTCGAGAAACGGTTCAACCGTAGAATTGAGCGTCTCGAGGTAGACCTGGCCGAGCTCCGAAGAGATGGCTCTGAAGTGGTGCCAAAGAGGGGGAATAAGCAGGGGCAAAGTCGGCTCCAGCCCCTAATCCAACCGGAGAGTGAGGTGCTGACTCTGCTGCAGCAGGAGTTGTCTGCCTTTCGGTAGCAGCAACAGCAGCAGCACAAACAATTCCAGGAAAGGGTCTGGCGACAGTTTTCTGTCCTTGAGGGATTTGTCCTGCGTCCCCCGCTCGCAGCCTCTAGCCAAAAGAGGGCGGTGTCATACGCCGCTGCCGTCGCGACCACGGCTGCTGTGCCCAAGGCAGGCCCGACGGGGCAAGCCGTGCGTAGGGCTGTGGCGTCAGAGCCTGTGAGGTCAGCCCCGGTGGCCAAATAGCAGAAACAACAGCGGCGGGGTGGAGCTGTTCCTCCTTTAAAATCGAAGGGACCCCCTGCCAAGGCGGTTACTAGGCCGCCACTCCCGTCAACAGTGCCATTGGCCGACACCGACTTCGAATGGACGGTGGTCAGTGCTAGTAAGAGGGCGACTAAGGCGGCTAGGGCGGCAAAAAAGCGCGAACGGCGACGACAGCGCAAGAAGCAGGCCATGGCGGCCAGACTTCGCGCCCCGAATTCCTCAGCTGTAGTTATAACACTACAGCCAGCTGCGGAAAAGAAGGGCGTGACGATCGACGCCGTCATGGAGAAGGCGAAGAAAGCGTTGTTTGGTCACCTTGACGAATTCGGGGCCCCTGAGGGCTTCCGGATTTGGCGCACCGCAACCGGAGCGCGTATTATGGAGGTCCCTGGGGCGGACAGTGGTTCTGCCGCGGACGCTTTGGCCGAAAGAGTCAGGGCGACCCTGGACGTCGAGGAGGCCCGAGTGTCCAGGCCCACCAAGACCATAGACATGCGGATCATGGGCGTGGATGACACCGTCAGGGAGGATGAGGTGGTGGCCGCCATTGTCAGGACCGGAGGGTGCACCGCCGATCAGGTGCGGGTGGGCACCATCCGTACTGACAGCACGGGCATGCGAGCCGTTACGGTGAGCTGCCCTGTGTTGGCGGCCAAAGCCATAACGGGCGAGACCGAAGGCTTTTGGTGGGTTGGGTTTCAGTCCAAGTCAAGTTGTTGGAACCCAAACCCCTGCGGTGCTACCGCTGCCGCGTGGGACACCACGTGGGGGCCTATTGCACTGCAGAGGTGGACCGTAGTGACCGCTGCTTCCGGTGCGATCAGCTAGGTCACAAAGCCGTCGAATGTCGCTTGTCGCCGCACTCCTACGCATGTGCGGCGGCAGGCAAGCCGGCTGACCACAGCGCTGGGATTAGGTCCTGCGACCCCCCCGGTAAGGTTCGGAGGCCCCACCCCGACGTCCTCACCGCCGCAGCCAAAACCTTGGTTGCTGCTGCTGTTGCCGCCGCAGCCGAGCCCTCACAGGGGGCTCGGGACCGAGTACCATAATGTTTTGTGAAGCTTTAGGTTTATAAACAACGAAGATGACGACATTGAACGGGAACGGAGAGCGTTGTCGATTAGAGCGAATATGCTGGCTCGCAGGTTTGCACGTTGCTCACTTCCCGTTAAGATAACGCTCTTTCGAGCCTACTGTACATCTTTTTACACGTGCTCCCTGTGGCTAGATATACGCAAAGATCGTACAGCGCTTTCCGCGTACAGTATAATAACGCGTTTAGGATGCTGGTGGGCCTGCCCCGCTTCTGTAGCGCATCGGGTATGTTCGCGCATGTAGATTGTTTCTACACAATTATGCGCAAAAGACTATGACTTTCTGAGGGACCGGTCCATCCGTGTGGTCATAGATGGTTGCTCGTCGAGTCAAATGACCATCAATCCCTCAGGGGTCAGTGCTCTCGGCAACATTGTTCTTGTTGCACATAAACGACCTGCTTAAGCCCGGTAGCTTTGGGTATGCAGACGACAGCACTGTTGCTGAGAGTTACACATCCAGCGCATGAGCTAGTGGGTCATAGATCCAGTCTCTTCGAGAGGCTATGGTTGGACGCTTGAACTTGTCCTTGGAGGCTGTCTCTGAATGGGGTGATGCCAATATGGTCAGGTTTGCACGTTGCTCACTTCCCGTTAAGATAACGCTCTTTCGAGCCTACTGTACATCTTTTTACACGTGCTCCCTGTGGCTAGATATACGCAAAGATCGTACAGCGCTTTCCGCGTACAGTATAATAACGCGTTTAGGATGCTGGTGGGCCTGCCCCGCTTCTGTAGCGCATCGGGTATGTTCGCGCATGTAGATTGTTTCTACACAATTATGCGCAAAAGACTATGACTTTCTGAGGGACCGGTCCATCCGTGTGGTCATAGATGGTTGCTCGTCGAGTCAAATGACCATCAATCCCTCAGGGGTCAGTGCTCTCGGCAACATTGTTCTTGTTGCACATAAACGACCTGCTTAAGCCCGGTAGCTTTGGGTATGCAGACGACAGCACTGTTGCTGAGAGTTACACATCCAGCGCATGAGCTAGTGGGTCATAGATCCAGTCTCTTCGAGAGGCTATGGTTGGGCGCTTGAACTTGTCCTTGGAGGCTGTCTCTGAATGGGGTGATGCCAATATGGTCAGGTTCAATGCTGCTAAAACTCAGGCGTGTCTATTTTCCGCTAAAAGGAGTCAATTTAGCCCTGCTCGCAACTTTCCGGGGTGTATCCGTGCCGATAACTGACCATCTTGATCTTCTTGGTATAACGCTGACATCTACTCTCAATTTTGGGCCATACATCGAAGCAAAAGGTCAACTGGCTCAAAGCAAAAAAGTTGGGAATCCTCGCAAAGGGTAGACAATACTTCAAGCCGGAACAGCTGTTTAAACTTTATCAGGCGCAAGTTCGATCGGTTATGGAGTACTGCTCTCATCTTTGGGACGGATCTGCTCGATACCGAAAAAGGAGGCATCGCTTGTGAGGAGAATTCGAGGGAGTAGCAATAGCATCCTGGAAGTAGTGGCTGAAGATCTGAGTACGCCTGTGCTGAGACATTTCATGCGGAATCATTGTCCGTATGAAATGCCTCGTAGATACATGAATCACTGAATTCTTAGTGTTATATTATTACTAATCCTAGTTAATAAGTTTTAGTATCTAAGGTGTACTAACAAAAATGGTTCCTATGTTGTTCCAAATAAAATAAATTATTATATTATTATATACAAGCTTTTGTCAGCGGCTTCGCCCGCTTACATAAAACATGTAGCCTATGTCACTCAGGAGTAAAGCAGCTTTCTATTGTTGCTAAAATTTCTTCAATCGGTCCAGCAGTTCCAGAGATTACATCCTACAAACAAAAAAATAAAAAAACAAACTTTACCTCTTTATTATATTAGTGTAGATAATATTGTGAGTCGTGTTACTTGAATAAAGATATTTCTATTCTATAAATGTGTTTTTTTTATTTTAGAATTTTGAGCTGCCACCGACTATCTTCGGGTTATATACCCAGGAGGGAGTCGAAGTTCCACTAACTCCAACTGCTTCGTCACCTAGCTTAATGTGAGTCAATGTTTTCATCAAAATGTTTTTTTTTTTATGTAATGTTGTTAAGGAGTCTTTTTTTAAAACGAAAACCTTTTTTGATAGGGCAAATCTATCAAATTCGTCTCCGCATGTGCCGCAGCCTTCCTCGAGTGCGCCAGCAATCATTCAGGCATCATCATCATCATCAGCCTTTTTAATGTTCCGTATGGAATGGGCCGTAATCCACCACGCGGGCCCAGTGCGGGTTGGTAAAGGCGTCATTCAGGCGTAAGTAATAAAACATGTTTTTATCAAAATAATTATTTTTGAGTTACATCAGGAATAACGCAAATCTTTTTTTACAGATCAAGCCCGCTGCGCGCTCAGCACTCGCCAATTGAGCTTCACCCAGAGTAATTATTTTCATCTGTCTTTTTACCTATTCTTTTTGATAAAGACATACGTAGATTTATGTGTATGTGCATTACTGTTTATTTTTCGTAGGCACGTTGTCATAACGCTAATGGAAGGTGACAGCGATGCTCTCTCTCTCTCTCTGGGCGATCAGTTCCATCTCGCTGACGAGCACGCTCAATTTGAGCCAGTGGAGTGTCTACAGCCTGTGCGAGGAAGGGGGTGCCCGCGAAGGCCAGGAAGGGGGCGCACGCGTGGAGCACGAGGACGACGGAGAGGACGCGGCCAGGGCAGGGGTGGGGGACAGGCAGGTGAGCCCCAGTGGCAGAAACGCGATAGGTTGGTAGAGGTATACATGAATGATGATGATGTGCCTGAAAGATTTGAGGGCGAAAGTAAAGCGAGTGATGAATGCTAGAATAGCTACGAGAGAGCAGGCGACAGCGAGAGCAAGGAGGCAAGTGATGGAAGCTGGTGAAGTGCAAGAGGATGAGGAATGGTTGGATGCAAAAGACGGCCAAGATGAGGTCCTAGTCCTGTTTGCTGAAGGAGAAATTTCTCCTCGCTTTGAATGGTTACCTGTGGATAACCATAGCGGTGAGCGAGAACAATTTCTGAAACAGGACCAGTTGTAACATCTGAAAACGCGTATGGGGCGTTTAGGCAGTACTGGGATGATGGCGTATTGTCACATATTGTGACGGAGACCAACCGTTATGCCCAGTGGCTTGCTGAATCATCCGTCAGCTTTCGCCAGGATTGGTATGACACGAATATTCACGAGCTTTTGATCCTATTTTCCTTATGATGATGCTCGGAATCGTCCGGATGCCCTTCACGAAATCTTGTTTTACGTTGAACCCTGTCCTCCAAACGAACATCTTTAGAAAGATGTTCTCCCGCAGACGATATGAAATTCTTTCAGTAACAGACCGATTGTCAATTCCGATCGTTTGTTTTCATTTGGCCCTATTTTAGACCATTTAAATTCACGCTTCAAGGAAGCCTATGTCCCATCCCAAAACATTTTCATTGACGAATCCCTGACTTTGTGGAAAGGGAACCTCAAATTCCACCAGTATATTAAGACCAAGGCAGCCAAGTTTGGGGTGAAGACCTACGAACTCTGCGAGTCTTCGACTGGTTACCTTTGGTCTTTCTTTATATACCTCGGCAAAGTAATGGCTTTGCCGAGGTATATAAAGAAAGACCAAAGGTAACTACGATCATACTACGATCCTAGTTCTGTAACTTTTTGATGTACAGTAAAGTTTAATTTATCTATCTACTTTCCCGTCTACACTGCTGAAAAGCACGTTCACCATAAGAACATTCATCCATCCTCTCCTTGACAAAGGGTATACTCTTTTAATGGACAATTGGTTTAATAGCCCCCTATTGGCCCGATTTCTGAAGACACGAAAAACAGATTGCGTAGGGACATTGCGTGCCAACCGCCGCAATGTTCCTCCACTAATATCGTTGTGTTCGCTGAAAGAGGGCCAGTTTGCAGCCCGTCAATCCGGATGTTACGTACAGTTACGCATTTGCGGCGGCAGGCAAGCCGGCCGACCACCGGGCTGGGAACAGGTCTTGCGCCGCCGAAGCCAAGGGCAAGGTCCGCAGGCCCAACCACCCCGACGCCCTCCATGCCGCCGCCGTCGCCGCTTCTACCACCGCAGCAGTGCCCTCAGGAAGGGCTCGGAAGGAGAGCGTAATGGATTGTCAATAACAGCTCCATTACGCCTCCTCCAGGCGAACATCAACTATTGCGCCGCTGCTCAGGATCTGTTGCTCCAGAGCATGGCGCAGTGGCTGATCAACTTTGATCAACTTTTGTCCGCCCCAGGGAAGACTGGGTTCAGGACCTGGACGGCTCGGTGACCTTAATTCCGTCTGCTGCCGCCGGTACCCCGTCCCTCGAAACCGTCACGAAGGGACGGGGTTGCGTAGCGGCACGGCTCGGGGACATTGTGGTTGTAGGCGTCTACCTGTCTCCGAGCAGAACTCTCGTCGATCTCCACTTCGCCCTTATAGAGCTGAATACCATCGTCGCTGGGTTTCGTTTCCTCCCCGTAGTCGTTTGCGGGGACTTCAACGCTAAGAACTTGGCTTGGGGTTCCCGGTACATGGATGAAGACTGGGCCACAGAGTCAGGCCTGGTCGTCCTAAACCAGGGTTCTGTCCCCACGTGTGTACAGATGCGGGGCGACTCAGTGGTGGACATCTCGTTCGCCAGCCCCGCTCTGTCACCGCGTGTCGTCGACTGGCGCGTCATGGAGGGGTGGAAGCCCGTCATTCCTATGATATCACTGTCATGGCATACCAGGACAAGAAACGGAACATCATTTCTACCTACCATGGCATTCAACAAGGCCGGATGGAGCCGAAACCTTATCGCGAGGCTCAGTTCAAACCTGGACTATAACAAAAGTATGGGAGGCGTTGATCGTAAAGATCAAATGCTGGAACCTTACCTGCTGGACAGAAAAAGATGCTCTAAATGGAATATGAAGGTCTACAAACGCCTTCTCAATTGCTCAATTTTAAATGCTAAAATTATTCTTGAGGGTTAAACTTTTGTACCCAAAAAACATTTAGTATTCAGGTTAGAGTTAGTAGATCAAATCCTCCGACATCGTCACGAACACATGCCATAACCTCGTCCACCACCACCTCCTCTTGGACCGAGTAGTTTGGGCCCGCAAGATGCGGCCGTGGCAGAACATTGCCCCAAACTATTAGACGGGGTCATGAAGAATGGCTGTCGCGTTCGACGTCGGAGCAAACGTTGTTCCCAGGGGCCCTAGACAAGTGGCAATCGCTCCGTGTCGAATCCATTTCTAAGTTCGATTTCGCCTTAACGATGTCGACTACAAAATGGTAGACAAAGTGACATCGACTAACATATCGATAAGTCGAAGTGTTGGTTCGATAAAATAACAACTTCTTGGCTATGGTTATCGAATTAAAACGTCAAATTTGACGTATAAACAACTAATAACAATTAGCGAATCGAAAACGTTTGACCACGTGACTTTTCGAAGGCATATTTCAGTTCCATACATTTCCGAGTTTCGAATTTCGTTATCGTTAGTGAGAATGTGACTTTGTCTAAGCCCCCAGGCTGGAATGACGCGACGTACGTCGTTCGTGTCCTGTGTTTGTGATGTACCACTTTGTTTGGAGCCGTTTTAAACTATACCATAGTTATTCCTAGCTTCTTTTTAGTTCTTCTCTATTTAGCTCTATTGCTCTATTTATGCATTTTAGTATCATTCCTATGTCATCATCATCATCAGCCTTTTTAATGTTCACACTGCTGGGACAGAGGCCTCCTCTCTAGGAGAGGGAATGGGCCATAATCTACCACGCGGGCCCAGTGCAGATTGATAGATGTCACATGTCTTCGAATTTTTGGTTCGAGGACATGCCGGTTTCCTCACGATGTTTTCCTTCACCGTTTTGAGAGCAGTGTAATGCATCTGGCTGGGTTTGAACCCCGCGACCCATAACCCATAAGTCGGGGTCGTTACCACGCGGCCACCACTGCTCTCATTCAGTTCTATCTAGGCTTATTGGAACGGCCGCTCGTAGTGTTTCCGCAGTTCCCCAAGTATTTTGTATATAAATAAATAGTGTTATTCTATTAATATGCGTAATAAGTAAAGAAAAGTACATAAGTCAATTTAATATGTTTTTTATTTTCCTTCCTGAATTCAGTCAAACTTATCTAAATTAACTGGTGAAAAAAAAAAACAAAAAAAAAACAAAAAAAAACAATTTGTTCCCTGATCTTGGTTATTTTGAGTTATAATATAAATAGGTTAGTATAAAGGGCGTCTTTTTGTTATACCTCGGATGATCGTTTACAAAGTAGTGTATCGAACATAGATATGTCAAACAATGCACATTCATGAACGCTATTTATTCATTTGGATCTCCAACAAAGGTCACACAGATACAGGTAAAAAAAGTGAACTATGAAGTTAGAGTTTTAATTTTGCAGGAATCCGATATATAGCTCGTGGAATAACGTTATCATTACATTACCAGTCTATTCACGAGTCCGTTTTTAACGGTGTATTGGAAACGACTCGGGAGAATTGAAATCAGCTAAATTGTGCTAATTTCCTAAAAAGTAAATGCAAAAATTTTGACGAAGATTTAAAACAAAGCGTAAAAGAAGAAACCAGTTCAAAAAATGATGATTTAAGTAAGCAAGTAAGCTGGAAGAAGATTGGCTATCAATCTACGATACAAGGACATGTTCAACAATTGATTGTAATTGTTACTTTTGTGCCTCGTCGACGGCGCACACCGTTCCCGCGCGCCTCAAGGAGTTGTCAGCAAACCGTAGGGGCCCTACAGGGTCGAAGCCTCTCGGAGCTGAGGGTTGGTGCGAAAGCGTTACACCGGGGCTCTGGGAATAAGGCAAGGAAGGCACGGGGTAGGTTCTTTAGTCAGTAAGTGTCTGACACTGTGTCCCGCTCCGCCCAAGAGTGGGATTCGTCATTCGATGATTTTTACCTACCATAAAAAAAACGTTACAAAAAAATTTGATCGATGACGTTTTCAGTGCAACTTTTTCAAAAGTTTTTTTCTGAATGTGAAATGCGAGTAACAAGAAAAGTTTCAATTCTTCCTTTAAATATATTAATGATATCAGATGGTAGTGTTGCGTTGTGAGGACCTGCGTCATGCGGAAGGTGAGGACGCCGTGAGGTCTATCCAGCCAATCAGATGGTAGTGTGGTCTCATTAAATGAATCGGCATCATGTATGTTAGTAAGCGAAGTCACCAATTGCAAAAACAATTATTGTACTGGAACAGTCACTTCAGAATATTTCATTTCCGACCATTTTTTTTTTTTTATTAGATACTAGCTTTTGCCTGCTTCGCCCGCGTCTGTGGTTACTGCTCCGCCCCCATAGGTCATAGTGTGATGTTATATAGCCTATAACCTTCCTCGAAAAATGGTCTATCCAACACAAAAAGATTTTTTGCAATCGGACCAGTAGTTCCAGAGATTACCTCCTACAAACAAAAAAACAAACTTTACCTCTTTATTATATTATAGTGTAAATGACTATGCCTTTAAGTGACATTATAAAGGAATTGCTGCTATGCGACAAAATATTTGAGTTAGGGTGTTGGTCATTATAAAACTAATTGTCTACGATGTAATTCTGAATGGGAATGGTACGACGATATGGCCCGTAAGGCTGTTCCAGTTAAGTGTAACGTTGTAGTTAATTCCTCTACTGATATACAGGGTGTCATTGACATGTTAACGCAAACAAATACCATAGATCCAGTACATGATTCTAGACCCCTCAGTGATGGAATTTTTAGTTGGTTTTTTCTTATTTTTTTTTTTTAATGAATGTTTAACGTTTTTTTAATTGTAGGTATAAAAACGTCAATTTAACTTTTTTTGCGAAAAAAATAGTGCATTACATTCCAAATTAAAAATGTCATCGGGTTTGATTAGAATAACGACTTTATTTGCCTCGATAATTTTTTTATTAAGTATTAATTTTTTTTTTGTAAAAAAAACATTCTTTTTTTTTTCTAAAAATATCATTGGGATTGGTCAGAATAACGATTTTATACAGGTAAAAAAAAAAAAAAAAAAAAAACTTTTTTTTCAAAAAATTGAAAAAAAACCACGACAGATTCCACCACTGGGGGGTCCAGAATCATGTACTGGATCCATGGTATTCGTTTGCGTTAACATGTCAATGACACCCTGTATAGACGCTGGAGAGCATAGTTTGGAAAGTGTTAGACGTTATTGTTCTCTTTCATGTCAAATCTTAGGCATCGGTGCACAGCGAAGTTTAATAAAAACATGCTGCATATCAACGCACAGCGAAAACTACTGGACTTAGGAGCGTGAAATTTTGCACAAGGCTTTCTTTTGTGACGTAGGCGAACACTAAGAAAGGATTTTCCAAAATTCATCCCTTAAAGGGTAATGTAATGGGGGTCTAAAGATTGTATGGAGAACCCTACTTTCACACGGGCGAAGCTGCTAGAATGCTACACTAATATAATAAAGAGGTAAAGTTTGTTTTTTTCTTTGTAGGAGGTAATCTCTGAAACTATTGGTCCGAATGGAAAAAAAATTAGCAACAATAGGAAGCTGCTTTACTCCTGAGTGACATAGGCTATATTTTATGTACGCGGGCGAAGCCGCTGACAAAAGCTAGTAATTTTATATTTCCAAATGGACAGTAGAAGCGCGTACTTGCGAAAGCTTTCCCTGCCTATATTCCCGTCCCTTTCTCACACCCGCGCTGACTCATGCTCTTGCTTCGTCATCGGTCGCGAACATTCGATGAGGACACCCCTCATCCCACTCTTGAAAGAATCACGGCGCGAAGTGTCACGAAATCAATTGTGCCTGATTTCTCCTATGTATTTTTCTATTTTTAGCGAATTATTACGAATGATGTAGCCTGGCTGGTGTTAAAGAACATTGATTGGAGAGCATGCCAGTGGTTCCAGCTGAACGAGCCTCACCTCGACGGACTTAGTGCACAAATTATATAGGTAAAGATGTCAATCTACGTACAAAGCGCGCTCGAGCAACGCACACATAGACACCGTTCACCGACGCGACAACCGGGCTCAACGTGGATCATTACGACCGCGAGGGTGTCACGTTTGAGGCGCACGTCTGTGAAATTTTGCAACTACCACGATAATTTGTTGTGCATAATCCAGTTGACAACACTAGCGCGCGCGACCGCCGTGCGTAGGTATGAAAAGTGAAGTACATACATGAGATTGACTTCGGTACCTTTTTATTTTGTGCTTAGTGCGCGTGCTTCTGGTCCGTCCTATAGCTGCGTTCGCAAGGTCACGTACTCTCCCACCGCATCAAATACAGTCCACTTCCACCTTCTCATTTTGAACCAGTTCATCCAGCGCCAGGGGTAGCCACAATTGCATTAAATACTCATATTTCCCACCTAAGTAACTGGTGTACAGCGCCGTCACTGCCATGATCTGTTGTTCATCATCATTTAGAATTTCTGGGAGGATTGATTTTTTGATATCTTTTATATCTTCTCCATCTATCATGGAAAGAAATATATGTAGATGTCAGACGAGTATGTTACATTCTATCTATGTCTACACTGGTTAGCATCACGTTTCGAATTTCCCGTTGCATTAGTTTGCATTCTTCGTTAGTTCATGAAGTCCCAAGCGAACCGTCGGCGTTCACGCACCTATTGTTCTATAATTATGTCTGTAATTACGGTACTAGAAAGAGATCCGGTTCAAGAACCTCCAGAACCTGCGTCATGTGGAAGGTAAGGGTGCCGTGAGGAAGTAGGAGTACTAAAGAAACGACAAACTATATTCATTAGTACTAACTTGTAGAGAATGGAGGTGGAAGAGACCACCTCTAGGAAGAACCAATTTCTGCTAAAGCGCTCCAAGTTGGAGTACGGACAGGAATGGATCTCTGTTGACAAGCAGGACAAGCAGCTACAGCCAGAATGATCGTCATTACTGATCAAGGGGTAGGCCAAACGGCAAGGAAGAGGAGAAGGTTCACTGTTTAAATATTTTCTCGCCAGTTCATTGTTTTGGAGTGTAAATTCACTCAAGCTAAGAACAAATACATAAATAAATGGGGTAATAATTTGCTAATAGAATTGATACATTAATAAAACACTTGTCTTTGTTAATATAAACTTGTTTCATTGCACTTCAATATTGTTCTGCTTTTATTAAAAAAACCTTTTACAAGTGGTATATCAATCATAGATTTATTCTCACACATATTGGTACAACGCCGGGGCGACAGTCCTCAGCCGCAAGTCGCGGCATGGCGGACAGAGTCACGCGATCTCGTGATGAGATGGAGAAGACGGACTACAACGCGGTCAGCCCCGAGGGTCCTGCTCGAGTCAGCTGGGACCGACTAGCACGTGCGTCCGTCGCCTGCTGCTGAGGTGGTCCCAGTGGACACACTGCCGCACAAAATACTCCAGGTCAATCTCCAAAGAAAGAGGGGTGTATAGGGGGCCCCACCACGATCTTCGGGGCTCAAGTCAACCTCCCCTGCAAGTTGGGGCACCTGCCGAACAGCAGACGAGGCTCTGGCGCTGGCTTTCCCTTTTAGGGTTGGGAGGTCAGACGGCAATCGCTCCCGTAAAGGCCACAAGTAGCTAACTAAATATGGATAGGATAGGAAAGTTTGTTGCCACGGATAGGGCGCCGCCGCAAAACGGCGCGCAGGAGATTCGCCCGACTCCTGTGGCAAGTGGGCGAGGGCTACCGTGTCAGAGGCGAACTCGGCTAAAGACGCGAGCCCCAACCCGTAAACTCCGCTTCGCCAGCCTAAACATAGGCACGCTGACCGGACGGGCGAGAGAGTTATTTTTAGCGGACCCCGGGCACCGAGGTGAAAGCCAAGGGTAGCAACCGGGACTGGCGCTAGGTTAATGATGATGATGATGATGATGAATCTCCAAAGAAAGAGACTGGCAACCCATGAGTTTATGATTGAGGCCGAACAGCGCAGAGTAACCGTAGCTCAGAGTTATCGCCATACAATATCTTCGTAAATATTTCGGAGGAGGAGTACGAGGTCGTTTTTACGCTTGCGTTCACACGCAAGGTGTCGAAAGCGGAGCTCGAACAAGTACGACTCCGATATATTCCCGATTACGTGTGGGATCTGAAACTGCGAGCTGATTATTGGAAGGAGGCGAATAGTGAACACCGGGACGACGTATCGACGAAGAACTGGAGAACGTATGAAAGAAAGAAAGAAAGAAAAACATTTATTTGGACTCACACAGGACAAATTAAAATAACAAAATAAACACTTAATCTACATCTAACTTACATTTTAGCTTAAAACAAAAACAGAAAACTAAAATTAGATGATGGAAAAAAAATAAAACAACCGTAGTCTGTGCGAGGCCAAAAAGGCTCCTATCTCAGCATATGCTGCGATATTAAACAATGTTAAATAACGCAGCGCTGGTATTCTGATAGGGCCTGGTGATGCCACGGACACCAACGGAACACATTGATAAAGAAAAAAAAAATAAAAATAAAACAAAAATATACTAAACTAGCTTTTGTCAGCGGCTTCGCCCGCGTGCATAAAATATAGCCTATGTCACTTAGGAGTAAAGACGACTTACATACGAACTCGACAAACACAGGAGGATATTGAAGAATTTCGACAAGGTGAGACGGATGTGCGCGATTTTGGACGACTCGAACCATTTCTCGCAGTCGCTTGATCCAGTGCGCGTGCAGATCCTTGTCGACTTTCTGAAATTCTACCGGGGAGACGGTGAAATCTTTCACAAGCTGACGAGGCACTTCCGCGGCAAGGTAAACGAGATGGACAATATTCTCTATCTCGTTTACGCGATATGGACGTTGTACGGAGAGTTTGGAATTCGGCCGTCACGACCTAGCAGCGGCGAGGAAGTGCGATCGTGGATACAATGATTCCGGAGCCCTACGTGGGCAACGCTAAAAGGATGATTGGGACCACAAGTGGCCGAATCTTTCAGAGCACCAGGCAAGGAGAAAAGACGGTCAAAGCGGCTATTGCCGTTCTTAACCAAAGGCTTGCCATTAAACCCCTACCCAGAACTCACTACGAACAACAACATCGTGGTGGGGATCCAAACTGGTGCCTGGAAACCAACCCTGGTCTCGTTTTGCATTGAATAAATGTTTTTCTATTCTATTCCCCAGGATAAGTACTCGCCAGTACGGCTTTATGCCACAGCGAAGAGGCGAGGACTCCCTCTATACGCTGATGGTGCGCATTCGTGGCAAACTTAATGAAAAAAGGATTGTCACGGTTGTCCCTAGATATAGAGGGGGCCTTCGACAGCGCATGGTGGCCGGCCATAAGAGTCCGACTGGCTGAGGAAAAGTGTCCTGTAAACTTGAGACGGGTCATGGACAGCTACTTGTCCGAGAGGGTGGTGAAAGTCAGGTATGTGGGAGTGGAGTGCAAATCCAGGACCGAGAAGGGATGCGGCGTCCAGGGTTTCATCGGTGGTCCCTTAGTTTGGAATGTTCTGCTGGATCCTCTGCTGCAGAGTCTCGAGTCAATGGGGGTCTACTGCCAGGCGTTCGCTGACGATATCGTCCTTGTGTTCGATGGTGAGACAGCACTTGAAGTCCAGAGAGGTACCAATGTTGCCCTAGAGTACGTGCGAGTATGAGGTGTCCAGAATAAGCTTCGGTTTGCACCGCATAAAACAAAAGCAATCCTGGTGACGAGAGAGCCGACTTGCTCGCGAAGGAGGCTTCCTTAAGGTCGAAGCGACAACCCGACTATGACAAATGCCCGGTTTCATTCGTCAAGCGTATGATCCGCATGGGAACGCTAGACGAAATGACCAAGATGTTATTCCCTTGTGCGATTGCTGCGTACAGGACGGTGCGGAAGATGGAGATCACAAAGGAGCTGACCCAAGCTCTAGCAGGACACGGTGGGTTCTCCGAGTACTTGACTCGCTTCAAGTGCAGGGACAACCCAGCGGTCGCAGACCCCGACAAGCGCGAGACCGTCCTCCACCTGCTAACGGAGTGCCCTGTGTATTCCTCCTACAGGCACGATTTAGAGAAGGCAGGTGATATACCACTGAGTAAACAAAATTTCAGCCTTTTAATAAGCGGTCAAAAAGTAGAGATAGCCTTATAAAATATGTGGTAAAAATTGTACAGTCCACCAACAGACGGAACAAATAGAAAGAAAATGAAACAAAATTTAGTTAAAAATAATAAAGAAAGAAAAGAAAGATAATAATGTAAATTGTAATGAAAATCTTTAGAATAATTATATTTAAATAAAAACGTCCCTGCGCAACCAGATGGCAGGGGGCCCTTCGTATGGCAGGAGTGGTCTTTAGCCGGTAGGAGTCCGGCACTATCCAGACTCCTCTATGGAGCAGTCTGGGTGTCCATGATAGATTTCCCACTCCAGCCGCCAGAAAAAAAAAATACACGGTATATAAAAAAAATGCAATGTATTGCACTCAGTGTATATACGTCGTAAGTTAAACAGGTATCCGGCTCGAATGACTCCATTTTAATGCAATTCCGGCCACCGTAGGCGCGGACTTGCGGACGGTGATGCTCTCACACCTGCTCTTAAGCTCAAAACGAGTTGGGCGGGTCACGAAGCGAGCAAGAGAGACGACCGCTGAACTACCCGTTAACGTCATGATCTGGCCGACCAGGGCCATCTGGTCCTACAGGCACAGGGTGGGAAACGAGAAACACAAACAACCAGATGAGAAGATGACATCAAAAACTGGATGTCCAAAGCTTACAGACAGAGAATACTAGTCATCTCTGGAGGACGCCTCACTTGGTGTGAGTGATCACACCAAGTGAGGGATTCGTGCATGCTAATTTAATATCTATTTTGTAATTTAATAGATTTTTAATACAATATTTATGGCATTTATTTTTTTAATTTATGAAGGCAATTCCAGCTGCAGATATAATAAATAACATTTTCAATACACTTGTTCAGAAAGTGGCTCTTCTTGCAATACACTTAAGTATATAATAGCATCTGTTACCACACTGTGACATTTTGATTATCATTACTCACTAGTGCTGTAATGTAGACTGAAACCTTTTTGTTCAACCTCTTTGTTCGCAAACAAATTTCGACTGCGAATAAAATTCACATTAAGTTATTGCGTTCGTTCAATTCTTACTTACTTTTTTATTATATTTCGGCCATTTTAACTTGTAAAAACGATTTATAAAAAAAAATAATAATAGTTCGTTAAAATAAAAGACGTTTTTTTTCTGGTCTTTGGCCGCCATTTTAAGATGCCCGCGATTTTTGGCAAGTCTTTTTTTAAATGAAGATCATTAATTAAGTCAAATACAAAATCACTAGAAAATGTTACATTCGAACAATAAAATATTGTCACTACGAATGACATTATCACAAAAACTTTTCACGCAAGAAAATAAAGAGAAATTTCTGCATTCTGCTATCAGACATATAAGCAACAGATGTTGTCACGCATGCTGGTTTGGTCTTACATTCGTTAGGAGGTAAGAAACGAGGAAGACCAATAACCAGATGTTGGGAGATGACATCAAAAATCGGATGTCTAAACCTTACAGAGCGAGACCACTAGTCATCTCTGGAGGACGCCTTCAATCACACCAAGTGCGGGATTTGTGCATGCTAATTTATTATTTATTTTTATACTTAATAGATTATTTAATACCATTTTCGTGCAATTTATATTTTTAATTTATGAAGCCAATTCCAGCTAGATATAATAATAACATTAACACAATTGTTAGCCGACCAACTACCGACTGATCGGTGACCGGTGTCGCAGACAGACCAGCGCCAACAGCAACCACCACCGCACAGACGTCCGCAGGAGGTGGTCAGGCGGTGACCACACGTGCTCTCAACGAGACCTCGTCTCCTCGGGGTGAGTACAAGCGGCCACGACTTGAACAGTCCGAACGTGTGGCATCCAAAAGCTACGCCCAAGCTGCCAGCACCCCCTGAGGGTCGCGATCACTTGCGAGCGCACAGGGGCCATCAGCCAGGTAGTATCGGACCAGGTCCTCGCTGCCATTCAAAAGAAAATTATTAGCGAGGCCTGGACCGTGACAGAAGACACTACATGGCCGATCTTCATAGGTAAGCCGATGTACACAGGCGGAGCGCTCAAGGTGTGGTGCGCCAACGACCAAACCTTGACGTGGCTCAAAAAGCTGATCTCCGAGCTGTCGCTTCCGACTAGCTCCTCGCTAGTCGTCTGTAAGCAGTCGGAGGTCCAGAAGCGGGTGCGCTGCGGCATCGCCATACCGGACGACCAGGGGGTATATGGGGACCCAAGGAACATTGGCCAGGCCCTCTGTTACCAAAACCGCTGGGCGGGCGTCAGCAGGTGGGTACTGCTGCATGCTGATAAACAGGAAGCTTGCTGGTTCGTGATCCTGGGCATCCCCGAGGACCTAATTTCGGCCCTAATGACAGCCGAACGCCGACTCGCGATTGGAGTGGGGTCGGTGTATATCATCAAAATATTCAAGATTGAATGAACAAAGATTTAAATATTACTTACTTGTGATAACAGGGTGTGCCGTGTAGTGCCAGCACGTAAATAGAATAGTACTACCTCCTCTCTTCCCGTGGGTGTCGTAAGAGCCCACAGAGGGAAAACTGGTATCAGGAGATTAGCAGCAGCATCTCCAACCCAAACCCGGCCAACATGACTACACAACTAAGATATCGGCCCCCAGTCCCCGGTGACCCCACTTTGCCTAGCTACGGTCGCGGCTATGGTAAAGACATGGCAGGGTGTGCGAAGAATCCCCGGGTAAGATCCGGCTGCCAAACACGACGACTCGACCTGGCAACTTACAACACGCGCACACTGAGGCTCCACGCGAAGCTCGTAGAGTTGGAAGAGGCAATTAGTAAGTTACATTGGGATATCATTGGGTTATCTGAAATCCGAAAAGAGGGCGAGGATAACCGGTAACTTAATATACCACCGGGAGGGCGACCAACAGTCCCTAGGTGGTGTCGGGTTCATCGTCCACAAGTCCCTTGTCAACAACGTGATCACTATCGGAAGTGTGTCGGGCAGGGTAGCGTACCTGATACTCAGCAGTATCGAAACGATATTCGCTGAATGTCATTCAAGTTTACGCTCCGACCGCAAAAGTATCTACACCACAATCGGGAACCGGAACCCAAACCAACCTCAGCTGTACATAATAATATAATATTAATATTCGACAACCATCACACAACGCCGTCTAGTCTCAAACTAAGCAGAGCTTGTGTTATGAGTAAAAAACAATACATATTGTTACGCCGTGGAAATAGAACACGTCGTTTCTTCGACAAAGTCAAGAGTATCACCGAATAATTAAAACGCATTGCTAGTCGAAACCTCCAGAATAGAAGTACGTACCAGGGCCTAGCAAATTCTAGAAAAATCCGCCACGTATAAGTAGGTACTCAATAATTCTGAGAACTTTTGTAGGTACTTAAGTAATCTGGTAAAGGAATTTGTACCTTCTGTCTTTTACTATAGAGTCGAAGTTCGTATGAGTCGTGGGGTAGGTACCTAACTACCTACCGGTAATAAAAATGATTTATTGCTTCGCGGAAACGGTTTCTTTTGTTCTGGTGTGGCCTCGAACCTTCGGTATCTAGAATTTTCTTGGCTCTGAGTATAAATACGTGCTCGCTGGCCGGACGGGAGTCAGTTTGATTTCGACTGCGAACGAGTGCGAACTAACCAAGTCAAGTGAAGAACGTTTTCATCCATACGACGACCTAAGCGATATTTCTACGGATCTTTAGAGTGAATTACGAACTGGTTTGTTGGCGATTGGACTAAATTGGTGTTTTGTTTGTGGAAAAATAAATCTCTCTTAGTAAACCGGCATTTGATTACTCACGTTCGTAACAATATTTTAGATAAATTACATCCAGACACAGAACAAATGATCGTGCTAATCACACAAACATTTGTCCTGGGTGGGAATCGAACCCACGACCTCCGGCATAGCAGTCAGGGTCACTAACTACTAGGCTGGCAGGCCAGTCATACTGCAGCCGTTACATATAACGAACGAGGCTCTGGGGACATGCTAACATGTAGGTACTCTACCAGCGTGGCGGGTTATGATCCATACCCCCGATAAACAGGTCCCAACTGCCCGGCGACTCCAGCGTCATGCTAATGTGGACGAGCGTAGGCGCAGTCGATAAAAGGAATTGCTGTGTTGCTACACTTACATAATTATCATATCAAACATCTCGGCTCTCCTGAGACCCCTCGCTTAATACCGCCTCGACGGCAACCTTCTACATTACACGCTTGTATTATAATTGTAGCTGCACTGAACTCACAATCATCACAACTTATACTGCACTACACCGCGAGCCTCAACCAAGTGCACCTCTCAAATATTCGAGGACTGCACTCCAATCTCGAAGAGGTCTAGCAACATCAAGAGATTGACAAGCCACACTTGCTTTTCTTGATGGAGACCCAGATTCGTTGTCCCTCAGATCCGGCGCACCTCAACTACCCGGGATACATTGGAGCATCATTTCTTGCAGCGTGCCGGGGTCTGTGTGTACGTCCGTAATGACATCTGCTGCCAGCGTCTCCGTCACCTTGAAGA
Source organism: Mythimna loreyi (assembly GCA_029852875.1). NCBI lineage: Eukaryota > Metazoa > Arthropoda > Insecta > Lepidoptera > Noctuidae > Mythimna > Mythimna loreyi. The sequence goes on along the minus strand of CM056806.1, from coordinate 12,001,020 downwards.
CACAAGTCTTTCTACGTTGTGGCTATTGTTCAGTTGCGATTCATAGCTCTGGGGGATGTCAATGCCTGCCACCAAGACTGGCTTTTGACCGACCATGCTGGGAGAGGCGCGGAATTTTGCGGTATCGATGGGCCTTTCCCAGCTGGTTAGGCAAGCGACTAGGGTGCCTGATGTAGTTGGTAGCCGTTAGGTGAAAACATTCCGCTGACTACAGATCCGGACAGGTATAAACTAGTGCGCCTCACCATCAACGATTGCATCACTGCTTACCATCAGGTGGGATCGCAGTCAAGCACTAGTTTATAGCAATAAAAATAAATATACTAGACTTACCATAGTTTAAAAAAAAAAATATACAGCGATTTCGCGGTCTTATATTTTAGTTCTGTTACTCATTGTATTCGCCGGATGCAAATGTTTTTAAGTAAGCCAAAAATATGAAAAGATAAAAGAAAATTAATTGACTAATTTTTATGGTTTTTGTGTTTACTTTTGAAAGATGTAATTGTTACTGAAAACAAATTTAACGTTTTTTATCTTATTCATTTGCACTGTAATTTTGTTAAAATTAATTTTCTCTTAAATGATAAGTTTCTTTTCAATCATTACATACATAGTATAAAACAAAGTCGCTTCCTCCTACATACATGCATAATATCAACATAGCAACCGCAAAAGCTGGGGTGGGTCGCTAGTAGATTATAAAAAAGGAGTAACTATTGGAGGTGGACAGTATACCTATACAAGCCTGTAAAATCAATAAAATATTTTATTGTGTCGAGAATCGAACCTCGACATGTTCGTGTGCGGCAGGCGACGCGCGTGTGTGCCGCTGAGCCACCCGTGCGCTCTTCAAGCACAAACCACACTTCTCCGTGGGCCACCGCTTTGTTAACACATTACATGTCGATTTTTGGACATTAAAAACTTCAGTTTGTAGTAACAAAATACAGTCCACACTCATTTATCTCCACCATCTTCGAGACCCTCACACTGTTCTAACCACGTTGTGCTCAGAACTCGATTTTCAAAAACTAGACTATCTATATATACTGAATCAGTAACTGCTCTCCGCTGCCCACCGCATCAGCTATATACCCATGTCATTAATTATCTGATAACATTCTTGAGTTTGTAGAAAATATTAAAAAATTTATTTCAGCAAGTAATCATGAAATTTCATTGAAGTGCATCATGGCTGGAACTTGGCAAGGTAAAATTATTGTAGAATTGTTTTTATGAACCTGAATAATGAATACTTTTGGATTAATGACTAAATGAATTTGAATAAAAATAAGGGAACCTTCGGCGGCATATATTTGCGTCCGAAATACCTCAATGTCTCAAGACAAAAGTCTTTGACCAGTGCGTGTTGCTAGAGATGACTTACGGTAGTGAGACGTGGTCGCTTACTATGGGTCTGATAAGAAGGCTCAAAGATCACCCAGCGAGCAATAGAGAGAGCGATGCTTGGTATTTCCTTGCTTGATCGAATCAGGAATGATGAGATCCGTAGAAGAACCAAAACCACCGACATCGCTCGAAAGATTGCATCGCTGAAGTGTCAGTGGGCGGGACACAGCGCGGAGAACCGATGGCCGTTGGGATGGAAAGGTTCTCGAATGTTGACCGCGTACCGGACGACGCTCTATGGGCAGAACCCCTACAAGGTGGACCGAAGACCTGGTGAAGATCACGGGAAGCGTTCGTTGTAGAGATCCTTGGGGGAGGCCTATGCCCAGCAGTGGAAATCGTTCGGCTGACATAATGATGATGATGAAATTTGATAGTATGGTTTTTCATGTACTGAATAAATCATTTCTTACTTTTTCAGTTCATTCGGAGTTCATTAATTTATTGAGCTCTGTAATCCTACCAAACAGAAACAATCACAGTAGGACAACGAAGAAGAACAAAGAAGCAGATGCAGACTGCCAGCAGCGAGCCAGCAAACGACAATGCAACAGAAATGAACGCCGCTGAAAGGAAGGGAGGAAACTTTTGGAAATTTCTGCTGAGCTACTCAAGACAGCTGAAGAGGTTTTCATGCGCACCATAAAAGAAGAGTCTTTTGTAAAAGAAATAGAAAAACCAGAAACCTATTAACAGACCAACTCTGAAGGGCTTTTATTTATTTATATATTAACCCTATAATTGTCAACGCGCCGCGTACGTTACTTCGTAATGTTCGTTCGTCATTTTATTATTTGAGTATTGTGGGTACCAATTGATTTCTAAATTTTTATATAATAATTATGGTACAAATTTTATTTTATAATGTTATCTTTATATTGATCAAAGATTTGTATTTATGTATTTTATTTCAATTACTAACATTTAAAGTGCTAGGTATAATTTTAAGTAAGATACATTTAATTTATTTAATACCATTTTTATTTATTTATTTATTTAACTATTTATGTACACACATATAATTAATAGATAATGAACATCACAAAAGAAAACAATGTACATAGGTTACTGCTTATTTCATAAAGAAATTTCTTCCAGCAGACCTGCGAAAGGAGAAATTGTTAGAAATTGCTATTTATTATTTTTTTAATTTATGAAGCTAATTCCAGCTAGGTATAACAACCTGGCTTGCGAACGGCGAGCAATGGGTAGCTCGCCGTCCGGTCGTCTGGTAGCAGTCCAGACCGAGCCCAAGTCGTCGACGGCGCGTTCCGTTCCCGCGCGCCTCAAGGAGTTGTCAGCAAACCGTAGGGACCCTGCAGGGTCGAAGCCTACCGGAGCTGAGGGTTGATGCGAAAGCGTTACACCGGGGCTCTGGGAATAAGGCAAGGAAGGTACGGGGTAGGTTGTTTAGTCAGTAAGAGTCTGACACTGTTTCCCGCTCCGCCCAAGAGTGGGATTCGTCATTCGATGATTTTTGCCTACAATAAAAAAAAAAAAAAAAAAAGGTAGGTATAACAATAACATTAACACAATTGTTAGCCGACCAACTACCGACTGACCGGTAACCGGTGTCGCGGACAGACCAGCGCACAGACGCCCGCAGGAGATGGTCAGGCGGTGACCAAACGTGCTCTCAACGAGACCGCATCTCCTCGGGGTGAGTACAAGCGGCCACGACTTGAACAGTCCGAACGTGTGGCATCCAAAAGCTACGCCCAAGCTGCCAGCACCCCCTGAGGGTCGCGATCACTTGCGAGCGCACAGGGGCCATCAGCCAGGTAGTATCGGACCAGGTCCTCGCTGCCATTCAAAAGAAAATTATTAGCGAGGCCTGGACCGTGACAGAAGACACTACATGGCCGATCTTCATAGGTAAGCCGATGTACACAGGCGGAGCGCTCAAGGTGTGGTGCGCCAACGACCAAACCTTGACGTGGCTCAAAAAGCTGATCTCCGAGCTGTCGCTTCCGACTAGCCCCTCGCTAGTCGTCTGTAAGCAGTCGGAGGTCCAGAAGCGGGTGCGCTGCGGCATCGCCATACCGGACGACCAGGGGGTATATGGGGACCCAAGGAACATTGGCCAGGCCCTCTGTTACCAAAACCGCTGGGCGGGCGTCAGCAGGTGGGTACTGCTGCATGCTGATAAACAGGAAGCTTGCTGGTTCGTGATCCTGGGCATCCCCGAGGACCTAATTTCGGCCCTGATGGCAGCCGAACGCCGACTCGCGATAGGAGTGGGGTCGGTGTACATCAAGTTCCAGGGCGCTAACGGAAAATTTGGCGACACCTCTCGGAACTGGGACGAGGCTACCGGTAAGCTAGTACCAGCAAAGACAGAGGGAGCTGCTCCCTCACAAAACATCGAAGATGCACCGGCGGCCGGTCCTGTCGTAGCGGCAGAGCCGACCGATACCGCAGCAAACGTGGCTGACGTCCCTGCGTCGGGCGCGGAGCCGGATGACATCATGTTGTCCCCGGTTTCGGGACCTGGTGGGGATGCCTTCGAAGAAGGCGAAATGTTTGCCTGGATGCGACTGGATGAAGGGGGGGGAGGGGTCCGCCAGCGATGGCGTCCCTTTCTGCCTGTAAGGTTGTGCAGGCGAACCTCCACCACAGCCATACAGCAACGGCCCTACTACGGAAGTGGCTGGAAGTTCAACACACGGCCATCGTTCTGATCCAAGAGCCGTGGATCAGAGGTGGCCAGATACGAGGACTCTCCGATATTGGTGGTCAGCTCCTTTTTACTAGAGACCATGATCACCCCAGGGTGTGCATCTATGTCACAGGTAATTTAAATGCACAGCTTCTAATTGCCTCCTGTTGCAGAGATATCTCTGCAGCTAGGCTGATTATACAGCGAGGCGCCAGAGACGGTGATTGTCTTCGCCTCAGCATACATGCCCGAGGAAGAGGACCCACCGCCCTATGATTCCATCTTCTAGAGGGGAGGCCTATGTCCCAGCAGTGGGAACATTAAAAAGGCTGATGATGATGTGATATATACTAATATAGTTGTCAAGTTTAAGTATTACTAACATCTGGGTATATGTATTTGTTTACCAACATAGTTAAATAAGTTATTATAATACTAACTAATTTGGTTTGTACGTTTGAATAAATTGTATCAGAAATAAAAGGATTATTATTATTATATATACCATTCAAATATAACATTCATATAGCTACACCATCGGGGATACATAACACGGTTTTCCAGGCCGAGTGCTTGGGTATTTCTCTGGCAGCCCGAGCCATCGCAACCAGGGTAGTTAAGGACCACTCAATACGTATTCTCTCGGACAGCATGTCTGTCCTGCAAGCGCTGAAGAGTCACACAGTGAATTCTGGGCTAATATACGAGTGTCACTAACGCCTCAACCAGGTGGGTTAACACTATCACATAACCATTCTATGGATTAAAGGGCACAGCGGTTCCCGAGGCAACGATGCAGCGGATGAACTTGCCCGGAGGGGATCAAGTACGGATGTGATGGGGCCCGAGCCTATTGTGCCACTCCCCTTCGCTTACTCTGGTAAGGAAACGAACCAGAGACTTACTTCGTAAACTATGGCTAGGCCATAGTGAGTGCATGCAGACCAAAGAGGCACTTACCTCAATTGATGGCCGCTTTACGAAGCGGGTCCTAGGACTGAGTAAGCCTCAGCTACGAAAAGTGACGGCTGTTACAACGGGCCACGGCACCCTTAACAAGCATCTCTCTGTCCTAGGAGTTACAGACAGCCCACTGTGCAGAGCCTGCATGGAGAAGGAAGAGACAGCAGCCCATAGTACTTCGGAAACCCAGGTAACCTCCGCGAAATGGTCAGTAACACTAAGGCTTTGCTAGTCTTCCTCGAGGAGCTGGGGTGGATCAAATGACGCATTTGTCCCACCCGTACGCAAAATACGCGCTTTAGACGTGGAGTTGCGGATACCAGCCCGATGTACAACACAATACAAAAAGTAGAAAGTAAAAGTACAACGAAATACCAAACTGACACACAAGATCTGCAAAGTGCTGCTACCCAACAAAAACTAAATTCAATGACCATAAAATACAATGCTTCCGAAAATCAAATGCGGGAATATGTATTGGCGATGAATGAGCAGGGGGCTTAGACAAAGTCACATTCTCACTAACGATAACGAAATTCGAAACTCCGAAATGTATGGAACTGACATATGCCTTCGAAAAGTCACGTGGTCAAACGTTTTCGATTCGCTAATTGTTATTAGTTGTTTATACGTCAAATTGGACGTTTTAATTCGATAACCATAGCCATGAAGTTGTTATTTTATCGAACCAACACTTCGACTTATCGATATGTTAGTCGATGTCACTTTGTCTACCATTTTGTGGTCGACATCGTTAAGGCGAAATCGAACTTAGAAATGGATTCGACATGGAGCGATTGCCATTTGTCTAGGGCCCCTGGTCAGCTCACAAAAAACGCATTGTGAGCAATGTCAACAAACCCCTATTGCTTCTGCGCCAGACCGTTCGTTGACACATTATACACATTATTATATGTAATATCTCATTACTTTCATTGTTAGTTTGTCCACAGAAATTACTGATTGTTTGTCACAACAGACCATAAATGAAGAAATAGTTAATTTTTGTGATGAAATTGGTAGAGGTTTAGGCCACCTTTTGAAAAATGAATATCCGGGGCACTCTATAATAAATAACTGTATGCCTGGCTGTTCGCTATTTATATAATGAAAAAAATTATAAACTGTAAATTTAACAAGGATTGTATACTATTAGTTTTTGTTGGTAATAGAGGTTATGTGAACAAAGGAGAATTGCTGCAATATTATAGAAAATTATGTAACCTGAGTGTAGCAAAAATTGTGATGTTCACATTCCGATACAGCAAAAGTTTGCCACAGGAAGAAAATTGCACTAGATATAAGATTAATATTACTTTACACAATATGATGTTTTTTTTTTATTATATTTATGCGAATCAGCATTGCCATCCAGCGTGGCAATGCTGCCAGCGTTCTGGGTACTTTTCCCATTGATATCGATGTGGATGAATTTTTTGATGCCCAATAAATCATTTGTAAATATTATTGTATTTTTAGTTTATTTAGGTTATTTTTAGTATAATTAAATGTATATTCTTATAGCCTAGAAGTATATGATGTTAAATAATAATTTATTTCATTTGATTGACACCAACAATTATGTTGGCACTGATTTTTATTCGACTAAAGATAGATATTTTGTAGATAATTACTATCTTTCAAAATCGTGTAGGACACAGATAGCTGTGTCGCTATCATATTATTTTTTTATTACAGCCAAGAACTTGGCTAAACAAATTGCTCCTATTGAGCAACGTAATCACAAGACAACTGACTCTGCCAATAACTTAATCAAATATGTATTTAAATTGGAAAGTAAGAAAATAGAGTTGATTTCTAGCAATCATAATATATTAATGAATAAAACAAAATCATTCTATTGGAGATTCAAATTCAATAAGTGGTATCAATGTGGTGCATCAAAATATTCAAGATTTAATGAACAAAGATTGAAATATTACTTAATTGTTTATATATTGTGTAAAACAGGGAGTGCCGTGTAGTGCCGGCACGTAAATAGAATAGTACTACCTCCTCTCTTCCCGTGGGTGACGTAAGAGCCGGCAGAGGAAAAACTGGTATCAGGAGATGGGCAGCAGCGTCTCCAAACAACAGTAGGACATATTGCAACACCAACCCGCCTGCCAAGCGTGGCAATGACGGCAAACCCGGCCAACATGACTACACAACTAAGATATCGGCCCCCAGGCCCCAATGACCCCGCTTTTCCTAGCTACGGTAGCGGCTATAGTAAGGACATGGCAGGGTGTGCTAAGAATCCCTGGGTGAGATCCGGCTGCCAAACACTCGACCTGGCAACATACAACACGCGCACACTGAGGCTTGACGCGAAACTCGTAGAGTTGGAAGAGGCAATTAGTAAGTTACATTGGGATATCATTGGATTCTCTGAAGTCCGAAGAGAAGGCGAGGATACGATAACCCTGCAATCCGGTAACTTACTATACCACCGGGAGGGCGACCAACAGTCCCTAGGTGGTGTCGGGTTCATCGTCAACAAGTCCCTTGTCAACAACGTGATCACTATCGGAAGTGTTTCGGGCAGGGTAGCGTACCTGATACTCAGAATATCGAAACGATATTCGCTGAATGTCATTCAAGTTTACGCTCCGACCGCAAAAGTATCTACACCACCAAATCAAAACCAAGCCAACCTCACCTGTACATAGTGCAGCCGTTGGCTAACGAACGAGGCTCTGGGGACCTGTCAACATGAACTCTACCAGCGTGGCGGGTTATGATCCATACCCCCTCATGACCACGATGTCAAAAAACAGGCCCCAAAAGCCCGGCGACTCCAGCGTTGTGCTGGTGTGGACGGGCGTAGGCGCAGCCCTGGTGTCTGGGGAGCTAAAAATCACTAGGCGAGATCGATGAACCGTCAAACGCCCCCGGCAGATCACATAAAGGATCCTGACTCACCAGCTAATGAACGACTGCACCTGGCCACCTACAACACGCGCACCGTTCTCGGCTGTCCTCGCCACGGCTCGGGTCCTAATACCGCCTGGACGGTAACCTTGTACATTACACACTTGTATTATAATGTACTATTATCAGATACACAAGTTATGTGATGACAATCTTCAGCATATCAACAGAGCATATCTTAACTCACATTAATTAGGCAGCATCACAAAATTACAGTATTTATTACTGAAGGAAGACTACAATCGACAGAAGCGACTATCACAGCAGGAGTACCTCTGATTGGTACATCAACGCTGGGAGAGATCGGTGGTACAATGTCGAGAACACATTGAAGACAAACTTGATTTGCTTACAATGACTGCTGAATATTTTAAGGCTGCTATTAACAATCGAGGAAGATAAAAGATATTATTATCGTCAAAACTTCATCAAACTGTACAGCATGATGCGCGCTCTCTATTATAATACTTCTCGTTTGGACATCAATATCACTGTCACAAAGATATCATTCAAGGAAAGCAACAATTATAGCGTTTTCTCATGTCTATAAAGTGCCTCTAATACAAATTAGTTCCTTTGGAGCAATTTGTATCAGAGGATCTACAAACTGACGGTGTACGACAAGCTACACGAAATGTACAATGCATACAGGATAACGATATCTGCAGGCATGGAAGTGAACATGATGAAATGATAATAAAACATTTCGAACGAGACACACCAGACATAAAAGAGCTAAACAACAATGTTCATATGTTGTGTCTTAATATAAATCCGATTTGGGAAGGAATACGACCTGTACCTCCGAGTGTCGTTCATTTAGGAGGACTGCCGGAAAAACCGCGTAAAGAATTGCCTCAGGTAAACTTTTTCCAAACCACTAGCATATTTAGACTTTGACTGAAACGTGCTGTGTGGTGCCCCGCCATCTGCGAAAATTCCCAGCGTGTCCCCATCGTGTCGGTTGGCGACCAGGCGAGAAGGCCCGATGGCGATCCCTGGGGGTGTTCGGGCGTCCCCGCAGTCTCCAGATCAACCCTCCATTGGCGCGGCTGCACTGGTTGTGTTATTGGATTTCATCGCATCACTTTGCCCAACTGCCTTCTTCCACCTACTCCTATTCACTCTCCAAATTTATTAAAATAATATGAAAGGTAAAAAGAGAAGCAAGTGTCGACAGCGGATGCACGTCCTCTCATTCAAAGTGCACCTCTCAAGTATTCGAGGACTGCACTCCAATCTCGAAGTAGTCCAACAACATCTTGAGACTGACAAGCCACACTTTCTTTTCTTGACGGAGACCCAGATTAGTTGTCCGTCAGATCCGGCGCACCTCAACTACCCGGGAAACTCATTGGAGCATCATTTCTTGCAGCGTGCCGGGGTCTGTACGTCCATAATGACATCTGCTGCCAGCGTCTCCGTCACCTTGAAGACACAAGTCTTTCTACGTTATGGCTATTGTTCAGTTGCGATTCGTAGCTCTGGGGGATTTCAATGCCTGCCACCAAGACTGGCTTTTGACCGACCATGCTGGGAGAGGCGCGGAATTTTGCGGTATCGATGCCGAATGACATTCTTCAGCAGATCAACAGCGCATGTCTTCCCATTAATTGGATGACATCTCAAGATCAAAGTGTTTGTTATCCATGGAGGAGCACTATCGGCAGGTGAGGCTATCACAGCAGGAGTACCTCTGATTGGTATACCAAAGCTGGGAAATCAATGGTACAATGTTGAAAAGTATCTACACCACAAGATTGGAGTCAAACCTGATTAACTGACAATGACTGCAGAAGAGTTTAAGGCTGCGAATTAACAATCGTGGAAGATACAAGTTATCGTCAGAACATCATCTAACAGCACGACGCGCGCCCAGCCCCGGTGTGCACTGGCGCGTCGTGCGGTGCACAGAGCACGTGCTGCGTCACGGCGCCGCACACATCTGCGTGCTCCAGCTCCCGGACACACTACCTACAATTACAACTGCTTCTTGTATTGACAGCTTTCTCTTTGGCTTTATTTTAGTTTCTCTAGTCGGAAGAATTTGGCGACAGGAAACCCTCACAGTTTTCGAGGCACTTGAAGATGTAAAAACTACAAAAAGCAACAACAACTTTATTCCAAAATTATTCAGCTATGGAAAGAACGTGTTAACCTTATTAATCAATTAAAGAACTATCAGATTAAGTTAGATGTCACGGATCGTCCTCTGTGCAGAGGATGCATGGAGTAAGAAGAAACTGTTACGCATGTGCTCCTGGAGTGCACAGCCGTCAGCGACGTGAGAACACGAACCTTGAGCACCGAGTTCACTCACGATGTCGTGAGCGAATGAAGAGACTAATCTGTTTCAGAAATGATTGGTGGTGGACTGATGGGCTGGTTGGAGTAAAGGTCGCCATGGCTCACGCACAGCAAACATGAAGAGACCCTTGAAGCATTCAATGGCATCAAGGAGGTCAAAGAGGAGGTCAAGTTGACAAACCTCCACAACGTCAAGGACCACGAAATACCAAGCTGAGTATGGCAGGTACTCCACCACAGCACCAAATAAACATATCAAAACACCTGCAACCAATCTCGGGAAAGACTGAAGATGGTCTCAGCGGACATTCGCGTACTGCGCGACAAGGAACCGAGCATCCAGACGACGGCAGTGCCGAGCTGGGATGCGGAGTTAGCAGTCGTAGAGGTCAAAAAGACCGTTCAGAATATCGGGAGAGGGGTGACTGACTTGAACAAAGCGGACAGACCGACCCAGCAACAGCAGGGACCACAAAACCTTTGCTCAAGTGGACAGCACACCAAAGCCCCCAAAACCACCACAACCCAATCACACCCTGATCATCTCATCGTCAGACCCCCGACAGACCGGAGATAATATCATCGAAAGGATCAGGGTAGCTCTGGACCTCAAAACCAGTGGGGCCCGCGTAGGTATGGTTCGGAAGGCGCGGAACCAGAAAGTTGTCCTTAGGTGCGCAAGCAAAAAGGACCTGAATTCGGTCAAAGACCAATTCAAAGTGAACAGCGGGCTCAAGGTCCAGAAACTGTATGCATCAAAGGCGCACTGTCCAGCTACAGCTATGGGAAGATCGTTGATCTCCTAAAGGTGCAGAACAAACACCTTCTGCAGATCGTCGCTGTGGACGAGCAAATCGTCAAGATGCGCTATACGAAGCGCGCACGGAACCCCCACGAGTGTCACCCTTTCTTGGAGCTTTCTCCGCAGTTTCTCACGCAGGTGCAGAAAGTGCACATCGGTATAAAGAGGTGCTCGAATGAGGACCAGTCCCCCCTGGTACAGTGCACAAAATACCTCGGAAATGGACATACCAAGTTCATAGACCATATGCCTTTTTTTCCTGTGGCAACACTACAGCTAACAGCTGATTTAAATAATTTCCTAGTAATTTTAAATTAAAATATTGTTTTTCTTTATTTTTAAGGCCTATATCTGTTTACTATTCAAGTAATTACAGTATTAACGCTTACTTAGAGTCAAATTCGTGTATTACAGTGCAAATAAGTGGAAATTTGACCATTTTTTCAGTTTTCAGTGCCGTGTAGCGCTGTCACGTAAATAGATTAGTACTACCCCCTCTCTTCCCGTGGGTGTCGTAAGAGCCGGCAGAGGAAAAACTGGTATCAGGAGATGGGCAGCAGCGTCTCCAAACAACAGTAGGACATACTGCAACACCAACCCGCCTGCCAAGCGTGGCGATGACGGCAAACCCGGCCAACATGTCTACACAACTAAGATATCGGCCCCCAGGCCCCAATGACCCCGCTTTTCCTAGCTACGGTAGCGGCTATAGTAAGGACATGGCAGGGTGTGCTAAGAATCCCCGGATGAGATCCGGCTGCCAAACACTCGACCTGGCAACATACAACACGCGCACACTGAGGCTTGACGCGAAGCTCGTAGAGTTGGAAGAGGCAATTAGTAAGTTACATTGGGATATCATTAGATTCTCTGAAGTCCGAAGAGAGGGCGAGGATATGATAACCCTGCAATCCGGTAACTTGCTATACCACCGGGAGTGCGACCAACAGTCCCTAGGTGGTGTCGGGTTCATCGTCCACAAGTCCCTTGTCAACATCGTGATCACTATCGAAAGTGTTTCGGGCAGGGTAGCGTACCTCATACTCAGCAATATCGAAACGATATTCGCTGAATGTCATTCAAGTTTACGCTCCAACCGCAAAAGTATCTACACCACCAAATCAAAACCAAGCCAACCTCACCTGTACATAGTGCAGCCGTTGGCTAACGAACGAGGCTCTGGGGACCTGTCAACATGTAGTCTATCAGCGTGGCGGGTTATGATCCATGCCCCCCAATGACCACGATGTCAAAAAACAGGCCCCAAGTGCCCGACGACTCCAGCGTTGTGCTGGTGTGGACGGGCGTAGGCGCAGCCCTGATGTCTGGAGATCGGTAAACCGTAAACGAACCTGGCAGACCACATAAAGGATTCTGACTCACCAGCTAATGAACGACTGCACCTGGCCACCTACAGCACGCGCACCGTTCTCGGCTGTCCTCGCCACGGCTCGAGTCCTAATACCGCCTCAACGGTAACCTTGTACATTACACACTTGTATTATAATGTACTTTTATCAGATACACGAGTTATGTGATAACAATCTTCAGCATATCAACAGAGCATATCTTAAATCACATTAATTTGGTAGCATCACAAAATTACAGTATTTATTACTGAAGGAAGACTACAATCGACGACGGAAGGAATACGACCTGTGCCTCCGAGTGTCATTCATTTAGGAGGACTACCGGAGAAACCGCGTAAAGAATTGCCTCAGGTAAGCTTTTTACAAACTATTCGTTAAAATATTCTGGCAATTAAATAACTATCAGATTAAATTAGAAGACAGTATATTTATAAAATTGATAGTCTGCGCATGCAGTCTGAAACACAGAAAGACTGACCCTGAAGACTTACAAAGTGATTTGAATCGCTTGCAACACAAGCTCAGTTCGATGACTATCAAATTTATATGCTCAGCAAACCAACGGAGGGAATATGTATTGGCAATAAATGAACTGGTCAGTTCACAAACCACCAATAGCGAGCATTGTCAACTAACATCTATTGTATCTGTGCCGGACCATTTATTGACAATATGTGATACCACCTGAACCCATTCTAGTGTCAGGTTGCCGGTAGAACTTACTGATTGTTAAACTTTTGTTTGTTTAACCTACCATGTACGGTGAGAACCTGCGTCATGCGCTAGTTGAAAACGCCGTAAGATCTTTCCAGTCACGCCTCAAAGAGAGGACTTACCGCCGTAAATGCATAGCCCCCCCCTGATGAAAGATCTCATAGCACAAATGAAAATTGGAGCAAAAGTTGTTATTAATACACTCGATGCACAATATCAAGTTGAGGAAATCAAAGATTTCATTGAAGGAAAGCAGAAATTTGTGTTATTGTTAACAGAAGCCTGTATTCCAACAATTTTAGCGTTCTCTCATGTCTATAAAGTGCCTCTAATCCAAATTAGTTCCTTTGGAGCAATCTGACGATGTACGACAAATTACACGAAATGTACAATGCGTACAGGATAACGATCTCTGCAGGCATGGAAGGTGAACACGACGAAATGGTAAGAAACATTTCGGACCAGACACACCGAACATTAAAGAGCTAAACAACAATGTTCATATGTTTTTTCTTAACATAAGTCTGATTAGGGAAGGAATACGACCTGTGCCTCCGTCTCTGACATGTCATTCATTTAAAAGGGCTGCAGAAACCGCATAAAGAAATGGCTTAGACACTTAGCAAGTGAGTATAATGTGGTCTTAAGAGCATCATAGTATAAGGTTAGTGAACAGTTAACCGAACGTACATACATTAATTAATTGATTTCAAAACAATGGAACCTGATTAGTGGTCTTCTACACTAATATAATAAAGAGGTAAAGTTTGTTTCTTTGTTTGTAGGAGGTTATGTCTGGAAATACTTGTCAGATTGGAAAAATTTTAGCAACAATAGAAAGCTGCTTTACTCCTGAGTGACATAGGCTATATTTTATGTACGCGGTCGAAGCCGCTGACAAAAGCTAGTTTATTATAAAGAAGACAGCTATAAAATGCAATTTATAGATACCGACAGATTTTATCGTTTCATAATTTGTTGCAGTTACCGCGAAAATATCATAAAGCTTAATAGTATGATGCACCCTAACCTGTCTGCAAGGTAACCTGAACAGAGGACACCTGCATCTAGTGGCAGGGACCATCACCGGGCACTGCTCCCTGAACAAACACTCCTTCACAATGATGTCATCGATAGTCCTCTGTGCAGAGGATGCATGGAGTCAGAAGAAACTGTAACGCATGAGCTCCTGGAGTGCACAGCCGTCAGCGACGTAAGAACACGAACCTTAGGAGCACCGAGTTCACTCACTATAACCTGAGTGAACTAAAGAGAGTGAGACTAGTCTGTTTCTGAAATGATTGGTGGTGGACTGGTGGGTTGGTTGGAGTAAAGGCCGCCATGGGTCATGCACAGCAAACATTGTATTTGCAGTAAAATTTAACTCTAGAAGGATAAGTTTTTTTAACAGATCTTAAAAAAGCAGTAGTACTATTTACTTCAGCTTATAAAATCTATATAATATTTTATTCATATTTTTTTTCGTATTTTTCCTTTATATTATGTTGGCACTCATTTTTATTTGACAAAAGATAGATATCTTGTCAATAGATACTATCTTTCAAAATTTTGTAGGAGACAGATAGCTATGTCGCTATCATATTATTTTTTAATTACAGCCAAAAACTTGGCTAAACAAATTGCTCCTATTGAGCAATGCATGGACATTTCAAGTAATTTTGCCAATAACTTGGCATCAAATGTTGACATTAGTATAAATTTAAATTAAAAGTTAAGACAACAGAGACAATCTCTAGCATAAATGTACTAAATAAAAAATCAGTAAATAGTATCAACCTGGTGCATCAAAATATTCAAGGATTTATGAATAAGGATTTAGAAGTAGAGTTATTCTTGAATTGCAACAATATTGATATTCTTTGTTTAACAGAACATTGGCTCAAGAACGAACAGTTCATGTTCAATTTTAGTAACCACCAGGTTGGTAGTTCATTTAATAGAATTAATGCAATACGTGGTGGATCAATGATTTTAGTAAGTAACCACCTTAAATTTAAACAACGTAAGGATATTGTAAACCTATCTGTTGAGCGGTCAATTGAAATAGCCTGTATTGAATTGGAGCAGTTTATTGTATTGTGTGTGTACAAACCCCCTTCTGGATTGTATGACTGCTTTGAAAAGGTAATGGATGAAGTTTTCCACAAGATTTGCAATTCTAATAAGAACATAATCACTTGTGGTGATTTTAATGTTAATTTATTGGAAAACTCAGCTTTGTGTAGTAAAATTATAAGTCTATTTCAGTCCTATAATCTAGTTAACTTATTTTTGGAACCCACAAGAATAACGCCTACTAGTGCCACATGTATAGATAATATTTATACAGATATTAAACCAAGTCATAAAGAAATTATAAAATTATTAGATTCTGATCACTGTGGGCAATTAATTACATTTCAAACCCAAAATAACTCTGTGGCTAAAAAGAATATCACTGTTAACCCTAAAACTGCAAGTCGTTTAGAAACTTTTAAAAATAAACTCATTTATAATTTGCCGGATTTGTCAACACTTGATGATGTCAATGTCCAATATGAAGAATTTTTTAATATATACTGTAATCAATTTAATTCTACTTTTATACCTAAGACTATTTCTGTTAACAGTGACGTATCGTTCAGTGAATGGGCTACCAATGGTATTCATAAAAGTAGAATCCGACTTTACGAATTGTATGAAGAAAGGATTTTTGTTAACACTGCAGAATTTAGTTTATATGTTAGAAATTATTCAAAATTGTTTAAAAAAGTTTGTTCTTTAGCAAAATCGCTTTACTTAAGTTCCAAAATTAAAAACAGTAATAATATAATTAAAACGACTTGGAATATTATAAATAGAGAAACTGGAAGGTCTACAAGACCATCAAGCGATTATAAACTTGTAATTGAAGACAATGTGATCACATCAGACGCACAGGTTGCTGCGGCATTTGAAAACTTCTTCTCAGAGATCCCCGTATCAACAACAAAATCTCTGAACTCTTCATCTACTGCAGCAGAGTCTCTACTTAAAGATAATGTTAAAGTTTGCGATTTCGATTTTAGTTTCGAACATGTAACTTGCGTTAGTATTATTAAAACCTTTAACTCCTTAAATGTTAAAAAGACTGCAGATTTATGGGGTAATTCTGTGGACGTTGTAAAGTCTATAATCCACATTGTAGCTCCTTTTTTAGCTTTAATTTTCAATAATTGTATCGATCGCGGTGAGTTTCCTGATCTAATGAAGTATAGTAAAATAATACCATATTATTCAAAACGGGTAGTACATCTGACCCCACGAATTACAGACCCATTTCTGTACTACCTGCCTTTAGTAAAATATTCGAAAAGCTTATTTTAGAGCAATTGCAAAGATTTTTTAATAGAAATAACTTGTTGCATACTAAACAGTTTGGTTTCACAAGGGGTCGTTCAACAACCGATGCCGGTGTTGAACTTTTAGGACATATTTATGATGCATGGGAAGACAAATGCGATGCCCTGGGCATTTTTTGCGATTTGTCTAAGGCTTTCGATTGCGTTCACCATGAAACATTAATCAGGAAACTATGCCACTACGGGATCCGAAACTCCTCCCTGGATCTTCTTACGTCGTATCTTAGTGAAAGGATTCAGAGAGTTGATGTGAACGGAAAGAGATCTCCCGGGTCTGTAGTAAAAATGGGTGTCCCTCAGGGCTCAATTCTCGGTCCTTTTTTGTTTCTTATTTATATTAACGATTTGCCTTACTTCATTAAAGATAACCAAAATATAGTTTTGTTTGCTGATGACACATCACTTTTATTTAAACTTAAACGCCGGTTACTGACGATATAAATAGCGCTGTTTCAAAAATAGTACATTGGTTTAACGTAAATAACTTGCTACTTAATGAAAAAAAAACGAAATGTATTAAGTTTACCATGCCTAATGTTAAGCAAGTAGAAACTAGTGTGTTAATAAAAGGTAAAGAGTTGAGTCCTGAAGATACTACAGTGTTTTTGGGCATAACTTTGGATGCTAAGCTTCAATGGGGCCCCCATATAGACAAATTATCTAAAAAACTCAGCTCTGCTGCATATGCTGTAAGAAAAATACGAAACTTAACTGACTTAGAGACAGCACGTTTAGTTTACTTTAGTTATTTTCATAGTCTCATGTCGTACGGTATTTTATTGTGGGGAAATGCCGCTGATATTCAGATAATTTTCGTTCTGCAGAAAAGAGCTATTCGTTTTATTTATAAATTAAGTCCCAGACACTCTCTTAAAGATAAATTTAAAGAGATTAATATAATGACTGTACCTTCTCAGTATATTTACGAAAATATCTTGTATGCCCATAAAAATAAAAACACGTTTAAGAAATATAGTGATATTCATGATTTTAATATTAGGAATAAACATAAATTTGTGGCGCCTGCTACCAGGCTCAAAAAAATAGGGGAATCATTCAAATGTCAGTGTATACATTATTATAAGCTTCCTAATCATATTCAGGAACTAAGCCTTAATAAATTCAAATCATTTGTAAAACGGAAACTTTTGCTAAAGGCTTTTTACAATGTAAAAGACTATCTTGAGGACAAAAAGGCTTGGGATTGACCTGCTCCAGTATGTTCTACAATTGTTCTCTTCTGATTTTTTATATTTCAATTGTGCTTTTGTACTTATATTGTTTACAATTTGACCTTCATATTTGTTTTTATTTTACAATATGTATTTATTAATTTTTTTTTTTTAATTTATATTTGACCAAAATATTTACTTTGTTAAATATTACAATTTTCTACACTTCTGTATTTTATTGTGAATATGAGGACTATGTGGAATATTTTTTTTTCCGTATGTTCAATTATTTTGACGCATGTCTGGCAGTTTGAGTATTTCTGCGGCCTACCCAAATGTCCCTTCTTTGGCATTGATCGTCAAATCGTTGAGCTCCTTAGTTTTCCTAAGTTGAGCTATACGAATACTGACAAATGCTTGCACTGACTGGACAGGTCCACTCAAATCTGTATGGTTCTTTCCTCAAAAGACCATCTCAGACGCTAATCTGCATTGTTCTCATAAGATTTGACTATTACTGTATGGACTTTAAAAGAGACTTTGACCCCTGAGTTTGTTTCGGTGTTTCTTCTCAGGGTAGTCAGCTAGGAAACACCGGACTCATCTAGTTTAAACTGACAAAAAAAACAAAAATGACGTGTAAAAGTGTTGTGAAAAACCTATTTACAAAAATAAATATCATTTATCATCATTTATCATATCTTTTGTAAATAACAGCTGAAAACTTTCTTTGAGAAAATGCGCTCATATGCTCGGACCTCTCTGACACTATAAAGGCTGCAAAGGGAATAAGAGAATGGCTGGGCCACGAGACCCTTGAAGCATTCAATGGCATCAAGGAGGTCAAAGAGGAGGTCAAGTTGACAAACCTCAATAACGTCAAGAAGCGCGAAAGACCAGGCTGAGTATGGCAGGTACACCGGGGGATCTCAAATGAGATGCCATGGGTGAAGGCCTGTCACGCATGGAGACAACAATCACCAATGCTTTTTTTTTCCTGGCAACACTTTTGACAAGTCGTGAAAAAACGGCCTCTTAGATAAATAATTTTTAAATATTAATTAATTGTGGATATTTTGTATAAATCTTTCCTTTAATTTAGTATTTATGTGTAAAGTGACACACTCAATGTTTATGCCGTGTCTACTGTCGCGAAACTTCGTCAATAAATCGATAATTCATATCTTCGACCGGCAACTGTCAAATTTGAAGGAACTGTTTGAACGACTGATTTGGATTCGTCAAACCCGGGGAGCACTTTGTTTTATTTTATTGATACTAAGTATACTAATAGTTATTATCTCATACTATCCAACACTTGCAAACACTGCTCAGGTGTCTGAGCCACGTCCAGTACACACCGGCACAGTTTATGTCTCCTTTTGCTTGACAAATTTTGGAAGCAGAATCGACGACGAAAACATTCGCCCAGACACACACCCACTGCATTAATTACTACACATTTAACCTAATTATCTAATCTACTCTTAGCTTCTATTAATTTCAAACTGCATCTTTTGTCATGCTGTCATTCTAATATTTTCTATAATTTAAATTTCAAAGTTTCTAGTATTAATTAAACTCACGTAGCAATTCTAATAATTTAAGATTTTATTTTTGCAATTAGTTAAGACATTAATTAAACCAAGAATTATTTTCATTTTCTTCTACCTTCATGTACTTTTTCTTTAATCGCATCTGTCTTAATTCTTATCTTTTCTCTCTTGCTAACTCCTGTTTCCCTTAACCACAAGTTCTTAACTCGCTAAGCATCTCCTCAAATACTCAGCTGTTTCTTGTCACATTCCAGGAGCCGTTCGGGGTAATTTATAATTATGATGACCCGTGGAGCAACTGTTCGTGACATGAATGACAAACTGAATGCTGCACTGAAGGAGCTTGAAGCGTCAACAAAGACTTGTAGTGACTGCAGGAAAGAGAGGAAAGTGAGGTGGAAGTCAAGAAGTTGGTTGACAAAAACACTCAACTGAACAGCTTGTTGAACTGCACACCCAGCATGAAGATATACTACACCAGCACCACCGTCTCCATCAACTGGTGTCAGAGTCTCAAGAGTGAAGAGACACCCATGACCAGCACTAAATCGCATATCAGGACTTGAAGTGGAATCGTGCAAGGCAAACAAAACTTAATCCACCGTCATACTTTGAGAGCTAGCACGTGGTGCGGCCTGTTGGCTGACGAACGAGGCTCTGGGGAACTGCTAACATGTACTCTACCAGCGTGGCGGGCTATGATCCATACCCCCCGATAAACAGGTTCCAACTGCCCGGCGACTCCAGCGTTATGCTAGTGTGGACGAGCGTAGGCGCAGTCCTGGGGTCTGGGGAGCTAACAATCACCAGGCGAGATCGATGAACCGTCAAACGCCCCCGGCAGATCACATAAAGAATTCTGACTCACCAGCTAATGAACGACTGCACCTGGCCACCTACAACACGCGCACCGTTCTCGGCTGTCCTCGCCACGGCTCGGGTCCTAATACCGCCTCGACGGTAACCTTGTACATTACACACTTGTATTATAATGTACTATTATCAGATACACAAGTTATGTTATATATTAAATTAGAAGACAGTAAGAGGATATATGAGATTGACACTCAGCACTTACAATCTGAAATTAAGGTTCTAGAAAATTCACTCAGTTCGCTTTACAGTAAGTGTGTACACAAAACCAAATAAAGGAATACATTACTTAGAGATAATGTTAAAGTTAAAGTAGTCCTGGCTGAGACTACGGAGGAGCTCAACTAGACTCCTCGAAGACCGGCGTGGTCTACATTAGCTTCGTCACAAACGTCCAGCCTTCACTGCTTCCTGCAGATAGGGTAGAACTGATAGACAAAGTCTTTTCTCAGTTACCATACGAGGTCTTAAGGAAGTGGCACAAAGATGAGTTACCAGGACGCTCTGAGAACATCAGGATTTCTAAATGACTGCCACAGTCAGACTTGCTGAGTGAGTTTAATGTGGTCTTAAGAGCATGATTCCACCTCGTAGTTCCAAAGGAAAGCAAGTGACAATGTCCAACATTGGAATTCCTGAGAATGAAGTATTGAGCATAGTGACAGAACATCCACAAAGATTACATCCAACGGTCAATCTCTCATTGCAAAATTGTCCAACGGCATCATACTTCCACCTCGTATAAGGTTAGCGAACAGTTAATCGAACGTACATTATTTGATTTCAAAAGAATCGAAACTAATTAGTGTTCTGTTATTATAATTATTATTATCAGATACACGAGTTATGTGATGACAATCTTCAGCATATCAACAGAGCATATCTTAAATCACATTAATTAGGTAGCTTCACAAAATTACAGTATTTATTACTGAAGGAAGACTACAAGCGACAGTAGCGACTATCACAGCAGGAGTACCTCTGATTGGTACATCAACGCTGGGAGAGATCGGTGGTACAATGTCGAGAACACATTGAAGCCAAACTTGATTTGCTTACAATGACTGCTGAATATTTTAAGGCTGCTATTAACAATCGTGGAAGATAAAAGATATTATTATCGTCAAAACTTCATCAAACTGTACAGCATGATGCGCGCCCTCTATTATAATACTTCTCGTTTGGACATCAATGTCACTGTCACAAAGATATCATTCAAGGAAAGCAACAATTTTAGCGTTCTCTCATGTCTGTAAAGTGCTTCTAATCCAAATTAGTTCCTTTGGAGCAATTTGGACCAGAGTATCTACAAACTGACAATGTACGACATGTTACACGAACAATGCAAACAGGATAACGATATCTGCAGGCATGGAAGTGAACATGATGCAATGATAAAAAAACAATTTCGAACCAGACACACCGAACATAAAAGAGCTAAACAACAATGTTCATATGTTGTGTCTTAATATAAATCCGATTTGGGAAGGAATACCTCTGATTGGTACACTAATGCTCGGAGATCAATGGTACAATGTTGAAAAGTATCTACACCACAAGATTGGAGTCAAACTTGATTAGCTGACAATGACTGCAGAAGAGTTTAAGGCTGCTATTAACAACTGTGGAAGATAAAAGTGCGCCTCACCATCAACGATTGCACCATTGCTTACGATCAGGATTGCAGTCAAGTATTAGTTTAAATTGAATAAAAAATACGGCCAAGAGCGTGGCGGGCCACGTTCACTGTTGGGTTACGTAGTTTCCTGTCCGTCACTCATCGACAAGGTACACTGTCTACGCACCCATAATTTTTAGACGTTAAACAACAAATGTTATAATATGTCTGAGTCTGAGTCAATTTGATAATAATATAAATAAATTAAAAGAGACCTGTGCTATTGATGAGCATATTACATTCACTGTCAATGAAATCATCCACGGGTTTGTACGTATTGACCTATGTATAGAACTTCTCTTCGGGGGGGTGTATACAAACTCTCATTTAAGATCTATCGGAACCCAAGTCAACCTCACCTGCGAGTGGTGCAGCCTGCTGGCTAACGAACGAGGCACTGGGGACCTGCCAATATGTCCCTTGTCAACAACGTGATCACTATCGGAAGTGTTTCGGGACAGGAAGAAGACAGAAGGGACCCAAGCTAAGCGGACTTGCAAACTCTGAAACAAGGCTCTGGGGACCTGCCAACATGTACTCTACCAGCGTGGCGGGTTAACTTATCAAACTTAACTTATCAATATTCTGAGTAATTGTCTGTTAACTGTTCCATCTTTTTCCTTTTTTTTTATACGACATATTTTTTTTTTTTTGACATATTCAATATTCCCTAGATTACCATTTTATAGATCCGTAATATAATGTAATTGTCTTACAGATAATTGTGATTATTTTTCTTTTGTATAGCTTCTTTCAATCATGTGAATGTGAGAACATTGTAGACGCAAATCTTAGATTACTTCCTACCACTTTTATGGTACAATTTCAATATTGACTGGTCTGCACTGTCCTTACATAATCAATGTGATAATACTGTAATATGGAAATATTGTAAAAGAAACAATTATTTTAAAAGAGTAACCATGGAGTTTCTTGCCGGTTCTTCTCCATAGGAATCGACCAATTTGGAACCGTGCACTAGCTTCTGACGTTTTACAAGTGCCCATGTAGGCCTATGTGAAATAAAAAGATTTTGACTTTGACTTTGACTTTGGTTATCCATACCCCAATGATCACGATGTCAAAAAACAGGCCCCAAGTGCCCGGCGACTCCAGCGTTGTGCTGGCGTGGACGGGCGTAGGCGCAGCCCTGGGGTCTGGGGAGCTAAAAATCAGGAGAGAGTTGAACTTCAACGTTCAATGCAGAGAGGTATGAGTCATTGACTAACAATATCTCCTGTATGTAGTTGTGCTGTCTCTCCGCCACCTCCCATATCTCAGTATGAAATCCCTGCATCAAATGTTGTACCTTGTTCTTCAGAAATAATTGTCAAAGCAACATTCTGATGTATTCAGATAGGTTAGGTACATGCTTTGGTTCTTTGCTAAATAATCATTGCAAACATACAATTGTGAGTCATTGTTACCATGACTTGAATTTTAATGAGCTTATTTATAAAATTAAAAATACTGAAATTGATGAGCTGACTACTGTGGTAATTTTGTTTGGAAATAGTCTCAATGTAACTAAAAGGGACATAGTTAATGTTATTGAAACCCTGTTTAAATTAAAATTAGGAAAATTAATAGTATGTGCATTGTCATATTCAAACAATTTATATAATTATGAAAATGAACACATTTTTAGCCTAAATAATCTGATGCATATTCTGTCTTGTCGTCATAGTGACCGATTATTGTATTTTGACACTAACAATGTTGTTAGAGATTTTGTTTTAACTTGGGAACATTATTGTTTCTTCCCAGAAAAAGTAGATCATTATTAACTACATTGTTAGCCTTTATATTCTAACACATTATTGATAATTTAACTAAGATTAGTTAAGTGAAAAATCAGTATTATCTAGTATACCTAATAATACTGATATAGACTTTTTAAACTATTAGAATCGACAAAAGGGAAGCCTAATAATAATATTTTATCATATCATCAAATAGCGGTAAGTCTCCTCTTTGAGGCGTGGCTGGAAAGACCTCACGGCATCATCATTTTCCGTATGACGCAGGTTCTCACTGGACATGGTAAGTTCGTGAGGAAGCAACGCCCGGTTGCTACCACTCTGTGGCCAACCCAAATATTTGAAAAACATATTTTACAGCAATTATAAAGACTTTTTAATAGACATAAGCTATTACATACTAAACAGTTTGGTTTTACCAGGGGGCCACTCAACAACCGATAGCGGTTTTGAACTTTTAGAACATATTTATAATGCATGGGCAGACAAATACGATGTCCTGGTAATTTTTTGTGATTTATCCAAGGCCTTCGATTGTGTTCTCCATGAAACATTAATCAAGAAACGACATTACCACATGTATGTGTGCAGCAATTAAAATTTAATACGTCGACACCCAAGCGAGCGCCGGCAATATTAAATAAATATCCAAAATGAGACTACATCTTACCACGGAATCCGGAACTCCCCCCTGGATCTTCTTGCTTCTCATTTGAGTGATAGGATTCATAGAGTTGATGTAAATGGTAAAAGATCACCCGAGTGCACCACAATTTGTTTTTCCGTATATTCAATCATTTTGACGCATGTCTGGCAATTTGAGTATGTCTGCGGCCTACCCAAATGTACTTTCCTTGGCATTGATCGTCAAATCGTTAAGCTCCTTAGTAGTCCTAAGTTAAGTTATACGAATACTGACAAATGCTTACACTGACTGGACAGGTCCACTCAAATCTGTATTGTTCTTTCCTTAAAAGACCATCTCAGTCTTCAATCTGCATGGTTCTCATATGATTTGACCATTACATGTTTGTGTATGGACTTTAAAATAGGCTTTGACCCCTGAGTTTGTTTCGGTGTTTCTTCTCAGGGTAGGAAGCTAGGAAACAAAAAAAAATAATGCCGTGTAAAAGTATTGTGGAACACCTATTTGCAAAAATAAATATCATTTTTCGTTTATGATACGTCGAGGATACTGGCAGTGTATCCAATTCCGTCCATCAGCCACCAGGTCGCGTTCAGTTCAATAACAATGGAACTCATCAAACGTGACCAGACGCGATGTTCAAGAAACGAGAAGCTTCAGAAAATTTAACGGAAACCAATGTCCACGACATATTGTATACAGTATATCAAGAGTTCATGGCAACAGCGAGAGGAGACAAAGACCTCATAACACAAACGAAAATTGGAGCTAAAGTTGTTATTAATACACTCGATGTACAATATCAAGTTGAGGAAATCAAAGACATCATTCTATGAAAGCAGAAATTTGTGTTATTGTTAACAGAAGCCTGTATTCCAACAATGATAGCGTTCTCTCATGTCTATAAAGTGCCTCTAATACAAATTAGTTCCTTTGGAGCAATTTGTATCAGAGGATCTACAATCTGACGGTGTACGACAAGTTACACGAAATGTGCAATGCATACAGGATAACGATATCTGCAGGCATGGAAGTGAACATGATGACATGGTTAGAAACATTTCGGACCAGACACACCGAACGTTAAAGAGATAAACAACAATGTTCATATGTTGTATCTTAATATAAATCCGATTTGGGAAGGAATACGACCTGTGCCTCCGAGTGTCATTCATTTAGGAGGACTGCCGGAGAAATCGCGTAAAGAATTGCCTCAGGTAAACTTTTTCCAAACCACTAGTATATTTAGACTTTGACTGAAACGTGCTGTGTGGTGCCCCGCCATCTGCGAAAATTGTGTCCCCATCGTGTCGGTTGGCGACCAGGCGAGAAGGCCCGATGGCGATCCCTGGGGGTGTTCGGGCGTCCCCGCAGTCTCCAGATCAACCCTCCATTGGCGCGGCAGCATCGGTAGTTTTATCGGATTTCATCGCATCACTTTGCCCAACAGCCTTCTTCCACCTACCCCTATTCACTCAACAAATTTATAAAAAATATGAAAGGTAAAAAAGAGAAGCAAGTGTCGACAGCGGATGCACGTCCTCTCATTCAAAGTGCACCTCTCAAATATTCGAGGACTGTACTCCAATCTCGAAGAGGTCTAACAACATCCAGAGACTGACAAGCCACACTTGCTTTTCTTGACGGAGACCCAGATTAGCTGTCCGTCAGATCCGGCGCACCTCAACTACCCGGGATACTCATTGAAGCATCATTTCTTGCAGCGTGCCGGGGTCTGTGTGTACGTCCATAATGACATCTGCTGCCAGCGTCTCCGTCACCTTGTAGACACAAGTCTTTCTACGTTATGGCTATTGTTCAGTTGCGATTCATGCTCTTGGGGATGTCAATGCCTGCCACCAAGACTGGCTTATGACCGACCATGCTGGGAGAGGCGCGGAATTTTGCGGTATCGATGCCGAATGACATTCTTCAGCAGATCAACAGCGCATGTCTTCCCATTAATTGGATCACATCTCAAGATCAAAGTGTTTGTCATCCAAGGAGGACCACTATCGGCAGGTGAGGCTATAACAGCAGCAGTACCTCTGATTGGTATACCAAAGCTCGGAGATCAATGGTACAATGTTGAAAAGTATGTTCACCACAAAATTGGAGTCAAACTTGATTAGCTGACAATGACTGCAGAAGAGTTTTAAGGCTGCTATTAAAAATCGTGAAAGATACAATTTATCGTCAGAACATCATCTAACTGAACAGCACGAAGCGCGCCCAGCCCCGGTGTGCACTGGCGCGTCGTGCGGTGCACAGAGCACGTGCTGCGTCACGGCGCCGCACACATCTGCGTGCTCCAGCTCCAACGTGTCGCGGACACACTACCTAGAATTCGTTTTTGAAGTGTTGCTACTCGCTTCTTGGCTTTATTCTCATCTGGAATGATAGAACTGGAAACGGAGGTGGCGGTGCACTATGGAATATCGTAGAACAACTGCTGATTAAAAATGGGTTTTGTCAATGTCGCTACTGGCATACTTTATTTATTTTACTCAATAGTTTAAGGACCAAACTAGAATATAATATCAAAAAATTATACATATTATTTGAAATGTTATTTTTACAACTCTACAAACTTTATAGTTTTGACGGACGTCCATGTTAAGCCCGTTCACTTCATCACTTTCAAATTGATTTTATCGTTATACATTACAGGAAAAGATATAATGTATTATATATTTCTGGAAGCCCCGTCTTTTGAAGAATATGAAACACCTATTATGTATTTAATATTATATTAACGTTTACCTTAAAATAATTGCAAAATAAATAATGGTAAAAAAAAAGTTTATTTAAAGTTCATCGAGACTTTTGACAGTTACCCACGTTTACCCATGCTTTACATTTTAATGTTGATTTGTAGCCTATCCATCCATAAACATGATCAAATAAAAAAAAGTTGCGGATATTTGCGGTTTTCGGAGTAATTTGTAAACATGTGATAAAAGTCAGGAAGCAGAAAACCGCTCGCTATCTGTTGCGGTTTGAAATGTTCACATCAATAGTTTGCGGTAAGTTTTGTAATTTATCATTGATATTAGGATATCTTATCTTTTTTGCACTCATATTGCGGGTGAAAATATTAATCAACAAGATGCACACTACCCTCATATTTCATATTAGCGACCCGCCCGCGCGGTGTCGCCATCTTCCTTCGTAGTGATTACCCATACAAAATTATTGCTTCTTCTCCTTCACTTTCCAGTGCCTTCGCTGAATACATTTTTCCGGAGACCTTTAACAAAGGTGTCAAGAACCTTCTTTGTGTTGTGTATTGTCCACCCACCGCGGACTACTTTTCCAACCTTGAAATGGCACTGGAGTCTGTAGAGTAAGAGTGTACACACTGCGTCATCATGGGTGATTTCAACACCGACCTTTCTCACCCAACTCCTCGTTCCCGTAAACTCCTTCACATAATTGAGTCCGTAAGTCTTCATGTTCTTCCACTGCAGCCAACTCATTTCAATGCTTCTGCTTTGCTTTTGCTTTGCTTGGTAGTATAGATGCAGGCCTACCCTGTTGTCTCCCTCAGAGATGGCAGGGTGGCGAGGTCTTGAGGGAGAGCGCTACAGTCGTGCAGATCCTAAAGGCAAGTCTAGCGGATTTGCCTTCCTGAGGTTGCCACCCCGTTCTTGGTCTAGTTCCATCAGAAATATACGTAGCTGAAACCGCCGGGCGACCTATGAATGGGGTTTATTCACTCGATCCCATCCCCTTTTCCCCGTGACCTGCACTATCGTACCTATGACCCTCCTTACACAAGTCTCACCCTCACAGCCCATATATCCCAATTTCTTAGCAACATCCAACTTCCCCTCCTCACCGCGACCCTCCCGTAACGGAGTGGTCGCGGGCTCGGCCGTCACTAGACCCAGCTGATGGCGGGTAGGAGAGACTAGTCACCTGCGCTAGGACCTGCGCAGTCGAGCGCCGTAAGAGGGGATGAAGGAGTCCTGGGGGGTTGAGCTGAAAGGCAACACGCCCCCTTTGGTCCGGATTTCAAGCGAAACAGTGGCCCTACTCTCTAGCCAAGGGTAGGGAAATAGCCATTGTGTCCCGTCAGAGGGCCACAGGCGAGGTGCGTGGGGTCCGCTGAGGAAGTCCCTGGACGACTGAGGCGGTGGGTGAAGGTCATGCTGACGGTGTAAGTTAGGGTTGATCAGTTCGTTGGGGGCAGGCCTTTCGGCCTCCGACACCGGCCCGATCGAGCGCCCGATGTCGCACTGCAAACCAGCCCTGCGTACCTATATCTCTCTGGTAATCCTAACGTCGCGCTCTTTTAAGTAGTGTGACGTTCCCAGGTGCGGGCTCCATGGAGGGTGGGAGCCAGAGGGATGAATCTTGCTACAACTTAAGTATGGACAATTTAAGGCCTACTAACTCTGGAGCGGAGCCGGTGAAAACTGGCGGAGCTCCCAAGCGAGGTGCTTGCACCCCGCTCGCCCTTGGAAACCCTGTGGCTAACGTCGCAGGCTCCAGCGCGGGTGCCGGTCTGGCTGTGGTGAACACCGCAGCCAAGACCAATTATAAGTCCCACTCAAAACGAAGGACTACGGCGCTACAAGGGACCAGTACCGGACCTTCTTCCACTAAGGTGGCACCACCGAAGGCGGCTAACGCCGCTGTCGGTGAGGGCCCTCCCAGGCACTCTTCTCCGCCTCCGGTGGGTCCGGAGCCCGTCACTGGCGGAGCGGCTGCCACCGGTAACACGGGAACAGCTGGGACCGCCGGTGATGGGTTCTGGGGTGCCTGGCAGGTGGTACCTAAACCCAAAAGCAAGGGTAAAAAGTCCACTCCACAAGCCCATTGCTCTTGCCAAGGCCCTTCTGGTCATAAAGCACCACCTAGCCAGGGTAAGAAGAAGAGAGAGCGACCGGCGCGCAAGGAGCGTCGTCAAGAGCGAAGGAGGGCTGAAAGGAGTAACGCCCTTCAGATGAAGCAGGTTGCTGCCACAGGCTCGGCCGACACAGGTAGCGGTAAGCTGAACTTCGCAGCAGGTAAAAGGCTGACGGGGACTGGCACTAGCCGACCAACTCCTGACCGATTTCGCTGGTAAACCAGCGCCACCAGCAGCAACCACAGCACTAACATCCACGGGAGAGGTTCAGGTGATGACCAGGTGCGGCTGTACCTTAAGTAATATACGTTATTTAAAAGTATGGTTGGTAACCCTCAATTGCGGACGCGCGCGTTTTTGTTTTTTTACATTTTGCAAGGATTTACTTACTGTTGTGGAAGTGTGTAAAAAATACTAAGAAGCTTCGAAATGAGCATTAACTTTAACATTATCAACATATCTCTAAAATCAATGACCCAGACAACTTGCAGCCCCTTAGCACTCTGCGCTGCCTATCGAACATCCTGGAGCGTGTTGTATACTGACAAGTTATTGAGTAACTGGAGCCGAATGACATTCTTCAGCAGATCAACAGCGCATGTCTTCCCATTAATTGGATGACATCTCATGATCAAAGTGTTTGTCATCCAATTAGGAGCACTATCGGCAGGTGAGGCTATCAGAGCAGGAGTACCTCTGATTGGTATACGAAAGCTGGTAGATCAATGGTACAATGTTGAAAAGTATCTACACCACAAAATTGGAGTCAAACTTGATTAACTGACAATGACTGCAGAAGAGTTTAAGGCTGCTATTAACAATGGTGGAAGATACAAGTTATCGTCAGAACATCATGTAACTGAACAGCATGAAGTTTTTAAATTTGTGAAAATGTGTCGATTAGTGATTTATTGTGCCCACGACTGGACGTCGACCAAGGTGTATCATCCACGAAATGGGCAAACAGTAATCTAAAGAAGAGACCGTGATCATCCAAAACACAGCTGGCAGTAACCAAGCTTCAATAGACGTCGCTCTCATACGTCCACGTCCAGCAATATTCTGACCGGCGTCCTGCTTATACTTCTACTCGGGGTATTGAGCTTTGTGTATCGGCAGGACAAATAAATCGGCCAAGAGCGTGGCCCGACATGCTCAGTGTAGGATCCCGTAGGTTCCCGTCCTACACAAATTTCTCAGAATGTAACAGAATCCAGAAGCTAATTAAAAAAGTAGTTACCCAATTTCCCGAGAGATGGCGCTGTACCCGGTGGTAATTTATACGTTTATTTGAAAGAAGATTCGCTCAGGATAATGAAATATGTAAAATAGTTAAAAAAAAAGCTTGCATATACAGTTAAATTACAAAATTAGTTCAGAACGTTTGTTTTTTACTTTTTTAAAAACTGTTTATCAGTTCAAAATAATTTTCTTTGAAAGTTTATCATAAGTTCTACGTGTGATTTTCTTCATATTTTTTAAAATTTTGGTTCAAAAGTTAGAGGGGGGGACGCCTCATTTTTTACTTTTGGCTCTAACAACACCGCGGAATATATAGTAGTAGAATAAGACCATTAGGATCTGAAAACTTATCTAGACTGCTCGAAGAACGGCGTGGTCTACATTAGCGTTGTCACAAACGTCCAGCCTTCATTGCTTCCTGCAGATAGGGTAGAACTGATGGACAAAGTCTTTTCTCAGTTACCATACGACGTCTTGTGAAAGTGGCACAAACACGAGTTACCAGAACGCTCTGAGAACATCAGGATTTCCAAATGGCTGCCACAGTCAGACTTGCTGAGTGAGTATAATGAGGAGCATCATAGTATAAGGATAGCGAACAGTTAATTTTTTTTAAGTTAAATTCACCGTCAACAACACAACGCCGGTGTAGAAACTACAGGTAATAAATGCAAACAGAATCTTGCGCCTGGGCTCTCTACCACACGAGAGCAACTTCGAAGATACAGTCACGGCCGCTTTCGACAATGGAGACCTGCCAGCATGCGGGTTAGCTCATCACAAGTTACCGTCACATATACTGAAGTCGACAACTACTGACCCACGGCAGAAACTGTCGGGAGAACCTATTTTTACCGACTTCACAAAAAGGAGGAGGTACTATGTTCAGACTTTTGTATGTGTTTTTTTTTGTTTTTGTTCATCGAATACTCCGCCAATTATCGACGCATTTTCGAAATTCTTTTTTTGTTCGAAAGTAGATAGTTCTGAGGGGGTCCCATTGTCACCAAGTTAAGATCAGATGATGGGATCCATGAAGAATCGAGGGAACTCCTTAAATATCGTAGGCAAAACATATGGTGATTTTGGTATTTTCACCTAGATCTTAAGCATTGACGAACAGAAAGATACCTATGAAGAAGTGGAACTGATGAAGAAGACCAGAAATGGCCAATGGAACTTCATACTCACATAGATATCACAATAAAATTACAATACAAACACACAAAATAACCTGATGATGATGATGGAGCCATGTATCCTAGCCGTGATTGGGCTCATTAAAATTATCATGAGATGCACTACGGCTCTTAAGTACTATCCAACTGATCTGATGATGGAGCCTGAAGGTGGAAGGGAGATACAGGAACTTCATAATAAAACGATGTATCCTATCAGGGTTTGGGTTTATTAAAATTGTCATGAGAAATAGGCACTCTGGTTATAAGTGTCTTCCGAAATTGAAGTTATTTTTATATTTTTAGTGAAGTCTGTATATTTTTTTGTAAAGTTTTTTCATAACCTATTTGGTGCAGCAGCCGTTAGGCACACATTGTTAGTTTTCTTATTGTTTCATTTTTTGTGTGTCTTTTTGTTGTTTCTATATTGTTTGTGATGATGTGTGCCAAATAAAACATTTTTCTTTCTTTCTATCTTAGCAAAAGATATATGTGGCCATCTTCACGTCATGTCTCACAACCCGAGGTATACATTTGGAAGTCGCTGGTTCACTTAGCGCTGATTCTGATGGCGCTCTGATGAATGATTTCACGACGTGGGTATACCCGCCCAAGATTTGGTCGGACAATGGTTCCAACCTGAAGGCTGCGGACAAGACAAGACAGAAACAGATGGACCAATATCAGACATGGCTAAAAGTGATGAAGCAGGGCTGGATGCGTGACGCAGGGAGGAAGAAGTTACTGGCTTGAAGCCAGGCACAAGTTGTAATCAATATGAATTTTCTTGTCCAAAGATGTCTGCATCGAGAAGGAAACGAAGTGAGGGAATATGTATTGGCAATGAATGAGCTGGTGAGCTCACAAAAAACCAATTGTGAGCATTGTCAACAAAATAAGCAATGAAAGTATTCACATTTACCACAAATATACTTAAAACCAAGAAAATGGTCAAAAAACAAAAGTTTTTCATCAACTAAATAGGAAAAGGTTACATGTATTGAAACAATTAGATATAACATAATATGTATTCTTCAAACGTAGAAAAGAGTACTAGGAATTTACAAACTGACACTGATGACTCGCAAAATGAATGACGTCGTCTACAACAATAGTAAAGCTCATCATCATGTCAAGGGTCTCCACAACGATCGTTCATCAGATCGTCGGTCCACCTTGTAGGGGGCCTACCCGCGGAGCGTCGCCCGGTACGCGGTCGCTATTCGAGAACCTTTCCACCCCAACGGCCATCGGTTCTCCGCGCTATGTGTCCCGCCCACTGCCACTTCAGCGATGCAATCCTTTGAGCGATGTCAGTTGTTAGTAAAGATCAATGACTATAAAATGCACAATTAAAACCAAGTGAAGGAATATGTACAGGCAATGAATGAGCTGGTGAGCTCACACAAACAAAACGCTTTGATAATCAGACACAGTCCCGCAACATTTGACCTAACTTTGGCAACAGAGGTAGCAGCTGAACTGACTTCTGGGCGGCCTGTCTCAAGAGAGGCCTCCTGCTTGGATCACAGGTGGATCTGCTTCGACATCCAGGTCTGTGCAACATACATGATCTCATGTACAATGACTAAACCTCAGTTGCGCAAAGCGACGGCCGTTACTGCTGACCACGCCACCTTTGCTTAGCACCTCTCTGTCATAGGAGTTATAGACAGCCCATTGTGCAAAGCCTGCATGGAAGAGGACGAGAAAGCGACGAATATGCTTCTGAGTTGCCCAGTCGTCGATGGGTACAGGGCAAAGTACTTCGGTAACCCAGGTAACCTCCGCGAAGTGGTCAGTTACACTAAAGCACTGCTGGGCTTCCTTGAGGAGCTGGGGTGGATCGAATGACACATTTGTCACACCCGTACGCAATTTACGCGCTTTAGTCGTGGAGTTGCGAATACCAGCCCGAAATACAAATGCAAAAAATACCAAATTTGAATACTGAAAAGCGAATACATCCTAAGTTTAGTTCTGAAGAGAATCCAATTGAAGTTGGTATTTCCATGATATGTACTGATGGTCAGGTAGATAAAGGAACCTGCTTACAATGAGCGCCGTGTCCACAAGCGCAGCTTTTTAATCCAGCATCTTAACGAGAGCCTCCTGATGTCGAGACTCCTGGCTATAAATCCATTGGGTGACATGACTGTCGATAGAACGATCACCGAGTCCACATCCTACATGGCAACAGCCTCGCGAGCGAAGTCATGATACTTAATCCGCTTATTTTTAACTAGCTTTTGCCCACGGGTTCGCCCGCGTGGTATTAGGGTTGGGGTTTCCGGGATAAAAAGTAGCCTATGTCCTATTCCGGAGTGTATCCTATGCCTGTGCCAAATTTCATCCAGATCCGTCTAGCCGTTTTGGCGTGATTGAGTAACAAACATCCAAACATCGTAACTTTCGCATTTATAATATTAGTAAGATTGGTTATTGTGTTCTGTAACTACTGTAGGTACTGAAAAGGATGTCATTAATGGGAATAAACTTCTTTGATATATATAATAGAACAGTACATTTCGATACAAATGAAGAATGTCATTGCGACTTTGCGACCGAGGCGGATATTGAGGACTTCTCGAGAGCTACACAACCACGACCTGCACTCAGCCAAGAGTGAAACGAACAAGAAGAAGAAGCTAACCTAGAAAGAGATGATCAAGGATTTTTCATAAACTATGGAACATTTTAAACATTTAGCAGCCTTTATTAAAAATGAAAAGAGAATGTCAGTACAGCCAATTACTAATCAACGTATCGAAGACCACACACAACTATACCTAATTTACCAATTGTAATTAACCAACGACAGGCCTGTCAGTCTAGTAGTTAGTGACCCTGACTGCTATGCGGGAGGTCGTGGGTTCGATTCCCACCCAGGACAAATGTTTGTGTGATGAGCACACGATCATTTGTTCTGTGTCTGGGTGTAATTTATCTATGATATGTATGTATTTAGAAATATATAAGTATGTTTATCAGTTGTCTAGTACCCATAACACAAGTTCTGCTTAGCTTGGGACTAGACGACGTTGTGTGATAGTTGTAGACATATTATATTATTTACCAATAACCCTTCACCATGGGGTTTTCGTTCATTATAACTTGCTAAACTTTCGTAGCGATCATTTTTACTTTTTCTTACAATTTTCGAAATTGCCGGAGTCTTCGGCTACCAGTCAGTCCTCGCCAACTCCTCACAATGTAGGTAACGGAGCAGTCACCTCGAGTCAGGGTCGTGGGCAGTGGAGCCAACTTGATGGCACTAATATGTTGCAAAATAATACGGTAATATGATTGTCAATATTCTCTGCTCAGTTTCAGGACTTCATATTTGATTATATATGTTTTAGAAGAATTTCTCGTGAAGCACTTGGTGGTCGAAGTAATTTACGCCCAAGTTTGAAATGTTTAACGCTTCAATCAAATTTGTTTTATCAAAGAATAACACGATTAATATTATCAGAATCAGCTGAAGAACAGCGAAAATTAAGAAATTAGCGGATTCAGAGGCGACAGCTACGTGATGACGATGATGAGGGAAATCATTTAAAATTTCCGTGTGGACAAGTCTGGATTCCAGCAATTATTAAAGGAACTCAGACCATCAGGTGAGATAGCGGTCAACCGCGAACCTATAATCAATAAGAAAGCAAAAATAACAATTGTCAATTCTTCACATTCCTAACATTTGTCCTAACATTCAAGAAACAAACTGACCGAAACAATTTTTATGTTAGTAGATAACTACTTGTCAGTTGACCGGCGTAGTTATACGACAGATTTTCAATAGGTTGTCTGAGAGTATAAGATCTACAAAGTCGTTGAGTATTTTCAAACATAGACTGAAATGTTTACTTTTAGAAAATGCTATTACAGTCTTAAAGAATTTATGGAGAATAAACTATTGAAATAAATAAACTAATATATAACTAACTAGCTTTTGTCAGCGGCTTCACCCGCGTACATAAAATATAGTCTTTGTCACTCAGGAGTGAAGCAGCTTTCTATTGTTGCTATTTTTTTTCCAATCGGACCAGTAGTTCCAGAGATTACCTCCTACAAACAAAAAAACAAACTTTACTTCTTTATTATATTGGTTAAATAATAATTTAATGTAATAATAAATGTAACAATAATAATTGAATGACTCTGTACAATTAATAACTCATTTTAATGTAAATGTGAAATTGTGTAATGGTTGTAGTGGTACCTATTCATTGACTTAATGAATGTTTGCTGTGCCCTACCAGGGCCCATGTTTGAAACAATTTGTCACTGTAACATCCTACTTACAACATGACTGCAATAAATAAATAACCAAAGACGGGAATAACCATAGATATATCGTACAGTACGTCTAGTACGTCACCCGGGCCGCGCGCGCAAGCGAGACAACGCATATAGCGTTTCGCTCGTAACGACCGACCGTACGTTCTGCCGAGCCTACCACCAACGTATGTTTTTCTATAACTCGCCGGCCATAAATTATTCATTTTTACAGCTTTTTATTAGCTTGCAATGCACAGTGTTTTATAAACCCCGTTTTTCGGACATTCCATTTTTATTGCAATACTTGACAGATAAGATCATTTTAATACAAGATCTCGTATCCCCATTTAGCTATCAAGTCTAGTTAATGAGTAATATTTTTTTAAAAATCGTAATTTTTCCATCCGGATTTTTACAAAAAAATTAATTACGCTTAAACTAAGCGTGATACGAAATAATGATGTTAGGTGCATCGATGGTGTATCTTATGCTGAGTATTTTAGTCGTCAAGTGAACCTCACATCATTGGTAGATCAAGATTTATACAGGGTTTTCGGTTTTCTTAATTTTCTCAAAATTCCGCCGTTTCGGGAAAAGTTATTTATACAGAAACAATTCTAATTACTTCCCCAATACACCACATAAATTTCACATCCCGATTCCATGGAACTCGGAAGTTATTCCAAATTAACTATTTTTGTTAGGGTTGTCAATTTTTTTCATCCTAATTTTACGATACTGATTCAATTAGATTCATTTACGATACTGAAATTGGTGAAGTGAGAGGCCTCTTACAAGCAAAAGTGTTATAAAAATACTTAAATAACACAAAATGTCTGAATATGCCTTTGAACGTACATTGATGAACAATATTTTATTTAGATACCAAGCTGGTAACCTGGTATTTTCACGTCAGATAATCCAAACCATCGATTTTACTACAAGGTAGATGTATTTTTAAGCGAAGTTATATAAAATCCGGATATAAATAAAAATCTGGGATTTTGGCAACCCTAGCGACGTAAAATCCGGATATAACTTAAAATGGTTGTGGTTTTCAAGTTCCATGGAATCGGGATGTGAAATTTATGTGGTGTATTGGGGAAGTAATTAGAATTGTTTCTGTATAAATAACTTTTCCCGAAACGGCGGAATTTTCGAGAAAATCGAGAAACACCAAAAACTGAAAAGCCTGTATAAATCTTGATCTACCAATGATGTGAGGTTCACTTGACGACTAAAATACTCAGCATAAGATACACCATCGATGCACCTAACATCATTATTTCGTATCACGCTTAGTTTAAGCGTAATTAATTTTTTTGTTAAAATTCTGATGGAAAAGTTACGATTTTCAAAAAAATATCACTCAGTAACTAGACTTGATAGCTAAATGGGGATACGAGATCTTGTATTTAAATGATCTTATCTGTCAAGTATTGCAATAAAAATCGGATGTCCGAAAATCGGGCTTTATAAAACACTGTGCAATGTAACTATGAACGAGTATGTTCGGCTCAAATCTTGCAACTCAATTTTGAAGCAGATATTGCCAACCGATTGAGCTGCAATTTTTCATGCCGGTGTAAATCGCATGACAATGCAATATTATGATGACATGGAGCTGATCTGATGATGGAATCGCGAGGTAGACATAGGAACTCTGTAATTAAACGGCACAACAACGTTGAGTTTGGACTCGTGTGAATCGTCTTGACGAGTTCTAATTATATAAGTATAGACATCGCTATAAAAGCTTGTTATGAAAAAAACATATTTTCATTGAAAACTTGTTATAATATGTTCGCTTGCCTTCGCCTATCTCTCTAAATTTTTACCACTCCTATCTTGGATCTCAGTGGAACATTTGTGTGTGCACTATAACCTGTCTTTGAGAAAAACAAACTTTGTTCCTCTTGTACTTTGGACTTTGACTCTTCACTCTAGCTACCTCTTCACACTACATTGGTGACCTCGAGAAGAACACGACGATGACCCATAACGAAGGGAACAGTTTAGAGGATGTCAATGGCAACGGAGCAACAGCGGAAACCTTACATGTGGGGGTGCGAGTCCCACCGTTTTACCCCGAGAAGCCGACGCTTTGGTTCGCCCAGATGGAAGCCCAGTTCCTGCTCTCGCAAGCAAGCCCAAGTAAGAAGTAACGCAAGACACAAAGAAGTCAGCATAGAAGCAGCCCAAGCCAGTCATTCAGTCGCAAGTTCTGTCTCAAGGCGGACGATGCCAAGTTCTACTACGAAAAGGGCAACTTGGATCCACAATACCCAGTCGAGTAGAGAGTACGAGGACCTCATAAGCTACCCTCCAGAGCAAGACGCAGTCACGTTCGCACTCTAACCTATGTCGACCTTCAGTCCGCTGCAAAATGCCGTACGCAGTAATGTTATTGCTGAAGCTGTCAAGTGTTATTGTGTGATTTGGATTTTGAGTTTATCGTGCTTATATATCGTCCACTCCGATTGTGAATTTAGTTAAAAACGGAGTAAATCGCAAGAACTTAGTGCCTACGAGACTTTTATTTTGACTACCCGCACTCAATCTTAAAATCTTAACTAATAAAAACAAACTAAATTGTTTTCAAAATTACCACTAATATGTTTTTTTAAAGATGTACAATGGGTTGGTGGCTATTGAGCGACTTGTGGTATATGGAAAAGTTGAGGGTAGTGATATCTCACAAACATTTCCTTGCATATTACCTAGCATTATGCACCAACATGCATAAAACGACCTACAATATATTATTTACATCAATTATTGAGTACTGCGATGCAAATAATTTGCATTTATCACCCAGATTTATATTTCGAAAAAACTGCCCATATATGTGCTAAACAATTGTTCGAAAATACAACAATAAAAGGGTGTAATTTTCATGTCTCTCAACAGTACCCAGCTTCCACATCAAAAGAGTCAAGTACTTGGGAAAACACCTGGACTTGCCTGGAAAAAACATATCCAACCAAAAAGAGATAGGTCAATTTAAAATATAGAGGTCTCTATTGGTTGTTGGGAAGAAAATGAAAACTGAGGATCGAAAACAAAATCCTTACTTAAAAACTATGCTGAAGCCAATCCGGACCTATGGTATTGAACTGTGGGGTTCAGCATGCGACTCCAATATTATGATACAAAGGGTATCACTGGACACTGTACACTGAATAAACATCTTCACACAATAGGCATCACGGACAGCCCCCTGTGCAGAGCGTGCTTGGGGGAGGAGGAGACAATTGCCCACGTGCTCCTGGACTGCACAGGTGTTACTGACATACGCACACCAACCATAGGCACACCGAACTCCCTTATTGACGCCCTGAAAAATCTGAAAGGCCTAATCAGCTTCTGGAGAGAAGTGGGCTGGTTGGAATAAGCCCACAAAGTTTATGGCCGCTATGGCTCACGTACAATGGTCTACACAGGACTAAGTGCGGAAACCATACTCAGACATAACATAAGCGCCATGTCTGAAATCAAAATGGTATGGATTCTAGTCTTCTCGATCATTTCCTATGGCGCTGAGACATAAACGCTAAAATCTGTAGATCGCAAACGCATAAACACCTTTAAGATGTGGCGCTGGAGAAAAATGTTCTGTATCCCTTGGACTGCATTTCGGACCAACATAATCAAAATCATATTGCGAGAACTAAAAATCTCCTCCCGGTTGTCGTCCGAGTGTCTTCACAAAGTTTAGCAATACTTCAGTCACATTGCAAGCCTTCACGCTCCTCCCTAGAGCGCGAGAAGTAGTCATTGGACGATTTTCCCCATAAAAAAAGAACTGTGCAACAAAATCTCTTTCAACTGATTTCAAAGTCTGACACGACCTCACGCTCCACCCTAGAGAGCGAGAAGTTCATAGGATGATTTTCCATTTAAAAGAAATGGAATTGTGCAACATAATATCTTCCAACTGGTTTAAAAGTTTTCCAAATCCTAACGCTCCACCCTAGAGCGGAAGAAATAATCATTGGATGATTTCCCCATCTAAAATAAAAGGAAATGTGCAACAAAATTCTTTTAACTGATTTCAAAGTCTTCCACATCCTAACGCTCCAACCTAGAGAGCGAGAAGTACATAGGATGATTTCCCATCTAAAAGAAAAGAAACTGTGCAATAAAAATCTTTCAACAGTTTTAAAAGTCTGACACAACCTCACACTCCTTCCTAGAGCGGAAGAAGTCGTTGGCAAATTTTCCCTTAGAAAAAAATTAACTGCAAGACATTTCTTTCAACTGGTTTAATAGTCTTCCACATCCTAACGCTCTACCCTAGAGCGAAAGAAGTAATCATTGCATGATTTCCCATCTAAAAGAAAAGGAACTGTGCGATAAAATTCTTTTCAATTGGTTTAAAAGCCATTTTCCATCTAAAAGAAAAGGAACTGTGCAACAAAATTCTTTCAACTGATTTAAAAGCCTGACAACTTCACACTCTTCCCTAGAGCGGAAGAAATCGTTGGCTCATTTTTTCTCTAAAAAAAAAATAACTGCAAGATATTTCTTTCAACTGATTTAAAAGTCTTCTACATCCTAACGCTCCACCCTAGAGCGGAAGAAGTCGTTGGCTATTTTCCCTCTAATAAAAAAAAAAAATGAAAGACATTTCTTTCAACTGTTTTACAATATTTGAAATTATTTTCTTAAATCAACAAAGTACCTAACTTAAGAACTATTATTATATTTATCATTTCATCATCATCACAGGCCTCCTCTCTAGGAGAGGGAATGGGCCATAAAAAAAAAACACGGGCCCAGTGCGGATTAGTGGATGTCACATGTTTTCGAATGTTTGGTTCTAGGACATGCCGGTTTCCTCACGGTGTTTTCCCTCACCGTTTTGAGAGCAGTGGTGATGAAATAGATTACACTAAAAAAGGTAACTATATTCCTTACATAATATAAAACTAAGCTGCTTCCCGCTGACTGTCCCTATGTATGCTTAGATCTTTAAAATTACTAAACAGATTATGATGTGGTTTTTTTAAAAGTTAGATTCGATTCTAGAGGAAGATTTATATGTATAATACATGCATAATAATTATATAAATTACACCCCTGTGAAGCTGAAACAGGTCGCTAGCAAAATATAAAAAAAATATTTGTGCATAGCCAAAAAGGTCCTATCTCAGCATAAGCAGCAACATTTTTAACAAAATAATAAAATAATGCAGTGCTGGTATAACCCCAAAGATGAGGACGGTTGACTACTAAGCTTAACAACTTGGAAACAATACAAACGAAAGGACATTTGGGTAGGCCACAGAAAATACTCAAATATATTATTATTACTAAAAATTAAGCAAATTATCTACTAAGGATAGTTATGCACACAATAGACAAACTTTACATCAAAATACCCTCATTTACAAAAAAAAAAAAATGAGATATAAATTACAATTTTTTTTTCGTAAATGAGGGTATTTTGAAATAAAACTGTTCATTCCAACTATACTTTAACATTTTTTTTTCCCAACTTTATACTATCTCTAATAAGATTAGAACACTTCCCCTGATCGTTAGACTTAGTCAATTCTTTTCCCTTAGTTAACAATAGATCTGTAGATTTTTTAAGAAATTTAACAGATAAAAAATACAAGTTTTTTAAATATATAAATGCGTACTTAATGTTCACCTAATCTTACAAATACCATAATTACTAACACAAATAAAAGACAAAAGGTATTCTGACACTGGTCTGTCAGTCTAGTAGTTAGTGAACCTGGCTGTTATGCGGGAGGTTGTGGGTTTGTTTCCCACCCAGGACAAATGTGTGATGAGCACGATCATTTGCTCTGTCTGAGTGTAATTTATGTATAATATGTATGTATTTAGAAATATATAAGTATTTTTATCAGTTGTCTAGTACTCATAACACAAGCTCTGCTTAGTGTGGGACTAGACAGCATTGTGTGATAGTTGTGGACATATTATTATTATTACTGGTGTCATCTCAGGGCTAAACTAATAATATAAGTTACGATTTTGAAACAACCATGAAATAAAAAACCAACTTGCAAAAAATAGCATAAAATTGTAAGCCAAAACAGTAAAAACTCTATGGGCGGTACAATGGCGATTGTATAGCAGACCTGGATTTCTACGAGACAACCTTTGCATTTTCGAACGTTTTCTTCAAACACAAGCGACAAATAAAGACTTAAATATATAATTTTACAGCAAGAATTAACCAAATAACTCTTAAGACTC
Source organism: Mythimna loreyi (assembly GCA_029852875.1). Taxonomy (NCBI): domain Eukaryota; kingdom Metazoa; phylum Arthropoda; class Insecta; order Lepidoptera; family Noctuidae; genus Mythimna; species Mythimna loreyi. The sequence goes on along the minus strand of CM056806.1, from coordinate 11,958,982 downwards.
ATTAAATCTCACCAAACGCTGAAAAACCAAGTAAAATACTTTTACGAAATTATTTACTACCTACCGACACGAGGTGCTGAGAAAAACGACCGACCGAAAAACCTACAATCAAGGCTGATGAACAACAAATTATCGAACATAAGTAGAACAAGAAACGAAAAAAAGATTTTTCAACCAGATACCAATAAGAAATTTTACATGATTTTTAAAACTTTTCTTAAGAATTACCGCCAATCCGATTTTAATATGACTTCAAATTCTAATTGCTTCGGACAAACGACAAAACAACATCATAACACAAATTAACGAAAGTTTTGAACAATTCGAACTTCTTGAGAAAAAAATTGGGCGGAAAAAACCAAAACGAATTGAATTTCAAAATTTCAAAACCACCAAACAAGACTTGTCACAGTCGCTGCTGTCGTGCAAGTGAATATTTTACATTTTGGATGTCGGTCGATCCGGTTATAAATCGACTAAATATTGAATTGATTCGACTAAAAAATCATAATAGCATTTAAAAGAAAGCTATCTTCCGTTACTCATAAATGTAATGCTGGGGTCACACTAATGCCGAACATCATTGCCCACTACACTTGTCACTGTAGACTGGACATTAGGGTTTGTGAATTTGATTTTTATTAATCGATTTATTTATATTCGTAACATACAACTATCATCATTAACTATTATCATTATATGTGTGTACATAAATAGTTAAATAAATAAATAAATCTTTTTAATATTTTACATTAGCAACTTTTAATATCTTCGTGGCCGCTCTGTGATTAGCTGACGCAATTTGGCGGGACCCACTCAGAGAGCTCGTTTTCTCTTTGTAGAAAATGGAGGGCAGAAAAACACAGACACACGGACTCCGTATGTTTTTCTTCCGTCCGTAGCGAACAACCCGCCAAAAGGCTCCGTGCCACGGAGCGTTCTATACCCATTTAATTAAAACTCGTCAAGATGATTCACACGAGACCAAACTCGATGCAGTTGTGCCGTTTAATTACAGACTAAGACTTTCTATGGCCACTTCCCAGTTCTATCATCAGATTAACTCCACGACATATTTTTGATTTTTTACAAGCTCTCAATTGCAATGTAACTAAGTATGTTCGGCTCAAATCTTGCAACTCAATTTTGAAGCAGATATCTTCAATCGATTGAGCTGCAATTTTGCATGCAGGTGTAAATCACATGACAATGCAATATTATGTTGACATGGAGCTGATCTGATGATGGAGGTAGAAGTTACCCATAGGAACTCGGCAAAGAAACTACCCAGCCCTATCGTGTTTGGGCTCATTGTATTTGTATTGACGAGTACTGTACTCCTTTATGGTAGTCCGGGTCTGATGATGAAGCTGGAAGGTAGCAATAGCAACTCTGCAATAACGCTGATTTTGAGATTGTTGGATTCATATTGACAAGTACTTTGATACCATACGATAACCAAGGTCAGATGATGGAGCTGGAAGGAGGCCATAGAAACTTGAAGTTTCTATGGCCTCCTTCCTTGCGAAGTTTCAAACTTCGCAAGCAAACGACATAACCCCATCGACTTTGGGCTCGTTTGATTCGTACTGTTACGCCGTAAAAATAGAACACGTCGTTTCTTCGACAAAGTTGAGAGTATCACCGAATAATTAAAACGCATTGCTAGTCGAAACCTCCAGAATAGAAGTACGTACCAGGGCCTAGCAAATTCTAGAAAAATCCGACACGTATAAGTAGGTACTCAATAATTCTGAGAACTTTTGTAGGTACTTAAGTAATCTGGTAAAGGAATTTGTACCTTCTGTCTTTTACTATAGAGTCGAAGTTCGTATGAGTCGTGGGGTAGGTACCTACCTACCTACCGGTAATAAAAATGATTTATTGCTTCGCGGAAACGGTTTCTTTTGTTCTGGTGTGGCCTCGAACCTTCGGTATCTAGAATTTTCTTGGCTCTGAGTATAAATATGTGTTCGCGGGCCGGACGGGAGTCAGTTTGATTTCGACTGCGAACGAGTGCGAACTATTCTATTCTATTCTGTTCTATTCTATTATTCTGTAACTTTTTGGTGTACAATAAAGTTTAATCTATCTATCTATTCAAGTCAAGTGAAGAGTGTTTCATCCATACGACGACCTAAGCGATATTCCTACAGATCTCTAGAGTGTATTACGAAGGGGTTTATTGGCGATTGGACTAAATTGGTGTTTTGTTTGTGGGAAAATAAATCTCTCTCATAGTAAACCGGCATTTGATTACTCACGTTCGTTACAGTACTAACGAGTTTTTCGGTCCTATGTAGTAATCAGGGTCTGATGATGGAGCTAGAAGATAGCAACTGAAACTCCGCAATAAAACGACATAGCATCATCGAATTTGAGCTCCTCTGATGCATATTGACGAGTTTTATATGATAGTCAGGGTCTGATGATGGAACCGGATTGTGGCCGTAGGAACTGTAATTAAACGACATAATTCTGTCGAGTTTGGGCTCGTGTGATTCGACTTGACGAGTTCTAAATAAATATTTAGGTATACACCGCCCTACAAAAGCTTACTATAAAAAAAATGTTTCATTAAAAACTTGTTTCATTGTTATTTGATTGACACATGCATGCAAAACTTCAGCTCAATAAAATTGGTAATCGGAAAGTGGATCTTTGCAAGATTTGATCACAAACATCAGACAGGCGAAACTAGGGTTGCCATCCGTCCGGGTTTCCCCGGGTTTGTCCTAGTTTAGAGGACGTCCGGGGAGCGTCCGGGGAAGGTTTCATTTGTAGACCGAGTTTAAAAAAAATAAATCAATTTAAAAAAATTGGGCCGCCTGCGAGACACGCACTATGCTCGCACACCACGATTAAAAAGATTTAAAAGATCTCGTTGGTATGTCCGGCTTTCGGACTCTAAAATCCGGGGTTTTCACGCGTCTTGTCCTGTTTTCCAATTTTTAGAGATGGCAACCCTAGGTGAAACTAATATAAAGCTTGTAAAAATGCAATAAATTAAAATTTCGAATAAGCCGCTAGCTTTTGAGTGTGGCTCCATTCTTTAAATACCTATAGACCAAGGGTTAATTCATTAAGTCCCAAGGGAGCGCCGGCGCTCGAAAACCTATTGTTCTTTGTGTCTGTAATTACCAAGGTCAAAAGGAAGAGTTCAATGTTACTGTGCAATATTATTGACCGTGTAATGGCCACCTAATGATGATACGTCAATCGCTAAATAAAATAGTAAAGTCAACAACCTTGGTTTGGCACATCAAGCCATATCATCACCATCATCATTTCAGAAGGAAGACGTCTATTTGCAGCCATAGGCCTCCCACAAGCGATCGAGCAAGCAATCAAGTCACATGTTGAGTAAAAAGTACGAAAACTTTTTTACGTATCAACAAAGAGTTTTTTTTTGCTTTGTATTGCTAAGTCTTAATTAATTCCAGGTGAAGTTAAATCCTTAATTTATGTTAGGAGTTATATGTTTGAGCCGTTTGGGGTTGAAACACTAGGGCCATGGGGTCCGAGCGCTCATCGAGTTCTACGCGACATCAGCAAACAGCTGGTCGACTCTTCGCGTGACCAGAGGGCTGGGCTTTACTTTTTGTCAGCGAATCAGCATTGCCATCCAGCGTGGCAATGCTGCCAGCGTTCTGGGCACTTTTCCCATTGATATCGATGTGGATGAATTTTTTGATGCCCAATAAATCATTTGTAAATATTATTGTATTTTTAGTTTATTTTTAGTTTTAAATGTATATTCTTATAGACTCACAATCACAAGTAAATAAAGTAAATACTTGTAAATTAGTGTTAAGAGTGCGTCCCGCGAATAATTTTTTTTTCTTTCTTTAATCAAATCATCATTTATGTTAGCTAATATATTATTTTAAATCATAATTAGTTAAAAAAAAACCTATTTTCATCGTAAAGAACAATTCGTCTTCTTCTGCCATTTGCCAATTGCGACTACTCAGACACTTCACACTCATAGATAAAACAAAATGAAGAACTGGATTCTGATTTTTTTTTTCGTTCACGATACGGATACAGATACGTAAATAAATTATATTTAAAAATGCCCTGCTTTGCTCACCCTTCCCAATTCTTTAATTTGACAGTATCACATGACGTCCTACAAAACATGGCAATTCAATCTATTCTCATTTGGAACGCATTGTACGAAAATTTAAGTGGCTGTTTTAGTTATTCACGATCACAACTTGATTTCTAGTGGATATAGTGATGTGAAATTGGCGTAATTTCGTACCTCAACTTCTTAAGTATCTGCACTATTGGGCAATGATTATGCAGAATGATTTAAACAAGCACAATTTATTAAGGTGCTGAGATTTGGTGAATTTGAGTGAGGCTTTTTTTGTATAGTGTTAATGAACTTTGCTGAGAAGGTTGAAATCAACATTTGATGCAAGATACAACAGCAGAATTGCAATATATTATGCAAATTCTAGTGATATGATAAACAGCTAAAATAAAAATATTGCTCAAAAGACTTAGTATCCAAGCTTGTAAACACTGTATGTTTTGAAACATTTTGACAGATTGTTAGTGTCACATCATCGCTGGCTGTTGTGTTGTGATTCTGTCGTGTTATTTTTTATTATTTTATAATTTTGATTCAAAAAGAAAGATATACTTATTTTACTCTTAATTCACGCTAAATACCTTTGATAGTCTAGTTCCCACGTGTTTTTGGCAAAATTGTGGTGTCTCTTCCACAAAGGCCATTCATTGAGTTCGTTATATTTCTACATAAACATTTAATATAATGGCTGAAGATATAACGGAGAATAAACTGTTACCTCACCATGAACAGCAGGATCTGTGCTCGACGCGGTTACCTTACAGACAGGGCAGAAAACTTACTGCAGTGAAGGTAAATTTGTATAACACAAATTCCTCTAACCCTTTCATGTTTTTTTTGTTGTAGTCCCTTGCAATAAATGGCCAGTCAATTGCCCACATAATAATGACTAGTCCTTTATTCTGTACAACTATTGGCCTGCTGTTATCTTCCCATGCGATAATTTAGGTGTTTTCATGGCTAGACTGAATATGTTCTTAATAAAATATAATATAGTGTATTATTATCTGGTACATCGCTGTCAGCGATAAGACCGCCATTGTACCCATAGATTTAAGTTTTTTATAAGTTGTGTTACTTTTGGTATACATTAAAGTTTAATCTATCAGATAGATCAACGATTTCATCACTGCTAACCATCAAGTGGGATTGCAGTCAAGCTCTAGTTTAAATTATTAAAATAAAACTATTACTGTAGTGGTCTGTTTTTGGTGTTCTATCAAATGATTATTGATAATTTTATTATTATAATTTATTTATTTTAAATTATTTATTATTTGACATTCAAATTTGTAATTTTTTGGGTTAAATTCAAAATTTCTGCGTCCAATTTTAAATATCTCCAAAACTATGCGTTTTCTTTATTTGGGAGGGCGTTTGGGGGAGGAGGAGCCTTCCCACCCTCCTCCCCCTCCCCGTTAAATTAAAAATTTTGCGTCCAGTATTGTACAGTTTTACCATTTTTTGACATTGTATCAGTTTGTACCTTTATGACTTGTAAGAATCTCTTACCAATAAAAAGCTATGATTGATTCCTTTTGCTCTAGGTAGAGTCTGAGAAGCAAGTTAAAACTATTTTACTTATATTTTTACATATTCCTTGAACATGATCACTATTAAAACATAATTTAAGAAACTAGTGCATATTCCCAATTGGTCGTTTCCTAAGAAGAAGAACAAGCAACTCTGTGCATTCATTGCTCATCATCCACAAGCCCATGCTTACGATGAAATGGTGTCATGGATATGAATAAATCAATTGAATTTTTGTTTCCAGGTATATACAGTCAACAATGAGTCCAGGCATCTGCTGGTGTTCGGAGTACCTTCGCTCAACCTCCGCCAAGAAACCAAAGCCCTATTCTCAAGATTTGGCAGACTCCAGCTGAACATTACTAAATACCCATCGGAACAGTTCACGGAAACTTACCACGCTGTATATGAAGATATACAGGCAGCGAGAATGGCTAAAAAAATGCTAGATACAAAGAATTTTTATGGAGGCATTTTACATATCTGCTACGCTCCAGAACTTGAGAGTCTGAACGACACAAGGGCTAAATTACTTCAACGCCAAAAGAATGTCATTGCCAGACTGAAAAATTTACAAAAAACCACCGAAACCAAGACTATTGTTCCAGAACCTATACCAGAACAAAAAATACTTAAAAACAATGAAGAAATACAAAAGCTATACATGGGCAATGAAAATAATATTGGACTTGGTAAAAGAAAAGCTGATATCCGAACAATAAAACATTGCAAGCTCAAAAAATCGAGGAATTTTGACAGGAAAAGATGTGTTGCCGTTACTGAAAATGGCTTAGGAAATACTAAGGAGGTTGAATCGGCTAAGGTTTCTAATGTACCAGAGAGTATTTGTGAAGTGGTTGATTTTACTTCTACAGAGGCTGATATTTTAACTAATATAAATGAGAGTTTGAACTACAATAATTTCGGCAAAGAAGTAATCAAAAATGTTCCATACAAACCTGTAAATAAGATAAAATTTAATCTAAATAAAAATTCTTGATAAATATCGCTTTTTTTCATCAATCCCTTAATAAAAATTTATAAAATAAATAATGAGCCTACAAACATGATTTTGCCAAATGACATCATATGGCAAAATAAAGGATTACCACGATATAGTGTTGTTTGCAGACGACACTTCACTTTTGTTTAAACATAAACGTCAGCAGTCAAATACTGACGATATAAATATTGCTCTGTCTAAAATAGTACACTGGTTTAACGTCAACAACCTGCATTTAAATGACAAAAAAACCAAATTTATTAAGTTTACAATGCCTCATGTTAGGCAAGTTGAAACTAGTGTACAAATAAAAGGTAAAGATTTGAGTCCTGAAGATACCATAGTGTTTTTGGGTATTACTCTAGATTCTAAGCTTCAGTGGGGTCCTCACATTGATAAATTATCTAAAAAACTTAGCTCTGCAGCATACGCTGTCAGAAAAATTCGTAATTTAACTGACTTAGAGACAGCCCGTTTAGTTTATTTCAGCTATTTTCATAGTGTCATGTCCTACGGCATTCTACTGTGGGGAAATGCCGCCGACATTCAAACAATTTTTGTATTACAGAAAAGGGCTATTCGTTCAATTTATAAATTAAGTCCTAGATACTCACTAAGAGATAAATTTAAAAACATTAATATATTGACTGTGCCTTGTCAATACATCTTTGATAATATTTTGTATGTGCATAAAAATAAAAACATGTTTAAAAAGTACAGTGATATCCATAACGTTAATACTAGGAACAAACATAAATTTGTGGTTCCTACAACCAGGCTCAAAAAAATTGGGGGCTCATTTAGATGCCAATGTGTACACTTTTATAATAAGCTTCCCAGTAACATTCAAGAACTTAGCCTGAATAAATTTAAATTGTTTGTAAAGCGAAAACTTTGTCAAAAGGCTTTTTATACTGTTAAGGAGTATCTTGAGGATAAGACGGCTTGGGATTGACCTGCTCCAGCACTATTATTGTAGTTGTATTTTATTTTTATTTATTTATTTTTTTTTAACTTTGGACTTGCAATAATTTATTTTGCAGTTACATTTTTTTATTTTTTATTATTGTGAATGTGAGGACTATGTCGATTACTTTTCCTTTTCCGTAATTTTAATATGATGTCTGACAGATTTGAGTATTTGATGCGGCCTACACAAATGTCCTTTCTTTGGTATTGATCGTCAAGTCGTTGAGCTCCTTAGTAGTCCTAAGTTTGAGCTACACGAATACTGACAAATGCTTGCACTGACTGGACAGGTCCACTCAAATCTGTATGGTTCTTTCCTCAAAAGACCATCTCAGACACTAATCTGCATGGTTCTCATATGATTTGACCAATACATGGTTACTGTATGGACTTTAAAAGAGACTTTGACCCCTGAGTTTGTTTCGGTGTTTCTTCTCAGGGTAGTCAGCTAGGAAACACCGGACTCATCTAGCTTAAACTGACGAAAAGAAAAAAATATTGACGTGTAAAAGTGTTATTTTAAAACCTATTTACAAAATAAATATCATTTATCATTTATCAAAATCATGTTTGTAGAAGTAGAAGTAGTAAAATCATGTATGGTCCATTATCAACCACATCCCCGCTTACACGGTGGAGCACACGGTGGAGGTGTGCCCTGCTTGGGAAAAGCATCGCCGTGTCCTCGTGGGGGTGATCGGCGGCGGCGACCTCTCGCGCCGGGCCTTGGTTCAGGCCATGGTCCGCAGCGAAGAGGAATGGCAGGCGGTCGCTTCCTTCTGCGAAGCAGTAATGCTCGTAAAGGAGGAGGCCGACCGCATAAGGCAAAGGCAACGGCGTACTCGCCGTAGCCGTCGCCGCCGCGATCCTGCCGATATCCGGTCACCGTAGACACTGGCTCGCGGACGGTGAGCAATGGGTAGCTCGCCGTCCGGTCGTCTGGTAAGACCGAGTCCAAGTCGTCAACGGCGCGCACCGTTCCCGCGCGCCTCAAGGAGTTGTCAGCAAACTGCAGGTGGTGGAAAACTGTTACCTCGACTCCAGGAATAAGGCAAGGAAGGTACGGGGTAGGTTTTTTAGTCAGTAAGAGTCTGACACTGGTCTCCCGCTCCGCCCAAGAGCGGGTTTCGTCATTGGATGATTTTCACCTACCATAAAAAAAAAAAACCACATCACCGCTTAGGGCCAAGCCACATCTGAATGGCAGCGATACTGCAAGCACTTTCAGTATGCAATCATTCTAAATTTTATACTTGTAGGACTAGAACAGTACGGCAGTCGGATCTTAGCGATGAAGTTAGGCTCAGTGAATTTTAGCGCTTGAAAATTCGTACAAAAATAAAGACAAAACGATGCGAATAAGTTTTTAACAGCAACAGTACTTACTTTTTTTCTAAAACCAAAATTATTTACGCGTAAACGAAATTCATATCTTTAAATAAAGAACAGCTGAGCTGGTTCAATGGCCGTAGGTAGTTAGTGCGCATCGACCGACAACTACCTACGGTCATTAAACCCGCTCAACTGTTCTTTACGTTTTTTTTTAAAGTACTATATTTTTTAATGTTATCTTAACAAATCGATAGTAGAACACTATCGATTTGTTGTAGCAGGTCTATCCTCCACAGGATTAAAACGACCAAAACGGTATAGATGAATTACACCCAGACACAGAAAAAATGGCCGTGTTCCATAAACATTTGTCTTGAGTGAAATTCGAGCCCACGACCTCCGGCATAGCAGACAGGACTACTAACCACTAGACCAATAGGCTAAGTATCATTACATAGTATAAAACAAAGTCCCGCTGTCTGTCCCTATGTATGCTTAGATCTTTAAAACTAAGCAATGGAGTTGAATGCGGTTTTTTAAATACATGCATAATATATTTAACTAGCTTCTGCCCGCGACTTCGTCCGCGGAAAATTTGAGAGACAAAAGTTGTGATAGCTCGGGTAATATCCATGTTATATAAATAATTTATAGCCTATGTCACTCAGGAGTAAAGCAGCTTTCTATTATAGCTTCAATTTTTCCAATCGAACCATTAGTTCCAGAGATTACCTCCTACAAACAAAAAAACAAACTTTACCTCTTTATTAAATTATATATATATAATTATATATATATTATTATAAATATTTAATATCAACATTGCACCCGTGCGAAGCTGGGGCGAGTCGCTATTGTTACAATACAATTGTACGAGCACGCTCGACAATTTAATGCTGACGCTCGCGATCACTTATACTTACGATACAATATTACATGCACATATTTTATGTTAAGTTAGTTCAATAAAGACGCTTGGTGAACACACAAGTCGGTGTTTTCTTCCACACATTAGAAATCCCGATACACATCGCACCACAGCGGTTGGACTCCACAACAATCAATAAATAAAAATTATTAAGATGGCGAAAAAACATTTTTATTAATAATAATAACATAATCTACATAATACTGAGCTTCAAATTGTAAAAATGTGAAAAAGTTTGAATTTTGTGAACTGCCTCTTGAATCCATTCAGGCGTCGCCGGTCAAAAGGTGGCTACAGACTTTGCGAAGCATGCGCCAAGAACGGCACACAATGAATGCCTCCGCTTGAGGCATGCATGTTGAACAAATACCGACGTATGCTTGGGTCTAGTGTGTTACATGATGTCGAAAAGTTGTAAGCTCGAATAACATTTTTCCGAAAGTTTACTAAATCCGAAATACTTTTTTTTTAATTGCAATAAACTAGTGCTTGACTGCGATCCCACCTGATGGTAAGCAGTGATGCAATCGTTGATGGTGAGGCGCACTAGTTTATTAAGAGCCTATTCACTCTAGCCTTGAAAACACATAAATTATAATCGGACGGAAAGACTGCAGCCGGCAAACTGTTCCAGTCCCTCGATGTACGCGGTATAAAAGACGAGGCAAAACGCTTAGTCCGGGCCGCAGGTGTCTCAACAACGTAAGGGTGGATGTTTGCCGTACTTAACAATGAATGCACGCTACAACGAAAATCTTGACAAGGAAACCATGACATTTCGAATTACATGATTCAGAAAACTGTGAGGTTTTTTCGTGACAGCGTGCATAAGGGTAAGGGTTTTCTATTAGTAAACCTATGAGGGACGAGTTACTCGATATCACGGTTTTCTGAATCATGCAATTCGAGATGCCGTGGTTTCGTTGTCAAGATTTTCGTTGTAGCGTGCATTCGTTGTTACGTGTTTCGGATTAGTAAACATTCGGGAAAGTGTTATGCCACAACTAATATTATGCTCGCTCTGAAGCACTTTGATCTTGAAGCATTCGCCGCACGTGCGCCTCGCCACGAATATAAAGGTAGGTACATACTTTGTGAAGCATTCACTGTGCGCCGCTTGCGGTGCATGCTTCGCAAAATCTCAGGCCACCTTAATAGGAAGCGAACACGCATGACGCTTGGCGCCTATGTCCAACAGTGGACGTCTGCAGGCTGAGATAATGATGTGATGATTCGATGTGACAGTGACGTCACGACATAGTGCTAATGTTCCTATTCATATTTAGAACGCGTTGCATGACAGTCCTTGGTGGGCGTGAGAGGCTACTCCTCATCAGGATACTCCTCGCAACCCTCTCCCTCTTGCTCGTCAAACTCTGCGTCGTCTACTCCTACTTCCTGTAAACAACAGAAAATGTTTATTGGTCAATTTTACCATTGCAGCAGAGGTGGAATCGAGACCTGAGATGAATTTTGATTTAATTTTGATTTAATTATAGTTTGATTTGATTTAATATAATTTAAAATTTTAGAATCGCACGCACGTTAATTTTTATTTTATTTACTTTTTTTATATTATGTGGAAAATGTTGTTGGTTATACATTTATTTCATTTATTGTACAGCCTTAGATTATAAAACATTAAAATTTTAATGTATCACCGTTTGTTTTCCCGAATATAGTACATTTTGATACAAGTGCAGGAAGTTTGTCATTGCGACCGAGGCGAAATTCGCACGAGCCGTAGGCGAGTGTGTTATGGAGCCGAGGGCTGCAATGACAAATCTGCACGTGTGTCAAACGACGTTTTTCAATACACTTACGACTTGTGAAATAAAGAAAGAAATATATAAGTATAGCATTCAAATAGCTTTGGTCAGTTTCTAATTTCGTGGGGTCGTCCAGCGACTCTGGGGGACGCCTCGCGCCTGATTCGATAAACTAAGTAAAACAAAATAATCACCCGTGACCGTGACGATAAGGAAGGAATAAAAAAGCCCTTGTTGTGATAAACTCAAAAAAGCACTTGGTGATATACATGCTATATTGAACCTAATAGGGGTGCGATAAGAGGCAGTTTTCGAGTAAGTGTATTGAAAAATAAATTAAGGACCACGTGTATCTTACGTTTTGTGACATACTAAATAAGATGAACCATTTCCTATGGTTACGCGCAGACCCCCCACTCTGATTTAATCCAGAAAATCGGTTATGAACCTTGTCACATAAGTTGAACCATCATAACGGTCGATCTTGAATGGGCAATAACTGATTTTCTAGTCTCAATCGAAAAGGCGGGCTGCTGCTATTTGAAAGAAGAAAGAAAGAAAAATCTTTTTTTGCTTACTATAGTTACTAGGTGGTGGTGGTGGTTCTTAGGTGGATAAAAATCATCCAATAATATCTCCACGCCCTTGGGTAGGGCAAGAGACAGTGACAGACGAAAAATTTCACCTCTGAGGAGTCCAGAATCATGTACTGGATCCATGATATTCGTACGATGTCAATGACACCCTGTATACACCGTTAAATTTTGATCGTTTTAATCCCGTGGAGGGTCGATCGGGTACATGAAACACTATCGATTTATGTAGATAAAATAAAAAAATAGAGTAATTTTTTTTCGAAATCTCGTAGTGATATACGCATTAAAAAAATCATTTCTTTAAGTAAACGAGTCAATGACCGCGTAGGTAGTCTTCAGGTGTTGCGTACTAACTACCTACAGGTCATTGAACTGACCCAGCTGATATTTACTTTAAAAAATCAATTTCGAAAGTGCATAAACGAATTCGAATAAAAAAAAAAAAGTGCTTATTTTTTTATTTTAACTTTACAAATCAATAGTGTTTCACGTGCCTGATCGACCCTTCAAGGGATTAAAACGATCAAAATTTAACGATGTATAGGTTACATTCAGACACATAACAAATTAATGATCATGTTGATCACACAAACATTTGTCCTGGGTGGGAATCGAGTCCACGACCTCCGGCATAGCAGTCAGGACCACTAGACTAAGAGGCCAGTCTTAGTACTTCTCCGTAATTAAGTTCACACTTGACAGTGTCAGCGACACAAAAACGATTATTCCCGATGTCCACCACTTGTCTGGCCACCACTGGGGGACAGCGAGACAACTTTAAAACATAATTCTCGTTGTCCACCACTGGGGGACAGCGTCACATCTTTGTAAATTATTCCATTCGCCCCCACTGGTGGACAGCGACACGAATTTTTTAACATTCCCTATGGCCGCCGTAGGGGATAAAGGCACAATTCTTTTGATCCAATTCCCACTGGCCATCAATTTAAATTATTTTATTTAGAGACCATTTGGTTTTATGCTGAAATTACTTTTATCCAATTCTAATGCTTACGTAATAATAATGACATAATATTTCTTTCCTTGTAGTTCATTTAATTAATTATAGGTAATTCATTAAAATTAAATTTTATTTTCTTGCTAATGCTTATTATTATCTATTGATACTATTCACTCGTGTCGCTGTCCACCAGTGGGGGCGAATGGAATAATTTACAAAGATGTGACGCTGTCCCCCAGTGGTGGACAACGAGAATTATGTTTTAAAGTTGTCTCGCTGTCCCCCAGTGGTGGCCAGACAAGTGGTGGACATCGGGAATAATCGCACAAAAATAAATCGGCCAAGAGCGTGTCGGTCCACGCTCAGTGTAGGGTTCCGCAGTTTCCCCTCGACCTTCGGCATAGCAGTCAGGGCCACAAACTACTAGACTGACAGAACACTAACGCAGCTTTCGGCCAAGAGCGTGTCGGTCCATGCTCAGTGTAGGGTTCCGCAGTTTCCCCACGACCTCCGGCAAAGCATTCAGGGCCACTAACTACTAGACTGACAGAACACTCATGCAGCTTTCGGCCAAGAGCGTGTCGGTCCATGCTCAGTGTAGGGTTCCGCAGTTTCCCCACGACCTCCGGCAAAGCATTCAGGGCCACTAACTACTAGACTGACAGAACACTCATGCAGCTTTCGGCCAAGAGCGTGTCGGTCCATGCTCAGTGTAGGGTTCCGCAGTTTCCCCACGACCTCCGGCAAAGCATTCAGGGCCACTAACTACTAGACTGACAGAACACTCATGCAGCTTTCGGCCAAGAGCGTGTCGGTCCATGCTCAGTGTAGGGTTCCGCAGTTTCCCCACGACCTCCGGCATAGCAGTCACGGCCACTAACTACTAGACTGACAGAACACTCATGCAGCTTTCGACCAAGAGCATGTCGGTTCACGCTCAGTGTAGGGTTCCGCAGTTTCCCCTCGACCTCCGGCAGAGCAGTCACGGCCACTAACTACTAGACTGACAGAACACTCATGCAGCTTTCGGCCAAGAGCGTGTCGGTTCACGCTCAGTGTAGGGTCCCGCAGTTTCCCCACGATCTCCGGCATAGCAGTCAGGGTCACTAACTACTAGACTGACAGAACACTCATGCAGCTTTCGGCTAAGAGCGTGTCGGTTCACGCTCAGTGTAGGGTCCCGCAGTTTCCTCTCGACCTCCAGCATAGCAGTCAGGGCCACTAACTACTAGACTGACAGAACACTCATGCAGCTTTCGGCTAAGAGCGTGTCGGTCCACGCTCAGTGTAGGGTTCCGCAGTTTCCCCACGACCTAACTACTAGACTGCCAGTCATGCAGCTCGTCCTCACCTCGTACTGCTGGTACTCGGAGACCAGATCGTTCATGTTGCTCTCCGCCTCCGTGAACTCCATCTCGTCCATACCCTCGCCCGTGTACCAGTGGAGGAAGGCCTGCAACAGAAACAAGGCCATTTTTTAATATAATATATGTATATATATATTTCAAAACTATCACACAACGCCATCTAGTCCCAAGCTAAGCAGAGCTTGTGTTATGGGTACTAGACAACTGATAAGCATACTTATATATTTCTAAATACATACATATTATAGATAAATTACACCCAGACACAGAACAAATGATCGTGCTCATCACACAAACATTTGTCCTGGGTGGGTATCGAACCCACGACCTTCGGTATAGCAGTCAGGGTCACTAACTACTAGACTGACAGGCCAGTCAATTTGAGGTCCAGGCATTAGGTTATTATCAAAATGGTTTTATTTCACATAGACCTACATACATGGGCACTTGTAAAACATCAGAAGCTAGTGCACGGTTCCAAATTGGTCGTTTCCTATGGAGAAGAACCGGCAAGAAACTACATGATTTTATTAGGTTTGTTTGTACTATATGTATTTTATTAGTTACTAGCTTTTGTCAGCGGCTTCGCCCGCGTACACAAAATATAGCCTGTCACTCAGGAGTAAAGCAGCTTTCTATTTTTGTGTGGTGGATGTCACATGTCTTCGAATTTTTGGTTCTAGGACATGCCGGTTTCCTCACGATGTTTTCCTTCACCGTTATGAGAGCAGTGGTGATGAAATAAATTACACAAAGTAATGCGCCAGGCTGGGTTTGAACCCGCGACTTACAACTCATTAATTGGGGCCGTTACCCCTCGGCCACCACTGCTCTTACTAACTTGCTATAACTAGTCTAGTAATATTGTTATAACGTAACATCTACACTAATATAATAAAGAGGTAAAGTTTGTTTTTTTTTTTTTTGTAGGAGGTAATCTCTGGAACTGCTGGTCCGATTGGAAAAAAATTAGCAACAATAGAAAGCTGCTTTACTCCTGAGTGACATAGGCTATATTTTATGTACGCGGGCGAAGCCGCTGACAAAAACTAGTACTTAATAAGTATTATAAAGAGGTAAAATTTGTAAGTTTGTATGCAGGGGTTAATCTTTGGAACTACAGTTTCGAATTGAAAAATTCTTTTTGTGTTAAATAGTCCATTTTTCGAGGGAGGTTATAGGCTATATAATTTCACGCTATGACCTATGGGGGCGGAGCAGTAACCACAGACGGGGTAGAAGCCGCTGGTAGCCTATATATTGCTAACATCACGCGGGCGAAGCCGCTGACAGAAGCTAGTGTCGTATATGTTTCAACAGCTCACCTTCCTGCGGAACATGACAGTGAACTGCTCGGAGATGCGCTTGAAGATCTCCTGGATGGCGGTAGTGTTGCCCACGAAGGTGGCGGCCATCTTGAGCCCCCGCGGGGGCACGTCGCACACCGCCACCTTCACGTTGTTGGGGATCCACTCCACGAAGTAGCTGAGGGTACGCGACTTAGTTATTTATCTATTTTACTATTTAAGTATACAATGTTGATACGACAGATGGGCAAAAGTCAAAGTCTTTATTAATAATTCCTAGTTTCTTGCTATTCTTATCAGTCAACGGCTTAAAATAACCTAAGATTGTCTTCTGACGAGAGGAATTTATGTCATCGATTTCCATACATCTTTCTTGCTTGTGGGCAGTGATATATAATAGTTTTTTTAAGAAATTCTTGCGTGTATTATAAGTAGTCAATTTCAATATTTATTTTAAAGCTAATTTCCCCTTAAAAAGGATCATCGTAAACACCAATATGAATAACTTTTACCACACCAATCTAAAAATCACTGTGTCATCGTCTTTCCTGAAGTCTCGGCAGGCAAACAGAGTCCCCT
Source organism: Mythimna loreyi (assembly GCA_029852875.1). Lineage (NCBI taxonomy): Eukaryota > Metazoa > Arthropoda > Insecta > Lepidoptera > Noctuidae > Mythimna > Mythimna loreyi. The sequence continues at coordinate 11,942,536 of CM056806.1, read as the reverse complement.
CTGAGAGTCCGTGACCTCGGAGTCCGGAGCATAACTCAACAACTTTTCTTTTTTTGTTGTGTTTGTTATTGTCAGGAGAAGGTTCTTATGAAAAAAAATAGGGAAGTGTAGAATAAAGTAGAGTACCTAGGGTAGAATAGAGTAGAGTAAGGTAGAATAGGGCAGGGTAGAGTAGAATAGAGTAGGGTGTGTATAGTGGAGTAGAGCTGGGTAGAGTAGTGTAGAGTATTGTGCTGTCAGGTTCTTCGAGAGATATGTGTATACCTGGAGTTCTTGTCCTGCACGGTGAGCATCTGCTCGTCCACCTCCTTCATGGACATGCGTCCGCGGAAGATGGCGGCCACCGTCAGGTAGCGGCCGTGGCGCGGGTCGCACGCCGCCATCATGTTCCCGGGGCTGAACATCTGCTGCGTCAGCTCGGGCACGGTGAGTGCGCGGTAGCCCTGGCTGTTGCGTGCTGTCAGCGGGGCGAAGCCTGGGAGACGGAGTCACAGTCAAACTCAAAAGAATTGGTTTCAAATAGACCATTTACAGGCAAAGGAAGAGGGCAGAGGAAGACGGAGGCCGAAGAAGAGATGGATGGATTGTGTGAGAAGTGATATGAAAGAAAAGGGAGTTAGTGATAGTGTGACGGGTGACAGGACAGAGTGGAAGAAAAAAACATGTTGCGCCGACCCCAAGTAATATGGGATTAGGGTAGGATGATGATGAAACCATTTACAGGCACTCTTGAAAAGGCAAAATTGAAGCTAATGTAGATTCATCTCTATGGAGCTTTTTTTTGGGACGAAATCACAGTAAATGATAAATGGTTTTTATTTTGTAAGTAGGTTTTTACAAACTCTTTTACACGTCAATTTTTTTTTTCGTCTTTTGATACTAGATGAGGCCGTTGTTTCCTAGCCAGAGTCCTAGTCAGACTACCCTGAGAAGAAACACCGAAACAAACTCAGGGGTCAAAGTCTGTTTTAAAGTCTATACACAAACATGTAATGGTCAAATCATATGAGAACCATGCAGATTGGAGTCTGAGGTCTTTTAAAGAAAGAACCACACAGTTCTGAGTGGACCTGTCCAGTCAGTGCAAGCATTTGTTAGTTCTCGTGTAGCTCAACTCAGGACTACTAAGGAGCTCAACGATTTGACGAACAATACCAAAGAAAGGACATTTGGGTAGGCCGCAAAAAGTACTCATAACTGCCAGACATTATAAAATTAAAGTTAAAATTAAGGAAAAACGAAAAATAATCCACATAGTCCTCACATTCTCAATAATAAAAATTTACAAAAATGTAATTTTACCAATTAATATTGTAAATTTTAAAAAAAGATACAATTGTCAATTTCAAATTTAAATGTCAAACTCAAAAGAATTTGTTTCAAATAGACCATTTACCAGCACTTTTGAAATGGCAAAATTGATGCTTATGAGCACATTCCAAAGCGTAGATCTATCTCTGTGGAGCTTAAACTGGCTTCGACCCTTCTGCAGGGTCCCTACGATTTCCTGACAACTCCTTGGGGTGCGTGGGAACAGTGCGTGCCATCGACGACTTGGGATTGGTCCAAACGGCTACCATACGATCGAACTGCCAACTACTCATTGCTTGCCGTCCGCAAGCCCGCAAACCTGTATTTTTTTTGACGTGACAACGTCTTATAATTCGATGGAGGCGGCTGCACGCATGAAAAAACATGACTCATGCGGCGTTACCTCGCTCTGAGGCGTTCCATTTAAGGTTTGAAGTGCAAGCGAGAGCACGCAACGAGCGACAAAGAGGCACAATCGGCCTCGTTCGGCAGTGTTCGACATCTGTTTCTCTCCTACTTGAGTGAGCGATGCGCCCGCGTGGACAGCTGCTATACAATAAAATAAAATAATACATTTACATGTTTTCGTCAAGTATGAAGTGCAGTGAAAAGTGAATGTGGTGTCAATTCTTATGACGTTGTCACATTCAACTATCGTCAGTAAACCGACTTTACAGACAACCGATTTTTTTTTTGTTTACATAACCCTCCCGCTACAGGAGCCCCTGTATCATACGCCCCTGCCTCATACCTGGCATGAAGAAGTGCAGCCTCGGGAAGGGCACCATGTTCACAGCCAGCTTCCGGAGATCAGCGTTCAGCTGTCCGGGGAACCGCAGGCAGGTCGTCACCCCGGACATCGTCAGCTGAAATACACTTGTAACATGTAGTTATTGTCTTCATGAATAAAAGCATCTTCATTGCTCATTATGCTTTATTAAATCATTTATACTTTTTATACGATTAAAATTTAATAATTATATAATATGACACTTATGTAATCACAATAATTTAAAAATAATATAACAATATGATAAATGGTGTTTATTTCGTAAATAGATCAATAAAAACGCGAGTCCTACTTACACACTGAGGGTTCTACTACTTTTACGTGGGACCTTTGAAATCGCAAAAAACGCACTGGGGACATCTTTCGGCTGAAATGATGATGATGATGATGAAAGAATATAAGAACCCTAAGAACAGAAGACTTACCGACACGAGATGGTTGAGGTCCCCGTACGTGGGGGACGCCAGCCGCAGGGTCCTGAAGCAGATATCGTACAAGGCTTCGTTGTCGATGCAGAAGGTTTCGTCCGTGTTCTCCACCAGCTGGTGGACCGACAGCGTCGCGTTGTAGGGCTCCACCACCGTGTCTGACACCTGGGACAAACCAGTCAACCTTCCATAAGTAGTAGTATGCACAATAAAAGCTCTTTGGAACGTTTAATGGTACAGGGAAGAGTAGAGGTTCAGCGTCTTCGCGGCCAGTCACCTACCAGATGGTAAGACCTCATTTAAAACATCTTCAAAGTGTTCCCTCATTGAATGTAGACGAGCCTTGAATAGAGAGAGATGGAGAAGTCTCGCAGAAGCCGCATTAATCTACCAGACGATCCATGACCACGACCACTCCATCAGGAGTGATCATGGAAAAATAGTCTCGTCAATACAAATAGTATAATAAATAGGCAATACAAATAGTCTCGTCACCTCAGATATTGTTTTCTCTTTCTTTCTGTCTTGTCAATCTTACCAATATTATAAATGCGAAAGTTACGATGTTTGGATGTTTGTTGCTCAATCACGCCAAAACGGCTGGACGGAACGGCTGAAATTTGGCACAGACATAGGATACACTCTGGAATAGGACACGGCTACTTTTTATCCCGGAAACCCCAACCCCAATCCCAATACCACGCGGGCGAAGCCGCGGGCAAAAGCTAGTAAGGTCATAAGTCGTTGCTAATCTAGTTTTTTAGGAGGTCCTCAGATGGTGACTTGTGACTATAGTCCTCGTATGAGTGTAGTCTGTACAAGTAATGTGGTGTGTTGTGCGTAGTGTGTGTTATTTTCTGTGTCCACTCACTTTAGGAGACGGCATCACACTGAAAGTGTTGACGATCCTGTCAGGGTACTCCTCGCGCAGCTTGCTGAGGAGCAGCGTGCCCAGACCGGAGCCTGTGCCTCCACCCAGCGAGTGAGTCAGCTGGAACCCTGGGAAACAGAGACGCTGCAAATTTTCCATAAACTATTCGATACGAGTATGTATCGAAACTAGTTTCAGAAGTAATATAGACCTTGCAGACAGTCGCAGGGCTCCGCCTCCTTCCTCACCACGTCCATGACTGACTCCACCAGCTCGGCACCCTCCGTGTAGTGGCCCTTAGCCCAGTTGTTACCTGACCAACACAAAACAAAAACATTAGTTACAATCGTCAACTGAAACGTTGGAAACAACTTTTTAATTCTTTATTGTAATGTTATATCTGTTTACTCAAGGGGTGAGGACCTGGTGATCTGTAATACAGGGTAACACTTATAACAGACACCAGCCCCACACATTCACTTGACTGGAATAAGGTTCTATAAGTTAACTGAATTTATAGATTTATGTATAATGTCATGTTTTGTGAGGAGAAAATAAACGAAATTTATTATTGTATACGCTGATGGCGCTTCAGACTCACCAGCGCCACTTTGTCCGAACACGTAGTTGTCAGGTCGGAACAGCTGACCGTAGGTGGAGGATCTGATGGCGTCCATGGTGCCTGGCTCCAGGTCTACCAGCACTGCGCGCGGGACGTACTTCTTGCCTGGGAAAGGATAAAAATAGAACATAATGGCATAAAAAAAGGACACCATGCTATCACCCTAAACTCAGCAAATGCTGAGGTGTTTTTTTTTATGGTAGGTAACAATCATCCGATGACGTATCCCACGCTTGAGCGGAGCGGGAAACAGTGTCAGACTCTTACTGACTTAACAACCTAACCCATTCCTACGTTGCCATAATGCCATATTGCAGGGCCAGAGCGTTCTGTAGGGTCCCTACGGTTGGCTGACAACTCCTTAAGGCGTGCGGGGACCTGCATCATGTGGAAGGTGAGGACGCCATGAGGTCTCTCCAGCCACGCCTCAAGGGACTTATCGCCGTGATTATGGTGTGTTCGATCCTATGAGGGTTTTATTTTATGGTGGGCAAAAATCATCCAATGACGAAGCCGCTCTTACGGACTTAATACCCCACACCGTTTAAAGAAACCCTCGGCCACAAAATAAAAAGGTACAGAAGTCAATCTCATGTACCTATGTACTTCACTTTTCATACCTACGCACGGCGGTCGCGCGCGCTAGGGTTGTCAACTGGATTGTGCACAACAAATTATCGTGGTAGTTGCAAAATTTTACAGACGCGCATCTCAAACGTGACACCCTCGCGGTCGTAATGATCCTCGTTGAGCCCGGTTTTCGCGTCGGTGAACGGTGTCTATGTGTGCGTTGCTCGAGCGCGCTTTGTACGTAGATTGACATCTGTACCTATATAATTTGTGCCTCGGCCTTCGGGCTTTGGTAGATCCTTTAACGGTTCCAATTTTTCTTGTTTATGTATGGAAGACTATAAGCTGCTCACCATCGGCAGCCTCGTTGTAGTAGACCTGTATCCTCTCGAGCTGCAGGTCGCTGTCTCCGCGGTAGTAGCCCGTCTGGTCGATGCCGTGCTCGTCCGAGATGATCTCCCAGAACTGGACGGAGGGAAACGCGTTCATTAAACATAGTCACACTATAAAGAAACCATTCATTGCATTCAACCATCCACTGTTGGGACTCAAACCTCCAAACTTAAGAGCGGCCAACCCGACGTACATTTTCATACAACCGCTCTTACGTGATTATGATGTTATTACACACCTTTCTTCAAATATTTTGGATACACCGATATCTTGTGGATATTATGTAGGCTTCTATAGAAACCAAAACGTAAATTTGTGTAAGAGTAATTCAGTAAAGACCCCTGAAAATCTGCTATTTTACGTGAGCTTTGACTCTCCATAATGTAGAGTACATTAATATTAAAATATTAAAAATATAAAAAAGTACTTATAAAGCTTCTATACACCGTTAAATTTTAGTCGTTTTAATCCCTTGGAGGATCGATTCAGTACATGAAACACTATCAATTGGTAAAGTTAGAATGAAAAAACAAAGTACTTTTTTTTTAAACTCGAATTAATTTACGCTTGTTCTAAATTGATTTGTTTAAGTAAACGTCAGCTGGGCGAGTTCAATGACCTGTAGGTAGTTAGTACGCAACGATCGACAACTACCTACAAGGTCAATGACTCGTTTACTTAAAGAAATTAATTTCGTAAATGCGTATATCAATAAGAAATTTAGAAAAAAAGTACTTTATTTTTTTATTTTATCTACACAAATCGATAGTATTTCATGTACTGGATCGACCCTCTTCGGGATTAAAACGACTAAAATTTAACGGTGTAGAAGTACTTATTCATTATTTTAAAAAAATCCTTAACTATGGTTTAATAAAAACATGTATATCCTGGAACAAGTTTTGTGAATTATTTAGAGAGATAACACCTGGAACAGAGTTTTCAGGTGTTATCTCTCTTATTTCGCATTACTTTTGCATCAAACATCACATTGGATTGCTTTAGATGAAGCAACAAACTTTTAAACCATGCTCGACGTAGACGATAAGCGAGTCGAACCTTAAGGTGGGCCTTCGCCCACCTTAAGGTTGTCTGGTAGATATCGCTGTCAGCGATAAGACCGCCTTTGTACCCCATTCATATAAATTTCTGTGAAATTGTTACTTTTTTCGTGTAGGTACAATGAAGCATTATTATATTCTGTTCTATTCTATTTTATTCTTCTCTCTAGGAGAGAGGCCGTAATCCACCACGCGGGTTGATGGACGTCACATGTTTTTGAATATTTGGTTCTAGGACATGCCGGTTTCCTCACGATGTTTTCCTTCACAGTTTTGAGAGCAGCGGTGATGAAATAAATTACACAAAGTAATGCGTCTGGCTGGGTTTGAACCCGCGATATAAAACTCGTAAGTCGGGGCCGCTACCACTCGGCCAACACTGCTGCTCCGTTGCGTGTCTTACTTTCCCATAATTGCCTTCTAATTACCATACAAAGCTAATGATGCGAATCTCACATCTTTGTTTGATTCATATCGCTTGGACTGAATACTAACCAACTTTATAAAGGAGATTTGCAGTAGGTACGGCTGTTGGATCTTGGCGCGTCTGAACTTAGGCTCTGCTGTTTATTTTAGCGCTTGAAATCTCGTACAAAAATAAGGGTTTTAAAAAAATAAATGCCAATAACAGTTTTTAACACCAATAACAATTGCAATCTGCATTTTTTTACTCGACTACGGCGAAGCAAAAGGAGGGTTATGATTTTGACCTGTATGTATGTATGTATGTATGTGGGTATGGATGTTCATCTGTTCCCTCGTAACTTCTAAACTACTTATCAGAATTCGACAAATGACATATCATTAGAAGCGTCTTAATTGTCCGCTGGTTATAGGCTATATGGGATTTCACAAAATCTAATGTGGCGCCCTCTAGCGGACAAAACATACGAAGTAAAAAAATAAAGTTAAGATAAATATGCCGTGTTTGGTATCATTTGAAAGCGCTTTACTTGTACATTTTGAATATATATATATTACTAGCATTTGCTTGTGACTTTACCTGTATTCATGGGCTGAGAAATCAATGAACCCAAGATTAACCTATTTAGAACTCCAAAATATGTTAAATAAAAATAAAGTTTAAAAACTAACACCCGACTACTTAAAAACACGCTCTAAAAAGTACGAAACAAGAAAACAAGAAAGCCGTGGTCGTATGCCATAAGAATAATAAATTAAAAAAAGTGGTAAACGACCACGGCTTTCTTGTTTTCTTGTTTCGTACTTTTTAGAGCCTGTTTTTAAGTAGTCGGGTGTTAGTTTTTAAACTTTATTTTTTTTAATCTTTATTTCTGTACGAGTTTTCAAGCGCTAAAATTCGTAGAGCCTAACTTCAAATTCGCCAAGATCTGACGGTCGTACTGTATCGTCTTACTGTACTTTGCTTAATTTAATTCAAGCCATTGATATACCTAACTCGCTTAGCTTAAACAAAGTCGCTTTCCGTTGTCTGTCCCTATGTAAGCTTAGATCTTTCAAACTACGCAACGGATTTTTAAATAGATATAGTGATTCAAGAGGAAGGTTTATATGTATAATAAATGCATAATATATTTAATATCAGCATTGCACTTGGGCAAAGCTGAGGCGGGTCGCTTGTAAATAATAAACGATGTAGCTATGCTGGCTGAGTGGTAACGACACTTACTTTCGATTTGTGGGTCGCAGGTTCAAACCCAGCCAGGCGCATTACTTTGTGTAATTTATTTCATCACCATTGCTATCAAATCAGTGAAGGTAAACATCGTGAGGAAACCGACATGTCCTAGAACCTAACATTTTAAAACTTGTAATATCCACCAACCCACACTGGGACTACGGCCCATTCCTTCTCCTACAAAGGAGGCCTAAGTCCCAGCTGTGGGAACATTAAAAGGCTGAATATGAATATTTTCTTTTGCCTTGTCTCACTTTACAATACCTAACTAATTTTGCGCGCGAATTTTCATTGAAATAAAAATGGCCTGTGCAAAGTCATATTAAATACTTTTTATTTAAATCTGCGGATAAAATTCAACTACAATATCTCGATTCCATATTACTACAAGACAAATGCCACTGATCTATTTTAACTTTAAAAGTCAGTCAACGGGAAATATCATATCTTTTAATATCACACTGCCGTTAGACGCACTCAGATCAAGCGTAGCAAAACGTAAAAATAGATTTACAAATTCTGTTAAAAAGAAAAGAATAGAGATATAGAAAATCAGAGTTTACTTTCCCACCTTTGAGCCAATCTGGTTGCCGCATTGTCCAGCTTGCAAATGCACTATTTCACGCATTTTCAATGTTTTCACTTCAAAAACACCCAAACGAAAGCGACTGTGCTAGACCAATGTACTATTTTTAGGATCGTCTACGCGCGCAGTTTTAGCTAACACGTGGGATGACTAGAAGTTCTAAGATCGTAGTAATAAATTTTCTATTAATTACAAAATAAAACAAAAGTGTTTCCAGTTGATATTGTTCTTTATTAATTGTAGAAATCTGTAAAAGAAAATTATGTTCATTGCCGCTGGTAGCAATGGTTAGTTAGTGGGGTAAAATGTGTAAATTAATTACAGCGCCATCTATAGACAAACCTGAAAGTTGATAATACATTAAACATTTTGACTTGGTAGTCAGGCCTAATGTAATTGTATTAAAAGCAATAATAGTAAAAACTTAAAATATAATTTTACTTTTCAATAATATATTTCTTTTGTTCAAAAATCACTAAACCAAACGCATTCTAGTAGGCCCGCCGCATTGCTTTGCTTCACACCTGTAATGTTGCCGACTTAATATATTTTCCACTAAAACTGGTATTTTCGAACATTCGTTTGGGAAGTAATATAGTTTCAGTGGCTTGTGTTTCAAGGTATCCTTTTTCTTTGTGACACTTACGTTTACTCATTACATTATAATCAAGTCATCTTAGTAGTTAATTTTTTTTTCAAGCAGTGTTACGAATTAGCAATATGACTTGTTTTAGTGTCATGTCGAGTGATAAACATAGATACCTATATATAGATATTTTTTATTAGATTTATTTATTCTTTATAGTATTTATTTTAATGAATGTATTAATTTGTTTATAGTTTGTTTGTAACGTTTGATAATGGACATATTAAATAGTTTTGTTTTTAATTTTCTGCAGAGACTATTACACTCCATAGTAGTAGCTATGTAGCTGTGTTACTTTTTCAAAGCATTTTACAAAACTTTTTTTGTAATAATATAAGGAAATATTTTCTTAATGTGAAATTGAATGATTTATGTGAGTTAGCTTTCCATCAGGTGTGATAATCCAATGTAAAAAAAAGGTTTTTTATTAGTATAGTTTTGGAATTTGAAACTCAATGGGGTCTCACCATAACTTGTCAATCGTGCGAGTGGAAAAGAATGACAGAGCTATATAGACTATCCCTTAACAGTAAAGTTTAAGTCAATTCGTGGGAGTTCTCCGATGGAAAACTAAATCAATTATTGGCAACACAGCCCACCTGACGTTTTGCGTTACCGATTGACTGACAAACCCAAACGTCAAATCGGGATTTTCTATAATAATTTTATCAGCGCAACCTCAGCAATAATCAATCGCGAAACCACCCATTAAAAGTGTAAAACAGTGATTTAGTTTATTATCAAAGTATTTACTTGTGTTAAAAGTGGAAAACATGGATTCGCCATATTGCCAAGTCGGCCTGCTGTAGGGCAATGGCGATTATTATATTGTAGAATTCTTTGTGCTGTGCTAAGAAATTGATAAGTCTGACGTGTTATACAGCGCCGTCACTAATTCTAATGTGAGTAAAACTAGATTGTTTGTATGTATTTCTTTAGTTGGTACAATATTTCTGCCGATAAAAGCGATATTTTGATATGTACCGACACTAACATTTTTGTACTACGGTTTGGTTTCACGTGAATGTCGGGGTGCAGTACTATTTATTTTTGCTTCAAGTGTTTATTTGCTAGAAAATCTTTCATACTGATTGCTCTCTAAACCAGTAGTTCCCAAACTTATTTTTCCTGTGGACCACTTTTAAAATTTTACTGGTTGCGGTGGACCCCCTGCTGATATTTCTACCACATTCTTAAAGTCACCAAAAAATTAAAATTGTGTCGCATCTGAGTCCTGTCCCTAAACAGGGTGTATCTGTGAACATTTACATTCCTTCAACCTCGTGTTCTACCAACCATTTTAAACAAGATTTGTTCTATGGCTTTTTGAAATTCGCATAAAAAAATTTTAACTTTCATACAAAGTCGGTCACGTAACTTGGTCATTTTGTATGGGGAGTCGAAAAAAATTCTGAAGATCTGTAAATGAAATTGTACTTAATATCGAATACGCAAGTTTGGACAAGTAACAGTCACTTGCTTTATTAAAATATTATCTTATATACATGTAGGTAGACCCTTATAAAAACTATGCTTACATTTTTGCACTTTACTATCAAAAGCAGATAAATTTTCGTGGACCCCCATTAACATCTTATGGACCCCCATTTTTTATACACGCCTACGTAGACCCCCAACAAGTCTCCCGTCGACCTCTGGGGGTCCACCTGGACCGCTTTGGGAATCACTGCTCTAAACTGATAATACCAATGGCAGAATCATTATATTGATTTTGTGGATTCGTTTCTCAAAATAATTTTGGTTGTTTGTACATATTTATTTATTTATATGTATGTAGTTGTTATTGTATTCGTTTTCTACTTATTTTTGTTTGTTTCCCTTTAAGTTGCACCTACTATGGCCATGTTCTGATTAGATCAAAAGCAATTATATCACAAACCAACCAAATCTTTTTTTTTAATAATATAATAATAATATGTCCACAACTATCACACAACACCATCTAGTCCCGCACTAAGCAGAGCTTGTGTTATGAGTACTAGACAACTGATAAACATACTTATATATTTTTAAATACATACATATTATAAATTACACCTAGACACAGACCAAATCGTACTCATCACACAAACATTTCTCCTGGGTGGGAATCAAACCCACGACCTCCCGCATAGCAGTCAGGGTCACTAACTACTAGACTGACAGGCCAGTCAAATTGTATCAAAAGCAATTATATCGCAAATCCAGCCAAATCTAAACTCTTAAGCTCCGTCATTTGCACGTGAGCACCGTCATTCGCACACCTATAATCTTTATTTATTATGTCTCTAATTACGGTGTATAAAAGGTTAAAAGTCTCAAATTATAAGGGCTATTACATATATATTACTAGCGACCCGCCCCAGCTTCACACAGGTACTAATATTTAACATATTATGCATGTATTATACACATAAACCTTCCTCTTGAATCACTCTACCTAGAAAAAAAAAACGCATCAAAATGCCTTGCATACTTTTAAAGATCTAAGCATACATAGGGACAGCAAACTTTGTTTTATACTATGTAATGATATGCTATATTATCGGGGATTTGATATGTCTCTGCACCACCCTAAGGTCGACTTTATTTTTTTTATGGTAGGTAAAAATCATCCAATGACGAGTCCCGCTCTTGTGCAGAGCGGGAAACAGTGTCAGACTATTACTGACTAAATAACCTATCCTGTACCTTCCTTGCCTTTTTCCCAGAGCCCTGGTGTAACAGATTCACACCAACCCTGAGCACCAGGAGGCTTCGACCATGTAGGGCCCCTAAAGGTTGACTGGTACAAAATGCCTAAGGTACTAAGTCAACCTTTGGATACTAGTACATAAAGCTTTAATAAATACCTAATAAGAAATACTAAAAAGATCCAACTTGTTTGTTCTTAACAGGTAATCTATTAAATACACAAGAAACATGTAACTGAGATATTTGTAATATATACATATGTACATACTTAACATGATTGAAAAGCATATAAGCAATATATATACTAGCGACCCGCCCCAGCTTCACACGGGTGCAAAGGTGATATATTATATCTATAAACCTTCCTCTTGAATCACTCTATCTATTAAAAATTATTATTCCCAGAGCCCCGGTGTAACGCTTTAGGGCCCCTACGGTTTGCTGACAACTTTTTGGGGCGCGCGGGAACAGAGCGCGCCGTCGACGACTTGGACTCGGTCTGGACTATTACCAGACGACCGGATGGCGAGCTACCCATTGCTCGCCGTCCGCAAGTCAGTGTCTACGGTGGCCGGATATCGGCAAAATCGCGGCGGCGACGGCTACGGCGGGCGAGTGCGCCGTTGCCTTTGCCTTATGCGGTCAGCCTCCTCCTTTACGAGCATTACTGCCTCGCAGAAGGAGGCGACCGCCTGCCACTCCTCCTCGCTGCGGACCATGGCCTGAACCAAGGCCCGGCGCGAGACGTCGCCGTTCAAATAGCTAATTGTGATATATTTTTATATTAGTGACCCACCCCACTTTGCACATGTGTAATGCTGATATTATAATATATTCGACAACTATCACACAACGTCGTCTAGTCCCAAGCTAAGCAGAGCTTGTGTTATGAGTACTAGACAACTGGTAAACATACTTACATATTTCTAAATACATACATATTATAGACTAGCTTTTGCCCGCGGCTTCGCCCGCGTACATAAAATATAGCCTATGTCACTCAGGAGTAAAGCAGCTTTCTATTGTTGCTAAAATTTTTCCAATCGGACCAGTAGTTCCAGAGATTACCTCCTACAAACAAAAAAACAAAAAAATAAAAAAACAAAAAAATAAAAAAACAAAAAAACAAACTTTACCTCTTTATTATATTAGTGTAGATGTAGATAAATTACACCCAGGCACAGGAAAAGTTATAATGCTCATCAGAAAGATTTGTTTTGGGTGGGTATTGAACCCATAACCTCCGGAATAGCAGTCAGGCCACTAACCACAAGACAAATAGGCCAGTCATAATATAGTAATATCATAAATATGAAAGAACAATGGCAAGGAAATTGTTGATGTAATTATTAAGTGTTTCATACTTATTAAGTTAACATGAGTTATATCTGCAAAATAATATTATATTTACAATTTTTTTTTCAAATCATGCCTATGGCCAGTCTTAACTATAGTTAACAAATCGTCATAGTTTTTTTATGGTAGGTAAAAATCATCCATTGACGAATCCCGCCAATGGGTGTAGCGGGAAACAGTGTCAGACTCTTACTGATAAAACAACCTACTCCATTCCTACGTTGCCATATATACCAGGGCCAGAGCCTTCCTTTCAGATGCAAACCAAAATAGGGGCATTGGTTTATGTATTGATAAGAAATACTTATGAAATACATTTCCACATTAGATAACAAACATAAAAATAACAGTTTGTGCTTAAAATATATTGTGTAAAAAACATTGTCACTACAATGCAATCATTATGCATTAGCCATTTCAACTGCCATACAGCCTAATGACATAGAAAAAATAGACAAATAAAAACATTCAGGGCACATTGAGCCACAAGCTTCAACTCTGCTGAACCCTTACGTTTTGCTGGCATTTCGAGGCGCACGTGGAACAATACAAACCGTTGACGACTTGCACTCGGTACAGACGATTACCGGACGGTCGGACGGCGAGCAACCCATTGCTTGCCATTGCAAGCCCGCGCGGCCCCGCCTTCGTTGGTTTCCTTGGAAATCGAGATCGGGATCCCGGTAGCTGCGATATGAGGGTCGCTCACTCGTGCGTGCACGTGCGGTCTTCTCCTCGGCTAGCATTACTGCTTCGCAGAAGGCGACTGCCTGCCACTCCTCCTCGCTTCCGACCACAGCTTGTACTAAGACTCGGCGCGAGAGATCGTTGCCGCCGATCGCCCCCACGAGGGTACGGCGGTGCTCTGCCCAAGCGGGGCATACTTTTTTGTATAATTGTAACTGGCGTTGTGAAATAGATATTATTATTTTACCGTCCGTATGCTCCACCGTGTCCTCCAGGCGATTCACAATGTGTAGAGTATTGGAAATCAGGAAATCGGTGTTTTAGATGCGTATCTGGGTTGGGCTGGTCCTTTATTTATTTATTTATTCTTCATGCAACACAAGGTACAAAGGCGGACTTAATGCCTTAGGCATTCTCTACCAGTCAACCAAGGGTGGTGAAGAGACAATATGTCCTTTCGCCAGGGGCTTTTCATTTTCAACCCTTTTTTTTACGGTAGGTGAAAATCATCGAATGACGAAACCCGCTCTTGGGCGGAGCGGGAGACCAGTGTCAGACTCTTACTGACTAAAAAACCTACCCCGTACCTTCCTTGCCTTATTCCTAGAGTCGAGGTAACAGTTTGCACCACCCTAGGCTCCAGGAGGCTTCGACCCTGAAGGGCCCCTACAGTTTGCTGACAACTCCTTGAGGCGCGCGGGAACGGTGCGCGCCGTTGACGACTTGGACTCGGTCTTAACAGACGACCGGACGGCGAGCTACCCATTGCCCACCGTCCGCGAGCCAGTGTCTACGGTGGCCGGATATCGGCAGGATCGCGGCGACGACGGCTACGGTGAGGGCGCTGTTGCCTTTGCCTTATGCGGTCGGCTTCCTCCTTTACGAGCATTACTGCTTCGCAGAAGGAGGCGACCGCCTGCCATTCCTCTTCGCTGTGGACCATGGCCTGAACCAGGGCCCGGCGCGAGAGGTCGGGGATTTTTCAACCCTGGACTTTTTTTTTTTTTTTTTTTGTTAGCCTGTTCTGTCCCACCCCTGGACTTCTGAAAGAATATCATGTAAACATTGAAACTCTGAAGTGACGCCAATTGGAGTTGCTCATGATTATCATCAGCTTTATAATGTTCCCACGGCTGAGACTCAGGCCACCTCTCTAGGAGACGTAAAGGGCCGTAATCTACCACGGAGGTCCAGTGCGGGTTGGTGGATGTCACAGGTCTTCGAATTTTTGGTTCTAGAACATGCCGATTTCCTCACGATGTTTTCCTTCACCGTTTTGAGAGCAGTGGTGATGAAATAATTACACAAAGTAATGCGTCTGGATGAGTTTACACCCGAGACGTTATTACTTGTAAGGGATGATTCTCATTAGAGCGGGCCGTGCCAGGGCCGGGGCGTGGACGAGCCGGGGCCCGTCCGTGCTATGCAATTTATTTTCGGACGCAGCAAGAAAAATGTTCTGATTACGATGGGACGTGGAGGGAACGGGGCGGGACCGTGCAACAAACGTGGTATTGAAGTGCGTCGAGCGGGCCCGGACGGGACACGGATAATGCACTGTGTAATAAGACCAACTTCTTCAAATTCCTTCTCACCGTACTGGGTTTATGGCTAACTCTTACGCTGTTTCTACCATAAAACTCTGGAATGTGCTTCCCCTTGACATCAAAAAAGCTGAAAGTAAATTTTCCTTCAAGCGCAAAACTCGGAACTACTACTTAAAGTCCTCTCAACCTTAATTTAAGTCTTCGTCATAATAATTGTCATATTTTAATTTCTATTAATTATATTTATTTGATATTTATCATAGTATTTATTAGTTTATTTTATTAGCATATATACGTATTTTATTATTATTAGTAACTTAATTTATATTATAATCTATTTAAAATATCTGTTATTTATTTACTCTGCACACCTACCACAGTGTTGTCTTTTTTTAACCCAAAGGTTGACTGGTAGAGAATGCCTTGTAGCATTAAGTCCGCCTATGTATCACTACTGTACATGAAGTTTAAATAAATAAATAAATAAATAAATAATATAAATTGACTCATACTAAATATATGAAACAGATTAAAACCGTGCCCCGTCTGGGCCCCGTCCGGGCCCCGCCCCGGGCACGGCCCGCTCTAATGAGAATCATCCCTAAGTCGGCGCCGGTGCCACTCTGCCACCACTGATCTCGGAGTTGCTCTGAAACAAATAAGGTGTTAGTGATAAACAATAGAAGTCTGTGCATGAAATGTAAGGCAGAAGTGTGTATTTCTGCACAGGCTTGACACTGCCCAGACTGGCTTGTCTGTGAAGCATCCTAGGCGTCCTACGATTTTCAACTCCTGCCGAAATAAAATATGCGATTTAAAATGCTTGATAGATGACACATGTATGTTCTTACGCGGAAAAATCAAAATTACTTACTTTGACTTTTAGTACATTTTCGTCATCTTCATACGTACAATGTGTTTTTGGGAACACATACGTTATGTGTTATGTCGCTTACAATGGGCCTTATAAAAAGAGTCAAGGTCACTCAAAGGGCAATAGAAAGGGCTATGCTCGGAGTATCCTTGCGCGATAGAATCAAAAATGAGGATATCCGCAAGAGAACCAAGGTTGCCGACATAGCCAAAATAATCGTCAAACTTAAGTGGCAATGGGCAGGGCACAATGCACGCAGAACGGATGGCCGCTGAGGCCGAAAGGTTCTGGAGTGGCGACCGCGTACCGGAAGACGTAGCGTTGTAAGGCCTCCCACAAGGTGGACCGATGACCTGGTCAGGGTTGCTGGAAGCCGATGGATGCAAGACGCACAGGACCGGTCTTTGTGGCGGCGCTTGGGGGAGGCCTATGTCCAGCAGTGGACGTCTTTCGGCTGAAATGATGACGTTATGTGTACAGCTAAAGACTGGGATTTTCCGCCGGCGTCTGTGTTTCCTGATAGTTACAACCTAGGAGTGTTTCAGTCAAGAGTGAATAAGCTACTTTTAGGCCAGCGTGCTCCATTGTCGGCCACCATCAGGTGAGATAGTGGTCATACGTGAGCCTATCCACAATAAAAAAACCTTTACTGAAAGACAGTTTCCCAAAATTAACCACTTTTTAGTGTTTTTTTACCTGATAAGAATCGGAACAAGAAACTCCTCAGCAACAACAACCTATCTAACATAATTTTTTTTCTAATTTCCAGATAAAAAATGGAAGAGGTAAAAGTGGAGGACCCTCCTCCAGTCATGAAGTTCATCAGTGTCACCAGCGACGCCCTCACCGAGGAACAGAGGGAGATGTACGAGTCAGTACTCTCCACGTGGAAGCCCGTAATGTTCCCCAAGAGGATCAAGCGATACATTTGCAACAAGTGCAATAAAGAGTTCAAGAACTACCAGAACTTGTATCTGCATACGACCAGGGTCCATTCTTCTGAAGAATCCGCAGTTATCTGCGATATCTGTGACAAGACCTTCAAGAACAAACACTATCTATACATGCATCGAATGAACAAGCATTACTCTGAACTCGAGAAGTGCTATTGCCAGTTCTGTCTCCAAGAATTCCGGACTAGAAGAGCTTTGCACATGCATGTGAAAAGAATCCATCCTAACACACTCCCTGAACTTAAGTGCAATGAATGCGGCAAAGAGTTCCCGGTACCGTACAAGTTAAAGTACCACATCGAAGCCTGTCACAGACAAGACAAAGAGAAATTCAAGTGTCATTTATGTGATAAGTTGTACAAGAATACTCTAAACTTGAACAGGCATCTCCATTTCCAACACACGCCCATTGAAAGACATCCCTGCGTCTTCTGCAATATGACCTTCAAATCGAGACATCATATGAAAAGACATGTCCTGAATATCCACCCTCCTTTGGAGTCTAAAGTACAGTGTCCAGAATGTCTGAAAGAGTTTAAAAATGATCAGTATTTGAAAGAGCATATGCAGGTTCATTCGTCTCTCGATTCCAAGATCAAATGTGACATTTGCGACAAATTGTTTCACTCCGCCATTCGCTTGAAGAAGCATAAAAAAATTGTGCATCCTTCTAAACCTAAACTACGTTGCGAGAAATGCAATAAAGAGTTTGCACACGCGCACTATCTTCGCCGCCATAACAACGCAGTTCACTTAGAACTAGACGAAACGGAATATCCTCACTCTTGCGATCAGTGCGGGAAAAAGTTTAAACTGAAAAAGTATTTAAACAACCATCTTCAAAGACATGAACAACAGCACTTGAAAAGGATATCGCAGATGGTCAAAACTGTGATGGGAGACGAGAAAGATGCGCCAGTCAAGAAGCGAGGCAGACCCAGGAAGACCAGAGCAGAGATTGAATTTATAAAATGCGAACCTGTTTCCAGTTCTGAATCAGAATCAGGAGAAACCGATTCTGATGATTCAGAATGAATGTTTTCGCAGAAAAATAGTGTCTGATTTTTCGTGTTAATACAGTGCAAAGTGTATATTATTCAGTTGAAATATGTCAAAAACGTTTTCGGGGATTCAATGGTGATTTTTTTTTTGTGGTATGCCGTTGTAGATGTCCAGGGATAACCTTACAAGATTTTTTATGGTTATTGATCTTGCAAATGGGTCTCGATTTAGACCTTTTATAGTTAGGACCAAATTTTTGCAATTTATTCTTATTCGTATAGACTTTTTCTAAGATTAGTGTCGGACGGAAGGGTATAGGAAATTTTGTCATTGCTTATAGTGCTAGTTCGTGGTTCGCAAATTTTTTAACCAAAATCCGTTGGCAAGTTTTTAGTAACCAGCTTTTCGTATACATATTTATTTTACTAACAATTCATTCCGCAAATCTTTTATTTTATAAACACTTGTTCATCGATATATATGTACATATATGTACTACGCACTAGATGACGCGTACCGTACAGTCACTTAGGTGATCTGCAGGCCATACACCTTTACATTGATGACATTAGTGCAGTTTTGACGTTCACACAATGTGACAGCGCTGTCAGTTTTAAAAGTTTTGTTAGACGATATAATGTCAATGAAGCGCTGCAGCGGACTTTTGTATTAACTTCTCAGTATTTTGACAAATAAGGATAAAAGGCGATGCAATCGTTTAACAAATATTTATTTGGCTAATGCTTCTCTTTACAAATGTTTTATTAAACATTTGGTCATTTTTTCATTTAAATTATTTTTATTTATTCAGCTGTAAAAGTTAGGGAGATAAATTGATTACTCTGCACAATAATATGGAAATATTAAAACTAATATTTGGTATATACCAGCATCGAAAAATAAATGCATTTATGTAAAAAAAATGAGTAGTGCATTTGTCTTGGTGTGGCCATGCGAAGAGTATATATTTGGGTAGATGGAGAGGGAAAAGAAGGCCAAAGAAAAGATAGATGTATTGTGTGAGAAGTGATATTATGAGAGAAAAGGGAGTTAGTGATAGTGTGACGGGTGACAGGACAGAATGGAAAAAAAAACATTGCGGTAACTCCAAATAAAACGAGACGAGGGTAGAATGAAAACTGTATGCGTTTTTCAAGTTACATGATGCAATTCTTGCCATTTTCTTGCAAGCGACATTTAACCTTAACGCAGATAAGCTTCTATAGTGTTTCATGTACTGTATCGACCTTGTACGGGATTAAAACGATCAAAATTTAGCAGTGTATAATAATAAAACAATTTTTTCTGACTACCCTTCCCGTCCGACGCATTTTAAATTCAATTTTAAATCTTATCGGGTCTTAGCTTGTGGGATAAGCTTATGCTCTTAAGTAGGGGGCGGTAGTGTAGCTGCGAAATTCTAAGGGTGTCAAACAGACCCCCAAGTATAAGGGTCAATGCTGCGTAAACCGGGAGCCACCCTGGTCCCGTACAAAAGTATACTTTCGTGGATCCGCTGCGAGCAGTCTCGTCCTGCGCCTCTCATCATCATCATCAGCCTTTTTCATGTTCCCACTGCTGGGATACATGCCTCCTCTTTAAGGAGAGGGAATGGGCCATAATCCACCACGGCGCCTCTGTCGCTACGTAATTATACATTAGAGTTACGTGCACAATATTAAATTTGAACTAACGATACTGTGCAGGCACATTACTTCAGTGTAATTTATTTCATCACTACTGCTCTCAAAACGGTGAAGGAAAACATCGTGAGGAAACTGGCATGTCCTAGAACCAAAAATTCGAAGACATGTGATATCCACCAACCGGCACTGGGCCCCGCGTGGTGGATTATGGCCCATTCTGATGATGATACTGTGCAGGGACCGACTTATACACACGCGGCAGGTGCTCGCGGAGATTCCCGCTTTACTTAGCAATGGCTATAATATAGTTACTACTATCACTTATTGGTCGTGAACAATTGAGTGGTCTGTAAGCCTGCATCTTTCATACAACAGAATCTTGGCTTTACCACGTCATAGGTAGGCTGTTTGTACATAAAAATGAATAAGTTATAAACAAAAATACTGCTTTTTGAGGGTAGATTTGAAATAGTAGTAATGACAGTTTTATTTTTTAATAATAATTTTGATTAGTATTATTAGATTTCACAAGGAATAAGAGTTTCTTAGACAATATTAGTTTTAGTATATATGGTATCCGAGACAAGTGTAGTATTTTTATGCAAAATGTATCATGAAAAATCTCTAAAGTTAAGCTTTTTATGTTACCTAGTTGTCCGCACAAATACATGGTCACCGTGTCATCCGGGGTTGGCGCCTAATGCCCGTTATGATCTGCCGTGTACCTATGTTGTACTTGTCGGTGGTTGATTGTTTTTAATGTAAAATATATTGGAATCGATTCTGTTACTGATTTTAAATATATTCAGATTTCGCATATACTAAAAATAATGTTGTATATACACCGTGAAATTTTAATGGTTGTTTTCCCTGAGCGAAATGGTTGTGTCTTGGTAATACAAACGTTTGATAAGAAAATAAAATATTAAAAACAAAAAATGGACCTGTAGAGTGCAAGCTAATTATGACGTATCACAACGTGCGAGAGCTTATTTTGGTTTAAATATTTAATGAATCGGTTTCCTTTGACGACGTGCTGCTCATGCGACTCTAGTAGTACCTACAAATTAGGTCTAATGTTACTATTGTTTTCGCTTTTGTGAGTTGATGAATATTTTTAATAATTATTTATAAAAAAAAACTTTTCATTTTTTTATTTTTACTGTATGCTTCGAAAGTACTCCTTATGGCAAGTCATTCTGCCGCGGGAAAACAACCATTTAAATTTCATGGTGTATAATACTGTCATTATAAATTTTTCAAAACTACCCTCACAAATACCTTCCTACATTAAAAAGGTCTAATAAGAAGGCAGTATTTTTGTTTAACCTTGTGTATGCCATAAAGAGACACAATAAAAAGTGATTGTGTCTCGCGTAGATCTGCACATCGGCATACAAGAGGTTAATGTCCGATTTTTCGAGTTAAAATACTAAATTGTCGACGTTCTAGTATTACTATTTGTTGCGATTTTTGGCTCAGTATTAGGTTGTATTATATTTAAAAAGAAAATGATTTCGCCTACGTAACAAATAATTCTAAAAATTTATTCTAGCATTGTCGTACTGCCCTCCTAAGCCAAAAAGCGGTATCTAAAAAAAATCTTAAATATTGTTTTTGTGCCATCAAAACTGAGATAGGGAAAACTTTCTTAATGATATTTTTTATGTTTCGAACAAGTTTGCACTAAAATGCTTAATTAATTAAAAGCTATCTAATGTGATAGCTATAAAATATAATTATTCATGATTTAATTAATTAATAACTAATTTAACAAAATAGTAAAGTTGATTTTTATACCATTGCACAAAAATCAACTTTACTATTTTTGTGAGATACCGCTTTTTGGCTTAGGAGGGCAGCGTACTAAAATCAAATCGGAAAATGTACTGACGATTTTGATGGCCATTCTTCTGTAAATGAATAAGGGTAAATAATTAGTGATCGATACTTCAACATGCCTAAAATATCTGCTGGTCAGTACTTTTATGTACGCCTAGGTCAAAATGTACTGAACTTGTTGATTTTTTCGAGATTTCATATTTATTCCTGTTGTAAAAATTGTTTGTTATCCTGACTACAATCACAGATATAGATATACCTAGATAACGCAAGCATCACGATCTATATGGAAACCAAGCGTGCCATTTTTTAACTACCTATTATGGCGTCACATATATCGTCACATATTAGTTGTGATGGGAAACCCAAATCGACTCAAAGACGCCGCCGCATACGGCGTCCCCCTCACTCCAACCCCGCCTTGCGCACAATTAACCATTTTTATATTTTTAACTGACGTCCGACTAGCGCTGTACACTGATGCAGACTAACCACGAAAGTGACCACTTACGATTTTTGTACGTAAGCTACGTACGCGAAGTAGTTGCTCTTGCGTTATCTATGTTTGTGGATTTAGTGCGTTATCTATGTTTGTGGATTTAGTCCTGTATAATTTTTTTTTTTTATCATGACTACAATAATCAGTGGCGTAGCTAGTCCCACAGGGACCCCGTATCAAAAGTCCTTCGGGTGCCCTATGAGACAGTTATGGATAACATGTTGCGAATTTTTGCCTAGGTCGGGGCCCCTGTACCGCGGGGGCCCAGTATATTGATACGACAGATACGGCGGTAGCTACGCCCCTGACAATAATGTGTTTAAGAATCGGTCTCTAATTACCAGTTACCCTATACATAGCTATATTGAATGTAGAAAAAAGAAATTTCGCAGGCTACACGCGCCTCCTACTTAATTAAAATATCTTGCGCGTTTAAATTATTAGGAAAAGGGAGATAAAACGTTTAACTTTAAATATATTTAATAGTTTTTCTTATTAACTGTTTCTTTTTTGGTAGATTTATATTGAGTATGGCAACATTGAGTATTTGGTAGAAAAGACTGATGGTGACTGGTTTTGGTATCAAGTTATAAACCTACGATTGTAAACGGCTTTGTTGTAGTGCATTTTGCGATGTTAATCTTGTGCAGTAGTGGCGTAACTTTGGGGTGGCAAGAGCAAAAAAAAATGTTATAGTTACATTTTTTTTTGCTCTTAATGCAATCCGTATGTCTAAGGTATAGGAAGTCACAATCGAATGAATGGACAGTAAAAAGCTTCATTATTCTTTCTGCGAATGAAGTATAATTAAGAAGTATTAGTACTGTTTGATCTCGTTATTTTCACTTCAGATGGCGCCACCATCGCTGGACCCTAACGAAAAATGCTCAAAAAAAAAGGTTTAATATTATTAAATTAATAATTTGGAATAATAGTAAGTTATTAATTTAATAGAAGTACAAGGTGTCTTTAACATTGAGACACAAACTAATACCACTGATCCAGTATATGATTAAGAAAAAACTGACTAAAAATTCCACCACTGGGGGGTCTAGAATCATGTACTGGATCCATGGTATTCGTTTGTGTTAACATGTCAATGACACACTGTACCTAAACATAAAGTGATTTTTTTTATGGTGATCGAATTTAACAGTTTTCGGTCGTACAAATTGAGCATTTTTCATTGTCAGTATGCTTAATCAATTTTACATTGTTTCATATTAGTAATTTAGAAAAAAAACGTCAGGCAACCAGCACAGTTGCCAATAAAGGAGAAACTAAAATTGAAGAGTGTAAAGCCTGATTACACTACTCGCGAAGTTTGAACGTTAGTGTAGAAGGGAACTTCGCTTCGCTTCGTGCAAGCTCGCCTCGCTTCGGGCGACTTCCAGTTGTCGGTTTTTGCGTCCGAGTCAAAGGACTCGAAGTGCTCCTCGCGAGGTTGCACGAGTGTGTAGTCATATACGGGTCAGGACCAAATTTTTGACGTAATCGCACAACGGAAATCGCTACAAAATGTGTCACACTGGAAAATAAATGTAGGGCAACAATTCTATTGTGCTACAATAATTTTCCAGTGTGACACATTTATTTTACACTGTGACACATTTCGTCGCGTCAAAAATTTGGTCCTGACCCATACTTCGGACTTCGATCAACTTCGATGAGTACTTCGTCGAGGTAACTTCGCGAGTACTGTAGAGCAGGTTTGAGACTAAACAAGAAAATTGAATGTTGCCATATATCAAAATTGTTATCTATTTCGGGTCAGTAAATTTAGTAGTTAAGTAGGACTTTTGAAATTATGAGGATCTAGCTGAAATGGTTTTGACGCTAACGGTATTTTGTATCAAGAAAGAAAATTAATTTATTCATGCGAATTCAATCATTATAGGAAAAAATGCTTCACATTCGCGCAAAACGGCCAAACGCTCAGCATTATGCTGTAGTCTCATGCATAATGCGATGAGCTCACAGCGCTGATTTTCGGCATTGGTCGGTGTCGACATTAAGACTACGGAAACTGTAGTATGTTGCCAACAATACGAAAGTAATCGAAACGATACAAAAATTTACTCGATAAATGATCTTTATTTTGTAAGTAGGTTACACTTTTACACGTCATTTTTTTTTCTATGCTAGATGAGTCCGGTGTTTCCTAGCTGACTACCCTGAGAAGAAACACCGAAACAAATTCAGAGGTCAAAGTCTCTTTTAAAGTCCATACAGAAAATATGTATTGGTCAAATCACATGAGAACCATGCAGATTGGTCTGAGATGGTCTTTTGAAGAAAGATCCATACAAATTTGAGTAGACCTGTCCAGTCAGTGCAAGCATTTGTCAGTATTCGCAAAGATACAGTGGCTCTGTCCTAAGTGCGCGTGGATTACTCTAATTTATTTTTTATTTTAAAAACAAGCCACTACACTGTAAAAAAATGCGTTTTCGTCGCTTCGGCTTCGTAATAAGGAGGGTACTTAGAAAACGTGGCGAACGGACGCCGTTATCCAGCGCAGTCGTGTGACTTTAAAAGCATAATATTTATAATATCACAAGTCTAGTTAGGTTCAGTTCTTCTTTCCTTTTTTTGAGGTGAGAAATCGTTGTTTAAATCTTTTTATTCTTTTTGGGAGGGAGTGTCACACTCCCATTTTATTGTATTCAACTCACATTATATTATGTTCTTTAGTTCATTTAGGCTTCATTTTGCTGTGCCACGTGGTTATGTCTTGGGTTGTCAATTATTGCAGTTGGTTTTTATATTGGACCATCAAGTTAATAGCGAGCAGTCTCTACCTCTTTTTCTGGTAGATGCCAAGAGATTTAGTTCTACGTGGTACTCACAGTAAAGTTAATTGGTTTCATCTATGTGCAATATTTTTAACAACGTGGAAAGTAAGTTTTTTATATATATGGATTATGTATATTTTCTATTGTCATAGTTATAGCATATATATATTATAGCTTATAATTGTTTCCTCTGTAGTGACATATATGTCATCACATACGGACTACCCTCCATTGTGATTTGGAGAATCATTTGGGGAGTGTTTCTAACTAGACTAAAATGTTTGGACTTAGAATCTTCCCTTTGTAACGGAGTTTTGTAGGACTTTCGCACTACTTTCCGCATACTCGTAAACCATATTTAGTGTATGCTGGAAACAGGGATAAATTCAATAAATTCGCAGACAACTGCTATCTATCATGGCACTTGTCTGCGAATTTATGGTTCTAAAGTTCCTTGGAAAAGGTTAGTTTTGTGGCAATTTGCTGACTATATCGCTCAACACGAAGCAATAATTGCAGCAATTTAGCAGTGTAGCCCGGCGATATAGCCAAGATATTTTAAACAATGAAGGAACAAAATTCGTCAGCAATTCAATTGCAACATCTTGCTGGACTATATTCGGAAATATATTTAGCAAAATTGCGCTATAAAAATCGCCAACTAAATGCAATTTAGGTTTCCTCGAGATATTTCTCTTCGTCGTTTTGAGAGAAGTGGTGATGGAAGAAATTATGAGCCTGTAACGCCATCTATGGCGTCATATAAGAACTAATTCTGCATTGCGCAAAGTTCTCCGCTCGATTTAAACGTATAGAACAGCCCGAAATCATCTATCGGGTAATTTTACACTGGTGACCCCGATGTGATCACCAGTTTGCAGGTACGCGGAACAGAGAGCCAAGTCCCACAAACCTCCGTTGAAAAGGGAGGATCCTCCGACCAGACAGGTGTTATAGTCTGGTGGGCTGCTGCCCGATAGTTGACTTCGGGCTGTCGTATATGTTCTAAACGCGCGGAGAACTTTGATTGCGCGATGCAGGATTCTTGTAGTTCTTATGTGACGCCATAGATGGCGGTTCACAACCTGTCCTACACTGTGCAGGTCTGTCTCTCAGCCGTTGGTACATAAACTGATTACAAATCTTAAAGTTGCATTTTTCCACTTATATGGCAAGCTGAATTTAGAAGTAAAACAGTAAATATATTCATTTTTTTTTTCTTGTTTTATTCACCGGGCTCGTTTTTGCGATTGGATACTGCATCTCGTTTGTTTCTTCAATTTAAATCCCCATATAGTTAGTATTTTTAATTCTAGACTACGATTTGACAACTCATAATGTCACACTCTAGAAATATGTTCCCAATTTTCTGGAGTTTGACATTTTAAGTTGTCAAATCGTAGTCTAGGATTAAAAAAACGAACAGAAAAGCTGACGAGATATATTATTTGCTCGTGGAAGGTGGGACCCAAGTATAAACGCGTTTTGTCAGATATATTCGTAACAGGTTCGAAGGTTAATTGGTGTATGTGATATCCTCATGATTTTGAAAGATTTCCAAGTTCTGGACTAGGAGACAATGAGACAAAACTTTAGAAATAAATTGTTAATACTAGAAAAAAACAAAAGAGAACTGTAAAAAGACTATGTCCATACTTTGTACCATATTGTATCACAACCAAATAATGTTTCATTTAGGTCCAGCGCACACTGCTGGAAGCGCGGCGCAGCGCAATTGTAGACAAGAGGGACTGGAACGGTTTGCCGGCTGCAGTCTTTCCGTTCGATTATAATGTAGGTGTCTTCAAGGCTAGAGTGAATAGGCTCTTAATAAACTAGTGCGCCTTACCATCAACGATTGCATCACTGCTTACCATCAGGTGGGATCGCAGTTAAGCACTAGTTTATTGCAATTAAAAAAAAAAAGACAACAATTTAATAAAAGCCTTAACTACCTTAACATACGGTCTACAAAAGAATAAATTCGCATGCGGCGCTCGGAGCGCCTTCAAGCTACTACGAGAGCACGCGCGCGAGTGTTTTTAGACCGTATTTCAAGGGAGTTAAGGTTTATTTTAAGTTTTTGTCATTGCCTCTAACGGTGTGCGCTGGGCCTTGTGTGTAAAATGTACTGATTTTTAACATCATTAAAATTAAAGTGTTAATAAATAGTTAACAATTGTTAATCCATTATTAACATTTTAGTTTAGAGAGTAGGAGTTCCTACTTCTAAAAAAATAGCTTGTCGTTTTCGAAATCATTTAGGTATTCATTTATTTGGTTTGACACAAGTTGGTATAGAGCAGAATTTAAACGTAATTGTAGACGATTCTAATAAACAGTTTTGTGTGAAAAAAAAACCATCCAGAAACTACTCAATACAGTATTGATTTTTTAATGTTATTTACTATCAGAGGACAGTGTAGACCAGTCAGTAAGTACAATATTACAAACGATATAGTAAATAATCTGAGTCTTTAGAGTCTACAGTGTTCTCATATTCACTTCGTAAAAAAAAGCTGTATAAAAATACAAACCTATAGCCTGCTCTACACTACTCGCGAAGTTGGTCGAAGTTGAACGAATACTTTAGTGTAGAAGGGTACTTCATTTCGCTTCGTGCAACCTCGCCTCGCTTCGGGCGACTTCCAGTCGTTGTCGGTTTTTGCGCCCGAGTCAAAGGACTCGAAGAGCTCCTCGCGAGGTTGCACGAGTGTGTAGTCACATACTTCGGACTTCGATCAACTTCGATGAGTACTTCGTCCACGCAATTTCGCGAGTACTGAAGAGCAGGCTTATGAATAAATGACACTTGTAGTAAAATTTTCTGACTACCCACCAAAATAAAATCGAGTTATTGTCTCCTCAGTCCACAGCTGACAAAGTACATACTATTGATGTTATAAATATGTATATAGTTATTATTTAATTGTTAAGTTAGTGATTGAGGGTGGCCAACCATTTTTCAGTTATATGAAACGCAAATTTTTGTACACGGTCTTTCGCCCGTGGTCTCATCATCATCATCATAATGTCATGCGAACGACGCCCTGTGCTGGGCATAGGCCTCCCCTAAGGATCTCCACAACGATCGGTCCTGTGCTGTCCGCATAAAGCGGCTTCCCGCGACCTTAACCAGATCGTCCGTGGTCTAATGCAAATAAACAGAGCATTAAAATTTTTAGGGTGTAGAAAAGAGTGATAGGATACTTCTAGGCAAGCGTGCACCATCATCGGCCGCATCATAGCTTACCATCAGGTGAGATATCAAACGCGAGCCTATCTAGAATTAGAAAAAAAAATAGTTTCAAAGAATTATTATCATTCAGCCAAAAGATGTCTGCTGTGTGACTTCCCACTCCTCCAAGAGTCACTATAATGACCTGTTCTGTGCGTCTCGCATCCATCAGATTCCCGCGCCTGTCGCCAGGCTGCTGCGTCTTCTAGTACGTGGTCGTCACTCCAGAATCTTTCGGCTCCATTGTTCTGCGTCTGGGCCCCAGGGTCTCTTTCTGAAAGAAAGGCTTGGCTCCAGTGCGTTCGGGCCCAAGGTATCTTTCTGGAAGGAAGGCTTTGCCCCAGTGCTAAGGGAAAATAAGAAACGGGGTAGGGTATTCGCAAAAGGGTCCAAGCCTACTGAGGCCAAGCTTTCCTTTCAGAAAGAGACCCTGGGCCCCAGTAGGCTTCAACCCTTTTGCGGAGTCGCCACGGCTTTGGCGGTATGTGTGCGGCTGCAGTTAATATTAGGTATTGTAACCACTTTTTTTGCTTTTATTGCCATTCTTATACCCACGGATTAGAAGTCAAAATCGTTTAAAGGGGCAGTAAAAGGTATTATGTCTAATCTTAACGCGAATGTATTAAGCATAAAAAAAACAAAAGACGTCTGATGATATTCAAACACTAGACTTTATTTATATTGTATTAAAATTCAAATTTGCATAAAAATCAAGGATTCGTTTGCTCTGGTTAGCTCGCCCATTCTAGTATGATTTTTAAAGCGTGTGCAATAAGGTTTAAAATACAATGTCAGTAAGCCTCAAGCCAGCCATATAACTGAAAATTGGTGTGAAAAGTAAGGGGGGTTCTTTAAAATTGTATTTTATTTTTATTTCTATTGAGTATTTATTGTAAATATAATATTTTGATGTGAAGCTAAATTATTCGTTTTTTTTTTTATTAGCCTGTTCTGTCCCACTCCTGGGCAAAGGCACAAATTATATAGGTACAGATGTCAATCTACGTACAAAGCGCGCTCGAGCAACGCACACATAGACACCGTTCACCGACGCGAGAACCGGGCTCAACGAGGATTATTACGACCGCGAGGGTGTCACGTTTGAGGCGCGCGTCTGTGAAATTTTGCAACTACCACGATAATTTGTTGTACATAATCCAGTTGACAACCCTAGCGCGCGCGACCGCCGTGCGTAGGTATGAAAAGTGAAGTACGTACATGAGATTGACTTCTGTACCTTTTTATTTTGTGGCAAAGGCCTCCCTCCACTCCTTACACCCATCGCGGGCCCGCGCTTCCTCTCGCCAGTTCGGGAGGAACCTGTCTAGCTCATCGCGCCATCTCTTTCGTGGTCTGCCGCGACTCCGTCGTACTTAACATACTCAGGGCAACAACTTTGTGTTGTTTTGGCCCACAGTTTATCGGGTAGGTATACCTTAAAGGCAAAATGAGATGGCTCATTAGTTTAGTTACGAAGCAAAAAATGATTCAACACAGATTAAGTCCACTTTTTTTTTTTAAAGCCCTAACTGTCCCACAGCTGGGCAAAGGCCTCCCCCAAGTCCTTCCAAACCTTCTCCCGCGCCGTCTCGAATCAGTCGTCTCGGTACGTGTCTAGGCAAGTCGCCACACAGTGGGCACCAGAGGGAAGAAAGCGTTGTCGAGGTAGGCCTAGAAAGAGGTGGCGAGATGATCTAAGTCCACTTAATCTTACTAATATTATAAATGCGAAAGTTACGATGTTTGGATGTTTACTCAATCACGCCAAAACGGCTGGACGGATCTGGATGAAATTTGGCACAGGCATAGGATACACTTCGGAATAGGACATAAGCTACTTTTTATCCCGGAAACACCAACCCCAACCCCAATACCACGCGGGCAAAAGCTAGTATTATAAATGGGAAAGTAACTCTGTCTGTCTGTCTGTTACGCTTTCCCGCTTAAACCTCTCAAACGATTTTGATGAAATTTGGCACAATCTTTAGACCCTGAGAAAGGACATAGCCTACCTTTTGTTGCGAAAAAAAGGACGCAGACGAAGGCGCGGGAACCAGCTAGTTATTTATAAATGCATTCGAAGACTGTGATTCAATGTCTTGTTTACTTATTATGTATACATTTTCATCGATGCCTTTTTTAGCAACCCGCCCCAGCTTCGCACAGCCGGGTACAATGGTGATATTAAAAATATTATGCATCTGTTATACATATAAACCTTCCTCCTAAATCACACTATCTATTAAAAGAAAACCGAATCAAAATTAGTCGCATAGTTTTAAAGATCTAAGAGGCAGACAGCGGGAAGCGACTTTGTTTTATACATTGCAATGATATATCGAAATGTTAGGTATATCGATATCTTTTATCGCCAACTACACAACCCTAGATAATGATGATGTATGAAAAACAGCTGCCAAAGCTCCAAATACATAACAAAACATTAGAAAATGCGTAGATTTCTAATGGTAAAAGAACCGTTCCAAAGGACTTAGTATCCACGCCAAAAACACAAACAAAAAAGAAGCTGCCAAAACGCCATATTGTTTACATTTTAACATATTTGTGTCGAATCTATTTGTGTGTTATTAAATTTCATTTTATAGATTAGTGTCTGTAATAAAAATGGAAACAATGAGTTCACACCACGAGGAGGATATTAAGTTTGATTTTGAGCCAGAAAAAGGCATTTGTAGATGTTGTTTGACGACCGATAGAAGAATGTTTAGTGCTGTTACATTTGAAGCTTTTTTGAAAGATCTTGCCGATATTAACGTAAGTATAGAGCTGATTTATACAGGAACTAGCTTTTCTCCTTATCTATCATCTTATTCTCGCATCCCAATTTGTTTGTTGTTCAGTACCTAAAACATTTTATTTTTTCAAATCTTACTTCTTAGCAATTTATTTTTTTCTAGCTTCTACAAGCGGCTTTTATTTCCAACCCCTGTCTAACCCCTTAGCGGTGGAGTTTCGTAACATCCGTCATCTTAGTCTACACCTATAAGGAATCTACATGCCAAATTTTCGTAGGGACTCTGCAAAAGGGCTGAAGCCTACTGGGGCCCAGGGCCTCTTTCTGAAAGGAAGGCTTGGCAACAGAGCGAAGCGCAAAGAAGGAATGGGATGGGGTGATTAGTGAGTAAGAGTCTGACACTGTTTCCGCTCCGACTAAGTGTGGGGGACTCAACACTGAATGATTTTGGTTTCACCTACAATAACAAAAAAATTAAAGGTTTTTAGGTGATTAGTGGCCAGATTAATGTTTGTTTAAATGCTTACGTAATTAATAACTACAGCTGTTTCTTTTTTCTTGTTGGTTTTATTGCCCTTCCTTTTTTGATTAATTTTACTGATGGTGAAATGTGAAAAACAGAACCAACTTCAATGTACAACATGTTTTTAATGAAAATATTTTTTTCATAACAAACCTATTGCTCAGTATATATCTTGCCTTGATCCTACGGTTCTGGTAATACGCTTTTACATCAACCTAATCATCATCATTATAATTTAGGTGGTACTTAATAAACTAGTGCCCCTCACCATCAACAATTGCATCTCTGCTTACCTTCAGGTGGGATCCCAGTCAAAGCACTAGTTTATAGCAATAAAAAAAACCTTTGATCCCAGGAAGATTCGAACTTGCTGGCCCCTACAGTTTGTACAGCGCACGCAAACACCGGAACATAAGTTAATAATTGTTTTGTTTTTTTCCAGGTGTCAGAGTCCGATGGCTTGCCACAATGGCTGTGCTACGAGTGTGCCACCCTGCTCCAGAAGTCCGTGCGCTTCAAGCACAAGGTGCTGCGTGCTCACACCATGCTGTACGAGTACCTCACGCGCTGTGCTCCTGTGAGTATCTGAGGGTCACTAGCTTCTGTTCAATGGCTGTGCTGCGAGTGTGCCACCCTGCTCCAGAAGTCCGTGTGCTTCAAGCACAAGGTGCTGCGTGCTCACACCATGCTGTACGAGTACCTCACGCGCTGTGCTCCTGTGAGTATCTGAGGGTCACTAGCTTCTGTTCAATGGCTGTGCTGCGAGTGTGCCACCCTGCTCCAGAAGTCCGTGCGCTTCAAGCACAAGGTGCTGCGTGCTCACACCATGCTCTACGAGTACCTCACGCGCTGTGCTCCTGTGAGTATCTGAGGGTCACTAGCTTCTGTCCAAAGCTTCATCTTACTAATATTATAAATGCGAAAGATACGATGTTTGGATATTTGTTACTCAATGACGCCAAAACGGCTGGACGGATCTGGATGAAATTTGATACACTCCGGAATAGGACATAGGCTACTTTTTATCCCGGAAACCTCAACCCCAACCCCAATACCACGCGGGCGAAGCCGCGGGCAAAAGCTAGTGTACTATAAGTATTCTCTTGTGCCCTGTTCCAGTTCCCCATCGAGCCGCAAGACGAGGAGCTGTCGAAGTACGCGAGCCCGCACCTGAGCACCACCAGCGTGCTGACGATAGACATCGTGCCCTCCGGCCGGGGGAAGGCGGGCTACCATCAGGTGTTAGAGGTGAGTCCTCCAAACCAAATTCAAGTCCTTATATATATACCTTAGGCTAATAATGATAATGATATGTCCACAACTATCACACAACGTCGTCTAGTCCCAAGCTAAGCAGAGCTTGTGTTATGAGTACTAGAC
The DNA here is from genome assembly GCA_029852875.1 of Mythimna loreyi. NCBI lineage: Eukaryota > Metazoa > Arthropoda > Insecta > Lepidoptera > Noctuidae > Mythimna > Mythimna loreyi. The sequence goes on along the minus strand of CM056806.1, from coordinate 11,909,807 downwards.
AACTGATAAACATACTTATATATTTCTAAATACATACATATTATAGATAAATTACACCCAGACACAGAACAAATGATCGTGCTCATCACACAAACATTTGTCCTGGGTGGGAATAGAACCCACGACCTCCCGCATAGCAGTCAGGGTCACTAACTACTAGACTGACAGGCCAGTCATACAATAATAAATAAATACTTACCCACTAATCATCATCCTACCCTTATCCCATACTAGCTTTTGCCCGCGGCTTCGCCCGCGTGGGTTTGGGGTTTCCGGGATAAAAAGTAGCCTATGTGCTATTCCGGAGTGTATCCTATGCCTGTGCCAAATTTCATTCAAATCCATTCAGTAGTTTTTACGTGAAAGAGTAACAAACATCCATACATCCATACATCCATACATCCATACATCCATACTTACAAACTTTCGCCTTTATAATAGTAGTAGGATTACTTGGGGTCGTTGCAACATGTTTTTTTCTTCCACTCTGTCCTGTCACCCGTCACACTATCACTAACTCCCTTTTCTTTCATATCACTTCTCACACCATCCATCCATCTCTTCTTCGGCCTCCCTCTTCCTCAAAATACTTACCCACTAAATAATTAAAATACAAAACATGTTTTCATGTCTCTTGCTATGCTTTTGGTTTGTTAAGGATGAGCGGAGCCTCCTGACACAGGCATATTTACATGCCTAAAAGGAGACTCCAGCAACTAATTATAAGAAGAAAATGTTGTTAAAGAAATAAAGGTTTTTGTATTATTTCTACTGAAGATTTATTTATTTGGGAAAACAACTGTGGTACATTAAAATTTTATAGTAAAACTAAACATAGAGTTCAAAAAATTAAATAAATGTATAACCAACAACATCTTCCACATAATATAAAACAGTAAATAAAATTAAAATTCACGTGCGTGCTATTGTCTCTAAAATTATATGAAATTACATCAAATCAAACTAAAATTAAATCAGAATTAAAACAATATTAAATTAAAATCATAATTGAAATCAAATTAAAGCGAAATAAGTAAACCATGAAACAATTAAAATCCATAAATCATAAAAATGTATGTAATGTAGACTAATACAATATTATACACTTAAAGTATTTAATATAAATAATCGATAGCTTTAATAGTATAGCATTGTATAATATTCCACAACTATAACAAAACACCATCTAGTCCCGCACTAAGCAGAGCTTGTATTATGTGTACTAGACAACTGATAAACATACTTATACAGGGTGTCATTGACATGTTAACGCAAACGATTACCATAGATCCAGTACATGATTCTAGACCCCCCAGTAGTGGAATTTTTTGTCGGTTTTTTCTTATTTTTCTTTAATGAATTTTTTACGTTTTTTAAATTAAACTGTATAAAAACGTCATTTTAACATTTTTTGCCAAAAAAATGAGTGAATTACATTCTAAATTAATAATGTCATCGGGTTTGATTAGAATAACGACTTTATTTGCCTCGATGATTTTTTTATTATTTTTTTTTGGTAAAAAAAAATTTTTTTACTTCTTTTTTCTAAAAATATCATTGGGATTGGTAAGAATAACGATTTTATACAGGTAAAAAATAAAAAAACAAAACTTTTTTCAAAAATTTGAAAAAAAAACCGACGAAAAAAACCACCACTAGAGTGTCCAGAATCATGTACTGGATCCATGATATTTCGTTTGCGTTAACATGTCAATGACGCCTTGTATACTCGTATTTCTAAATGCATACATTACATAGTATAAAACAAAGTCGCTTTTCCCTGTCCCTGGGTATGCTTAGATGTTTAAAACTACGCAACGGAATTTTATGGGGTTTTTTTTTATATAGAGTGATTCAAGAGCAAGGTGTATGTGTATAATACATGCATAATATATTCAATATCAGTACTCGTGCGAAGCTGGGGCGAGTCGCTAGTTATACATAAATTACACTCAGACACAGAACAAATGATCATTCTCATCACAGAAATATTTATTCTGGGTGAGAATCAAACCAAAAAGTTAAAAGTTTTGATCAACTTTTCAGTATTTTGACAAATAGTTTCTATAAACGTGCTTGTCTATCACTAGGACATAAGTCGATACCATCAAGTGAGATTATAGTTAAACGCGAGCCTGTCCATAACATAAAAAGAGTAAAGTTCTGTCTTGTATTCCAGCATGAGAAGCAGGTGCAGCCGTCAGGGCTGGACGACGTGGACATCCAGGTGATCAACAAGATGGAAGACGACATCGTGAAGGAGGAGCACGGCTTCTCTGATTACGAAGATAACATCACCTTGGAAGAGTTCAGGTCAGCTTTTTTATACATCGAGCGGTGAATGAGGGTTTTCTAAGATGTCATTCACCAGGTGGCAGCACTGAGGCGTCAGGTCCAGGCACCTGTCAAAACGCTTATGTTACTGACATTAGCTAGACATCAACGTCAACGTCAAACGTTAGACGTCGTTAGTTTTCAAAGTAAAAGACCTGACGGCTAAGTGGCGCTAGCTGTGGCGGTGGTGTGAATATTTCTAAACACCCTCATTAAGATCGCTTAGTGAAAGTGGAGGGGGCATGCGCAGTATTCAATTTTAATAAATCAGTGTCAGACTCTTACTGACTAAACAACCTACCCCGTTCCTCCCTTGCCTTACTCCCAGAGTCTCGGTGTAACGCTTTCGCACCAACCCTCGGCCCCAGGAGGCTTCGACCCTGTAGGGTCGCTACAGTTTGCTGACAACTCCTTGAGGCGCGCGGGAACAGTATATGATTGAAAGGTCACGGAATTGGAGATTAAAAAAAAAAGTTATAGTACGCCGGCTGAAACTTTTATCATAAACTAGCTTTTTCCCGCGGCTTCGCTCACGTCAACTGATTATTCTACTCTACTCCACTCTACCCTACATTATTCTACCCTACCCTCTTCTACCCTACCCTAATTTACCCTATTTTTTTTTATATAAGAACCTTCTCCTGACAATAACAAACACGATAAAAAAAGAATCAGCAAAATTGGTCCAGGCGTTGTCAAGTTATGCGCTTACCAACACATTTTGCGGTTCATTTTTATATATAAGATAGTTTACATAATACTGAACTAAAAAAAATCGGTTGTCTGTAAAGTCGGTTTACTGACGATAGTTGAACGTGACAACGTCATAAGAATTGACACCACATTCACTTTCCACTGCACTTTATACTTGACGAAAACATTTAAATGTATTATTTTATTTTATTGTATAGCAGCTGTCCACGCGGACGCATCGCTCACTCAAGTAGGAGAGAAACAGATGTTGAACACTGCCGAACGAGGCCGATTGTGCCTCTTTGTCGCTCGTTGCGTGCTCTCGCTTGCACTTCAAACCTTAATGGAACGCCTCAGAGCGAGGTAACGGTAACGCCGCATGAGTCATGTTTTTTCATGCGTGCAGCCGGCTCCATCGAATTATAAGACGTTGTCACGTCAAAAAAACAATTTCAGCCGCATGGAGGGGGGAATATGCGTCAGCCGGTCGCATGAACTTGTAAAAAAGACGCAAAATAAAGTTTTTTTTAAATTGCTATAAACCAGTGCTTGACTGCGATCCTACCTGATGGTAAGCAGTGATGCAATCATTGATGGTGAGGCGCACTAGTTTATTAAGAGCCTATTCACTCTAGCCTTGAAGACACCTAAGGGGTCACCCCCAAGTATTACGTAACGCAATTTGGGGGGAGGGGGTGTCTTGTCAAACATTACGATGCGTTACAGGGGCGGGAGGGGTCTCTTTACAACACGTTACGTAACAGTTTTTTTTTTTTAAATAAGAAATTAAGGAATCAAAACTCCCAAATTGGCAACACTTTTCATTCACGTAGTTCTTTTCATTTAGGAATCCCTCGATTGTATTAGTCTGGTCGTCGACAATGGCTAAAGAAAAGCTAAAAAATAAAGAAATTTAAAATTTTGGTAAAAATGGTCACTTGAGTGTTACGTAACATTTAGAGACGGGGAGGGGGGAATGTTACGGTGCGTTACAAGGGGGGGAGATGGGGTCAAAAATCTTTAAAAATTGCGTTACGTAATACTTGAACGCTCCCTAACTTATAAAAAGAATACACCGTGAAATTTAAATGGTTGTTTTCCCTCAGCGAAATGGTTGTGTCTTGGTAATACAAACGTTTGATAAAAAAATAAAATATTAAAAACAAAAAATGGACCTGTAGAGTGCAAGCTAATTATGACGTATCACAACGTGCGAGAGCTTATTTTGGTTTAAATATTTAATGAATCGGTTTCCTTTGACGGCGGGCTGCGCATGCGACTCTAGTAGTACCTACAAATTACGTCTAATGTTACTATTGTTTTCGCTTTTCTGAGTTGATGAATATTTTTAATAATTATTTATAAAAAAAGAACTTTTTATTTTTATATTTTTACTGTATGCTTCAACAGTACTCCTTATGGCAAGTCATTCTGCCGCGGGAAAACAACCATTTAAATTTCACGGTGTATACTAGTGCGTGTTATTATATTTTTTATTTTATTATTATACACAGTTTAGCTCTTTAGTTTTGTTAGTATTTATTTATTTCAATCAACAAGGAATCATAGAATTAATTTGTTTAAAGAAATCACCCAACTATTTAAAAGCAGTTTTGAATTGTCAAGAAGAAAAACAATACGGCGAACAATGGGTAGCTCACCGTCCAATCATGCGGTAACCGTCTGGACCAAGTCCAAGTTGTCGACGGCTCGCATTGTTTTTTTTTTATTTATCTACACTAATATAATAAAGAGGTAAAGTTTGATTTTTTGTTTTTTTTGTTTGTAGGGGGTAATCTCTGGAACTACTGGTCCGATTGGAAAAAAAAATAGCAACAATAGAAATTGCGCGTGGTGGATTATGGCCCATTCCCTCTCCTAGAGAGGAGGCCCGTATCCCAGCAGTGGGATACGGACATCAAAAGGCTGATGATGATGATGATATGTTTTCAGGTCCGTAGCCACGAAAATTACTGAGGACGACATAGCGTCCCTACTCCAGGAGACGGGACAAGTGGAGGTGAAGGAAGAACTAGTCACCAGGAAGAGAAAGACTAAGAATAAAGAAGTTAAAGCTAAGAAGAAGAAGAAGATAGACTAGTGAGTACCTTACTAATATTATAAACTAACTTTTGCCCGCGGCTTCGCTCCCGGCAACAGATTATTCTACTCTACTCTACCCTACTCGGTGGGAGAGTAGAGTTCAGAATTAGCAAATATACTACATAAAAAAAAGTAAAAAAATTATCCTATGTCTTTCTCCTGGGTCTAAACTACCTCCCTGCCAATTTTCAGCTAAATCGGTTCAGCCGTTCTTGAGTTATAATTGAAGTAACTAACACGACTTTCTTTTATATATATAGATGTGAAAGTTACGATGTTTGGATGTTTGTTACTCAATCACGCCAAAACGGCTGGACGGATCTGGATGAAATTTGGCACAGGCATAGGATACACTCCGGAATAGGGTTTTACAAACAATTGGGTTTTCTTACAGCAAACCTTAAAAGTATAACTGAAGAAATAATCTCAAAAACTTGAGGAAATTACATTGTCATTTGAATTTCATTGTCATGAAGAATCACTGGAAAATCTTATTAATATTATAAATGCGAAAGTTACGATGTTTGGATGTTTGTTACTCAATCACACTAAAACGGCTGGACGGATCTGAATGAAATTTGGCACAGGCATAGGATACACTCTGGAATAGGACATAGGCTACTTTTTATCCCGGAAACCCCAATACCACGCGGGCGAAGCCGCGAGCAAAAGCTAGTTAACACATAGATTCTACACAAATACACAACAGTTTCTATAAATGTTGATTGATTTGATTGATTTATTTCAGAAACCATTTACATTGTGTATGTTGCAAGAAAAAAAAAATGTGTATATGGAAACACATTTTTTTTTCTTGACACATTGCTTCTGCAATATTTATATTATTAAGACCAAAAAAAAATTTAATTCAAGAATAATTTATTGTGTTAGCATCCCGCAGTGTAACTGTTGTAGTGATTGATGTATTTTTTTTTCTCATACATTTTTTATTTTTTTTTATATAATATTTTTTTTCAATTCATGTTGTAAAGTAAGAACACTGTAGACTTAGTCAATCCTATTACGATTCACCTTTTATTTTTTATTATTTTTTGATATAAGTATCATTATGTAAGAACAGTGTAGACCAGTCAATATTGCACTTAAAAGCACAATAAAAATAATCATAATAATCACAATATTTCGTTGTTACAGTACTTATACTGTAACAACGAAATATTGTAAGAAATCATTTTTTTTTTAAGTGTAACCATGGAGTTTCTTGTCGGTTCTTCTCCATAGGAAACGACCAATTTGGAACCGTGCACTAGCTTCTGACGTTTTACAAGTGTCCATGTAGGCCTATGTGAGATAAAAACCATTTTGATTTTTGATTTTGATTGAATATTAAGGTTTACAAACTAGTAACAGAAGTAGAAGAGTAGTAGAAATTAATACTGCATTGCTCAAAATTGAATTACATTCCCAATAAGATAAAAATATAATGTAAAAACAAGTTTTCAATGAAAATATTTTTTTTCATAACAAGCTTTTATAGCGGTGGTCTATGCTTATATAAATAAAACTCGTCAAGACGATTCACACGAGCCCAAACTCGACGTGGTTGTGCCGTTTAATTACAGAGTTCCTATGGCTACCTCGCGATTCCATCATCAGATCAGCTCCATGTCATCATAATATTGCATTGTCATCCGAACTAAACGTGTATACCAAATTTCAGCTCAATCGGAAACCGGGAAGTGGATCAAATTTAAGTTGCAAGATTTGATTACAGAACGACAGACAACGGGACAGGTGAAACTAAATAAAAGCTTGTAATGATTAAAATTATATGATAAACTTATGAACCATCATAAAACCTTACAATATAATATACAAAAATACCAATGTCATTTAATGGCAAAAATTAGAATTATTATTAATGATGTCAAAAAATAATAATAATAATAGTAACGTCAATAAATAAAATTAAAAGTTAGTAACAATTTCAGAAAAAAAAAACAATTAAAAATACAAAAATCGGTAATTACAATGGCAACAGATAAAAAATGTGCTTGTCTATCGCTAGGATACATGTAAGTTAATGGTTGCTAAGCAAAAGCTTGGATAGTTAGCTGCTAGCCAAAAATATTTAACTGCATTGTCAATCTTTGACTGGCCTGTTGGTTTAGTGGTTAGAGGCCTTACTGCTATGCCGGAGGACATGGGTTCGATTCTCATCCAGGACAAATGTTTGTGTGATAAGCATGATATGTCAGTTGTTTTGTGTCTGGGTGTTATCTATATATATAAAAATCAATTGCTGTTCGTTAGTCTCGCTAAAACTCGGGATCGGCTGGACCGATTTGGCTGATTTTGGTCTTGAAATATTCGTGATAGTTCAGGGAAGGTTTAAACGGTGAGAACGAAAAAAAAAAAAATAGGCGAAACGAAGTTTGCCGGGACAGCTAGAACCGATTTAGCTGAAAATTGGCAGGGAGGTAGTTTAGAGCCAGGAGAATGGGATACATTTTTTTTTTTTTTTTTTTAGAGTAGGGTAGAGTAGGGTAGAGTAGGGTAGAGTAGGGTAGAGTAGGGTAGAGTAGGGTAGAGTAGTGTAGAGTAGGGTAGAGTAGGGTAGAGTAGGGTAGAGTAGGGTAGAGTAGGGTAGAGTAGGGTAGAGTAGGGTAGAGTAGGGTAGAGTAGGGTAGAGTAGGGTAGAGTAGGGTAGAGTAGGGAAGAGTAGGGTAGAGTAGAATAATCTGTTGCCGGGAGCGAAGCCGCGGGCAAAAGCTAGTTTATATATATAAAAGGAGAAACTGACTGACTGACATATCAACGCACAGTCAAAACTACTGGGACTAGGAGCGTGAAATTTTGCACAAGGCTTCCTTTTTTGACGTAGGCAAACACTAAGAAAGGGTTTTTCAAAATTCAGCTTCTAAAGGGATGTAATGGGGGCCTAAAATTTATATAGAGAACCCTACTTTGACTCAGGCGAATTTGCTGGCAGAAGGTTAGTAAATAAATTAATATTAAACGTGTTTGTTTGCAGCGAAGCGAACCTTGAGAATGACATCGACAGCCAAACGGAAACCAAGTCTTCGATACGGAAGCCTGTGGAGCTGGACCCCGCCAAGATCAGGATAGTCACCCTCAACCCTGAGGAACAGATCAAGCAGCGAGAGGTGAGTCAAATTACGCTACAAAGCCATACAAAAAAATACCGGTACCGTTACAGGTAACGGTACCGGTATTTTTTTTATGGTGGGCAAAAATCATCCAATGACGAATCCCGCTCTTGGGCGGAGCAGGAAACAGTGTCAGACTCTTACTGACTAAACACCCCACCCCGTTCCTTCTTTGCCCTTCACACTGAGGCCAAGCTTTCCTTTCAGAAAGAGACCCTGGACCCCAATAGGCTTCAACACTTTTACAGAGTCCCTACGACGGTACCGGTATTTAATTATGGTACCGCAAAAAAATAAGAGATTCTCAATTTGACCTGTACATAAGGTCCCTTTAAAATAGATGGATAAATTTTGACATAGAATTTAGTACGTCTAACCAAAGTTATTCAAACAAATAAAAGCATCGATTAAAGCGTTTTTAATCTACTATATAAAAATAAGTCGGGTTTTCCTTCCTGACGCTATAACTCCAGAACGCACGAACCGATTTCCACGGTTTTGCATCCGTTGGAAAGGTCTCGGGCTCCGGGAGGTTTATAGCAAAGAAAATTCAGAAAAAATCGATCATAAAAAAATAAAATAGACAGAGTAGGGTAGAGTAGGGTAGAGTAGGGTAGAGTAGGGTAGAGTAGAGTAGGGTAGAGTAGGTGGCCGGGAGCGAAGCCGCGGGCAAAAGCTAGTTTGTTCTAAAATAATAAATGGACGCATGGGAATGGGGCATTCAAGAATTTTTGTATGTACATACTCGTAAAACACATTTTTCTTAAATTTTTTCCACCATTGTCTTTATTTTAGTGGTCTGAATGATTTGTGAAATTTTGTCCGTCGATTTTAAAGGGATATATGTTTGTTCGCGATTATCTCGCTTTTAGATGATTCGATTTTGATGCGGTTTTCAGAAGAATATTTATTGCATTTAGCAGAAGATTTTGGTATTTCGGAAATCAAAGTTTTTTTATTGGTTTGGTCTTTTCGTTATTAAATACCGACTTCCGAAATAAGTTTTTAGGTATCTTGATTTAACCTTTACTCAACCAAAATAATTCCGGTACCAAAATAATTCCGGTACCAAAATTATTTCTCGTGTGAGTACTTACGATGTATGTGACGTTGTCAGCTCTCACGATAACTGTATTGGGCAACGAGTGAAAATTGGCGATGGGCAGCTAACCGCAGCAAGACGAAAGAGTTGATGTATAGGTTTCAACGGATACTTTCAATTTAGAGGGTTCGGCACCGTTAAAAATAACGGTATCGTTATTTTTCATCTACGGTTCGTTCAGATTCCACTCGGTCGCAATGACAAACTTTCTGCACTTCTATCAAAATTTTTGCGCCAAGGAAATGAAAATATTATTGGTTGCTGAAGTAGTAATTGTTAACCATTTATTAACTTTTTTATATTTTTTAATGTGGTTAAAAAAAATAAGTACATTTTACACATAAATGAAACATTATGACTGGCCTGTCAGTCTAGTAGTTAGTGAACCTGACTGCTATGCCGGAGGTCGTGGGTTCGATTCCCACCCAGGACAAATGTTTGTGTGATGAGCACGATCATTTGTTCTGTGTCTGGGTGAATTTATCTATAATATGTATATATTTAGAAATATATAAGTATGTTTATCAGTTGTCTAGTACTCATAACACAAGCTCTGCTTAGCTTGAGACTAGATGGCGTTGTGTGATAGTTGTCGAATATATATCTCTTTATTATATACACTAATATAATAAAGAGGTAAAGTTTGTTTTTTTGTTTGTAGGAGGTAATCTCTGGAACTACTGGTCCGATTGGAAAAATTTTAGCAACAATAGAAAGCTGCTTTACTCCTGAGTGACATAGGCTATATTTTATGTACGCGGGCGTAGCCGCTGACAAAAGCTAGTATTGTATATATATTATATTATTTCTGGTTTTAACATACTTGTGACACAATGTGGTACGAGGACATTTTTTTTTTCAGCACTTGTATTCAATTTTACTATTTCTAAAATTTAACAATTTCTGACTACCCTCCATCAAACAGTTTTGTCGATGGATCCATACGACTGTGTGTGTGACAGAGATAGCAATAATACGTTTTGTTCTAGGAAGAAAGTAAGGCAGGCCTGAAGTTCCCGTTCCAATGTAATTTGTGCCATAAGGGATTCAACTTTGAGTCCAAATTACAAAATCACATGAGCAAGCATAGTCCGGTAAGTTGAAATAATCTCTTTTATTAATCCATACTTATCTACTCTAATCTACTCTAATATAATAAAGAGGGAAAGTTTGTTTTTTTGTTTGTAGGAGGTAATCTCTGGAACTACTGGTCCGATTTGAAAAATTTTAGCAAAAATAGAAAGCTGCTTTACTCCTGAGTGTCATAGACTATATTTTATGTACGCGGGCGAAGCCGCGGGCAAAAGCTAGTATAATATAAATGCGAAAGTAACTCTGTCTGTCTGTTACGCTTTCCCGCTTAAACCTCTCAAACGATTTTGATGAAATTTGGCACAGACAATCTTTAGACCCTGAGAAAGGACATAGGCTACCTTCTATTGCAAAAAAAAGGGATGAAGAGACGCAGACGAAGTCGCGGGTACCAGCTTCCGTCTTATATAAAACGGTGAAGGAAAACATCGTGAGGAAACCGGCATGTCCTAGAACCAAAAATTCGATGACATGTGACGTCCACCAACCCGCACTGGGCCCGCGTGGTGGATTATGGCCCATTCCCTTTCCTAGAGAGGAGGCTTATGTCCCAGCAGTGGGAATATTAATAAGGTGATGATGATGATGATACAATACTAGCTTTCTGCCAGCGGCTTCGCCCGCGTTTAAACAGGTTTTCGAACAAACTTTGGACACGCGTTTCATCCCTTTAGGGGGTGAATTTTGTAAAACCCTTTCTTAGTGTTCGCCTACGTCATAAAAGGAAACCTTGTGCAAAATTTCACGCTCCTAGTCCCAGTAGTTTCGGCTGTGCGTTGATTTGTCAGTCAGTCAGTTTCTTCTTTTATATATATAGACAGATATAGATAAATAAAGTCGTGTTAGTTACACTATTTATAACTCAAGAACGGCTGAACCGATTTAGCTGAAAATTGGTAGGGAGGGACCTAAGAACAAGGAGGACATAGGATAAAAAAAAATATCTAAAAAAAAAATTTGCTCATTTATTGTCTCTGAAGTCGGAACAAAGTTCGCGGGGTTAGCTAGTATTAACTAATTTCTACTAGAGTGTATCTTGTTTTTTTTTCTTACGGTGGGCAAAAATTAAAGTTTGTGCGAAAACCTATTTTTACGCGGGCGAAGCCGCTGGCAGAAAACTAGTGTCCAATATTTTCATTTATAATTGCTATAAACTAATGCTTGACTGCAATCCCACCTGATGGTAAGCAGTGATGCAATAGGTAAGAACTTATCCGTATATTATTTCATATTCAATTATTCGGAGCATTGCTAGTTACTGCGCTTTGAAGATCGATCGCCATTTCGATTCAATTTATACAACGTGTAACAAAATAACCATATACATCAAGAAGCGCTGAAGAATACAGGTTGAATAGAAATTCTATCATTTTAAGTTGCACCTACCGTGTTATGTTTCTGCACCACCCTAAGGTCGCCTGGTAGAATATGCCTAAGGCATTAAGTCCGCCTTTGTACAGTCATCATCATCCTACCTTCATCCCATTTTACTTGGGGTCGGTGCAACATGTTTGTTTCTTCCACTCTGTCTTGTCACCCGTCACACTATCACTAACTCCCTTTTCTTTCATATCACTCCTCACACAATCCATCCATCTCTTCTTCGGCCTCCCTCTTCCTCTCCATCCATCCACGTGTAAACTCAGAACTCGCCTTTGTACAGTGTTATGTGCATAAAGTTTTAGTAAATAAATAAATAAATTTCAGGTGAAAATAAATGTTTCAAAAAATTTATACCAAGTTCTAGGTATCGCATGATTCTTGATTTCAAATCATAACAAACGTGTCACGACACTACGGGAGTCAAGAACACTCCGCGACTCTCGCTAATATTACGAAACATTCTGTAAATCTGAGCGCCTAGTACCTGGCTATAGTTCGTCTTTTAATCCTAGACTAGGATTTGACAACTTAAAATGTCAAACTCCAGAAAATCGGGAACATATTTCTAGAGTGTGACATTCTGAGTTGTCAAATCGTAGTCTGGAATTAAAAAACGAACTATACCTAATTTAGCGCTTCTTGATGTATATGGTTTTTTTTGTTACACGTTGTATACCGCGTACATGAGAAGTTCAACCGAATATAATTCCATATTCAGTTATTCGGTGCAGCTCAATTTACTGCGCTTTAAAGATCGCTCGCCATCTTGGGTCAACTTATATGCCGATCAAGGATGTTCGAAAGTTTGAAATGTCGTTATGTTCCAGTCCCGAGGGCCGTACGAGTGCAAGCTCTGCCGCATGTTCCTGCCGACTTCGTACAGTTTCAACGTGCACTCGCTCATCCACTTGCGGCGCTACGAGTGCGTCGCGTGCGGGCGCCGCATGATCGACCGCGCCTCCATCATAGACCACTATAGGTACATATCTATACTAATATTATAAAGCTGAAGAGTTTGTTTGTTTGTTTGTTTGTTTGTTTGTTTGTTTGTTTGTTTGTTTGTTTGTTTGTTTGTTTGTTTGAACGCGCTAATCTCAGGAACTACTGGTTCGAATTGAAAAATTCTTTTTGTGTTGAATAGATCATTTATCGAGGAAGGCTTTAGGCTATATAACATCACGCTGCGACTTATAGGAGCGAAGAAACAACGGAAAATGTGGAAAAAACGGGGAAAATTATTCATCTTTGAGGGCTTCCGTTGCGTGCGCTGCGAAAACGGTAGAAGATACCAAAAAAATATGTATGAAAGAATTATTCCTCTTAAAATTATCTAAAAAAATGTCCGCGACAGTATATGTCTATCTTTTAAGATTAACTCACTAGAACCGTTTTTATGGGAATCAAATTTGGCCGAAATTAATGCATTATTACCAATTATTTGTTAGAGTTGTATCAACATAGTAATATTAAACTTTATCCAAATAAATGTGTTGTTGATTAAGAGTATGTAATTGTAAACAAAATTGTCATTGACATCACTTATTTTCAATAAACATCTTAGAAGATATTACAGTTTTAAAATAACTCCGAAATAAAATTCACACGCGCCGCTTGATGTGCAAAATATGACGCTTGCGGGTGGCGCGGAGGGGTTTTTTATGGTAGGTAAAAATCATCCAATGACGAATCCCGCTCTTGGGCGGAGCGGGAAACAGTGTCAGACTCTTACCGACTAAACAGCCTATCCCGTTCCTCCCTTGCGTTATTTCTAGAGCCCCGGTATAACACTTTCGCACCAACCCTCGGCTGCAGGAGGCTTCGACCCTTAAGGGCCCCACAGTTTGCTGACAACACCTTGAGGCGCACGGGAGCAGTGTACGCCGTCGACGACTTGGTCTCGGTCTGGACTATTACCAGAAAACCGGACGGCGAGCTACCCGTTGCTCACCGTCCAAAGCCAGCGTCTACAGTGGCCGGATATCGGCGGGATCGCGGCGGCGACGGTTACGGTGAGGGCGCTGTTGCCCTTGCTTTATGCGGTCGGCCTTCTCCTTTACGAGCATTACTGCTGTGCAGAAGAAGGCGACCGCCTGCCATTCTTCTTCGCTGCGGACCATGGCCTGAACTAAGGCCCAGAGCTAGAGGTCGCCGCCGCCGATCACCCCCACGAAGACACGGTGATGCTCAAGCTCAAGATTCCCAAGCAGGGCACACCTCCACCGGGCTCGCCTCACAGTGGCGACACCCGGACGTCTCTTCCGCACGAATCTGGCGCAGGAATCTCCTGAACTTCCCACGTCCGGTGAGAACCTGCGTCATGCGGAAGGTGAGGACGCCGTGATGTCTATCCAACCACGCCTCAAAGAGGGAACTTACTGCCAAGATTATGGCGTGCCCAAGGGGGGGTGTAGCTCTATGAAGTACTTTTAGATAATTAAGTTCTTTTAAAAACTAAATTGTCTGAAATAATAACAGAAATTGACACGGGCAAAGTCGTGGGTAACAGCTATAATTTATAAAGCTGAGGAAGTTGTTTGCAAAAATAAATATGATGCCCAAAATAACTATTCCACGCGGACGAAGTCGCGGGCACAGCTAGTATTTATATATATGTCCACAACTATCACACAACGCCATCTAGTCCCGCACTAAGCAGAGCTTGTGTTATGGGTACTAGACAACTGATAAACATACTTATATATTTCTAAATACATACATATTATAGATAAATTACACCCAGACACAGAACAAATGATCGTGCTCATCACACAAACATTTGTCCTGGGTGGGAATCGAACCCACGACCTCCGGCATAGCAGTCAGGGTCACTAACTACTAGACTGACAGGCCAGTCAATCGCAATCAAAAAGTCAGGTAATCGTGCGGAGAACTTTGATTGCGCGATGCAGGATTCTCGTAGTTCTTGTATAGCTCCATAGATGGCGCTACATAATAATTATAACTTATTACCAGAAAATATTATTATGAAAACCTTAGGGATTTTTTTAAAAAAAATCAACATTTAGAATCTCGATTAAATGCGCTAGGCTTCTTTCTATACAAGTACTTTTTTATAATTTTAATATAGGAATACATTATGGAGAGTCAAAGTTCACGTAAAATAGCAATTTTCAGAGGTCTTTACTGAATTACTCTTACACAAATTTACGTTTTGGTTTCTATAGAAGCCTAGATTATATCCACAAGATATCTATGTATCCAAAATATGTGAAGAAAGATGTGTAATAACATCACAATCACGTAAGAGCGGTTGTATGAAACAAGTCGGGTTGGCCGCTCTTAAGGAAAGCCCATCTCTCGTATCATCATATTGACTGGCCTGTTTGTCTAGTAGTTAGTGGCTGACTGCTACGCCGGAGGTCGTGGGTTCGATTACCACCCAGGACAAATGTTTGTGAGATGAGCACGATCATTTGTTCGGTGTCTGGGTGTAATTTATCCATAATATGTATGTATTTAGAAATATATAAGTATGTTTATCTGTTGTCTAGTACCCATAACACAAGCTCTGCTTAGTGCGGGACTAGACGACGTTGTGTGATAGTGTGGACATATATATTATATATTATTATAACTTTGTGTAGTCAATAATGTCTATTTATTTTGTTCCAGAACGCAACACGAAGGTTTTCAGACAATATTTACATGCCATCTTTGTGGGAAAGTTTCAAAGTGAGTACTATAATTTAATTTGAATTATTTATACGCTATGCTCGGAGTTTCCTTGCGTAATCGTATTAGGAACTAGCTTTTGCCCGCGGCTTCGCCCGCGTGGTATTGGGGTTGGGGTTTTCGGGATAAAAAGTGGCCTATGTCCTATTCCGGAGTGTATCCTATGCCTGTGCCAAATTTCATCCAGATCCGTCCAGCCGTTTTGGCGTGATTGAGTAACAAACATCCAAATATCGTAAGTTTCGCATTTATAATATTAGTAAGATTATTATAGGCTATGCTCGGAGTTCCCTTGCGTAATCGTATTAGGAATGAAGATATCCGCAGGAGAACCAAGGTTGCCGACATAGGGAGAAGAATCGCCAAACTTAAGTGGCAATGGGCAGGGCACATTACACGCAGAACGGATGGCCGCTGGGGCCGAAAGGTTCTGGAGTGGCGACCACGTACCGGAAGACGTAGTGTTGGAAGGCCTCCCACAAGGTGGATCGATGACCTGGTCAGGGTTGCTGGAAGCCGATGGATGCGAGACGCACAGGACCGGTCTTTGTGGCGGCGCTTGGTGGAGGCCTATGTCCAGCAGTGGACGTCTTTCGGCTGAAATGATGATGATGATGTTTATTTATAGTAATAAAGTGACGCATGTTGGGTGCAAGACCTAGGGTCAGCATAAATGTGCAGTTTAAGACTGTACGATAATGTTAATTTGGTTGGCAGCAACAACAAGACTCACCGCGGACACATGCGCAACCACCACAGCGGCGACCGCCCCAAGTGCGAGCAGTGCGGGAAGACATTCATCAACAAGGACTCCTTGGTCGAGCATCAGCAGTGAGTCAAAATCAAAATGGTTTTTATTTCATATAGGCCTACAAGGGCACTTATAAAACGTCAGAAGCTAGTGCACGGTTCCAAATTGGTCGTTTCCTATGGAGAAGAACCGGCAAGAAACTCCATGGTTACTCTTTTAAAAAAAATGATTTCTTACAATATTTCGTTGTTACAGTACTTATATCATTATGTAAGAACAGTGTAGACCAGTCAATATTGCACTTAAAAGCACAATAAAAATAATCATAATAATAAAAAATAAAAGGTGAATCGTAATAGGATTTGCTAAGTCTACAGTGTACAAAAAACAAAAAAAAAAATATCAACCAGACGACAGAAAACATATTTCAATAAGTTATGTCAAATTAAAACTAAAAATTAGGGTCAAGTTACTAAAAAATTGTGATAATCATTAAAATTATAACTTACTAGCTGTGCCCGCGACTTCGTCCGCGTGGAATAGTTATTTTGGGCATCATATTTATTTTTGCAAACAGCCTCCTCAGCTTTATAAATTATAGCTGTTACCTACGACTTTGCCCGTGTCAATTTCTGTTATTTTTTTTTCGACAATTTAATTTTTAAAAGAACATAATTATCTAAAAGTACTTCATAGAGCTACACCCCCCCTTGGGCATGCCATAATCTCGGCGGTAAGTCAAAGAGGGGTCTTTGAGGTGTGGTTGTATAGACATCACGATGTCCTCACTTCCGCATGACGCAGTTTCTCACCGAACATGGCAAGTTCAGGAGATTCCTGCGCCGGATTCTTGCAGAAGAGACGCCCGGATGTCGCCACTGTGTGGCCAGCCCGCAGCACACGGTGGAAGTGTGCCCCGCTTGAGAAGAGCATCACCGTGTCCTCGTGGGGGTGATCGGCGGCGGCGACCTCTCGCGCCGGGCCTTGATTCAGGCCATAGTCCGCAGCGAAGAAGAATGGCAAGCGGTCGCCTCCTTCTGCAAAGCAGTACCTAATGCTCGTAAAGGAGGAGGCCGACAGCATAAGGTAAGGGCAACAGCGCCCTAGCCGTAGCCGTCGCCGCCGCGATCCCGCCGATATCCGGCCACCGTATACGCTGATTTGCGGACGGTGAGCAATGGGTAGCTCGCCGTCCAGTTGTCTGGTAACAGTCCAGACCGAGACCAAGTCGTCGACGGCGTGCACTGCTCCCGCGTTCAACCATAAGGCAAGGGAGGAACGGGGTAGGTTGTTTAGTCAGTAAGAGTCTGACACTGTTTCCCGCTTGCCCAAGAGTGGGATTCGTCATTGGATGATTTTTACCTACCATTAAAAAAACCCCTCCGCGCCGCCCGCAAGCAACCCCTCTCCTCGCCCGCCGACCAGGCGCAGCGTCATATTTTGCACATCATGCGGCGCGTGTGAATTTTATATCAGAGTTATTTTAAAATTGTAATATCTTCTAAGATGTTCATTGAAAATAAGTGATGTTAAAGACAATTTTGTTCACAATTACATACTCTTAATCAACAATACATTTATTTGGATAAAGTATAATATTATTATGTTGATACAACTCTAACAAATAATTGGTAATAATGCATTAATTTCGGCCAAATTTGATTCCCATAAAAACGGTTCTAGTGAGTTAATCTTAAAAGATAGACATATACTGTCGCGGACATTTTTTTAGATAATTTTAAGAGGAATAATTCTTTCATACATATTTTTTTAGTATCTTGAACCGTTTTCACAGCGCACGCAACGGAAGCCCTCAAAGATGAATAAATTCCCCCGTTTTTTCCACATTTTCCGTTGTTTCTTCGCTTCTATTAGTCGCAGCGTGATGTTATGTAGCCTAAAGCCTTCCTCGATAAATGATCTATTCAACACAAAAAGAATTTTTCAAATCGAACCAGTAGTTCCTGAGATTAGCGCGTTCAAACAAACAAACAAACAAACAAACAAACTCTTCAGCTTTATAATATTAGTATAGACTAGCTTTTGCCCGCGGCTTCGCCCGCGTGGTATTGGGGTTGGGGTTTCCGGGATAAAAAGTAGCCTATGTCCTATTCCGGAGTGTATCCTATGCCTGTGCCAAATTTCATTCGGATCCGTCCAGCCGTTTTGTCGTGATTGAGTAACAAGCATCTAAACATCGTAACTTTCGCATTTATAATATTAGTAAGATAATGTATGTCGTGACAGAATCCACCAAGGCATCAAGAACTACGAGTGTTCGATCTGCAGCAAACGCTTCCGCACGAGGACCCAGATCAAGCACCACCAGCTGACGCACACCGACGTCAAGGACTACTACTGCGTCGAGTGCGATGTCAGGTAATGTGCCCGGGGTACGGTAGGGGAGCCAGCCTTCCAGGGGCGGACGGTGAGCAATGGGTAGCTCGCCGTCCGGTCGTCTGGTAACTGTCCAGACCGAGTCCAAGTCGTCAACGGCGCGCACCGTTCCCGCGCGCCTCAAGGAGTTGTCAGCAAACTGCAGGGGCCCTTCAGGGTCGAAGCTTTCTGTAGCCGCCGGTTTGTGTGCAACTGTTACCGCGCCTCTAGGAATAAGGTAAGGAAGGAATGGGGTAGGTTTTTTAGTCAGTAAGAGTCTGACACTGTCTCCCGCTCCGCTCAAGAGCGGGTTTCGTCATTCGATGATTTTCACCTACCATAAAAAAAGCCTTCCAGGGGTTTAACATGACCTCTTATGGATTTTACCATCGGACAACCCGGCGCACGGCGAATATTCACCCTTACGTTGTTACGGCGCGCACTGTTCCCGCGCCTCAAGGAGTTGTCAGCAAACTGTAGGGGCCCTACAGGGGCGAAGCCTCCTGGGGCCAAGGGTTGATACGATAGCGTAACACTAGGGCTCTGGGACTAAGGCAAGGAAGGAACGGGGTAGGTTGTTTAGTCAATGAGAGTCTGACACTGCTTTCCCGCTCCGCTCAAGAGCGGGAGTCTTCATTCGATGATTTTTACCTACCTTAAAAATAAAAAAAACCCTTACGTTGTTGAGACATCTACGGTCCGGACTAAGCGTTTTGCCTCGTCGTTTATACCGCGTACATCGAGGGACTAAAACAGTTTGCCGGCTGCGGTGTTTCCGTCCGATTATAACTTAAGTGTCTTCAAGGCTAGAGTGAATAGGCTCTTAATAAACTAGTGCGCCTCACCATCAACGATTGCATCACTGCTTACCATCAGGTGGGATCGCAGTCAAGCACTAGTTTATATAAATAAAAAAAATGTATTCGTCTAACTGGTCAAAATGTATTGAGCTTGATAACTTATTGCCAGTCACCGTATATACAGGGTGTCATTGACATGTTAACGCAAACGAATACCATAGACCCAGTACATGATTCTAGACACCTAATATTTTTTTTACGTATTTTAAATTAAACTTTATAAAAACGTCATTTTAACATTTTTTTGCGAAAAAAATGAGTGAAGTACATTCTAAATTAAAAATGTCATCGTGTTTGATTAGAATAACGAATTTATTTGCCTCGATGATATTTTTTTTCTAAATAAATGGATTAGTTAGAATATCGATTTTATACAGGTAAAAAATAACAAGTTTTCAATGAAAAAATTTTTTTTCATAACAAGCTTTTATAGCGGTGGTCTATACTTATATAAATAAAACTCGTCAAGACGATTCACACGAGCCCAAACTCGACGTGGTTGTGCCGTTTAATTACAGAGTTCCTATGACTACCTCGCGATTCCATCATCAGATCAGCTCCATGTCATCATAATATTGCATTGTAGATTATCCACTTATGTTCAGGTGGGTTTCACTAAAAATGAGCCTACCTTGGCTTGCTTTCTGGACATTACAAATGCTTATAACAATGTATTGGTGGAAAAAGTTGTTGAGACGTTGGATGATTTGGGAATTGGCTCAAAAATCTGTAGTTATTTAAACTCATTTCTATCAGAGCGATATTTACTGATAAGGAGTAGCGATGGACGAGCTATTGATGTTAGACGAGCAGGTAGGGGTTTGGCTCAGGGCGACCCAATATCACCGATGCTTTTTAATATCGTTACGTCAACAATTTGCCAACAGATCCAGGCCGTAATTGTCTCACAGTACGCCGATGACTTTGTGTTTTACCTAAGACACAAAGATTTAAATCACGCGGAATCGGAAATGCAAGTTGCTCTTAACTCTATGGGTGTGATGCTGGATAACATGGGTTTGGAGTTGTCTTCAGACAAATCAAAGGTGTGTCTTTTTACTAGAGGCAGAAGAAGACGGCAGATGCAACTTACTATTAAAAATTTACCAATTTCCTCAGTGGATTGTGTGAAACACTTGGGTATCTGGTTAGATAGGTCACTTCTATGGAAAAGACATATTAACGAAACACAGGAAAAGGCCGCAAAGTTTCTAAATTTATTTAAAGTTTTAGCTGGGCCGACTTGGGGTATACATCCGAAACATTTAAGATCTTTGTATATTTCATTGGTACGCAGTAGGATTGACTTCGGATGCTTTCTCTATGATAACAGTGCAAAGAGTCATTTAGTTAAACTGGATAAAATTCAGAACCAGTTTTTGAGGACTATAGGTGGTTTTATAAAAAGCTCTCCAATCCATGTAATGGAAGCTGAAATGTGCATTCCTCCTTTGGACGTTAGGAGATTATACTTAGCTTACAAGTTCTGTATAAAAAGCATGTCATGTGTGAACAATGTTAAGCTAATGGATGATTTGAATAGTCTCTCTGTCGCAAGATACTGGAACAATAAGAAAAAACCTCTACTCGTGACCGTTTACAATGAATGTCAACGTAATAATATACATCGTTCGGATATTTTAGACATGTACTCACTAGAAAAATGGGTGACGGGTATAAACATAAGAGATAAAATTAGTTATAAGTTAGACTGTGTTAAGGGAGCAAAACGCAGCCATGAAGTTACATCGCTTAAATTCGACGTTATCAAAGAGCTTGGTGAAAAGTACCCAGGATGGAAAATGTACTTTACTGATGGGTCTAAGAGCAAAAGTGGATGTGGTGCCGCTTATTACAGTTTAAGTGATGGAACTTCGGCCCTGTTTAAATCTAGCGATATAAATGTATCTGTAATGACGATGGAACTCGTTGCAATCTCAAAAACTCTGGAGAACATAATTTGTTGGGACAATGTAAAACATTCCGTAAATGAAAACATTGTTATATGCACTGATAGCAAAAGTGGTTTAATGCATTTAGCTCGATGTGCCTCTGGTTGCAGAGGCCTACCGATAGCTTATGTAGTGCTTAGACAATTTTACGAACTAGGTGACAGTAATTTGAGGTTGCAATGGATTCCATCTCACATTGGCATATATGGAAACGAGAAGGCTGACACATTCGCAAAGAAAGCTATTTTGGAAGGAGTGGAAATTGACATCGCTCCATTCTACACAGAAATACTTAGCTACTACAAAAACATATGCTACAATCGTTTTAAAGAGTATTTCGACAGTAAATCTAAAGAGAAAGGCATATGGTATAAGACTATGCAAAGTGAGCCTCCCCGGATCCCATGGTTTGCTGAATGTCGTACAAAGAGGGCATATGTTGTCATGGCACATAGATTGCGTTCTGGTCACATTCCATCCAGGAAATTTGGATACCTCATGAAGAAAGTCGATACACCTAATTGCCAAGTGTGTAATAGAGTTGACGATGTCCAACATTTACTGGTGGAATGTGAAAAGAACAGGAAAGAAAGAGAGATAGTGATGCGAGAGCTAAAGGTTAATAGGTATGATATTGGGGCTTTTATTAAGATACTATCTTCACCAAATTCAAAAGAAGCGGAACTGGTTTATGAAATGGTTGCTGCATCACTATACCCCTCGCTTACGCAATAATACGTGTATTATTTAGTTAAATTACGTAATTAGTTAATTTAGGGTATGATGAGGCTGACATACCTTTATAAGGTAAAAGCCTCTAAATAAATAAAGATTAAAAAAAAAAAAAAAAAAATAATATTGCATTGTCATCCGAACTAAACGTGTATACCAAATTTCAGCTCAATCGGAAACCGGGAAGTGGATCAAATTTAAGTTGCAAGATTTGATTACAGAACGACAGACAACGGGACAGGTGAAACTAAATAAAAGCTTGTAAAAAACATTTTTTTTTTTTAATTTGAAAAATACCGACGAAATATTCCACCACTGGGGTGTCTAGAATCATGTACTGGATCTATGGTTAGCGTGACTATTTTCTGTGCCAGAGCGGGACAACTAAGGAATAGTTCTAAAAAAAACCTGCGGAATTTTAAAATAAAACAAAGTTTTGAGAGTTTTACAAGTTTATAGAAGATTGAATAACACAAATCAAAGCACTAAACACAAAACAGTTAAGTAGTGAGGTGACTTCTAAGTCGTATTTTTGTATTTTTCGACGGAACAAATTTTTGTTTTTAGATAACTATGGAACTCACTGCATGATTTATTTATATTTATTTTCGTAATCAGCATAGCTTTCATTCTTAAAGCTAAAGCGGGACATTTTTGCTCTTGCGGGGGACAGCGGGACAGTCCCGCCCAAAGCGGGACGTATGGTCACGTTATATGGTATTCGTTTGCGTTAACATGTCAATGACACCCTGTATATTTCTTTTTGCACCGTCAGATTTAATTTTTGCAGGTTCAAATCAGCCCACAGTCTAAGACAACATCTTCAGAAAAGTTTGAAACATCGAGACAAGCAAAGTTTAAAGTAAGTTGCCAATCCTCATTTGTCTTTTAGAGTAAGCTCTTTATTTTTAGTTTAAAAAAAATAAAGTTTAAAAACTAACACCCGACTACTTAAAAACACGCTCTAAAAAGTACGAAACAAGAAAACAAGAAAGCCGTGGTCGTATACCACTTTTTTTAATTTATTATTCTTATGGCATACGACCACGGCTTTCTTGTATTCTTGTTTCGTACTTTTTAGAGCGTGTTTTTAAGTAGTCGGGTGTTAGTTTTTAAACTTTATTTTTATTTAACATATTTTGGAGTTCTAAATAGGTTAATCTTGGGTTCATTGATTTCTCAGCCCATGAATACAGGTAAAGTCACAAGCAAATGCTAGTAATATATATATATTCAAAATGTACAAGTAAAGCGCTTTCAAATGATACCAAACACGGCATATTTATCTTAACTTTATTTTTTTACTTCGTATGTTTTGTCCGCTAGAGGGCGCCACATTAGATTTTGTGAAATCCCATATAGCCTATAACCAGCGGTCAATTAAGACGCTTCTAATGATATGTCATTTGTCGAATTCTGATAAGTAGTTTAGAAGTTACGAGGGAACAGATGAACATCCATACCCACATACATACATACATACATACAGGTCAAAATCATAACCCTCCTTTTGCTTCGCCGTAGTCGGGTAAAAATAGTACATTATGATACAAGTGAGTAGTATAGGAGGTTATCGTCGAGGCGGTATTAAGACTCGAGCCGTGGTGAGGGTTTTAAAAGAGCCAAGAACGGTTCATTTCAAAATAATTAACTCTAACCACTTCAAAACAAAGTTACAGCAACAACTAACTATAAAACTATAAATGACTGAAAACTAAAAAAAAAAACTCAAAACAATCACATACACCACGATTACCGCTCAAAGCAAATTTAAAACTAATTCGATCTTAGTTTCCCATATTTATTTACGTGTCATAGAGGGCGCGTCGTAATGTTTGTATTATAGTACTAGCTTTTGACAGCGGCTTCGCCCGCATACATAAAATAAAGCCTATGTCACTCAGAAGTAAAGCAGCTTTCTATTGTTGCTAAAATTTTTCCAATCGTACCAGTAGTTCCATAGATTACCTCCTACAAACAAAAAACAAAAAAACAAACTTTACCTCTTTAATATGATATTATTATATTAGTGACCATTTTTAATAATTTACTGATTAAGGCGAAGAGTCAAAGTCAAAAATCTTTTTATTTCACATAGGCCTACAGTGACCACTTGTAAAACGTCAGAAGCTAGTGCACGGTCCCAAATTGATCGTTTCCTATGGAGAAGAACCGGCAAGAAACTCCATGGTTACTATTTTTTTTTTTTTTAAAAGAGTAAGATTAATTCCACTATATCAGAAGCCCAGCTTATATCCCACACAAATCCCTTACACACACATTGACATTTTCATAGTATATCATTTCATTACAAAGTATAAAACAAAGTTGCTTACCGCTGTCCCTATGTATGCTTAGATCTTTAAAAGTACGCAACGGACTTTGATGCGAGTTTTTGATAGATTGAGTGATTCAAGAGGAAGGTTTATGTGCGCAATACATGCATAATATACTCAATATCAAAACCTATGCGAAGCTGGCGGGTCACTAGTCTAGCATAAGCATAAATAAAAAAAACTTTTTACAAAAAAAAAAACCGCCTTCAAAAAAAGCCAAACGATAAAAGTTCCTACACTAAAAAGTTGAAAATAAAAATTTGAATTGCTGTAAAGAAACTTAATTTATAGGTAAACTTATTTGACATTAATATTTTGCAAATATTCAAAATTTATTACTTCTTTTTGGAGTCGGTGCCAGCATTTTTATTGTTGAAACTTAATGTTAGGTTGCTTTTTAACCAGTGCCATTTTTCGTACATAATGCTTAAATATTTTCAATGTATATACATATTTATATATATATTTATGTATGTGTTTTTATGTGTATGTATATGTGTGTGTTTTTTGTATGTATGTTTATATGTTTGTTTTTTTTTTATGTATTTGTCTCTTAATTAAGTACGTATTATACAGGGTGTTTGGTGCATCGTTTGCCAAATTGTATTGGCCGACAGAATAGATCATTTGCTATAACTTCAGCCCCAATAAATCATTCCTTGCCACACCAGTTTTTTTTAAACATGTTTTTAATTTTTATTCTGAAAAACACCGGATTTCAGCATTTAAGCTTACATAAATAAAAAAGTTATTAGTTTATCCAACAAATTTTATTTTTATATTTAACTGTACTGTTTTATGGTTCTATGAACGTCAAAATGACTTGCTAGTAACCTGTAGTTTTTCTATAAAAAACCTATAAAGTGTATGGGATATGACAAAATAATTTTAAAACTCAACTTTAAATTGATATTAAAAAAAAACTAAAAGCGTTGGAGATCTTCGAATTCTATAAAAACTTCTCTAGTTTATGCCCTTTCCAACGGTGTGCAATATGCTAAAAAAAACCTTTGTGTGACCAGATGTACCCATGAGATTCATCTCATGGGTACATCTCATAACAACTCTCATCATCATCATCATTTCAGCCAGAAAACGTCCACGGCTGGACATAGGCCTCCACTACACGTCGCCACAACGACCGATTCTGTGAGACTCGCATCCATCGCATTCCCGTGATTCTCACCAGGTCGTCCGTCCACCTTTTGGGAGGTCTTCCAAAGCTGCGTCTTTTGGTGAGCGGTCGCCACTCTAGAACCTTTCGGCCCCATCGGCCATCTGTTCTACGAGCAATGTGCCCTGCCCACTGCCACTTAAGTTTGGCAATTCTTCGGGCTATGTCGGTGACCCTGGTTCTCCTGCGCATTTCTTCATTTCTGATTCGAACACGCAAGGAAACTCCGAGCATAGCCCTTGACAGCATTGCCCATGAGAGCTCTAATAAGCTCAAACAATGCTAGGATACGTTTTTTTATTTTGAAGTTCCCATGCCAACCTTCCACCTTCCAGCTTCATCATCACATCAGTTCAATAGTACCTTACAGCCAAAGTGCATCTTATGACAATTCTAACAAGCCCAAACACGGCAGGGATATATTAATTAGTTACGCAGTTCCAGTGCCTACCTTCCAGCTCCATCATCATCATCAGATCAGTTCGATGATAATTATTTAATATCATTGGTTTATAGTGCATTTTCATAGTTGCTTAACTACCTTGATTGTGATATCTATGCGAGTGTCAAGTTTCGTTAGCCATTTCTGATCTTCTTCACCAGTTCCACCTCATCAAATGTTACTTTTTGACTGTAAATGCTTGAGTTCTCGATGAAAATATAAAAAAAACTATATAGTTGCTTATAATATTTGAGGAGTTCCCTCGATTTCTCATGGATCCCATCATCAAAACTCGATTTAAAAAAAAAATGGGACCAATCTGGAAGCATATCCTTTCAAGTACAAAAAAAAATTTGCAAATCCATCCATAAACAACGGAGTTCTGAGGTAACAAACATAAAAAAAATAAAAATAAAAAAAAAAAAAAAAATACAATCGAATTGAGAACCACCTCCTTTTTTTTGAAGTCGGTTAAAAAAATAACGTGTAAAAGTATTTTTTAAACCAGATAAACAGTTGTGTGACTGATTGTTTTTTGTTTTTGATAAAAGATCATTTATCATTTATTTATCACTAGCGACCGTTTTCTTTTTATTTTTCTCGTGGTGGAAATCCTCATGGATGTCCTCCACCCTGGGGTCTGTCAGACTCTTACTGACTAAAACCACCCCGGTGTTCCCTCGTACACTTTTGTCGGAGGCTACGGGTGCAGTTTGACTTCCGCCGCCCCCGACTAGTGCTGACCCAAACCACATGGTTCTCCTCACAAATTGGAGAGAGATCTCCTATACGTCTAAGAGAGGCGCGCGCGGAACACTACGTGCCACCATCTTGGGTCCAAATTGTTAGGCCAATGGATGTCCCCTAATCCGTCGACCTTGGACCTTTTTAAGGGGGTTGGAAGAGGGCATTATCTGCCCTTCTTCGACGCCTGGTACGGGGCGGGAGAGCACTTTTCTCTCTTTCCCTTTCCGCAGCTTCCTTCTGCAAGATGACATATTCGCAGAAGGTGATCATCGCTTCCCATGATTCTGGCTTGCCAAGCATGGAGCGAACCACGGCCGGCAGAGACAGGTCGCTACCGATTTCTGAGACGAGGACACGACGCTGATCACTAGCGACCCGCCCCAGCTTCGCGCGGGTGCAATGCTGATATTAAATATATTATGCATATATTATATTTATAAATCTTTCTCTTGAATCACTCTATCTATTAAAAAAAATTGCAAGAAAATCCGTTGCGTAGTTTTAAAGATCTAAACATACATAGGAACAGGTGACTTTGTTTTGTACTATGTAATGATTTATCATTTAGGGGGCGTTCAAGTATTACGTAACGCAATTTGGGGGGGGGGGGTGTCTCGTAAAACGTTAAGATGCGATTCAAGGGGGTAGGGGCGTACAGAAAAACGTTACGGTGCCTTAACAGGGGTGGGGGGTAAATCGCGTTACGTAATACTTGAACGCTCCCTTAGACCTAGAATGTAGCTAAAGTTTAGTTGTTGGCGTAGGTTCTCGTGCACGCGCTGCCCGTCGCGCTTCGCGTGCGCGCGCGCTCTGTCGGAGCACGAGCTGGTGCAGCACGACGGCGTGCGCGCGCACGTGTGCGGCGAGTGCGGCGCCGCGCTGGCGTCGCGCGCGTCGCTCAGCAAGCACACGCACGCCGTGCACCGTGGCCTGCGCCCCGCGCGCCGCCACGTCTGCGACACCTGCGGGAAGGCCTTCCGGGTGAGTGCTCCTCACCCTACACATGCAGCGCCATCTATTCTTTCATCATCATCATCATTTCAGCCGAAAGACGTCCACTGCTGGACATAGGTCTCCCCCAAGCGCCGCCACAAAGACCAGTCCTGTGCGTCTTGCATCCATCAGCTTCCAGCAACCCTGACCAGATCATCGGTCCACCTTGTGGGAGGCCTTCCAACGCTACGTCTTCCGGTACGCGGTCGCCACTCCAGAACCTTTCGGCCCCAGCGGCCATCCGTTCTGCGTGCAATGTGCCCTGTCCATTGCCACTTAAGTTTGGCGATTCTATTCTTTATTGTACACCAAACAGTATATAAAAAAGAGGATTATAATATATATATGTAGAAAGGCGAGCTTAACTCAAAATTGAGTTTTCTTACAGCAAACCTGACCTGTGTAATAGAGAGGTCGAAAATTTTGGGTAAAATCCAGTTAAAACAATACAACAAAAAATAGGAATTAAACAATACATAAACAGACTTACATAAATAATCATACTTATAAGGTGCTTTAAAAGTATCTGCCACGGTTTTAATTTTCTCAATCTGGATTAACTGTTCCGGGGTACGAAAGCTCTTCACTATTGTAATCTATAAACACAATACTACATACCATTAAAGCCGTGGCAGATATTTTTAAAGCACCTTATATATTAAATACCGTGAAATTTAAATGGTTGTTTTCCCGCGGCAGAATGACTTGCCATAAGGAGTACTTTTGAAGCATACAGTAAAAATAAAAAAATAAAAAGTTTTTTTTTTTTTATTAAAAATATTCATCAACTCAAAAAAGCGAATACAATAGTAACATTAGACGTAATTTGTAGGTACTACTAAAGTCGCATGAGCAGCACGCCGTCAAAGGAAACCGATTCATTAAATATTTAAACCAAAATAAGCTCTTGCACGTTGTGATACGTCATAATTAGCTTGCACTCTACAGGTCCATTTTTTGTTTTTAATATTTTATTTTTTTATCAAACGTTTGTATTACCAAGACACAACCATTTCGCTGAGGGAAAACAACCATTTAAATTTCACGGTGTATACATATATACAAAGTTGACACGACATAGGGGCTTCCCTTAAAAAGGACACACAAATATTAACTAGTTTTACCACGAGGCCAACTCAAAAATCACGAAAAAAAATCATCTTCATCAATCTTCTATGGCGTCACACAAGAACTACAAGAATCCTGCATCGCGCAATGAAAGTTCTCCGCACGATTTGAACATATTTTATACTAGCTTTTGTCAGCGGCTTCGACCGCGTACATAAAATATAGCCTTTGTCACTCAGCAGTAAAGCAGCTTTCTATTGTTGCTAAAATTTTTCCAATCGGACCTGTAGTTCCAGAGATTACCTCCTACAAACAAAAAAACAAACTTTACCTCTTTATTATATTAGTGTAGACGACAGCCCGAAGTCAATTATCGGGCAGTAGCCCACCAGACTATAACACCTGTCTGGTCGGAGGATCCTCCCTTTTCAACGGAGGTATGTGGGACTTTACTTTCTGTTCCGCATACCTCCAAACACACATCATGAGCAATGGGTAGCTCGCCGTCCGGTTGTCTGGTAATACTGGCTGGTTTTGACTGGCCTGTCAGTCGAGTAGTTAGTGACCCTGACTGCTATGCCGTCGTGGGTTCGATTCCCACCCAGGACAAATGTTTGTGTGATGAGCACGAGCATTTGTTCTGTGTCTGGTTGTAATTTATCTATAATGTGTATGTATTTAAAAATATATAAGTATGTTTATCAGTTGTCTAGTACCCATAACACAAGCTCTGCTTAGTGCGAGACTAGATGGCGTTGTGTGATAGATGTGGACATATTATATTATTATTATATTATATAATAGCCCGGACCAAGCCAGTCGTCGATGATGTGACCAGTGGCGTAACTATGTCACCTGAGGCTCGTGGCAAATTTATTGGATGGGGCCTCCAAAAAAATCATTTCATTATGTTACTTAATAAATTTTGTAATTTTGGGTTATTTGTTACTGAGCCCATGGCTTCTTAGACTGGGGGCCCCGCCACACCGGGGGCCCGGGGAATTTTGCCAGACTTGCCACCCTATAGTTACGCCACTGGATGTGCCTGTGGAGCAGTGGTGGCCAAGTGGTAACGGCCGCAACTTACGAGTCGTAGGTCGCGAGTTCAAACCCAGCCAGGCGCATTACTTTGTGTAATTTATTTCATCACCACTGCTCTCAAAACGGTGAATGAAAACATCGTGAGGAAACCGGCATGTCCTAGAACTAAACATTCGAAGACATGTGACATCCACCAACCCGCACTGGGCCCGCGTGGTGGATTACGGCCCATTCCCTCTCTTAGAGAGGAGGCCTGTGTCCCTGCAGTGGGAACATTAAAACAGGCTGATGATGATGATGATGATGTGCCTGTTCGTTCCAGGGTAAGAGCGTGTTGACGAACCACGTGCGCACACATACGGGTGAGAAGCCGTTCGAGTGCGGCGAGTGCGGGCGCCGCTTCACGCAGCGCACCGCCATGCGCACGCACGTCAAGCTCGTGCACCTCAAGCTGCGCCGCGCGCACAAGCTGCGCCCGCACAGCGACGCCGCGCAGTTGCCCGGACCTGACGTGACGCGAGCATGCTCCAATGTAAGCACTCACTTATATACACACATACTGTCCTTCCCCCACACACATATACCAAATGTCTTTGACTTTTTCATGTATTTTGCAGCGGCTGCGTATGACATTTTGGGTCCTTTTGGATGCAAACACAAGAACACAGCTCTTGCTCTAATTTCGCTCATGACGAAATACGTCCTTCTCTGACAAAGATCGAAAGACATTTGAGACTCTATACACAAAGCATCTGAGGGGAAGGGGCTAGCAACACGCCCAATTCTCAACCAAGCTTCTAGCTAGCGGTATCTAAAAAAAAGTTTTGCCGTACACGCTCTTGTCAAACAGACTGTACAACTCACATATCTGAGAACATACTTGCAGCTCACATCACTACATAGTATAAAACAAAGTCGCTTCCCGCTGTCTGTACCTATTTATGCTTAGATCTTTAAAAGTACGCAACGGATTTTGATGGAGGTTGTTATTAACAAATAGTGTATATACATGTATATACATGCGTAATATTAATATCACCGTTGCACCCGTGCGAAGCTGGGGACGGTCGCTAGTATCTAGTATCTTAGGAGAAGGAATGGGCCGTAATCCACCACGCGGGTCCAGTGCGGGTTGGTGGATGTCACATGTCTTCGAATGTTTGGTTCTAGGACATGCTGGTTTCCTCACGATGTGTTCCTTCTATGTTGAGCTGGTCTCTTGTTGCAGATCAAGCCTGAAGTAGGTGCGGAGGCGTCTCCTCCGCTGGAGGTGTTCAAGCCCCCCGCGGAACCCTGGCGTGCCCCTGCCGACGTGTACTTCCGCGTCACGGCGGGCTTCTGAACCACACCCACGTAGCCACTACGCCACTACTGCTAACTAAGTGACGTCACACCGTTCCTGCATCGTACGACTAGTGTGTTTATTCTATTATGGGCAAAAATCATCCAATGAGATCTCCCTTCTTTGGATGGAACGGGAGTTAGAGTCAGACTTTTACAGACTAAACGACCCACCCCGTTCCTTTTTGCCTCAGTTCCAGGGCCCTGGGCCTCAAGTCTGCTATTACAATAGTGTCAGAATAGTCGATCATTGATTTCAAAATTGTTGATTTTGACAAGTTTGGTAATCTACTAATATGACTTTCCAATGATCAACCAGTGACACTTCATTGAAAGAATTAATCTATTACATAATGACAAATGAATATTTGACATAAGCGTTTAATTAATAAAATTTTGACAGTTCCTTTAAGCATGATATGTGCAGTTATTGTTTTTAATTATAATTACAAAACAGCTCGTACCACAATTCATTATGAATTAACAGATTACGAACTTTTAGCAAAATGACAATGGAATCGTGTTGGAATGACAATATTTTGAAAATAGCAGACTTGGGCATTCAAAGCCGATCGCCATTTTTGTTCAACTTGTAGGCCGCGTGCGTTTGTCATTGCACTCCAGGCTCCATACCTCCTCAGGCTGGCCTCGACTGCAATGATGAATGTTTGACCACATTACTACTGCAATGATCTCAACAGGACTTCTTTGTCCTTTTCTATATTTACTTGTAAAATTGTTTTGTGTAATTTTAGTGAATAGGTATAAATAATAATAATCAATATGAATAATAATAATTATTATTATTTATATTCAATTTTAGTGAATATTTAAATAAAAATTGTGTGAACTGATTGTGGAGTAAATAAAATATATATTTTATATAATCTGCCTTTTATTAATGACTAGTTTTCTGCCATCGGCTTCGCCCGTGTAAAAATAGGTTTTCGCACAAACTTTGGACACGTGTTTCATCCCTTTAGGGGGTGAATTTTGAAAAAAAAAAATCTTAGTGTTCGCCTACGTCATAGAAGCAAGTCTTTTGCAAAATTTCACCCTCCTAGTCCCGGTAGTTTTGGCTGTGCGTTGATATTTCAGTTAGTCAATCTCACCTTTTATACACTGTTAAATCTTGATCGTTTTAATCCCTTGGAGGATCGATTCAGTACATGAAACACTATCGATTGGTAAAGTTAGAATAAAAAAACAAAATACTTTTTTTAAAACTCGAATTAATTTACGCATGTTCTAAATTGATTTCTTTAAGTAAACGTCAGCTGGGCGAGTTTAATGACCTGTAGGTAGTTAGTACGCAACGACCGACAACTACCTACAAGGTCAATGACTCGTTTTCTTAAAGAAATTAATTTCGTAAATGCGTATATCAGAGATTAAGAAAAAAAATACGTTATTTTTTTTATTTTATCTACACAAATCGATAGTGTTTCATGTACTGGATCGACCCTCTTCGGGATTAAAACGACTAAAATTTAACGGTGTATATATAGATAGTAGGTTTCAAAAGAACACTCCACACGTCCATTTTTTCGTCAGCTTAAACTAGATGAGTCCGGTGTTTCCCAACTGACTGCCATGAGAAGAAACACTGAAACTAACTCTGGGGTCAAATCTCTTGTAAGTCCATAGAACAAACGATTGCGTTACGTAATGCCGAAAAACTTAATCTCGAATAACACTTTCCCGAAAGTTTACTAATCCGAAACACGTAACAACGAATGCTCGTGAAAACGAAACCACGCCATCTCGAATTACATTATCCCGAAAAATGTGATATCGAATAATATATACTATACTACAGCTTAATGGGGCCTCGGTCCGGCTTCTGAAAGGAAGGTCATACCCTGGTATGAAGGCTAAGAAGGAAAGGGAGGACGTTTAGTCAGTAAGACTCTGAAAATGTTTCTTGATCCGCCCAAGGGCGGGAGTCGTCATTAGATGATTTTTCCCACCACAAAAAAAATGTCTCCGTATGTTTATTAATCGAGAGCAGTGGTGGCCGAGTGGTAACGGCCCCGACTTACGAGTTGTAGGTCGCGGGTTCAAACCCAGCCAGGCGCATTACTTTGTGTAATTTATTTCATCACCACTGCTCTCAAAACGGTGAAGGAAAACATCGTGAGGAAACCGGCATGTACTAGAACCAAAAATTCAAAGACATGTGACATCCACCAATCCGCACTGGGCCCGCGTGGTGAATTATGGCCCATACCCTCTCCTAGAGAGAGGAGGCCTGTGTCCCAACAGTGGGAACATTAAAAGGCTGATGATGATGATGTTTATTAATCCGAAACTCTTAGTTATTCCACAATTTTTAAACGACGTGCTATTCGATATCACATTTTTCGGGATCATATAATTCGAGATGACGTGGTTTCGTTGTAGCGTGCATTCGTTATTACGTGTTTCGGATTAGTAAACTTTCGGGAAAATGTTATTCGAGGTTACGTTTTTCGGCATACACACAACAAACGTGTAATGGTCTGGGATTGTTGTATTCCTGTTCCAGAGTGTACAAGTGACAGCGTTAGACACGTTGTCTAGCGCCGTCTCTTTCCCACTGAAAGTAATATCGAAGTAATACTGCTATAAGGGCTTGTGGCCTGCCCCTGATCATATGAGAACTATGCAGATTGGAGTTAGATGGTGCTAAATTGCTGCAATTGTTGCTTCGTGTTGAGCGATATAGTCAGCAACTTGCCGAGTTTAGATTTGCAACAAGAAATTGTCACAAAACTAGCCCGTTTACAAGGACATGTATTTCAGGTAGTCTAGAAATGAAACAATGTTTAGTAAAAACATTATAATATACAAAACGTTATATAAACTGGGCTCATTCCTTCTTGGCGTGGTCGCAGGCGAGCACGTAGACCGGTGGCGCGGGCACCAGGAACACTGGCGCGTCTGTGAACACACACATGTACGTACATATATCTAAATATATAAAAGGAGAAACTGACTGACTGACATATCAACGCACAGCCGAAACTACTGAGACTAGGAGCGTGAAATTTTGCACAAGGCTTCCTTTATGAGGTAGGCGAACACTAAGAAAGCGTTTTTCAAAATTCAGCTCCTAAAGGGATGTAATGGGGGTCTAAAGTTTGTATGGAGAACTCTATTTCCACGCGGACGAAGCCGATGCAGTAGGCTAGTATCTATATTTATAAAATACTAGCTTTCTGCCAGCGGCTTTGCCCGCGTGTAAATAGGTTTTCGCACAAACTTTAGACACGCGTTTCATCGTTTTAGGTATGAATTTTGGAAAATCCTTTCTTAGTGTTCGTCTACGTCATAAAAGGAAGCCTTGTGCAAAATTTCACTCTCCTAGTTCCAGTAGTTTCGGCTGTGCGTTGATATGTCAGTCAGTCAGTTTCTCCTTTTATATAATATAACACTTTTACATGATTCAAAATTCAGCCCCTAAGGGTTCAACCGAGGTCGAAATTGTATGCGCACGCCCTCCCTTCTTTTTCTTTTCGATGGTTAGTGACGACGTTTCCGAGCGCAGGGTTGCCAGTCGAATATGACTTTATGAAAGGGCCTAGCTTATGCGCCTTCGCCCACGTCTAAACTATCCACGCTACGCCACTGCGAGTTGTTGTTTGTTTGATTTAATTACTTTAGGATAGACATTACTGTACGTACCGCAAAGTGAATTACATTGATTCTTCAAATTGTCTAAAGATCCATGGTGGCAGTTTTTGCTGAAAAAAAATAATATATTTTAGTACTGGTCACACTCACATCAAAACATTAAAGTACCTAATTAGATTAGTTGTTAATAGAAAATTCTAAAAATATTTTGCTCAATCCGAGAATCAAACCCAGATCTTCTGAATGTGTGCAGAACTTGTAATGTACCCACTACTAGGACTCAGGCCTCTTCTCAAGAGAATGGGCCGTAATCCACCACGCGGGCCCAGTGCGGGTTGGTGGATGTCACATGTCTTCGAATGTTTGGTTCTAGGACATGCCGGTTTCCTCACGATATTTTCCTTCACCGTTTTATGAGCAGTGGTGATGAGATAAATTACACAAAGTAATGCGTCTGGCTGGGTTTAAACTCGCGACCTACAACTCGTAAGTCGAGGCCATTACCACTTGGCCACCAAAGCTTTCAATGATGTTTGTACCATTTTATTTTCTTCCATTAGTACCTACACTACAATTGCTATGGGATGGTGCGGGTGACAGCTGTCAGATAGATAGATAGATATACTCTTTATTGTATACTTAGTTCGTTTTTTAATCCTAGACTTCGATTTGACACCTTAAAATGTCAAACTCCAAAAAATTGGGAACATATATTATTTCTAGTGTGACATTCTGAGTTTTCAAATCGAAATCTAGAATTAAAAAACGAACTAAAGGTACACTATAAATTTATACAATTCACACAGCGTAGCAGTACCTACTACTTAAAAAAATCCTTTTCTCTCGTCTTAAACATTTTATTTCCATCCTACCCATGATATAGCAAAGGAATTATAGTTTGCCAGCTGCAGTCTTTCGGTCCGATTATAATTTAAATGTCTTCAAGGCTAGAGTGAATAGCCTCTTAATAAACTAGTGCGCCTCACCATCAACGATTGTATCTCTGCTTACCATCAGGTTTTTTTTTATGGTAGGCTCCTGGGCGGAGCGGGAAACAGTGTCAGACTCTTACTGACTAAACAACCTACCCCGCGCCTTTCTTGCCTTAGTCCCAGAGCCCCGGTGTGACGCTTTCGCATCAACCCTCGTCTCTGGGAGGCTTCGACCCTGTAGGGCCCCTACAGCTTACTATCGAGGTCGCAGTCAAGCACTAGTTTAAATGATAAAAAAGACCTTAAAATATATTTCCAACTCACCAATGATCCCCCAAGCTATTCAACGACCTCGACAGTGCGCATTGCCCGACATTATTCAAGTCTGCGAGCGAACAAGCTTGTCTCAACCGCGCCACCAACTTGTGAGGTAATGTCAAACTCTGACAGCTGCTCGAACAATCACTGCCGCCGCATTTACTGCCGTCATCTACACTCTCAACATTAATCTTCGGAACGCAAACGTCATTTTGACATTGACAGCCAGCACCTGAGTTGCCAGCTTGAGGGTTTTCTGCTAAATTAGTAGAATTCGTCGAAATAGTGGGTCTTGATTCTACAGAGCGGTGTATGTTGGGGTCTGAAGCGTATGTGGGGCCAAATTTTTCGTTGAAGTGTACGTTTTTCTTGTGTTTGTTCATCAAGGAGTGTTGGTACTGGCCCCTGTGGTGGGGCGAGGGTGAAGTGTTTCTGGATCGGTTGGGAGAGGTGTATGCGGATGTAGTTTGTGTCGGTCGCTTCGTTTTAGGGGTTTTCAGCTCGTATTCCATTGCTATTGCTTCGAAAACCTGAAAGAATGAAGCAGTCGTTAGTTGTATTTACAGTACATTCACATTGCAATAGAAATATTTTGTTCACAGAGAAGTTAAAAGGCGATTCGCTTTGAACTTGTGGGGTCTGTCTAGACATGTAAGAATCTACATGTAACGTCAGCAGTTAGGACGGTTAGCGAGTCGCTCGCTAACCGACCTATGTATCGGTTGGACAATAAATATCATATTGCTGTGCGCTGGTAAATTAAATGACTGCCTATGCTATGCTGTCTATATTTAACTATAATATGTATTTATTTAGAAACAAATAAGTATGTTTATCAGTTGTCTAGTACTCATAATACAAGCTCTGCTTAGCTTGAGATTAGACGGCGTTGTGTGATAGTTGTAAAAAAAAGCGGAATGATCAGAACAGAGGAGTAGGTACCTGTTCAGCGACGAGGTTCCTGGCGTATGGCGAGTTCTTGGAGGGCAGGGCTTCCCTGCACAGGGCACAGCGCTCTAACCGGATCCAACAGGCTGCCAACAGAAATACTTATGTTGAAAACACATCATACAAAATGCACGAACCAAAAACACTCATTAGCAAACACTACAATTTAATTAATCGTTCGACTTAGGACCTAGTCGGCTTCGGCCCTGCTGTTGGGCCACTACATTTGCTGACAACTCCTTGAGGCGCGCGGGAACAGAGCGCGCCGTCGACGAATTGGCTTGGTCAGGACTAACAGACGACCGGACTGTGAGCTACCCATTGCTCGCTGGCTTGCTTGCCACACAACTCACGTTCACAGTAGACATGCGACCTGGCGCAGGAGAGCGGCGTGGTGGCGGTGCTCGCGCACACGACGCACGCCAGCGACTTGACACACAACTCACGTTCACAGTAGACATGCGACCTGGCGCAGGAGAGCGGCGTGGTGGCGGTGCTCGCGCACACGACGCACGCCAGCGACTTGACACACAACTCACGTTCACAGTAGACATGCGACCTGGCGCAGGAGAGCGGCGTGGTGGCGGTGCTCGCGCACACGACGCACGCCAGCGACTTGACACACAACTCACGTTCACAGTAGACATGCGACCTGGCGCAGGAGAGCGGCGTGGTGGCGGTGCTCGCGCACACGACGCACGCCAGCGACTTGACACACAACTCACGTTCACAGTAGACATGCGACCTGGCGTAGGAGAGCGGCGTGGTGGCGGTGCTCGCGCACACGACGCACGCCAGCGACTTGACACACAACTCACGTTCACAGTAGACATGCGACCTGGCGCAGGAGAGCGGCGTGGTGGCGGTGCTCGCGCACACGACGCACGCCAGCGACTTGACACACAACTCACGTTCACAGTAGACATGCGACCTGGCGCAGGAGAGCGGCGTGGTGGCGGTGCTCGCGCACACAACGCACGCCAGCGCGCGCACCACGCCCGCGAGCGCGCGCCGCGACCGCTCGCCGCGCACGCCGCCGCCACAGCTCCACAGCAACTGCCGAGTCGAGAGAGATATTAAAAAAAGACCATCTCAGACTCTAATCTGTATGGTTCTCATATGATTTGACCATTACACGTATGTGGACTTTAAAAAAGGCTTGAGTTTGTTTCAGTGTTTCTTCTCAGGGTAGTCAGATATGATACACCGGCCTCATCCAGCTTCAACTGACGAAATAAAGAGATGTGTAAAATACACACAGTAAATAGTACACATACGGAACAGTACTTAGTACATTGGTATCCTAGGGGAGAAAGTAATTTATTTAGTCCAAATAACTTATTTGACGTCCGAGCGTAGCGAGGACGCTAATAGTTCGAGATACTAAATAACTATTTAACCCGAGGTAAATACTGTGCTTTTACACAAGGAAATTAAAAACTTGAGCTGTCGACAAAGGTCGTTGTATGATTTTAAATTTAATGTTTTCGACTACAGTCTTAGCCTGTTCTCTTAAGAATCTAGCGTTAAATCCTTAACTGAATCTGATGAATTTATCGTATTAATACAAATCTTTCACATCATAGATTTAGTGAACTATAAACAAAACTCGACGAGACATGAGCTAGTAAGTCGCTAGTTACCTCGGGGTCATCCTTGGGGTCCACGCCGCAGTTCCACACCAGCAAGGACACGCCGCCGCCCGCACCGTCTCCCCTGATGATGCCAGCCACCTGACCTACCTGGAACACACCATCACACCACATGTGATACTAGCGGTTACGAAATGATAACTTACTCTGCATGATCTGATCATCATGATACTCTGTACTTTTTTTTATGGTAGGTAAAAATCATCGAATGACGAATCCCACTCTTGGACGGAACGGGAAACAGTGTCAGACTCTTACTGACTAAAGAACCTACCCCGTGTCTTCCTTGCCTTATTCCCAGAACCCCGGTGTAACGCTTTCGCATCAACCCTCAGCTCCAGGAGGCTTCGACGCTGTAGGGCCCCTACGGTGTGCTGACAACTCCTTGAGGCGCGCGGAAACGGAGCGCGCCGTTGACGACTTGGGCTCAGTCTGGACTGCTACCAGACGACCGGACGGCGAGCTACCCATTGCTCACCGTCCGCAAGCCAGTGTCTACGGTGGCCGGATATCGGCAGGATCGCGGCGGCGACGGCTACGGCGAGTACGCCGTTGCCTTTGCCATGATACTCTGTACTAGGAGTTAAAGACAGCCCACTGTGCGGAGCCTGCATGGAGACAGCAGCACATCTGCTTCTAGGCTGCCTAGCCGTCGCTGGATACAGGGCAAAGTACTTCGGAAGCCCAGGTAACCTCAGTGAAATGGTCAGTAACACTAAGGCTTTGCTGACCTTCCTCGAGGAGCTGGGGTGGATCGTATGACACATTTGTCCCCCCCGTAAGCAAAATACGCGCTTTAGTCGTGGAGTTGCGGATACCAGCCCGATATACAATACAATACAAGTACTATACATGATTTCGAATTCTCAAGTTCATCGGGCATATCACCCGTAACGAGGACTCAATGGAGCGACTGGTAGTGCAAGGGAGAGTTGAGGGCAAAAGATCACGTGGACGCTCTCCAACACGGTGGACAGACCTCATCTAATCGGTGACGTATTGCAGCATCAATGAAAACTCTCAAGCCGCCAAACACAGAACTGCATGGCGTCGCATCGCGAGAGAGGCGGTGGCGCAGGACTCGACCGACACATGACCACGACCACTCTGTCAAGAGTGCACGATTCAGAAGACTATGCATGATTGTTTTAATCCCGTGGAGGGTCGATCCGGGACATGAAACACTATCGATCATGTTAGATTTTTGAAAAGCATCCAATGACAAATCCCGCCCTTGGGCGAAGCTCTTTTACTGATGAACTACCCACCTTGTTTCTACGTTGCCTCTATACCAGTAACTAGACCTGGGGCCAGAGGTTTCCTTTCAGACCCAAACTCTTCCCAGTTGGCTTCGACCCTTCTGCAGGGTCCCTACTGTTTGCTTATAACTCCTTGAGGCGCGCGGGAACAGAGCGCGCCGTCGACGACCTGGCTTGGTCTGGACTATTACCAGACAACCGGACGGCGGTAAGAGAGTGGTCCAACGCGAGCCTGTCCACAATAAATAAAAATCAGCTGGAGATACGTACAGGCAGCCCCAGCAGGTCCTTGCCGTCGGCTTGCAGGATGCAGTCCCCAGGCTTCAGCCCTGCCTGGTCCGCTCTGCCGTTGGGAGTCACCTCACGGACCTGTCAAATGAATAATAATAATATCATTACATAGTATAAAACGTATAAAACAAAGTTGCTTACCGCTGTCCCTATGTATGCTTAGATCTTTAAAACTACTTAACGGATATTGATACGGTTTGTTTTAATAGATGGAGCGATTCAAGAGGAAGGTTTGTATGCGAAGCTGGGGCGAGTCGCTAGTATTTTTAATCTTTATGTATAAAAGGAGAAACTGACTGACTGACATATCAACACACAGCTGAAACTACTGGGACTAGCGTGGAATTTTGCACAAGGCTTCCTTTTATGACGTGGGTAAACACTTAGAAAGGTTTTTTCAAAATTCAGCTCCTAAAGGTATTTAATGGGGGTCTAAAGTTTGTATGGAGAACCCTAATTTCATGCGGGCGAAACCGCTGGCAGAAGGCTAGTTCAACAATATAATTTTAATGGAATATATCAGTGTAATTTGGTGCATGATATTGACATGTCGTATATCAATAATTAATTAAATTAAATTTAAACCAATACGTTTTACATTTGCACGCCGAAATTAAAGGCAGAGTAAGAGATCGATTTTATCTTTGTTATCAACTTATTGTACCTTATTTACGCAAAAAAATGATTGTTATTATTAAAATGATTATTATTGATAACTATATTTATTATTTTTTAGTTAAGCACGTACTTACGTTTTTTTTTTTATGGTGGGAAAAATCATCTAATGACGAATCCCGCCCTAGGGAGGAGCGGGAGACAGTGTCAGACTCTTACTGACTAAATGACCCACCCCTTTCCTTCTTAGCCTTTATACCAGGGTCGGACCTTCCTTTCAGAAGCCGGAACGGGGCCCCAGTAGGCTTCGGCCCTGCAGTTGGACCTCTTCATTTGCTGACAACTCCTCCGTTAGATGTGATCAGCCCGAACATAGCACGGGTCTGGTCAACGAAGGTCTACAGATACAAGCTCGTTCTTACCCAAGGGTACGGATCCCACAGCGTCCTCGTCAGGCGGAAGCCCAGGCCTTCTCCCTCGTCCTCCGGCAGATGCAACTGAAAACACAAGATTTAAATAGTACAATTTGAAAATCACTACATAGTATAAAACAAAGTTGCTTCCCGCTGTCTCTATGTATGCTTAGATCTTTAAAAATACGCAACGGATTTTGATGTGGTTTTTTTATTAGATAGAGTGATTCAAGAGGACGGTTTATGTGTATAATACATGCGTAATGTTTATTTTTTGCTTTTCCCCGCGGCTTCGCCCGCGTGGTATTGGGGTTGGGGTTGGGGTTTCCGGGATAAAAAGTAGCCTATGTCCTATTCCGAAGTGTATCCTATGCCTGTGTCAAATTTCATCCAGATCCGTCCAGCCGTTTTGGCTTGATTGAGTAACAAACATCCAAACATCGTAACTTTCGCATTTATAATATTAGTAAGATAGGTAGTAAGATAATTATTGCACCCGTGCGAAGCTGGGGCGGGTCGCTAGTATTATAAAAATAAATGTTCTGTAGTCTCGATTTAACTCGAGAACGACTGGAAACTTTTGAATACCGTAAATAGAGACATGCGACATAGATTACCATTGACGAATTCCTTTTTGACAAAATGTTATAACTGACAATATATGTATGTGAACTTGACCAATTGCAATAATAAATTGTATTCTAAATTTTTACTGTATCTAACTCTTGACATTTTTGTATTGCATTGTATATCAATTTTAATTCTTTTTTTTATCCTATTAAATAGTGTATGCCTAATGGGTAGCTTTTTGAGTTACCAAAAATTAATTATAAGACCTACTGTATCACCAAAAAGCATACTAATATTTTTTTTTAATATATTTTTTTTATATTATACGACTATCACACAACGCCATCTAGTCTCAAGCTAAGCAGAGCTTGTGTTATGAGTACTAGACAACTGATAAACATACTTAAATATTTCTGAATACATACATATTATAGAAAAATTACACCCAGACACAGAACAAATGATAGTGCTCATCACACAAACAATTGTCCTGGGTGGGAATCGAACCCACGACCTCCGGCATAGCAGTCAGGGTCACTAACTACTCGACTGACAGGCCAGGCCAAATATTTTGACTTTGAAAGACAAAAGGTGTGCGAACACCGACGTTCCGGGGCTGTAGAGTTTATGTCACGTCGCCCCCTTCAACTTTCATTGACAACTTACGAACGCGCGAAACTGAATGAATAAAATGTCATTTGATTACATATATATATAACTACCTGACCCGGCAAACGTTGTTTTGCAATATAAATAACTTTCAAGTAATTTCTAGGTAGGCAGTATTTTTTTTTTTCATTTAGGGGGATGAAAAATAGATGTTGGCCGATTCTCAGACCTACTCAATACGCTCACAAAATTTCATGAGAATCGGTCTAGGCGTTTCGGAGGAGTATGGGAACGAAAACTGTGACACGAAAATTTTATATACAAGATAAAAAGTAAATAAAAACATGCAACAAAGTCACGAAGAGGTTGACGGCTGATCCATACGATCATAAAGCGAGTAGGTACTTGCAGAGACGATCAAAAAACAAGTGCCGAGCGAGATTGCGTATTGTACCATATACATATGGTGTAACTTACTACGTCACCTTGACCTGGTAGGCGGTGATCTCTCGCGCCGGGCCTTGGTAGAGGCCATGGTCCGGAGCGAGGAGGAGTGGCAGGCGGGCGCCTCCTTTCGCGAAGCAGTAATGCTAGCAAAGGAGGAGGTCGACCGCACAAGGCATCGGCGCTCTCGTCCCAGACGCAGCCGGGATTCCGATCCTGATTTCCGGCCTCCGTAGGCGCGAGCTTGCGGACGGCGAGCATTGGGTAATTCGCCGTCCGGTCGTCTGATAGCCGTCCGTGCCAGGCCCAGTCGTCTCTGTTCCCGCGCGCCTCATGGAGTTGTAGTTGTTCATGTACAGTAGTGGTACACAGGCGGACTTAATGCAACAAGGCATTCTCTACCAGTCAACCTTTGGGTTCAAAAAGACAACACTGTGGTAGGTGTGCAATATAAATCTACACTAATATAATAAAGAGGTAAAGTTTGTTTTTATGGTTGTAGGAGGTAATCTCTGGAACTACTGGTCCGATTGGAAAAATTTTAGCAACAATAGAAAGCTGGTTTACTCCTGAGTGACATAGGCTATATTTTATGTACGCGGGCGAAGCCGCTGGCAAAAGCTAGTAACAGATATTTTAAATCATCATCATCATCAGCCTTTTTAATGTTCCCACTGCAGGGACACAGGCCTCCTCTCTAAGAGAGGGAATGGGCCGTAATCCACCACGCGGATTGGTGGAGTGAGCCCAGTGCGGGTTGGTGGATGTCACGTGTCTTCGAATTTTTGGTTCTAGGACATGCTGGTTTCCTCATGATGTTTTCCTTCACCGTTTAAGAGCAGTGGTGATGAAATAAATTACACAAAATGCGCCTGGCTGGGTTTGAACCCGCGACCTACAACTCGTAAGTCGGGGCCGATACCACTCGGCCACCACTGCTCAATGTTATAGATTGCAATAATTAGAAATTATGTGATTTTTTTTTTGCTCTAAGAACCAAAAATTCGAATTGACATGTGACATCCACCAACACGCACTGGGCCTGCGTGGTGGATTACGGCCCATTCCCTCTCCTAGAGAGAGGAGGCCTGTGTCCCTGCAGTGGGAACATTAAAAAGGCTGATGATAATGATGATGTGATTTTCGGGTTTCAATCGAACTGGCCTCACTCGCAATCATAGTAAATAGTCCAACTTATTTACCGTGTAGATACTATACACGTCTTTGACTAGGAAGGAAGTACTTATTCGTCCAAATCCGAGAGATCCGGTTGACTTTGACATTAACTTTAGAGTAGTATATAACCTTCACATTTTAATATTTCACCTTGATACGGAACTCTTTTGTGAAACATAAACATACCTGAATGGAATGATTGTCGTAAAATGTTATTCGGAAATGGTTTTTAATTAATAAACTAGACGAGCTGTCACTTGA
The DNA here is from genome assembly GCA_029852875.1 of Mythimna loreyi. Classification (NCBI taxonomy): domain Eukaryota; kingdom Metazoa; phylum Arthropoda; class Insecta; order Lepidoptera; family Noctuidae; genus Mythimna; species Mythimna loreyi. The sequence continues at coordinate 11,865,360 of CM056806.1, read as the reverse complement.
GAAGTGGTGTTGTGTTTTAAAAATTTTAAAGAAAAATTCCAATACGATACGGCGATCGTCGACTGAAATATCGCGATTTTTGAAGAATCTGGAAAAATAACCTACTTATTTCGATTTTCTGAATTTTCAAGATTCTCATGAAGATTGAACTCTCGCAAGCAAACTAGCCACAGACGGTTTTGTGGTGTCAAAAAAATACAAAATCGTTGATTGAAATTGCACTCGATTTTTTTATTACAAAATAACTGAAAAACAACTAACACTGTCCCAAGGTTTTTAAACCACAAGTTTTATTGTATTTCAATAATCTTTATTGTCCAATATGGATAGTAAAAAGCCCCCCGATCCTCCTGACCTTTTTGAACTCTCTCCGATTTTAACGGTTACCCTCCCCGATGATAATGATAAAGATAAATTGGACTCCGAATCTACAAACCGGAAAAGAGTAGCGACCTCTCCCCCTTCTACTGTTACCAACCCTCCCAAGCTCCTTAGAAAAGAGACCGGCAGACAAATTTATACGGCTAGAGATAGGGCTCCGTATGTGGTGCATGTTTCCTTAAAGGATGGCCAGACATCGAATACCACGCTCCACAAGGTAAAATTTGGAATGTTTCTTCATCAAAAAAATTTCAGCAATGTTGTTCTTGGCAGTGTCAAACAATTAGGAAGAAACCGCGTGTCGGTCGAGTTTCAGTCTCACCAAGACGCAAACAGCTTTTTAATTAGCCGAATATTGACTCAGCATAACTACGTCGCCTCTATTCCCCAATATAACATAACTCGTATGGGTCTTGTTAGGGATGTACCAACTGAATGGTCAGAAGAGGAAATTATTGAGAACATCAAGATTCCTGCTGCATGTGGCTCTGTCATAAAGGCAAGGAGATTGAATAGGAAGGTGATCAATCTTGGTATTACTGAATGGAAACCTACTCAAACAGTCATCCTCACTTTTGATGGTCAGATTCTACCCAGACGTGTCTATTGCTTTTATTCAGCACTCCCAGTGGAAAAATACACTTACCCTACCATCCAATGTTTCCACTGCTGTCGCTTTGGACATACCCGCACAGTATGCCGCTCTAAACCACGCTGTTTCAAGTGTGGTGAAGACCACCCTGGCGATGGGTGCCAGGTTCCACATGAGTATGCCGCTTGCATAAATTGTTCTGGCAATCATTATGCAAACGACAAAGCTTGCCCTGAACTAGGCCGTCAGAAATGTATAAAAGCCCTAATGGCGGAGAAATCGATCTCCTATGCAGAGGCAAGTCAGGTCCTACCCCGTGCTTCAAAATCATATGCCGAAGTGTCTAGAGCTCCGCTTAAAACCAATCCGCCTATCCCTCGTCAACTCCCAAGCCAAACTCCCCAACCACCTAAATCCCACCAAAAAACTGTCTTTCTGAAACCCAAAACACATGCCCCCCTTTCCCCCAGTTATGATAAGCAGGCTCATCAAGCCCTTATTCAAGATTACTCCTTCTCTCCTTCACAAAATGGTTGTGCCATCCCTAGGGAGGGTGCAAGCAGTCCCATTAGTTCAGAAAACATCTTGAGTATCATCTCAAGTATGTTAATGACAGTATTGTCCAACCCATCACAATCTCTACCCGACCACGTTGCCACCAAATTGTCCTCAATTGTGCGTTACATAAATAACGTTCCATCCCCAGACATTTCTTCAATGGAACGTCAGGAGTATTTCTCCTCGGAAGACTGACCTCCTTTATCTAATTAATAAGTATAAACCATCGATCTGCAGCATCGCTGAGACATGGCTTCGTCCTGAGAGCAATTTTAGGATCCCATGTTTCAGCAGTGTCCGTCATGACAGATTAGATGGATATGGGGGATGTGCTTTGTTCATCAATAACAAAGTTACATTCTCCCCAATTCCTCTACCCTTTGTAGGTGATAACATCAATGTTGTCGCTGTTAAGGCTGAGGATATAAATATTTTTAGTTTTTATATTGCTCACCCACAGAGAATTGATCTCGATTTCATAAAAAGCTTGCTGAATAATGTACAAGGACCATTACTTGTTATGGGAGATTTTAACGGCCACCACTATAGGTGGGGATCGGATACCTGCGACAACTTTGGTTCAGGTCTAGCAGATTTGATGGATGAACTGGATTTATGTGTAATCAACAATGGCTGTGCCACTCGTCGGGGTTCGACAGGACAGAACAGCAGTTGTGTTGATCTAACTTTCTGTTCGTCTAATATAGCCAGCATCTTTAATTGGAACCGCTTGGATATGACCTATGGGAGTGATCACTATCCCATCATGGTTGAAATCCCATCCAAATCCAGCCCCAACGCCACATCCCCTCCACTTTTAAAATATCAACTAAATTTAGTTGATTGGGACCTGTATGCAAAAATCTTAGACCTACGGGTTTCCTCTCTTCCCCCCATTAATGGCGCAAATGCGCAAGAATGCTTTACGGCATTTTCGAATGCGATATCCGCTACAGCGGATGACTGTTTCCCTTCTAAAAAACCGTCTACTGGCAAAATCCCATCTCCGCCATGGTGGGATAGAGAATGCTCTGCGGCGATCAGAGCCAGGAATGAGGCCGAAAAACAGCTTAACGCAGACATGAACCTGGAAAACCTCATTAATTTCAAGCATGTGTTGGCTAAATCCAGGAAATTACTTAAGAGGAAAAAAAGAGAAGGTTGGCGGAGGTATTGCGACTCGCTAAGTCCATCCACTCCAGCTTCAGTTGTGTGGCGTAAACTGAAATCCTTTAGGAACAGCATGCGCTCGCCCTCTAGGAGCATGACATCTAAAGAACTGGGCCACCAGTTCTTCTCTAAACTAGCTCCAGCTTATGCCCCAAACAAAGATGAATGTGCTTATCCAGAATTCCAGTTGACTTCAGACGAACCTCTGGATGAGCCGTTCACCTCGGAGGAGCTGAACTCGGTACTCTCCCACGTTAGAGACTCCGCTCCTGGAGTGGATGGATTCCCATACTCCTTCATATCTAAAGCTGGGGACAAAACCCACCGGTATTACCTGGATTTGGCCAATTATTGTTTCTCCTCCGGATATATTCCCCCCGATTGGAAGGTTCAAGTTATCATCCCTATATTAAAACCTGGAAAAGATCCTAGCGTTCACTCTTCCTACAGACCGATTGCTCTATCATCCATACTGATGAAGCTTTTGGAAAACCTGATTAAAAACCGTCTGGAATGGTTTGTGGAGAACAAGAGAATACTACCAACGACTCAGTTCGGCTTTAGGAAAGGTTTGGGTACATCCGATAGCGTGGGAATCCTCACGTCGGAGATCCGACTGGCCCTTAGCAGAAATGAGTCTGTGGTGGCTGTTTTCTTGGATATTTCTGCTGCCTATGACTCTGTCCTCCTCTCAGTTCTCAGGCAGAAAATGCAACAGCTGAGAGTCCCGGCTAGGATATGTCAGATCATTTCCAGCATCTTCTCAGATCGTTCCCTTAAACTAAGAATACCTGGGGAGGACCCTGAACCAAGGTTAGCTTGGAGAGGTCTACCTCAGGGATCTGTCCTTAGTCCCCCTCTATATAATATCTATACTTCGGATCTTCCCTCTTGCCTAAATATCAATTGTAAAATCCTTCAGTATGCCGATGATATTGCTTTACTGGTCTGTAACAAATCCATTGAGGATGCAGCTCAATCTATAAATGTTTCCTTGTCCTCATTAAACCTTTGGCTACTAGATCATGGGTTATCTCTAAGCGCTCCAAAGAGTTCAGCTATTATCTTCACTCGCAAACGTCTTGTCCCTCAGGTAGATATTAACATTGACGGTCAAGCTATCCCTATTAAGGAGAGTACCAGATTCCTGGGAGTCACCCTTGATTCCAAACTGTCGGGGGTGGACCACATCAACATCACTGTGAAAAAATGCGAACGCTCGATCTCGGTTCTTAGAGCATTGGCTGGTGTCTGGTGGGGTGCTCATCCGTATACCCTGAAACTGGTCTACAATGCGATAGTCAGAAGCGTCATAGATTATTGCAGTTATCTAATTGAACCGTGTAATAAAGAAGCATTACGTAGTCTGGATTCTGTTCAGTCCAAATGCCTAAGAATCGTAATCGGTGCCATGAAATCCTCCCCCATAAATGCTCTTCAGGTTGAAAGTGCGGATCCTCCTCTTGCCCTTCGTAGACAATACTTGGCAGATCGCTTTTTGTCAAAAGTTTTCTCCCTGTCATCCCACCCTTTAATTCCTATTTTGGAGCAAATCTTCCTCTCTCTTAATGACTCTTCCTATTGGAATAATAAAAATATTCCATTGATGAACAGGTACAGAGAGCTTAAACACCTCTCTGCACCGGTGTGTCAATACCCTTCTCTTCCTATCTTTGCCTCTGCCTATGAGGCGATTCACTTTAAGCCTAACATCGTTTTGGGTCTAGGCATTTCCAAAAACTCGCAAGACGTAAAAGGCGACTTCGATCGGGCCATCAAAAGATACTGGCAGGGTTGGAACCTGTTCTATACGGACGCATCCAAATTATCGCCAACTGGTTGTACAGGTGTATCAGTATATTTTCAGAACTCTAGGATAGCTCTTTTATTCCAATGCCCTCCGGAGGCCTCGGTATTTACGGGGGAATGCACTGGCATACTAGAAGCCATCAATTTCATATTAGCTCACAATATCGAAAAATCAGTCATATTTTCAGACTCTCGCAGTAGCATACAAGCCTTAGAACAAAATCAGTTAAAAAGTAAACTCCACAGCAAAATTATTATGGACATTCGTACCTTACTATACACCTGTCATAACAAAGGGATAAACGTTGAGATTGTTTGGGTGCCCAGCCATTCGGGCATATGTGGCAACGAATGCGCCGACTCACTGGCAAAATATGCCACATCTAATCTGGTGGATCGAAGTCATTTCATGATTCACAGTTATGATTTACGCTCGGACGCAAAATTGAAGTTGCAGAACTCGTGGTCAATAGCGTGGCAGTCAACTTCAAAGCTCAAGGGAGCATACTACGCCAGCATCCAGCCGGACATCCAGCGGAAACCCTGGTTTTTTAAATGCCTCAAACTTTCAAAAAAAACTGTTTCGTCCTTGTGCAGACTGAGACTCGGCCACTGCTGCAGCCCAGTATTCCTCAATAAAATTCATGTCCGTGACAGTGCTTTGTGCGAGTGTGGTCTTGATGATGGTACACTAGATCACATCTTTTTTTCATGCTCCTTGAATTCCCCCTCCTTCGATTTGTACCAAATGCTTCCCAAAATCAAAATTCCCCTCCCTATTAACTTCCATTCCCTTCTAACTTTCTTCTCCCCTAAAGTTATCCAAATCCTATCAAAATTCTTAAATGTTAATAATATTAAAATGTAGTTTAACACAAACTCGTCAGATTTACCACAAAGTGCAAAGTCGACGGTCTACCTTACGGCGCGACCGTCATCACTTGACTCTGGCAGAATAGTCGACACCGGCTCAGTTGCCATTGAACCAAAAAAAAAAAAAAAAATTAATAAACTAATATAATAAAGAGGTAAAGTTTGTTTTTTTGTTTGTAGGGGGTAATCTCTGGAACAACTGGTCCGATTTGAAAAATTTAAGCAACAATAGAAAACTGCTTTACTCCTGAGTGACATAGGCTATATTTTATGTACGCGGGCGAAGCTGCGGGCAAAAGCTAGTAAACTAATATAATAAAGAGGTAAAGTTTGTTTTTTTGTTTGTAGGGGGTAATCTCTGGAACTACTGGTCCGATTGGAAAAATTTTAGCAACAATAGAAAGCTGCTTTACTCCTGAGTGACATAGGCTATATTTTATGTACGTGGGCGAAGCCACTGACAAAAGCTAGTTAATAAATAATGCCTTTTAGTTAAGGCGCTGTAAGCAACAAATCTATAGGTATTTCCGGGTAGTGCATCGCAGTAAACAAATAAGGTTGAAAATGCGTTGGATTTTAGTTGAATCTCGTGTCCGCTAATATGAAGGATATTTCGCAGTTTTTTATTATTTTAAACGGTTTGTTAAAATATTTTTACATTTCTCTTTAGTTGGTTAAATTTTCATTTTGATAGTTACAAATAAAATAATAATATCACTCAAAATACTGAGTATTTCGAGACGAAAAATTATTTTCGTGTAATTTCTTGCGATTTTTTTTCTCAAAATTCTGAATTATTTTTAGAAAATGTTTTTGCATAAGTCTTTTACTTATATATTAGACATTGTACTGTATTTTTTTGGCGTTTGTACTGTGTTGCAATACGGCTAACTCTGCAACGTAATAAAAGAGGACGTTTTTACGGTGCCCCTGTATGGGTAGCGCCTTAAGGGACAGATATATCGACTGCGATCTTAAGAGAATAAAAGAGGAGATATCGTCACTTCCCGCGATTAGATTACTTTTATTTTTAAATTGCAATAAACAAGTGTTTGACTGCGATCCCACCTGATGGTAAGCAGTGATGCAATCGTTGATGGTGAGGCGCACTAGTTTATTAAGAGCCTATTCACTCTAGCCTTGAAGACACCTAAATTGTAATCGAACGGAAAGACCACAGTTGGCAAACTGTTCCGGTTACTCGAATAACAATTTGTTCTTCAGTTATTAAATGCAATTTGGATGGAAGCCGTTTGTATTACAATATAATAGATTGGTAATTAAATTATCTTTTAGTTCTTATGTGAAAGTTTCATAAAAAAATACAACCAATGGTTATTACCTGAGCTTCACTTCTTGTTTGCGTTAGACCCGAGTATGGAAGTAAATTACATCAAGGTCAATGAAAAAAATTAACAAATTAATACAACAAATTATTAGGAAAATAATCTAGTTTAACATATATTTGTTTCAAAACATATCGACTAGCCGTTAAGACGTGATATTGGATTTAAAATGATCAAAAGTTGTATATCTTCGCCTTAATATTTGTATGACTAAGCAGAGGCTCGTAAAAAAAAAAACTGGGCAAGTGCGAGTGGGATTCTCACATTTAGGGTTCCGTAGCAATTGCGGTTTACGATTTATGAAGTAGTTTCTTATTAAAAAAAATACTTACTAGATCTCGTTCAAACAATTTTTCGGTGGAAGTTAGCGTGGTATATAGGTACTGAGACAATATGTTTTTTTTTTTATGCTAGGTAAAAATCGTCGAATGACGAATCCCACCATAGAAATATAAAAAACAGAAAACTCTTTTCTTATATCTATGAATCCCACTCTTGGGCGGAGCGTGAAACAGTGTCAGATCAGACTCTTACTGACTAAAGAACCTACCCCGTACCTTCCTTGCCTTTTCCCAGAGCCCCGGTGTAACGCTTTCGTACCAACCCTCAGCTCCGGGGAGGCAATATGTGGAGAGAATGGTTTAGCAGATTACTGCTTGCTATATCGTTCTCTGCACATCTTGTCGCAGACATCTATTTTTTTTTTGTTTTGTACTTACTAACACTATATAGTTTTAAGTAATTTTAAGCTAACTAACAAAGTGGGTAAAATTGTTGTATTTTTAAATAGATACTAGATATTATTATTATTATATGGCAGGATTCCTAGTAGGTAGACTACGAAACTCCAAATCTTCCTAATATTATAAATGCGAAAGTTACGATGTTTGGATGTTTGTTACACAATCACGCCAAAACGGCTGGACGGATCTGGATGAAATTTGACATAGGCATAGGATACACTCTGGAATAGGACATAGGCTACTTTTTATCCCGGAAGCCCCAACCCCAATACCACGCGGCAAAAGCTAGTAACATATATTTGTTCATTTTTAACTGACGACTTCTAAAAAAGAAGGAGGTTATCAATTCGGATGTTTCTATTTTTTCATATAAAATTCGTTTAAAATATCATAGGAATAATAAATCAAGGATGTTAACTTACCATGACGACTCTAACCCCTTCAGTATACTCCTCTTCCACGTCAGCGTTTGAAGACCCTTGCGCTGGTGTCTCCATCTTGCAACAAACAAAATGACACAATAAGATTAATACAACTAGAAGGATGAGAGCAGTGGTGGCCGAGTGGTAACGGCCCCGACTTACGAGTCGTAGGTCGCGGGTTCAAACCCAGCCAGGCGCATTACTTTGTGTAATTTATTTCATCACCACTGCTCTCAAAACGGTGAAGGAAAACATCGTGAGGAAACCGGCATGTCCTAGAACCAAACATTCGAAGACATGTGACATCCACCAACCCGCACTGGGCCCGCGTGGTGGATTACGGCCCATTCCCTCTCTTAGAGAGGAGGCCTGTGTCCCTGCAGTGGGAACATTAAAAAGGCTGATGATGATGATGATGAACTAGAAGGTACGAGTATTTAGGTGTCTTCAAGGCTAGAGTGAATAGGCTCTTAATAAACTAGTGCGCCTCACCATCAACGATTGCATCACTGCTTACCATCAGGTGGGATTCAAGCACTAGTTTATAGCCATAGAAAACGAAAAAAAAAGGTCAGTTAGAACGGCGAGCAATGGGTAGCTCGCCATTCGGTCGTCTGGTAACAGTAAGATCAAGCCCAAGTTCTGTTCCCGAGCGCCTCAAGGAGTTGTCAGCAAAGGTAGAGGCCCAACTTGAGGGTTGAAGCCTACTGGACACATGGACTAGTTTCTGAACGGAAATTTTGAACCAAATATGAAGGCTAAGGGATGATTCTCATTAGAGCGGGCCGTGCCAGGGCCGGGGCGTGGACGAGCCGGGGCCCGTCCGTGCTATGCAATTTATTTTCGGACGCAGCACGAAAAATGTTCTGATTACGATGGGACGTGGAGGGAACGGGGCGGGACCGTGCAACAAACGTGGCATTGAAGTGCGTCGAGCGGATAATGCACTGTGTAATATAAATTGATTCATACAAAATATATGAAACAGATTAAAACCGTGCCCCGTCCGGGCCCCGTCCGGGCCCCGTCCGGGCCCCGCCCCGGGCACAGCACGTTCTAATGAGAATCATCCCTTATTCTGTTTCATATATTTTGTATGAATCAATTTATATTACACAGTGCATTATCCGTGTCCCGTCCGGGCCCGCTCGACGCACTTCAATACCACGTTTGTTGCACGGTCCCGCCCCGCTCCCTCCACGTCCCATCGTAATCAGAACATTTTTCGTGCTGCGTCCGAAAATAAATTGTGTAGCACGGACGGGCCCCGGCTCGTCCACGCCCCGGCCCTGGCACGGCCCGCTCTAATGAGAATCATCCCTTAGAAGGAATGGGTGGGTCATTTAGTCAGTAAGAGTCTATCACTGTTTCTCGCTCCACCCAAGAGCGGGATTTGTCTTTAGATGATTTTTTCCAACATAAAAAGCGTCAGTCAGGTTAGGCAGTCGCTTCGTCTAGACCAAAAAAAAATTCCTGACGGTCAGAATTATAGCAAAACAAATTAAAATTTATAATTTAACTTTTCTTCGAAAGTAGGGTTTTATTCCATGTGTGTGCGTTTGCGCAACACTATCATTGACTACACTGGTTTAGCTGGCTCCTACACCTACGCACAAATTATATAGGTACAGATGTCAATCTACGTACAAAGCGCGCGAGAGCAACGCACACATAGACACCGTTCACCGACGCGACAACCGGGCTCAACGAGGATCATTACGACCGCGAGGGTGTCACGTTTGAGACGCGCGTCTGTGAAATTTTGCAACTACCACGATTATTTGTTGTGCATAATCCAGTTGACAACCCTAGCGCGCGCGACCGCCGTGCGTAGGTATGAAAAGTGAAGTACGAAGGACCTATGCGTCTATTGTTCTACTAAATAGAATCTAGTTTAACTATAGGTACTTTTTTGGACCGTGAGATGGATGGATTGTGTGAGGAGTGATATGAAAGAAAAGGGAGTTAGTGATAGTGTGACGGGTGACAGGACGGAGTGGAAGAAAAAAACATGTTGCGCCGACCCCAAGTAATAGGTATGTGATAAGGGTAGGATGATGATGATGACGTTTTCTGGACCGTCAAAATATAATTATCGCGAGCCGTATACACCGTTAAATCTTTTTAATCTCGAAGTGGGTCGATTTGGTATATGACACAATATCGATTTGAGTAGAATTAAATAAAAAAATTAAGTACCTACTTACTTTTTTTCTAAATCTCGTATTGTTTACGCATTTACAAAATTCAAACGAGTCAATACCCTCGTAGGTAGTTGTCGGTCGTTGCGTACCTACTAATTACCTACAGGACACTGAACTGACCCAGCTGGCGTTTACTTAAAGAAATCAATTTCGAAAATGTGTAAATACGAGTTTTAAAAAATGTTCTTATTTTATTCTAACTTTACCAATCGATAGCCTTTCATGTACCGAATCGATCATCGAAGGGATTGAAACGATCAAAATTAAACGATGTACAATACGTTGCAAATGAGAATAGGATCGATTGCCATGTTGTGACGTCACGATTTACTGTCAAATCGAGGGAAGATATTTTTTTAAATTCAGTTTATTTACGAAAAAATTTATTTAGGTATTTACGAACTTTGAACGAAAATAGTTTATTCAGAATCTAGATTTTGATTTTACTCATCTCCGAGTTCTTCAATTTTGCAAAAATATCTTCGATTTGACAGTACGGCGTGACGTCACATCCTGTCAATCAATCCTATTCTTATTTATTTATTTTTTTTCGGCAGGGAACGGGAAATCCTTCATGGACGGCCAGGCTGCCTCACAAACGAGCCAGTCTGGGCAGTGTCAGACTCCTACTGACTAAAACCGCACTCCTGCCTTACATTGCATCCACACACATTACGTCCGTGCCCTTGTTTGAGATTTTATAATTTTTTGCTACTGGGCAACTCCACGTGCAAGTGGAGTGGATTCTTATTTGGAACGGATAGTATTAGACGAAGGATCTCCGGTGGGCCGGATTAAATCTTCTGGCAATCCAGAAATGGCCTGCGGGCCGTAGTTTGACCATCACTGGTGTAAAAAAATATTACTTACTCTAGTTATGCCCCGCGGTTTCACTCGTGTCTTTGACACTGCGGTTAAAGCTCCGCTCTTATTTACTTTAATCACTAGGTAAGTACAGTACGGCCGTCAGATCTTGGCGAGTCTGAGTATTTTAGCGCTTGACAACTCGTTAAAAAAGAAATGGTTTAAAACTTTAAAAACATAAACCTTCTTCTTGAATCGTTCTACCTATTAACAAAAACCGCATCGAAATCCATTGCGAATTTTTAATGATCTAAGCATACATAGGTACAGACAGCGAGAAGCGACTTTGTTTTATACTATGTAATGATATACAATACATAACAAATGAAGTATCATAATATAATTGTTTATAGTTTGCAAGATGGCCGCCAATGTGTGTTGTGTGTTGACAAATGCCTCGAGAGAAAACATTCGTGTTTTTGTTTATCATTTATTTGTTTAATCCAGTGTTTTTCAACCTTTTTCATGACGCGGCCCTTATAGTATGCAAAAATATTTCGCGACCCCCCGACTTTTATATTTATGGTACAGACATTCAGTTCATCCAGAAAGATTTACAAAAAACATTGACTTGTGGTCATCGTCCATAAATCTGAACAACTTCGATTCCTTTTCGTTAACACAGTCTTTTATTGAAGAAGTTGGATGTGAAATAGACATCAAAACATACACACCTGGTATGAAAACGGTGTTAAATAATTTGAAAAAAGAATTGTGTCATTATTTCACTGTGCAAGAAATATCACAGACCATGGAGCAAAGGTGGGTCATAAATCCATTTTTGACTGCTGCTGTAAATGAGGCAAACATGGCAACTAAGCTAAAAGAAAATCTACTGGAACTATCTGCTGATGGGATGCTACAGTTGGAGTTCCAGTCTACCAATTTGGATACATTTTGGTTAAAAAGAAAAACAGAATACCCAGAATTAACAACTGAGGCTTTGAGGTGTTTGATTCCGTTTGCCACGTCGTATTTGTGCGAGTTGACATTTTCATCGATGGCCCAAATAAAAAGTAAGCAAAGAAATCGCTTAAATGTGGAAAATGATTTAATTCTAAATGTAGCAAAAAATGAACCACGATTTGAGAAATTGATTAATCAAAAGCAAGCGCAAGTTTCGCATTAGCTGATTACTATTTATAGACATAAAATTTTTATTTTTTGTTAATTATTTGTATTAACCTACATGTGTTCATTTCTTTTTGTCAACATTTTCTTAATAAATAATTTTATCCTTTTTAATCATGTTTTACTGACGTAGTTCGCCCGACTTTTTGCGACCCCCTTTGCAGAGCTGCGCGACCCCCCAGGGGGTCGCGACCCACACGTTGAAAAACACTGGTTTAATCTAACTAGCACTTTGCCTGCGACTTTACTTTTGCGAGAATGTCTTCAAATAAACTTTTTATTTCGACACTAAATGAGGAGTTAAAACCACCAGTTTTAGTGGAAAATCCACTCCACTGCACGCACTCAAAAATCACGAAAGAACAAATTAAAACAAATCATTCAGAGCAACAAAATAAAGACAGTAGTAAAAAAATAATAAGAAAAATGGTTATTTATTTATTTATGTACTTACAAAGAATTCCCATGTATCAATTTATAAGGTATTTTAGGTCAAAATAAAAATACTTTCATCAGTGTTTTTTTGCTTGGATACATTTGGTTAGACGTACTGAACGCTGTGTCAAAATTTGTCCATCTATTTTAAAGGGACCTTATATTTTGTCGAGTTATCTATACTAATGTTATAAAGAGGTAAAATTTTGTAAGTTTGTATGTGGGGGGTAATCTCTGGAACTACAGTTTCAAATTGAAACATTGTTAAACGAGGGATGAAAGTTAGTTATTTAGTCCCGAGAAATTCTTATAACAGAGATTTAGCAAAATATAAACAAAACTCTACACCTCGAAAAAAAAATCAACATAGACAAACAAGAAATCGGCCACAGATTATTATAAGACTCAGGCCTTAGCGGTCGCTATACCAGAAGGGGAGCTGGGAGACTGAATAGATAAACTCGGACTGTTCACTTAAGTTTTATTAATTACATTACTTGCACGTTAAGTACAAACAACTATATTATTCATATTGGCTAAACTGCTAGAACTACCACTAAACCGAAATGTCTCAAGCGACGGTCCCGGGGAGAGTGCCTCGCTGCGCGCACGCTCAAAACCAAACCACCCCCGACCCCGTGTCCCGCTCTGCGATTGGGCCACGGAATCAAGTAATGTCAGGATTGTGAACCAATCATAACGATTTGTGACACCGCTACGCATTCTCCCGATCAATGTAGATCAAAGGTTAACATTCCAAAACAGAGGACATTAATCCACTTATACAACATACCTTTGATATGCCTTAAAACTGATGTTTATATAAAACAAAATGCTTACAATTTTAACTAATTTCAACAATTATAATAAGGCATTATTCGTTATCAGGAACAAAACCTAACATTATAGAGAGACTACCATTCACCCGCCATTTTTTTTTTCTTTGCTTGGCTGGCTATTCAGTCAATATTTTTCATTTTATCATTGTAAAAATGGGTCAGGTCAACATTTTTCTCAAATGTAATATTAGTTTTAATAAAATAATTGAAAGTAAATTAAAATAAAGTCATAAAAAAAGTATTCTTAAATTATTCTATTTCAATTGTACTACACTCAACTCTATGTTATTTCAACAGCCCCGGATCTAGGGGGGGGCAAGCCGGGGCCCATGCCCCGGGCGGCAAATACAGGGGGCGGCAAAATCAGGGGGCGGCCAAATTCACACTTCACAGACCAATGGACAACTCATCATTTATTTAACTTTGACCACGGAATAAATAATAGCACAAGTACAGCAATTTTATGGCCATATCAACTTGACCAATACCCTGAGCGCGGAGTGAGATATGCTGCACGACTGCACGAACATTTATTATTGGCGAGGCGCGTAGGCATAGTTCAAAATACGCGCCCGGCTCCCGCTCGCCTGCAGAAATCGCAGATCGCTGCAAGCGTCTGGTTACCGTGAGTGCGAAAGAGTTAAAGCTATATTCGAAAACTTCCTCGTCGATCTCTCTCCACGACAGTGTTTTGTTTCAAGGCCAGACTCCGTCGGCCCGCCACCACCACCGACACCGCCGCAGCCGCTTCTAATGCCGCTGCCGCTGTCGCCGCCGCCGCAACCACTGCGGCAGTGCCCTCATAGAGGGCTCGCGAGGAGACAATGGACTGCAAATTACGGCGCCATTTCGTATCCTCCAGGCGAATGTCAACCACTGCGCCCCCGCTCAGGATCAGTTACTCCAGAGCATGACGCGGTGGTCGATAAACGTCACCGTGGTCTCCAAGCCATACTTTGTCCTGCCCAGAGCTGACTGGGTTCAGGACCTGAGCGGCTCGGTGATCCTTATCTCGTAGGCCGCCGCCGGTACCCCAACCCTTGATGGTCATGGCCGTCCGGATGGTGCGGGGATACCGCACGGTGTCCCGCGAGGCGGCGAGCCTCCTTGCTGGCCTACCAACTTAGGATTTGGAGGCAACAGTCCTTGCACGCATGCACTATCTGCGCGTGGAGATGCAACGCCAGGGCGAAACACCGCTGCCTGAACATGTCGAGGCGTGGCGGTAAGAGCTCCGGTGGGATCTCATGGTGAAGTGGAAACAGCCACTGTCGCAACCCAGGCCATAAACTCGGCGGTAGTCCCCTCTTTGAGGCGTGGCTGGGTAGACCTCACGGCGTCCTCACCTTCCGCATGACGCAGGTTCTCACCGGACATGGGAAGTTTGGGAGATTCCTGTACCGGAATCGTGCGGAAGAAACGCCCGGGTGTCGCCACTGTATGGAAAGTCCGGAGGACACGGTGGAGCACACGGTGGAGGTATGCCCTGCTTGGAAAGAGCATCGTCGTGTCCTCGTGATCGGCGGCGGCGACCTCTCGCGCCGGGCCTTGGTTCAATCCATGGTCTGCAGCGAAGAGGAATGGCAGGCGGTCGCCTCCTTCTGCAAAGCAGTAATGCTTGTAAAGCAGGAGGCCGACCGCATAAGGCAAAGGCAACAGCGCCCTCGCCGTAGCCGTCGCCGCCGCGATCCCGCCGATATCCGGCCACCGTAGACATTGGCTTGCGGACAGTGAGCAATGGGTAGCTTGCCGTCCGGTCGTCTGGTAACTGTCCAGACCGAGTCCAAGTCGTCAACGGCGCACACCGTTCCCGCGCGCCTCAAGGAGCTGTCAGCAAACTGTAGGGGCCCTTCGTGGTCAAAGCATTCTGGAGCCGAGGGTTGGTGCGAAAGTGTTACCGCGGCTCTAGGAATAAGGCAAGGAAGGAATGGGGTAGGTTTTTTAGTCAGTAAGAGTCTGACACTGTCTCCCGCTCCGCCCAAGAGCGGGATTCGTCATTGGGTGATTTTCACCTACCATAAAAAAAGGTGAAAATAAACATCAGTAGGTAGGTGGGGCGGCATTTTTCAGTTTTTGCCCCGCCTAAAAAAAATTGAAGATCCGGGGCTGTATTTCAATTGTACTGGGGCAGTATAGAAATTGGGAACACGGTTCAATAAAAATGACAAAATAGAACTAGTTTTTTTTAATATTTAGAGAGCTGTCAGTTGAAAAGTAAAACTCCCTAGGGAGTAAAAGTACTTCTTCCAGCCCTCTCCGCAGGCAACTTTACACCTACTTTCAGAGTATGAGTAATGAAAAATATTTTTGTGTTGGATAGTCCATTTTTCGAAGAAGGTTATAGGCTATATAACATCACGCTATGACGTATGGGGGCGGAGCAGTAACCACAGACGCGGGTGAAGCCGCTGGTAGCCTATATATTGCTAACATCACGCGGGGAAATCCGCAGGCAAAAGCTAGTGTGAATATAAATCTATGGAACAACGGGTTCTTTTTTTTTATTGGTTGTAGGTTTGCGCTTGACCGCTATCTCACCTGATGGAAAACGATGATGTGGTCGACGATGGAGCGCGCTTACCTAGAAGTAACCTATTCACTCTTGACTTAAAGATTCCAGGATTGTAGCTATCGGGAAACACCGACTCCGGCAAGGAATTCCACTCCTTGGCTGTACGCATAATGAATGTGCTCCCAAAACGTTTTGTACGTATATGTGGTACTAGCTTTTGTCAGCGGCTTCGCCCGCGTACATAAAATATAGCCTATGTCACTCAGGAGTAAAGCAGCTTTCTATTGTTGCTAAATTTTTTGCAATCGGACCAGTAGTTCCAGAGATTACCTCCTACAAACTTTGAGGAAAACTTCCTTTTTAAGGAAAGCCCGTCTCTCGTGTCAACATTGTATATGCTATGATTTTAGCAGTTATATTCAATAATATTATATTCGACAACTAAAGAAAACAAAGAAGATGAGTATGATTATTTATGTAAGTCTGTTTATGTATTGTTCGATTACTTGCTTTTTTGTTGTATTGTTGTAAATTGTACACTGGATCTTACCCAAAATTTTTGTCCTCTCTCTATTACTTAAGTCTGGTTTGCTGTAAGAAAACTCAATTTTGAGTTAAGCTCGCCTTTGTACATAATCATTGTAATCCGCTTTTTATATACTGTTTGGTGTACAATAAAGAATTAAAGAAAGAAGAAAGAAAACAATTTTTATTTTGCCCAAAATAGACGCACAACTATCACACAACGCCGTCTAGTCCCGCACTAAGCAGAGCTTGTGTTATGAGTATTAGACAACTGATAAACATACTTATATATTTCTAAATACATACATATTATAGATAAATTACACCCAGACACAACAAATGATCGTGCTCATCACACAAACATTTGTTCTGGTTTTTTTTTTTTAGGCTAGGTAAAAATCATCGAATGACGAATCTCGTTCTTGGGCGGAGCGGGAACAGTGTCAGACTCTTACTGACTAAACAACCTAGCCCGTTCCTTCCTCGCCTTAGTCTCAGAACGCCGGGGGAATTGAACCCACGACCTCCGGCTTAGCAGTCAGGGCCACTAACCACTCGAACAACAGGCCAGTCTATATGTGAAGTAAATTACATAGTATAAAACAGTAAAAAAAAGTCACTCTGTCCATATGTATGCTTAGATCTTTATAACTACGAAACGGATTTAAATGCGGTTTTTTTAACAGATAGAGTGATTCAAGA
Source organism: Mythimna loreyi (assembly GCA_029852875.1). Classification (NCBI taxonomy): domain Eukaryota; kingdom Metazoa; phylum Arthropoda; class Insecta; order Lepidoptera; family Noctuidae; genus Mythimna; species Mythimna loreyi. The sequence continues at coordinate 11,848,254 of CM056806.1, read as the reverse complement.
GGAAGGTTTATATGTATAACTAGCGACTCGCCCCAGCTTCGCACGGGTGCTGATATTGAATACATTATGAATGTATTATACACATAAACCTTCCTCTTGATTCACTCAGTCTAATGAAAAAACCGCATCATTTTGATGCGGTTTTTTGCGTTCCGTTGCGTACTTTTAAAGATCTAAGCATACATAGCGGCAAGCAACTTTGTTTTATACTATGTAATGATACATGCATAATATATTTAATATCACCATTGTACCCGTGCGAAGCTGGGGCGGGTCGCTAGTTATAAATAAATAAGGTACAACCAGACACAGAACAAATGATCATGCTAATCACACAAACATTCTTCCTGGGTGGGAATCGAACCCACGACCTCTGGCATAGCAGTCAGGTCCGCTAACTACTAGACCAACAGGCCAATCTATGTAAAATAAAATATTTAACGTTTTAAATTTTTAACAAAATAAATATAAAATAGCTACTTACATTTCTCAACCGACTGCACGAAATCAAAAGAAATGTGTTTGAAGAATGAGTTTCCTTTACCACAGATAAAAAAAACACACTTTAATTTTTACAAATTATTCCTTATGTCACATTTATAATTATAACTTGTGTATCACTAATATTTTTGTCGATACCGATCCTGTGTTCAAAGCTCAGTGTAACGTATTCAACTGCCGATCTCCGCTGATCTCAACGACGTAGTGTTGCGCTTAATCCGTGAAAGTTTATCGATAATTTGTCCTGTCTCGATTTTTTTTTTAATTGCAATAAACCAGTGCTTGACTGCGATCCCACCTGATGGTAAGCAGTGATGCAATCGTTGATGGTAAGGCGCACTAGTTTATTAAGAGCCTATTCACTCTAGCCTTGAAGACACCTAAATTATAATCGGACGGAAAGACTGCAGCCGGCAAACTGTTCCAGTCCCTCGATATGTAGGTTTTTTTATGGTAGGTAAAAATCGTCCAATGACGAAACGTCTTGAGCGGAGCAGGAAACAGTGTCAGACTCTTACTGAGTACACACCCCGCACTGGGGTCAAGCCTTCTTTTCAGAAAGAGACCCTGGGCCCCATTAGGCTTCAACCCTTTTGCAAACTCCCTACGGTTTTGTTGACAGCTAGAGCTAGCGGAGTTGTTGAGGCGCACGGGAACAGTGCGCGCCGTCGACGACTGGGCTTGCTCCTGACTGTTACCAGACGATTGGGCGGCGAGCTACCCATTGCTCGCCATCCACAAGTCTTGATATCTACACTAATATAATAAAGAGGTAAAGTTTGTTTTTTTGTTTGTAGGGGGTAATCTCTGGAACTACTGATCCGATTGGAAAAAATTTAGCAACAATAGAAAGCTGCTTTACTCCTGAGTGACATAGGCTATATCTTATGTCCGCGGGCGAAGCTGCTGACAAAAGCTAGTAAATGATATTTAGGTGTGATATGTGTGGGTTATGTCATATGTGTAACACAAGATCTTAAAAATAGTTAAACTTTTGAGACCCAAGCGAACGCCGGCGTTCGTACATCCATTGTTCTTTAATTGTGTCTGTAATTACGGTACTCGAAAGGTACAAAAGCGTACCTTGTCGGGTACACATCATCATCATCAGCCTTATTAATGTTCCCACTGCTGGGCCTACTCTATAAGAGAAGGAATGGGCCATAATCCACCACGCGGGCCCAGTGCGAACTGGTGGATTCACATGTCTCCAAAATTTGTTTCTAGGACATGCCGGTTTCCTCACGATGTTTTCCTTCACCGTTTTGAGAGCAGTGGTGATGAAATAAATTACACAAAGTAATGCGCCTGGCTGGGTTTGAACTCGCAATCTATGTATTACTCGTAAATCGGGATTGTTACTCGGCCACCACTGCTTTCACCATTCATGAACATTGTTTTTAGTTTTTTATCTATTTAAAAACATTCAGTACTTTATACACATAACTGAAACATTATTGTTGATATTTATAATATACACATAAACCTTCCTCTTGAATCACTCTACTTAATAAAACAACTGCATCAAAATCCGTTACTTAGTTTTAAAGATTTAAGCATAAATAGGGACAGGAAGCGACTTTGTTTTATACTACGTAATGATGTACTCTATTGTAAATCTTAAATCATTTATTACTTGTATAACATAGGCAATCAATACATACTTGATCTTAAACAAAAATATATAGGTCGCTATGTTATGCCTATAAAGCGTACAAATTAAGTTGCATGCAAGGAGAAAAAAATTACTTACAATATAATTAATCATGCGAGAGGTAAACTCGAATTACTTGCGTATGTCGAAATTAAAGTTATCAAAATACATTAAATGTCACAATAAGCTGCAATAAAAAAGGAAATGTGCCTTATTTTATGAATAAACGTTTATTACGTACTAGATTTTGTCAGCGGCTTCGCCCGCGTACATAAAATATAGCCTATGTCACTCAGGAGTAAAGCAGCTTTCTATTGTTGCTAAAACTTTTCCAATCGGACCAGTAGTTCCAGAGATTACCTCCTACAAACAAAAAAAAACAAACTTTACCTCCTTATTAGTGTAGATGTAGATTATTCTCTATTATCGACATCAACATATCGATATCACTTCGTATTCACATCCCTAGCTAACCAGTTCGCCTCAATTCACGGCCGATCGAAGGTTGTATAATCAGGTTATATATTATGTTGCACAATCAACAACTCACAACATAGTGTTGTCACGAATACGCCCTACATGAGCCAAAGCAGTTCACGGGCGCCTGAGAGATTGTACACAGCTAAACTACGGCCCTGAGATCGTTTTTTTTATTTTTTTATTAATTTCGCCATCCCAATTTCACCTTCGGACATCCCGGCGTACGGCAAATATCCACCCTTACGTTGTTCTTCGTCGTTTATACCGCGTACATCGAGGGATTGGAACAGTTTGCCGGCTACAGTCTTTCCGTCCGAATATAATTTAGGTGTCTTCAAGGCTAGAGTGAATAGGCTCTTAATAAACTAGTGCGTCTCACCATCAACGATTGCATCACTGCTTACCATCAGGTGGGATCGCAGTCAAGCACTAGTTTATTGCAATAAAAAAAGCCCCGAGCGAAAGCTTTTGTACATATTGTCGTTTTATTGTGTCTCTAATGACGGTATTTCACCAATTAAGTATATTGGCTTATAACTCAGGGCCACATGGTGCTCATGAAAGAAAATATATCATACTAGCTTTTGTCAGCAGCTTTGCCCGCGTACATAGAATATAGCCTATGACACTCAGAAGTAAAGCAGCTTTCTATTGTTGCCAATTTTTTTCCAATTGGACCAGTAGTTCCAGAGATTACCTCCTACAAACAAAAAAACAAACTTTACCTCTTTATTATATTAGTGTAGATAACTCAGTGCCACAAATATGGGGCTCATGTAGGATAATATATCATACATTTCACAACTATCACACAACTCCGTCCCAAGCTAAGCAGAGCTTGTGTTATGAGTACTAGACAACTGATAAACATACTTATATATTTCGAACTACGAGTACATACATATTATAGATAAATTACACCCGGACACAGAACAAATGATCGTGCTCATCACACAAACATTTGTCCTGGGTGGGAATCGAACCCATGACCTGCGGCATAGCAGTCAAGGTGACTAACTACTAGACCAACAGGCCAATCAAAAAGGGTGGCAGTGTGGGAAACGGAAGTAATAAAATTGATAAATAAATAATATATAAAACAGCAGAAAACACGATGAATATTTATTGCACTTCCGAATAAAACTATTGAGGAAATGGATTCCAAAAATAATTTTATATTTTTACATAATCCATAATTAATATCACTACATAGTATAAAACAAAGTCGCTTCCCGCTGTCTGTATACCTATACACAAAATAATAAGGTACAGAAGTCAATCTCATGTATGTACTTCACTTTTCATACCTACGCACGACGGTCGCGCGCGCTAGGGATGTCAACTGGATTATGCACAGCAAATTATCGTGGTAGTTGCAAAATTTCACAGACGCGCGTCTCAAACGTGACACCCTCGCGGTCGTAATGATCCTCGTTGAGCCCGGTTTTCGCGTCGGTGAACGGTGTCTATGTGTGCGTTGCTCGAGCGTGTTTTGTACGTAGATTGACATCTGTACCTATATAATTTGTGGTATGCTACGCAACGGAATCTGATGAGGTATTTTTCAGCGGTTTTTTTTTATCGGTTTTTTTGTTTTCCTAGGACCCGTTTGTAAAGATGTTATAATATTTTTTCTCAATAAATAAATAATAAATAAATTTTTAATAGATAGAGCGATTGTACATGCATAGTATATATTTAATATTGCCATTGCACCCGTGCGAAGCTGGGGCGGGTCGCTAATAATATTATAAATGTGAAAGTGAAAAAGTGTTTTTCTCTAACGCTTTTATGGTTAAACTACTGAACCGATTTTGATGAAATTTGATATGAACGAAGCTTAAAGTCCAAAGATGGATATAGGATACTTTTTACCCGTCTTTGTCTTAGGTTTCAATTCCACAAGAACCAATATTCGCCCGGACGAAACCGCCGGCTGAAGGTAGTATAGTAATACTAGCTTTTGCGCGCGGTATTGGGGTTGGGGTTGGGATTTCCGGGATAAAAAGTAGCCTATGTCCTATTCTGGAATGTATCCTATGCCTGTGCCAAATTTCATCCAGATCCGTCCAGCCGTTTTGGCGTGATTGAGTAACAAACATCCAAACATCGTAACTTTCGCATTTATAATATTAGTAAGATACAAAATTATGTAGATTTTAACATGCCGAACAGCCGAGCCCAAGCCGTCGACGGCGCGCACTGTTCCCGCGCGCCTTAAGGAGTTGTCAGCAAACCGTAGGGGCCCTGCAGGGTCGAAGTCTCCCGGAGCTGAGGGTTGGTGCGAAAGCGTTACACCGGTACTCTGGGAATAAGGCAAGGAAGGCACGGGGTAGGTTGTTTAGTCAGTAAGAGTCTGACACTGTTTTCCGCTCCGCCTAACAGCAGGATTCGTCATTCGATGATTTTTACCTACCATAAAAAAAACCGGACAAAACCGGTGGCTGAAGCTAGTTTAGTAAATATACAAAATTATGTAGATTTTTAACATTGGCATATGTTTTGTTTTTTTAATTCAAGTTGAAGGTAAAATAAATAGTTTTCTGTCAATAACATTGACTGGTCTATTGGTTAGTGACTCTGACTGCTATACTGGAGGTCGTGGGTTTGATTCCCACCCAGGAAACAAACAACAAACTGTAGACCCCCCATTACATCCCTTTAGAAGCTGAATTTTGAAAAACCCCTTCTTAGTCTTCGCCTACGTCATAAAAGGAAGCCTTGTGCAAAATTTCACGTTCCCAGTCCCAGTAGTTTTGGCTGTGCGTTGATATGTCAGTCAGTTTCTCCTTTTATATAGGTATTATAGATTCTATTCTATGATTTGTCAGAAATCTACACTAATATAATAAAGAGGTAAAGCTTGTTTTTTTGTTTGTAGAAGGTAATCTCTGGAACTACTGGTCCGATTGGAGAAATTTTAGCAACAATAGAAAGCTGCTTTACTCCTGAGTGACATAGGCTATATTTTTTAGTCAATAATATGACATCGAAAGTGAAACCCGTTTTGTTTCTATTTACCCGTTTTACGGTTTTTTTTTATGGTGGAAAACATCATCTAATGACGAATCCCGCCCTTGGGCGGAGCGGGAGACAGTGTCAGACTCTTACTGTCTAAACGACCCACCCCATTCCTTCTTAGCCTTCATACCGGGGTCGGACCTTCCTTTCAGAAACCGGTCCGGGGCCCCAGTAGGCTTCGGCCCTGCAGTTGGGCCTCTACAGTTGCTGACAATTACTTGAGGCGCACGGGATCGACGACTGGCTTCGTGTGAACTGTTACCAGACTACCGGACGGCGAGCTACCCATTGCTCACCGTGCCATCTATACTGGGTCAGATTCCAACCTCCCTCCACGGTATAAGAAACCATTAAAAAAAATCCAAAAAATTCAATTCATATATTTTTATTTAAATTCGAAGACATGTGACATCCACTAATCCGCACTGGGCCCGCGTGGTGGATTATGGCCCATTGCCTCTCCTAGAGAGATAAATGATATTTATTTTGTAAATAGGTTTTAAAATAACACTTTTACACGTCAATATTTTTTCTTTTCGTCAGTTTAAGCTAGATGAGTCCGGTGTTTCCTAGCTGACTACCCTGAGAAGAAACACCGAAACAAACTCAGGGGTCAGTCTCTTTTAAAGTCCACTAGCTGGTACCTGCGACTTCGTCTGCGTCTTTTTTTCGCAATAAAAGGTAGCCTTTTCTCAGGGTCTATAGATTGTCTGTGCCAAATTTCATCAAAATCGTTTGAGAGGTTTAAACAGGAAAGTTTAACAGACAGACAGAGTTACTTTCGCATTTATAATATACTAGCGACCCGCGCCAGCTTCGCACGGGTGCAAAGGTGATACCTATATTATAGCTATAATCCTTCCTCTTGAATCACTCTATTAAAAAAAACCACATCAAAATCCGTTGCGTAGTTTCAAAGATTTAAGCATACAAAGGGACATAGGGACAGAGAAAACGACTTTGTTTTATACAGTAACCATGAGGGAGAGGAGGAGGAGGAGAGAGGAGGAGGAGGAGAGAGGAGGCCTGTGTCCCAGCAGTGGGAATATTAAAAGGCTGATGATGATGATGATATTTTTATTTCGTCCAAGACATTCGTCTTAAAAGCCTCGCATGTGCAACTGAAGTGACGGTAGAGCAGTCCTCAGCTGCCGTCCTGCAGCTCGTCCAGGGTGTTCCCTCTCCGGGAGCGGGAGGGCGCCGGCAGCTTGAGGTGCACGGTCCGCACGTGCAGCTTCATGGAGTTGGACTGCGAGAAGCTCTTGCCGCAGTGGCCGCACTGGTACGGCTTTGCCCCCGAGTGCACCTGCACCACGAAATAAGATAAGATAAGATGAGATCATTTATTTATATAAACATGTGTATGTTAAGATGGAGATGATGTCAGTACAGTTCAACATGTTTTACCGTGACCGGCGTACAAAATTATTTAAAAATATGTAATATTTATATAAAAAAAAGAAAATATTCAATAAATGTCAATACAACAAAAGTCAAAATTCAATTACAGTCAATACAGAGAATAGTCAAAATTCAATAACAGACAAAATATTCAATATTCAATTACAGTCAATATAGAAAATAGTAAAAATTCAATAAATTCAATTCCAGTCAATACAGAAAAATTAAATAATATTAAATAGTCAGGATTCAAAATTTTTCGTTTAAAAATTCTGCAACATTATAAACATCATTTATTAGTTAGGTAGGTCCTGACTGCTATGCCGGAGGTCGTGGGTTCAATTCCCACCCAGGACTAATGTTTGTGTGATGAGCACGATCTTTTGTTCTGTGTCTGGGTGTAATTTATCTATAATATGTATGTATTTAGAAATATATAAGTATGTTTATCAGTTGTCTAGTATCCATAACTCAAGCTCTGGTTAACTTGAGACTAGACGACGTTGTGTGATAGTTGTAAAAAAAAAGAAAATTGGGGAGGCCTCTAGCTTGAGAAAGAAAACAAATTTCATCAAAATCGGTTCAGTAGTTTAACCGTAAAGACAGACAAACAGACACATTTATAATATAACTAGCGACCCGCCCCAGCTTCGCACGGGTACTGATATTGAATATATTATGCATGTATTGTATTATACATATAAACCTCCCTTTTAAATCACTCTATATCATTATTACCAAAATCCGTTGCGTAGTTTTAAAGATCTAAGGATAGGGACAGACAGCGACTTTATTTTATACTATGTAATGATATGAATCGGACCCACGACCTCTGGCACAGCAGTCAGGTTCACTACCCACTACAGCAACAGTCTCTGTATAGTAAGCCTGTATAACATAGTGTCTCACCCGGTCGTGCCTGTTGAGCGCCGCCTTGTGTTTGAACGCCTTCGGGCAACTGGAACATTTGAACGGTCTCTCCCCGGTGTGAGTGCGAACATGGATCTGGAAATACGTAGGTGAACTATTAAACCTATATATACAGGGTGTCATTGACATGTTACGCAAACGAATACCATAGATCCAGTACATGATTCTAGACACCCCAGTGGTGGAATTTTTCGTCGGATTTTTTATTATTTATTTATTTATACTTTATTGTACACCACATTATAAATAAAAAAAAAATAGGACAAACATTATTAAAAAAAAAAACAAGGGTACAATGGGCGGTCTTTTTTTCAAATTTTTGAAAAAATAGTTTTGTTTTTTTGTTTTTTACCTGTATAAAATCGATATTCTGACCAATCTCAATGATATTTTTAGAAAAAAAAACACAAAAAGAAATTAATAAAAAAATCATTGAGGCAAATAAAGTCGTTATTCTAATCAAACCCACAACAAACATTTTTAATTTGGAATGTAATGCACTCATTTTTTTTCGCAAAAAATGTTAAATTGACGTTTTTATACAGTTTAATTAAAAAAACGTTAAAAATTCATTAAAAAAAAATAAGAAAAAACCGACAAAAAATTGCAGCACTGACACCCTGTATATATATATATAAATCGGCCAAGAGTGTGTCGGGCCACGCTCAGTGTAGGGTTCCGTAGTTTCCCGTCCGTCACAAACTTCTCACAATGTAACAGAACCCAGTAGCCCATATAAAAATTAGTAACTCAATTTCCTGAGAGATGGCGCTGTACCCGGTGGTAATTTTAATTTGCGTGAACCGATTTTAATCTTTTTGTATTTTTATTTGAAAGAGGACACGCTCAGGATAATGGAATATGTAAAAAAAAAATTAAAAAAATGCTTTTTTTTTAATTATTCACATCATCCGCGAACCCGCTTTCGCATCAACCCTTGGCTCCAGTAGTCTTCGACCCTGCTGGGCTCCTACAGTTGCTGACAACTCCTGAAGACACGCGGGAACAGTGCGTGTCGTCGACGACTTGGGCACCGTCCGGACGATTACCAGACGACCGGACGGTGAGCTTCCCTTTGCTCGCCGTCCGCAAGCCCGTATGATAGTTAGATAGATATTCTCTTTATTGTAGGTACACCATAAATACAACTTGGTACATAAGGAGCTTACAATTACTAAGGTATTATAATGGGCGGTCTTATCGCTAAAAGCGATTTTTTAAAGACAACCGTTAGTGTCTAAACACACTATGCCGAACGTACGCGACCGAAGTTCCGCGGCTGATTTTACGTTCCAACGTATTCGGCTGATATGACACACCTTATGTGCCGAACTTACGCGGCAGAAATTCAGTTGCGCAATTTTGTGTGTATATTCAGTGTTTCGAGCGCTGTCGTGGCGTCGTGTCGCGCAGACAGAGGCGAAATAAAAGCGAAGGCATGCCTGCCTCCCGCTGCTCCCGCTCCCGATCTCCGTCGGCAATCGAACCGAACTTCGGTCGCGTATAATGTGTGTTCTACAGAATACGTTGCTGCCGAATTTCCGCTGAACTTACGCCCGACTGAAGTTCGGCTGTACGCTATAACGCAACGTAATTTCGGCATAATGTGTCGCCAGTAATTCAAATAGCATTGCAGGCGTAATCATGCCGAACTTACGTCGCGTATCCTCGGCATAGTGTGTTGAGACACTTGGGGTATACCTGGAGTCTCTGGAAGATGCTGAACTTCTTGGGACACTGGATGCACTGGTAAGGCTTTTCTCCCGTGTGGGTGCGCTGGTGGTAGACCAGCGCTGCGTTCGACTGCAACACGCGGAGCAGGAGGTTAGCCGAGTGGGAGGAGGGAACACAGCGAGAGGGAATCGCCGTGAGCTGTACTTAGAGAGAGGTGATACACAATCAAATACAATCTTCACATATAACTAGTGCGCTTCACCATCAACGATTGCATCACTGCTTACCATCAGGTGGGATCGCAGTCAAGCACTGGTTTATAGCAATTAAAAATATATATTTTATCTATGTGAAGATTATATACATGGTGTCATTGACATCGTGGCACAAATGAATACCATAGATCCAGTACATGATTCTGGACACCCCAGTGGTGGAATTTTTCGTCAGTTTTTTTTACATTTTTTGAAAAAAATAGTCATCTTTTTAATTTTTTACTTGTATAAAATTGTTATTCTAACCAATCCCAATGATATTTTTAGGAAAAAAAAAAATAAAAAAAATAATAATAATAAAAAAGTCGTCGAGGCAAATAAAGTCGTTATTCTAATCAAACCTGATGATATTTTTTAATTTGGAATGTAATTCATTTATTTTTTTCGCAAAAAATGTTAAACGTTACGTAACGTTTTTATACAGTTTAATTTTATAAACGTAAAAAAAAACATAAAAAAAAGAAAAAAACCGACAAAAAATTCCACCACTGGGGTGTCTAGAATCATGTACGCCATCTCAATTTTACCATCTGACATTCCGGCGTCAGGCAAATATCCACCCTTCCGTTGTTGAGACATCTACGGCACGGACTAAGCGTTTTGCCTCGTCGTTTATACCGCGTACATCGAGGGACTGGAACAGTTTGCCGGCTGCAGTTTTTTCATCCGATTATAATTTAGGTGTCTTCAAAGCTAGAGTGAATAGGCTCTTAATAAACTAGTGCGTCTCACCATCAACGATTGCATCACTGCTTACCATCAGGTAGGATCATCAGTTAGTCCGGATTATAATGTCTCAACAACGTAAGGGTTTTTTTTTATGGTAGGTAAAAATCATCGAATGACGAATCCCACTCTTGAGCGAAGCGGGAAACAGTGTCAGACTCTTACTGACTAAAGAACCTACCCTGTGCCTTCCTTGCCTTATTCCCAGAGCCCCGGTGTAACGCTTTCGCACCAACCCTCACCTCCGGGAGGCTTCGACCCTGTAGGGCCCCTACTGTTGCTGACAACTCCTTGAGGCGCGCGGGAACGGAGCGCGCCGTCGACGACTTGGGCTCGGTCTGGACTGCTACCAGACGACCGGACGGCGAGCTACCCATTGCTCACCGTAACAACGTAAGGGTGGATATTTGCCATACGCCGAGATGTCCGAAGCTAATAAAAAGCTTGTAATAAGAAAGCGACTCACGATGCACTTCTTGCCGCACACCTCGCAGACCCAGGACACAGGTCGCGCGTGCGGCGCGCGGCTGCTCCGCTTGTGGCCCAGGTGCGCGCGCTGGTAGTGCGCCGACAGCGAGCGCGAGTGCGCGAAGCTGCGGTTGCACTGCAAGAGGAGATACCATCAGCTCGTCTAGCCACCATCAGCTCCTCTAGCCACCATCAGCTCGTCTAGCCACCATCAGCTCGTCTAGCCACCATCAGCTCGTCTAGCCACCATCAGCTCCTCTAGCCACCATCAGCTCGTCTAGCCACCATCAGCTCGTCTAGCCACCATCAGCTCGTCTAGCCACCATCAGCTTCCCTAGCCACCATCAGCTCCCTTAGCCACCATCAGCTCGCCTAACCACCATCAGCTCCCCTAGCCACCAAGTAATCTACAATTGTTAACGCTAGTAAACAACTAATGTATAGAATGACTTCATTTCAACAAAATTAGTAGACCAGTTCACATCATTTAAAATGACAGAATGAAATGTAATCTACAATGATCATCGCTACATCCTGCAGTTATATGATATAACTTTTTTTTTATGGTAGGTGAAAATCATCCAATGACAAAACCCGCTCTTGGGCGGAGCGGGAGACCAGTGTCAGACTCTTACTGACTAAAAAACCTACCCCGTACCTTCCTTGCCTTATTCCTGGAGTCGAGGTAACAGTTTGCACCACCCTCTAAGTTTAATGATATAACTACGATCATTTGTTCTGTGTCTGGGTGTAATTTATCTATAATATGTATGTATTTAGAAATATATAAGTATGTTTATCAGTTGTCTAGTACCCATAACACAAGCTCTGCTTAGTGCGGGACTAGACAACGTTGTGTGATAGTTGTGGACATATTATTATTATTATAACTAGGCTTCTTCCAGCGGCTTCGTCCACGTGGGTGGTGGTTCTCCATACAAAATTTAGATCCCCATTACATCCCTTTAGGAGCTGAATTTTTAAAAACCCTTTCTTAGTGTTCGCCTACGTCATAAAAGGAAGCCTTGTGCAAAAGTTCACGCTCCTAGTCCCAGTAGTTTCGGCTGTGCGTTGATATGTCAGTCAGTTTCTCCTTTTATATATATATAGATGAACTTGGCTAGGGGCTTAGCTGGAGACAGCGGTCTAACGCGAGCCTATACAACGTGTCACTATAATGCGCAAAACTCTCAAAAATATCAAAATTGCAAAAAGAAATTGTCAAATCATTTTTTTTTTTTATATATTCCACAACTGTCACACAACGTCGTCTAGTCCCAAGCTAAGCAGAGCTTGTGTTATGGGTACTAGACAACTGATAAACATACTTATATATTTCTAAATACATACATATTATAGATAAATTACACCCAGACACAGAACAAGTGATCGTGCTCATCACACAAACATTTGTCCTGGGTGGGAATCGAACACACGACCTCCCGCATAGCAGTCAGGGTCACTAACTACTACACTGACAGGCCAGTCAAAGAGCGTCGCAGTCGGATACATAAACGGCTTCGAGGTCATAACTTTGAGGATAGCTCTCTGTGCACGCACCAGAGGCAGCAGAGTTGTCTTTGAACAACCTCCCCAAACAGTGATGCAGTAGTTTATATGATTTGGCATAAAGCATAGTAGACAGTTTTAATAGTTATCTGCGGAGTGCCTTAATTTTTTGAAAATAAAAATATACATTTGCGGAAATACACTCTAGGCAGAAGACTATTTATTTGGGGTTTCCAGCTTAGAGAGCTATCAATATAGACCCCAAGATATTTGACAGACTCGGACCTAGAAAGAAGTGGGCAAGTGCAATGTGATGTAGACAGGCCGAGTGAGCAAGTATGTGCTCTGAGCAGCATTTGATCTGGCGGAGGAAAGTTGGCAGATTTTCTATGTTAAGTTGTTGTGTACAATCTACACTAATATAATAAAGAGGTAAAGTTTGTTTTTTTGTTTCTTTGTTTTTTTGTTTGTAGGAGGTAATCTCTGGAACTACTGGTCCGATTGGAAAAATTTTAGCATCAATAGAAAGCTGCTTTAGTCCTGAGTGACATAGGCTATATTTTATGTACGCGGGCGAAGCCGCTGACAAAAGCTAGTAAAGAATAAAGTAAGTAAAGTAACTCTCACCCACCCCACTGCGACTGGCTTGGTAGACCTTTTATAAGATGAGAAAAATCATGTAATGACGAATCCCGCCCTTGGGCGGACCGGGGCCCCAGTAGGCTTCGGCCCTGCAATTGGGTCTCTATATTTGCTGACAACTCCTTGAGGCACGCCTTCCAACTTTACCACTACCAGACAACCGGACGGCGAGCTACCCATTGCTCACCGTCCGCAACCCCGCGCCTATGGAGTTCGGAAATCGGGATCGGAATCCTAGCGGCGTCTGGGGCGTGTGAGCCGTTGCCTCATGCGGTCGGCCTCCTCCTTAGCTAGCATGACTGCTTCGCACGCGGAGGAACCACCTTGAGTTGGTAGACTCACCTGTTCACATTTGACTCCAACATCATGCGTCTTCAGGTGGTCTCGTAGAGCGTCTTGCGTCGGAAGGTTCTCTCCGCACTGGAAGCAGGAACTGCAGACAAAATTAATTGAGAATGACATGTTTGGATCTCTTGACAGGAAGAGAGTTCCTCAGGAGTTCCAAATCTATATATATAAAAGAAAGTCGGGTTTGTTACAACACTTATAACTCGAGATCGGCTGAACCGATTTAGCTGAAAATTGGCAGGGAGGTAGTTTAGAGCCAGGAGAATGACATAGGATACTTTTTTTTACTTTTTTTTTTTAGAGTATGGTAGAGTAGGGTAGAGTAGAGTAGAATAATCTGTTGCCGGGAGCGGAGCCGCGGGCAAAAGCTAGTATATAATAATAATAATTTATTTGTAAAAAAGACATCATTTGGTCCGCAATAAATGTTAGTAGGTAGTAATTATTTCTATAGTAATAGTATAGTACTAGTGGTAGTTCTTATTTGGTAGTACTTTTTGATTATATGAATCTCCGCTATTTTTTCTCTAAAATAGTAGTTTTGGAGAAAAAACCGTTTTTACAATCGGTTTTTTATGGTTCTGAGAATATAGCCATAAATGCTTTAAAAATACCAAAAACGTGTAACATTGATTTATGATTTAATAATAATAATTGAATATGTCCACAACTATCACACAACGCCATCTAGTCCCAAGCTAAGCAGAGCTTGTGTTATGGGTACTAGACAACTGATAAACATACTTATATATTTCTAAATACATACATATTATAGATAAATTACACCCAGACACAGAACAAAATGATCGTGCTCATCACACAAACATTTGTCCTGGGTGGGAATCGAACCCACGACCTCCGGTATAGCAGTCAGGGTCACTAACAACTAGACTGACAGGCCAGTCAATTGATGTTAGTTACTTTGTTTTTCCGTTGAGTAGCCTAGTGGTGATGAAATAAATTACACAACACTTATTAATAATGAGCGATATAATTCATATTGTACTCACCTCAGCGTAAAATTTACAAGTCCGTGATAAGACCTGTCATTCTGTATGGATCAGAATGTTGGACTATGAAAAAGATGGATAAAAAAAGACTGCATGTAGCGGAGATGAGAATGTTGAGATTGAGATGGATGTGTGGTGTGACGAGAATGGATAAAGTGAGAAATGAGTATATTAGAGAAAGTCTGAAAAGTTGAAAGGAAATCGTTTGTCTTGGTATGGCCATGTAAAGAGGAGAGATGAAACGCATGTTACGAAAAGAGTTTTGAGTTTACACGTAGATACAAATACAATACAAATACAAATATGTTTATTGTTCAAAAAGGGCAATTACAATAATATAACAGATCTCTGGACTCCACACTAGGATTCCCTGTGTCGTGGAGTCCAGTCTCTTCCATCTTATCAAACATAATAAAATATATATTCAGCAAAAGATATATATGCTATTTCTAAACAAGATTCATAAAAAAAAAATAATTATGTATATAAAGAATTAACTAACACATGGCATGTTTTGTGTATTTGTGAATGAAAGTGAGGAGTGTGTGTATGTGTAGTGGGGTGAAAAGGACTGTGTGAGTGTAGGGGGTGAGTGAGTGAAACAGCTTGTGTGTAGTGTATAGTTAGGTTTTTTATAGTGTGTATAAAATCTTCGTGTGCTAAAAATTTTTTAGTATTTTTTCCGTATTTGCGTAATCTAAACCTTTAAGATAAGTTTTAATTTGTTTTTTGCAAGTATATCTTGTCATTGGTAGAATGTTCAACACGTTATTCAGTTTGCGGTATATGAATGGACCCATGTAATTAAAACTTCTTTTGCCAAAATTTAGTCTGCATTTACGTTCATGCCATCTAGGTTTCCTACGAGAATGCATACTCGCAGGAGCCACTGTGACGTTAGCTGTAGGATGGAACTTAAGTGCAGTAGCCAAAATGTATAATTGTCGCACACGCAAGGTACCTGACTCTCGATATAAATCATCCGTAGGGAAGCGTAAAGGTTTCCTGTAGGCTACCTTGAGGATGGATCGTTGCGACCGTTCAGCTTTTAGCAGATTTATTTTATGGGCAACTCCCCACACGGTTATGCAGTAATTTAAGATTGATTCGCACAGAGCATAGTACACCATCTTAAGAGTTGCTTCGTTAGCGACCCTGCCTAGTTTTTTAAAAATATGTAAAAGCTTTCTTACCCGTCCACTCACGTAATCGATTTGTTTCGTCCAGGTAAGATGTTTGTCCAAAATGACACCCAGATACTTTATGTAGGCTACTTGTTCTAAACTAGAACAAGAGCAAACAGAACTAGGATCATCTTTACAGGTATGCAATTTAACAGCCAGATGAGGTGGACAAGGGTTTCTAGCACTGACACTAAAGTTGACAACTTTTGTCTTGTCAACATTCAGAGTCAGTAAGTTTGTATCCAACCATCGTACGATCTGGTTCATTCCCTTCTCAGCCATATCATAGACTGAAACCCATGATCTGTCGTAAAAAACTATGGCAGTATCATCAGCATAGGCAAATATCTTTGCATTACTGAGTTGTAGTGAGCAGAGGCCATTAATATAGATGAGAAAGAGCGTGGGTCCAAGAACGCTGCCTTGAGGTACGCCATAGTTGAGGCTAGCATAGGAACTACAGACATTACTTAACCTAATTCTTTGTGTACGATTGGAGAGGTAAGACTGAAACCATTGGAGCGCTTTACCACGAATTCCTATGCCTTCGAGTTTTTTTAGAAGGATACTTCTTGAAACAGTATCGAAGGCTTTCGCGAGGTCTAGGAATACTCCAGTGCATTTGTACCCATCATCTAATTTGGTTACCACAAAATCTGCAAGACTGGTTACTGCATCTTCCGTTGACCTATTTTTGCGAAAGCCGAACTGATGACTAGAAAGTATACCGTTTTTCTCCAGGTAGTGTAGGAGTCTGGCGTTCATGATCTTTTCAAGGATCTTAGTCAAAGATGTGAGAAGAGAAATGGGACGATAGTTAGATATTTGTGTCTTATCGCCTGATTTGAAGATTGGACAAACATCAGCCATTTTCATAACCGTCGGTACAGTACCCGAAGAAATGCTAAGATTGCACAGAAAAACAATTGGAGGTATAAGGTGACATTTGTTGAGTTTAAGAATCTTGTTTGTTATACCATCCCAGCCAGGAGCTGCAGAATCTTTCAAGTTGGAGATAATCCGATTGACCTCATTCTCATCTGTTGGGTTAGCAAAGAAGGAGTTAAGTGGGGGAGGGTTATTGTACTGGCTACAAGATAAATTGGCTAGTTCTGTTTCAGTTTTACCAAGACGAGTTAGCGTATTATTGGCAAGAGACTCTCCCACGTTTGTGAAAAAATTATTTGCTTTATCAAGAGACTCTTTAGGGTCGGGACAAGAGAGCAACAGATCGATATTGTTGGAGTTTTCCTTTCTTATATTGCAAATATTTTTAACCGCCATCCAAGTCTTTTTACAGTCACCATTAGCATCGTCTAAAAGTTTTTTGTTATGGGCATTTTTAAGGTTTTGTATTATATTATTGCATAGGTTCCTATAGTTTTTGTAACGCAGTTGAGCAGAGTAATTATGTTTATTTTTATTGGCTTCTAAATGTAAAATATCTCTTTTACGTATGCAGTTTAGAAGACCTTTGGTCATCCATGGTTTCTTGATTGATTTGGAGTTTTTGATGTTTTCCGTAGTGGAGAAATTGTGTATGGTATTATTTAAAATATCTGTAAATACTGTAACTGCTTCATTTATATCAGTGAAAGAGTAAATTGAATTCCAACAAATTTTTTCTAAAGCTAGCGATAAATTCGGATGGTCGATTTTTATCATATTGTTATTCACAGGTAAAATGCGATCTCTTTCCTTAGCAATACCCACGACAACCGTGTCATGATCTGTTATACCTGAGCCACAGATAATCACTTTAACAGCTTTATTGGATTTTATCAAGACATGATCTAAACAAGTTTTGTCGTGAGTAGGCAATTGGTGACCAGGAACGTAGCCATAATGCCCGATAGTATCCAAGTAGTCTGTTGTACGTCTATCTCTGGAATCAGGCATTATGTCTATATTGATATCTCCTATCACTATAGAGTTAGGACTCTTACAAGTCTGCATCATCTTCTCCAGAGATCCGCAGAAGTTATTAATGTTGTAGAAGGATGGTGATCTGTAAATAGCGCAAATAGTACCTATATTCTTTACCAATATGAATTAGCAAACAGTTTGCATCTTGAAATGATGGCTCTTCAATTAGTAGTTGTAAGTTATTTTTATATAGAACAGCAATGCCATCATTTTGGTTCAAATAACATTTGGAGTAATGGCACTTATAACCGTTTAGATATACTGAAGGGGTCGTCTCGCTTAAGCGGCATTCAGTTAGAATAATTATGTCTGGTAAAAAATTTAATTTCTTTAAAAATATTGAAAAGTTGTCAAAGTTTTTTAGAATACTTCGTATGTTTTGACAAACTAATGTGAGTTGCGTCTTAACGTCACCAATATCAGTTAAACATTCTTGAGGGTTAAATCTTTTGTTGCTAACGTATATGTCAGTCTTATCTAGATCTTTGATCAGCTTATATTGATTAGCCATAGTTATAAAATAAAGAGAATGGAGTGAAGTAATTTATGAGGTTATACCGAACTGTACAACGTGGTGAATAGCGAAGAATAATACGGATAATACTGTTTATAATATGTAGTGTTAAGAAATCATGAGTGAGTTGTGTGTAATTATTTGTGTAAGTGTTATGTGAAAATGGATATAGTGGGTGGAAAGTCGTGTTAGCCATGGAGGAAATACATTGTTTAAATAATATACTGTGTGAAAAATTTAAAAGTAAAGAAACTTTGCTGTACCACAAATTAGTTTTGACGTTTATGAGATTCCCGCAATTGCTGAAGTGTGTTTTCGTTTCTGACCACTGTATATTTCTCACCTTCCTTTTTACGCAGGAAAATTCGGCCATTTGAAATCCAGCAGAATTGAAAGTTTTCCGATCTAGCAAAGTCACGAGCAAGAAAAAGTAGTCGTTTTGCTTTAGTTGTTAGGTGTTCTGAGACAAATAAGGACATTTCCGGCCCTTCAAGGCCTAAATTTCTAGTGCTAATTTGTCTTCCCGGTTGCGAGGTATTGAATTGTTTCGCTTCTTTTAAAAACCTATCCTTAGTAAAGACGTTGGAGTATTCAATGACCATAGTTGATGTGGTTGCGCTTGCTTTTGATGGCAGTCTATAAACGTCTTTAATATAACTGCTAGACCATTCACTTCCAATGCTTTTCGTTAAGCTGATTACCATGCTGAGTAAGTCGTCCTTTTTTTCTTTTTTTTTCTTCGGAACTCCTCTAATCTCAATGCAAGTCTTTCTGATAACTCTATCTAAGCTTTCACTTTTTTCTTCCAGCTCCTCAAGTTTCGCTTGTGTGGTAATCCGTTCACGATCTAGCATATCTATTTTTCTGTCGAGGTCCTTTATTTGCGCTGATAATTCCCCAAAAGATTTTTCTATTTCGTCATTTGATGACTTCAATCTTGTCTTTATTTCGGACAATCCCTCTTCAAGAACTCCTAACTTATCCAGACCCTTATTGAGTTTATCCATTTTTTCATCCTGCCGCTTCATCCAGTTTGAAAGCATATCCTTCATCTCCTCTTTAAACAGATCAAACATATTGCAGTCATCAACATCTAGTCGAATGCGCTTGGAGCTGGCGCGCATAGTCACGTTACTTTTAGGTGATGTCATTAAACAAGTAGTAGTAGATCTGTTTATATTCGAGTCTGACGCGGACAAGCCTTGTGGCGGAGAGCGAATAGTATTCATAATTAATTGGATTTAAAACTCACTATTCCGTGTACAGATTTTGTTGTAGATGTTGTTTGAGCGTAGCGCTAGTAGCTGGCCGCGGACGCTCGTAGCTGGAAATATTATCTCGTAGCCGTCGTGTCGTAGGCGGCGTAGCAGCCGCTTTCGTAGCAGATATATCGTCGCGCGTCGACGCAGAGTGCGACAGAGACAGCAATTATGTCCACCGCTCTCTTCGCACAGGTACTCCGCGTTCGTTCGCGAGCTGCCTTTCACTTTTTTGCAAGGATATCGAATTAGCAGTTTATTTCTATTGACTTTAGAAATAGTTTAGAATAACATGTAACTAATTAATTATTAATATTTTTACAAAAAAATTGGTAACACGTCTGCTCAGGACGCTTGCGCGGACGGAAGATGGATGGCGAGGAAGAGGGAGGCCGAAGAAGAGATCGATGGATTGTGTGAGGAGTGATATGAAAGAAAAGGGAGTTAGTGATAGTGTGACGGACAGAGTGGAAGGAAAAGACATGTTGCGCCGACCCCAAGTAATATGGGATAAGGGTAAGATGATGATGATGACTCACCACAGCGCTCCATCGCAGACGCCATTCTCATAGGTGTCACAGTGTCGATTCAGCGCCTCCACAGTTTTGAAGTACTGCTCGCAGATAACACACTTAAATTGGGGCATAAGATTCACATTCTGAAATAGAAAATGTGTTTTAAGTTTACACAAGTCGATATAAAATTATTTTATACTAGCTTTTGTCAGCGGCTTCGCCCGCGTACATAAAATATAGCCTATGTCACTCAGGAGTAAAGCAGCTTTCTATTGTTGCTAACATTTTTCCAATCGGACCAGTAGTTCCAGAGATTACCTCCTACAAACAAAAAAACAAACTTTACCTCTTTATTATATTAGTGAAGGAAAGCCCCTCAGTCGTATCAACTTCATATAAGAGGGAGATACAATATTACAAAAAAATTAAATCGGACAAGAGTGTGTCGGGCCACGCTCAGTGTAGGGTTCCGTAGTCACAAATTTCTCACAATGTAACAGAACCCAGTAGCCCATGTAAAAATTAGTAACACAATTCTCTGAGAGATGGCGCTGTACCCGGTGGTAATTTTAATTTGCGTAAATCAATTTTAATCTTTTTGTATTTTTATTTGAAAGAAGATCCGCTCAGGATAATGAAATATGTAAAAAAGTTTAAAAAAATGCTTGCATGTACGGTTAAAATACAAAATTAGTTCAGAACGTTTTTTTTTTTTATTTTTTAAAAAAACTGTTCATCCTATCAAGTTCAAAATAATTTTCCAAAAAAGTTTTTAAAAGTTCTACTCTTGAAATATTTTCTAAACTTATGGTTCAGAAGTTAGAGGGGGGGGGTTGTTTTTAGTTTTGGAGCGATTATTTCCGAAAATATTTGCATTATCAAAAAAACATTTCACGTGATCCTTAATCATTTTTAAATACCTATCCAACAATATATCACAATGTAGAAATGAAAAAAAAATCACTTCCCACTTTTCGTGTAGGGAAGGTACCATAATAAAACATTTTTTACCACTTTTTGTTTGTGCACATAGTTAATATACATATTGATTTTTTTTTAATTGCAATAAACTAGTGCTTGACTGCGATCCCACCTGTCGGTAAGCAGTGATGCAATCGTTGATGGTAAGGCGCACTAGTTTAATAAGAGCCTATTCACTCTAGCCTTGAAGACACCTAAATTATAATCGGACGGAAAGACTGCAGCCGGCAAACTGTTCCAGTCACTCGATGTACGCAGTATAAACGACGAGGCAAAACGCTTAGTCCGGGCCGCAGGTGTCTCAACAACGTAAGGGTGGATATTTGCCGTACGCTAATTTCAGCTTTCTAGTGCTAACGGTCGCTGAGATTATCCGCGAACGGATAGACAGACTTGGCGAAACTATAAGGGTTCCTTGTTGACTACAGAACCCTAATAAAAACAGTAAAGTTAAAATTAAAATTTAAAATTATTAGGTAGTTATTTATTTTCATGACATTTCTTTTTCAATTTTTGACATTTTTAAATTTATTAATAATTCAGTACTTTGTGATAATTTAGTGTTTTTGCCTAATCTTGTAATACCAATTTCAAATCTCTTTAATAATATAGAAATAAGTACTACCTACTAACATTTATTGTGGAGCAAATAATGTCTTTTTACAAATAAATTATTATTATACAGGGTGTCATTGACATGTTAACGCAAACGAATACCATAGATCCAGTACATGATTCTAGACCCCCCAGTGGTGGAATTTTTTGTCGGCTTTTTCTTATTTTTTTTTTTTAATCATTAATTTTTTTTACGTTTTTTAAATTAAACTGTATAAAAACGTCATTTTAACATTTTTTGCGAAAAAAATGAGTGAAGTACATTCTAAATTAACAATGTCATCGGGTTTGATTAGAATAACGACTTTATTTGCCTCGATGATTTTTTTATAATTTTTTTTTTTTGTAAAAAAATTTTTTTATTCTTTTTTTTCTAAAAATATCATTGGGATTGGTTAGAATAACGATTTTATACAGGTAAAAAATAAAAAAAACAAAACTTTTTTTTATAAAAATTTGAAAAAAAAAACCGACGAAAAATTCCACCACTGGGGTGTCCAGAATCATGTACTGGATCTATGGTATTCGTTTGCGTTAACATGTCAATGACACCCTGTATACAAAGGGGCACCTACCTCACTTCCTCGATGCGACTTCTTTTTATGCATATTCAATCCAATTTCTCCTAAAAAGCTGTCCCCGCAGACTTCACAGCAGAACTTGGTTGGGTGTTGCAAGCGCAGGTGAGTCAGATGGCTGGTAGACTTCGAGAACATTGCGCCGCATACCTTGCAGGTAAACTTGTGCCCTTTATATATATATTTATTATTATTATTTTATTATTCCCTTTATTCATTAAAAACTACATATAAATTACATTTTTAAACATTTCATTAACAAAAATAAACATTTAAAAAATATAAAAAATAAATTTATTTTATTTATTATGTAACATATAAATTATATTTTTAAATATTTCATTAATAAAAATAAAAAATACATTCATTTTACATATTAATTACATTTCTAAATATTTCTATAAAAAAAAAACATTTAAAATATAAAAAACTAGCTTTTGCCCGCGGCTTCGCCCGCGTACATAAAATATAGCCTATGTCACTCAGGAGTAAAGCAGCTTTCTATTGTTGCTAAAATTTTTCCAATCGGACCAGTAGTTCCAGAGATTACCTCCTACAAACAAAAAAACAAACTTTACCTCTTTATTATATTAGTGTTGATAGTGTCCCACCGGTATTGAGACAGGGTCCAAGCTACCGGCGGTCAGAGCTCCAGAGAGAGGAACCTCTTAACAATACGAGCCGTGTCCAGGAGTACCGCTTTCTGAATCAAGCCCTTGATCCAGCCGCCTGACGAGAGCCTCCTCAGATGTTGGTCGAGGCTCTTGGCTATTAAGCCATTAGCCGTCACAACTATCGGCACAATGACTGCTGTGTTCACTTCCCACATTATTTTATTTATTATTATTATTATATTTTGACTGGCCTGATGGTATAGTGGTTAGTGAACCTAACTGCTATGCCGGAGGTTGTGGGTTCGATTCCCACCCAGGACAAATGTTTGTGTGATGAGCACGATCATTTGTTGTGTCTGGGTGTAATTTATCTATAATATATAAGTATGTTTATCAGTTGTCTAGTACCCATAACACAAGCTCTGCTTAGTGCGGGACTAGACGACGTGGTGTGATAGTTGTGGACATATTATTATTATTATATAATTATAATTAAAATAACTTAAGATATACCTTTGTGCCATTTGAGATGTTCCTTGGCCCGGTGGCTGCTCTTAGAGACGTGTCCGCACAGTTTGCAGATATATTTCCGTTCGTGCGCGGTGGTCGTGTGAGATTTCAGCGAGCGACGCGTCGGCCACCGTGTCTTGCAAATTGGGCAGGTTTCTTTGCCGTGTGACTAAAAAAAAAAAAAAAATATTTATTAAACTACTAGCTTTTATTTATTTATTTATTAGAACTTCAAATTCAAAGCATTTATTTCAAATAAACCTTTACAGGCACTTTTGAAATGTCATAAAGTCGGTTTGTCAGGATAAAAATTACGCTAATTGCACATTCATGCAACACAAAGGTACAAAGGCGGACTTAATGCCTTAGGCATTCTCTACCAGACAACCAAGGGTGGTGGCGTGGTATTGGGTTTTTTTTTTAGGTAGGTAATAATCATCCATTGACGAGTCCCGCCCTTGGGCGGAGCGGGAAACAAGTGTCAGACTCTTACTGACTAAACAACCTACCCCATTCCAACGTTGCCATATAAACCAGGGCCAGAGCCTTCCTTTCATACGCGAACCCATGGCCCCAGTTGGCCTCGACCCTTCTGCAGGGTCCCTACGGTTTGCTGACAACTGCTTGAGGCGCGCGGGAACAGTGCGCGCCGTCGACTGGGCTTGGTCTGGACGGTTACTAGACGACAGGACGGCGAGCTAACTATTGCTTGCCATCTGTAAGTTCGCCTACGGTGGCCGGAAATCGGGATCGGAATCCCGGCGGCGCCTGGGGCGTGGTTGGTCCAGTGGTTAGTAATCCTGACTGCTATGTCGGAGGACTTGGCCTGGACTGTTACCAGACGACCGGACGGCGGGTTACTCATGGTTCGCCGTCCGCAAGCCCACTAGTGTCTAGGTGGATTAACAGTTCATTGTATCTGGTCGGTGCTATGGATTTAGCGACACGTTGTCTGTGTGGGATCGATTCCCACCCAGGACAAATTTTTGTGTGATGTTTTCATACCGCAAAATGTGCCTCAAATTATAAAGACGTATGAGTCACATGTGACTCGTGAACTTATTTTAATACCTGCCTATGAGTCATATGTGACTCACACAATACCTGCCTATGAGTCATATGTGACTCACACAATACCTGCCTATGAGTCATATGTGACTCACACAATACCTGCCTATGAGTCATATATGACTCACACAATACCTGCCTATGAGTCATATGACAGTGAAGATGTTAGTATTTGAAGCTTATACATATCAACATTACAACATGCCCACTCAACAATGCATGGTCCACCAATTTTTTTATAATCGCATGAATAATAATTGCAAACATTGTAACCATTTTTCTTACGATCAACTACGTTCA
The DNA here is from genome assembly GCA_029852875.1 of Mythimna loreyi. Lineage (NCBI taxonomy): Eukaryota > Metazoa > Arthropoda > Insecta > Lepidoptera > Noctuidae > Mythimna > Mythimna loreyi. The sequence continues at coordinate 11,823,551 of CM056806.1, read as the reverse complement.
CTTACACCAATATTGTAATCTGTAAATAAGTGCCCCACTAAACGACAGAACACTGCCACCCAAATCACAAGCACTCGCTTAGTTTGGGAGACAGTACCAGTACTTATTGCACCACAAATTTACTTGTGTCTAATTATAAGTCACACTGTGAACTGTAAATATGCGATAATAAATATTATTATTATTATACGTACCGGATCATGTCTCAACATGTGGTTCTTGTAAGTTCCATCCTGTATGAAGCCCTTGAAACAGTGTTCGCATTTGTAGAACGAATTTATGAAGTTGTACGAATTCTTTCGATCTAGTATTTCCTTTAATTGTTCTTCTACTGTTAAACATATCACCTGTAACAAGAAAAAAACCCACCGTCTAGTCTCAAGCTAAGCAGAGCTTGTGTTATGAGTACTGGACAACTGATAAATATACTTATATATTTCTAAATAAATACATATTATAGATAAATTACACCCAGACACAGAACAAATGATTGAGCTCATCACACAAACATTTGTCCTGGGTGGGAATCGAACCCACGATCTCCGGCATAGCAGTCAGGACCACTAACCTCTAGACCAACAAGCCAGTCAAAAATCATCAGGTATCATCGTTTCTCACCTCAATATCATTACTGGGTAGGTCTAACTCTGGGTCACTGCCCACGTTAAACGTACTACCATCATAGTCCATTCCGTCTTCATCCAACCCGTTCAGTTCTGCTTCATCTTCCTTCTGCGGAAGGTCCACCTCGAGGATACAGTCCTGATCCTTCTTCTTCACCTGTTAAAAGTTTAGCATCAGCCTCAATACTCAATTCTTTATTGCATTCCATATTAATGTACACAGATGGTATAAAATTTCACAAAACTGCCGTGATTGGCGTGCCGTGACTGGTTCAACGAAGAAGAAGGATGGTCTAGTGAAAACTCAGTGGACTGTAAAACTGATTATATTGCCTGAAGTAAATAAGGTCGTAAAATAAAGTTAGTCGCGTCTACGGAGCAAACAAGTAAAGGCAGATTTACATTGAGTCAGTAGCTGTCGTCAGTGCTGGCGCCGAAAACTGACGCGTACTATTTACAAGCAGTCAGTAGTCGAAGATATTTCTTTTGGTGTACATACGTTCGTAAAGTCAGTGCGGAAAAATGATTTCTCAAAAACAGCAAAGAATCAAAGAATTTTGTGCAATATTCTGCAATGCTGTTTGCTCACATTTCTTTATTTCTATAATTTTGTGATTTGAAATACCATAGGCATTAATTATCACTTATAATTGTACAAGTTTTAAGTTTTCCGTGTCGCTCAGTTTTCGCGTCATTTTGTGATCCGGTGCGACGAATCGTGGTCACCGTACAACAAAGCGGCAGCAACTGACTTGCTCAATTTACACGTTGTCAGTAGCGCTGGCGCGGGTGGCGGGGGAGCGGACTGACGCCGAAAATATTGAAGCACCAATATTGAAGTCAGTAGGTACTGACGTGACAGTACTGTGCTGACTTGAAATCAATTTACACTATGGCAGTGCCAGGTCAGCACTGACTCGTCAGTGGACTGACGTCAGTTACTTACCCAATATAAATCTGCCTTAAAGATTTTTAGGATGCGCAAGCGCGTGCGTTCGTCGGGCTAGTGACAGCTGACTGGTGGCGTGATGTTGAAGGCGAAGGCCTCAACAACCTGTCTAGCCTTATAATCTTCCCACAGCTAGGACTCAAGGCCTCTTCGCTAGGAGAGGGAATGGGCCGTATTCCAACACACGTGCCCAGTGCTGGTTGGTGGACTCGTCGGATACTCATTGTGAGTGCGGTGCCCTTGTTCAAAACATGAGCCGCTTGCTGGAGTGCCCTAAGCGCCCATACACCTGCACTAAGTGTCCATACCCCTGCACTAAGTGCCCATACACCTGCACTAAGTGTCCATACACCTGCACTAAGTGCCCATACACCTGCACTAAGTGCCCATACACCTGCACTAAGTGTCCATACACCTGCACTAAGTGTCCATACACCTGCACTAAGTGCCCATACACCTGCACTAAGTGTCCATACACCTGCACTAAGTGTCCATACACCTGCACTAAGTGTCCATACACCTGCACTATGGACTATGGAGGATTGGCACCGATGCTGCAGTTAACTTAGCCACCTAATGGGTTCAAATAATTTAGAGAATTTATCATCGATTCGAAAAAAAGACGAAAGGTACAGAACCCTAAAAGCTCACCTTGTTAGCCAGAGGTTCCTCATCACTGAAATCGGCCTCCTCCTTAAAGAAGATGACGTCAGCGACCGGATCCTCCGTCTTAACGAGAACCTCCGTGATGGTGGTGCCCTCAGGGGAGGAGACGGAGAGGGGGAGGCCCGTACGGTGTGACACCGCTATCGAGTGGATCTGGGAGGTCGTTAGCTAGAAAAACAAAAAAAATGGTTGCCTGTAAAGTCGGTTTTACGGGCGAAGATTTTACGTGACAACGTCCTAATTCTCTAGTGCTGCGCGCGCGGCAGACCGATCATAGTTGAGTGGAAGAGAGACGCAAGGCATTCGGCGGGCCTCTCTCTCGTTCGGTGACTCATCGTAACGTTACCGAGCGTTACACTTTTTCATAAGTGACTCCCAGCCGCAACCTAATTTAAGACGTTGTCACGTCAAAATATTCCACAACTTTCATACAACGCTATCTAGTTGCAAACTAAGCAGAGCTTGTGCTATGAGTACAGTACGGCCGTCAGATAATAGTGCGTCTGAAGTAAAGCGCAATACACACTGAGCCCGCCGGGCCGCCGACAAAGCCCGGCGACACAACTCGGCGGCCTGTATGAAAAGAATCATGTCGGCAACATGCGCCCGCGCGTGTTGCCCACCGACATGTTGGCGGCTTGGGTACGCCTGCGCTCAGTTGCCCAGCGACGCTCGCCCTGTAGTGACGTGCTTATTTTTACGACGTGGAGTGGGACGACGAAAAATGTCTCACACAACCTTTATCGACACGCGGCAATCACTGACTGCCAAATAAATTTCTCATCTCAAGCCGCCGACCAAATTTTCCGACTTGTATTAAGTGAAGCCGCCAACTAGACGGCCGACAAAAAGTTGCCGACATATGTCGGCGGCCCGGCGGGCTCAGTGTGTATTGCGCTTTAGGCTCTGCGAATTTTAACGCTTGATAACTCGTAAAAAAATAAATGGTCTAAACAAATAAATGCAATTTGCAGTTGTTATTGCTGTTAAAAACTGTTATTGGCAATTATTGACGTGACAACGTCTTAAATTAAGTTGCGGCTGGGAGTCACTTATGAAAAAGTGTAACGCTCGGTAACGTTACGATGAGTCACCGAACGAGAGAGAGAGGCCCGCCGAATGCCTTGCGTCTCTCTCCCACTCAACTATGATCGGTCTGCCGCGCGCGCAGCACTAGAGTATTAGGACGTTGTCACGTAAAATCTTCGCCCGTAAAACCGACTTTACAGGCAACCATTTTTTTTTTTTTAAACTTTGTTTTTGTACGAGTTTTCAAGCGTTAAAATTCGCAGCTTCAGACGCGCCAAGAGCCGACGGCCGTACTGTACTAGACAACAGATACACAACAAATTTTGATTGTTTGTATTCCTGAGAAAGGTTGCTCCGGTATATGAAATAGTATCAATTATGTGTAGGGTTGCCAGGTGTTAGGATAAAGCAGGACATACGTAGGATTTTTGATTGCTTGTCCGGCCAAAATAAGCGGCATCCGGCCTGTTAGGATTTAGGTAGGATTTTTCAATTTCGAAATTCGCGCGCGGATCGAGTTCGAATCAAGCCGAAGAAAATAATTTTTGTTTTGTTATAATATAACGACTGATGATTAAGAGAGTTAGAGACTGATTTATAATAAAGAAATATTAGCTTGATTTTGCTTTTGTTTTATTAAAATGCAATCAGAAAATACCAGATTTCCATTTTTTTTAAGTAACATCAAAGTTTTTCAAAAATGTGAGGCGTCCGGATTTTTCGACCGAATGTTAGGACAAAAAAAAATTAGTTTTAACTTTTTATAAAAAAATGGACCAAAAATACAAGATGTCCGGATTTTTTACCCAAATGTCAGGACAAACTCACAGGTCTGTCCGGCTTTTGCGTTTGAGGACCTGGCAACCCTAATTATGTGTATGAAATTAATTTCTTTAAGTAAATGTCAGCAGAGCGAGTTCAGTGACTTGTAGGTAGTTAGAACGTAACAGCTGACAACTACCCACAGCTCATTGAACTTGCTTGCTTGTAAGTGATTTTTTTACCCGTAATTAGAGGTATAATAGAAACGCGGTCGCTAGGAGCTCAAAAGTACTCTTGGGTCCGGAGCGAGCGCCGGCACTCGCTTACCTATTGCACAAATTATATAGGTACAGATGTCAATCTACGTACAAAGCGCTCTCGAGCAACGCACACATAGACACTGTTCACCGATGCGAAAACCGGGCTCAACGAGGATCATTACAACCGCGAGGTTGTCACGTTCGAGGCGCACGTCTGTGAAATTTTGCAACTAACATGATAATTTGTTGTGCAAAATCCAGTTGACAACCCTAGCGCGCGCGACCGTCGTGCGTAGGTATGAAAAGTGACTGAACTGACAACTCCTTGAGGCGCACAGGAACGGCACGCGCCGTTGACGACTTGGACTCGGTCTGGACAGTTACCAGACGACCGGACGGCGAGCTACCCATTGCTCACCGTCCGCGAGCCAGTGTCTACGGTGGCCGGATATCGGCAGGATCGCGGCGGCGACGGCTACGGCGAGGGCGCTGTTGCCTTTGCCTTATGCGGTCGGCCTCCTCCTTTACGAGCATTACTGCTTCGCAGAAGGAGGCGACCGCCTGCCATTCCTCTTCGCACACATACATGAGATTGACTTCTGTACCTTTTTATTTTGCCCCTATCGTCTTTATATTATGTTTCTAATTACGGTACTCGAAAGGCTAGCTTTTCAAAGGGGGAGGGTTAGATTAGGCACATTCTGCCCTACTAAGCGCAAAAGCGGTATCTCAAAAAAATCTTAAATATTGTTTTTGTGCCATCAAAACTGAGATAGGGAAAACTATCTTAATGATATTTTTTTATGTTTCGAACAAGTTTGCACTAAAAGGCTTAATTAATTAAAATAAAAGCTATCTAATGTGATAGCTATAAAATATAATTTTTAATTAATTAAAAATTAATTTAACAATATAGTAAAGTTGATTTTTATACCATTGCACAAAAATCAACTTTACTATTTTTGTGAGATATATATATATATCACACAACGCCATCTAGTCCCAAGCTAAGCAGAGCTTGTGTTATGGGTACAAGACAACTGATAAACATACTTATATATTTCTAAATACATACATATTATAGATAAATTACACCCAGACACAGAACAAATGATCGTGCTCATCACACAAACATTTGTCCTGGGTGGGAATAAAAATAAAAATACCGCTTTTTGGCTTAGGAGGGCAGCATTGATGATGGAAGCGGTCAGGGCCACAGACTACTAGCCCAGCAGGCCCGTCACTTACAAGTCGGCTCTTCATCTCGGCGTACTTCATGAGCTCGTGGGCCCTGCGACTCCTCTCCCTGAAGGCCTCGCACTTGAGCAGCAGGGCGCAGCAGTAGCTGCACAGGTACTGCGGGTAGTTGTCGGCTGGAGACACCTGGCAACGAATAATGTCTTTATTAAAATAACAAAATGGCATATGTGATCGGTTCAATAGGACAGTGGTCAAACATGCAAGATGTCTATACCGGACTCATCTAGCATAAAAAAAAAATTACTTGTAAAAGTGTTTTTTAAACCTACTTGCAAGATAAAGATCATTTATCTACTCTGAACTAAATAAAAGTTTCTGGGCAGAGGCAGTTAATACAGCAGTTTACCTTAAAAATAGGTCGCCAGCTTCAGGTCTAGGAAAGATGACACCATTTCAGAAATGGACAGGGATAAAGCCTGATCTCAGTCATGTGAGGGTTTTTGGCAGTCCTGTAATGGTGCATGTGCCTAAGATTACGAGACAAAAGTGGGATAAGAAAGCCTTGAAATTCATTTTAGTAGGCTATCCCGACAATATAAATTACTATTAATTATTATTACTCCTGCAAACTCTGGACACACAGTGGGACAGTAACATTCTCTGTATAATAAGGCATAGATAATATGTAGATTAAACTTTATTGTACACCAAAAAGTAACAGAACTTATACATAACTTAAATCTATGCTAACTACATCATTATTTTGATTTTTTTTTCTATTTATTATTTTTTTATATCACATAGTTGAAAAGTATGCGCTGTCGACGACTTGAGCTCAGTCCAGAAGGTTACAAGACAGTCCGACAGCGAGCTACTCATTGCTCGCCGTACGCAAGCCCGTAGTCAGTGAAAAAGAGTACTTACTATAGTTTGCCTAAGACAAAGCGTAATTCAGGGAATGTTACTTAGGAATAAGACAAATAGGATATCAGTAAGTAACTTAGCAAAAATAAGGTAAATAATTAAATATTAAAATCTTATTTTTATTAATGGTCGAAGTCATAAGTCGCAATATTAAATTACAAGGCCATACAGAATAATTCAAATTAATTTGTTTGTAAACATAAACAAAAAAAAAATAATAACAAACTTACTTGAATCCCACTGAATATTTCGAATAGATTTTTTAGTTTATATTTGTACATATCGTAAAGTTTTACGTTCGTAGCCAGGCAGACTCGACATGCTAGTAAATCTTCCATGTTATTAGATAATAATTACACCAAGTTTCAAAGAAAAATATCGAATTATTCATCAAAAAACTATAACAAAAATTAAGAAAGAAACACAGAACCAAACAAATACACAGATAAATAAAGTTATTGACATTGGCTGTCAAAAATAGTGTCAAAAAGGTATTTTTTATTATAAAAAATTAAAATATACTTTATTATTATAAGTTAATGAATGGAAAAATAATATTTGAATAATTTATAGAATAAACTTAAATTAACCGCTTATTTTGCGTAAAAATGTAAATCAATGACGTAAAACAATTGCGAAAATCGCGAACTTGACAACTATTACAACAGCCAGTGATGTCCATTACATTATTCAACAAATAGTCGAGTGTTTGAAGTTAGTTTCACAAACTAATGAAATAAAACAAAAAAAAATGAAAAATGTATGCGTGAATATTATAACGTGAATTTATCGTGACAAAAAAATGTCTCTAAATTATTTAGAACATGCAGTCGATTTTGTAAAATCACTTATATGCTTAGTAAACAGTTACGTTGCAATATTATTTATTTTTCAGCAATGAAAAACTGTCTATAGATGAGCTCACCAGAGAAACATAGTTAGTAATGTAAATTGATAACTGAACCCGTCCTTGACAAGACAAAGTGAAGTGATCTCGAGAACTTAGATTGTAATGACGGAATTGCTAAAAACTATTAGAAACAGTATGTACATTTTGTGTTTATTTTGCTGTTTTTTTACTTCTGTTTACAATATGCTTGATTGAGGATAGATTCTTCTGCCTTTATTATTTAAAAATAGTAACACTTTACTTATAATATCGACTAATTCTCAGTAAGGATCGACTAAAAATCGCAACGATTGTAATCCACATCACTAACAACACCACACAGAAAATAGAAAACCAAGATGGCCGTAGCATAGAAAATTAATATCAGTTTTATCATTAAATTACTAATCTGTGCTTGAAAAATCCTCGTCGCGATGTCGGACGATATGTTCTATTGCTCTTTTGTGAGCATCCACTATATTATCTGTGAATGCGGGGAAACATTTCCTACTGAAGAGGAGTTAAAAGTACACTTGGAGCGAGATCATTCGTTGAAAAAGGAAAAGAAAGAATACAAATGTGGTGTCGTAAGTCTGATTCTAATATATTTATTTATAGTTTCGCCTGTTTCTGCGAAAAAAATAGTTTTCGGGTAAACTGGGGCTCGAATCTCTCGAAGATCAAAAATTTTGTTTTTTGACAATTCAATCATTATCAAAATCAATGACTAAAATGTTAGGTACTTGGTTGTTTACACAGACAAAAAGCCAGTAAGCTCTAGTACCTACTTTTTGCGTTGCCCCGATGATAAAGGGCACATTGTACTAGACTAAGTCTTAAAACTTTACCAAAGACTTCGTTACAGAGCTAAAACGACTCCAGTGTTTCTTTGTACGTTTACAACTAGATGTGTCCGCGATTTCATCCGCGACAAATTTCTATAATAATTCAATACCATTTAGTCACTATTTCAAGAAGTCTTTTTTGCACAGAACCCTAATTCTTTCTAAAATCAAAGTAGCCTAAGTTAGTCCTCATAACAACAGCTATCTACTGGTAACACTCGTCAAAGTCGGTCTAGTCGTTTCGAAGATTAAGTGAGACAAACGGACAGACATTAAAACCATATGCTTGTTTGTTTTAGGTATTGAATATGTTTTTGAACATATTATTAGCTAGAAAAATGCTATGCTATGTGCAGATAATCTAATATATGTACACATATGACTTGCAATAAAATATTGAGTACTAGCTTCTGCCCGTGACTTCGTCCGTGGAAAATTTATTGTAGTGATAGCCCGGTTAACATCCATGTTATATAAATAATTTATAGCCTATGTCACTCAGGAGTAAAGCAGCTTTCTATTGTTGCTAAAATTTTTCCAATCGGACCAGTAGTTCCAGAGATTACCTCCTACAAACAAAAAAACAAACTTTACCTCTTTATTATATTAGTGTAGATAGATGTAGATATAAAATTCCTACAAAACAACTTGACAAATTGTTAAGAAATTTATTATTAGTCTATTCAGTAGGTCTCAGAATTGGATGTAAACAATTTTTTGCAAGGTCAGCAGGAACCTAGTACACCTCCCATTATCATCATTTCAGCCGAAAAACATCCATTATTGGACATAGGCTTCTCCCAATTGGCCTGTCAGTCTAGTAGTTAGTAATCCTGACTGCTATTGGGGAGGTTGTGGGTTCGATTCCCACCCAGGACAAATGTTTGTGTGATAAGCACAATCACTTGTTCTGCGTCTGGGTGTAATTTATCTATAATATGTATGTATTTAGAAATATATAAGTATGTTTATCAGTTGTCTAGTACTCATAACACAAGCTCTGCTTAGTGCGGGACTAGACGACGTTGTGTGTTAGTTGTGGAGATATTGATTGTTCAAACTAAAATAATTTATTTCAAATAGATCACATGCACTTTTGAATAGTCTAAATGTCAGTCAGTCAAAAAGTGAAGCTAATTTGCTTGTTCCAAAGCATAGACCTCTATGGAGAAGAACAAAGAACTCCATGAAAACTCTTTTCAATCATATTATGAGTTACACAATCTTGGGTACTTACATATTTGTTGTTACTTCTATTATGTGAGCAGCGAAAGAAGCCAATTTAAAAAAGCCACAACAAAAAAAAAGCCACAACAAATAGCCACATGTACTTGTTATGTTATGTCTGAGTATGGTTTCCACACTTAGTCTTGTGTAGACCATTGTACGTGAGCCATAGCGGCCATAAACTTTGTGGGCTTATTCCAACCAGCCCACTTCTCTCCAGAAGCTGATTAGGCCTTTCAGCGTTTTCAGGGCGTCAATAAAGGAGTTTGGTGTGCCTATGGTTCGTGTGCATATGTCAGTAACACCTGTGCAGTCCAGGAGCACGTGGGCAATTGTCTCCTCCTGCCCCAAGCATGCTCTGCACAGGGGGTTTTTTTGGTTACAGTTTAAAAACATATTCAATTTTGAAAATTTCTTCAAGACGTCACAATATCGCAATCGGTCCTGTTCTTATTTGAAAAGCATTGTACAGTCCTACTTAATCAAAATTCTGAATAATGACAATCATTTCTGAAATTTTAATGCAACACCTCATAGAGTTGTCAGCAAACCATAGAGACCCTGCAGAAGGGTCTAAGCCTACTGTTATCAAGGGTTTTGGTCTGAACTGGCTCTGACCCTGGTAATAAGGCAAAATATGAACAGGGTGGGTGGTTTAGTCAGTAAGATTCTGACACTCCTACTCTGCCCAAGATGTGATTGATCATTGAATGATTTTTACCCACTCTAAAAATAAAAACCGCGACTCGTACCCGTTAGTTCACCCTGCCGTAGCGTACTCTTACTTTTTTTTTTTACTTTTCTCGTGGTGGAAATCCTCATGGATGTCCTCCACCCTGGGTTAGGTGGAGGGGTCTGTCAGACTCCCTCGTACACTTTTGTCGGTGGCTACGGGTGCAGTTTGACTTCCGCTGCAGCGTCCTCTTACTAACCTAACCTCAATTCTGTTTCAGTGCGAAGCTCTGTTCAGTACGGAGCAGGCGTGCATCGAGCACTACGGAGCCAACCACATCGAGGTGAAGCAGGAACATCAGTACATCGAGGAGGAACATGATTATATTGAAGAACATGACTACGTCGCACCGGAGCAGGCTGAGGACGCTGAGGGGGACCAGGGGGAGATAGTAAGTATTATAATTTACTTGCGACCCGCCCCAACTTCGCACGGGTATTGATATTGAATAATGCATGTATTATACACATAAACCGCCGGAACAGCTGCTTAAACTTTATCAGGCGCAAGTTCGATCGGTTATGGAGTACTGCTCTCATCTTTGGGACGGATCTGCCCGATACCAACTTGATGCGCTTGAGTCTATTGAGAGGCGAGCCAAGAGGATCATTGGCGATGATGCACTTGTCGAGTCGAGACTTCAAAGTCTTGAGCATCGACGCCGAGTTGCTAGCCTGTCGGTTTTCTACCGGTTGCATTTCGGGGAGTGTGCGTCGGAATTACATAATTTAATTCCGCCTAGCCCGTTCCATCATCGGACCACCAGACGTACGGCATTGCGCCACCGGTACATGGTGGATATCCCACATATACGTACAAAACGTTTTGGGAGCACATTCATTATGCGTACAGCCAAGGAGTGGAATTCCTTGCCGGAGTCGGTGTTTCCTGATAGCTACAATTCTGGAATCTTTAAGTCAAGAGTGAATAGGTTACTTCTAGGTAAGCGCGCTCCATCGTCGACCGCATCGTCGCTTTCCATCAGGTGAGGTAGCGGTCAAGCGCAAACCTATAACAAATAAAAAAAAAAAAAACCTTCCTCTTGAATCACTATCTGTTTAAAAAAGCCGCATCAAAATAGGGAGGAAGCGACTTTGTTAAACTACGTAATGATTGTCTATCAATGTATTGTATTTCTTGGTACCAAATAAATAAACATTGAATTTTTGTATGTTAATGGTAAATGATCTTTATTTTTCAAGTCTGTTTAAAAAAACACATTTACACGTCATTTTTTTTTTGATGCTAGCTGAGTCCGGCAATGAATGCTAATTGACGTGTATCTGTGTGGTCAGATCTTCGAGCACGTGGTGGAAGAGGCGCCCCCGCTCGCGGACGCGGCGCCCAAGGTCCGCGTGAAGAAGGAGAAGAAGGGCAAGTCCAACTACAACGCCAAGAACATCGTCTGCGAGGTGTGCGGCAAGAGATACGCGGTGAGTGACGTATACAATACACCAACATACCATCAATACAATTAGGGTTGCCAGGTGTTAGGATAAAGCAGGACATACGTAGGATTTTTGATTGCTTGTCCGGCCAAAATAAGCGGCATCCGGCCTGTTAGGATTTAGGTAGGATTTTTCAATTTCGAAATTCGCGCGCGGATCGAGTTCGAATCAAGCCGAAGAAAATAATTTTTGTTTTGTTATAATATAACGACTGATGATTAAGAGAGTTAGAGACTGATTTATAATAAAAAAATATTAGCTTGATTTTGCTTTTGTTTTATTAAAATGCAATCAGAAAATCTCGGATTTCCATTTTTTTTAAGTAACATCTAAATTTTTCAAAAATGTTAGCCGTCCGGATTTTTCGACCGAATGTTAGGACAAAAAAAAAATTAGTTTTACATTTTTTATAAAAAAATGGAACAAAAAAAACAAGATGTCCGGATTTTTTACCCAAATGACAGGACTAACTCACAGGTCTGTCCGGCTTTTGCGTCTGAGGACCTGGCAACCCTAAATGCCATGGGCTGATTAACTTTTTGAATAGTCATAGTCATAAGTTATTTATTGGTAAGTCCTAGCAGTGGAGACATCCAAAAGGCTGATGATGATGTTGTATTGTTTCAGTCGAACGCAGCGTTGAAGTACCACCAGCGCGTGCACACGGGCGAGCGTCCCTACAAGTGCACCGAGTGCTCCAAGAGCTTCACCATGCCGCTGTTCCTACAGGTACCCACACCACACCCAGCCCTGCGCTGTTTAGAGTCAACTCTCATGACGTCACACGGTATAAACCTAACGTGACCATTTATTTTCTGTGCCAGAGCGGGACAATTGAGGAATAGTTCTAAAAGAAAACCTGCGAAATTATATAATAAAACAATGTTTTGGGAGTGTTACAAGTTCATAGAAGATTTAATAACACAAATCAAAGCACTTAACACAAAACAGTTAAGTAGTGAAGTGACTTCTAAGTCGTATTTTTGTATTTTTGTCTCGGCTCCCGCGCTGTTGTTACATTTAAAAACGATAGATGCATTCTTTAAGCTAAAGCGGGACATTTTTGCTCTTGCGGGGGACAGCGGGACAGACAGTCTGAAAGCGGGACGTATGGTCACGTTATATATACCCTACACTCGCATTTTTGAATGCAAACGTCAAGTTAATAATTAATAATAATATGTCCACAACTATCACACAACGTCGTCTAGTCCCGCACTAAGCAGAGCTTGTGTTATGAGTACTAGACAACTGATAAACATATGTTTCTAAATACATACATATCATCATTACATAGTATAAAACAAAGTCACTACACGGAGATACATGTTTGTAATTTATTTATCTATAATATGTATGTATTTAGAAATATATAAGTATGTTTATCAGTTGTCTAGTACTCATAACACAAGCTCTGCTTAACTTGAGACTAGATGGCGTTGTGTGATAGTTGTGGACATAAAATAAAAAATAAATAAATAATATGTTTGTTTGTCGTCAGATCCACACGCGCACTCACACGGGCGAGCGTCCGTACGAGTGCGGATTGTGTCCGAAGGCTTTCAGCAACAAGGCGGCGCTGTTGAGGCACGACCGGGTGAGCACTCATTTCAATCAATCAATCAGCCTTTCAATGTTCCCACTGCTGGGCCACAGGCCTACTCTCTAGGAGAGGGAATGGGCCATAATCCACCACGCGGGCCCAGTGCGGGTTGGTGGATGTCACATGTCTTCGAATTTTTGGTTCTAGGACATGCCGGTTTCCTCACGATGTTTTCCTTCACCGTTTTTGAGAGCAGTGGTGATGAAATAAATTACATAAAGTAATGCGCCTGGCTGGGTTCGAACTCGCGATCTACAACTCGTAAGTCAGGGCCGTTACCACTCGGCCACCACTGCTCTATTCATTTATCTATAGATAATATACTAGCTTTTGTCAGCGGCATCGCTCCCGGCAACAGATTATTCTACTCTACTCTACCCTACTCGGTGGGAGAGTAGAGTTCAGAATTAGCAAATATACTAAATAAAAACAAAAGTAAAAAAAAAAAATCCTGTGTCCTTCTCCTGGCTCTAAACTACCTCCCTGCCAATTTTCAGCTAAATCGGTTCAGCCGTTCTTGAGTTATAAGTGGAGTAACTAACACGACTTTCTTTTATATATATACATTATAGCTTTTGTCAGCGGCTTCGCCCGCGTACATAAAATATAGCCTATGTCACTCAGGAGTAAAGCAGCTTTCTATTGTTGCTAATTTTTTTCCAATCGGACCAGTAGTTCCAGAGATTACCTCCTACAAACAAAAAAACAAACTTTACCTCTTTATTATATTAGTGTAGACTAGCGACCCGCCCCAGCTTCGCATGGGTGCAATGCTGAAAAGCGCGGTAGCTTCTTAACCCGACATTCCAATACCTTGCCTTCAAATTCAGAGAGCAGTGGAGGCCGAATGGTAGTGACCTGTACGTAGTTAGTACGCAACGACCTATAACTACCTACATGTCATTGAACTCGCTCAGTTGATGTTAAAACGATCAAAATTGAAATAGAATATAATTTAGGTGTCTTCTAGAGTGAATAGGCTCTTAATAAACTAGTGCGCCTCACCATCAACGATTGCATCACTGCTTACCATCAGGTGGGATCGCAGTCAAGCACTAGTTTATAGCAATTAAAAATATATATATATATACAAGGTGTCATTGACATGTTAACACAAACGAATACTATAGATCCAGTACATGACTCTAGACCCCCAGTGATGGAATTTTTCGTCGGTCTTTTTTCAAATTTTTGAAAAAAAATTGTTTTTTTTTTTATTTTTTACCTGTATAAAATCGTTATTCTAACCAACCTCAATGATATTTAAAAAAAAAGAAAAAAAAAATTTTTTCCAAAAAAAAAATAAAAAATCATCGAGGCAAATAAAGTCGTTATTCTAATCAAACCCGATGACATTATTAATTTAGAATGTAATTCACTAATTTTTTTCGCATAAATGTCAAATTGACGTTTTTAAATACAGTTTAATTTAAAAACTTAAAAAAAAAAACATAAAAAAATAATAAGAAAAAACCGACAAAAAATTCCACCACTGGGGTGTCCAAAATCATGTACTGGACCTATGGTATTCGTTTGCGTTAACATGTCAATGACACCCTGTATATTTTTCTCATTTCCAGGTCCACACAGGCGTAAAACCCTACGAGTGTCCAGAATGTGGGAAGTTCTTCACTCAGTCCAACTCCATGAAGTTGCACGTGAACACCGTGCACCTCAAGCTGCCGGCGCCCTACAAGAGCAAGACGCGCCGCAACAAGGCGCGGGAGAGGGCGCTCCTCCGGGAGGCCATCCTCCGCGTCATCGACAGCGAGGACACCGCCGCCGGTGAGTAGCTCCTCACATTACAAGCAGAGGGCGCTCCTCCGGGAGGAGGACACCGCCGCCGGTGAGTAGCTCCTCACATTACAAGCAGAGGGCGCTCCTCCGGGAGGAGGACACCGCCGCCGGTGAGTAGCTCCTCACGTTACAAGCAGAGGGCGCTCCTCCGGGAGGAGGACACCGCCGCCGGTGAGTAGCTCCTCACATTACAAGCAGAGGGCGCTCCTCCGGGAGGAGGACACCGCCGCCGGTGAGTAGCTCCTCACATTACAAGCAGAGGGCGCTCCTCCGGGAGGAGGACACCGCCGCCGGTGAGTAGCTCCTCACATTACAAGCAGAGGGCGCTCCTCCGGGAGGAGGACACCGCCGCCGGTGAGTAGCTCCTCACGTTACAAGCAGAGGGCGCTCCTCCGGGAGGAGGACACCGCCGCCGGTGAGTAGCTCCTCACATTACAAGCAGAGGGCGCTCCTCCGGGAGGAGGACACCGCCGCCGGTGAGTAGCTCCTCACATTACAAGCAGAGGGCGCTCCTCCGGGAGGAGGACACCGCCGCCGGTGAGTAGCTCCTCACATTACAAGCAGAGGGCGCTCCTCCGGGAGGAGGACACCGCCGCCGGTGAGTAGCTCCTCACATTACAAGCAGAGGGCGCTCCTCCGGGAGGAGGACACCGCCGCCGGTGAGTAGCTCCTCACATTACAAGCAGAGGGCGCTCCTCCGGGAGGAGGACACCGCCGCCGGTGAGTAGCTCCTCACGTTACAAGCAGAGGGCGCTCCTCCGGGAGGAGGACACCGCCGCCGGTGAGTAGCTCCTCACATTACAAGCAGAGGGCGCTCCTCCGGGAGGAGGACACCGCCGCCGGTGAGTAGCTCCTCACATTACAAGCAGAGGGCGCTCCTCCGGGAGGAGGACACCGCCGCCGGTGAGTAGCTCCTCACATTACAAGCAGAGGGCGCTCCTCCGGGAGGAGGACACCGCCGCCGGTGAGTAGCTCCTCACATTACAAGCAGAGGGCGCTCCTCCGGGAGGAGGACACCGCCGCCGGTGAGTAGCTCCTCACATTACTAGCTTGTCAGTCTAGTAGTTAGTGACCCTGACTGCTATGCGGGAGGCCGTGGGTTCGATTCCCACCCAGGACAAATGTTTGTGTGATGAGCACGATCATTTGTTCTGTGTCTGGGTGTAATTTATCTATAATATGTATGTATTTAGAATTATATAAGTATGTTTATCAGTTGTCTAGTACTCATAACACAAGCTCTGCTTAGTGCGGGATTAGACGATGTTGTGATAGTTTTGGACATATTATTATTATTTATTTGTTTTTTAAATTGCTATAAACTAGTACTTGACTGCGATCCCACCTGACGGTAAGCAGTGATGCAATCGTTGATGGTGAGGCGCACTAGTTTATTAAGAGCCTATTCACTCTAGCCTTGAAGACACCTAAATTATATTATATTACAAATTAAAAAAAAAAAAAATTATACATCGTTAAATTTTAGTCGTTTTAATCCCGAAGAGGGTCGATCCAGTACATGAAACACTATCGATTTGTGTAGATAAAATAAAAAAATAACGTACTTTTTTTCTTAATTGATATACGCATTTACGAAATTAATTTCTTTAAGTAAACGAGTCATTGACCTTGTAGTTAGTTGTCGATCGTTGCGTACTTACTACCTACAGGTCATTGAACTCGCCCAGCTGACGTTTACTTAAAGAAATCAATTTAGAACATGCGTAAATTAATTCGAGTTTAAAAAAAAAGTACTTTGTTTTTTTATTCTAACTTTACTAATCGATAGTGTTTCATGTACTGAATCGATACTACAAGGGATTAAAACGATCAAGATTTAACGGTGTATTATATTATATCTACAATAAAGAGTATATCTATCTATAATATCGTATTTCTTTGTTTCAGTCCAAAGTATAAGTGAAACGAATGATATAACGAACGCAGAAGTACACTTCATCAAACCAGAAGCCACCATATTCAAACAAGAAGTAGAAGAGGCTGAAATACTTTACGAGGATGTCGACTCGAGAGAAATCACTTACGAAGTGGTCTATGAGGAATAGAACGGATTATACGCGAAATATATGTTGAACCAAAATGGCGGCCGACCGTGACTGTGCAGATGTAACAGATGATAGATACAAATTTTGTAATATATGTCGAGCTGAAATGGCGCGGAGCTTGAATGAGCAATTGCCGATTATAGATATAATACACCGTGAAATTTTAATGGTTGTTTTCCCTCAGCGAAATGGTTGTGTCTTGGTAATACAAACGTTTGATAAAGAAATAAAATATTAAAAACAAAAAATGGACCTGTAGAGTGCAAGCTGATTATGACGTATCACAACGTGCGAGAGCTTATTTTGGTTTAAATATTTAATGAATCGGTTTCCTTTGACGGCGTGCTGCGCATGCGACTCTAGTAGTACCTACAAATTACGTCTAATGTTACTATTGTTTTCGCTTTTTTGAGTTGATGAATATTTTTAATAATTATTTGTAAAAAAAAACTTTTTTATTTTTTCTGTATGCTTCAAAAGTACTCCTTATGGCAAGTCATTCTGCCGCGGGAAAACAACCATTTAAATTTCACGGTGTAGGTATGTGAGATATAAGTTGAACTCAAATGGCGGTCGAATGCGCATTACAACAGATTATATATATATACAAAGTGTAACAAAATAACCATATACATCAAGAAACAATCACTACACGAAGTTTCAACTCTAAATAAATGTTTCAAAAAATTAATACCAAATCTACACTAATATAATAAAGAGGTAAAGTTTGTTTTTTTGTTTGTAGGAGGTAATCTCTGGAACTACTGGTCCGATTGTAAAAATTTTAGCAACAATAGAAAGCTGCTTTACTCCTGAGTGCCATAGGCTATATTTTATGTATGCGGGCGAAGCCGCTGACAAAAGCTAGTTCTTTATATAGCATGATTCTTGATTTCAAATCATAACAAACGTGTCACGACACTACGGGAGTCAATAACATTCCGCGACTCTCGCTAATATTACGAAACATTCTGTAAATCTGAGCGCCTAGTACCTGGCTACCTAATTTAGCGCTTCTTGATGTATATGGTTATTTTGTTGCACGTTGTAGATATAATATCTGACATATAAGTTGAACTCAAATGGCGGGCGGCCTTAATGCGTAGTACATATTATATAACAGATTATGGTTTTAATATGCGAAGTATAAATTGAATTAAAATGCCGATCTATCTTGAGTACGCGGCAAATAAAATGAGCCAAAATGTCCGTCTTTGCTTCGATTGAAACCCGATTGTTCTGCATTGACACGACATTTTGAATCGTATTGTAGAGTTTATACATGTAAAAAATACATCATTATTATTTATTTTGCGGTTCTATACAGACCTCGCCTGCAGCTCGGGCGTACAACCCTCGGCTCCGTCAAAATGTACTATTTTTAACTTAGTCTTGAAAACTAAAGGAAATGTGTTAAAATATTATTATCGAGTGAAATCAGAGAGTGATATGATGATTGTTTTTTAAATTAAGTTCTTTTAAGTTTATTTAAAAAAAATATCTACTTAATAAAAAATATATTGACGACGAGAAATGTATTGTTTCATTTTTAACAGTAAAATGCTAAGTAACTCCTCAAGATTAGCCTTTTTAATGTTCCCACTGCTGGGACACAGACCTCTCTAGGAGAGGGAATGGGTCATAATCCACCACGCGGGCCCAGTGCGGATTGGTGGATGTCACATGTTTTCGAATGTTTGGTTCTAGGACATGCCGGTTTGCTCACGATGTTTTCCTTCACCGTTTTGAGAGCAGTGGTGATGAAATGAATTACACAAAGTAATGCGTCTGGTTGGGTTTGAACCTGCGACCTACAACTCGTAAGTCGGGGCCGATACCACTCGGCCACCACTGCTCTCGCTAAAAAAAAAATATCGCTTCGTTAATATCGGCCGACTCGAGGCGGTAGACGTTAAGAGCGGCCAACCCGCTTTGTTGCGAAAACCTATTTTTATGCGGGCGAAGCCGCTGGCAGGAAGTTAGTTTTTACATATTATAAAAGAAATCCCTCGACAGTACAAGTTTTATATTTCCAAGAGATATGGTCACATTTCACGTTATTTTTCTACTCCTCGTTGGTTTCGTCTGTCCGCCAGAGTGTGTCTGAAAAATACAAGTTTAATTTTATTATAAAAACTTCATCACTATAAAAAAAAATCTTACTAAAATTATAAATGCGAAAGTTACGATGTTTGGATGTTTGTTACTCAATCACGCCAAAACGGCTGGACGGATCTGGATGAAATGTGACACAGGCATAGGATACACTCCGGAATAGGACATAGCTACTTTTTATCCCGGAAAAACATAAGGTCCCCGTGGGATATACAACTTCTTATTTTGGTTTCGTTACTCAATCACGCCAAAACGGCCTGATGAATCTGTATGAAATTTGGCCCAGGGATAGAGTATACTCCAAAATAGCACATATGTTACTTTTTATCCCGGAAAACATAAGGTCCCCGTGGGATAGACAACTTATTAGACAACCCCAATACCACGCGGGCGAAGCCGCGGGCAAAAGCTAGTATATTATATTATTCGACAACTATCACAACGCCGTCTAGTCCCAAGCTAAGCGAAGCTTGTGTTATGAGTTGGGCCCAGCTAGTATTAGTTCAGTTAAATTGTGTTTTTGCTAGGAAAGTTTTGGTGTAGTTCTGATTTCTTTAATTATTTTTGCGGACAAAATTTCGTGACGCAACATTATTATTATTGACGCCCCTGTAGGGGTCCTACAGGTTCGAAGCCTCCCGGAGCTGAGGGTTGGTGCGAAAGCGTTACACCGGGGCTCTGGGAATAAGGCAAGGAAGGCACGGGGTAGGTTCTTTAGTCAGTAAGAGTCTGACACTGTTTCCCGCTCCACCCAAGAGTGGGATTCGTCATTCGATGATTTTTACCTACCATAAAAAAACTACGAAAAAAACCTATCTTTTCCGTTTTTTTGCCTAAAACTCGAAAACTGTTAAATTTTACTAAATATTTTTTGTACAGAAATTAAAGTACTTTAAATTCTCTAAAAATATCACTAATTAGTTTCTTTTTCAGACAAACCGATCTGCCTCAAGTGCGAGTTGAAAATTAGTAAATTTTCAGCGGTCTCTTCAAAACTCACTTTATAATTTACTAGCGACCCGCCCCAGCTTCACAAGGCCAAGGGTGCAATGTATATTGTTCCTATAAACCTTCCTCTTGAATTACTCTATTAAAAAAAACCGCATCACAATACGTTGTGTAGTTTTAAAGATTTAAGCATACATAGGGACAGAGCGACTTCATTTTATACTATGTAATGATTATCGAATGGTTTTCAGTTAATTTCCCTTATGGGATCACTTTGTCATCTGTCTTCCTTTCATACGGAACCTTAAAAATAGTGGCTGCTATGCGCTTATTTGAAATTCTTTTTTTTTAAATTATTATTTTACTTTTTGTTAAATACCGCTACATCGTGCTCGCATATTACAATCAACATTTTGTAACCAAGTAATATGTAAATATAAATTTTGATTTAAAAGAGTGCCCATGGAGTTTCTTGCACGTTCTTCTCCATAGAGGTCTACACCTTGGAACATGCAAACTAGCTTCAATTTTGACATTTCAAAAGAGCCTGTAAGGGATGATTCTCATTAGAACGTGCTGTGCCCGGGGCGGGGCCCGGACGGGGCCCGGACGGGGCACGGTTTAAATCTGTTTCATATATTTTGTATGAATCAATTTATATTACAAAATGCATTATCCGTGTCCCGTCCGGGCCCGTTCGACGCACTTCAATATCACGTTTGTTGCACGGTCCCGCCCCGCTCCCTCCACGTCCCATCGTAATCAGTACATTTTTCGTGCTGCGTCAGAAAATAAATTGCGTAGCACGGACGGGCCCCGGCACGTCCACGCCCCGGCCCTGGCACGGCCCGCTCTAATGAGAATCATCCCTAAATGGTCTATTTGAAATAAATGATTTTGAGTTTTTTTAGTTTGAGTGTGACTCACGTGCTCATGGGTCCGCAGAGCTGATAGCCCCTTGAACGTCTTCGGACACAACTTGCAGGAGTACGGCCGATCGCTCGTGTGGACTCGCAGGTGTGACTGGAATCAGACGTGATGATATCAGATGATGGTGGAGCGAATCTGGGTCAAGTCTAGTGGTTAGTGGCCCTGACTGCTAAGCCAGAGGTTGTGGGTTCGATACCTGTTCAGAACAAATGTTTGTGTGATGTAAGTAAGTGAAGTAAGAACTTTTATGGGTCTAGTTACCTGAAATAAATGAATTTATTATTATTATTTCTTGTGGTTCCAAAAAATAAGATAAATAAACACAAGGCTAAAATAAAAAATCAAAATGGTTTTATTTCACATAGGCCTACATGGGCACTTGTAAAACGTCAGAAGCTAGTGCACGGTTCCAAATTGGTCGTTTCCTATGGAGAAGAACCGGCAAGAAATTCCAAGACTAGTCACGATATCGATGCTCGCTGGCTAGTTACCTGCAGCAGCTTGCGCATGGTGAAGGTCTTGGGGCAGAGCGTGCAGCGGTACGGCCTCTCCCCCGTGTGGTTCCTCTGGTGATATAGCAGCACGCATTTGTTCTGCAACATTACCATCACACATACATATAACAAACTAGCTTTTGCCCGCGACTACGTACGCGGAAAATTTGTGAGACAAAAGTTGTGATAGCTCGGTTAATATCCAAGTTATATAAATAATTTATAGCCTATGTCACTCAGGAGTAAAGCAGCTTTCTATTATAGCTTAAATTTTTCCAATCGAACCATTAGTTCCAGAGATTACCTCCTACAAACAAAAAAATAAAAAAAACAAACTTTACCTCTTTATTATATTAGTGTAGATAATCGTCTTCTACGATGTCCCTTAGAGCCAGTCCACACAGCACGTTGCGTCGTCGCAACGCAAATATTTTGACGCATAGTCGGCCACACAGGCGCTGCGTCGTCGCAGCGTTACTACGACGCAGTCTTAACGTTCGGTCGACGCAGCGGTGACGCACAGTTGCGGCAAACATTTTTGTAAAAACATCGCAGTCTATAGGAAAGCATGGATCGGAAAAGACGTCTAGCATTGCTCCTATTACTACGTCACCGCCGAAATCGACGCAAATCACAAGACAGTATTGCTCAAGCTTGGCTGTATCCTCCCTATCAACGCACAAGCAACTGAGCGCTGCCTCTCCGTCGCCGCAATGAGTACACCCCCTCCCGCTTCGTCTCGTGGGCTGCTGTCCGTCATGTGTGCGTTGCGACGACGCAGCGCGCCGTGTGAACACCTTGGTTATTTGAATGTAAAACAACGCAACGGCAGCGCTGCGTCGACGCAACGCTCACGCAACGCGCCGTCTGGACTGGCACTTACACCGCTCAAGTCTTATCCATTATCAAGCTAGGAAACTCGGCGTTCTTGCAAAAGTCCGACGGTACTTCACACCGAGTCAGCTTCTAATGTTGTACAAAGCACAGGTCCGATCGTGTGTGGAGTACTGCAGCCACATATGGGCTGGTGCTGCAAAATGCCACCTAGCGGCTCTGAATTCGGTGGAAAGGCGTGCAAAGGGGCTGAATGGTGATCCAGTATTGGTTGGGTCCAATCTTCAAAGACTTTGGCTTATAAGAACTTGGCTTTGGACTGGAGTTGGATCATCATCATCATCCTAGCGGTATTAGTCCCGGTTGCCAACCTTGGCTTTCGCCTCGGTGCCCGGGGTCCGCTTTCTTGCTAAGACGCCTCCACTTCGCTCGGTCTTTCGCGTCCTTTGCCGTAAGCCCATTGGCACGCATATCGTCCCTTACGACGTCGATCCAACGCCTCTTAGGCCTTCCTCGTCTCCCGGGTCCCGGCGGAGGCGGCATGGCAAGGCATCTGTTACCCACGTAGTCTGCCGGTTTTCGTAAAACGTGGCCATAGTGGGAGTTGGATGTCCGATGGTAAAATTGGGATGGCGGAATCAAATCGTGCAATACATCCTGTAGAAAACCGAAAGGCTGGCTACTCCACGCCTGTGCTCGAGGCTTTGAAGATTGGACCCCACCCAATCTGGATCACCAATCAGCCTCTTTGCACGCCTTTCCACCGAATCCAAAGCCGCTAGGTGGCATTATGTTCAATGGTCTCCTTTGACCCTATAAGAGTTCAGGCGGTCGCCTCCTTCTGCGAAGCAGTAATGCTAGCAAAGGAGGAGGCTGACCGCATAAGGAAACGACGTTTGCGCCCCAAACGCCGCCGGGATTCCGATCCTGACTTCCGGCCACCGTAGGCGCGGGCTTGCGGACGGTGAGCATTGGGTAGCTCGCCGTCCGGTCGTCTGGTAATCGTCCGAACCAAACCCAGTCGTCGACGGCGCACTATTCCCGCGCGCCTCAAGGAGTCGTCAGCGACCGTAGGGACTCTGCAGAAGGGTCGAAGCCAATCAGGGTCACGGGTTTGCGTCTGAAAAGGAAGGCTCTGGCCCTGGTATGTATGGCGATGTAAGAACGGGGTAGGTTGTTTAGTCAGTAAGAGTCTGACACTTGTTTTCCGCTCCGCCCAAGAGCGGGACTCGTCATTGGATGATTTTTACCTAACATAAAAAAAAATCCAATAAGGGTCACCTTTTACCTTTTTGAGTTACAAAACATACGATGACTTGGGCTTGACCCGGACTGTTACCAGACGTCCGGACGGTGAGTTACCCATTGCTCGCCATCCACAAGCGCTGAGGCGTGAGTGCCATTATCTTATGCAGTTGGTCTCCACCTTTGATCCTATAAGGGTTTTTTCTTTTGAGCTACGGAACACAAGCCGAGTGGTAAAGGCACCGACTTCCGAGTTGTAGGTCGCGGGTTCAAACCCAGCCAGGCGCATTATTTTGTGTAATTTATTTCATCACCACTGCTCTCAAAACGGTGAAGGAAAACATCGTGAGGAAACCGGCATGTCCTAGAACCAAAAATTCGAAGACATGTGACATCCACCAATCCGCACTGGGCCCGCGTGGTGGATTACGGCCCATTCGCTCTCCTAGAGAGGAGGCCTGTGTCCCTGCAGTGGGAACATTAAAAAAGGCTGATGATGATCACAAAAACACGTGAACTCACGGGTAGAGTCTTGCCGCAGACCTCACAGACCCAGGGGCGGTCCTTCTGCCTCGCTCGGTCCTTCGGTTCCACGTGCACGCGCCTGTAGTGCGCGCTGTACAGCGACTCGCGACCGAACGACTTGTCACACTGCAATACATTTTAAGACTAGGACATACAAGGCGTCATTGAAATGTTAACACAAACGAATACCATAGATCCAGTACATGATTCTGGAAACCCCAGTGGTGGAATTTTTCGTCGGTTTTTTTCAAATTTTTGAAAAAAAGTTTTGTTTTTTATTTTTTACCTGTATAAAATCGTTATTCTAACCAATCCCAATTATATTTTTAGAAAAAAAAGAAAAAAATTTTTTTTTACAAAAAAAAAATAATAAAAAAATCATCGAGGCAAATAAAGTCGTTTTTCTAATAAAACCCGATAAAATTTTTAATTTGGAATGTAATGCACTCATTTTTTTCGCAAAAAATGTTAAATTGACGTTTTTCAGTTTAATTAAAAAAACGTTAAAAATTCATTAAAAAAAAATAAGATAAAACCGACAAAAAATTCCATCACTGGGGGGTCTTCCTGGAGCCTAGAGGGTGGTGAAAACTGTTACCGCGACTCTAGGAATAAAGCAAAGAAGGTACGGGGTAGGTTTTTTTAGTCAGTAAGAGTCTGACACTGGTCTCCCGCTCCGCCTAAGAGCGGGTTTCGTCATTCGATGATTTTCACCTACCATAAAAAAAAAATCACTGGGGGGTCTAGAATCATGTACTGCATCTATACTATTAGTTTGCGTTAACATGTCAATGACACCCTGTATACAAGTTTTTTTATGGTGAGAGAAATCATCTTATGACGAATCCCGCCCCTTACCTACCATAATAAAAACACAATGTTTATCTATTTGTAACTAGCTTTTGCCCGCAGCTTCGCCCGCGTACATAAAATATAGCCTATGTCACTCAGGAGTAAAGCAGCTTTCTATTGTTGCTAAAATTTTTCCAATCGGACCAGTAGTTCGAGAGATTACCCCCTAAAAACAAAAAAACAAACTTTACCTCTTTATTATATTAGTGTAGATTGATACGAGAAAGATTTAGCTATATGAAAATGAACTAGAAATAGAATGACCAATACGTGACCAATAATGTATTACCCAATTTTATAATTGTTTTGTATCGGTGACCTTAGAATAAGTTTATTAGATTATCTTGTATTCTCATGTAAGTGGCTTGTGTCTTTATGAGAATAAACTATTTAAACCTAACTAATGTAAAAAATACATGAACACATTGTCATTACATAGTATAAAACAAAGTTTGCTTTCCCTATCTAGGTATGCTTAGATCTTTAAAAGTACGCAACGGATTTTGATGCGGTTTTTTTAACAGATAGAGTGATTCAAGAAAAAGCTTTATATATACAGGGTGTCATTGACATGTTAACGCAAACGAATACCATAGATCCAGTACATGATCCTAGACCTCGTAGTGGTGGAATTTTTCGTCTGTTTTTTCTTATGAATTTTTAACGTTTTTTTAATATCACTATGGTATTCGTTTGTGTTAACATGTCAATGACACCCTGTATAATACATGCATAATATATTAAATATCAGTACCCGAGCGAAGCTGGGGCGGGTCGCTAGTATATTATAAAAAAAACTTTAATAAAATAAAAAAATATGCTAGCATACCTTTTCACAAGAATACACCTTACAGCTCCGATGTCGGTCCTGCAGATGATCTCGCAAGTCCAACGGCTGCGGGAACGCCTCCCCGCAGTGCAGGCACGTGTGCTCGCCGCGACAGCCGCGCGACGAGTGACGCGCCAGCGCTGTGTCGTCCACGAAGTGCTTGTCGCACGCGCCGCATGTGGAGGGGAGGGAGAGCTGGCCAGCCAATCGGAACAGTGAATCATTACAAACGTTCTAGAGAACATAAATTATTCAATGTCCCATTGCTTTTTTTTTTGTATTTTTACCGCAGACATGGTGATCCGCGCACTTTTCTATAATATGTTACAATAATTGTTTATACACTTTTGTTTATAATTCATGGCATTCGTCATGCCCTCATCTTCACACTTCTAACTAAGCTTAAAAACTACGCGAGTCCTCCTCAGACTTTTTTTTTGTTATTACTATGTTATTACAAATTAATATAATAAATATAATAAAAGTCATACAATATTTACTTTTTTTTAAATTCTGTTATTTATACTTTATGCTAAGTAGTGGGAGTTATTTGGTTTTTAGGGTTATAGGGTTGGTAGGTAAAGGGGTTTTCTAACAATGTCCCATTGTTAAACTGGCCTGTCAGTCTAGTAGTTAGTGAACCTGACTGCTATGCAGGAGGTCGTGGGTTCGATTCCCACCCAGGACAAATGTTTGTGTGATGAGCACGATTATTTGTTCTGTGTCTGGGTGTAATTTATCTATAATATGTATGTATTTAGAAATATGTAAGTATGTTTATCAGTTGTCTAGTACCCATAACACAAGCTCTGCTTAGTGCGGGACTAGATGGCGTTGTGTGATAGTTGTGGACATATGGACATATATATATCGTCACTGTAGAATGAATATCTCGTATGTAAAAAAAAAAATTGGTTGCCTGTAAAGTACCGACTTTACAGGCAACCAATTTTTGGCCAACCAACCAATTTTTTTTTTTGGCCCGTATACCGATACGGGCGAAAGTTTTACGTGACAACGACTTTGAGTGGTAAAATAATTTTAATGAAACTCTCTCGCTCTTAGGCGGGCTAACCATGCCCGAGTGGAAGGGACGCGTGCCTTTCACTTTTTATGTCTGTCTCTCTCGCTCTTAGGCGGGCTAACCATGCCCGAGTGGAAGGGACGCGTGCCTCTCACTCGCTCTCATTGTGAGCGCATAACGTGAGCGGAGCGTAACGCAGTTTCTTGAAGTGTCACCCGGCAAACCAATTTATAAGACGTTGTTACGTCAAAAAACAAAAACATACAGTACGGCCGCCGTACTGTAGGTATAAGAACAGAAAACCTCTTATGTCATTTCTCTAGCATAATCCAGTTAAGTAAGGCATTGGTTCATGACATAAATAAGACCTTTTTATAATTCAAAATATGAGACAAAATGACGTAATCAACCTTTTATTTCATTTCCTCTGAAGTATTGATTTCTGGGCATACTTACGAGGTTATCATTCTACAACGGCGATATATACACCGTGAAATTTAAATGGTTGTTTTCCCGCGGCAGAATGACTTGCCAATACAAAAAAATAAAAAGTAAAATAATTATTAAAAATATTCTTCAACTCAAAAAAAGCGAAAACAATAGTAACATTAGACGTAATTTGTAGGTACTACTAGAGTCGCATGAGCAGCACGCCGTCAAAGGAAACCGATTCATTAAATATTTAAACCAAAATAAGCTCTCGCACGTTGTGATACGTCATAATTAGCTTGCACTCTACAGGTCCATTTTTTGTTTTTAATATTTTATTTTTTTATCAAACGTTTGTATTATCAAGACACAACCATTTCGCTGAGGGAAAACAACCATTTAAATTTCACGGTGTATATATGGCTACGTACATGTCGATGCGCGCGCTTCTTGTGCGCGTTGAGCCCGAAGGCGCCGATGAAGGCGTCCCCGCACACGTCGCACCACAGCAGCGCCGCCGGGTGCTGCATGCGCATGTGCGACAGGTGGCTCGACAGCTTCCTGCGCAGCAGGACCATACGCTTTACCAACATCAAAAGTCGTTTGTCTAGTACTATACAACTAAATGCACTGGTATATTAAAAATACAAGGTGTCATTGACATGTTAAGAGGCCGGTTCGGGACGATTTATTCATACAAACTTAATACCAAAATCATTTGCAAGTCGAGCATATTTCAATTTTCAACCATATTACGGTGATATTTGGATTTAGACAATATTTATCTAGGTTCCCAGATCTTTCTTTTTTTTTAAAAGCTTTAAACAAGCTTTTTAAAAAAGACGTTTGTATGGATAAATCGTCCGGAACCGGCCTCTTAACACAAACGAATACCATGGATCCAGTACATGATTCTGGACACCCTAGTGGTGGAATTTTTCGTCGGTTTCTTTTTTTTTAAAATTTTGAAAAAAAATAATTATTTTTTACCTGTATAAAATCGTTATTCTGACTAATCCCAATGATATTTTTTGATAAAAAAAAAAAATAAATAAAAAAATCATCGAGGCAAATAAAGTCGTTATTCTAATCAAACCCCACATTTTTAATGTGGAATGTAATGCACCCATTTCTTTCGCAAAAAATGTTAAATTCACGTTTTTATACAGTTTAATTAAAAAAACGTTAAAAATTCATTAAAAAAAAAAAAGAAAAAACCGACAAAAAATTCCATCACTGGGGGGTTTAGAATCATGTACTGGATCTATGGTATTCGTTTGCGGTAACATGTCAATGACACCCTGTATAATAAGATTCCTACCCAAATTAAAGAGCTCCCAATGGTTCGCTTCAAAAGGGCTTTACGTAGGTGTTTAATTGAGAATCCCTTCTATAATATAAAAGAATTCTTCCGGTTTAAATCTAAGTAATAATTATAATTGCAGCTACCTATAAAAAAATTTGCATGTCATTATGTTATGATTAGATATGCTAAGCTACTATCCCTATATATACTCCCGCATCCGGGGCAGCCTTCAGGTCCGTGACATAGTGGATAAACTGCAGGAGGGTCGCTTACGCTGGTATTTGACTACGTGGGTAACAGATGCCTCGCCATGCCGCCTCCGCCGGGACCCGGGAAACGAGGAAGGCCTAAGAGGCGTTGGATCGACGTCGTAAGGGACGATATGCGTGCTAATGGGCTTACGGCAAAGGACGCGAAAGACCGAGCGAAGTGGAGGCGTTTGAGTTGGAAAGCGGACCCCGGGCACCGAGGTGAAAGCCACGGTTAGCAACCGGGACTGGCGCTTGGATGATGATGATGATGCTAAGCTACTATCATTACCTACCATTTTAAGAACTTTTGTAACCATATTTATCTGCAAATAAATCTTTGAGTTTGACGTTAAAAACGAAAGTATACTCACTCGTAAGACTTCCCGCAGTGTCGGCACTCGTGCAGTTTTCCGCCGTGCATCTTAAAATGTTCCTTTGCGTTGAAGCTGCGAAAAAACAGAAAGCAGTCTGTACAATGTCAGAAAATCATTTTCAAAGTATATTTAACTAATCTATAATCAGTGCGTGTTAGTGATGGTTAATATAGAGTATAGCGCCAAAATATAGCATGTTATTTGAACATAGCACTTAGCATCTGCTATTTTGTTAACTGCTCCATCTTTTTCCTTTTTTTTATATTTTTTATATAAGACATCTTTTTTTTTTTTGACATATTCATACAATATTCCCTAGATTACCATTTTATAAATCCATCATATAATGTAATTGTCTTACTGAGACTTGTGATTATTTTTCTTGCTTTTATATAGCCTCTTTCAATAATGTGAATGTGAGAACATTGTAGACGCAAATTTTAGATTACTTCCTACCATTTTAACGGTAGGAGTTCAATATTGACTGGTCTGCACTGTCCTTACATAATTTAAGTACTGTAATCTACACTAATATAATAAAGAGGTAAAGTTTGTTTTTTTGTTAGTTTGTTTTTTTGTTTGTAGGGGGTAATCTCTGGAAGTACTGGTCCGATTGGAAAAATTTCAGCAACAACAGAAAGCTGCTTTACTCCTGAGTGACATAGGCTATATTTTATGTACGCGGGCGAAGCCGCTGACAAAAGCTAGTATGGAAATATTGTAAAGATAACAATTTTTTTAAAAGAGTAACCATGGAGTTTCTTGTCGGTTCTTCTCCACAGGAAACGACCAATTTGGAACCGTGCACTAGCTTCTGACGTTTTATAAGTGCCCATGTAGGTCCATGTGAAATAAAAAATTTTGACTTTTTTTTTGACTTTTGATTTCTAATCTGTTTTCGTGCTATAATATAGCGTCTCACTCAATAAAACACCGGTCACAGATTACTTATAAACTTTCGGCAACAATGCGTTGCAAATTAAACATTTGTTGCGCCCGTTTAGCGCGTCGCCGAATAAAATGATAACATCATGCTATAAAAATAACAGATAAAATAGCGTGCTATAAAAATATATTCAATAGTCGATAGCAAGTTCATAGCTTATAGCAGATTTGACCATCACTAGTGTGTGTTGCCAGTGATGACGTATGGCTCTGAAACGTAGTCGCTTACAATGGGCCTTATAAAAAGACTCAAGGTCACTCAAATGGCAATGGAAAGGGCTATGCTCGGAGTATCCTTGCGTGATAGAATCAGAAATGAAGATAACCGCAAGAGAACCAAGGTTGCCGACATAGCGAGAAGAATCGCCAAACTTAAGTGGCAATGGTCAGGGCACATCGCACGCAGAACGGATGGCCGCTGGGGCCGAAAGGTTCTGGAGTGGCGACCGCGTACCGGAAGACGTAGCGTTGGAAGGCCTCTCACAAGGTGGACCGATGACTTGGTCAGGGTTGCTGGAAGCCGATGGATGCAAGACGCACAGGACCGGTCTTTGTGGCGGCGCTTGGGGGAGGCCTATGTCCCGCAGTGGACGTCTTTCAGCTGAAATGATGATGATGATTTAACTAAACATCATCATCATCAACCTTTTAATGTTCCCAGTTCCCACAGCTGGGACACAGGCCTCCTTTCTAGGAGAGGAAATGGGCCGTAATCCACCACGCGGGCCCAGTGCGGATTGGTGGACGTCGCATGTCTTCGAATATTCGGTTCTAGGACATGTCGGTTTCCTCACGATGTTTTCCTTCACCGTTTTGAGAGCAGTGGTGATGAAATAAACTACACATAGTAATGCACCTGGTTGGGTTTGAACCCACGACCTACAACTCGTAAGCCGGGGCCTTTACCACTCGGCCACCACTGCTCCAAGCAGCTGCACTGCCCAGACATAGTTCAAACAAAAGAATGGCTAAATGTTTATGACAGATTGCTGTGCTAAGCAAGATACATTATAAAAAAAGTAAGATACTGACGTGGTCCTGGAGACGTAGGAGCACTGCTTGCAGGCGAACTTGAGGCGGTGGCTCTTGAGGTGCTGGTTGAGGCCGCGCCGGTCCTTGTAGCGGAACCCGCACAACTCGCACACCACGCTGCCGCGGCTCTGGAAACACAAGCTATAATATATTCCACAATATAATATACTAGCTTTTGTCAGCGGCTTCGTCCGCGGAAATTATTTTGTTTTATGTGCTATATTTATCCGACTTGCTAGACAAAATTTGTGATAGCTCGGTTAGGATACATGTTATAAAAATAATTTGGAGGAATGGTGTGAAAAAAATGTTTTTTTTTTTTTTTACCTGTATATATATATATAAATCATAATTCTAACCAATCCCAATGATATTTTCAGAAAAAAAAAAAATTACAAAAATAAATTTATAAAAAAATTATCGCGGCAAATAAAGTCGTTATTCTAATCAAACCCGATGAAATTATTAATCTAGAATGTAATCCACTCATTTTTTCGCAAAAAATATTAAAATGACGTTTTTATACAGTTTAATTTAAAAAACGTAAAAAAATAAAAAAGTCAGCGGCTTCGCCCGCGTACATAAAATATAGCCTATGTCACTCAGGAGTAAAGCAGCTTTCTATTGTTGCTATTTTTTTTCCAATCGGACCAGGAGTTCCAGAGATTACCTCCTACAAACAAAAGAACAAACTCTACCTCTTTATTATATTAGTGTAGATATCAGTAACAATGCGAAGCTGGGACGGGTCGCGAATAAAGTAGAAATAAATAAAAATGACTCACCGGATCGTGTTGTGATAAGACATGTTTGTTCAAGATATCCGCCCCCATGTATCCTTTAAAACATAGCTCGCACTTATACGGGCTGTGCAGGTAATTCGAACTAGTCTTCCTGTCCAATACATCCTTCATTTGTTGTTTTTCACTGAGGACTATAATCTCAACATCGTATGCCTTTTCAAATTCACTCATTTTTTCCTCCGTTTCAAAATATTTTCCGCTACTTTTAGCCGCTAATTTTTTTTTTGCAATTTTTTCTTTAGTCACACAATTTTTTTTCTTTCTACCCTTCAAATTTTTTTTTAACTCTGTATTTTGTTCTTCAATTTTGATAGTGTCAGTGTATATTTGTAAGCTGTTTTCAGATGTGTAGGTAAATTGGTCACCGTAGTCAAATTGGTCATTATCGCCATCAATTTTTAAATTTAATTGGTCATCGGTTATGTCAATTTGTTTTATTTCTGATTTTTGGTATTGTAAGGAAGGTTGAAAGCTGCTCAAATAATCAAGGTTGATCTGTGAAATAATAGAACATATTGTATTGTTGAATTACAACATTATTTTTAGTAGGCATATAGCGCCACATATAATTATAATAATCTTACTAATATTATAAATGCGAAAGTTACGATGTTTGGATGTTTGTTACTCAATCACGCCAAAACGGCTGGACGGATCTGGATGAAATTTGGCACAGGCATAGGATACACTCCGGAATAGGACATAAGCTACTTTTTATCCCGGAAACCCCAACCCCAATACCACGCGGGCGAAGCCGCGGGCAAAAGCTAGTATAATATATTCCACAACTATCACACAACGTCATCTAGTCTCAAGTTAAGCAGAGCTTGTGTTATGAGTACTAGACAACTGATAAACATACTTATATATTTCTAAATACATACATATTATAGATAAATATCACCTGGACACAGAACAAATGATCGTGCTCATCACACAAACATTTGTCATGGGTGCGAATCGAACCCACGACCTCCGGCATAGCAGTCAGCGCCTCTAACCACTAGACCAACAGGCCATTCAAATGTTTAGATGACGGCGGAGTCTTTTTGTAGCATGCTATAAAAATAGCAGATAAAATAGCGTGCTATAAAAATATATTCAACTAGCTGGTACCCGCGACTTCGTCTGCGTCCTTTTAATACTTCAACCCCTATTTTAACCTCTTCATCCCTTTTTATTGCAATAAAAGGTAGCCTATGTACTTTCTCAGGGTCTAAAGTTTGTCTGTGCCAAATTTCAACAAAATCGTTTGAGAGGTTTAAGCGGGAAAGCCTAACAGACAGACAGACAGAGTTACTCTCGAATTTATAATATTAGGTATAGATAGTCGATAGCATGTTCATGGCTAATCCTTCTGGAGCCAAGGGTGGTGCAAACTGTTACCTCGACTCCAGGAATAAGGCAAGGAAGGTACGGGGTAGGTTTTTTAGTCAGTAAGAGTCTGACACTGGTCTCCCGCTCCGCCCAAGAGCGGGTTTCGTCATTCGATGATTTTCAATGGAAAGGGCTATGCTCGGAGTCATCATCATCATCAGCCTTTTTAATGTTCCCACTGCAGGGACACAGGCCTCCTCTCTAAGAGAGGGAATGGGCCGTGATCCACCACGCGGGCCCAGTGCGGGTTGGTGGATGTCACATATCTTCGAATTTTTGGTTCTAGGACATGCCGGTTTCCTCACGATGTTTTCCTTCACCGTTTTGAGAGCAGTGGTGATGAAATAAATTACACAAAGTAATGCGCCTAATGGCAGGGTTTGAATTCGCGACCTACAACACGTAAGTCGGCGATGTTACCACTCGGCCACCACTGCTCTCAGTACTAAGCAGTATAATGCTCGGAGTATCCTTGCGTGATAGAATCAGAAATGAGGATATCCGCAAGAGAACCAAGGTTGCCGACAAAGCGAAAAGAATCGCCAAACTTAAGTGGCAATGGGCAGGGCTTATCGCACGCAGAACGGATGGCCGCTGGGGCTGAAAGGTTCTGGAGTGGCTACCGCGTACCGGAAGACGTAGCGTTGGAAGGCCTCCCACAAGGTGGACCGATGACCTGGTCAGGGTTGCTGGAAGCCGATGGATGCAAGACGCACAGGACCGGTCTTTGTGGCGGCGCTTGGGGGAGGTCTATGTCCAGCAGTGGACGTCTTTCGGCTGAAATGATGATGGTGATGATAATGATGAGTCAAAAGTTGTAGGTACATACATTCTTGTTGTTGATCCTTGCATCCTCTAAGTATCGCGTGGCTCTGTGACAATGATCCCTGAACCTGTTATATTTCAGCAGGAGAGAGCTGCAGTAGTTGCAGATGTACTGCGGCAGCGTGTCTAATGGACACATCTGGAAACATTGGACAACATACGTGAGCTAATGGACACATCTGAAAATTAGTATTATGTCTCTCATTAGGGTACTCAAAAGAATAAACTAAGCCGGAGGTTGTGGGTTCAATTCCCACCAACAACAAATGTTTGTGTGATGAGCACGATCATTTGTTCTGTGTCTGGGTGTAATTTTTCTATAATATGTATGTATCTAGAAATATACAGGGTGTTTGGTGCATCGTTTGCCAAATTGATTTGGCCGATAGGATAGATCATTTGCTATATCTTCAGCCCCAATAAATCATTCCTTGCCACACCAGTTTTTTTTAAACATGTTTTTAACTTTTATTCTGAAAAACACCGGATTTCAGCATTTAAGCTTACATAAATAAAAAAGTTATTAGTCTATCCAACAAAATTTATTTTTATATTTAAGTGTACTGTTGTATGGTTCTATGAAATCCAAAATTACTTGCTAGTAACGTGTAGTTTTTCTATAAAAAACCTACAAAGTGTATGGGATATGACAAAATAATTTTAAAACTCAACTTTAAATTTCTATAAAAAAAAAACTAAAAGCGTTGGAGACCTTCGAATTTCTCAAAAAGTTCTCTAGTTAATGCCCTTTCCAATGGTGTGCAATATGCTAAAAAAAACCTTTTATTGACTTCACTAATTGGCTAAATGTAAAAAGACAGAGGTCATTTCAGAGACGATTCAGTGTGAACGTTTGGGCAGGAGTAATTGCAAATCATGTAGTTGGACCGTACTATTTACCTGATAACCTCAACGGGGATAATTATCTTGAATTTCTTCAAACAGAGCTGCCCTTATTGTTATCTGAGCTGCCAATTTTCAATGAAGACAGGTCTTTTGTCTTTCAACATGACGGTTGTCCCGCTCACTGGCGATGAACTGTAAGGCAATTCCTAAATGACGCATTTCCAGACTCGTGGATTGGGAGAGATAGGCTTATTCCATGACCTCCACGTTCACCAGACCTAACTCCGCTGGACTTTTACGTCGGGAGTCGGGCCAAAGAACTGGTTTATGCGACGGAAGTTGACACGACAGATGATTAAGTGTAACGTATTAAGGCGGCTTTTGTGACCGTTAAACGGAGCAGTGGTGGCCGAGTGGTAACGGCCCCGACTTACGAGTTTATAGGTCGCGGGTTCAAACTCAGCCAGGTGCATTACTTTGTGTAATTTATTTCATCACCACTGCTCTCAAAATAGTGAAGGAAAACATCGTGAGGAAACCGGCATGTTCTAAAACTAAAAATTCAAAGACATGTGACATCCACCAACCCGCACTGGGCCCGCGTGGTGGGTCATGGCCCATTCCCTCTCCTAGAGAGGAGGCTTGTGTCTCAGCAGTGGGAACATTAAAAGGCTGATGATGATGTGACCGTTAAAGCAGAAATTCGTCTTCGACTTACAACTCGAGATAAGAGAAAGATGTCGCGCATGTATACGAAACAATGGCACCCAATTTGAACAAGATTTGTGATTTTAGTACTAGTAGTAGTAGATTTGCTTGTGAAATAAATTTTTATTTCAAGTTTGAGGAAAGTTAATACCCTTTGTAAAAAAAAAATAATGTGCGTAAAAATTAGATATCAATATCTACCTACTTAGAGCAAGTTATTTTTTTTTTCTTTAACTTCTTAGTGCATTTACCGTAATATAAAATATCAGCCTTTTGTGATTTGAGTGCACATTTAGCCAGTTAGTGAAGTCAATAAAAGGTTTTTTTTAGCATATTGCACACCGTTGGAAAGGGCATTAACTAGAGAACTTTTTGAGAAATTCGAAGATCTCCAACGCTTTTAGTTTTTTTTTTTTATAGAAATTTAAAGTTGAGTTTTAAAATTATTTTGTCATATCCCATACACTTTGTAGGTTTTTTATAGAAAAACTACACGTTACTAGCAAGTAATTTTGGATTTCATAGAACCTTACAACAGTACACTTAAATATAAAAATAAATTTTGTTGGATAGACTAATAACTTTTTTATTTATGTAAGCTTAAATGCTGAAATCCGGTGTTTTTCAGAAGAAAAGTTAAAAACATGTTTAAAAAAAACCGGTGTGGCAAGGAATGATTTATTGGGGCTGAAGATATAGCAAATGATCTATCCTGTCGGCCAAATCAATTTGGCAAACGATGCACCAAACACCCTGTATAAGTATGTTTATCAGTAGTCTAGTACTCATAACACAAGCTCTGCTTAGTGCGGGACTAGACGACGTTGTGTGAATTATTATTTATAATGTATGTACCAAATTGTGGGTACATTGATATTTGTAATCTATTTTATAAGTGTTGTGGGTAGTCTATCTGCCATAAGATTTTGTCAGTCAATAATATGTCTATTGTAGTGACTACAGTACGGCCGTCGGATCTTAGCGAGTCTGATGTTAGACTCTGCGAATTTTAGCGCTTGAAAACTCGTACAAAAATAAATGGAAAATAAATGAAATTTGCAGTTGTTATTGCTGTTAACAACTGTTGGCTTTTTTTTACCTTAAAAAATTAAAAAAGTAAATAATGTATTACAGTTTTTAACAGCAATAACAACTGCAAATTTCATTCACTTTTTTTTTATAATTGATTATAGGTTTGCGTTTGACCGCCTGATGTATATCTCACCTGATGGAAAGTGACGATGCGGTCAACGATGGAGCGCGCTTACCTAGAAGTAACCTATT
Source organism: Mythimna loreyi (assembly GCA_029852875.1). Lineage (NCBI taxonomy): Eukaryota > Metazoa > Arthropoda > Insecta > Lepidoptera > Noctuidae > Mythimna > Mythimna loreyi. Next base: position 11,786,554 of record CM056806.1, on the reverse strand, counting down.
CACTCTTGACTTAAAGATTCCCGGGTTGTAGTTATCAGGAAACACTGACTCTGACAAGGAATGTCATTTGTTTGTTTACTGACTAAACAACCACCACATCCCTCCCCAAATAGACTTCCGCCGCTGCCGTGACTCCGATCCCAATTTCCGGCCACCGTAGACGAGGGCTTGCGGACGGCGAGCAATGGGTAACTCGCTGTCCGCCTATCCGGTAAGTGTCTAGACCGAGCCTAAGTCGTCGACGGCGCGCACTGTTCCCGCGCGCCTCAAGGAGTTGTCAGCAACTGTAGGGGCCCGGCAGGGAAGCCTTCTGGGGCCAAGGATTCATGCGAAAGCGGAACACCGGTGCCCTGGAACTAAGGCAGGAAGGAAAGGTGGATCGTTTAGTCAGTAGAAGTCTGACACAGTCTCCCGCTCCGCTCAAGAGCGGGATTCGTCATTCGATGATTTATCCTACCATAAAAAAAAAACCTAAGTAGACTTTTTTTTATGGTAGGTAAAAATCATCCAATGACGAGTTCCGCACTTGGGCGGAACGGAAAACAAGTGTCAGACTCTTACTGACTAAACAACCTACCCCGTTCCTACATCGCCATACATACTAGGGCCAGAGCCTTCCTTTTCAGACGCAAACCCGTGGCCCTAACCCAAGTAGGCTTCGACCCTTCTGTTGGGTCCTTCCGCAATTCTGACTGGTCTTTAAAGCGATAGGATATATTTACGGGTACTTTGTTAACTTACTTGTAGTCCAGTTAGATTCTTATAAGCGTCCACAAGTTTATCCTGCTGTAGTCTATATAACTTTCTATTCGTTGCCAAACAAGTTCTACAGGCGAGCAAATTTTCATTAAATTCATATTTAAGCGTAATTATGGACATTTTAATTTATATTTTTCTTTTTGTTTATTTATACACCGATAATAATACTATACGATAAATCAAACACATTATCATAGAGTCACATTTGCTGACATTACTATCAGTCAGTGTTACCAACTGCTTGTAGCTAGAAATTAAACAAAAAGCTGCTATATTGAGTACTTTTTTCGCCCTAAAAGGTAGGTAAAGTAGAATTTTAATTTAATTTTAATTTTATGTAGTAGATGGTTTATGTGAAGTTTTTCAAAATCGGTCAAGGGGTTCTTCATTTATCACATTTTTCTGATTCCGGAAGCGAAGCCGCGGGCAAAAGCTACTAATATATAAAAGCGAAATACCACTCACTGATTAATCACTATATCTCAGAAACTATAACACCTACAAACTTAAAATTCGGCAGGTAGGTTTCTTACAGGGTTTAGACGTCCGTTATGGACAGATTTTACGAAACTCCACCCCTATGGTGGTTAACAGACTTTCACGCAGGCGAAGCCGCTGGCAGAAGCTTGTATACCTAACTACTACAGAAAAAAGCCTGCGTGCGGCTAAAATTTGTTTTAATTTTTTTATAAAATTTGTTGTAAAATCGCTATAGCTACATCGTTAACTAATCGTCATCTATAATTTTAGAAAACCTGAAGAACCAACTAAAATGTAATAATATGTAATGAAATGAATCGTATTTCCCATTATTGATTTCAAAACGTATTTCTTGTGCTTTGTTTACTTTGTAATCTTTTTATTATATGAGGGAAAGTAGATTAATTACACTGGCAACATTAAGCACGCCCCCAGCTACGCGCAGACTTAACGTAATCCAACTCTAGCTAATGTTTTTTCGCCCTAAGATGAGTTCCCTGACAGTTCATTTTTTCCGTAGCATGCATACTACATAAGACTAAAAAAAATAAACTGGCAAAATAATTACAAATCGAATAATAAAAAAAAAAAAAACGTGTGGCACTCGGGGACTGCCGCGGTAAAGCTATTGCATTCTGTATCAACTTATGCAATTATAATTATTTATTTTTATTTTATTCATACAATATTTCTTTTTCTTTGATATTAATTCAAGTTACACTTTTTGAGCGTGGTGACCGATAGGAAAACAAATTTTTCTTTTATTAAATAAATAAATAATAAATGCACTTTGTTCATTCATATTCAAAACACTTTATACACAAATTTTACAAGTACAGCCGTTCACTGTTGTAGATAAATACTTATACACCTATATAATTTCTCACAAACAGCTGATTATGTATTCGTCCGATTTCGGAGCAGCAAGTCACTTTTTCAGGCATCTTGCGGACATTTCTCGTACTCATTTTAGCAGACATTGTTTTTTTGTGCGTTTTTCCCCTAATTTAGATGTCTTTTTTATAAGTGGCAATAATTAATATCGGGGAAAATATAGTTTAGTATAATGGCAACACACCTGTGCACGAATTTCTTTTGATGTGCCAAAATGCTATGTTCCAAGTCAGTGGAAAGAATGAATGACAGACGTAAATCAAGTGTCAACCAAGTTCCGCTACTCCCTGACAGATGTCGCTATTTCAATATACTGCTTTATCGACTTGTTTGAATTCAAATAAATACAACGAACAGCTGTTGTGGGAATTTTCTTTATCACTTATCCTGGACGTGTTTTATCACCACACTCCATTATAATTATGATTATTTTGTAGGCTATTGTCTTAAAATTTGTATATTTACACTTAAAGCACTGAGTTTATTGAGTTTTTACCCGACTGCCAAAGAAGGAGGGTAATGTTTTTCGAGTGTATGTAAGTATGTATGTATGTCTGTTCCTTTGTGACGTCCTGTAGCCTAAACGGCTTGATGGATTTTGATGTATGAGGTATCGTTAGATTTGTCTTGATTACGGGAGTGTCATAGGATACATTTTATCCTAAAAGTCCCACGGGATAAAGACATAATAATATTTTTTCTAAATTTCCCTTTAAAAAAATATGTACTCGTAATCTAAAGCCAAATGTCGTCGAAATAATTTAAAATGGTACTTACATATACATAGTCTTCTACATCTACAACATTTTCGTTAAATAAAAACAGCTAAAAAGTTATAAATAAAAAAAAACAAAATACCCGACTGCACACTAAAAAAAGAGTAAAACAAGCCCCACAATACAAATTTACTGAATATAATTTATAAATGTTGATGGAAAGCATCGCAGGCGGGGACCACCTTGACCGCCACCAACGAAAATTCTGCTAAATGGTGCACAACAGAAATGACTATAAATAAGCCTCTGTTGGTCCCCGCCTGCGATGCTTTCCATCAACATTTATAAATTATATTCAGTAAATTTGTATTGTGGGGCTTGTTTTACTCTTTTTTTAGTGTGCAGTCGGGTATTTTGTTTTTTTAATAATAATTTTTTTATTAGTCAATGTTTATATATTTGAGAATCAATGTTTATATGATAATCCGGTATTTTTAAAGTATGATAACACTGTTACTGTTTGTTTATGAGTCTATCATCACTTTTATGAATTATACACTGTTTGAATACTGCTTTTTCTATTTTAAATAATTATTTAATTACGAGCACAATAACATTTAATGTTTACTTGTCAGCTGTCAATATGTCATCGTAAAGTCGTACAATACGTCTAATCGCACGACACACCAGTGGCGTAGCGTGGGTGGGGCGGAGGGGGCGGCTCGCCCCGGGCGGCAGCCCTTGGGGGCGGCAAAATATCGCCGGTAAAGCGGGTGGAGATCTTCATTTCATGTGTCAGAACAGGTCAAAAAACAACAATAACTATAAAATTGAAACAGAGGCGTCTGTAGCACTTGTGGCGCCCGTGTGCAACCAGTACCGCGCCCTCTACTTTAGTAGAAGGGGGTCAAAATGGAATACTAACAGTTATACAGGGTGATTTTGAAGTTGTGAACGAAATTTTAACAGTGGTTTCTACTCATGATACTGAACCACTTTCTTCAAGAAAAAAAAAATTGTTGTGTCAATTCCAAAACAATAGCTTTTTTATTCTTTCTCCCAATAATTGTATTAGTTCAATAAAAGAAACCTCATTGCCTGTGAAATTTAATTTGAATTAAGCACCAGTTATACACCGTGAAATTTTAATGGTTGTTTTCCCTGAGCGAAATGGTTGTGTCTTGGTAATACAAACGTTTGATAAGAAAATAAAATATTAAAAACAAAAAATGGACCTGTAGAGTGCAAGCTAATTATGACGTATCACAATGTGTGAGAGCTTATTTTTGTTTAAATATTTAATGAATCGGTTTCCTTTGACGACGTGCTGCTCATGCGACTCTAGTAGTACCTAAAAATTTGGTCTAATGTTACTATTGTTTTCGCTTTTGTGAGTTGATGAATATTTTTAATAATTATTTATAAAAAAAAACTTTTCATTTTTTTATTTTTACTGTATGCTTCGAAAGTACTCCTTATGGCAAGTCATTCTGCCGCGGGAAAACAACCATTTAAATTTCACGGTGTAGAATGGGGGCGGCACGCTACGCCACTGCGACACACAGCGCCGTGTCGAAGACTGCCGAACTGACACGACGTTAGACGATGCACGGCTTTCAAGCCACACCTCCGTGCCCGTCGGAGTGGGGAGCGTGAGGTTTTTTCGTTACGGAATTTCTGGATTTAGTCCCCGCGCTCAAGGCCTGCGATAGAAGCTATGCAATAGCTTAAAAATACTGCCTTTTGTAAATTACAAAGTAAATTATCGTGATTATAATTTAAGTACATAAAATAAAAAAAAATAGAAAATGTGTAAAGCGTTGAACGGAACTTCTGACTATAGAGATTGACACTACCAAATCGACAAAAAAATCATAAATCGGATTGGCCATCTTGCAATCGAGTGAGTCTGCCTTGTATTCTTCCGATATGGATATAAGCTTTAATCAAGAAACAAGTTCTGACAGTGAAGAGCAAATAAATTATAAATATTTTAAACATACTGCGTTTTATTTATCACTAGCGGTCCCCCCAGTTTCGCCGGCGGTATATCAGGTTTTTGCTCTGCTCCCATGATGTTATGTAGTATCCACATACACATCCATACACAAACTTTCACATTTATAACATTAGGATATTAGTAGGAAAAAAATCGAAAATTAGCAATCCGATTCCACTTTCTTTGCCAACTGAATCGATATTATAAAAAAAAATCGATTAAATTTCGTTAGGTCACACCACTGTGATTGTCAGACAAGAACTGTCAGGGAACTCATCATAGGACAAAAACACATTAGAAATAATAATTAATTGAATTTATTAACAGAAAGGCAGTACATCTTATCTATCCTAATTAAAATGAAATGCATAAAATAATTGTTTCAAAAATAGCTAAATTTCTCAATGAATTTTCAACCTTGAAGACCGTTCTAATATGATTACTGGAGATTACTCGCCGAATGTTTTATAAAGGCTTTGATATTTATTGCATTTAAATTGTTATATTTATATAACAATTTAAATTATTATTTTTTAAAAGAAATAAATACGTTATTAACAGGTCTAGCAGACGTTTCAAATGTTTAAAAACGTTTACAATTTCTTACCATTTACATACACTTTAACCCTTTTTCAAATAAAGGTATATATGTTACGGGTAAAGCTAGAAGACGGAGTAAACCTAGGTTTACCCGGGTAAACTAAGTATTACCCAAGCTTCTTGGGTAAAGTCCGAATAATAAGTAAAATAAATTTTAATTCGGGGTTTACCCATGCTCACCTAGGACTACCCAACTCTGGCTGGGTAATGTTAGGTGTTGCGTAATTTTCGCACCCGTGGCGTAATTCTGGGGAGCCCGTGTTATCTGCCCACGCGGCCACGCACGTCGCTTACTTAGTGACATAATGGCGACCGAGCAAAGTGCAAATATATGACCAGAAGAAAGCTTACGAGAGCTTCAGGAGGCGAACAGTCGATTTCAGGAGGCTAGGGTTCCTTTATGGTAGGTAAAAATCATCCAGTGACGAATCCCGCCCTTGGGTGGAGCGGGAAACAGTGTCAGATTCTTGCTGACTAAAGAACCAACCCCATTCCTACGTTGCCATATATACCAAGGCCAGAGCCTTCCTTTCAGATGCGAACCCTTAGACCCAGTTGGCTTCGACCCTTCTGCAGGGTCCCTACGGTTTTCTGACAACTCCTTGAGGAGCGCGGGAACAGTGCGCGCCGTCGACGACTGGGCTTGGTCCGGACGGTTACCAGACGATTAGACGGCGAGCTACCCATTGCTCGCCATCCACAAGCCCGCGCCTTCGGTGGCCGGAAATCGGGATCGGAATCTCGGCGACGTCTCTGGCGTGAGCGCCCAGTCGTCTTCCTACTTTGCTAGCATTACTGCTTCGCAGAAGGGGGCGTCCGCCTGCCACTCCTCCTCGCTCCGGACCATGGCCTCGACCAAGGCCCGGCGCGAGAGATGGCCACCGCCGATCGCCCCCACGAGGACAAAATTTTGCAATTCAAAATGTCACAGCAGGTTATCTTGCTGAAATAATGGCTGGATAATGTTAAAAATGTGTCTAATTAATTAGTGAAATGAAAATCTGGGTGCATTTTAAACATTTATTATTTAAAAAAATATACAAAGGCGAACGTAATCGCTTGAAGAGCATAAACTTCATCATCATCATTTCAGCCGAAAGACGTCCACTGCTGGACATAGGCCTCCCCCAAGCGCCGCCACAAAGACCGGTCCTGTACGTCTTGCATCCATCGGCTTCCAGCAACCCTGACCAGGTCATCGGTCCACCTTGTGGGAGGCCTTCCAACGCTACGTCTTCCGGTACGCGGTCGCCACTCCAGAACCTTTCGGCCCCAGCGGCCATCCGTTCTGCGTGCAATGTGCCCTGCCCATTACCACTTAAGTTTGGCGATTCTTTTCGCTATGTCGGCAACCTTGGTTCTCTTGCGGATATCCTCATTTCATAAACTTAATAACTTTATTTTTTTTATTTCAGCAAGATAAACTGCTGTGACATTTTGAATTGCAAAATTTTCCTGCAGCGTTGCATGAACACTTCTTTGTAGCACATTTTGTTTTGTAATTACACCTTTTATAACCCTGGCCTCCTGATACCGACTGTTCGCCTCCTGAAGCTCTCGTAAGCTTTCTTCTGGTGATATATTTGTACTTTGCTCGGTCGCCATTATGTCACTAAGTAAGCGATGTGCGTGGCCGCGTGGGCAGATAACGCGGGCTCCCCAGAATTACGCCACGGGTGCAAAAATTACGCAACACCTAACATTACCCAGCCAGAGTTGGGTAGACCTAGGTGAGCATGGGTAAACCCCGAATTAAAATTCATTTTACTTATTATTCGGACTTTACCCAAGAAGCTTGGGTAATACTAAGTTTACCCGGGTAAACCTAGGTTTACTCCGTCTTCTAGCTTTACCCGTAACATATATATTACCGCATCGTGTTTTTTTAATACGGTAACACTAAAGGTATAAATATCACATATTTATAATCTGTCAACGTCATTTGTCACTGTAAGTTAATGTCAAAGTTGACAACGGTTTTGTTGTGAAAAAAGTCGAGTTTTTGGCGGGTGTTTTCAGAAATTTTAAAAGTTTGTTCAAGAAAAAATCTGATAAGTACTTTTTCGACGCAAATTCTAAAAATATAACATAATTTTGACTAATCTCAGCATTTGCAATTGACTTACCTATTCATATAATTTAGATGTTTCAAATATGTGGTAAATATCTTACCCTTGTCCGATCCCACTTTGAAAAATATCAGATTATCTATAAAAAAAAAAGTTGTCGTTTTGTATATTTTTTTTTGACTGCTAAAATACAATGCAACCTTTAAAAAAAAAAGCATACCGGCTCGCGTTTGTTTAAGGGTTAACTATGTACATGCGAACATTCTCTACTAAACATATTCTGCACATTGGCAGTCGTTCCATCTATAACCTTCGAATAACTTAGAATTTAAAGAATCTATGTTGAAAGTCTGCTGTTGGCGCGGTTTCAACACTCCTCGAAATAAAGCGAGAAAATAATTTCATCGAATTAAAGCACTTTTTCATCGAGCTTTTAGGACAACCGGCAAGGTAAAACGCCAGATTCCTCGAATAGTACTACAGGATGTCTAGTCATTTTAGACGAATTATTTTAACAACCTATAATCAAAGTATTTTCTATCTTTGAACTAGCAGTTTGTTTAAATTAAAATCAAACCATCTCAAAAATTGAGATGAAGATGCCCTTCGTCACAATTTTTTTGTACACCTATCGACTACCTATTTGACATTTTAACCAGTGTTGCCAACAACACTGAGCCTTATGTCGCCATTTATACAGCATGATGCGTTCCAAATAAGAACAGGAAAGTCAATAACCTCGATCTGTCAAATTTTGAGTGAAAAGCCATCATCATCATCCTAGCGGTAGTCCCGGTTGCCAACCTTGGCTTTCACCTCGGTGCCCGGGGTCCGCTTTCTTACTAAGACGCCTCCACTTCGCTCGGTCTTTCGCGTCCTTTGCCTTAAGCCCATTAGCACGCATATCGTCCCTTACGACGTCGATCCAACGCCTCTTAGGCCTTCCTCGTTTCCCGGGTCCCGGCGGAGGCGCATGGCGAGGCATCTGTTACCCACGTAGTCTGCCAGTTTTGAGTGAAAAGTACGGTTTGCAAAAAAATCTTATTTGCGTGTCAAAAAAGATTTTTTTTTTTGCTTTTTGTTACTAAATTTTAGTTAATTCTAGTTGAAGTAAAACGTTAAGGTTTAATATGAATTTGCGAAATATATTGTTTTAAGTCATAAATAGTTTACAAGAAAAACTATTTTCTTTCTTATTTTCATTGTTAGGAACAATCCGCCTTTTTCTTCTATTTACCACTACTCAGACACATCACACAGTGAAACAGATTTGAACAAAATTGAAAAACTGTATTCTGATTAAACTTTTTTCGTACACGATTCGCACTCTACCTAATTTCTTTGATTTGACAGTTCGACGTGACGTCACAACATGGCCATCGATCCTATTCTCATTTGGAACGGGTTGTAGCTTAAATTAGCAAAATAAAAAAAATAACGCAGAAAAAAACATAAGCAGAATAAAAAACTTTTTCCATTCATCGCGATAGTGCAAATATTTTTGATAATTCCCCATGTCTGTTTAACAAATAATTGTTTTTTTTTCAAACAAATAATTGTTTAAAACTACTGAGCAAAAGCTAGTGAAACAAAATAATTGTTTTTTTGTCCGTACTATTAAATAATCAGTTTAATCAAATAGGCATTAATGGTGGTCCGAGGTCAGGACCAAATTTTTGACGCGACGAAATGTGTCACACAGGAAAATAAATGTGTAAAACTGGAAAATAAATGTGTCACATTGGAAAATAATAGTAGCACAATAGAATTGTTGCCCTACATTTATTTTCCAGTGTGTCACATTTTGTTGTGATTTCCGTTATGCGATTACGTCAAAAATTTAGTCCTGACCCGGGAGCCAGCAAAAAAAATACATATCACATCATTGCATCCTAAAGACTACACAAGAAGAAAATTCAGTTGAATTCCCCGGAATTAAGCATCCATCCGTTGTACTCTTTCATACTTACACCACCTGTATCTTGGTCACTCGCTCGATCAGCAGGATCGGATCGGATTAGTATGTATCAATATGAATAAACCCAGAAATGTGGGCAAGTGCTCAAATACTCATCGAGGTTTCGGTAGGTCAATAATAACTAATATTCTATTTTATCAACTTTTAAACTCTTACCTCCCCCCCCCATTCGAACGCGGGTGTTCGAACATCTATTGTCTTAATTGTGTCTGTTTCTACGGTAGTCGAAAGGTACTTTTCCAGTAAAAGAAATATGATAGTTTACTTTTTAAACAAAAAGGTTACCTTTTTTTATATTTCAGGTAATTTCTGCCAGATCTCGACTGGCAACACTGGAAAACGCAGTCTAAGTTGACAGTTGTTGAGTTTGTCATTTGACGTTTCACCAGTTTCACACGTTTGTTTACTTGTTTAGTTTTTATTTTATATACTTGTTTACTGAAACAAACAACTTAATTTTATAGTGAAATAAATAACTTGATACTTCATAATTAATACAGAAAATAAAATGGGAAAGCTACAAATGTGTAGGCTGTGTTTAGCGCAGAACGTTCGCATGTATGTAGTGTTAAACAAAGACTTACATGCACTGTATGAGAGGCTGACTGATAATCCGGTAAGTTTTATCCTGGACTTATGTTAAAAAGATAAAATTCTACCTCGAGTTAGATACAATCAAACTTTACTATCTAAGCTTATGGCTTTCTTAGTATCACATTAGAATGTAATTTATTCATAGAAACATTCAATTGAAGACAAGTTTTGTTGCAGTTTGTAACTGGAGACCGTAGACCGATGCTCGCTTGTTTCATCTGCTGCACTAAACTAAAGCAATGCTGCCAACTGCAGAGAAAATGTCTGGAAGCTGAAGAGCGACTCGCTCAGATGATGAATGAGGATAATGAGGTGAGGCATTTGTTGACGGATATTAACTCCAGGTTTGACTTTTGAAATATAGCAGGAAAGGTAACTTTTACAGTGTGTCCTTAAATTACATTACTTTCTTTCCTATTCTCATCTTTTACACACATTACCGACTGATCAATCAGTATTATAGTATAGAATACCTTGGTAAAGTTTAAATATACAATATTTCATACATATTGGGGAGATTTTTGAGTTGGAGCAGTAATCTTGGGCTGTATCTGAACCTTTAGTGTCAGGAACATTACTGATTGTATTCATTCAGAACAGTAATTATTACGTAACCTTTCGAGTACCGTAATTAGAAATATAATAGAAAGACAATAGGTACGCGAATGCCAGCATTTACTTAGGGCTCAAGAGTTTAATACAATTTTGCCATGGGACACCCATACGGCAAATATCCACCCTTACGTTGTTGAGACATCTACGGTCCAGACTGAGCTAGACTAGACTCGTCGTTAATACCGCGTACGTCGAGGGACTGCAACAGTTTGCCGACTGCAGTCTTTCCATCCGATTATAATTTAGGTATCTTCAAGACTAGAATGAATAGGCTCTTAATAAACTAGTGCTTACCTTCAGTTTGGATCGCAGTCAAGCACTAGCTTATAGCAATTAAAATAAAGAAATTGTATTCATAGATTTATAAAAAATATGAAATTAAATACAGTTCTAGAAAATGCTCAAGAGACTATCCTTAACTTGAGTAATTGCTAACAGTTTTCATAAAATTGGAAAAAATATTGAAATGACATGAAGAAAACAAAATCCACTGTGTAAGTGGGATACGGGACCTACAGCTTCATTTTTTCTGAGGTCCATATAGGACTACACAATGCATTATGACTTATGTAATACTTATCTTTTTACAGCTAAATCCCTCTATAAACCAAGACCACTTAGGGTGTCGTAACGAGTTGACTATATCATCCATGGTGCATGTGAGCATAGAATCTGATGATGAATGTCAAGCAGAATGTGATCCTCTCAAAGAAGAGTTACCAGATGTGTGTGAGAGACTAGATGATGTCTTTGAGCCAGAGGAGGAACATCAAAGTGATGGTATGTTTTTAAGAACTAGACATTTAATGATCCATCTATACCAGTCTTTCCCAAAGTGGGCGATAACGCCCCCTTGTGGGCGCTGCAGGTCTCAAGGGGGGCGGTAAGAGACCCAGAAAGAAAATGGGGGCGTTGTGTAGAGGCGGTGGGGGAGGCTGTGATTTGTAATTTTATTTAGCTAGGAGGCCTCTTAAACAACGACTGCAAGAGCTCTCGACTCTCAACTTGTGAACATCAACTAATATGAATTAAAAGATTGCTCAAACTCGGTTGGTTCTATATTTCTCTCCGCGTAGTTCATATATCTGTCCTATTTTATTGAATATAGAGAAAATAAGAATTATGTCAATCGGTCGCTCCCTTTCGTAATGAAAGTAGACTCAAATGTCGTCTAGTGGTTTTTAAATAGGTGAAAAAATAGGGGGCGCTAAAAAAATTATTATTCTCAAAGTGGGCAGTAGACAAAATAAGTTTGGGAACCACTGATCTATATTAATACTAGCCTTCTGCCAGCCGCTTCGTCCGCTTGAAAGTTGGGTTTGCTATACAAACTGTAGACCCCCATTACATCCCTTTAGGAGCTGAATTTTGAAAAAACCCTTTCTTAGTGTTCGCCTACGTCATTAAAGGAAGCCCTGTGTAAAATTTCATACTCCTACTAGACCCAGTAGTTTTGACTGTGCGTTGATATGTCAGTCAGACAGTGTCTCCTTTTATGTACATAGATTAGACCCAGACACAGAACAAATGATCGTGCTCATCACACAAACATTTGTCCTGGGTGGGAATCGAACCTACGACCTCCGGCATAGCACTCAGGGCCACTAAGCACTACACCAATGGGCCAGTCAAAATAATCTATATATACAGGCTGTTAGTGTAAACACCGTTATCCTTAAAACCAGTGATTAGGATTCACTTATAGAACGTATATTCAACGAAATAAAAAATTGATTATTAATTTTTAAATTCAGATAAACATTTTTATAATGAAATCAACTATCTATGCTTTTAGTGACAACGGTGTTTACCCTTACAGGCGGTATAAAAGGAGAAACTGACTGACATATGAACGCACAGCCAAAACTACTGGGCCTAGGGGCGCAAAATTTTGCACAAGGCTTCCTTTTATGACGTAGACGAACACTAAGGGTTTTTCAAGTTTCAGCTCCTAAAGGGATGTGATGGGGGTCTAAAGTTTGTATGGAGTACCCAACTTTCACGCAGGCGGAGCCGCTGGTGGAAGGCTAGTCCTGTATAACTAATTATCTCTTCACTCTGTTTACTTTCTCACAGACCTAGAACTAGAAAATCTATACAAAAGTTATTCACAAGATATGTCAGCACAACCGTCGGAATCTGATTTAGAAGATGATGTGCCTTTAATAGAGATCAAAACGGAACTGGAAGAAGAACAAGAAGTCCCGAGGAAGAAGCGAAGAGCCAGTGACACGACACGTGAGTATTAGTTAGTGAACCATTGTGTGAGCGAACAGTGGCCCAAGTCTGCTATTTTCAATATATTGTCATTCCAACACGATTCCATTGTCATTTTGCTAAAAGTTCGTAATCTGTTCATTCATAATGGCTGATAATGGGGCGGTCAGTGGTGTCGTAATATAATTGTGGTACGAGCTGTTTTGTAACGAATTAAAAACTATAACTGTACAATAACATTCTAATCGTAAGTCACTGATTAAAATATAATAATACATTTATTTCGACCACCTAGGATCATAACACACAAAAACATTACATTACAATTATACACAAGTTAAACAAAAACACGAAACATCTAATTACAGATTCCGGTTGCTCAGCAAATGAACCATACAGCAATGGTTCAGGTACTGACAATCGAACCTGTGCGCGAATACCCTCAGGATGCTGTTGGCGCTAGCGCGAACCCTGCGCACCAGGAATGTGCACCGCTTCCGTACGATAGAATAGAAACAGTCTACTCGCGATTCGGCGAACATCCCCGATGCGCTACAGAATCGCGGCAGCCCCACCAGCACCCTGAATGCATTATTATATGGTACACGCAAGGCATTGTACTTAGTGATGGTTAATATAGCGTATAGCGCCAAAATATAGCATGCTATTTGAACATAGCATTTAGCATCTGCTATTTTCAATCTGTTTACGTGCTATAATATACATCTCACTCAATAAAACATCAATAGCGCGGCAAAACGGGATAGCAACATAGCATGATAGCGCCGTGTGTAGAAAATTATTTTATAACGTCTCGCTCAACTAAACACCGGTCACAGCGGGGCAAAACGAGATAGCAACATAGCAGGAAAGCACCGTCTCCGTCTGTAGAGACTCGGGTGAACTCGGCTGCAATCGGCTCGTGTCGCGTTTTCGCGATGCAATAGAAATGTGATAACCCGTTCGGGTTAAGTAGGCACAAAGCGCAATACGAATCTTGATCAACGAGGTGTTTACTTAATTCGGATGGTGTTGCCTCATGTTTGTCAACATAAAATACTCATACTCGTTCGGTCTTCTCTCGAATCGCGATATTTCATAATACTTTTTATAAGTTTTGGTGTGTTTTTGTAATAAATTCTGTAAAATAATCTCTGTAAATAATCTTAGATTGTCGTGCAATCGTAAAGTATAAATATTGTGTGTTAGCGCTTAAGAACTGTGAAAGTCGTAGGTTTAAGTAGTCATTGCGAATGTGTGACACTAATTTGTTAAACGCTGTGTGGATAATAAGACTAAGTGTGTTTTATTAACTAATAGTGAAATAAAAATGCCTCGCGGTAGTGATTTACCTATCTGGAACTTTTTTGAGAAGTCCTCTGAAGGTAACAAAACAGCAGTATGTAATCATTGTCGCCGAGAATTATCATTTAAATCATCGATAACTAATTTGAAAACTCATTTAAAACAAAAACACATTTCAGCATACAATGTTTTTTTTTAAATTCCGCCAAAAACTTTGTATCGGTACTTGAATTGTCGCTGAGCGTCGCCGTATAAAATGATAACATCATGCTATAAAAATAGCATATAAAATACATTCCATAAAAATATATTCAATAGTCTATAGCACGTACATAGCTTATAGCAGATTTGACCATCACTAAGTTCAGATGACGGCTGAGTATGGCTGCTATAACAAATAGCATGCTATAAAAATAGCAGATAAAATAGCGTGTTATAAAAATATATTCAATAGTCGATAGCATGTTCATAGCTAATAGCAGATTTGAACATCACTACTGCCCACTGCTAAGCAAAGAAAAAGTCTTATTTAATCATACTCGACTAGCGTAATAAATGGGCTTTCTTAGACCCTAGTCTATCACATTGGTGTTCAAATGTTTTTGGAATAGTAGTCCATGTTTGACATCTCCTTTAATATCACAGGGTCGGCTGTTGGAAAGGAGTCAACACTATGCAGACAAGGAAAAAAACTAGAAGACGTAATTACAGAAAATCAAAAGAAGAATGAAGAGTCGGGCACTAGAGTTGCGCTGAACACGCAACATGGTAAATCCAGACGTATTGCGAAGTTCCACGAACCTCTACCTAGTACAACACCGCGAGTTGATATTAGTGTTGTTGATACTACTTTAGACACAACGTGTCGAAAAAAAAAAATAACAAAACCCACTCATATACGCACTTGTGGACCACCTTATAAGTGTGACATTTGCCAGCGCACTTGTATAAATAAGGCACTATTAATACAACATATTCGTGTACACACTGGCGAGAAACCTTACAAATGTGAAGAATGTCAGCTTTGTTTTAGTCACAAGAGCAATTTAACAACACACATTCGTACGCACACTGGTGACAAACCTTACAAATGTAAAGAATGTCAGCTTTGTTTTAGTCGGAAGGGCTATTTAATAAATCACGTTCGTACGCACACTCGCGAGAAACCATACAAATGTGAAGAATGTCAGCTTTGTTTTAGTCAGAAGGGCATTTTAACAAGACACATTCGTACGCACACTGGCGATAAATCTTACAAATGCAAAGAATGTCAGCTTAATTTTCGTCACAAGAGCAGTTTAACAATTCATATTCGTACGCACACTGGCGAGAAACCGTACAAATGTGAAGAATGTCAGCGTTGTTTTATTCAGAAGGGCGATTTAACAAGACACATTCGTACGCACACTGCCGATAAACCTTACAAATGTGAAGAATGTCAGCGTTGTTTTATTCAGAAGGGCAATTTAACAATACACATTCGTACGCACACTGGCGATAAACCTTACAAATGCAAAGAATGTCAGCTTAGTTTTCGTCAAAAGAGACATTTAATAAAACACATTCGTGTACACACTGGCGAGAAACCTTATAAATGTGAAGAATGTCAGCGTTGTTTTAGTCTGAAGAGTATTTTAACAAATCATATTCGTACGCACACTGAAGATAAACCTTACAAATGTGAAGAATGTCAGCGTGGTTTCAGTAGGAAACATAAATTAACAAAACACATTCGTACGCACACTGGCGATAAACCTTACAAATGTGAAGAATGTCAGCGCTGTTTTAGTGAGAAGGGTAGCCTAAAAAGACACGTTTATGCACATACTGGTGAGAAACCTTACAAATGTGATGAATGTCAGCGTAGTTTCAGTAGGAAACATGATTTAACAAAACACATTCGTACGCACACTGGAGATGAACCTTACAAGTGTAAAGAATGTCGACGTAGTTTCAGTATGAAATGTAGTTTAATAAGCCATATTTGTAGCGATAAACCTTACAAATGTGAAGAATGTCAGCGCTGTTTTAGTCAGAAGAGTACTTTAATAGGTCACATCCGTACGCACTCACACTGAAAAGCCTTTCAAATGTGATGTCTATCAGAGTTATTTTAGTCGAAATAGACTTTAGTGAGGCACATTCGTACGTACGCAGGCAACAACTGTTGTGAGGAATATCTGCATCAAGATACGACGACCAATACAAGCGTCAACATTGTCATCACTTGACATTTTGTTTGACAACACTTTATTTTTGGTGTCATACTCCGCAGCAGAACCACTTTGACTACATTATATTCAAATTACAGGATAAAATGTAGATAATGTCTATATTTTTGTAGCTTAATATCAAAATTTATATATTGTTAGTTTCATGGAAAATATCAATTCCAAGTGGTCATGCTGAGCATAGTCTCCAGCAGGACCACTTTAAAATAACGCTTATTTCACGCTGATTATGCACAGGCCATAATATAAACAAATGTAAATTTATTGTATGTCAAGATAACATCTACAATGTCAGATAAATACTGTTAATGTTTTACCGGGAAGCACCTGCTATGAATTTCTTAGCAAATAACAAAATTAAAATATTTATTTACGACTAGCTTCTGTCAGCGGCTTCGCTCGCGTGAATGAAGGTTACTCTATACAAACTGGTCGGAGGGTCCTCCCTTTTCAATGGAGGTTTGCGGGACTTTACTCTCTGTTCCGCATAGGTACCCTAAAAATGTCCAATAAATATCCTATTTTATTTGTCTTCTCAAAAAAGGATATCCGCTAGACGACAAGCGGATAGTTTCCTAACATAAAAAAATATTTCGGAGGCTAAAATGTTTCGGATCAATGAGTCGCTTTAGTAAAGAGTTACAGACGCCTAGCGCCTGATCATCGTCGCGTACAGGGGCTGATTAACTTCAGCATTCACTTGTAATGAGCATTCTTGCAAGTCGACATCGCCCTAAATGAGACGTGTCGAATTATATCGGGATGCCTTAAAGCGACCCCACTTAAAAAGTTCTATCCGTTGGCTGGTATTGCTCCACCAGCTGTACGAAGCGATGTTGCATGCGAGATTGAAAAGAAACTTCAAGAATCCGATCCCCGACATCCCCTCTTCCAGTACAAAACAGCCCCAAGTAGGCTTAAGAGCCGGAAGAGCTTTCTTCGTAGTACACGGGCAACCCACCCCACCACCCACCCACCTAATAGGGAAAGAATAAAGCTTTGGGAAGAACACCACCTACCACCATCCGACTTCTTGAAACCACAGGAAATTCTTCCGCCTGGACACGAATTGCAGTGGCCTGTATGGAAAGCACTAAATCGGTTGCGCTCCCAGGTAGGCCGCTGTAAATATAACTTGGCGAAATGGGGTTTTATAGACCCGTCGGATACTCATTGTGAGTGCGGTGCCTTAGTTCAAAACATGAGCTATTTGCTGGATTGCCCTAAGTGCCCATACACCTGCACTATGGAGGACCTAATGAGTGCCACCGCAGCTGCTGTTAACGTAGCCACCTACTGGGCCCAAACAATTTAAAGAGTTTATCATCGATTCGAAAAGAAGAAGAAGAAGCATTCTTGCGAATGTTACATCATAGAAAAATATGACAACATTTTAGCGAGCATTCTATCGAGCGTTCTGGCGAGCATTCTAGCGAGCATTGCATTGCGCACAAGCGACCGTCGAGTCTGACATTTTTGTGAAGAGTGACGCGCATCGACTAGAGCGTTCACTAGAATGCTCATGAAAACGCATTTGTCATAATTTTAATAAACTTTTTACTAAGTTGGACATATTTGCTACGCCCATTAATGTATTTCAGAA
The DNA here is from genome assembly GCA_029852875.1 of Mythimna loreyi. Taxonomy (NCBI): domain Eukaryota; kingdom Metazoa; phylum Arthropoda; class Insecta; order Lepidoptera; family Noctuidae; genus Mythimna; species Mythimna loreyi. Next base: position 11,768,494 of record CM056806.1, on the reverse strand, counting down.
CAGACTTATTGAGATCATACAAGCCTTATAATAGAAGTCTATTCAAAGGATCATCATGTCAGCCGAGCGACGCCCACTGCTGGGCATAGGCCTCCCCCAACGATCGGTCCTGTGCTGTCCGCATCCAGCGGCTTCCCGCGACCTTCACCAGATCGTCAGTCCACCTTGTAGGGGGCCTGCCCACGGAGCGTCGTCCGGTACGCGGTCGCCATTCGAGAACCTTTCCTCCCCAACGGCCATCGGTTCTCCGCACTATGTGCCCCGCCCACTGCCATTTCAGCGATGCAATCCTTTGAGCGATGTCGGTTGATTTCGTTCTCCTGCGGATCTCATCATTCCTGATTCGATCAAGCAGGGAAATACCAAGCATCGCTCTCTCCATTGCTCGCTGGGTGACCTAGAGCCTTCTTAAGAGACCCATAATAAGCGACCACATCTCAGTACCGTAAGTCATCACTGGCAACACGCACTGGTCAAAGACTTTTGTCTTGAGACACTGAGGTATTTCGGACGCGAATATATGCCGGAGCTTCCCGTTCTTTCATTCAAAGGATAATAATAGTTAATTAATTATTTGTTTTCACTTTATGGTCAAAATAAAAGTATAAAATGTATTTTGTGAATAACTGTGTGTGTTGCACATTTGTACGATGAACTTATAAGTATTACCTACTTAGCTAATAAGAGCTAAAGTGTAACTGTTTGTTATTCCTATATAAATAAATAAAGCGTTCTTAGCAATGTTTGACTCTAAGCTTGGCTCGGCTCGTTGTGCAGTTCGACAAACTAAAAACGGCGAATGTTCGATGTTCTGTTACAAGTGAATGCTCCGTCGTGACTCTGGGCCAGGACGCCATTTTATTATGTTCGAAATTTGCATTGGAAATTTGTCAATGAGTCGTAATATCGTTTAACTTTATAAAGCCGTAATAGACACAAGAATTTGTAGCCTTCAAAGTTAATTAATTCATTAAGTTCTTTAATTGTGTCTGTAATTACTGGATTAAAATATTAATAAAACCATTTTATTTAATTAATCGTTGTTTAGCAATTTTTTTGGAGAATTTCTGTTTTTAGTAATATCGGTGATTTAATTTATTATTTAATAATGTGAATTATGATGTAGTCCTGATATATGTCTGAACCTTGCCTACCTGAGTAAATATATTGTTATTGGCTGTCTAGTTATTCATTAATATTCAACTACCTACATATAAATTATGTAGAAATATGAAAAAAATAATAAATATATCCCCGGTATCATATACAACGTGTAACAAAATAACAATATACATCAAGAAGCGCTTAATTAGGTAGCCAGGTACTAGGCGCTCAGATTTACACAATATTCGTATTCTTCAGCGCTTATTGATGTATATTGTTATTTTGTTACACGTTGTATGACAGCGTTTATTATGTTGGGCAAAAAATCGATTCCTCAAAAGAGTAGGTATCGTGTAGTGTTTTTGCTCGATTTAGTATTTGGGGGTGAATACATTTTTTTCCAATTTTGATGGCGAAACCGTTGGGTATTTCGATCGTAAGCTTCGAAAACTGAGATAAACAATTCTTCAGGTTTTCTTTATTTGTTATAAAAACTGTTTTCGCGACAATTAGGGACCTGGGGCACTAAGTTTTATGAGAACAGAAGAAAAAGTTTGGCCACCAAAATTGATAAATGCTACTGCTGCCGGTTAGGTACATAGTACAAACAAACAACTTGAGGGGCGTGGGAACGGTGCGCGCCGCCGTCGACTTAGGATCGGTCTGGACTGTTACCAGACGACCGGACGGCGAGCTACCCACTGCTCGCCGTCCGCAAGCCAGTATCTACGGTGGCCGGATATCGGCGGGATCACGGCGGCGAGGATAAAAAGTATCTTATGTGCTAATCTTCCTTGCGTGATCAACTCAGAAATGAAGATACCCGCAAAAGAACCAAGGTTGCCGACATAGCGAAAAGAATCTCCAAACTTAAGTGGCAATGAGCAGGGCACGTTACACGCAGAACAGATGGCCGCTGGACCGGATGGTTCTGTAGTGGCGACCGCGTACCGGAAGACGCAGCGTTGAAAGGCCTCTCACAAGGTTTGCCGATGACCTGGTCAGAGTTGCTGGAATCCGATGGATGCAAGAAGTACAGGACCGGTCTTTGTGGCGGCGCTTGGGGGAGGCCTGTGTCCAGCAGTGGACGTCTTTCGGCTGAAAAGATTATGACATGTGCTAATCTAGGACTGCCTTTGTGTGAAATTTCATCCAGCACTTGAATAAGTAACAAACAGACACAATATTTATTTGCCTTTATTACATTAGTGTGATTAGAAAACTGTCGAAGAAATGCATGTTGAAGACGGCCTATTTTTGGTGGGAAAAGTTTTGAACGGGGCGCGGGAAACAGTGTCAGACTCTTACTGACTAAACGACCCACCCCATTCTTAGCCCTCATGCCGGGGTCGGACCTTCCTTTCAGACACCGGACGGGGGTCTCGGGATTCGGCCCTGCAGTTTAGCCTCTACATTTGCTGACAACTCCGTGAGGCGCGCGGGAATAGAGCGCGCCGTCGACGACCTGGCTTGGTCTGCCTTTACCAGACGACTGGATGGCGGGCTATCCATTGGACGGCGGTCATTAGCATTATGAGATGCTGCTGAAGAGTTTGAACAGGGTTCGAGGTACTGTCGGCGGCGCCGAGAGCTTTCAGGGGCTGAAGTATTTTAATGTTATCCTCCACTTTGTTGACAGTGACGGAGGTGAAAGAAATAGGATCTTCAACGGGAGAGATCATTGGCAATGATGCACTCGTCGAGTCGAGGCTTCAAAGTCTTGAGCATCGACGCCGAGTTGCTAGCCTGTCGGTTTTCTACCGGTTGCATTTCGGGAAGTGTACGTCGGAATTACATAATTTAATTCCGCCTTGCCCGTTACATCATCGGACCACCACGCGTACGGCATTGCGCCACCAGTACCTACATGGTGGACATCCGACATAAACGTACAAAACGTTTTGGGAACACTTTCATTGTGCGTACAGCGTAGGAGTGGAATTCCTTGCCGGAGTCTGTGTTTCCTGATGGCTATAATCCGGGACCTTTAAGTCAAGAGTGAATAGATTACTTCTAGGTAAGCGCGCTCCATCGTCGACCGCATCGTCGCTTTCTATCAAGTGAGATAGCGGTCAAGCGCTAAAGTATAATCAATTAAAATAAAAATAGAGAGGGAAGCTCTAAGGCCGCTGCCTCGAAACTTGCGGGCAGCGGGGCGGCGCGGATCTTATGCGTATAATCAAATGGAGCTGCCCTCGAAAACAGCGGCGCGGCAGCGGGGCGGGCGCGGGCAGCGAGCGGTGTACTTTAGTCGAGCGGCGACCGCCCGCGCGGCGCCCACAATAAATCGAGCATTAGGAATAAATTTGAATTAAAAAGATGTTGCAGCCATTGTTCACACATTTCTTTTGCGAATAAAACAAGTATCTCGACGTCACAATAATGAAAACAATACTACGGGGCTAAAATGACGCGCGATCTGCCCTCTAGTTTCGAGAACCCGATGCCCGCGCCGCCGCCGCCGCCGCCCCGCTCTGTCCGCAAGATTCGAGGCAGCGGCCTAAGTTCGACTTCAGCGTCCGTCATGACAATGTTGACTTGGTGTGCTAGTTGCGAGCCGGGTGAGCATACCCAGTCCTATCGTCTTACTTTGATATACACTTTTGAGTTTACATTCATTCAAACTTCGTCTACGATTATATTTTTTCTATACCTACATTTATTCGAAAACTGCAACTTATCGCAATATGATTCAACATGGCATGTATTTTACCCGTGTGCTTTTGTTTTCCTCCTTATCGAATAAAGGGAGATTTTTTTTTTAAAGCAAAAAGGCGCAGAAAATAAATGAAAAATCAAATCGTGTTTTCTAACAGAATATCTACACTATCTACATCTACACTAATATAATAAAGAGGTAAAGTTTGTTTTTTTGTTTGTAGGAGGTAATCTCTGGAACTACTGGTCCGATTGGAAAAATTTTAGCATCAATAGAAAGCTGCTTTAATCCTGAGTGACATAGGCTATATTTTATGTACGCGGGCGAAGCCGCGGGCAAAACCTAGTAATAAATAAACATGACTATGCAATAATTTGTTATTATATTAAGTAGTGGTATAGTTAGTTTGATGCCTTTGCTTCTTTTTCATACTGCAAAGGTTAAGCGCGGGAAAAAAGTCAATTAAATAAATACCTAGTCTTATTTATTGGTGTTAGTTGTGAAAACAAATGTTGAATGTAAGATATAAGACAATTTTTTAGAGCTTTCCCATAGTCTGCTGCAAGCTATATCAAAACTAAAATGTACGGCAACTTTGGAAATTTTCTTCAGTAGGTAAGAAATGAACAAAAATGCGTCGTAATTTTCAAAGAAAGTATTTGTTCGTAAGTGTATTAAAAAACGTCGTTTGATACAAGTGCGAATCGTCGTCCGGTACGCGGTCGCCATTCGAGAACCTTTCCACCCCAACGGCCATCGGTTCTCCGCGCTGTGTGTCCCGCCCACTGCCACTTCAGCGATGCAATTCTTCGAGCCTACATACCTACATGCCTGGTATACCTACATGCTATTGCATATTGAAACTAATCGGAGTGCGATAAGAGGCAGTTTTCGACTAAGTGTATTGAAAAGGCTGAATTGAATTCCACCACTGGGGTGTCCAGAATCATGTACTGGATCAATGGTATTCGTTTGCATCAAAATGTCAATGACATCCTGTATAGCTTGCTACAAACACATGAAGAAAGAAAATTAACCACCTTTACTTTGTCAAGCCAAATTCTTGTAATTTTATTATTAAAAACCGACACTCAACTCGCCGCTAATACCAAAGTCATGAACGGGCCGTTACGCCGTAATTTCAGACGGTTTTTTTTTGACGGCTCATATGGCGCAGTGCTTAGGCGATTGACTGCTGCGCTAAGAGTCGCGGTTTCGATTCCCGCACGGAACAAATATTTGTTTGGCCTACAGGTAGGTGTTCCGGGTCTGGGTATCTTGTGTATGTGACTTTACATGTTTGTGAACGCACCCACGACACAGGAGTTATTCCTAGTGTGGGGCAACGTTTCTCATCAGTTTTGAAAAAAATGTCAGAGTAAGGATATCTATATATATATAAGAAAGTCGTGTTAGTTACTCCACTTATAACTCAAGAACGGCTGAACCGATTTAGCTAAAATTGGCAGGGATGTAGTTTAGAACCAGGAAAAGGACATAGGATACTTTTTTTAATGTAGTATATTTGCTAATTCAACTCTTTTCTTTCTTCTTCTCTTCTTCTTCACTACACTCTCTTCTCTCTTTTCTTTCTGTTCTTAGAGTAGGGTAGAGTAGAGTAGAATAATCTGTTGCCGGGAGCGCAGCCGCGGGCAAAAGCTAGTTACAAATATTTGTAAGGTTGAACAGAAAAAAAAGAACAATGTTTTACTAATATATTTTATTGTTATTAATAGTACAGTTTTATCAGAGTTCTGCTCATGACTACAATAAATTAAATACATCTGATGATATTTCAACTCAGCAAATGTTTGTAAACATTTTCTAACATGTTTGTAAACATCTTCCATTTTCGTGTAGACGCCAAATCAAACTGCAAGCCAATACCAAATTTATATGTTACTAGCTTTTGCCCGCAGCTTCGCCCGCGTACATAAAATATGCCTAGCCTATGTCACTCAGGAGTAAAGCAGCTTTCTATTGTTGCTAAAATTTTTCCAATCGGACCAGTAGTTCCAGAGATTACCCCCTACAAACAAAAAAACAAACTTTACCTCTTTATTATATTAGTGTAGATAACATATTTGTAAACATTTTCTAACATAAAAACATTTACTAACAAATGTTGTCAATTGTTACATTTTAGGGACTGTTACATGGTATAAGTGCTCCTACACTAATAGAAAATGTTTACTAACATTTTATAACATATAAAACTGGTATTGGCTCGCAGTTTGATTTGCGTTTTGGAGGCGTCTACACGAAAATGGAAGAGGATTTGCCCACTGGAATATCTTTCAGTTTTCAACAAAAAAAATATTTTAGAGCGTTGTACACAAACATTTTATAACGGTGCGTAATAATAAATATTATAAATATATTTATCTTTAACAGTACTACGGTTTCTCGCCAGTGTGCGTACGAATGTGTCTTGTTAATTGTTGCTTACATCTAAAACACCGCTGACATTTTTCACACTTGTAAGGTTTTTCACCAGTGTGCGTGAGACTGTGCCTTAACAAAGTAGTCCTCTGACTAAAACAAAGCTGACATTGTTCACACTTGTAAGGTTTCTCGCCAGTGTGCGTACGAATGTGACTTAACAACGTAGTCTTTAAACTAAAACAAAGCTCACATTCTTGACATTTGTAAGGTTTTTCGCCAGTGTGCGTAAGAAAATGTCGAGTTAAAATAGCTTTCTGACTAAAACAACGCTGACATTCTTCACATTTGAAAGGCTTTTCGCCCGCGTGGGCACGTATGTGACTTGTAAAATGAACCTTCTGACGAAAATAAAGTTGACATTCTTCACACTTGTAAGATTTTTCGCGAGTGTGTGTACGAATGTGTTTCGTTAAATAAACCTTCTGAGTAAAACAACGCTGACATTCTTCACATTTAAAAGGTTTTTCGCCAGTGTGCGTATGTATAGGTTTTGTTACATTGCGTTTTTTAATGGTACTACGACAATTTGTGTCTGCGGTAGCACTAATATTAACTCGCGGCGTTGTGTTACTTGAAGCTTCTTGAACTGTCGCAATAAGTGTTGACGCAGCACCCTCTGTGTTCTGGGTAATATTTACGTCCCACTCTTCATTCTTCTTTGGAATTTCTGTAACTACGTCTTCTAATTTCTTTCCTCTCCTGTGCAGATGTTTCCTCGCCACGGCCGACCCTGTGATTATTAATCTAGTAAGCGTCAAATTCAAAACATAATCAAATGAATCTTATTTGAGCCAAACAGTTGTTTTTTGAATGGATAAAGTAAGAAATGAGTATAGAGAGGAAGTCTGAAAGTGGCGCTAGTGACTGAAAAGTTAAAAGGAAATCATTTGTCTTGGTATGGTCATGTAAAGAGGAGAGATGAAACGCATGTTACGAAAAGAGTTTTGAGTTTACACGTAGATGGATGGAGAGGAAGAGGGATGCCGAAGAAGAGATGGATGGATTGTGTGAGGAGTGATATGAAAGAAAAGGGAGTTAGTGATAGTGTGACGGGTGACAGGACAGAGTGGAAGAAAAAAACATGTTGCGCCGACCCCAAGTAATATGGGATAAGGGCAGGATGATGATAAGTTGTTTTTTGCAGGTTTTCGAATATCATCAAGATTCAGCACGATCGAAGGATAAAAAAAGAGAGCTGGTATTACACGACTAATCCTGAGACAAAAGCAAGGAATATGATTGTAGAAGTCATGTATGTTCTCATGTAAGTATCATCATTACATCACAGAGCAAAACTGCGGACGTCTCAGTTTTTACAATCACGTAATTACGACGAAACCGAGGCGTTGCTGACTGTGGTCAAATAGACATAGGATTATGTATAAATAAAATGTATGATTATGTATAAATTATGAGTTAGTTATCTAAATAAAAATAAATATTGTTAAGGATGAATCATAGCATAACAGTAACTGAAAGTGACCGTAACGCCTGTGGTACAGATTCAATTCTATCCAGGCATCGTAATGTTATTTACTTAGATTAATTAAAATGTAAGACCTAATGTAAGATATTTATGTACAAACGAAAATAAATAAATGTGATTGATTGATCATTACATAGTATAAAACAAAGTCGCTGTCTGTTCTATCCGTATGCTTAGATCTTTAAAACTACGCAACAAATTTTGATGCGTTTTCTTCAAAAGGAAGGTTTATGTGTATAATACATGCACAATATATTTAATATCACCACTGCATCCGTGCGAAGCCGGGGCGGGTCGCTAGTGTTCTATAAAAATGTTTCAACTCCCACTGACCCGTTTTTGTTGTCAATATAATATGTCCACAACTATCACACAACGCCATCTAGTCCCAAGCTAAGCAGAGCTTGTGTTATGGGTACTAGACATCTGATAAACATACTTATACATATTTCTAAATACATACATACTATGGATAAATTACACCCAGACACAGAACAAATGATCGTGCTCATCACACAAACATTTGTCCTGGGTGGGAATCGACCCCCCGACCTCTCCCATAGCAGTCCGGGTTACTAACTACTAAGACCGACAGGCCAGTCAATAATCACTACATAGTATTGTAGGGGTGAGGTAACACATACACTCACATACTAATAGCACGTAAGTGTATAAATAAGTAACCGCTAAGCGCGCGCTACGCACTCATTGCCTGTACACCCAAGTGACAATAAACATAGTGTAGTCCAGTGACCATCTTTTATTTACGTCTCCCATATCACCTAAAGTATAAAACAAAGTCGCTTTCTCTGTCCCTATGTCCCTTTGTATGCTTAAATCTTTGAAACTACGCAACGAATTTTGATGCGGTTTTTTTTTAAGATAGAGTGATTCAAGAGGAAGGTTTATGTGTATAATACATGCATAATATATTCAATATCAGTACCCGTGCGAAGCTGGGGCGGGTCGCTAGTATAATAATAAAAGATAATTGCCCTGTCGCGCCCAAGTTGCGCTAGGTCAGTAACGCGGTGTCTACTTAATCGATTCAAAGACGCCGCCGCGTATGGCGTCCCCCTCGCTCCAACCTGATGTGCGACTAGCGCTGTACACCGATGCAGACTGACCGCGGTTTCTGTACGCAAGCGAGGCACGCGAGTTAGTTGCTCTTGCGTTACGTTATCATCATCAGCCTTATTAATGTCCCCACTGCTGGGGCACAGGCCTCCTCTCTAAGAGAGGGAATGGGCCAGCCCATAATCCACCACGCGGGCCCAGTGCGAATTGGTGGATGTCACATGTCTTCGAATTTTCAGTTCTAGGACATGCCGGTTTCCTCACGATGTTTTCCTTCACCGTTTTGAGGGCAGTGGTGATGAAATAAATTACACAAAGTAATGCGCCTGGCTGGGTTTGAACCCGCGACCTACAACTCGTAAGTCGGGGCCTTTACCACTCGGCCACCACTGCTCTCCCACTCGGCCACCACTGCTCTCATGTGTCATGTTTAAGCAGATGTATTGTGAGACATCCGGAGTGTGCTCCATCGAGAGCAACTACTGGACGTGTGGCAGTGTGTGTGTGCTACTCAAGAGTGTACAGACAGGGCGTGTGGCAGTGTATGTGTGCTACTCAAGAGTGTACAGACAGGGCGTGTGGCAGTGTGTGTGTGCTACTCAAGAGTGTACAGACAGGACGTGTGGCAGTGTGTGTGTGCTACTCAAGAGTGTACAGACAGGGCGTGTGGCAGTGTGTGTGTGCTACTCAAGAGTGTACAGACAGGGCGTGTGGCAGTGTGTGTGTGCTACTCAAGAGTGTACAGACAGGACGTGTGGCAGTGTGTGTGTGCTACTCAAGAGTGTACAGACAGGACGTGTGGCAGTGTGTGTGTGCTACTCAAGAGTGTACAGACAGGGCGTGTGGCAGTGTGTGTGTGCTACTCAAGAGTGTACAGACAGGGCGTGTGGCAGTGTGTGTGTGCTACTCAAGAGTGTACAGACAGGACGTGTGGCAGTGTGTGTGTGCTACTCAAGAGTGTACAGACAGGGCGTGTGGCAGTGTATGTGTGCTACTCATGAGTGTACAGACAGGACGCCTGCAGTTGTTACTGCCAAATCAACTAACTAATACTCACGTGTCGTGTCACGGACTCTTCGCTTCTTCCTCGGTACTTCTTGTTCTTCTTCCACTTCCGTTTTGATCTCTACTAAGGGCACATCATAATCTAAACCAGGCTCCGACTGTTGTGCTGGTACATGTTCTGCGAGTGATCTATTGTTTAGAGGCTCCAGTTCTAGCTCTGTAAGCAGAAACAGTGAAGAGCTTCTTTTTATGGTAGGTAAAAATCATCGAATGACGAATCCCACTCTTGGGCGAAACGGGAAACAGTGTCAGACTCTTACTGACTAAAGAACCTACCCCGTACCTTCCTTGCCTTCTGCCCCGAGCCTGTAACGTTTTCGCAGCAACCCTCAGGACCGGGGGCGTCGCGTCTGGGTGTGAACGGTCCCTAATGATTCCCTGTTTCTCACAACATAATTGTGTCGTCGCCTCATTCATAACGTGACCACAAGTCCCGCTTTGGGCGGGACTGTCCCGCTTTCAGACTGTCTGTCCCGCTGTCCCCCGCAAGAGCAAAAATGTCCCGCTTTAGCTTTAAGAATGTATCTATCGTTTTTAAGTGTAACAACAGCGCGGACGACACAGTGCGACAAATAGAAAAACATGACTTAGAAGTCACCTCACTACTTAACTGTTTTGTGTTTAGTGCTTTGATTTGTGTTATTCAATCTTCTATAAACTTGTAAAACTCCCAAAACTTTGTTATATTTTATAATTCCGTTGTTTTTTTCTTTTAGAACTATTCCTCAGTTGTCCCGCTCTGGCACAGTAAAAAAATCGGTTGTCTGTAAAGTCGGTTTACTGACGATAGTTGAACGTGACAACGTCGTAAGAATTGACACCACATTCACTTTTCACTGCACTTCATACTTGACGAAAACATGTAAATGTATTATTTTATTTTATTGTATAGCAGCTGTCCACGCGGACGCATCGCTCACTCAAGTAGGAGAGAAACAGATGTCGAACACTGCCGAACGAGGCCGATTGTGCCTCTTTGTCGCTCGTTGCGTGCTCTCGCTTGCACTTCAAACCTTAAATGGAACGCCTCAGAGCGAGGTAACGCCGCATGAGTCATATTTTGTCATGCGTGCAGCCGGCTCCATCGAATTATAAGACGTTGTCACGTCAATAAATGGTCACGTTACTCATTCTCTAAGGAGATGAAGGTTCTTTCTAACACACGTGATGTGATGATAGTTAAGTTAAGATTCTTAAACACAAACCATATCCCAAATGTTCCTCCTTTAGTTCAACTACATCATCTAGTCTCTCACAGACATCTGGTAATTCTTCTTTGACAGCAATGCGTTCAACATGGCTGACATCAGATATACTGATGTTCTCTACAGGAGTCACTACGAGCCCACTGGAGTACTTTAGCTGAGCTCGGTTTAGTGAAGTATTCGTCTGCAAATAATTATTACAGTATTATAATAATATAATATAATATGTCCACAACTATCACACAACGCCACCTAGTCCCAAGCTAAAAAAAAAAAGTTGTACTAGGTAAAGGTTGAGAATATGTTGAAATTGTTTATAGCATCCAACCTATGATACATTGACTGACTGGTCTGTTGATCTAGTAGTTAGCAGCCCAGACTGCTACGCCGGAGGTCGTGGGTTTGATTCCCACCCAGGACAAATGTTTGTGTGATGAGTGCGATCATTTGTTCTGTGTCTGGGTGTAATTTATCTATAGTATGTATGTATTTAGAAATACATAAGTATGTTTATCAGTTGTCTAGTACTCATAACACAAGCTCTGCTTAGCTTGAGACTAGATGGCGTTGTGTGAAAGTTGTGGAATATATTAATATAATATATTATTAGTATCACTTCTACACTTACTAAATACCTTTACTAGTTGCAGAACACCTCACCTCATTCAACATCTGAGCAAACAGTTTCTCAGCTTCCAGACATTTTCTCTGCAGTTGGCAGCATTGCTTTAGTTTAGCAAAGCAGAAGACACAAGCGAGCATCGGTCTTCTGTCTTCAGTTACAAACTGCAACATAACACAATAATGTAGCATTAGACTTAGGATAGAGTGCTTCTCACACAATACATAGGTAATTATATAATAATATAATACGTCCACAACTATAACACAACGTCGTTTAGTCCCAAGCTAAGCAGAGCTTGTGTTATGGGTACTAGACAACTGATAAACTTACTTATATATTTCTAAATACATACATATTATAGATAAATTACTCCCAGACACAGAACAAATGATCGTGTTCATCACACAAACATTTGTCCTGGGTGGGAATTGAAGCCACGACCTCCCGCATAGCAGTCAGGGCCACTAACTACTAGACTGACAGGCCAGTCAAATTTGTCATACTGTCTAAGTAATACTGACCACAGTTGACGTTGAGTGTGGCTTTTGGTATACTTGTCATGCAGAGAAACATTTTAACACTAAAAAGAATAATTCAGCTGTGAGTAGCCTATTCAAGTAACATATCAGTACTTATATAAGGTATAACTTACTGGAATATCAGTCAGCGTTTCATACAGTTCTTGTAAGTCCTTGTCGTTAACTGTGTTCATGCGAACATTCTCTACTAAACATATTCTACACATTGGCAGTCTTTCCATTTTTAAACTTGAAGCTTAACTTAGTTAACATATAAATTAGAAGAACGATGTAGAATGTCTGCTGCAGACAAGGCTTGATGTGTATAACTCAGTATGTGCGAGACAAACTCAGTATGTATCTAACTATCGTGAGATCGTGTGCACTTCTTTCATGGAACTCAAACCGTATATTTCTGGATATTCAGCAAGTTTGTAGGATATCTTTACACCCTTAGATACTAAATTAATATCTAACAAATTGCACAAAAACAAATTCATAAATAAATAATAAACATTAGTTTGACAAATTGACACCTGACAATCAATGAAGCAAATGAGATTGACAGATTTATGACAATACCCACAGATTTTTTTTTATGCTTAGTTACTTAGTATTTTAGGAACTACTAATGGAAGTTTACGTTCATTTATGTTACGCGATTAATTCTTACCCACAAATGGTGTTAGAATTATCTTAAGGGCGGCTTGCACGACTTGCTCTTAAAACTAGATTTTGATAAAGTCGCATTAGTCATTAGCTCGACTTAACCTAAACTGTATTAGTAGCGTCTTGCTAGAGTTGGATTACGATAACTCTGCGCGTGGCTGGGGGCGTGCTTAATGTTGCCAGTGTATTAATCTACTTTCCCTCATATAATCAAAAATCTTACTTTACAATTTTGCTCAAGAAATACATTTTGAAATCAATAATGGGAAATGCATTTCATTTCATGACATATTATTACTTAGGTACATTTTGTCATGTTCAGGTTTTCTAAAATTATACACCGTTAAATTTGGATCATTTTAAATCCCTTGGAGGATCGATGCGGTACATGAAAGACAATCGATTGATGAAGTTAGAATAATAAAGTGCTTTTTTTAAATCGAATTAATTTACGCACGTTCGAAATTGATCTCTTTAAGTAAACGTCAGCTGGGCCATTTCAATGACCTACAGGTTGTTACCGACAACCATTTACGAGGTCATAGACTCGTTTACTTAAAGAAATGAATTTTGTAAATGCGTATATCAATACGAGATTTAGAAAAAAAGTACTTTACTTTTTCAATCGATAGTGTTTCATGTAAGGGATCGATCCTATTTGGGATTAAAACAACCAAAATTTAACGGTGTATTCGACAATTAGGGTAAGCCTATGTGAGGACATAGGCCTCCCCTAATTGTCGCCATAATGAACGGTCCTGCGAATTATAGTAATGCGAATATGTATAAAATTAAACAGAATTTTAGATAAAGAAATGTTATTATTTATATCGTGTTCAACTGGTATTTACACAAATCGACTATAAATATTTTTATTCACATAGGTAATTATTATAAAATAGTCATGAGAACTTTGTACTTCAAAAATTAATGAGTATCTCGCAGCACTTTTAAATTTGGCGTAGCAAAGGTCCTGGAGTGGGTCAATTTCTTTTCATTTGAATATCTTCATCAGAATCTATGCTTGAGAATTTATCGAAGAGTTGGAATTCATATCGTCATGGTGGTCACTTGATTAAGATTCAAATACATGGTACAGTCCATTTCCAACAAACTCTGTTTATCTGCCAGGCACTGCTCGGGTACGAATACTCAGGGAAATTTTATTGTCCTGGTCACCCGAAAAAAATATTTGACAAATGGTCCAACTTTGGAAAATGGGATCATAGGCACGATATTTTCTAATTTCTCTTAACAAGCACGTTTGCCTTTCAATATAATATCCTTGTCAACAATTTTAATCACTTTCTGTATAATAATGACGATTATTTACTTTGGAAACTATTAAAAGCACAAAACATTCTCTTGACACCTGACATAAATGTCAAGATGACGGCGATTAGTTTCTTTTTGGGCCGCGCGCAGACTTAACGAAATTCTACTATAGTGTCGAAATCTACTCGACTTAACTATCACGTCTCATTCTTTTCGTTCATTCAGTTGCGTTCCATTTTTCATAATTGTGCCGGATATTTCATAAATTTTTTAACTTTTTTGGAGGAAAGGAACGTTTTAAATATAAAATATGACGCACACAGACGTTTGCTTTTTTCATTGTCAGTCATTGACATAGGAAATATAAGGACTGGAAATACCTACGAAAAAAAGGTGCATACCTACAATCCGAAATCGAGCAATAAATGGCTGCCATCGCTAGGGTTGTACTGACCAAGGATTTAACGAGCATCGATACTATTTAAGCTTAGTTTTTACGTGCAAGTTTCAGGGGTCATAATAATTTAAAAAAATAGACAATCATTTCAGAGAGTTATGATTTTATTTTGACAAATACACATTAGTTCACATAAATGAAACAAAAGGACAGACCACGTCCAATTTTTTTCAACTTACAAGCTTAACAATAACATGACGGCATTAATGGGTGCTGCTTTAAAGACAAAAAAAAATGCGTTTGTTTACGATTCTATACTAAGAACACTTAACGCCTAGTGACTTGGGTTACATTTTAATAATAATGTTTTGTTCACATTCATAACACAGGCAGAGTTTTGGCTGTGACAAGTGTCTACATCAAATTTAACTCAAACTCCAAATTATTTATTTTACATGGGCCTACATCGGCACTTATAAAATGGATAACGGATTCATAGAATATCTACAATAGTGGCAGCTCATTCGATGTACAAGAATCATCATAACCTTTTCTGATATTGGTATTTTTCCATAAAACTGATAACACCTGGCATCGTTTTCTGGGTATCTGCAGATAATAATAAAGGAAAGTAAATACCATAATTGTTTTACAAGGATTTATTTTTATATTTCAGGCCACGGAGCCAGGCTTTTTATCAGCCTTTTTAATGCACATAAAATGACTTACCAAAAATTCTGCGGGAACAGAGTTATCGTGTAATCTCATCACATTGTTATATATACAAGTATTTTATTGCTTTTTTTGAAGTGTAGCGAAGAGACATAACATTTCTCATGTGTGGGGTTAATATTTTCTTCACCGATAGCCTATAAAAAGAATTATACAACATTATAATTTAAGTTTTGTAACTAAAAAAAATACGACATACTGACGTCTAATTTTAGAACTACACAGAAGTAAGGAAACTTCCGTTGTTAAAATGGATAAATTTGGATATGTAGAGAAAATAAATAAGAAATAAATAGGAGATTATATCGATACTCTCAAGGCAATGGTACATCACTATGCCATATTGATATATTATTGTAAACAACATTTTTCTACTTTAACTGCTTCACAACAAGAAATTAAGGTAAATATCAATGCTTTAGCAATAGATTCAAGTCCCCATGGCATTTTTTTCAACAAACAAAACAATTCTACGTAATATTTGGTGAAAACTGGCTACTAACCTGTACAAAGACAATTGACGTTGATTTTCGTTCTTTTTTGCACGACACTTCACAATACAACACACAGGAACATTGTTTTTTTGTTCCACTATATATATAACGAAGTTTGAAACATATATCTACGTAATTTTCGAGAAAATCGTGATAATTTAAAACATAAACACCCCTTTGACAATACAACTACCACGTAACTCAAGTACATATGGCGCATAAAATGGCGGCACAATGGCACTTACCTACAATTCAGCTAATGTCACCATGAAATGTTTCCAAATTAAGCAACAACTGAAATATCGTTGTCTCTTTCGTCAAATACAATTATTGCCTTAGAAAGAGTGAGACAAAACGATGTTTCATAGCTTGTTTTATATTTCGATCATATTTGTATAAGCATGTATACTTCTAAAACAAGACGGCGCCTCCATGTATCTATCTCAATGTTGTCAGTGCATTGACAGAACACAGATTATGAAGTTAACATGTTAACATAATAATACTGATAGTAATATAATAACAATATACTTTTGTAATGACCATATTTTTTGTAAAGACTTTTTTAGTCTTGGTAAGGAATTTTAGAAAAATGTATTTTAATTAGGCTGTCAATTGTGACAGTATTTAATGAAGTACATTAAGGTGATATCACTCACTGTAAAAATAACAATATATGAAATATTAAAAATATTTATTTTAAATGGATTGCCGCACAAGTTCCGTCTTATCGTAGAATCACCCTAACAACACAAATCAATGCACTGACAATGAAAAAAGCAAACGTCTGTGTGCGTCATATTTTATATTTAAAACGTTCCTTTCCTCCAAAAAAGTTAAAAAATTTATACAAAAAAGTTACCTTTTTTCATATTTCAGGTAATTTCTGCCAAATCTCGACTGGCAACACTGGAAAACGTATTCTAAGTTGACAGTTGACAGTTGTTGAGTTTGACATTTGACATGTTTCACCAGTTTCACAAGTTTGTTTACTTGTTTACTGAAACAAACAACTTAATTTTATTGTGAAATAAATAACTTGGTACTTCATAATTAAGACAGAAAATAAAATGGAGAGACTACCAATGTGTAGGCTGTGTTTAGCGGAGAACGTTCGCATGTATGTAGTGATAAACAAAGACTTGCATGCGCTGTATGAGAGGCTGACTGACAATCCGGTAAGTTATATCCTGGACTTATGTTAACAAGATAAAATTCTTTTTTCTGCCTCGAGTTAGAAACAATCAACATTTTCTCCGTGTGAGGCGCACAGCATGCAAAGCTAACTAAATAAATAGTTATAGTTTTATATTTATAGTTAGATTAATTCGCTAGTAGTACACCGCAGACTACCCCCTGTATTATTTTTAGTTCTTGCGATCCATCCTAAGGTTGTCTGGTAGATATTGCTATCAGCGATACAACCGCCATTGTACCCATAGATTTAAGTTTTTGTATACATTCTGTAACTTTTTGGTGTACAATAAAGTTAAATCTATCTGTCTATCTAACCACACAACATGGCACTTTCCATACACCTCCACGAGTCAGCATCTCAGTAGTTCCCGCTTTCCATAGGGTAATGTCATTTTTCTCACATTCATCCATCATTTCCCTGGTCGTCTCCTCCTCTCGTAACTGTCCACCTTCACACTCTTAAACTTTACTATCTAAGCTTATGACTTTCTCAGTATCACATTAGAATGTAATATATTCATAGAAATATAGTTGAAGACAAGTTTTGTTGCAGTTTGTAACTGGAGACAGTAGACCGATGCTCGCTTGTTTCATCTGCTGCACTAAACTAAAGCAATGCCGCCAACTGCAGAGAAAATGTCTGGAAGCTGAAGAGCGGCTCACTCAGATGATGAATGAGGATTATGAGGTGAGGCATTTGTTGCCGGGTATTAACTCCAGGTTTGACTTTTGAAATATAGCAGGAAAGGTAACTTTTACAGTGTGTCCTTAAATTACATTACTTTCTTTCCTATTCTCATCTTTTACACACATTACCGACTGATCAATCAGTATTATAGTATAGAATACCTCGGTAAAGTGTAAAATAATCAATATTTCATACATATTGGGGTGATTTTTGAGTTGGAGCAGTAATCTTGGGCTGTATCTGAACCTTTAGTGTCAGGAACATTACTGATTGTATTCATAGAACAGTAATTATTACGTAACCTTTCGAGTACCGTAATCTATACTAATATTATAAAGCTGAAGAGTTTGTTTGTTTGTTTGTTTGTTTGTTTGTTTGAACGCGCTAATCTCAGGAACTACTGGTCCGAATTGAATAATTCTTTTTGTGTTGAATAGATCATTTATTGAGGAAGGCTTTAGGCTATATAACATCACGCTGCGACTAAAAGAAGCGAAGAAACAAAGGAAAATGTGGAAAAAACGGGGAAATTTATTCACCTTTGAGGGCTTCTGTTGCGTGCGCTGCCAAAACGGTTTAAGATACCAAAAAAATATGTATGAAAGAATTATTCCTCTTAAAATTATCTAAAAAAATGTCCGCGACAGTATATGTCTATCTTTTAAGATTAACTTACTAGAACCGTTTTTATGCGTATCAAATTTAGCCAATTTTTACCGATTATTTGTGAGACTTCTATCAACATAATAATATAATCTTTATCCAAATAAATGTGTTGTTGATTAAGAGTATGTAATTGTAAACAAAATTGTCATTGACATCATTTAATTTCAACGAACCTCTTAGAAGATATTACAATTTTAAAATAACTCCGATATAAAATTCACACGCGATGCATGATGTGCTAAACTTGACGCTGCGCCTGGCCGGCGGGCGAGGAGAGGGGTTGCTTGCGGGCGGCGCGGATGGGTTTTTTTTTATGGTAGGTAGAAATCATCCAATGACGAATCCCGCTCTTGGGCGGAGCGGGAAACAGTGTCAGACTCTTACTGACTAAACAACCTACCCCGTTCCTCCCTTGCCATATTCCCAGAGCCCCGGTATAACGCTTTCGCACCAACCCTCAGTTGCAGGAGGCTTCGCCCCTGAAGGGCCCCACAGTTTGCTGACAACACCTTGAGGCGCGCGGGAGCAGTGCACGCCGTCGACGACTTAGTCTCGGTCTGGACTGTTACCAGACAACCGGACGGCGAGCTACCCATTGCTCACCGTCCACAAGCCAGCGTCTAAGGAGACCGGACATCGGCGGGATCGCGGCGATGACTGTTGCCTTTGCCTTATGCGGTCGGCCTCCTCCTTTACGAGCATTACTGCTTTGCAGAAGGAGGCGACCGCTTGCCATTCTTCTTCGCTGCGAACTATGGCCTGAACCAAGGCCCGGCGCCAGAGGTCGCCGCCGCTGATCAACCCCACGAGGACACGGCGATGCTCTTCTCAAGCGGGGCACACCTCCACCGTGTGCTCCACCGTATCCTCCGGGCTGACCATACAGTGGCGACACCCGGGCGTCTCTTCCTTCTTCCCATGTCCGGTGAGAACCTGCGTCATGCGGAAGGTGAGGATACCGTGATAGATATCACGCCTCAAAGAGGGGACTTACCGCCGAGATTATGGCGTGCCCAAGTTGGGGTGTAGCTCTATGAAGCACTTTTAGATAATTATGTTCTTTTAAAAACGAAATTGTCTAAAATAATAACAGAAATTGATACGGGTAAAGTCGTGGGTAACAGCTATAATTTATAAAGCTGAGGAGTTTGTTTGCAAAAATAAATATGATGCCCAAAATAACTATTCCACGCGGACGAAGTCGCGGGCACAGCTAGTTAGAAATATAATAGAAAGACAATAGGTATGCGAATGCCAGCATTTACTTAGGGCTCAAGAGTTTAATACAATTTTGCCATGGGACACCCGTATGGCAAATATCCACCCTTACGTTGTTGAGACATCTACGGTCCAGACTGAGCTAGACTAGACTCGTCGTTAATACCGTGTACATCGAGGGACTGCAACAGTTTGCCGACTGCAGTCTTTCCATCCGATTAAAATTTAGGTATATCTTCAAGACTAGAATGAATAGGCTCTTAATAAACTAGTGCTTACTTTCAGGTTGGATCGCAGTCAAGCACTAGCTTATAGCAATTAAAATAAAGAAATTGTATTCATAGAATTATAAAAAATATGAAATTAAATACAGTGCTAGAAAATGCTCAAGAGACTATCTTTAACTTGAGTAATTGCTAACAGTTTTCATAAAATTGGAAAAAATATTAAAATGACATGAAGAAAACAAAATCCACTGTGTAAGTGGGATACGCCGGGGCGAAGATCCACTGCCCGAACATGTCGAGGCGTGGCGGAAGGAGCTCCGGCGGGATCTCATGGTGAAGTGGAAACAGCGACTGTCGCAACCCAGCGTTGGGCACACCGTAATCTCAGCGGTAGTGCCCCTCTTTGAGGCGTGGCTGGATAGACCTCACGGCGTCCTCACTTTCCGCATGACGCAGGTTCTCACCGGACATGGGAAGTTCGGGAGATTCCTGCACCGGATTCGTGCGGAAGAGACGTCCGGGTGTCGCCACTGTGAGGCGAGCCCAGAGGACACGGTGGAGCACACGGTGGAGGTGTGCCCTGCTTGGGAAGAGCATCGCCGTGTCCTCGTGGGGGTGATCGGCGGCGGCGACCTCACGCGCCGGGCCCTGGTTCAGGCCATGGTCCGCAGCGAAGAGGAATGGCAGGCGGTCGCCTCCTTCTGCGAAGCAGTAATGCTCGTGAAGGAGGAGGCCGACCGCATAAGGCAAAGGCAACGGCGTACTCGCCGTAGCCGTCGCCGCCGCGATCCTGCCGATATCCGGCCACCGTAGACACTGGCTCAAGGACGGTGAGCAATGGGTAGCTCGCCGTCCGATCGTCTGGTAAGACCGAGTCCAAGTCGTCAACGGCGCGCACCGTTCCCGCGCGCCTCAAGGAGTTGTCCGCAAACTGCAGGGGCCCTTCAGGGTCGAAGCCTCCTGGAGCCTAGAGGGTGGTGGAAAACTGTTACCTCGACTCCAGGAATAAGGCAAGGAAGGTACGGGGTAGGTTTTTTTAGTCAGTAAGCGTCTGACACTGGTCTCCCGCTCCGCCCAAGAGCGGGTTTCGTCATTGGATGATTTTCACCTACCATAAAAAAAAAAAAAAAAAAAACTGTAAGTGGGATACGGGACCTACAGCTTCATTTTTTCTGAGGTCCATATAGGACTACGCAATGCATTATGACATATGTAATACTTATCTTTTTACAGCTAAATCCCCCTATAAACCAAGACCACTTCGGGTGTCGTAACAAGTTGACTATATCACCCATGGAGCATGTGAGCATAGAATCTGATGATGGGTGTCAAACAGAATGTGATCCTATCAAAAAAGAGTTACCAGATGTGTGTGAGAGACTAGATGATGTCATTGAGCCAGAGGAGGAACATCAAAGTGATGGTATGTTTTTAAGAACTAGACATTTAATGATCCATCTATACTAATACTAGCCTTTTGCTAGCCGCTTCGTCCGCTTGAAAGTTGGGTTTGCTATACAAACTGTAGACCCCCATTACATCCCTTTAGGAGCTGAATTATGAAAAAACCCTTTCTTAGTGTTCGCCTACGTCATTAAAGGAAGCCCTGTGTAAAATTTCATACTCCTACTAGACCCAGTAGTTTTGACTGTGCGTTGATATGTCAGTCAGACAGTTTCTCCTTTTATGTATACATATAGATTAGACCCAGACACAGAACAAATGATCGTGCTCATCACACAAACATTTGTCATGGGTGGGAATCGAACCTACGACCTCCGGCATAGCACTCAGGGCCACTATCCACTACACCAACGGGCCAGTCAAAATAATCTATATATATAAAAGGAGAAACTGACTGACTGACATATCAACGCACAGCCAAAACTACTGGGCCTAGGGGCGCAAAATTTTGAACAAGGCTTCCTTTTATGACGTAGACGAACACTAAGGGTTTTTCAAGATTCAGCTCCTAAAGGGATGTAATGGGGGTCTAAAGTTTGTATGGAGAACCCAACTTTCACGCAGGCGGAGCCGCTGGTGGAAGACTAGTCCTGTATAACTAATTCTCTCTTCACTCTGTTTACTTTCTCACAGACCTAGAACTAGAAAATCTACACAAAAGTTATTCACAAGATATGTCAGCACAACCGTCGGAATCTGATTTAGAAGATGATGTGCCTTTAATAGAGATCAAAACGGAAGTGGAAGAAGAACAAGAAGTACCGAGGAAGAAGCGAAGAGCCAGTGACACGACACGTGAGTATTAGTTAGTGAACCATTGTGTGAGCGAACAGGGGCCCAAGTCTGCTATTTTCAAAATATTGTCATTCCAACACGATTCCATTGTCATTTTGCTAAATTTCGTAATCTGTTAATTCATAATGGCTGATAATGGGGCGGTCAGTGGTGTCGTAATATAATTGTGGTACGAGCTGTTTTGTAACGAATTAAAAACTATAACTGTACAATAACATTCTAATCGTAAGTCACTGATTAAAATATAATAATACATTTATTTCGACCACCTAGGATCATAACACACAAAACCATTACATTACAATTATACACAAGTTAAACAAAAACACGAAACATCTAATTACAGATTCCGGTTGCTCAGCAAATGAACCATACAGCAATGGTTCAGGTACTGACAATCGAACCTGTGCACGAATACCCTCAGGATGCTGTTGGCGCTAGCGCGAACCCTGCGCACCAGGGATGGGCACCGCTTCCGTATGGTAGAGTAGAAACAGTCTACTCGCGATTTGGCGAACAACCCCGATGCGCTACAGAATCGCGGCAGCCCCACCAGCACCCTGAATGCATTATTATATTGTACATGCAGGGCATTGTACTTAGTGATGGTTAATATAGCGTATAGCGCCAAAATATAGCATGCTATTTGAACATAGCATTTAGGATCTTTACTAAATATGCATTTAGGATATTTAGTTATCGGGAGACTGGTTTGTTCACGCGCCGTTCAGGATCTGGCAGGAATCGGGTCACTTCTGAGCGAGATGATCGATTTATTGTAACAACTTCTTTAAGAAATCGACGCCTTAACGCTTTTCAACTGCAGCAGCGGCTTCGTGTTGTACGAAGGGTGGCTGTAAGTGACTCTACAATTAGAAGAAGGTTGAAGGATCGTGGACTGGTACCGCATAAGCCAGCAAATGGGCCGAAATTAACTGCAGACCATCGAAGAGCGCGCCTTAACTTTGCACGTGAGCACCTAAATTGGTCATACCTACAGTGGAGCAAAGTTCTCTTTTCTGATGAGTGTAAAATTATGCTGTATGGTAACGACGGAAGGAACAAGGTCTACAGAAGAGACGGAGAACGCTATGCACAATGCTGCATTGAAGAAAAGGTCAGCTATGGTGGCGGTTCGTGGACGGTTTGGGGAGGAATCAGCGCCGACGGTAAGACAGAGCTTGCTTTCGTGTCTGGGCCACGTCTGCCTGCACTAAACTGTCATCGGTACGTCGAAGAGTGTCTCGAGCCTCATGTGATGCCCTATGCACATTTTATTGGCAACGGCTTCATATTCATGCACGACAATGCTAGGGCTCACACCGCGGGCGTCGTACGAGATTATCTTAACGAAGTCGATATCTCTATTATGGAATGGCCAGCAAGAAGCCCGGACATGAATCCCATTGAACATCTATGGGATGAATTAAAGAGACGAATTCGAGCAAGAGATCCTGCCCCAGAAACACTTAGCCAGCTGCAAGATGCAATCCAAGAGGAATGGGACAATATACCACAGCATGTGATCGTGACTCTCATCCGATCGATGAAGAACCGTATGGAAGCAGTAATTAGAGCTCGGGGAGGGAATACAAGTTATTAAATAAACGTTTTTTAGCTTTTTTTTTCATTTACGTGTGTTGTTTTATCCATTTCCTTTATACTCCATACGGAATAAAAATGACTCATTTAACAAAATACGAAACCTATGAAAAATTCATTTAAATTTAGAACATTAACATTAAGATTTGATAAGCTCATATTATTCACTATTAAACGACATTTAACATTTATTCCTAAATGTACACATTTTTCTGATAATCCTGACAAAACGTAAACTTGCAAGGTGTTTCGATTTTTTTGATGAGAAGTGTATAAGGTTTTATTTATGCTACCACTAGTGCCATCTGTTGTGGTGTATGTGTAAAATTTTTCAATAAAGTTAGTCTATTGAAACGTCACTGCGTGTATTACTTACACAAACTTGTCAAAATCAACAATGTTGAAATCAATGATCGACTATTATTTTTTGTTTTACTATTGTAATAGCAGACTTGAGGCCCTGTTCCGTTTGATGCGATGCGTGCGATACCGACAGGTGGACGCTTACCTTAAACGGCAGTTGACATCACAATACAAACTTAATGTAATTAATAGATGCGGCAATTTACTACAATATACTGCTACGGCAATATACTGCTTAGGAACGAATAGACAAAAAATGCTTTTTGTTTTTAAATTTTTCAGCATTTTAGAAAAACGGAGGACTGAAAATGTTTTATTATTATTATTGCTAGCCTATGCTGCCCACTGCTGGGCAAAGAAAAAGTCTTATTTAATCATACTCGACTAGCGTAATAAATGGGCTTTCTTAGACCCTAGTCTATCACATTGGTGTTCAAATGTTATTGGAATAGTAGTCCATGTTTGACATCTCCTTTAATATCACAGGGTCGGCTGTTGGAAAGGAGTCAACACTGTGCAGACAAGGAAATAAACTAGAAGACGTAATTACAGAAAACCAAAAGAAGAATGAAGAGTCGGGCACTAGAGTTGCGCTGAACACGCAACATGGTACATCCAGACGTATTGCGAAGTTCCACGAACCTCTACCTAGTACAACACCTCGAGTTGATATTAGTGTTGGACCACCTTATAAGTGTGACATTTGCCAGCGCACTTGTATAAATAAGGCACAATTAATACAACATATTCGTGTACACACTGGCGAGAAACCTTACAAATGTGAAGAATGTCAGCGTTGTTTTAGTCAGAAGGGCTATTTAACAACACACATTCGTACGCACACTGGCGAGAAACCTTACAAATGTGAAGAATGTCAGCGTTGTTTTAGTCGGAAGGGCTATTTAATACAACACATTCGTACGCACACTCGCGAGAAACCATACAAATGTGAAGAATGTCAGCTTAATTTTCGTCACAAGAGCAATTTAACAAGGCACATTCGTTCGCATACTGGCAAAAAGCCTTACAAATGTGAAAAATGTCAGTGTAGTTTTAGCCGGAAGAGTTATTTAATAAATCACGCTCGTACGCACACTGGCGAAAAACCGTACAAATGTGAAGAATGTCAGCGCTGTTTTAGTGAGAAGGGTAGCCTAAAAAGACACGTTTATGCACATACTGGTGAGAAACCTTACAAATGTGATGAATGTCAGCGTAGTTTCAGTAGGAAACATGATTTAACAAATCACATTCGTACGCACACTGGAGATGAACCTTACAAGTGTAAAGAATGTCGACGTAGTTTCAGTATGAATTGTAGTTTAATAAGCCATATTTGTAGCGATAAACCTTACAAATGTGAAGAATGTCAGCGCTGTTTTAGTCAGAAGAGTACTTTAATAGGTCACATCCGTACGCACTCACACTGAAAAGCCTTTCAAATGTGATGTCTATGAGAGTTATTTTAGTCGAAATAGACTTTAGTGAGGCACATTCGTACGTACGCAGGCAACAACCGATGTGAGGAATATCTGCATCAAGATACAACATTGTCATCACTTGACATTTTGTTTGACAACACTTTATTTTTGTTATTTTTTACCGTGTGTTTTGTTTTGTGCTGTGTCTGCATCGAATAAATGTATTTCTATTCTATTCTATTCATTGTTCTATGAGAAACAGATCTGGGCCCCAAGTCTGCTATTACAAGTGACAAAATGGTCTATCATTGGTTTCATAATTTCTGATTTTAACAAGTTTGGTAATCTACTATTAAAATGGCGTCATTATGACTTTCAAACTTAGAGCATTTAACCTATGGAGACGGCAAAGCAGAGCATACCCCTGTGCCAAAGTACATTGGCCATATGACCATGCAAGTTATATAAAACTAGTTCATTCGCGGCCGACCACCATAATGTATCGTTTTGTGTCGTAAAAAAGTTCTCCTTAAAAATGGTTAGTTATGCAGTTTCCAGCTGTAAAAAATAATCTGCTGCTACAAATTCACGAAACTATGGTGTTTCTTATCATATGTTAGTGTGCGTTATGCGCCAATATAGTTTTATTTAAGTACATTGTCGAAATCAAATTTATATCATTACGATAGAAAAATATAGTGGTACGTGGGCAGTTTACGTAGTACAGGACGCATAGTGCTGCGACAGTGTGAGTGAACGATTAGTAAAATAAAATGAGTTTTCATTCACATATTCAGTAATAGTTTACGTTTGTCTATATTGTGTCTGAATAAACCGGTTATAAAATAAAAATATACTAGAATGGGAATAAAGAATATCATTGCAGTTAAATACAGGAGTAAATATGGCAATTCAATTCAAAATTTCACTGCTAGAAAGTAGGTAGTTCTTTTTAACAGACTTAAAAAATACGGAAGTACTTTTTTATGATGGAAAAATCTTCCTATTGCAAATCGCGCTCTTAGGCGGAGCGGGAAATAGTGTCAGACTGTTACCAACTAAATGACCTGCCCCGTTCCTTCTTAGCCTTCATACCGGGGGTCAGACCTTCCTTTCAGAAACTGGTCTGGGGCGTGAGCGCCATTGACTTATGCGGTCAGTCTCTTTGTTTGTTAGCATTACTACTTCGCAGAAGGAGGAGACCAAGGCCCGGCGCGAGCGCGGGCCGCCGCTGATCACCCCCGCGGGGACACGGCGATGCTTTGCCCAAACGGGGCAAACCTCGACCGTGTGCTCAACCGTATCCTCTGGGCCGTCCACACAGTGGTGACACCCGGGCGTCTCTTCCACACGAATCCGGTGCAGGTATCTCACAAACTTGCCATATCCGGTGAGGACTTGCGTCATACGGAAAGTGCTACCGCCGTGAGGTCTTTCCAGCGAATACGGAGCTACTATATTAGATCCATATGTATGTTGCTTACATGAATATAGATCAAGTGAAGCACCTTTGTTTTTTTTAACCCTCGTGTAACCCTCATTTCACAGTTTTCCGAGCACTACAGAAGAATCGCCAATCTGATTTACTGTATCTTCGCAACTGATTTGAACTGATGAACCTAGAGTGGTGGTGTTATACTCAAACTAGTAAATTTAGAGAGTTTTATTAAATTATTTAGCAAACATACTTGAAAAACGCTTAGGTACTTAGGGTAGTATTCACCATAAGGGTAGGATAAGATTTTCAGAGTTACAAAATTGGGTGTTAACTACTCTCAAGGCACCTACCTATAACATATAAAAGATCGCAGATCGACACCAAACATCACAATATTTAATTTTGATGTCGATTTTGAATGGTCAAGTAGTAGTAGTGTGATAGCGAAGTAAAATAATAGTAGAAAGAAGTTTAAACATTAGAGATGCCTCCGAAAGACGAAATATCGGACTTTTTATAACAAACACAATGGGGCAGTCATTTCATAAAATCTGCAATACAGTCAGTTTTCCCCGTGACCGGAAAAAACATTTTGCAATTTTTTCGTGTAATTTTGACGAGATAGCTTTTATTTTTATCTAAATATCATATGTCATTTTTTCACTTATTATTAAAGGAACGACAACAAACAAAAAATCCGATTACTACACGTTTTGTATGTTTTTACATCCATTATTTTAAAAAACCTTCAAAGTTCAATTTTGATTAAAGTAACTCCGGTTTATGGTTCCTTCTACAAAGAAAAAAACAAACTTTACCTTTTTGTAATACTAGTATACCTAAATTTGTAAAATAAACATCAATTATGGATAATGAAAAAATTATTTGTACAAAAAATAAAAGACATTGTAACATTCAGTTCATTCGTTCTTAATGAATGAAATAATTAAGCTGGGATATGTCACATCACTAGCATTTTTTCTTTGTTGTCATGTCATGTTCGTGTACACGATATTGTCGATGTGTGTGTATTTTTTGCAATTGTGTGACTATTTTTTAGAGTATGGGTTTGTAGCAATAGGGAGCGTGCATTTGTGCGTAATGTCAAATTTTCTTAGTGTGCTACCTCGCCTCCCGTAAAAAGTGGCAGAAAAATTTGTTCGGCGAATCGTCCCTTGCCATCTCCATAGGTTATATGCTCTAAGCTTTCCAATGATTAACCACTGACACTCCATTGAAAGAAATGGCATAAATTGGTAATCTCATACACAATGACAGGCGAATGTCTGACTTAGATGGTAAGTATTTTGCTAAAATTTTGACCTTGGCCTTTAGTGAGTAGAGAGACTAATTTTTGGACCTTTATTCTGAATAATCTAGCTATAAGATCGTGTCTGTCATTCGCTTTCTGGCCAGGTATAAGCTCTTGAGTTATTTCGGTCCACTTAGGGTTGCAAATAAATGTAATAAACAGGTCTGGTCGCCCTTAGTTGCGAACGTACGCAAATGCGTCTTGTGTGTACTCGTGGAGGTACCTTGGGCTATTTACAAATGATGAGGGAAGATAATCATTTGACCTAAATTATTAGGATCGACGTTACCGTCGGTCCGTATGGCGTCCTTTAGATGAATGTAGCTCTCTGCTCGTAACTTCGTCTGATTAAGCGCAATGTATCTTAAACGCTCACTCTCTACTTTGACATACATATCCACCAGAAATTGAAGCAAGAGTTGCCTGCAGCGTAGTAGTAAATTAAAATCACTACGCCGGTACATCCATAAAAGTTCATGCAGAATACTTTTTTGTTTGGTATCGGCTGGTTATAGTAGAAGGGTTAATTAATTGTATGTTAAAATTATACCCTTCCTGCCCTGTCCAAAGTATGCGTGGGTACTCGAGAGCATCGTAAAACCGATGTGTGTCAGCGATTCCTGAAAGAGTGCCGGCGCGAGTTCTCAGAACAATATCTCGAGCTGTAGTTTGCTCGCTACCTGCAATCACGACTGCTATTTCGTTGGTCGTTGGGGCATTGTTCGTCGCTCATGTTGACCGCGCCGTACGCGGTCAGGGTGGGTTTCAACTGTAGGTGAGTATTAGGGTGGTCGGCGGAGAGAGAAACAACATCCATTCGCTTGCGTAGCTGATTTATTACTGACGAAGGGAAGCGCGGGCGCGGGGTCGCAGCCCGTCCGGCCCGGCGCGTACGTACGTACATTATGTATACTTAAGTAGCTATTACACGCATTCACCACAACTCCCTCCTCTTCTATTTAACTTAATTAGGAAACCTGCACAATAAGAATAAGTAACATTAAAACTTAGTGGTTACAGCTATTTAAAAGAATACCTTATAATCTACCTTATGTCTACGGCGCATCGAACGGCCTACCGAACCGTCACTGCCTGGTTCATCCGGTACCCCACTGACATAGTATAAAGAGGAGGGAAGTAGGTTATCTTCATACAAACGCACCGCGCGCGGCTTGTATGTGTGCGCCATAGTATCTACGCGTCGGCGCACGCACACTTTAACAAAATCTCGATCCGTTTCTCAGTGCGCCAACCGGGGCTAACACTGCACGAGGTTCGCGCGTCACTGCTTTTCGGCACCGCTAAATGAAACCAAATTGTCTGATTTTCTGTCGTTTCGTAATAGTCGAAACCGAAGAAATCATTTTTCTGTAGCTAATTTGTAATTTTGTAATAAACGTGTGATTCAATAGATTTGTTTCTATTATTCATGTTTGTTTTAATTGAAAATAAATATGGTCCTTTATGTGTAAAAATACTACATTATGCATATTAAAAAAAAAATACAAAAATCTGACCAGATTGTGTATACCTAAACTACTAAGAAAATAATTTAAACACAAGCTCTTAGTCTATGTCACCGCGTGTGCCATCTAGCGACATAAAGAGTCACACCCCACAAACCACAAACCCTGTACCCAGAAAATACAAGTCAAAAATACAACTTCACGACCCTTGCCCATTTATAGGCACTGAATTAAAATTTAGCTAAAAGTAAAACCTACCAACCCTAAGACAGTAGGCAATTATAACGCGGATTGGGCCGAAGATAGCCTACTTCCCTGCTCTTTATACTATGCCACTGATCGGTTCAACCGAAGGTGGAGCTTCGGATTCGCTTATATCGTCTGCGACTGACGCGGACATGTCCACCGCTTCTTCCTCCTCCGCCCGCTCGCGCTGGTTCGGCGCCGGTGAGCGGGGGGGAGGCGACCCAGCAACTACAATAGGCGAGGACGGTCGTTCCATTGGATTCGATTGACTTGGTTCTCGTGGTGAATTTGACTCATAGTAATTATCAATATCCTGGTCCTCAGAACTCGCGTGCTCGCCCTTGTTTTTGATAATTTGATCGATGTGCCGTTTACAAATACCTATCAAAATACACTTCATACAATCTATTACCGATTACATTTTTTATGATTCCTCGTTCCCATTTACCCTTCCTAGCAGTGTACCACCTAGCCCACACTATCGCCTACCGAAATAGACCTCTTATTCACTACAGTTTCTGTTTCTTTATGAGGTAATCGATCTCCGGGCAAGATCATGTCCAACTTCGACTTTAGGGATCTCTCCAACATTAACTGCGCTGGCGATTTGCCGGTGGTGCAGTGGCAACTATTGCGATAGTGGAACAGGTAATCCAATAATTTATCATTTGATTCTCGGCTTCCCCCTCTGGACAGAATAGATTTTATCATTTTTTTACACGTTTTAACAGCATTTTCCGCTAAACCGTTGCTGGCGGGATGGTAAATGGGAGACGTTAAATAACGAATATTATTATGTTACCCCCCCGCGCGGGGGGGGCGCTGCGCGTTTCGGCACAAACAGAACAGCTCGCTATACATTTTTCTATGTCTGCATCGATATTTGGCCACCACATCCTACTTCTAGCTTCACTCTTAGTCTTTACGACACCAAGATGAGTCGAATGCAACTCGCTCAACAGTTTTTCCCTGAACTTGGTAGGTATAACTATTTTATAGCCTCTAAATAAACATCCTTCCTGAACTTCCAAATCCGCTTTGCATTTGAAGTAGGTACGGCAAAATATGATTGCAGGTAATTTTTCGAGGCCAGCCTACGTTCATGTACCTACTTTATTACCTTTACCAAAACAGGATCCTTGGACGTTTCTTCCTTAATATCAGAAAATGAAATCGGTCTTGAATGAGAATCTAAACAATGTAGGTACGAACGACACGTGTAATTAGTTTCTGATTTAGGATTATCGGTAGGAAAAGATCTTGAAAAATAGTCTGCGATCTCATTACTTTTGCTACCTACAACACAGAATGACAGCGTATCTCTGCAGTCGCGCTGCGGTGGTAATAGAAATCCCTTTATTGTCGCCCAGTATCGACAATAGTGGTTTGTGATCGGTTTTAAGAATGAATGGGATGTCCCTTCCGTAGAGGTATTGATGAAAATTAGTGACCGCAAATATTATCGCCGTAGCCTCCTTTTGAATTTGGCTGTAATTGTGCACGCTCGCTGTAAGCGATCTAGAAGCGAACGCGATCGGCCGCTCGACACCGCGGCTGGCGGCAGGGTGCGCGGGGAGTGCGGGGGGCGGCGCGTGAGCCAATACCGCGCCGAGCCCCGCGGGGCCGGCGTCCACGCTCAACACGAGCGGCGCGCTAGGATCAAAATGCGATAACACGCGCCCCGACGCGAGTTCTGCAGTCTACTCAGCACCTCCCGCAGCCTACTTAGGTGGGTGGCTTCATCAGGACCTGTGCAGCAGATGTCGTCAAACCAGCACGTGACGCCATCTATTCCCGCCAGGAGCGTTTCCAGCGCTCGCTGAAAAATAGCCGGGGCGTTGGCTAGCCCGTACGCTAGGCGCGAATATTTGAAAAGTTCCTTTGGCGTGTTGATAGTTGTGAGGGCCTGTGATGATGCTCACCCCCTCCTAACTTTGCAAAAACTTGTTCTATTCGTGGCAAGGGGTATTTCTCGATGTTTTAATCTTTATTTAATGTACACTTGTAATCCCCAGCATCTTTACTTTACCATCGTTTCTTAAAACCGGTACTATAGGAGTGGCGTAATCCGAATGAGTAACTGGAATCAGAATACCTAATTGAATGAGCCTGTCTATTTCATCACTAACTTTTTCCGTCAAGGCAAATGGTAGCGGTCTAGATTAAAAAAAAATGGAATTGCATTATCTTTTAGGTGTAGATCTACTTGGAACTTGTTAAAGCAACCTAATTCATCTTTCCACAAATCTGAAAATTCATCTAATAAAATCTGCACATTATTTTTATTCTCACCGGTATTAATGCTATTTAATTCCAACGTGTTGGTAAGTCCGAACTTCGCCATAAAATCACGTCCTAATAAGGACGGGCCCCCGTTTTTAGGGTTCCGTAGTCAAAAAGGAACCCTTATAGTTTCGCCATGTCTGTCTGTCTGTCCGTCCGCGGATAATTTCAGCGACCGCTAGCACTAGCAGGCTGAAATTTGGTACCAATATGTATATCAACCACGCCAACAAAGTGCACAAACAAAAAGTGGTAAAAAATGTTTTGTTAGGGTACCTCCCCTACACATAAAGTGGTATGTGATCTTTTTTTTTCATTTCTACCATAACGTGTGATATATTGTTGGATAGGTAATTAAAAATGATTAGGGGTCTCGTAAAATACTTTTTTTATACACTTACTCAAAAACTGCCTCTTATGGCACTCCTTTTAGGTTCAATATAGCATGAATATCACC
Source organism: Mythimna loreyi (assembly GCA_029852875.1). Lineage (NCBI taxonomy): Eukaryota > Metazoa > Arthropoda > Insecta > Lepidoptera > Noctuidae > Mythimna > Mythimna loreyi. The sequence goes on along the minus strand of CM056806.1, from coordinate 11,735,900 downwards.
CAAGTGCTTTTTTGAGTTTATCACAACAAGGGCTTTTTTTTCCTTCCTTATCGTCACGGTCACGCGTGATTTTTTTTTTCTTAGTTTATCGAATCAGGCGCGAGGCGTCGCCCACGCGGCGCTGGGCGACCCCACGAAGTTAGAAACTGACCAGAGCAGATTTGAATGCTATTATTATTATATTTCTACTGTATGTTTGATTTCGATTAAACGTTTTTTCTTTCTTTCTTTATTTCACAAGTCGTAACTGTATTGAAAAACGTCGTTTGACACGCGTGCAGATTTGTCTTGCAATGACAAATCTGCACGCGTGTCAAACGACGGCTCGGCTCCATAACGCACTCGCCTACGGCTCGTGCGAATTTCGCCTCGGTCGCAATGACAAACTTCCTGCACTTGTATCAAAATGTACTATTTTGATAATGTAAACATTTTTCGGAAATAATCGCTCCAAAAGTAAATAAATCGGCCAAGGGCGAGTCGGGCCACGCTCAGTGTAGGGTTCCATAGTTTCCTGTCCGCCACAAATTTCTCACAATGTAACAGAACCCATGTAAAAATTAGTAGGTAACCCAATTTCCCGAGACATGTACCCGGTGGTAATTTTGGATTGCGTGAACAGATTTTTTTCTTTTTGTATTTTTAGTAAAGCTGTAGCTTGGCGGCCACTGCCGTAAACTATCGTATGTTGGTTGTTAGATTAGATCTGACTGCACAAGTCCTCTGTCAGATTCCGTCTCGACCAAATCTTAATTATTTGTTATGTCATATTCGTTGTATGTCGTGAAATTATTGTGATGGCGCTCAGGTAAGGTAATCCGGCATTAGCGTATTGTTAGTGTTAATTATATATAATATATGTTATTCATTGTTGTAATTAATATAATTAGATACGGTTGTATGATTTACAGTGTTTCTATAACTTTTTTTGGTGATTTAAATACAATAATTATTTGTGATTTATAGTCCGTTTCTTTAAAAAATAAGTAGATTGTAGAAAATAGATATTATATTTCCAAACTTAACAAGGTGGCATGGTGCCAACATTATTTGGTAAATAATAAATTAATCTAAAGCTAATCTAAAGCTAAAAGTTCAAATCGCATCCGCTGCCATAGTGTATCGTTATGTGATAATGTGACGCAAATACGTTCGCTCTAAAAATGGTTAATTGTGCAGTTTCCAACTGTAAACATCGATCTGCTACTACAACACTGCGAAACCATGGTGCTTCTTATCCATATGTTAGTATTCGTTGTGGGCCAATATAGTTTTATTTAAGTACATTTTCGAAATCAAATTTATATCATTACGATAGAAAAATATAATGGTAAAAGGCAGTTTTAATCGTAGTACAGGCCACTACAAGGGCACGGTTTGTATAGTGCTGCGACAATGTGAGTAAATGATTGGTAGAAAAAAGGCTTGTTCAATCAATTATCAGTATAATATTATTCAGTTCTTTATAAGTTTAGTTTTGTCTGTTTTGTGTCAGAATAAATATACAGGGTGTTTGGTGCATCGTTTGCCAAATTGATTTGGCCGACAGAATATATCATTTGCTATATCTTCAGCCCCAATAATTCATTCCTTGCCACACCGGTTTTTTTTAAACATGTTTTTAATTCTTATTCTGAAAAACACCGGATTTCAGCATTTAAGCTTACATAAATAAAAAAGTTATTAGTCCATACCACAAATTTTATTTTTATATAGAACTGTACTGTTGTATGGCTCTATGAAATTCAAAATTACTTGCTAGTAACGTGTAGTTTTTCTATTAAAACCTACAAAGTGTATAGGATATGACAAAATAATTTTAAAACTCAACTTTAAATTTCTATTAAAAAAAAAAACTAAAAGCGTTGGAGATCTTCGAATTCTTTTATAAAGTTCTCCAGTTTATCCCCTTTCCAACGGTGTGCAATATGCTAAAAAAAACTTATTAACTTCACTAATTGGCTTAATGTGTAGTCGAATCACAAAAGGCTGATATTTGATATTACGGTAAACGCACTAAGAAGTTAAAGTAAAAAAATAAATAACTTGCTTTAAGTAGGTTTTTTTTTATAGTAGGTAAAAATCATCGAATGACGAATCCTACTCTTGGGCAGAGCGGGAAACAGTGTCAGACTCTTACTACCTAAAGAATCTACCCCGTACCTCCCTTGCCTTATTCCAAGAGCCCCGGTGTAACGCTTTCGCACCAACCCTCAGCTCCAGGAGGCTTCGACCCTGTAGGGCCCCTACGGTTTGCTGACAACTCCTTGAGGCGCGCGGGAACAAAGCGCGTCGTCGACGACTTGAGCTCGATCCGGACTGCTACCTGACGACCGGACGGCGAGCTTACCCATTGCTCACCGTCCGCAAGCCAGTGTCTACGGTAGCCGGATATTGGCAGAATCGCGGCGGCGACGGCCTTTGCCTTATGCGGTCAGCCTCCTCCTTTATGAGCATTACTGCCTCGCAAAAGGAGGCGACCGCCTGCCACTCCTCCTCGCTGCGGATCATAGCCTGAACCAAGGCCCGGCGCGAGAGGTCGCCGCCGTGCTCTAAGTAGGTAGATATTTATTTTTTTACAAAGGGTATTAACTTTCTTCAAACTTGAAATAAAAAATTAAACATTTATTTCACAAGCAGGTACTAAAATTACAAATCTTGCTCAAATTGGGAACCATTGTCTCGTATACACGCGCGACATCTTTGTCTTATCTCGACAGTTGTAGTTCGAAGACGAATTTCTGCTTTATCGGTCACAAAAGCCGCCTCAATACGTTGCACTAAATCATCTCTCGTCTCAACTTCCGTCGCATAAACTAGTTCTTTGGCCCGTCTCCGGACGTAAAAATCCCACGGAGTTAGGTCTAGTGAACGTGGAGGCCGTGGAATAGGGCCATCTCTCCCAATCCTCGATTCTGAAAATGCGTCATTTAGGAATTGCCTTACGGTTAATCGCCAGTGAGCGGGACAACCGTCATGTTGAAAGACAAAAGACCTGTCTTCATTGAAAATTGGCAGCTCAGATAACAGTAAGGGCAGCTCTGTTTGAAGAAATTCAAAATAATAATCCCCTTTTTTTAACTTTTTTTATATATTTCATTATCCTGAGCGTATCTTCTTTCAAATAAAAATACAAAAAGAAAAAAATCTGTTCACGCAATCCAAAATTACCACCGGGTACATGTCTCGGGAAATTGGGTTACCTACTAATTTTTACATGGGTTCTGTTACATTGTGAGAAATTTGTGGCGGACAGGAAACTATGGAACCCTACACTGAGCGTGGCCCGACACGCCCTTGGCCGATTTATTTACTTTTGGAGCGATTATTTCCGAAAAATGTTTACATTATCAAAATAGTACATTTTGATACAAGTGCAGGAAGTTTGTCATTGCGACCGAGGCGAAATTCGCACGAGCCGTAGGCGAGTGCGTTATGGAGCCGAGCCGTCGTTTGACACGCGTGCAGATTTGTCATTGCAAGACAAATCTGCACGCGTGTCAAACGACGGCGGTGAGCAATGGGTAAGCTCGCCGTCCGGTCGTCTGGTAGCAGTCCGGATCGAGCTCAAGTCGTCGACGACGCGCTTTGTTCCCGCGCGCCTCAAGGAGTTGTCAGCAAACCGTAGGGGCCCTACAGGGTCGAAGCCTCCTGGAGCTGAGGGTTGGTGCGAAAGCGTTACACCGGGGCTCTTGGAATAAGGCAAGGGAGGTACGGGGTAGATTCTTTAGGTAGTAAGAGTCTGACACTGTTTCCCGCTCTGCCCAAGAGTAGGATTCGTCATTCGATGATTTTTACCTACTATAAAAAAAAACCTACTTAAAGCAAGTTATTTATTTTTTTACTTTAACTTCTTAGTGCGTTTACCGTAATATCAAATATCAGCCTTTTGTGATTCGACTACACATTAAGCCAATTAGTGAAGTTAATAAGTTTTTTTTAGCATATTGCACACCGTTGGAAAGGGGATAAACTGGAGAACTTTATAAAAGAATTCGAAGATCTCCAACGCTTTTAGTTTTTTTTTTAATAGAAATTTAAAGTTGAGTTTTAAAATTATTTTGTCATATCCCATACACTTTGTAGGTTTTTTATAGAAAAACTACACGTTACTAGCAAGTAATTTTGAATTTCATAGAGCCATACAACAGTACAGTTCTATATAAAAATAAAATTTATGGTATGGACTAATAACTTTTTTATTTATGTAAGCTTAAATACTGAAATCCGGTGTTTTTCAGAATAAGAATTAAAAACATGTTTAAAAAAAACCGGTGTGGCAAGGAATGAATTATTGGGGCTGAAGATATAGCAAATGATATATTCTGTCGGCCAAATCAATTTGGCAAACGATGCACCAAACACACTGTATATTTATTCTGACACAAAACAGACAAAACTAAACTTATAAAGAACTGAATAATATTATACTGATAATTGATTGAACAAGCCTTTTTTTACAAGCTTTTATTTAGTTTCACCTGTCCCGTTGTCTGTCGTTCTGTAATCAAATCTTGCAACTTAAATTTGATCCACTTCCCGGTTTCCGATTGAGCTGAAATTTGGTATATACGTTTAGTTCGGATGACAATGCAATATTATGATGACATGGAGCCGATCTGATGATGGAATCGCGAGGTAGCCATAGGAACTCTGTAATTAAACGGCACAACCACGTCGAGTTTGGGCTCGTGTGAATCGTCTTGACGAGTTTTATTTATATAAGCATAGACCACCGCTATAAAAGCTTGTTATGAAAAAAAATATTTTCATTGAAAACTTGTTTACCAATCATTCACTCACATTGTCGCAGCACTATACAAACCGTGCCCTTGTAGTGGCCTGTACTACGATTAAAACTGCCTTTTACCATTATATTTTTCTATCGTAATGATATAAATTTGATTTCGAAAATGTACTTAAATAAAACTATATTGGAGCACAACGAATACTAACATATGGATAAGAAGCACCATGGTTTCGCAGTGTTGTAGTAGCAGATCGATGTTTACAGTTGGAAACTGCACAATTAACCATTTTTAGAGCGAACGTATTTGCGTCACATAACGATACACTATGGCAGCGGATGCGAATTGAACTTTTAGCTTTAGATTAATTTATTATTTACCAAATAATGTTGGCACCCCGCACCATGCCACCTTGTTAAGTACTTATTTTTTAAAGAAACGGACTATAAATCACAAATAATTATTGTATTTAAATCACAAAAAAAAAGTTATAGAAACACTGTAAATCATACAACCGTATCTAATTATATTAATTACAACAATGAATAACATATATTATATATAATTAACACTAACAATACGCTAATGCCGGATTACCTTACCTGAGCGCCATCACAATAATTTCACGACATACAACGAATATGACATAACAAATAATTAAGATTTGGTCGAGACGGAATCTGACAGAGGACTTGTGCAGTCAGATCTAATCTAACAACCAACATACGATAGTTTACGGCAGTGGCCGCCAAGCTACAGCTTTACTATGATCAAAGAGACCTAAAGAATATTTAATTCTATGATCCTTTAGAAATGGATAAAAAAAAATATTATTGATGATGTCAAAAAGTATGGACATAATTTTAGTAGATTTTTCAGAATGATCAATACTAGAATAAGCAAAGTTTATATTTGGTTCTATAATCTTTGTGATTCGAAAGTTGATTTGATGGATGCACTTGGTTGTTAGTTTTTGTATGCAACAATTTTTTATTGCTATATTTTTTGTTTAATTATTTAATCATTACATACAATACAACAGCTGCTTAGTCGATAGGCTGTTTCACATTTGTAAAAACAAAGCTTACTTTTATGCGTTTTCAAATCTGACTGCACTATCCGCTCCATTGAACCACCAAAAATTTACAAATTGAGCCTAATTGTGAGCAAGGATTGGCGACTCACTCTCCTATTTTTACAAACACCTTGGGTCGGGAAAATACTTTAATTCCTTCCTCAAGCTTAGCTAATTGTTTTTCCAGTTCCATTTTTCTGTTACGCATTTTCAGCGTATCTGTTTTTACTGGCAATTTGTTCAGTTCACTTACTAATTCTGCAAAACTATTTCTAAGCATCCGTAGCGTCTCCTTGCGCTCAGTGTCTGGCAGCGTCACATGGCCGCTGGGACACATGGATTGGTCATCGTCCGCCCTAACTCCCTCTGCCTTCTTTGGTCCTTGTTCTTTGCGCTCACGCAGGTATTTAGGAACCACGCCTTTCTGGTAACCTGATGGTAAGTAGGGGTCCCTGGTGTCCTTTCTCTCTAATATGGCATTTAACCGGCTGCGGTTCTTGTCTATCTCTATTAGGTCATCGCCAGCCTTCCGGGGTGCTGTTGAGGGAGGGGGACTCCTGTGTAGTCCCGTGTCTCCACTGGCCTTCAAATTGGCATCAGACTCGTCACACTCTTTTTTAGGATACAACATGGTCAACTTTGTGCTGTCAGTCAGCTTCTGTGAGAGATTGCTCTCTATGGTTTGACAGCCAATGTCTCGAAGACGGCTAGATGACGATGTAGACTTAATTTCCTCATCTGTGCAGTCTTCCACTGCTGCTGCTGCTTTTACTTGTCTCAGCTCTTTTCTTTTGAGAAACTCTGCCATGTCACCTTTCTTGATTTTTATGTCTGCTGCTTTTTTGCGAGTGTTGGTAGAGCTAGTCTTTGCAATGTTGAGTGTCACCTTCCCACTCCGGTTTGAAGGCGATGACTTCACTGGACCAAGAGAGCTGCCGGTTGCGACAGGGTTGGTCAACCGGGGTGGGTGCACATTTTTAGTATTATATTTTGGTTCTTTAGGAGATTTCTGGCTTTGTATATATTTTAGTTGTTTCATGTTTTCTCTGATGAAGTTCTTTTTCTGTTCTTTCTTTGGCTCGGGGAAGATTCCCTTCAAGGTATACATTGTTATTATCAAACGTTAACAAAATCTAAATAAAGAAAATATACACTCATTATTTAGCGTTCGATATAAAGCACACTTTCCTAATTGATGTAAATGTTCATCCTTCTGCACTTTATATATTTTCGAGATAAAAAATAATTCAATGATTTTTTGTAATTGGCGCTCGGTTTTTGTCACTTTTATACTAGTTTTATACAACGTGTATGGTCATATGGCCAATGTACTTTGGCAGAGGGGTATGCCTTGTTATGCCGTCTCCATAGGTTAAATGCTCTAAGAAGGTATTGATTATTAGGTATTGATTTACTCATTGTTTGAGCTTCTCACAAAACGTAAAACATTCTGTACAATCAAATGTCATTGAAAATACTACATAAACAAAACATTATGTTGCATAGCAACAAACAGTAACACCAGCTTTGCAGTTTGGGAATAGGGTTGAAATCAAACTAGTGTCTTTGTATTTATAACATTATTATATTACATAAAAAATAATTTCAGTTTTTGTATTTGTCTACTCCTATAACCTGCGTGTCTAATAAACTGAGTAATCAAGTGCAGCATCTGGGGGCACGTCAGTGCCCCGCCAAGTCTCAAGTGTTTTTGGTGTACTATTTTTTTGTAGAAATCCGTAAAAGTGGCGCCCAACGTGGGACTCGCAACTACTGAACTACATTTGGCTATTTTAATATGTTTGCAAGTATGACACGCGATAATAGTTAGTTATGCCTTATAACTTATTATTATAGATAGTTTGAGATACATCTCGTGTCTGCCAGAGCTGGGGTTTTTTTGAGCATTCACTTTTATTTAACATCTATGCATGTACATTGTGGAATGCAATAAACATTGAGTATTGAGTATTGAATGTGTATCGTTAAGCTACATTTCATACTAAAACAATGCTAGCATTTTTCACATTTGTAAGGTTTTTCGTCAGTGTGCGTACGAATGTGTACTTTTAAACTATTGTTATCACTAAAACAAAGCTGACACACTTTACATTTGTTAAATTTCTGAACACTAAACACTGGACGCAACTTAACACTTTAGTATAGGTATGTCTTGCTAAGTTACTTTTCGAACTGAAACCACGCTTACATTGTCTTTCGCCAGTATGCGTACGAATGTGACGTATCAAGCTAGCTTTTTGACTAAAACAAAAGTTACATTCTTCACATTTGTAAGGTTTTTCGCCAGTGTGAGTACGGATGTGAGTTCTTAAATTACTTTTATCGCTAAAACATAGCTCACATTCGTAAGGTCTACTTTTGTTGTTAAAGCATATATCAAACTAGCTTTTTGACCAAAACAAAGCTTATATTCTTCAAATTTTTAAGGCTTTTGTTTTTCATTTGTAAGGTTTTTCGCCAGTGTGCGTACGAATGTGTGCTGACAAATTGCTCTTTTGATTAAAACATAGCTCACATTCTTCACATTTGTAAGGTTTTTCGCCAGTGTGCGTACGAATGTGTGCTGACAAATGGCTTTTTTGATTAAAACATATCTCACATTCTTCACATTTGTAAGGTTTTTCGCCAGTGTGCGTACGAATGTGTGCTGACAAATGGCTTTTTTTATTAAAACATAGCTCACATTCTTCACATTTGTAAGGTTTTTCGCCAGTGTGCGTACGAATGTGTGCTGTCAAAGTACTCTCTTGAACAAAACAAAGCTTACATTCTTCACATTTGTAAGGTTTTTCGGCAGTATGCGTACGAATGTGTTTTGTTAAACTTACCTTATGACTAAAACATAGCTCACATTCTTGACATTTGAAAGGTTTTTCTCCAGTGTGCGTACGAATGTGTGCTGTCAAATGGCTTTTTTGACTGTAACATAGCTCACATTCTACACATTTGTAAGGTTTTTCGCCAGTGTGCGTACGAATGTGTGCTGACAAATGGCTTTTTTGATTAAAACATAGCTTACATTCTTCACATTTGTAAGGTTTTGCGCCAGTATGCGTACGAATGTGTTGTGTTAAACTTACCTTATGACTAAAACATAGCTCACATTCTTGACATTTGAAAGGTTTTTCGCCAGTGTGAGTACGGATGTGACTTCTTAAATAACTTTTTTGGCTAAAACATAGCTCACATTCTTCACATTTGTAAGGTTTTTCGCCAGTATGCGTACGAATGTGATAACTTAAACTATCCTTTTTACTAAAACAACGCTGACATATATTACATTTGAAAGGTTTTTCGCCAGTGTGCGTACGAATGTGATTCGTTAAATGAAGCTTCCTACCAAACCTAAACCCACAGTATTCACATTTGAAAGGTCTGTCCTCGGTGTGAACACGATTATGTCTTATAAGATCTGCCTTGCTTTTACAATTGTGCTGACAAATCTCACACTTAAAATGCGCTCCATCACTTATACGAGTATACTTTGTTAAACTACTTTTATTAATATTATTACGACGATTTGTGTCTAAAGTAGTATCAATAACACTATTATCAACTAGAGGTGTTGTATTTGTTAAAGTTTTTTGGAATTTCGGTATAAGTGTGAACGTACACTGTTGAATGTTCTGGCCAACTTTTGTGACCGACTCTTCATTTTTCTTCCCATTTCCTGTAATTACATCTTGTGGTTGTTTTCCTCGTGTGTCCAGTTTTGGTTTCTTCGCAACAGTCGACCCTGTGGTTTTAAATTTAAAGTACACTCTAATGACAGGGAATAAATTGTTTTTTTTTTATATGATTTTTATTTTATTTCACACGTTAATTTTTTGTTCGTCTATTGAAACTAGATGAGGCCGGTGTTTCCTAAGTGATTAGCCTGAGAAGAAACACCGAACCAATCTCAGGTGTCAAAGTCTCTTTTACAGTCCATACACAAACATGTAATGTTCAAATCAGAATCAGAACCATGCAGATTGTCTGAGATGGTCTTTTGAAGAAAGAACCACACAGTTCTGAGTGGACCTGTCCAGTCATCCAGACAGATATCAGAGTCGATGAATTGTTTGTGTAAGATTTCTAATATCATCTAATATAACAACGGTGCAGCCAAAAGCAAGAGTTATGGTATCATAACTCTTGCTTTTGGCTGTGCAGTCCTGTGTGTATACACAGGACTGCACTGCAATCAGTGTTCATTACTTCAGATGTGCTGTGAGACATCGGGCTACTGCCCGATGTCTCAGTGTGCTCTCCAGCGACATCAACTAACTACTAACTTGTTACACCAGTCGGCCTGTTCGCTCACACAATGATACACTAATACTCACGTGTCGTGTCACTGGCTCTTCGCTTCTTCCTCGGTGCTTCTTGTTCTTTTTCCACTTCCGTTTTGATCTCTATTAAAGGTAAATCATCTTCTGAATCAGAGTGTTGTGTTGGTATATCTTCTGAATAGCTTATGTTTCGATTTTCCAGTTCTAGCTCTGTGAGGAGGCACAAACAGTGAAGAATGAAATGTTTATGATGTGGCAGGTTAATTGGGAAAACTGAGAAATAAGTGTAAATCAGTATTTGTGAAAGACAAAGTCCGGACTCATTAAAAATCGCATTTAGCGGTAAGACGGCATTGTTACACCTTAGTAATTTTAAGCTCCTTATGTACCAAATTGTATTTATGGTGTACATATAATAAAAAGAATATCTATCTAACGACCAATCTAAATTACTCTTGGACTCAGAACTGCGCGGGCAGTCAACTGGCTAAGTCTTACGCTGTCTCTACCACAAAACTCTGGAATGAGGTTCCTCTTGACATCAAAAGAGCTGGCAGTGATTTTTCCTTCAAGCGCTAAATTCGGACCTACTACTTAAAATCCTCTCAACCTTAGTTGTCATAATTGTCATATTTTTGTCTTAGTTGTCATATTTTAAGTTCTCTTAGTTATAATCACATAATAAACTTCTCATCAAAAAAATCGAAACACTTCCGTTTTCATTGTTTCTGTCCGAATTTAACACAAAAAAGAATTCATACGATGAAAAAAAATACATATATTATAGCTGGCAGTTTGGCCATTACAGTAATAAGCGAAAATTCTAAATTCAAAATTAGAATTTCATTTGTTTATCTTATAAACGAAATGAATCACTGTTTTGAGACAAATGTGTGTTTAGGGTTGGAGTACATTTAGCGTTTAAAAACTAAAAATTGGCGCCTATCCTTAAACTTTTTGTTTTTTATTTCAATACTGTGACTTTGGGACGTCTGAAAAAAGGTTTTTTTTTCTAAAACGTATGGATACTTCGCCCACAGAAGCCGCCCAAGTTGTGGCATTGCTGGATTCTGGCCTTAGTCAGCGTGTTGTGGCTGCAAGACTGCATCTAAGCCTGTCATCTGTTCATAGAGTCTATAAACGTTATCGGGAGACTGGTTTGTTCACGCGCCGTTCAGGATCTCGCAGGAATCGGGTCACTTCTGAGCGAGATGATCGATTTATTGTAACAACTTCTTTAAGAAATCGACGCCTTAACGCTTTTCAACTGCAGCAGCGGCTTCGTGTTGTACGAAGGGTGGCTGTAAGTGACTCTACAATTAGAAGAAGGTTGAAGGATCGTGGACTGGTACCGCATAAGCCAGCAAATGGGCCGAAATTAACTGCAGACCATCGAAGAGCGCGCCTTAACTTTGCACGTGAGCACCTAAATTGGTCATACCTACAGTGGAGCAAAGTTCTCTTTTCTGATGAGTGTAAAATTATGCTGTATGGTAACGACGGAAGGAACAAGGTCTACAGAAGAGACGGAGAACGCTATGCACAATGCTGCATTGAAGAAAAGGTCAGCTATGGTGGCGGTTCGTGGACGGTTTGGGGAGGAATCAGCGCCGACGGTAAGACAGAGCTTGCTTTCGTGTCTGGGCCACGTCTGCCTGCACTAAACTGTCATCGGTACGTCGAAGAGTGTCTCGAGCCTCATGTGATGCCCTATGCACATTTTATTGGCAACGGCTTCATATTCATGCACGACAATGCTAGGGCTCACACCGCGGGCGTCGTACGAGATTATCTTAACGAAGTCGATATCTCTATTATGGAATGGCCAGCAAGAAGCCCGGACATGAATCCCATTGAACATCTATGGGATGAATTAAAGAGACGAATTCGAGCAAGAGATCCTGCCCCAGAAACACTTAGCCAGCTGCAAGATGCAATCCAAGAGGAATGGGACAATATACCACAGCATGTGATCGTGACTCTCATCCGATCGATGAAGAACCGTATGGAAGCAGTAATTAGAGCTCGGGGAGGGAATACAAGTTATTAAATAAACGTTTTTTAGCTTTTTTTTTCATTTACGTGTGTTGTTTTATCCATTTCCTTTATACTCCATACGGAATAAAAATGACTCATTTAACAAAATACTGTTACGAACGTGAGTAATCAAATGCCGATTTACTAATAGAGAGATTTATTTTCCACAGACAAAAACACCACTTTAGTCCAATCGCCAATAAACCACTTCGTAATGCACTCTAGAGATCCGTAAGAATATCGCTTAGGTCGTCGTATGGATGAAAACGTTCTTCACTTGACTTGGATATTCGCACTTGATCGCTGTCGAAATCAAACTGACCCACGTCCGGCCAGCGAGCACGTATTTATACTCAGAGCCAAGAAAATTCTAGATACCGAAGGTTCGAGGCCACACCAGACAATACCGAACAATAAACATTATTTTTATTACCTACCGGTATGTACCTACTCGGCCCCACGACTCATACGAATTTCGACTCTATGGTACAAGACGGAAGGTACAAATTCCTTTACCAGGTTAGTTAAGTACCTACAAAAGTTCTCAGAATTATTGAGTACCTACTTATACGTGGCGGATTTTTCTAGAATTTGCTAGGCCCTGGTACGTACTTCTATTCTGGAGGTTTCGACTAGCAATGCGTTTTAATTATTCGGTGATACTCTTGATTTTGTCGAAGAAACGACGTGTTCTATTTCCACGGCGTAACAGTGCCCCCCTCTTAGTCATGCTCGTCCCGAGCATCATTAGATCCATGATACGGCGCCAATCTATCCACGTGGACTACTTTAGGCTTCCCTCTTAGCCCTTTCTTGATTCGGTAGGTTACGTCGTTGATCCGTTTCATCACGGTGTATGGTCCCTCCCATCGAGCTTGAAGTTTCGGCGACTTCCCTTTTCGTCGGAGCGGGTTGTGGAGCCAGACTAGTGCACCTTCTTCAAATCCCTTGGTGTTGGCATTACGGTCGTACCTAGTTTTCATTTTGGAGCTGGTATTCATGCTATTCTCACGTACTCGTTTATGCACTTCGTCCAATTGATCTTGAAGGTCACTGACATAGTTCGTAACTGGCTTGGTCTTGTCAGGTGGCACGCCAGTTATAGCATCGACTGGAAGTCTCATCTCCCTGCCGAAATTCACTCTTGCTGGAGTATGTCCGGTGCTATCATGTACTGCTGATCGATAAGACATCAGAAATAGTGGAATATACCGGTCCCAGTCCTTCTGATGGTCATCGACAACCTTAGCCAGGTGATTCTCCAGGGTCTGGTTAAATCTTTCCACCATTCCGTCCGACTGTGGATGCGCAGGTGTTGTGCGTGTTTTGTAGATCCCCAGAAGGGTACACATCTCCTGGAACAGCGCAGATTCAAAGTTACGGCCTTGATCGGAATGGATCTCCAAAGGTGCGCCATACCGACACACTACTTCTTCGACCACCTTCTTCGCCACTGTCGTCGCTTCCTGATTGGGAATGGCAAAGACTTCTGGCCATTTTGTGAAATAGTCCTGGATCACCACTATGTATTTGTTTCCATCATTTGTAATTGGAAACGGTCCAGCAACGTCGATGGCAATGCGTTCCCAAGGGGCTCCCACATTGTACAGCTGAAGCTTGCCCCTGCTTCTGGTCTGTGGTCCTTTCACAGATGCACACGCTGTACATTTCCGACACCATTGCTCTATGTCATCTCTGCAATTGAGCCAGTAATACCGCTGTCTCACTTTCAGTAGAGTCTTCTTGATCCCCAGGTGTCCACCAGAAGCACCATCGTGTATTTCCTGTAGCAGGGGGACCACTTCACTTCGTGGTACTATCACTTGTGTGGTCACCTCCTTGCCATCGTTCGATTCCCATTTCCTACAGAGCACATCATTCTCCAGGACTAAACTGTCCCACTGCGCCCAGTAGCTCTTTGTGACGGGACTAATTGACGATACTTCACTCCATTGGGGCCTAGCTCCACTACGCATCCAGTCCAGTACCGGTCGAATATCGTCATCTTCTTCCTGGGATTTCTTGAAGTTGCCTTCAGTTCTGATCAAGTTCACGTGTTCTCGAGCTTCGTTCTGCTGGCAGTGTTTGCAGTCTTCGTCACATGGACGTCGCGACAGGGCGTCAGCATTGTTATGCCCTTTTCCACTCCGATGTTCCGTCACGAAATTGAACTCCTGTAGCTGCTCGAGCCATCTTGCAACTTGACCCTCCGGGTTTTTAAATTGTAGTAGCCATTTTAATGCAGCATGGTCCGTCCTCAACGTAAACTGCCTTCCAATGAGGTACTTGTGGAAGTGCTGCAAGGTTTTTACTACAGCCAGCAGTTCTCGTCGTGTAACGCAGTAGTTCCTCTCGGGCTTTGAAAGTGCCTTACTGAAGTAAGCGATCACGATCCGTCGGTCACCTTGCACCTGTGACAATACGCCACCTATTCCCGTATTGCTGGCATCAGTGTCAACGACAAATCTTCCATCTCTGCTCGGATACCCCAGTATAGGTGCTTCACATAGCCGCTGCTTCAGCTCATTGAATACTGCCTCACAATTCTTGTCCCAAATAAATTCTCTTTTATCCTCAGTCAGTTGATGCAGAGGTTTTGCAATGTCCGAAAAACTCATAACAAACCGTCTGTAGTATGTGCATAGTCCTAGAAATGCACGTACTTCTGTTTTGTTCTTCGGAACTGGCCACTGTTGCACAGCCTTTATCTTCTCAGGGTCGGTTCTCACTCCGTCGGCGGAAATCACATGTCCTAGGTAGCTGACCTCCTTCTTGAACAGGGCACACTTCTTTGGGCTTAGTTTTAGGTTAGCCCCTCGTATCCTGGTGAACACTTTTTCCATGTTCCTTAGGTTTTCCTTAAAAGTGCGGCCCATTATAATGACGTCATCCAAATATACTAGACAGACGTCACCAAGAAGACCAACCATGACTCGTTCCATGAGGCGTTCAAAGGTTGCTGGAGCATTGCACAACCCAAAAGGCATGACGTTAAATTGCCACAGGCCATTGCCAATGCCCGTACTGAACGCTGTCTTTTCTTTATCCTTCTCGCTGATTTCCACTTGCCAGTAGCCAGTTTTCAAATCAATGGTTGAAAACCACTTCATACCACTGAGCATATCCAGCGTATCGTCGATCCTCGGCAAGGGATAACTGTCCTTCTTCGTGACGTTATTCAGCATTCTGTAGTCGACACAGAATCTTGTACTGCCGTCCTTTTTCTTCACAAGAACGACAGGAGAAGACCATGGGCTCGTAGAAGGTTCAATTATTCCACTATCAGCCATGTCCTTTACCATTTCTGCCACTTCAGTTTCTTTAGCCCAGGGTATGCGGCGCGGTCTTTGTTTAATCGGCCTAGCATCACCTGTGTCTATCTCATGCTTAACGAGGCCTGTTCTTCCGCAGTCCTTTCCCGTCGCAAAAATATCCCGAAACCGTAGCAGAAATTCCCTGGCTTGCTGTAGTTCTGAGGTCGACAAATTCTTCTTAGAACTTTCCAGAAGTTGCTGGATGTGATCAGGTTCATCTCTCGTTGAGTATTGCTTAACTGAAGATGTGTTGATTTGGCGGAGATACTTCACTTCTTCACATCTTCCAACAACACTGTTTTTCTTCAAATGGACCTCCTTTTTCCCAAGATTTACAATTCGCACTTTAGATTTCCCTTTCGTCATTACCAATGTCCTCGCAGTGATGAGTTCCGGATGCCGGCCAGTATCCTCAACTATTACGCATCTTTGTTGCCTGATTTTCTTGGGGAATTTTACTTCGACTAAAGTTTCTGTTCTCGGAGCCAATGTCGTATCTTTTAAACAATAGAGGTTACATGTGTTTACTCCTCGCAGGAACACTTCTTGGTCTGGAAACTTCAATACGCCCTTATCAATGTCCAAAACACACCGGTACTTCCGCAAGAAGTCCAAACCCAGAATGCAATCATCGGTAATATTTGCAATTAAAACAGAATGTGTGTATACTTGATCACCGATTTTAAACTCTATATCTGTATCACCGAGGACGGAAACTGGCTGGCCGGTTGCTGTCTGAAGTCGGCAGGATGGAGACTTTCTTTGCCACAAGATCGTGCGTTTCCGCAACTCAGGTCTTATAATAGTCCGTGACGCCCCGGTGTCAACGGTGAAATTGCAAGCACGTTCATTCAGTGTTCCTTCGATGGTTAGACTATTTCCGTTATGGACTTGATTGATGGTGATGACTGAGGCCTTTAATTGACCAGCCGGCACGCACCCCGCAGCCCTAGCGACATTAAGTTTTATCGTCTTCTCGTTAACTTGGGTTGCGGAGTCCACACTTGCCCTCTTCCTCTTGGGGCAATCGGTACGAATGTGCCCTTTTTCTCTGCACCCGTAACACGTCGGAATATAGC
Source organism: Mythimna loreyi (assembly GCA_029852875.1). NCBI lineage: Eukaryota > Metazoa > Arthropoda > Insecta > Lepidoptera > Noctuidae > Mythimna > Mythimna loreyi. The sequence continues at coordinate 11,719,352 of CM056806.1, read as the reverse complement.
GGGACGTTGCCGAAGAAGAAACCACCCCTTCTCGGTGACGCGGCTGCACTGAAGGCGAAACCACTACTTCTCGAACTCTGTGCGTGCGTGAGTCCTGTCGTACGGCTTCCACTTCCAAAGCGTGAGCCATTGCACTTTTGAGAGTTTGGTGGTGCCCAAGTCGCACCGTAGCTCTCACTTCAGAATCCCGTAGTCCGTCGATGAATGCCTGCACCAGGTTAACTTCCACAGTGTCCGATGTCATCGACCTATATGCGCGCCGCACCAGCCGTTCAACCTCGACACCCCACTGCTGGAGGCTCTCGTTAGGCTTTTGTGTTCTCTCGCGAAGCTGCGCGCGGAATACGTGCTCGAGGTGGTTGTCACCGTAGCGAGTGTCTAACCCTTCCATTAGACGCTCCAAGGTCCTGCCGTCTGAAGGAAGGTTCTCTAGAACCAGTAATGCATCTCCTCGTAGTGCCAAGGTTAACGCCGCAAAAGACTGCTCATCATCCCAGCGGTTCGTCTTCATCAATGTCTCAAATTGATATTTGAACGCCGTCCATGATGACGTGCCGTCAAAATGTGGCACATCAAGCTTTGCGGCCGACGTACAGTGGGTGTGCGCTGATGAGCTAATGGCAATGGGTTCGCGTGCTTCCAGCTTGACGATTTTTTTATTGATGTCCAGCAGGCGATCTTCATGGCCATCCATTCTTGTTTCCAAACTTTCAGTTCGGGCGGAAACCTCCTTGACCTCTAAGGTGAGGTTCTTCACTTTCTCGCCGAGCGTGACGAGGCCGTGATCGATTTTGTCGAGGATAAGGTTTTGCTTAGCCTCTTGACCGCGGCGAGCGGTTTCCTGTTCGCGGCGGGCTTCTTCTTGGTTAGCCGCGATTAGGTCCTCGAGCTTGCGCTGGTTAGCCTCCTGTTCGCGGCGAGCGGCTTCCTGTTCGCGGCGAGCGGCTTCCTGTTCGCGGCGAGCGGCTTCCTGTTCGCGGCGAGCTTCTTCCTGGTTAGCCGCGATTAGGTCCTGGAGCTTGCGCTGGTTAGCCTCCATGCTAGCTTGCATCGCAGCCAACACCGCAGCGAGGTTCATTTCCGAGGAAGGTCCTGTTGGCGCCTCAGCAGCTGCTGTTGCTCCCATGCTGACCTGATCTTCCTCCTCCAGACGATGACGCGCAGCATCCATCTCAGTTTGTCTCCTTGTTCGTGGTCGCTGTTCGTCGTCCCTCTGTAGTAATGGCATCTCACTTCTGACACCAGTTGTTACGAACGTGAGTAATCAAATGCCGATTTACTAATAGAGAGATTTATTTTCCACAAACAAAAACACCACTTTAGTCCAATCGCCAATAAACCACTTCGTAATGCACTCTAGAGATCCGTAAGAATATCGCTTAGGTCGTCGTATGGATGAAAACGTTCTTCACTTGACTTGGATATTCGCACTTGATCGCTGTCGAAATCAAACTGACCCACGTCCGGCCAGCGAGCACGTATTTATACTCAGAGCCAAGAAAATTCTAGATACCGAAGGTTCGAGGCCACACCAGACAATACCGAACAATAAACATTATTTTTATTACCTACCGGTATGTACCTACTCGGCCCCACGACTCATACGAATTTCGACTCTATGGTACAAGACGGAAGGTACAAATTCCTTTACCAGGTTAGTTAAGTACCTACAAGTTCTCAGAATTATTGAGTACCTACTTATACGTGGCGGATTTTTCTAGAATTTGCTAGGCCCTGGTACGTACTTCTATTCTGGAGGTTTCGACTAGCAATGCGTTTTAATTATTCGGTGATACTCTTGATTTTGTCGAAGAAACGACGTGTTCTATTTCCACGGCGTAACAATACGAAACCTATGAAAAATTCATTTAAATTTAGAACATTAACATTAAGATTTGATAAGCTCATATTACTCACTATTAAACGACATTTAACATTTATTCCTAAATGTACACATTTTTCTGATAATCCTGACAAAACGTAAACTTGCAAGGTGTTTCGATTTTTTTGATGAGAAGTGTATTTATCAAAGTATTTATTAGTTTATTATAAGTATTAGCATTAATACGTTTTTTTTTTACTGATTAGTATTACACACGTTTTAAAATATCGTGTACACCTACAGTTTCGCCAAGTCTGTCTATCCGTTCGCGGATAATCTCAGCGACCGTTAGCACTAGAAAGCTGAAATTTGGTATCAATATGTATATCAATCACGCCGACTAAGAGCAAAAACAAAAATTGGCAAAACATATTTAATTAGGGTATACACGGGCTACTGGGTTTTGTTGCATTGTGATCCGCTCTCGATATCAAGAATCAGTTATAACTAATAACTCTCGTCACACAGGCTACACCATCATGGCGTTCGACCGTAACGCGCGCAACTGCAGCAATTTGTGACGGACGGGAAACTACGGAACCCTACACTGAGCGTGGCCCACCACGCTCTTGGCTGGTTTTATTAACACAAAGGTTGACTGGTAGAGAACGCCTTGTAGCATTAAGTCCGCCTATATACCACTATCGTACATGAAGTTCAATTAAATAAACTGCCAACGGAACGTCCCCCGCGCCCAACCCCAGTCACCCGTTGCATACATATATTATACGCACGGCTGCACTCACGGGGTCGCTAACGTTTTTATTTTTATTCAAAACCATTTTTACGGGTTTTAAGTTTTTTTAAGTTCAAGCAATATTTATGGTTTCGTTTTTATAGTAGGTAAAACTTATCCAATTACGAATCTCGCCCTTGAGTTGAGCGCGAAACAGTGCCAGACTCTTATTGACCAAACAACCTACCCTGTTCCTACGTCGCCATCTATACCAGGACTTGAGCCTTCCTTTCAGACACGAACCCTTGGCTCCAGTTGGCTTTGACAATTTTGCAGGGTTCCTAGAACCCTACGGTTTGCTGACAACTCCCTGAGGCGCGCGGGAACAGTGCGCGCCATCGACGACTTGGCTTGGTCTTGACGATTACCACACCACCGGCTTGCAGACTTTACGGCTTGGTCCGGGACTTGCGGACGGTGAGCAATGGGTAGCTCGTCGTCCGGTCGTCTGGTAACAGTCCAGACCAAGCCCAAGTTGTCGACGGCGCGCACTGTTCCCGCGCGCCTCAAAGAGCTGTCAGCTAACTGTAGGAGCCCTACAGGGTCGAAGCCTCCTGGGGCCCAGGGGTTGATGCGAAAGCGTTACACCGGGGCTCTGGGACTAAGGCAAGGAAGGAACGGGGTAGGTTGTTTAGTCAGTAAGAGTCTGACACTGTTTCCCGTTCCGACCAAGAGCGAGATTCGTCAATCGCAGATTTTTACCTACCATAAAAAAAAAACCCTAAAAAACTTATTTTTCCACCTTTTACCTCAGCACTTTGTCGGCGTGATTGTAAATGATAAACAAATGTTAGCTTTCTAGTGCTAACGATTGCTGAGATTATCCGCGGACGGACAGACCGACAAACTGACTTGGCGGAACTATAAGGGGTTCTTGTTGACTACGGAACCCTTAAAAGAGATGAACACTAGTTTTACGTCAGTAATATTATTTAGAGTTTGAGTCCCAGGCTCATTGGTACACCTCATATTGGTATCAACAATGTTTCAATCTACACTAATCTACACTAATATAATAAAGAGGTAAAGTTTGTTTTTTTGTTTGTAGGAGGTAATCTCTGGAACTTTTTGAAAACTTTTCAAAATTTTTTTTTTTTTGAATTTTCTGAAAATTTTAGCAACAATAGAAAGCTGCTTTACTCCTGAGTGACATAGGCTATATTTTATGTACGCGGGCGAAGCCGCTGACAAAAGCTAGTAATTTATATTTTGAAAATTATTTATTATATTAATTCAATCAAATAAACAATAAATAAATAATAATAATTTAGATCAGCTCGGGACTCGAGATTCGACACAAGTATATCGTTCTGTTGACATGTCCCGTGTTGGAGTTCCGCGCGTTATCGTCTTACAATCTATTTATACAAAAGGAGAAACTGACTGACTGACATATCAACGCACAGCCTAAACTACTGGGACTAGGAGCGTGAAATTTTGCACTGGGCTTCCTTTTATGACGTAGACGAACACTTAGAAAGGGCTTTTCAAAACTCAGTTCCTAATGGTATGTATTGGGGGTCTAAAGTTGGTATGAAGAACCCTACTTTCACGCGGGCGAAGCCGCTGGCAGAAGGCTAGTGAGATAATAAGAAGAGTCCTTCGATTGACATGGTTTCAAAGTGCTACAAGAGTGGGGATGCTTTGAACATATCTTTGTTTGTAGGTGTTATAGTTTCTGTGATGTCATGATAGATCAGTGAGTGGTATTTAGCTTTTGTATATATACCTCGATAAGTAAACCATTTAACCATATTCATCAGCCTTGCTAATGTCCTGGGACGCAGGCCTCCTGGGAGAGAGAAAGTGCCATGATCCACCACGCGGGCCCAATGCAGATTGGTCAATGTCACATGTCTTCGAATTTTTGGTTCTAGGACATGCCGGTTTCCTCACGATGTTTTCCTGCACCGTTTAGAGAGCAGTGGTGATGTTATAAATTATACAAAGTAATGCGCCTGGCTGGGTTTGATCCCCTGCTCTCTACTTGACCATATGGATATAGGTAAATAACAAAATTTCTAGTTCTCAAAAACATACCATCACTTTGATCTTCTTCCTTTGGCTCAAAGACATCATCTAGTCTCTCACACACATCTGGTAACTCTTCTTTGATAGGATCACATTCTGTTTGACACCCATCATCAGACTGTATGCTCACATGCTCCATGGGTGATAAAGTCAACCCTGTACAACACCCAAACTGGTCTTCTATTTCCTCTATAAAAGAGGAATTTAGCTGCAAAAAGATAATTAATATGATATGATATATTCCACAACTGTCACCACACCACGTAGTTCGTCTAGTCCCGCACTAAGCAGAGCTTGTGTTATGAGTACTAGACAACTGATAAACATAATTATATAGGTACTTCTAAACACATACATATTATATATAAATAGTATAAAACAAAGTCGCTTTGTTTGTCCCTATGTATGCTTAAATCTTTAGAACCACACAACGGATTTTGATGCGGTTGTTTTAATAGACAAAGTGATTCAGAAGGAAGGTTTATATGTATAAAATATGCATGATATATGTAATATTAACATTGCACACGGGCGAAGCTGGGGCGGGTCGCTAGTTATAGATAAATTACACCTAAACACAGAACAAATGATTCTGCTCATCACACAAACATTTGTCCTGGGTGGGAATCGAACCCACGACCTTCGGTATAGCAGTCAGGGTTACCAGCCACTAGACCAAGAGGACAGTTGTTTTATTATTAGATAAGTAAGTCAAGAAAGAATGTTGACATGTTTATTTGGCATGAAAAAAGTATTGAAAACTTAAACATTAAATAAAAAGAACACAACATGTCTCAAAGACAACTACGTACTTCCCACACAACTGCGTAGTAGGTGTCTGACGCTGGATTACAACTTAACCTGTGGCTGCTTGACAAACAGTTTCAATATATGTAGATCTCCAGGACTGTGTTTAAATTTGTGATTGGAGTGAACTCTCTAATGACGTCACAGGGTACATACCCTACACTCATATTTTTGAGTGCAAACAGCAAGTTCTATTATTAATAGCTTACTCCAACCTACCCTGCTCGAAGTTGGAATCACTTGGGTTAAATAGTCATAAAAGAACGACTCTGGGTAAGAACTCATATTTTAACCCAGCCCTGGAGTTTTATCTGTCAACAAATGCCTCACCTCATAATCCTCATTCATCATCTGAGCGAGCCGCTCTTCAGCTTCCAGACATTTTTTCTGTAGTTGGCAGCATTGCTTTAGTTTAGTGCAGCAGATGAAACAAGCGAGCATCGGTCTACTGTCTCCAGTTACAAACTGCAACAAAACTTGTCTTCAACTGAATTTTTCTATGAATAAATTACATTATTGAACTGTCTGTATCACCATGTACTGTATTGTGTTTTGTACAATAAAGAAATAAGAATTCAAATGTGATGCAGTGAAGTATGTTAAAATAAAGACTCTTTAATTTTATAGAACAGATCTTTTTTCTATTTTAGTTTATTTTTCCACTTGTTTAATATACCTTCATCCTTGTATTTTTATTGTGTCATCATTACATAATATAAAACAAAGTTGTCTGTCCTTATGTATGCTTAAATCTTTAAAACTACACAACGATTTTAATATGGTTTGATTTAATCAATAAAGTGATTCAAGAGAAAGGTTTATATGTATAATACAAGCGTAATGTTTATTTAATAATATAATTGCACCCGTGCGAAGCTGGGGCGGGTTGCTAGTGATGACATATTATTCTACAATCAGTATACCTACTATATTTCCTGTGATTTCTACTGGCTATACACCCAGCATGTTAGTGAGACTAGACATAATAATAATACCTAAATAAAGTTTAAGAGTGGGAAGGTGGACGGTTACGAGAGGAGAGGACCAGCATAGAAATGATGGAACGACTGTAAGATTACGCTCTAGAAAGGCGGATCATGACATTAGTGCAATTTAGAGATCTATAACAAAAGAAGACATGTTGCGCAAAACAGAAACACGTGTGATAAGTGCAAGGTAATGATGCTGTTCAGGACAACAGGAAGTGCATAGTTCTGCTTGCCGTACGCTTCTACTCACACGGAGAGTGATGCTTGCTCGAGGCAAGTAATAAGTCCAGGATAAAACTTACCGGATTATCAGTCAGCCTCTCATACAGCTCATGTAAGTCTTTGTTTACCACTACATACATGCGAACGTTCTGCGCTAAACACAGCCTACACATTGGTAGCTTCTCCATTTTCTTTTATTACTAAATAAATATAAAAGTATGTTTATTTTAAATAATAAAATTCCAGAACGTTTGTTTTGTAAACAATTTAACTTCAACTTCAACTCTTAATGAATGGCCTTTGTGGAAGAGACACCACAATTTTGCCAATAACACGTGCAGACTAGTCACGCCAAATTACAAAATGTCAACATTATCAAAGCCAACTTTTTTTTTGCCTGATAACTGACATTTTGTTTCAACTGGTTTTGTCTTGGGTATTAAGTTTTTTAAGCCATATCTAGTTGTCTAAGATTTTGCCTTCCTCTTCCATTTCCCACTACTCATATAGTGATGTACAGATAAATAATATTAAAGAACTGGATTCTGTTTTTTTTTTCGATCAAGATTCTAAAAAAAATGTTATAACACATTTTTATAGATTAGTTATATACGGTGGACTAAAAAAGAACTTGTTTTGCTCATCTTAATCCGTTTTCCCAATGTTTTCAATGACATAGGTCAGAACATGGCAATCGATCCTAATCTTACTTAGAACGCATTGTAGGAATAGATCATAGGTTTAGGTAGGTATGTACCATTGAAATTCGGGTGCATAAGTATGCAACTAATGTTTTCATCGTATTTTATAATTCGTAGGTATATCGAGATAGATAGATAGATATACTCTTTATTGTAGGTACACCATAAACAAAACTTGGTACATAAGGACACTTAAAAATTACTACGGTGTTACAATGGGCGGTCGCTAAATTAGGAGGTAACTAATACAGCAATAAACTCAGCTCATCGAAGTATGTGGAGAACTTTATTTGTGCACACAGGTACAATATAACTGTTTCGAAATTGTATATATAAGTGTCTCTGTGTTCTGCCACGGTAAGTGGCATAGAAATAATAATAAAAATAAGTACAAAACTCATAAGCCCCGAGCGACCGCCGGCGTACGCACACCTATTTTCTTTAAATTATACATCTAATTACTTTTTTTGCAAGGCGCTTACAACAGTATTGAATAAATACAAACACTAAAAGACGAAGATATTTCACGTTTCACGATGCGACGTCGCGTCGTAGGAAACTACGACGAGCATCGTAAAAAACTACGTCGCGACATCGTAAAGTGCCACGAATCCACGGCTCCCGTTATTAGTGTATAAAGAACTGGGTGGATCCAGTATCTTCTGAGTTTCTGTATTTTTTTATCCGTCTTCTTAATAACAGTAGGAGCAGGTCGCATCTAGTGTGGTCCGTTTCTCGAAATTAACTGCGACACAAATACACGATTAAGGGATGATTCTCATTAGAGCGGGCCGTGCCAGGGCCGGGGCATGGACGAGCCGGGGCACGTCCGTGCTACGCAATTTATTTTCGGACGCAGCACGAAAAATGTTCTGATTACGATGGGACGTGGAGGGAACGGGGCGGGACCGTGCGACAAACATGGTATTGAAGTGCGTCGAGCGGGCCCGGACGGCACACGGATAATGCACGGTGTAATATAAATTGATTCATACAAAATATATGAAACAGATTAAAACCGTGCCCTGTCCGGGCCCCGCACCGGGCACAGCACGTTCTAATGAGAATCATCCCCAAACGCTCCTGACTTTGAGTGACGCAATTCAGAACGTAGTGAGTTTATTTCATTGAGATAGATACATGGAGGCGCCGTCTTCTTTTAGAAGTATACATGCTTATACAAATATGATTGAAATATGAAACAAGCTATGAAACATCGTTTTGTTTCACTCTTTCTAAGCCAATAATTGTATTTGACGAAAGAGACAACGATATTTTAGTTGTTGCTTAATTTAGAAACATTTCATGGTGACATTAGCTGAATTGTAGGTAAGTGCCATTTGCCGCCATTTTATGCGCCATATGTACTTGAGTTACGTGGTAGTTGTGTTGTCAAATGGGTGTTTATGTTTTAAATTATTACGATTTTCTCGAAAATTACGTAGATATATGTTTCAAACTTCGTTATATATATAGTGGAAAAAAAAACAATGTTCCTGTGTGTTGTATTGTGAAGTGTGGTGCAAAAAATAACGAAAATCAACGTCAATTGTCTTTGTACAGGTTAGTAGCCAATTTTCACCAAATATTACGTAGAATTGTTTTGTTTTTTGAAAAAAATGCCATGGGGACTTGAATCTATTGCTAAAGCATTGATATTTAACTTAATTTCTTGTTGTGAAGCAGTTAAAGTAGAAAAATGTTGTTTACAATAATATATCAATATGGCATAGTGATGTACCATTGCCTTGAGAGTATCGATATAATCTCCTATTTATTTCTTATTTATTTTCTCTACATATCCAAAATCCATTTTAACAACGGAAGTTTCCTTACTTCTGTGTAGTTCTAAAATTAGACGTCAGTATGTCGTATTTTTTTTAGTTACAAAACTTAAATTATAATGTTGTATAATTCTTTTTATAGGCTATCGGTGAAGAAAATATTAACCCCACACATGAAAAATGTTATGTCTCCTCGCTACACTTCAAAAAAAGCAATAAAATACTTGTATATATAACAATGTGATGAGATTACACGATAACTCTGTTCACGCAGAATTTTTGGTAAGTCATTTTATGTGCATTAAAAAGGCTGATAAAAAGCCTGGCTCCGTGGCCTGAAATATAAAAATAAATCCTTGTAAAACAATTATGGTATTTACTTTCCTTTTTCCTTTATTATTATCTGCAGATACACAGAAAACGATGCCAGGTGTTATCAGTTTTATGGAAAAATACCAATATCAGAAAAGGTTATGATGATTCTTGTACATCGACTGAGCTGCCACTATTGTAGATATTCTATGAATCCGTTATCCATTTTATAAGTGCCGATGTAGCCCCATGTAAAATAAATAATTTGGAGTTTGAGTTAAATTTGATGTAGACACTTGTCACAGCCAAAACTCTGCCTGTGTTATGAATGTGAACAAAACATTTTTATTAAAATGTAACCCAAGTCACTAGGCGTTAAGTGTTCTTAGTATAGAATCGTAGACAAACGCATTTTTTTTTGTCTTTTAAGCAGCACCCATTAATGCCGTCATGTTATTGTTAAGCTTGTAAGTTGAAAAAAATGGACGTGGTCTGTCCTTTTGTTTCATTTATGTGAACTAATGTGTATTTGTCAAAATAAAACCATAACTCTCTGAAATGATTGTCTATTTTTTTAAATTATTATGACCCCTAAAACTTGCACGTAAAATCTAAGCTTAAATAGTATCGATGCTCGTTAAATCCTTGGTCAGCACAACCCTAGCGATGGCAGCCATTTATTACTCGATTTCAGATTGTAGGTATGCACCTTTTTTTCGTAGGTATTTCCAGTCCTTATATTTCCTATGTCAATGGTGTGAACCAACCGTTACGTCAGGATGGTCATAGTAAAACAACGATAGGTACTACTCATTCAACTTGTTTTTTTTTTCATTCAAAAATTTTATAATTATAATTTCAAATATTACAGTAGCGAGTAATTTTCTCATTCTCATGTTATTTGCGTAGCAACCGTAACTAACGAGGCTTAAGAAAGGAAAACTGTCAACACAGCGGCTTTTATAACACACACGAATAGCTAGTTAATTATTAACAATAATATATATCTACTAGCGACCCGCCCCAGCTTCGCACGGGTGCAATGGTGATATTAAATATATTATGCATGTAATTTACACATAAACCTTCCTCTTGAATTTATTAAAAAAAAAACATCAAAATCCGCTATTTATAGGCACGCTCTTGCCGCACCGGGCGGCCGGCCGGTACCGCCGCAAACGCTACGTCCCGCAATTTTTAAATCTGTAAGTAATATCTTCAAAAATATTCACTTAAATCATACGGTGTAAAGGGCCATATAGATCTATATTAAATAAACAATGTAAGTATTCAAGGTATTTAATTGGTTAAGGATTAATGCTGTATTGGTTAAAATCGCTTCGAAAATTAGCCATTATTTGTCGTAAAAAGTAAATGACAAAAAAGTTATTGTGGGTTATCCATAAGAGATAGACATATACCATCGCGGACTTTTCTGTAGACGTTTTCAATGTGTACAATACTAAGTACATTATTTTGATAAAACTCGTAGGGTTAAGCCTGCGTTTGCAATGTAAGCGGAAAAAATGTAATTATTTATGACATCACATTAGAAACCTCAAAAATAAAAGCACTTCTCTACTATTTAATGGATATTATTATTCGCTGGGTGCGCGATGACAGCGCCAACTAGCGGTTGCAAATACGGTGGCCTCCGAAATGTCAAATGCCCGGCTGTCATTACGACGAGTTATTTACAAACGAACAATTTTAATTAAATATTGTAATTTACATTTATTCCAATAAATATCCTAAATCTATATAAGGCAAGTCTTTTTTATTTTTCGTCTAAAATGGCACAATCAATAGATTTCGCTTAGTACATTACGGATTTTTCATGGCTGTCGTCATGAGAAGTAAGTAAAGAAATAAGCAAATTTCATCGAATAACGCATTTCATGTAAATAGCAGACGATTATTTATGAGTGCTTGTGCTCTCAATAATCCATCCTTTCATGTATTTTCAGTTAAACATGGCCAAATTAATCATAAAAACTGGATTCCGACCAATCACACACGACATAATTTTCCAACCACAAACAACATTGAAAGGAAAACAATTAGTTTTAGTTCAACATCATTCATTTTATTACTATTTCTGCCATTGGTTTTGCAATTAACTCAGCAGCAAGCTTCGTGACTCATGTTTATTTACTAAAAACGTAAATCTCGCTTGTAAAAAGTGACAGCGTCCGCCACCGAAAGTTCCTTTTTTGGCCATGACGCGCGCTGCGATCGTTTCGTGGTTCCCCCACCTTATACTTCGCACCCAGCGAATACATATTAAGTATACAAAGGGACATAGAGACAGAGAAAGTGATTTTGTTTTATACTATGTACTTAGTGATAGTGAAGAATAATGCACAATATAATAAATTGTACGAATTATTTGATGTACCGGAAACTGTCTGTAATCGTTTATTTATAATTATTCGGGTCAATAGACCAAGAAGTTACAATGTCAAGTATGTACTAAAGAGCTTTCATGTCGAGCTGGTATATGACGAACCCGAAGTCTGTAACAAGAGTTAAATTTAATTTCTTAAATAAAAGCAACGTGAAATGGAACAATCGTTTTAGAATGTTTCATGTTGGTGAGCTTCGTTAGTAGTGGAACTAAAACCTTTATGAAAAATTATAGCCGTCTTTTTTGGAACAACATATTCAACTCCTTCATACTTACACCACCTGTATCTCGCTCATTCGCTTGATCAATAGGATCGGATCAGATTAGTATGTATCAATATGAATGAATCTAGAAATGCGGGCAAGTGCTCAAATACTCGTCGAGGTTTCGGTAGGTTAATACAACTAATATTCTATGTTATCAACTTTTAAACTCTTGCCCCCCCCCCCATACGAACGCCGGTGTACGAACATCTATTGTCTTAACTGTGTCTGTTTCTACGGTAGTCGAAAGGTACTTTTCCAGTAAAAGAAATATAATAGGTTACTTTTTAAACAAAAAGGTTACCTTTTTTTATATTTCAGGTAATTTCTGCCAAAACTCGACTGGCAACACTGGAAAACGCAGTCTAAGTTGACAGTTGTTGAGTTTGTCATTTGACGTTTCACCAATTTCACACGTTTGTTTACTTGTTTAGTTTTTATTTTATACACTTGTTTACTGAAACAAACAACTTAATTTTATAGTGAAATAAATAACTTGGTACTTCATAATTAATATAGAAAATAAAATGGAGAAACTACCAATGTGTAGGCTGTGTTTAGCGGAGAACGTTCGCATGTATGTAGTGATAAACAAAGACTTGCATGCGCTGTATGAGAGGCTGACTGACAATCCGGTAAGTTATATCCTGGACTTATGTTAACAAGATAAAATTCTCTTTTCTACCTCGAGTTAGAAACAATCAACATTTTCTCTGTGTGAGGCGCACAGCATGCAAAGCTAACTAAATAAATAACTACATAAATAGTTGTAGTTTTATATTTATTGTTAGATTAATTCGCTAGTAGTACACCGCAGACTACCCCCTGTATTATTTTTAGTTCTTGCGATCCATCCTAAGGTTGTCTGGTAGATATAGCTATCAGCGATACAACCGCCATTGTACACATAGATTTAAGTTTTTGTATACATTCTGTAACTTTTTGGTGTACAATAAAGTTAAATCTATCTGTCTATCTAACCACACAACATGGCGCTTTCCATACACCTCCACGAGTCAGCATCTCAGTAGTTCCCGCTTTCCATAGGATAATGTCATCTTTCTCACATTCATCCATCATTTCCCTGGTCGTCTCCTCCTCTCGTAACTGTCCACCTTCACACTCTTAAACTTTACTATTTTTCAGTATCACATTAGAATTTAATTTATTCATAGAAATATAGTTGAAGACAAGTTTTGTTGCAGTTTGTAACTGGAGACCGTAGACCGATGCTCGCTTGTTTCATCTGCTGCACTAAACTAAAGCAATGCTGCCAACTGCAGAGAAAATGTCTGGAAGCTGAAGAGCGGCTCACTCAGATGATGAATGAGGATTATGAGGTGAGGTATTTGTTGACAGATATTAACTCCGGGTTTGACTTTTGAAATATAGCAGGAAAGGTAACTTTTACAGTGTGCCCTTAAATTACATTACTTTCTTTCCTATTCTCATCTTTTACACACATTACCGACTGATCAATCAGTATTATAGTATAGAATACCTCGGTAAAGCGTAAAATAAACAATATTTCATACATATTGGGGTGATTTTTGAGTTGGAGCAGTAAGGGCTGTATCTGAACCTTTAGTGTCAGGAACATTACTGATTGTATTCATAGAACAGTAATTATTATGTAACCTTTCGAGTACCGTAATTAGAAATATAATAGAAAGACAATAGGTATGCAAATGCTAGCATTTACTTAGGGCTCAAGAGTTTAATACAATTTTGCCATGGGACACCCGTACGGCAAATATCCACCCTTACGTTGTTGAGTTGAGAGAGTTTACATTTACGGTCCAGACTGAGCTAGACTAGACTCGTCGTTAATACCGTGTACATCCAGGGACTGCAACAGTTTGCCGACTGCAGTCTTTCCATCCGATTATAATTTAGGTATATCTTCAAGACTAGAATGAATAGGCTCTTAATAAACTAGTGCTTACCTTCAGGTTGGATCGCAGTCAAGCACTAGCTTATAGCAATTAAAATAAAGAAATTGTATTCATAGATTTATAAAAAATATGAAATTAAATACAGTGCTAGAAAATGCTCAAGAGACTATCCTTAGCTTGAGTAATTGCTAACAGTTTTCATAAAATTGGAAAAAATATTAAAGTGACATGAAGAAAACAAAATCCACTGTGTAAGTGGGATACGGGACCTACAGCTTCATTTTTTCTGAGGTCCATATAGGACTACGCAATGCATTATGACTTATGTAATACTTATCCTTTTACAGCTAAATCCCCCTATAAACCAAGACCACTTCGGGTGTCGTAACGAGTTGACTATATCACCCATGGTGCATGTGAGCATAGAATCTGATGATGAATGTCAAGCAGAATGTGATCCTATCAAAGAAGAGTTACCAGATGTGTGTGAGAGACTAGATGATGTCATTGAGCCAGAGGAGGAACATCAAAGTGATGGTATGTTTTTAAGAATTAGACATTTAATGATCCATCTATACCAGTCTTTCCCAAAGTGGGCGATAACGCCCCCTTGTGGGCGCTGCAGGTCTCAAGGGGGGTGGTAAGAGACCCAGAAAGAAAACGGGGGCGTTGTGTAGAGGCGGTGGTGGAGGCTGTGATTTGTAATTTTATTTAGCTAGGAGGTCTCTTAAACAACGACTGCAAGAGCTCTCGACTCTCAACTTGTGAACATCAACTAATATGAATTAAAAGATTGCTCAAACTCGGTTGGTTCTATATTTCTCTCCGCGTAGTTCATATATCTGTCCTATTTTATTGAATATAGAATAGAAAAAATTAAAATTATGTCAATCGGTCGCTCCGTTTCGTAATGAAAGTAGACACAAATGTCGTCTAGTGGTTTTTAAATAGGTGAAAAAATGGGGGGCGCTAAAAAAATAATTATTCTCAAAGTGGGCAGTAGACGAAATAAGTTTGGGAACCACTGATCTATCTATACTAATACTAGCCTTCTGCCAGCCGCTTCGTCCGCTTGAAAGTTGGGTTTGCCATACAAACTGTAGACCCCCATTACATCCCTTGAGGAGCTGAATTTTGAAAAAACCCTTTCTTAGTGTTCGCCTACGTCATTAAAGGAAGCCCTGTGTAAAATTTCATACTCCTACTAGACCCAGTAGTTTTGACTGTGCGTTGATATGTCAGTCAGACAGTGTCTCCTTTTATGGATATCGATTAGACCCAGACACAGAACAAATGATCGTACTCATCACACAAACATTTGTCCTGGGTGGAAATCGAACCTACGACCTCCGGTATAGCACTCAGGCCCACTAACCACTACACCAACGGGCCAGTCAAAATAATCTATATATAAGGTGCTTTTAAAATATCTGCCAGGGTTGTAATCTGGGATACTATTGTGTATATAGATTACAATAGTGAAGATAAAATATTGATAATTTGTTTTTTATTTTTTCATACAAAAAATGTTACACGTATAAATTTTGGCTCACTTATTGCATAAAACCATACCGTACACTTAAGCTGTTGCCGTACCGCGCCGTAAAACACCGCGCCATTCATAAACTGTTGCCATTCTTTTCAAACGCATGCCGCCTGCGCACCGGCCATTTGGTAGTCACTGCGCAGCCCCGGCCGCCCCCCCTCCCCCGCGCGCACTACCCCGTTCGCCGCACGCGCCAGCCGAGCCGACCACCCGCTCGCCAGTCGGCCCCCGCCCGCTCGGAAGTTAGTATCAGCGGATAGTGACGGGAATTTCGCGCGCGCTCTTATTAAAAATGCCTCGTAGACGTCGTAGGTATTCCAATCAACAATATCTTGAAATGGTTTTGTGCTACGGCGAGTGTAACTCCATGACATGTACGTAAGCGTGCTTACATGTGTGTGCAACGCAAAAGGGAACTTGTACAACAGTTTTGTAGATAAGTACCTAGGTAGGGAATGTGAAAATACGGTGAAATTATTGTAAATAAGATGATTAACTTTTAAACACGCCAAGTTACTGTAATTTATCGTTATTTGATATTAATCTAAGTAAGTACCAATTGATTACGATTCTTACACTAACTTGACAGTCCAAAGCCTGTTTTAACGTGTGTTTTTTAGAAGAATACAGTAACTGGTAAGTAATTACACTTTTAAAACACTTCTTTGCCTGCGTATTATTGCGTACCTAGTGTATTAGATAGTGACAAGCTAGTCAGCTGATTTTATTTTCATTCATAGAACAGATAGAAAGAGATAGCAGTTGTTTCATTGAAGAAGCTACACTTTGTGAACCACGTTGTGCAGAATAGAGTCAATATTTATTTAACTACTTTATTTTTTCAAATTGGATTAACGGTTCCGGGGTACGAAATCTCTTCACTATTGTAATCTATATACACAATAGTATCCCAGATTTAAACCCTGGCAGATATTTTAAAAGCACCTTATATACAGGCTGTTAGTGTAAACACCGTTATCCTTAAAACCAGTGATTTGGTTTCACTTATAGAACGTATATTCAACGAAAAATAAATACATTTTGTTTTTAGGAAAATCTCCATTTTTCCTCAAAATTATTTTACCCTACACGCAAAGCCAAATACGACGACTATAACGGAGCGCAGGAACATACAGCGCTAGTCCAAACAGGCCGCCGCGCTGCGCGCGCGAGGGTGAGCGAGCCCGCCGACACGACACCCCTCGGCCCCTCAGTCTGTCGGCCGCCTCGCTATCGATCGCACGTCACGTTACGGTTGCTCGCAGCGCAGCGTCTGCGCCCGCGTCGCCCGCGCACGCAAGTGTGTACCTAGGTTATTGTGTAGTGTGATTGTGTCGTACACAAACGTACAAAGTACAGTGGACCAAAATGATTCGGCTTTACGCCGCGTCGGGTGAGAACATAAACGAGGCTCGAAGAATGTAGACAAAGTTATTCCCTGAACAACCTGTGCCAAACCGAGAAACTATGTTGGCGGCTACTCAAAGTGCGTGTGTGTGTGTGGGAACCAATAGCTGCCAGTTGACCTTTAGGAACGCATACTGAATTTCTTCGCGGAGAACCCAGAGGAGAATACGAGGTACCTAATGATGTGGTTTGTTGAAACTTATGTTGAAAACTTGTTGTTAGGTCAACGTCCTTTGCAGTGGTTAGGTACGTAACTCGAGTTAAAACTTATGTAGGTAGTTATAACGGAGCCCCAGGTCAACGTACTTTGCAGTGTATTATCCATGAATTTACGGACGGTGTCGGACATAAACATTTTTTATTTTTATTAAAGAAAAATTGATTATTAATTTTTAAATTCAGATAAACATTTTTATAATTAAATCGTGACAACGGTTTTTACCCTTACAGGCGGTATAAAAGGAGAAACTGACTGACTGACATATGAACGCACAGCCAAAACTACTGGGCCTAGGGGCGCAAAATTTTGCACAAGGCTTCCTTTTATGACGTAGACGAACACTAAGGGTTTTTAAGGTTACAAAATAAGTTGGGGAACCACTGTCCTACAGGGATGTAATGGGGGTCTAAAGTTTGTATGGAGAACCCAACTTTCACGCAGGCGGAGCCGCTGGTGGAAGGCTAGTCCTGTATAACTAATTATCTCTTCACTCTGTTTACTTTCTCACAGACCTAGAACTAGAAAATCTATACAAAAGTTATTCACAAGATATGTCAGCACAACCGTCGGAATCTGATTTAGAAGATGATGTGCCTTTAATAGAGATCAAAACGGAAGTGGAAGAAGAACAAGAAGTCCCGAGGAAGAAGCGAAGAGCCAGTGACACGACACGTGAGTATTAGTTAGTGAACCATTGTGTGAGCGAACAGGGGCCCAAGTCTGCTATTTTCAAAATATTGTCATTCCAACACGATTCCATTGTCATTTTGCTAAAAGTTCATAATCTGTTATTAATTCATAATGGCTGATTATGGGGCGGTCAGTGGCAGTGATGTTCAAATCTGCTATATGCTATGAACATGCTATCGACTATTGAATATATTTTTATAGCACGCTATTTTATCTGCAATTTTATAGCATGCTATAAAAAAACTCGGCCGTCATCTGAACTTAGTGATGGTTGACCATCACTAAGTTCAGATGACGGCCGAGTTTTTATCTGCTATAAGCTATGCACGTGCTATAGACTATTGAATATATTTTTATGGAATGTATTTTATATGCTATTTTTATAGTATGATGTTATCATTTCAAACGGCGACGCTCAGCGACAATTCAGGTACCGATGCAAAGTTTTTGGCGGAATTTAAAAAAAAAACATTGTATGCTGAAATGTATTTTTGTTTTAAATGAGTTTTCAAATTAGTTATCGATGATTTAAATGTTAATTTTCGGCGACAATGATTACATACTGCTGTTTTGTTACCATCATAGGTCTTCTCAAAAAAGTTCCAGATAGGTAAATCACTACCGCGAGGCATTTTTATTTCACTATTAGTTAATAAAACACACTTAGTCTTATTATCCACACAGTGTTTAACAAATTAGTGTCACACATTCGCAATGACTACTTAAACCTACGACTTTCACAGTTCTTAAACGCTAACACACAATATTTATACTTTACGATTGCACGACAATCTAAGAATATTTACAGAGATTATTTTACAGAATTTAATTACAAAATAACACCAAAACTTTTAAAAAGTATCAAAAAATGTCGCGATTCGACAGAAGACCGAGCGCGTATTTTATGTTGACAAACATGAGACCACACCGTCCGAATTAAGTAAACACCTCGTTGAACAAGATTCGTATTGCGCTTTGTGCCTACTTAACCCGAACGGGTTATCACTTAACTATTGCATCGCGAAAACGCGACACGAGCCGATTGCAGCCGAGTTCACCAAAGTCTCTACAGACGGAGACGGTGCTTTCCTGCTATGTTGCTATCTCGTTTTCTCCCCGCTGTGACCGGTGTTTAGTTGAGCGAGACGTTATAAAATAATTTTCTACACACGGCGCTATCATGCTATGTTGCTATCCCGTTTTGCCGCGCTATTGAGTGAGACGCTATATAATAGCACGTAAACAGATTGGAAGTAGCAGATGCTATGTTCAAATAGCACACAGGCAGTCAGTGGTGTCGTAATAGAATTGTGTGCATTGTACTGTCCGCGCGTGTATGAGACCCACAGGCTGCTAGTGTAGAAGGATGTACAGAATGCTTTGAACAAAGTTATTTTCACTTCGGTGGTACAACGAGCAAACCTGCAACCAATCATAATCGCCCTTACAGATAACGCCCTGCGTTCTCGCTCTATAAAAAATCTTAAAAAAAAACCTTCTACTACTACTTCTACTACATAAAGTAACTGTAAAAATTTTATTAATTTACCGCATATGTCAAATATTCATTTGTCATTATATATTATACGAGTTTACAATTCTATAAAAAAATTTCAATGAACTGTCACTGGTTGATCATTGGAAAGTCATAATAACGCTATCATATAGAGTACCAACCTTGTCAAAATCAACAATGTTGAAATCAATGATCGACTATTATTTTTTAGGGTTCCGTAGTCTAATTTTTTGATAATATTAATACTTTCGGGAATAACCGCTCCGAAAGTAAAAAATGAGGCGTCCCCCCTTCCCTCTAACTTTTGAACCATAAGTTTAAAAAATATGAAAAAAATCTCGAGAGTAGTAGAACTTTAAGTAAACTTTCTAGGAAAATTATTTTGAACTTCATAGGATGAATAGTTTTTGAAAAATTTAAAAAAAACGTTCTGAACTAATTTTGTAATTTAACCGTACATGCAAGCATTTCTTTAACTTTTTTATATATTTCATTATCCTGAGCGTATCTTCTTTCAAATAAAAATACAAAAAGAAAAAAAATCGCTTCACGCAATCCAAAATTACCACCGGATACAGCGCCATCTCTCGGGAAGTTGGGTTACTAATTTTTATATGAGCTACTGGGTGCTGTTACATTGTGAGAAATTTGTAGCGGACGGGAAACTACGGAACCCTACACTGAGCGTGGCCCGACACGCTCTTGGCCGATTTTTGTTTTACTATTGTAATAGCAGACTTGAGGCCCTGGTCCGTTTGATGCGATGCGTGCGATACCGACAGGTGGACGCTTACCTTAAACGGCAGTTGACATCACAATACAAACTTAATGTAATTAATAGATGCGGCAATTTACTACAATATACTGCTACGGCAATATACTGCTTAGGAACGAATAGACAAAAAATGCTTTTTGTTTTTAAATTTTTCAGCATTTTAAAAAAACGGAGGACTGAAAATGTCTTATTATTATTATTATAGCTAGCCTATGCTGCCCACTGCTGGGCAAAGAAAAAGTCTTATTTAATCATACTCGACTAGCGTAATAAATGGGCTTTCTTAGACTTTAGTCTATCACATTGGTGTTCAAATGTTTTTGGAATAGTAGTCCATGTTTGACCTCTCCTTTAATATCACAGGGTCGGCTGTTGGAAAGGAGTCAACACTATGCAGACAAGGAAAAATACTAGAAGACGTAATTACAGAAAATCAAAAGAAGAATGAAGAGTCGGGCACTAGAGTTGCGCTGAACACGCAACATGGTACATCCAGACGTATTGCGAAGTTCCACGAACCTCTACCTAGTACAACACCGCGAGTTGATATTAGTGTTGTTGATACTACTTTAGACACAACGTATCGAAAAAAACAATTAACAAAACCCACTCGTATACGCACTGGTGGACCACCTTACAAGTGTAACATTTGCCAGCGCACTTGTATAAATAAGGCACTATTAATACAACATATTCGTGTACACACTGGCGAGAAACCTTACAAATGTGAAGAATGTCAGCGTTGTTTTAGTCTGAAGAGGATTTTAACAAATCATATTCGTACGCACACTGGCGAGAAACCTTACAAATGTGAAGAATGTCAGCGTTGTTTTAGTCGGAAGGGCAATTTAATAAAACACATTCGTACGCACACTCGCGAGAAACCATACAAATGTGAAGAATGTCAGCTTAATTTTCGTAACAAGAGCAATTTAACAAGACACATTCGTACGCACACTGGCGAGAAACCGTACAAATGTGAGGAATGTCAGCTTTGTTTTATTCAGAAGGGCATTTTAACAACACACATTCGTACGCACACTGGCGAGAAACCTTACAAATGTGAAGAATGTCAGCGTTGTTTTATTCAGAAGAGCAATTTAACAAGACACATTCGTACGCACACTGGCGATAAACCTTACAAATGCAAAGAATGTCAGCTTAATTTCCGTCACAAGAGCAATTTAACAATTCATATTCGTACGCACACTGGCGAGAAACCGTTCAAATGTGAAGAATGTCAGCGTTGTTTTATTCAGAAGGGCCTTTTAACAAGACACATTCGTATGCACACTGGCGATAAACCTTACAAATGCAAAGAATGTCGGCTTAGTTTTCGTGAAAAGAGCGATTTAACAAATCATATTTATACGCACACTGAAGATAAACCTTACAAATGTGAAGAATGTCAGCGTGGTTTCAGTATGAAACATGAATTAACAAAACACATTCGTACGCACACTGGCGAAAACCCTTACAAATGTGAAGAATGTCAGCGTTGTTTTATTCAGAAGGGCCATTTAACAAAACACATTCGTACGCACACTGGCGATAAACCTTACAAATGCAAAGAATGTCAGCTTAGTTTTCGTCAAAAGAGCGATTTAATAAAACACATTCGTGTACACACTGGCGAGAAACCTTATAAATGTGATGAATGTCAGCATTGTTTTAGTGGGAAGAGCAATTTAATAAGACACATTCGTGTACACACTGAAGGAATATATATTGAGAGATAAGTGATACCATGCACTCTAGCCGCAACAGCGTTGAAGTTGTTGCGTCGAGTAGGCAGACTCACTGGGGAATAGGGAATAGTCTTACGAATAAGAATGGCGGTACCGCCATAACCATCATCCCTGTCGTCCCGCAGGCAGCAAAAACCCGAAACTCTAAAGTGAGTCCCGGGCCGAAGCCATGTCTCCGAGACGGCAGCAATGATAGCGTTATGTTTATTAAGTAGATATAATAATTCAGATGATTTATTAAGAGCACTACGACAATTCCATTGTAGAATCGCGGGAGTTGCAGACATTGTAAATAGTGGATTGTAATTCGTTCAATTTATGGGCAACGTTGGGCGGTATGTGGGAAAAGCGTGATAAAACTTGATGCAACGAATCTAAAAGATCTGAGAGGGATTTGGTGTCAGTTGGTGTTTCGGTATTTTCTGGTTGGTTAGGGGGGAAACCACAGCCATTAGAGTATTGTGGGACGCCAAAGTTATCTAGAATTGCCTGATGGGCCTTTTTATCGTACCCCTTTTGCATTGAGGGTCTAGAGGATCTAGGAACGATAACTGATTTCTTATAAGAAGAGGTGCGAGATTGGGGAGTAGAGTTTTGTGTGGAACTTGGCGAACTAGCAGGGGATTTAAATTGAAAAGCTGGTGATTGGGTTACCTCGGCAAAAGATTTTTTACTGGGGGAGGTAATTCCTAGCTGCTTCTAAATAAGAGATCGCTTTCTCTGCCATATCTTTTTTAATATTTTTTTGCCGTTTCTGTTCTACGCAATTGCGGTCTGTTGCCTTATGATTACCCTGGCAATACAGATGTAGTGACACAGTACCTGTCACATTTACCTTACCTCCGAACACATACCACCGTACCACACCAGTTACCAGTTACCAATACCTCATACAACCTGTTACCATTACCTCAAAACCAATTACCATGTTTGCGACAAATCTCCGTTAAGAAATATTGAAGCAGGCGTTTCTGATAAGAAACAGTTTTTCGACTCAACTCTGTTAAGAAACAGGAGTACACGTTTTTCGACTTTATCCGCACAGAAATAAGAAGCAACATGTTTTTCGACATCATCTGTTGAAACGGATAGCAGTCAGCAAAAGCAGAAGCTCCAGCATTCTGAAGAATCGAACTTCGCAGCCGCGCCGATGGACCACGTGAGCTCGCGCAGCGGAGATTCTCTTCGGCTTCTCGACGGCGTTCTTCCGGCGAAAAGGACCGCGACCCGCGCGCAGGTCGTATTTATACTTTCGCGACAATAATACTCCGCGCCCCGCGCATGCGCACTCCGCGCGCGGCTCGTTCGTCGCGTCTACGTCTCGAGCGCCCCCTACCGAAGAGACTTACTATTGTAAATATGTTATCCCAGGCACTACCTCAACTAGTCTAATTGTAAATATAAATAGGATATAAATGTACAGAAATATACACTACTTGTTCCGACATCAAGAGATCAACTACGAGTTTCATTTAACAACACGCAAACCTTAAACAGACAAAAGTAATCCTTCTCAACAATATCGCACTCCTCTACTGCATGGTTAAGACTACATTTTGCACATCTTGGTTTGGATCGACAAATTTTCGATGTGTGACCAAACCTACAGCAGCGGAAACACTGAATAGTAGGGTATTGGTACACCTCCACCGGGATTGCGTTATAGCATAGAAAAACTCTAGCTGGAAGGACTTGCCCATCAAAGGTTACAACAACAGACTCAGTGTCCTCATACGATGCGTTACCATCTCTAAATATTTTAGAGCGTAGGCGTCTTATTTTAAGTACAGCCGTCTTATTTGGTGGTGAACATAATTCCTCTATAATTTCTTCCTCAGTCAGGTCTACTGGTACCCCTTTGATGACTCCGAGGCGGCATATATTGAATGATGGCATAAAAACTTTGTACTTGCCCAAAAGGTTGGGATTGGTTGTGAAGCTGTTTGCATCCTCTGGAGTTCGGAATTGTATAGAGACACGATTACGTCCTATGCGTTTAATGCCATCTTCGACAATATTTTAAATATTAAGTTTTTTAAGGTACCGGCCAAATGAAACAGCATTAAGGGTAGTACCTGCCGAAGGAGAATCGTTGTCAACAACTCTTTGTACATGGGTAATAAATGGACCACGATCACTCTTATTATAAGGGCGCACTTGAAAAACCTGACGCATGCCAGTTCCTTGGGTTGGTTTATCGAGATTTGGGGTACTATTGGGGAGGGGCAGCTGTTGGGACAATGTTTCTTGAGTTAATGGTGTAATAAATGAGTTGGTCTTTTGAGATGGTGATGGTGAGAGGGGAGGAAAATACTCGTCGATTGAGGAGGTAGAAGAACTAGGTTCTAACTGACGATTCACATCTAGTCTGTTTTCACGGTCTTTTTTGTTACGAATATTTTTTTTGAGATTTTTATGCTTGCCTAACGTTTCAAAATAGATGTCTTGAGTGAAGTATTGAGTTTTATTTGAGCAATTATCATCACTTAAGTCAGAAGCAATTGTGACATAATCTGCTGGAGAAGGAACATTAGGGAACCCTGGGTCTTCCACAGGAGGATCAACACCAGGATCTGGAGGCTTAGGAGGAATGAACGGCGTTTCCATGTTCGGTAATGGTGGTGTGGTTATTTTATTAAGATAATTTTATATTTTACGTTATAATCGGCACAAAAACTAGATACGATAGTAAACTACTTTATGAAAGTATAATGCAACACAAAACGATTATACAACACTGAAGAACCTGAAAATCAGATTTATGACAAAAAACGCGTGCAACCCTTGTCAACCGTCCTCTGTCAGTCAATTCTTTGTTTTTTTTTTATTTTAATTAAGCTCTTTGCTTCAAGGATGTTATATCTTTATCCTACGGTTAAAATAACCCAATGCTAATTCTATGATTACGATAGATACATGGAGGTGCCAGCTCATTTTCAAAGTATACTTAAACGAAATCCAATGATCCAATTTGAAACAAGTTATGAAATATCATTTTGTTTACTCATTGTAAGACAATAACTGAATATGACAAAAGAGAGAACGATATTTAAATACAAGAAAGTAATGTAAACAATCTTAACATGTGTGTATCTAAAAATATTGAATGGTGTCCAACCCCCCACACAAACTTCGGAGTAAACACTTCATTGGAGGAAAAAAATTCGGACACGCAAGCAAGTCCGTAGTTTCCACAATATTCCCTCGAGTATATAAAAAGCGGAACGTTAATGAACCACAAGTTATGGCTAGATTAAGCTTTTGTAGTTCATCGTTAAATTTAAATATTTTAAACTAGCTTTTGTCAGCGGCTTCGCCCGCGTACATAAAATATAGCCTATGTCACTCAGGAGTAAAGCAGCTTTCTATTGATGCTATAATCTTTTCAATCGGACCAGTAGTTCCAGAGATTACCTCCTACAAAAAAAAAAAAACAAACTTTACCTCTTTATTATATTAGTGTAGATTAGTGTAGATGTAGATTTAAAAATTCGTATTAGCCACATTAGTCGTAATAATGAAGTTTGTTTATAATAGTAAACCAATACTCTTTTATTGTCTTTACTTGCCTTACAGGTTGTATTTCAAAATAAACCGGTACAAAAAATCGAATTTGGAGACATCACTTGGATCATAAGGCTGGTAACATATTTCTTAAGGTTGACAATTGCACTTGTCAAATCTGCGCTGTCGCTGTTTGACAGTAAACTTAGAACTTATATTCTCTTTGTGTATTTTTCGAAAACAAATTGATAGATCTATAAATTTAGATTGAAATAATCAACTTGATACATACATAATTAGTAAAAATGGAAAAGCTGCCAATGTGTAGGCTGTGCTTAGCGGAGAACATTCGGATGTATGTAGTGATAAACAAAGACTTGCATGCGCTGTATGAGAGGCTGACTGATAATCCGGTAAGTTTTATCCTGGACTTATGTTATTAAGATAACATTCTCTCTGTGAGTAGAGGTGCACAGTAAGCAAAGCTAACCACTAGCTGTTGTCCTGAAGAGCATTGTTCCCTTGTAACTAACTATCACAATGTATTTGTGTACTACATTTTATTTCTGAGAGATTCTAATACTTTGAATGTTTGACTGGACTGTTAGTGGACCCTGACGGCTATGCTAGAGGTTGTGGGTTTGATTCCCATCCCAAACAAATGTTTGTGTGATGAGCATGATCATTAGTTCTGTGTGTGGGTGTAAATTATCTGTAAAAAATCTCTGTGTGTAGTTCTCTTAACACAAGCCCTGCTTGTAATGGGACTAGACTGTGTTGTATGTAAGTAGTTGTGGAATATAATTATTTGTTAATTTAACAATTCATGTACACACAATGGAAAATAAGAATAATACAGAAAAGTAGGTACAGCGGTGATGCTTATTTCTAAAGAAATCTCTTCTAGCATACCTGCAAAAGGAGAATTAGAAAAATAGAATAGTAGACTTTGTGTGTAACAGAAAAGGAAATTTAGTACATACACAATAATTAATAAATAGGCAATGAAATAATATTGAATGTAAAGGTAAAACTGTACAATACTGGACGCGGAAATTTTGAATTTAAGGGGAAGGGGGGAGTGGGGGGAAGGCCCCTCCTCCCCCAAACCCCCTCCCAAATAAAGAAAACGCATAGTTTTGGAGATATTTAAAATTAAAAATTTTGAGGTTAGGTATCAGAAAATCATACATTTTATGCATTTTTTGAGGAAAATTTGTGGGTTTTTGGAGAGAGGGTCACTCTCAACCCCTAGATTTATCCCCCTGTAGTAGCAAATGTATATTATATATACCTATAGTTATTTAAAAGTAAAAAGAAAAAATTCTCCGGGAGCGTTCTACATTGTATTTAAATATTTGTGCATTGAAAGTTTTCTGGGTGGTTTAAAAAGAAATAACCATAACCTAAATCTATCCGAGTCGAGGTGCGCTAAATTTAGTGTGGGTGGTTTAAAAAAAAAAATAACCCTAACCTAAATCTATCCGAGTCGGGGTGCCCTAAATTTAGTGTGGGTGGTTTAAAAAAAAATAACCCTAACCTAAATCTATCCGAGTCGGGGTGCCCTAAATATAGTGTGGATGGTTTAAAAAAAAAATAACCCTAACCTAAATCTATCCAAGTCGGGGTGCCCAAAACTTAGTGTGGGTGGTTTAAAAAAAAAATAACCCTAACCTAAATCTATCCTAATCGGGATGCCGTAAATTTAGTGTGTGTGGTTTAAAAAAAAATAACCTTAACCTAAATCATCATTTAGCTACTTTATTTGTCTGTGCACAAATATTTATATACAATGTAGAACGCTCCCGGACAATTATTTTTTTTACTTTTAAATGCCTATAGGTATACATTTGCTACTACAGGGGGATGGATCTAGGGGTTGAGAGTGACCCTCCCTCCAAAAACCCATAAATTTTCCTCAAAAAATGCATAAAATGTACGATTTTCTGATACCTAAACTCAAAATTTTTAATTGTAATATCTCCAAAACTATGCGTTTTCTTTATTTGGGAGGGGGTTTGGGGGAGGAGGGGCCTTCCCCCCCTCCTCCCCCTCCCCCTTAAATTCAAAATTTCCGCGTCCAGTATTGTACAGTTTAGCCATTATATTATAATGTAATTGGTTTTTAAAGTAGAAATTAAAGTATAAAAATAGTTGAAGACAAGTTTTGTTGCAGTTTGTAACTGGAGACAGTAGACCGATGCTCACTTGTTTCATCTGCTGCACTAAACTAAAGCAATGCTGCCAACTGCAGAGAAAATGTCTGGAAGCTGAAGAGCGGCTCGCTCAGATGATGAATGAGGATTATGAGGTGAGGTTTACCTCCAGGGTGGATTTTTGAGTTGGAGCAGTAAGGGCAGGTACCTAACCTTTACAGTGTTAGGAATATTAGTTAATACGAAAAAAAATACTTTCAGAAGAAAAAGACATGCAATTTTTAACCGACTTCAAAAAAAAGGAGGAGGTTCTCAATTCGATTGTATTTTTTTTTTTTTTTTTTTCATGTTTGTTACCTCAGAACTCCGTTGTTTATGGATGGATTTGCAATTTTTTTTTTTGTACTTGAAAGGGTATGCTTCCAGATTGGTCCCATTTTTTTCAAAATTGAGTTTTGATGATGGGATCCATGAGAAATCGAGGGAACTCCTCAAATATTATAGGCAACTATATAGTTTTTTTTTATATTTTTATCGAGAACTCAAGCATTTACAGTCAAAAAGTAACATTTGATGAGGTGGAACTGGTGAAGAAGATCAGAAATGGCTAACGAAACTTGACACTCGCATAGATATCACAATCAAGGTAGTTAAGCAACTATGTAAATGCACTATAAACCAATGATCTTAAATAATTATGTTGAAAATGTTATCATCGAACTGATCTGATGATGATGATGGAGCTGGAAGGTAGGCACTGGAACTGCGTAACTAATTAATATATCCTAGCCGTGTTTGGGCTTGTTAGAATTGTCATAAGATGCACTTGGGCTGTAAGGTACTATTGAACTGATGTGATGATGAAGCTGGAAGGTCGGCATGGGAACTTCAAAATAAAATAATGTATCCTAGGATTGTTTGAGCTTATTAGAGCTGTCATGGGCAATGCTGTCAAGGGCAATGGAAAGGGTTATGCTCGGAGTTTCCTTGCGTGTTCGAATCAGAAATGAAGAAATGCGCAGGAGAAACAGGGTCACCGACATAGCCCGAAGAATTGCCAAACTTAAGTGGCAGTGGGCAGGGCACATTGCTCGTAGAACAGATGGCCGATGGGACCGAAAGGTTCTAGAGTGGCGACCGCGCACCAAAAGACGCAGCTTTGGAAGGCCTCCCACAAGGTGGACTGACGACCTGGTGAGAATCACGGAAACGCGATGGATACGAGTCGCACAGAATCGGTCGTTGTAGCGACGCTTGGGGGAGGTCTATGTCCAACAGTGGATGTTTTCTGGTTGAAATGATGATGTATATGAGAGCTGTCATAAGATGTACTCATGAGATGAATCATAAGTATTTCATGCCTCATATCATCTCTCCACGAGATCAAAACGATTACACTGTAACAATGTACCTTTAAAATGTATTCCTACTTATATGACATTGGTAACTTTTTCAAAAGAAATGTAGGAACGATATTGACTTCGTTGCCATAATACATTATAATAAAAAACACTAAACGGCTACAAATAAAAAAAATTTTTACAAAAAAAAAACCGCCTTCAAAAAAAAGACAAACGATAAAAGTTCCTACACTAAAAAGTTGAAAATAAAAATTTGAATTGCTGTAAAGAAACTTAATTTATAGGTAAACTTATTTGACATTAATATTTTGCAAATATTCAAAATTTATTACTTCTTTTTGGAGTCGGTGCCAGCCAAGGCAAGGAATTACGAATGGGCAACAATCCCTTGAAAAACTACCTCTAACTTAACTATAAAACTACTTAGTAACTATTTGCATACTCAAATATATAATAGTTAATTAAGACGTCAATACATATTAGACTTCTCTAAAAAAATCATCCGATTTGCACATTTTTTTTTATAAAAAAAATATTCTTACAAAAACCTTCTGCCACATTTTAAGTACATTGAAAATGTTTAAGCATTATGTACGAAAAATGGCACCGGATATTAAAAAGCTAGCTAACATTAAGTTTCAACAACAAAAATGCTGGCACCGACTCCAAAAAGAAGTAATAAATTTTGAATATTTGCAAAATATTAATGTCAAATAAGTTTACCTATAAATTAAGTTTCTTTACAGCAATTCAAATTTTTATTTTCAACTTTTTAGTGTAGGAACTTTTATCGTTTGTCTTTTTTTTGAAGGCGGTTTTTTTTTGTATTTTTTTTTTTTTCTCAAAAGCAATTTCACACCATTGCTTGCGCATCTCTGAAATCCACCCTGTACAGATGAGACGCAGGAACAACAACTTCATTTTTCCTGAGGTCTGAATGTGGCGTGATATACAATGCAGTATAAAGGTCACAGCTCATTAGAGCCACCCGGCACCCACCCCGCACCGCCTCGTCGCCCGGCGTCCACTCGTTGTCGACATTGGTCGACGGGTGAACACCGCGTTATCACCAATAAACGTCGCGCGGTCAACCAGTGGACCTCGCGTCGTCAACCAGTGGACCCGGCGTGGTCAATGAGTGGACGACACTTGGTCCACGAATTTCCGAGTAGTCTGTTAACAATTGGCACTAGGTCTACACGTGTGTTTCGTAATGTCAAATTTTACAAACCGTGAATTGGCACTCATAGCTGTCGCGCTTGATGAAGAAGAAAACGAAAGACGCAACAAAAAAAATCATTCGCGGGTAGCGCGCGGTCCACTCGGGACCCGCGCGTTGGCAATGCGCAGTCAACGCAAGGCAAGCATGCGAGCAACGAGTTGTCACCTAGTGGTCCACCCGCCGTCCGCGCGTGGATGGCTTACGATTGAGGCGATCTGGTGACGCTGCGGAGTTGATGTAGTGAGCGCATACCCATACAAATTCATATAAAGAATACTAACCGCACGAGGCGAGGCGGTGTGGAGTGGGTGCCGGGTGGCTCTAATGAGCTGTGACCTTTATGCAATTATCTCATACTTATATTATCTTCTTCCAGCTAAATTCCCCTATAAACCAAGACCACTTTGGGTGTTTCAGTGAGTTGACTATATCACCCATGGTACATGTAAGCATAGAATCTGATGATGCATGTCAAGCAGAATGTGATCCTATCAAAGAAGAGTTACCAGATGTGTGTGAGAGACTAGATGATGTCATTGAGCCAGAGGAGGAACATCAAAGTGATGGTATGTTTTTAGAACTGGAAATTTAAATCTATCTATACCAATACCAAGTGAGGTGAAGCGATTTGCATTATTCATCATTAAATAATCATTATGTAGTATAAAACAAAGTTGCTTACCCCTATGTGCTTAAATCGTATGCAACGGATTTTGTTGCGGTTTGTTTTAATAGATAGAATGATTCAAGAGGAAAGTTTATGTGTATAATACATGCATAATATATTCAATATCAGTACCCGTGCAAAGCTGGGGCGGGTCGCTAGTATATTTATAAAAAATAACTATGGATCATTTGCTGAGAACATTAGTTGAATTCTTGCTGTAATAGTCACCGAAGTAGGTCACAGGGGTGAAGCCGTGGGGAGAAGCTAGTAAATGAGAACAGAATATTCCAAATGGGTGTACCTACCTCTCCACAGTGCTCTCAACAGTAATCCTTTTGGAGTTGCTTCCACAGTCGGTGTGACAGCTGGATACTTCAGGAGCCACCGCCGTACTCTTGACATTGCATTGAATATTTATACTTACATACTAGTCAGTTTCCCCAGTTATCCTGCTACATTTACAAACAATCATCTCTTCCTTGTTGCTTATTTGCAGAGCTAGAACTGGAAAATGTATACAGTAGCTTTTCAGTCGCAGAAGATGTACCAGCAAAACAGTCCGAGTCAGATTCAGAAGATAATGTGCCTTTAATGGAAATCAAAACAGAAGTGGAAGAAGAACAAGAGACACGTGAGTATTAGTGAGTCCATGAGAGAGCGAACAGGCCGACTGTCCCGTGTCACGGAGTGCATCGACTTCCTGAAGCAGAAAGTTTGTGCAAAATCTATACGTACGCCACACAACCGGCGTACGTATAGATTTTGATTTTGTGTTAGTGAAAAAATGGGCGTAGTTTGGAGACATCTGAACTCGAACAAATTTGTGGTGATAACATGTCTCACGGACACAGAGATATAGATATCAACACTTATGAACTTTTTTATAAAACACACTGAAAAGCATGAGGTGGAGCGAATTCTAGTTCTTCATTTTCGGCTTGCTTGTATTGGCCGGCCGTAGTGAACATTGACGAGGAACAGAGCTCGCACCTCTCTCTCGCTTTTATTGGCCGCTTGCGTGGAGATTTCCAAAAGCAAACGAGCTCGGGAGATGGGTGTATAATTTATTAAAGTGCTGGTACGGATCTCGCCCTTACTTCCGGGATTGTCTTTGCCGTGTACCTCTCTACTCCTCGAGCACCTCAGGATATGTTGCCCTTTTGTTGTCACGTCACTTCGTGGTAGCGATCGTTTTTGGAGGCTCATTTATTGAGTATGCAAGTCACCCCCTGCCTTTTTATCGATGAAATTTAATAACATTGTTTAGGCAGGGGCCATAGTCTTAACATAGTTCTTAGAAACCAGTTCTCATAAGATTCCAAAAACCGTAGCCTTATATCTTAGTTTTCTTTATGTTGCAATAGTTTCTCATCAGCCGGGGGTTGTCCTTGGATGCACTAGCATAGCGCGTACAGGTATATTCACCGGTTAGCACCACGTTCCATTAAAAGCGTCTTAAAGATCCTCTGCGAGTTGGCTTCGTCCCCTCGTACGCCTCTCAAAGGCCCAGGACCTGAGATACATAAACATATAACAATAATATAGCACAACTATCACACAACGTCTGGTCCTAAGCTGAGCTTGTGTTATGGGTACTAGACGACCGTAAACATAGTTGTAAATTTCTAAATATATACCTTTTATAGATAAATAACACTCAGTCACAGAACAAATGATCATGCTCATCACAAACATCTGTCTTGGGTGGGAATCGAACCCACGACCTCCGGCTTAGCAGTCAGGCCCACTAAATACTAGACCAACAGGCCAGAAACACAACATTTATGACGACATAGTGTCTTTCTGTGGGTCAGCTATGTCTGCCAAAATATATGCTGGCTTCAGGCGATCCATTGAAACCTTGTTTCCACTTTGCAAAACTTTGTGAGGACTTGTGTACGCTGATTGTAGGGAGCCACGTAATGCGTCACGAAGAAACACGCGATCAGTGGGCTGCACATACTTCTAAACAAAACTACTGGTCTTGTCGTGACAAGATGTTGGAGTTGGTGTCAGGTTTTGTGCGCAGTGAAATATGTAATGTCGGTCGTTCCTTCCTAAATAGGTGCGAAAAATTCACCAGGGAGCCTTAGAGGTTCGTCGTAAACTATTTCGGCTAAAGACGCTTTGGTATCCTTGTTGTATGCACTCCGTGTACCAAACAATACCCACTCTGTCCATTTGTCGTTTGATCACACATCATCAGTAGTAATATATTTGAACAAGAACAACTCTGCAGCTTTAATGAGAACCGTACGATTTACTTTAATTTCTTTGTGTTTTTAATTTGGCGATAACTATATTTAAAATCACAGGGTCGGCCGTGGTGAAGATACAAAAGCTGCACAAACGAGTAAAAAACCCAGAAGATGTAATCACAGAAAATCAAAAGGAGAATGAAGAGTCCGTCACAAAAGTTGCCCAGAACAAGTCATATTGTACGTCCAAACTCATTCCGACATTCATAAAACCACTATCTGAAGCTAAACCTCGAGTTAATATCAGTGTTATTGATAATACTTTAGACACTAATTATAGAAATAATATTAATAAACGTAATTTAACAAATTACACTCGTACACGCACTGGTGGAGCATCTTACAAGTGTGATATTTGTCAGTACAGTTGTAAATACAAGAGCGATATCATAAAACATATTCGTATACATACTGGCGAGAAACCTTACACCTGTGAAGTATGTCAGCGTTCTTTTCGTCTTAAGGGTATTTTAACAAAGCATATTCTTACGCACACTGGCGAGAAACCTTACAAATGTGAAAAATGTCAGCTTAGTTTTAATCATAAGGGCAATTTAAGAAACCATATTCGTACGCACACTGGCGAGAAACCTTACAAATGTAATGAATGTCAGCTTTGTTTTAATCATAAGAGCAATTTAAGAAACCATATTCGTACGCACACTGGCGAAAAACCTTACAAATGTGAAAAATGTCAGCTTAGTTTTAGTCAGAAGGGCCATTTAACATACCATATTCTTACGCACACTGGCGAGAAACCTTACAAATGTGAAGAATGTCAGCTTAGTTTTAATCATAAGAGCAATTTAAGAAACCATATTCGTACGCACACTGGCGAGAAACCTTACAAATGTGAATTATGTCAGCTTAGTTTTAGTCAGAAGGGCCATTTAACAAGGCATATTCTTACGCACACTGGCGAGAAACCTTACAAATGTGAAAAATGTCAGCTTAGTTTTAGTCAGAAGGGCCATTTAACATACCATATTCTTACGCACACTGGCGAGAAACCTTACAAATGTGAAGAATGTCAGCTTAGTTTTAATCATAAGAGCAATTTAAGAAACCATATTCGTACGCACACTGGCGAGAAACCTTACAAATGTGAATTATGTCAGCTTAGTTTTAGTCAGAAGGGCCATTTAACAAGGCATATTCTTACGCACACTGGCGAGAAACCTTACAAATGTGAAAAATGTCAGCTTAGTTTTAATCATAAGGGCAATTTAAGAAACCATGTTCGTACGCACACTGGCGAGAAACCTTACAAATGTAATTAATGTCAGCTTAGTTTTAATCATAAGGGCAATTTAAGAAACCATATTCGTACGCACACTGGCGAGAAACCTTACAAATGTGAAAAATGTCAGCTTAGTTTTAGTCAGAAGGGCCATTTAACATACCATATTCTTACGCACACTGGCGAGAAACCTTACAAATGTGAAGAATGTCAGCGTTGTTTTACTGAGAAAGGCAAATTAATAATACACATTCGTACGCACACTGGCGAGAAACCTTACAAATGTGAAGAATGTCAGCTTTGTTTTAGTCAAAAGGGTTCTTTAACAAGGCATATTCTTACGCACACTGGTGAGAAACCATACAAATGTGATGTATGTCAGCGTATTTTTAATCATAAGGGTAGTTTGAAATTACATATTATGCAGCATAATGGTGAAAAACTTTACAAATGTGAAGAATGTCAGAATTGTTTTAGTCAGAAGAGAGAAGAGAAGTACGGTGGCGTGCGTGCTTAGTATGCGTCGGAAGACAAAACAAAAACACAATAAGTTTGAACTAGCTTTACTAAAAGTAAAATAAAATAACAAAGTGAACGATGTTTAATAAAAGTAATGCGCAATATTCTTGATGGGTTTTATTTTAATTGACTGAGACACGCACATATTACATCATATTGTTGTTTCATCTATTACATTGTCTATAACTATTCGTTCTATTTCGTTCAACAACCTACCTCAATGTAATAAATGAGACAACACTATAAGTAACTATATATAACTTCAATATGACCTCCAGACTGGTATACCTCTAACATAGCACACTCGTCTCCCGCGCGCACTCAGAGCTAGACGTGTTTGCGCGACTCGCTCCGATAATTACCTACTGTAGCGCGCGAGTTTGAAAATTCCCGCCACAGCGCCGTGGCTGAGAGTGAGAACCCCGCGGCATCAAGTGGCAATATGGCCGAACGACGCGAGCACGCGAGACGAACACGCCTGCCAGCGCGTTACAGAAATTAGTATTTTTTATCGTCATTAAAAACAGTCAATGATAAACGTGGTTTTACTAAACTACTTATTTTTCCGTATTATACGAAATTAAATCTCCGTACTATTTATCATTATCAACAGTAGTGCTTGATGCAGAACCAGCATAAGTAATAAAAGTTTTAAAATTTACAAGTTATCAATATGGAGAAGTAAACAAAGTGTTATAAGGAGTTCAGGTCACATCTAACGAAGTGATGTCATCCAGGTTTCTTATGTTCTACACAAATTCACGCTATAAGAAAACCCAGCCACTCTACAAGCGACACTCAACACATTAAAAACACTTTCACCCGAAGTCAAAATACTGTCCGCTTTCTTTAATAGCACGAAATGTTAAAGCCCGTCACAGACTTAGCTTTTATATTAGTGTAGAAAATATATAACTGTATATTTTTTATACTAATTTTCGCGTGACCGCACACTGAGCTATAATATCTGGGGGCACGGCAGTGCCCCGCCAAGTCTCGAGCAAAGCGGGCACGGCCGTACCATCCTTTTCTCGAAGCGTTTCGCGGCTATTTCATCCCCTCCCCTGTATCATCGATGTGGAGAAAGCTAGCGGTAGGTTTTCGATGATCAAGAGTAAGTATTAGAACAAGCTCAGCCTCAAAATTACATGACATTTGAACCAATAGTTTACGAGTTATGGGCGATCAAAGTTACACCATTTTGTCACTCACTGACTGACGGTTGATAATGCCTCCAACGATTTTCCTCCTTCGATATACGAAAGTATTATTTCACGTTTAGAACACTTGAAAGTAGACATTTTGAAGAGTTAACAAAGCACGTAATTATATTGTATTGGTAACAATTACACTTCTTCTCGGAAAAAATCTTCTCTTATATATATACTATATGAAATATGAGGGTAGTGTGCAGTTTTGTTGATTAATATTTTCACACGCAATATGAGTACAAAAAAGATAAGACATCCTAATATCAATGATAAATTACAAAACTTACCGCAAACTATTGATGTAAACAGGAACATTTCAAACCGAAATAAATAGCGAGCGGTTTTCTGTTTCCTGACTTTTATTACATTTTTACAAATTACTCCGAAGATCGCAAATATTCGCAATTTTTTTTTAATTTGATATATGTCACTATTATTATAATGTAAACAAAACTATTGATATTGTCACAAAATATTGATTTATTATTGCAAATCAAGTTGAACAGGACTTGGCTTCTAAGCGATCTCAAAACTTTTTTCGATAGAAGAATTCCATAGGGAGACTTGGCTTTTTTACATTTCTTGTTTTTGGTGGGATATAAATTACGGATTTTGAGAGCAGTGGTAGCCGAGTAGTATCGACCCCGACTTACGAGTTGTAGGTCGCGGGTTCAAACCCAGCCAGGCGCATTACTTTGTGTAATTTATTTCATCACCACTGCTCTCAATAACATCGTGAGGAAACCGGCATGTCCTAGAATCGAAAGTTCGAAAACATGTGACATCTACCAATCCTCACAGGGCCCGCGTCGTGGATTATGGCCCATTCCTTCTCTTAGAGAGGAGGCCGGTGTCTCAGCAGTGGGAACATTAAAAAGGCTGATGATCTCAGAATGAGAGACATATTAATACAAGGTATGTGTCTGCCTGCGTTGTCTCGGGGCCTAAGAGTTTAAAGTATTGCACTTTGTGAGGCTGCTTAGAGCGACTGCAGAGAAATGAATATTCTTTAAGTTTGTTCATGTATAACGTACATTTTCATACAACCGCTCTTACGTGATTGTGATGTTATGACACATCTTTCTTCAGATATTTTGGATACACATATATCTTGTGGATATTATCTAGGCTTCTATAGAAATCAAAATGTAAATTTGGGTAAGAGTAATTCAGTAAAGACCTCTAAAGATCTGCTACTTTACGTAAACTTTGACTCTCCATAATGCACTCCTATATTAAAAATTACTTTTATAGAAGCCTAGCGCATTTATTCGAGATTCTAAATTATGTCTTTTTTTTTTCAAAAATCCTTTAGGGTTTAATATAAACACGTATTTCCTGGAACAAGTTTTGTGAAATATTCGAGTAAATCGTAGAATTACTGAATGCCAACAGAGTTTACAGGTATTATGTCTCTTTTTTCGCATTATTTTTGCATCAAACATCACATTGGATTGCTTTAGATGTAGCAACAAGCTTTTAAAGCATCTTCGAGGCGAATCGGGAGGGCCCACCTTAACCTAATATACAGCAACCTTTTGCAGCCGAATCTCTCAGTACACCGCGCTCAGCTGAAGTACTCCAGTGAACTTGTAGTGACTCCTGTAGAGAACATCAGTGTATCTGATGTCAGCCATGTTGAACGCATTGCTGTCAAAGAAGAGTTACCAGATGTGAGTGAGAGACTAAATGATGTCAGTGAGCCAGAGGAGGAACATCAAAGTTACGGTACGTACTTAGAACAGGAAAAACCAAGGATTTGATGTTCCTGCATCAAGTATTGGTTTTATTTTGACTGACCTGTTTGTCTAGTAGTTAGTGACCCTGACTGCTATGCGGTCGTGGGTTTGATTGCCACCCAGGAGTGTGATGAGCACAATCATTTTTGTTATTTGTCTGGGTATAATTTATCTATAATATGTATGTACAGCACAGGACCGATCGTTGTGGAGATCCTTGGGGAGGCCTATGCCCAGCAGTGGGCGTCGCTCGGCTGACATGATGATGTATGTATTTAGAAATATATAAGTATGTTTATCAGTTGTCTAGTACTCGTAACACAAGCTCTACTTAGTTTGGGATTAGACGACGTTGTGTGATAGTTGTCGGATATATTATATATATTATTTTAGCGACCCGCCCCAGCTTCACACGGGTACTGATATTGAATATATTATGCATGTATTATGCACACAAACCTTTCTCTTGAATTTCTCTATCTATTAAAAAAATCGCATTTGAATCCGTTGCGTACTTTTAAAGATCTAAGCATACATAGGGACAGCGATAGCAACTTTGTTTTATACTATGTAGTAGTTATATTATACTAGTTTATGCCCGCGGCTTCGCCCGTGTTGTATTGGGGTTGTCTAATAAGTAGTTGTCTATCCCACGGGGACCTTATGTTTTCCGGGATAAAAAGTAACATATGTGCTATTTTGGAGTATACTCTATCCCTGGACCAAATATCATACAGATTCATCAGGCCGTTTTGGCGTGATTGAGTAACGAAACCAAAATAAGAAGTTGTATATCCCACAGGAACCTTATGTTTTTCCGGGATAAAAAGTAGCCTATGTCCTATTCCGGAGTGTATCCTTTGCCTGTGCCAAATTTCATCCGTCCAGCCGTTTTGGCGTGATTGAGTAACAAACATCCAAACATCGTAACTTTCGCATTTATAATATTAGTAAGATTGTTAAGCATTTAAAAACATGATGTATTACAGATGTTGAATTGGAAAATATATACATCAGTTGTTCATCCGTAGAAGACACAAGGACACCCCATGGTACTGAATCAGATTCAGAAAATGTGCCTTTAATAAAATTTAAAACGGAAGTGGAAGAAGAACAAGAAGTACCGAGGAAGAAGCGCAGAGTCAGTGACACGACACGTGAGTATTAGTTAGTTGATTTACCATTTGATTTTGAGAGCAGTGGTGGCCGAGTGGTAACGGCCCTGACTTACGTGTTGTAGGTCGCGGGTTCAAACCCAGCCAGGCGCGCACTACTTTGTGTAATTTATTTCGTCACCACTGCTTTCAAAACGGTGACTGAAAACATCGTGAGGAAACCGGCATGTCCTTGCGCAAATAAGATAACACACAACAATTCAAAACATATTGTTATTGTTATACAAGTCGCTCTGTAATCTAGCTGGCTCGGCGTCGCGTCGACTTCCTGCGCGGCTGCGAGTTCTGGGAAGTCTAGCGTCGTGGGACTCGATATCGTTGCTACTTTGGATTAGAGTAAATTCAAAGAATTTATTTAAAATAAACCTTTCCAGGCACTTTTGAAATGTCATAAAGTCGGTCTGTCAGGAAAAAAATGACGCTAATTGCACATTCCAAAAAGTAGGTCTCAATGGAGAAGAATGTGCAAGAAACTCCATGGACACTCTTTTTAATCATGTTGTGTTTTACAGATATATAGGTTATATATTTTTGTCGCTAGTTCGCTACTATGATGTGAGAACAATGTAACTAAAATAGTAAAAAAAAAGTACATGATCTAAACAAATTAAAGCGAACTAAAGAGCATTTTTTTAGGGTACCGTCGTCAACAAGAAACCCTTATAGTTTCGACATGTCTGTCTGTCCGTCCGTGGATAATCTCAGCGACCGTTAGCACTAGAAAGCTGAAATTTGGTATTAATATGTATATCAACTACGCCGACAAAGTGCACAAACAAAAAGTGGTAAAAAATGTTTTATTAGGGTACCTCCCTTACATGTAAAGTGGGTAGTGATTTTTTTTTTATTTTTTACCATAACGTGTGATATATTGTTGGATAGGTATTTAAAAACGATTAGGCCGACCGATAAATAATTTTTGATAATGTACCTAAATATTTCGGAAATAATCGCTCCAAAAGTAAGAAATGAGGCGTCCCTCTAACTTTTGAACCATAAGTTTAAAAAATATGAAAAAAAAATGTCAAAATTAGAACTTAAAATAAACTTTCAAGGAAAATTATTTTGAACTTGATAGGATGAACAGTTTTTGAAAAATTTAAAAATAAATGTTCTTTTTGTAATTTAACCGGACATGCAAGCATTTTTTTTTAACTTTTTTATAAATTTCATTATCCTGAGCATATCTTCTTTCAAATAAAAATACAAAAAGATTAAAATGGGCTGTGGTTGTTGTTTGTTCAGCGAATACTCCGCCAATTATCGACGGATTTTCGAAATTCTTCTTTTGTTCGAAAGTAGATAGTTCTGAGGGGGTCCCATTGTCACCAAGTTAAGATCTGATGATGGGATCCATGAGGAGGCGAGGAAACTCCTTAAA
Organism: Mythimna loreyi; assembly: GCA_029852875.1. Lineage (NCBI taxonomy): Eukaryota > Metazoa > Arthropoda > Insecta > Lepidoptera > Noctuidae > Mythimna > Mythimna loreyi. The sequence goes on along the minus strand of CM056806.1, from coordinate 11,678,988 downwards.
TATCATAGGCAAACATACGGTGATTTTGATATTTTCATCAAGATCTTAAAAATTTACAATAAAAAAGAAACATTTGATGAAGTGGAACTGATGAAGAAGACCAGAAATGGCCAATGGAAGTCTCACATAATTATTACAATAAAATTACAATACAAACAAATAAATGACTGGTTGTGAATAGTTAGGTTGAGAATGGTGTCACTAAAATGACCTGATGATGATGATGATGGAGCCGGAAGATAGGCACCGGAACTCCGTAATTAATCAATGTATTCTAGCCATGTTCGGGCTCATTAAAATTGTCATGAGATGCACTTTAGCTCTTAAGTACTATCGAACTGATCTGATGATGGGGCCGGAAGGTGGAAGGTAGATACAGGAACATCATAATAAAACGATGTATCCTACCAAGGTTTGGCTTAATAAAATTGTCATGAGAAATAGGCACTCCGGTTATAAGTGTATCGCAACTAAAAAGGGTGAAATAATTTTTTTTTACAAAAATATGTACCAACTTCACTAAAAATGTAAAAATAACTTTAATTTCGGAAGTCGGTGTTTAATAATAAAAAATACCTAATACCGAGAAACACCCGACTTCCGAAAATAAAGTTATTTTTATATTTTTTGTGAAGTCGGTATATTTTTTTGTAAAAAGTTTTATATATATAGATAATTGGCCGTTGGGGGGGAAAGGTTCTCGAATGGCGACCGCGTATCGGACGACGCTCGACGCTCCGTGGGCAGGCCCCTTACAAGGTGGACCGACGATCTGGTGAAGGTCGCGGGAAGCCGCTGGATGCGTACAGCACAGGACCGATCGTTGTGGATATCCTTGGGGGAGGATTATGCCAGCAGTGGGCGTCGCTCGGCTGACATGATGATAATTATAGATAATTCAGTTCTTCAAATTGAATTCATAACGATTAAACGATTTCATAATCTTTTTGTGAAGTGACTGAGTAGTGGCCAATCGAAGCAGTCGAATTGTTGAAATGAAAAGTTTTTTTTTTTTTAACTAAATATGGTTTAAAATATTATATTTAGCTAATTAATATTAAACAATTATGTTTTCACTTTACCAAAATTTTGTTAATACTGTAGGGGCCCTACAAGATCGAAGCCTCCTGGAGCCGAGGTTTGGTGCGAAAGTGTTACACCGGGGCTCTGGGAATAAGGCAAGGGAGAAATGGAGTAGGTCATTTAGTCAGTAAGAGTCTGACACTGTTTCCCGCTCCGCCCAAGATTTTTTCCTACCATAAAAAAAAAAACTTTTCATTACTCATACTCTGCAAATAGATGTAAAGTTGCCTGCGGAGTTTTACTTTCAACTGACAGTAAATAAAAAAAAAACTAGCTCTATTTTGACATTTCTATTGAACCGGGACCCGAATTTCTATACTGCCAGTACAATTCTAAATAATATAGGGATATAAATAATTTAAGAATACTTTTTTAATGACTTTATTTTAATTTACTACTATTTCATTAAAACTAATATATATTTGAGAAAAATGTTAACCTGACCCATTTTTACAATGATAAAATGAAAAATATTGACAGAATAGCCAGCTTACCACTGAAAAAAAAAAATTAGCGGGTAAATTGTAGCGATGGGCGACTCGAGTTATCTAACTCGAGTAACTCGGGTCAGACCGTACGCGAGTCAGCCCGAGTCAAAATATAAGAAAATCGAGTTGACTCGGAGAGCGCGCGCGGCGGGCGTTCGACTCCGAGCGAGCCCGAATCAAACCGACGACCGAACGAACGTCTGAACTCGAGCTAGCCGGCTAGCCCGCGACTGCCCGCGAGTTGCGAGGCCCGATCAGCTTCGAGCGAGCCCGACGACCGAACGAACGAACGTCCGAACCGAGAGTGAAAGAGATAGTTCTCGTTGTCGTGGTTTCTTATCAGTGATGACCGTGTGATGAGCTATTTTATTATCTACATATTTTTATATTTATATATAAAAAATACTTTGTAGGTAACAACAATAGTACATTGTTATACGAGGGATGAAAGAAAGTTATTTAGTCCCGAGAAATTTCTTGGCGACCGAGCGAGAGCGAGGTCGCTAATAGTTCGAGGGATTAAATAACTTTTGAACCCGAGGTAAACACTGTGCTTTTCATTACGAATACGAGGAAAATAAAAATAATAAAAATCTGAGTCATCGTCAAATGCCTTCGTATGTTTTTAGGTAGGTAGGTATATTTCTTTAGATTTAGGCGGTAAGCGGTTTTCTCCTCTTAAGAATCTTGCGTTAAATTTATAACTGAAGCTGATTAACTTATCGTGTTAGTAAAAATTTCTTGTAACAGAGATTTAGCAAAATGTAAACAAAACTATACACCTCGAAAATAAAAGGAAGATCAAATCGGCCACAGATTATAGAGAGTCTACCATTTACCCGCCAATTCTTTTTTTCAGTGTTCGGCTCCCTGGCTTTTCAGTCAATATTTTTCATTTTGTCATTTTAAAAATGGGTCTGGTCAAAAGGAGGATGGCGAATTGCTTGTACAATGAGACCCACTGATAGGAGGATCGTACATTAAGGAAACTTGCAACTAGTTCTAGAACTAAACAAAACTAGTAAAAAAGCAAATGGGCAATAAGTTGTTGAAGTTCGAAGAAAAAAGATATTCAAGGTTAAAGATTATAACCTAAAACGAACCCAAGAGTGCATAGGTATTTGACAATACAATGTTGTATTTTTTTATACATTAAGTATTTGAAGGTAATAGAAATATTCACCCACAGTACTATTGTGGTTCAGTTTCTCTCTAGCCAAGTATAGGTTACCCTCATACCAATAAAAATACGTCCGGAAGCTAGGAACTATAGGCAATTAGTCATAACGAGATAGGAAATAGATAGGTAAGCATAAACTAGATTGGTATAGTCTGATTTATCTCTCTGTATATTATTCCACTAGAGTTTTAATCAGTTAAAATCTCACACTATCTCCCGCTCTTGGCAGGAGCGGGGATAGGGTCAGACTTTAACTGATTAAAACCCACTCATGTTCCTTCTTTGCCTTAATTCCAGGGCCACTTTCACATTATCCCTGCCCTATCCTTCGAGGAGCGCGTGGTACGATACACGCCGTCAACCACTTGGGGGCCCAAGTGGATGACGGTGTGTATCGTCCGAACGGCTACTGGACGGCTGGATGACGAGCTACGCATTGCTTGCGGTCCGCAAGATATCTCTATTGTCTATACCTTATTGACCTCTCTTGGGTGATACTGAGAATTTTACTTTGTCTTACTTGGGAATCGACCCCATATCCATACGTTCGGCAGTCGTACTTACGATCGTTAGGCCAACGAAGTGCAGGTAACAGAAATAATTAGCCATCATTACATAGTATAAAACAAAGTCCCGCTTTCCCTATGTATGCTTAAATCTTTAAAACTACGCAACGGATTTTGATGGTTTTTTTTTAGTAGATAGAGTGATTCAAGAGGACAATATGTACAAATACATTATCATCATTGCAACCGTGCGAAACTGGGGCGGGTCGCTAGTCCTACATAAATTACAAACATAGATGTTGAAGCAATCAGCGCCATCTAGTAAACACCGCGCCACCTACTGAAGACGTTGGACTGATCGTTGCAATTGATTGGTCGTTTTGACATTGACACTAGTGACAGCGCGCGGAGGGCGCGCTCACGCATCCGTTTCCGGAAAAAAATTCGTCAGCCATTACTTATACGTTTTGAACGAGCAACACGCTCTTTTTATATTAACACGAAAAAACCGAAATTGTACTTATATCTTCATACAATAAACTTCGTATCCAGTCATTTTGAAATATTATTGAAGAGCTCCTGCCCACCTACACACACACACAAGCCCAAACATTGGACCTTCGAGCCACATAGAAGATCAGCGACGACACGTGCCGGGCTGAAGAAGCGAGGAAGCGAGCGGAACTTCAAAGTTGAAGTACGTTGAGGACACTTGGAAGCCCAACCAGGAAAAATACTGAGCAGCAGCCAGCAACGGTCAGGTTATCCGGTCACCCCTTTTCCCTCCTCCCTGTGTCTTCGCCTTGTGTTAATATCGTGCCTATACGTTTCAGATCTGATTGTGTGAAGTGGTATTGCTGAGCCCTTTCTCAGGTAGGAGAACACGACTGGACACGACTGTGAGTACCTACTGTATTCTACTTTCATAAACCACCAAAATGAGTGAGGATGATACTTGCACCTTATTTGATCTTAAAAAGCAGAGAGGGGTCATAAAAGGTCGATTAACATTGTTTGCCAATTACATAAATAAACTCCAAAATTCATATGTAGATTCCGTGATTAAAACCCAAATAAAAATGCGTATTCATTCGGCAGCCATTTTCTTTTCCGATTTTAATGACGTGCAGTCTAAGATAGAAATAATGGTAGACGAGAAAGATCTAGCAACTCATTTAGATTATCGGGATACGTTTGAAGAACAATATTATTCGATTATGTCTTTAGCAAAAAACATGATAGGTGAGTGTGAGTTAAATAATTCTCAGTGTAATAGCTCTGGTAAACCTATGTCTATTAAATTACCTCAAATAAAATTACCGGTCTTTGACGGTTCCTTCGATAGTTGGTTGGAGTTTAGGAACTCATATGTATCAATGATACACGATCGCGGTGACTTGGATCCTATTCAGAAGTTTCAATACCTAAAGTCGTCTCTAAGTGGATCCGCCTTGCAGGTTATCAGTTCCTTAGAATTTACAGCGCCCAACTATTGCCACGCGTGGGAGCTACTAGAGGCTAGGTATCAAAATAATAGGCTACTAATACATAACCATGTGAAAGCTTTGTTTACGGCACCTTCACTAAATAAGGAATGTCCATCACAAATTAGAACGTTAGTAGATACCGTATTACGTAATATTAGAGCACTAAATTCCCTAAAAGACCTGGACACCACTCTCGAAGATATGCTTATCATCTACTTAGTTGTCAGTAAACTCGATTCGTCTACGGAACGCGAATGGGAGAGTTACAAAAGCACTCTAACCTGTGATTCAAATAAAACTTATAAGTCTTTAAAACTTGAAGACTTATTAACGTTTTTAAATAATAGGTCTGACGTGTTGGATATGATCAAATCAGGTAGCAGTAAAAATAATCAGTCACATTCACAAAATAAAAATGAAGGTAAACCGACAGGTGATCATAAAAAACAGTCAAATCCTCAAATTACGCATAGTTACACGAGCGCGAATAATAATAAAGACGCGTCGGGTAGCAAAAGTAAAATAAATAAACGTAACCTAATATGCCCGTTATGTAGTGGTAATCATGCGTTATATTCATGTGTCAAGTTTTTAAACATGTCGGTACAAGAAAGGTTGAATTTAGTACAGTTAAAAGGTATTTGTCGTAACTGTTTACGCACAAATAATCACACAATTGAAAATTGCAATTTCGGTCCGTGTAAATTATGTCAACAAAAACATAACGCGTTAATTCACGTTGACAATAATAACGTTATTCCTAATACGTCGTCGCTACAACCGTCCGTTATCAATAATACGTTGCCGCAGTCTTCGGTTTTACACAGCGTTAGTAAAACAGCTGACAATATTGGTAACAATCATAGTTGTAACGCGTTCACGGGGAATGCTAATTCGTTTCAGACTGTCTTGCTGTCTACGGCGTTAGTTGATATAGCTGATAGTGATAACAAATATCATACAGTCCGAGCGCTACTGGACAGCGGCAGTCAAAATTGTTTTATAGCTCATAGCTTATGTAGTCGTTTGAAAATACCTATCATACAGTCCACTATACGTGTTTGTGGCATTGGACAATCCGTTTCACAGTCCAGTCACAAGTGTAATATTAATATTCGTTCAAGAGTATACGATTTTGAAACTACGTTACATTGTTTAGTGTTGCCTAGTATCATTTCGAAGTTGCCTTCGACACACGTTAATAATGATGCTATACGTATACCTAACAACATTCAACTTGCAGATCCCACGTTCTATGTACCTAGTGACATAGAATTATTAATAGGCGCGGATGTCTTTTGGGATTTATTAAAAGCAAACCAAATTAAACTTCATTCCGGTCCATACCTACAAGACACGTTAGTAGGTTGGATTATTTCCGGTCCCGTTTATAATAATAATATTCGTTTTAAAGATTCCATAATGGCGGCAAGTACAACAGATGTTCATTGCAATTTGACGTTAGCTGATTCTCAGTTACGAAAATTTTGGGAAATCGAAGAGGTGGATATTCCTCCCGTTATTACTGAGGAGGATCGTTTTTGTGAGGAGTTGTTCTTGCAGACCACTGAACGCAATCAGCACGGTAGGTTCACTGTAAAAATGCCATTGAATCAATCACCTGATTGCTTGGGTGATTCATATAATTCTGCAAAAACACGGTTTTTATCTTTAGAACGAAAGTTAGATCGGTTTCCACAGTATAAAAACATGTATTGTGAATTTATGCATGAATATGAGCAGCTGGGTCACATGACGCGTTTAGAGGATCTCAGTACGTTAAATAAGCCATATTATGTCGTGCCACACCACGGGGTGTATCGTGAAAGCAGTGTGACCACGAAATTACGTGTCGTTTTCGATGCAAGCGCGACTACCACCAATAATAATTCATTAAACGATATTCAATATGTAGGGCCTAAGTTGCAAAATGACATCTTCTCCATACTGCTTCGTTTCAGGCAATATCAATATGTAGCTTGCGCAGATATTGAAAAATTCTTTAGACAAACATTAATTCATCCTGAACAACGTAATTTACAACTTATATTATGGCGAACTGACAACAACATGCCCATTCAAGTTTTCCGGCTTAACACAGTGACGTATGGCACTGCATCAGCGCCATACCTTAGTAATCGCTGTTTGAAGCAGTTGGCTAAGGAATGTAAGGATGACGTCATCGCAGGTGTTATTAATGACGACTTCTATGTTGACGATCTCATCACAGGTCATGATCGGCGTGATATGTTACTAGATATTTGCAATAAAACGTCCGCCGTTCTAATGGGTGGTTGTTTTCCGTTACGCAAATGGACTTTTAATTTTGATGTCACTTCAGAAGCGACTAAGGATTTATGTATTGGTGAATATTGTCATTCTAAAACTCTCGGTGTAGGTTGGTCTAACAAAAATGATCTATTTAATTTTACAACTAGTCTAGAAAATTATAAGAGTGATACGAAAATAACTAAACGTTTAATAATGTCAACTATTGCACAAATTTACGATCCGCTGGGGTTGCTAGCACCAGCCATTACAACGGCTAAGATTTTATTGCAAAATTTATGGTTAGCCAAAATAGGTTGGGACGATGAAGTTCCAAGTCAAATCGCATCTATTTGGCATAGTTTTATTTCTTCGTTGCAATATTTACCCAAAATATCTGTTCCTCGTTATGTCATGTGTACTGATGCCATAAATATAGAATTACATATTTTTACTGATGCCTCTCAGTCAGCATACGGTGCGTGTGCGTACATACGTTCGTATAGGAATAATGATGAGTCATATGTTAACGTTCGCTTATTATGTGCCAAAAGTAAAGTCGCCCCATTAAAAGCGTTAACTATTCCACGACTTGAACTCTGTGGAGCTTTGGTCGGGGCTAAACTTTATAATAAAATAATTAATTCCCTTAAACTAAAATTCGATAAGGTTTATTTCTGGACTGATTCGACTATCGTTCAAGGCTGGCTTCGGTTGTCACCACATTTATTAAAAACCTTTGTTCAAAATAGGGTCGTGCAAATTAGCGAATTGACAAGCAACACTATCTGGCTTCATGTTAAAAGTAAAGAGAACCCTGCTGATATATTATCAAGAGGTGTCCTCTTTGAATCACTAATAGACAACACTAGCTTATGGTGGTGTGGTCCAACCTTTCTTCGTGAACCAACGTCAAGTTGGTTGACTATAAATTCAAAGGGAGTTGAATGTGATGATAGTAAGTTACCCGAATTAAAATGTTCCAATACTACAAATTTATTATCTGTAGAAGTTAATAATAGTATAATTGATTTTCAAAGGTTTTCTAGTTTTAATAGATTGCAAAGAACAGTCGCTTACGTGTTACGGTATATTCATAACTCGCGCGCATCGCGTATCGGTCAAGTTCGCGAGACCGGCTCATTGAACGTCAGCGAAATTAATCGTTCACTCGCTGTCTTGACACGTTTAGTTCAGTCACAATCATTCCCTAGTGAATATCATAACCTCAAAGAAAAGTTGCGCTTTACTAATAAATCTAGGAATAAAACATTAGGTTTAAGTCTGTTTTTAGATGATAATAATATAATTCGTGTCGGTGGCAGACTTAGTAATTCAAATTTTAATTACGATAAGAAACATCCAGTGTTGTTGTGTCGTAAACATCGATTTACATTGTTATTGTGCACTTATGAGCATAAACGTTTGCTTCATGCTGGACCTCAGCTCCTCGTGGCTTCCATGCGTGACAGATGGTGGGTGCTGGGAGCTCGTAATTTAGCAAGGCAAGTAGTGCATATGTGTGTAACGTGCACTCGCATGAAGGGAAATACGCTAACTCCCCACATGGGTGATTTACCAGCTGAGCGACTGGAGGCTGGATTTCCATTTATGCGATGCGGCGTAGATTTCGCTGGTCCGGTATCTATATTGAATCGCAAAGGCAGAGGTTCTAGATTAATTAAAGGATACATATGTTTATTCGTTTGTTTTGCTACCAGAGCTGTGCATTTAGAATTAGTTAGCTCTTTATCCACTCAAGATTATATATTAGCATTCAAACGGTTTATATCAAGACGCGGTAAACCGTGTCAAGTCTTTTCAGATAATGGTAGAAATTTTGTAGGAGCTGAAAGAGAGCTTTCAACTGTGTTTCAAAATACAAAAGAAATAATTGATTTTGCTAGTATTCATAATATTCAGTTCAGTTTCATTCCTCCTTATGCGCCTCACTTTGGTGGTTTATGGGAGGCAGGAGTGAAGTCGTGTAAGCATCACCTGAGAAGGGTTGTAGGCAATGCTAAGTTAACATTTGAGGAGTTCAGCACGGTATTGACACAAATCGAGGCCGTCCTGAACTCCCGACCTATGTCTCCTCTGTCCGCAGATCCAAATGACTACCTTCCCCTCACACCGGCTCATTTCCTTATTGGCCGGCCGTTGACTGCGCCTGCTAGCAACGATGTGAAGTCGACCTCTCCACCCGTCTGTCGTTACAACCGACTGGAACAGCTACGGCAACATTTTTGGGAACGCTGGTCAAAGGAGTATGTGTCAGAGTTGCAAAGGAGGACAAAATGGGCCGAACACAGTGATGACATTGCTAAGGAGACCCTTGTTGTCATCAAAGAAGATAACCAGCCACCATTTAAATGGAGATTGGGTAGGGTGATTCGTGTGTTCCCAGGAAACGACGGAGTCTCCAGGGTTGCAGAAATTCGCACATCATCAGGCACAATCAAACGTGCCTGTTCCAAGATCTGCCCGCTACCAGTTTCTACAAGTTGAAAGATGGGATCTTCCAAGGCGGCCGGTATGTTGAAGCAATCAGCGCCATCTAGTAAACACCGCGCCACCTACTGAAGACGTTGGACTGATCGTTGCAATTGATTGGTCGTTTTGACATTGACACTAGTGACAGCGCGCGGAGGGCGCGCTCACGCATCCGTTTCCGGAAAAAATTCGTCAGCCATTACTTATACGTTTTGAACGAGCAACACGCTCTTTTTATATTAACACGAAAAAACCGAAATTGTACTTATATCTTCATACAATAAACTTCGTATCCAGTCATTTTGAAATATTATTGAAGAGCTCCTGCCCACCTACACACACACACAAGCCCAAACAATAGATCTCGTGGAACTCTGTTCATAGAAAGAAATTAGAAAGCACACAATATTAAGAATTTGGATTAAAAAAGATCTTTGTTGAATAAAATTATATTTATACAAAAAAAAATCTTTTATTTCGTTTGAGATTATAAAACACATATACTTAGTGATAAACAATAGGATAAGGGTGTATCTTTGATTTATGTAATTACTGCTTATTCTTAAATAATCTCTTATACATTATCTAATTAAAAGACTATCTAATAATGAATGAATGAATGCTCCACCGTGTCCTTCGGGCAGTCCACACATTGGCGACACACGGGCGTCTCTTTCGCACGAATCCCGTGCAAGAACCTCCCGAACTTGCCATGTCCGGTGAGGACCTGCGTTATGCGGAAGGTGAGGACACCCTGAGGTCTATCCAGCCACTCATCAAGGAGGGGTCTTATCGGCGCGATTATGGCGTGCCCGGCACTGGGTTGCGATAGCCGCTGACGCCATTCCACCATCATGTGATCCCGTCGGAGCTCTGTTCGCCTTGCCGCGACTTGTCGCGGCAGCGGAGGTTCGCGCCGGCAAAGAAGTAAATGAGTTTGAGTATCAACTTATATGTTTAACTATTACAACACTGACATCACGCCGATAAACCCATTTCTGAACAATATCAATTGCCTGTGCACTTTTGTCGAACAAATCATTACTAATTCGGAATCCAAAGGTAAAAGAGTTTGTCAATATATATAGAATATTCAGTCCAAACGTCCTCGTCGTGAATAATGCACAAAATCATATAGAAAATAATAAATAACCCACGTTATTTGTTGAAAACAAACAATGAAAAAACACTATTTATTAGTTTGACACTGTAGGGACGAGACGTATTAACCAAACCAGGTTTGAAACCTAGGGCTTTGCTTCAAAGTACGAAATAAGAAATACTTGCAAGTATTTGTCACTTGCAAATACGATTGTGCAATTTAATATCGTAGCATCACGGACTAATTTCCTATAAAAGTACACCTAGTTTAGCATTGGGGGTTCAGTAGCCGTGCTCGAAGTTAAGCTTGTGATTGAAATAGGAAGGAAAGATTTCATATCCATCTAAAAAAAGCTGTATATAATTGTCGCATTGTAGTTACGAACTAGACTAAAATATGAAATACGCATTCGGTTTAAAATACTCTATAGTATTTTAATACCTGGGTTCTGATCCTGGTATTTGTTCAAACTTGTACTTGCAAGCCCAGGTGTTAATATTTGCAAGTACCAATATCTCTTCCCTATGAAACTGACAATCACCTACATTGACAAGCATAACGTTCCGTTCTATGTTATCATAAATATTCGTGATAATTACACATTTTGCATAACATTGTTCATTTTTTAATATTAAACATAAATGCAATTTTTGTATTCACTTGTTATGTTATTTTATTATATTAGACAAGATTTGGTAATTAAAGAAAAAAAAAAACAATACGTATCGTACCGTAAACGTATACAAGTGTAAGAACGTAAATCGTGTAAAGACTAGGTTGGAGCGTAACTCGAAACACGGTGCGTTCAATTAACTGCACGATGGCTTATTTTTAAGTAAATTCTTTTTTTTTTCTAACTTTTAATTCCCTTCTCCTAGTGACTCAATATTTTTTATATAATCCTCTTATAAATTCTTAATTATAATAAACATGAATTCGCAAGTGTATCTATTTTTATATAATGTGGGTCCAAGCTCATCGTTCTCCTTTGGCATAGCAGTGGTCTTGTAGTGGGTCTATTCCTTCCATTGGAATATCTTCATCGGAATCGACATCATCAGAAGAGTCGGATGACGTTTCACCAGTTATATTAATTAAAAATTTACCTTAAAAATAACCTTTAGATCCATTGATCTTTATATAATATATATTGATATAGCTCCAAATCTATATAATTACTACTTTAATGAAAGTAAACAAATAGATTGAATTATAGGTTGTTAAATTATTATAAAAAGTCATGAGAACTTAGAAAATAAGTAAGTACTTTATTTAATACTAGCGACCAGCCCCGGCTTCGCACGGGTGCAATGCTGATACTAAATACACTACAGAAAAACTGTGAACACGGTAGGTGCAACTTAAAGGAAAATTAAAAAAAAAAAACAGAAAGAAACAGATACAATAATAAATACATAGGTACTTAAAATGACATGCAAAAAATTACATTTCGTTATCCGATTTAGGTAAATAATAATTACCCTTGGCAAAATATAGAACACTAGCTTTTGTCCGCGGCTTCGCCCGCGTACATAAAATATAGCCTATGTCACTCAGGAGTAAAGCAGCTTTCTATTGTTGCTAAAATTTTTCCAATCGGATCAGTAGTTCCAGAGATTACCTCCTACAAACAAAAAAATAAAAAAACAAAAAAACAAACTACCTCTTTATTATATTAGTGTAGATTTTGATACAAATACAGGAAGTTTGTCATTGCGACCGAGGCGGAATCCACCCGAGCCGTAGGTTAGGCTGTTTATGTTATGGAGCCGAGGGTTGCAGTGACTTTGCACGTGTCTCAAACGACATTTTTTAATGCTCACTGAAATTAATGAACGGGAGACGATCTGCGACTCGTGGGGGACGATGCGCGTTCGGCCTGATACAATAAATATAATAACATTATGGTGGGGGGATGGCCTGCGCCTTTTCCTGCACTAATGTGGAAAATCGTCTTTTGCATGCCTCTAACAGTGCGATAAGAGTGTGTTTTAGAGGAAGTGCGTTATTTGATATTAAGCCTACATTTTATGGCAATCGCAGTGATTTATTTAGGTACAAATAACAAAATAATTTTCTCATCAAGATTTGGTGATAATTTACTATATTTGGTGGTCGAATACAATTTAAAGTGGAGTCGTGACTAAAATAGCTGGTACCTACTATTTTAATTTTAGACTTTATTTTTCTGGTGTTAATAAAGATATTTTTTTTTACAAAACTAAGGGTATCAAAGCATTTTACGGTGGTCATTATATTAATCCCCCTTCGAAAACAAGACAGCGCTTCCACGTATCTATCGCAATGATTTCTTTTAAGCGCAAAATCCGTTTTTGAAGATGACAGCACAGCTATCATATACTTTTCAATACACTTACCTACTCGAAAACTGCCTCTTATCGCACTCCTATTAGGTTCAATATAGCATGTATATCACCCAAGTGCTTTTTTTGAGTTTATCACAACAAGGGCTTTTTTATTCCTTCCTTATCGTCACGGTCACGGGTGATTATTTTGTTTTACTTAGTTTATCGAATCAGGCGCGAGGCGTACCCCAGAGTCGCTGGACGACCCCACGAAATTAGAAATTGACCAGAGCAGATTTGAATGCTATACTTATATATTTCTTAAATTTCTACTGTATGTTTGAGATACGATTAACTTTTTTCTTTCTTTCTTTATTTCACAAGTCTTAAGTGTATTGAAAAACGTCGTTTGACACACGTGCAGATTTGTCATTGCAGCCCTCGGCTCCATAACACACTCGCCTACGGCTCGTGCGAATTGCGCCTCGGTCGCAATGACAAACTTCCTGCACTTGTATCAAAATGTACTATTGGCTGTCAGTCAGCAATAATAATAATACCATTACTGTTATGGTTTTGAAAAGGTTCCACTTTTTTAAAACCATAAAAGTAATGGTACAAAAACCAAAAAATATTGAGGTGGTTATGAATGAAAATATAGCTATACTAACGACCCGCCCCAGCTTCGCACGCGTTGATATTACATATACACTGTTATAGAATATTTTGTGCATGTATTATACACTAGCTTCTGCCCGCGACTTTATCCGCGGAAAATTTCTTGTTTTAATATTTAACTCTGTTCCTATACAATTTCTCGCGAAAAAAAAAATTAAAACTTTACTTCTTTATTATATTATTCATAATCTTAAAATATAGCCTATGACACTAAGAAATGTAGCAGCTTTGAAACACAGGCTCTGCCTTTATCCCGCAGACTCGGGGTAGGAGCCCGTAAACACGGGCTCTGCGTTGTTGTCGCCTGAACGGCGGCAGCCTCATGGCAGGCGTGCGCAGCTTGCCTGGGAGTAGTTGGTGTGTGTGCAGTAGGAGCGCCACGACACTGCTCCAGCAGTGCCGTTCTCTTCACGTTATCTCGGCGATCAGACCCCGCCAGGTGAGCCCCCGGTGACCCGGAGGAGGCCCAGCGAGGAATGACCAGCACGAGAATACCGGCTTTGGGGGCGCTCCCTACTGAGGATGACCGCTCACGCGCTTTTGACTGGAGGGGCGCCGAAGGCGGCGCGCGCCGCGTGAGTAGTTCGTAACGTTTCGTTACACGTGCGCTCTGTGTGTTGTTCAAGATATTTGTGCCGATATACTTCACCCCTGTAAATAGTCCTTTTCACCAATACCATTAAAACATTACATTTGACTTGATAAAACCTTTTTTGGATGTTTTTCATCGGTGTGACTAAATCGAATATGATTTGTTAAAGTAGTACTCTTATGTCTAAAACAGCGCTGACATTCTTCACATTTGTACGATTTGTCACCGGTGTGCGTGCGAATGGTATTACAGCATAAATGAATGCCTGAATGACAAATTTATACAGCTTTAATAATATTAAATAAAAATAATGAGTAATAATAAAGATTTTAATATAATGAAATAAATGATTATTGTATCTATTAGAATGTAAAGATTAATTTTATTAATATAGGTAACTAAATGATAAATGACAATGTACCTAGAATAAGTTTAGTCTAAAAGTGCTGCGCCCAACAGGGTCCCATTGAAAAAAACCCAGCCCCGGTAGAAATTAAATGTATATCAATCAAATTATCGATATTTCATACAAATAACTAATAAAATAAAATATCGGTCATGATCGTCATGCTTACTTGCAATTTTATAAAAATTGCTAGTTTTATTTTTCTGGCTTCGATTTAAGAAAATTTTTATTTGAATATTTTCAATCTTTAACTAAAAAATATGATATAATAAAATCCTTAGTTCTCGGGTCTTTTAATTTTTATTATTTAAAGTTAGGTATTGATTTACTCATTGTTGAGAAGCTCAAACAAAATCATTTATTTCGATAACAAAACGTAAAACATTCTGTACAATCAAATGTAATTGAAAATACTATATAAACAAAACATTATGTTGCATAGCAACAGACAGTAACACCAGCTTTGCAGTTTGGGAATAAGGTTGAAATCAAACTAGTATCTTTGTATTTATAACATTATTATATTAAATAAAAAATAAATTAATAACCTATAACCTGCGTGCCTAATAAACTCAGTAATCAAGTGCAGCGTACTATTTTCTTTGTAGACAGCCGTAAAAGTGGCGCCCAACGTGGGACTCGCAACTATTGAACTATATTTGGCTATTTTTATATGTATGCAAGAAAGAAACGCGATAATAGTTATGTCTTATACCTTATTATTATTGATATTTTGAGATACATCTCGTGTCTGCCAGAGCTGGGTTTTTTTGAGCATTCACTTTTATTTAACATCTATGCATGGACATTGTGGAATGCAATAAACATTTGAGTATTGAGTATTGAATGGGTATTGTTAAGCTACATTTCACACTAAACTAAAACAATGCTCGCATTTTTCACATTTGTATGGTTTGTCGCCAGTGTACGTCCGAATGTGACATATCAAACTAGCTTTTTGACCAAAACAAAGCTTACATTCTTCACATTTTTAAGGCTTTTCGCCAGTGTGCGTACGAATGTGTTTTGTTAAATGGCTCTTCTGAATAAAACAACGCTGACATTCTTCACATTTGTAGGGCTTATCGCCAGTGTGCGTACGAATGTGTGCTGTCAAAGCACTCTTTTGACTAAAACATAGCTCACATTCTTCACATTTGTAGGGCTTATCTCCAGTGTGCGTACGAATGTGTGCTGTCAAAGCACTCTTTTGACTAAAACATAGCTCACATTCTTCACATTTGTAAGGTTTTTTACCAGTGTGAATAAGAATGTGTATATTTAAAGTTTGCTTAGTACTAAAGCAACGCTGACATATATTACATTTGAAAGGTTTTTCGCCAGTGTGCTTACGAATGTGTGCTGACAAATTGCCCTTTTGATTAAAACATAGCTCACATTCTTCACATTTGAAAGGTTTTTCGCCAGTGTGCGTACGAATGTGATACGTTAAATGATTCTTCTTACCAAACCTAAACCCACAGTATTCACATTTGAAAGGTCTGTCCCCGGTGTGAACACGATTATGTCTTATAAAATCTGCCTTGCTTTTACAATTGTGCTGACAAATCTCACACTTAAGATGCGCTCCATCACTTATACGAGTATACTTTGTTAAACTACTTTTATTAATATTGTTACGACGATTTGTGTCTAAAGTAGTATCAATAACACTATTATCAACTAGAGGTGTTGTATTTGTTAAAGTTTCTTGGAATTTCGGTATAAGTGTGGACGTACATTGTTGAATGTTCTGGCCAACTTTTGTGACCGACTCTTCATTTTTCTTCCCATTTCCTGTAATAACATCTTGTGGTTGTTTTCCTCGTGTGTCCAGTTTTGGTTTCTTCGCAACAGTCGACCCTGTGGTTTTAAATCTAGTAAGCGTCAAATTTAAAGTACACTCTAATGACAGGGAATAAATTGTTTTTTTTTTATATGATTTTTATTTTGTTTTACACGTTAATTTTTTGTTCGTTTATTGAAACTAGATGAGGCCGGTGTTTCCTAACTGATTAGCCTGAGAAGAAACACCGAACCAAACTCAGGTGTCAAAGTCTCTTTTACAGTCCATACACAAACATGTAATGTTCAAATCAAAAGAGAACCATGCAGATTGTCTGAGATGGTCTTTTGAAGAAAGAACCACACAGTTCTGAGTGGACCTGACCAGTCATCCAGACAGATATCAGAGTCAATGAATTAATTGTGTAAGATTTCTAATATCATCTTATATAACAACGGTGCAGCCAAAAGCAAGAGTTATGATACACACAGGACTGCCCTGATGTATCTGCAATCAGTGTTCATTACTTCAGATGTGCTGTGAGACATCGGGCAGTAGGAGTGTGCTCTCCAGCGACATCAACTAACTACTAACTTGTTACACCAGTCGGCCTGTTCGCTCACACAATGATTCACTAATACTCACGTGTCGTGTCACTGGCTCTTCGCTTCTTCCTCGGTGCTTCTTGTTCTTCTTCCACTTCCGTTTTGATCTCTATTATAGGCAAATCATCTTCTGAATCAGAGTGTTGTGTTGGTATATCTTCTGAATAGCTTATGTTTCGATTTTCCAGTTCTAGCTCTGTGAGGAGGCACAAACAGTGAAGAATGAAATGTTTATGATGTGGCAAGTTAATTGGGAAAACTGAGAAATAAGTGTAAATCAGTATTTGTGAAAGACAAAGTCCGGACTCATTAAAAATCGCTTTTAGCGGTAAGACCGCATTGTAATACCTTAGTAATTTTAAGCTCCTTATGTACCAAATTGTATTTATGGTGTACATATAATAAAAAGAATATCTATCTAACGACCAATCTAAATTACTCTTGGACCCAGAACTGCGCGGGCAGTCAACTGGCTAAGTCTTACGCTGTCTCTACCACAAAACTCTGGAATGAGGTTCCTCTTGACATCAAAAGAGCTGGCAGTGATTTTTTCTTCAAGCGCTAAATTCGGACCTACTACTTAAAATCCTCTCAACCTTAGTTGTCATAATTGTCATATTTTAAGTTCTCTTAGTTATAATCACATAATATTTATCAAAGTATTTATTAGTTTATAATAAGTATTAGCATTAATACGTTTTTTTTTTTACTGATTAGTATTACACTCGTTTTAAAATATCGTGTACACCTACAGTTTCGCCAAGTCTGTCTATCCGTTCGCGGATAATCTCAGCGACCGTTAGCACTAAAAAGCTGAAATTTGGTATCAATATGTATATCAATCACGCCGAGTAAGAGCAAAAACAAAAATTGGCAAAACATATTTAATTAGGGTATACACGGGCTACTGGGTTTTGTTACATTGTGAGAAATTATTGACGGACGGGAAACTACGGAACCCTACACTGAGCGTGGCCCGCCACGCTCTTGGCTGGTTTTATTAACACAAAGGTTGACTGGTAGAGAATGCCTTGTAGCATTAAGTCCGCCTATATACCACTATTGTACATGAAGTTCAATTAAATAAACTGCCAACGGAACGTCCCCCCGCGCCCCGCCCCAATCACCCGTTGCATACATATATTATACGCACGGCTGCACTCACGGGGTCGTTAACGTTTTTATTTTTATTCAAAACCATTTTTTCGGGAGAATTGAAAGTTTAAGCAATATTTATGGTTCCGTTTTTATAGTAGGTAAAACTTATCCAATTACGAATCTCGCCCTTGAGTTGAGCGCGAAACAGTGTCAGACTCTTATTGACCAAACAACCTACCCTGTTCCTACGTCGCCATCTATACCAGGGCTTGAGCCTTCCTTTCAGACGCGAACCCTTGGCCCCAGTTGGCTTTGACCATTTTGCAGGGTTCCTAGTCCCTACGGTTTGCTGACAACTCCCTGAGGCGCGCGGGAACAGTGCGCGCCGTCGACGACTTGGCTTGGTCTTGACGATTACCACACCACCGGCTTGCGGACTTTACGGCTTGGTCCGGGACTTGCGGACGGTGAGCAATGGGTAGCTCGCCGTCCGGTCGTCTAGTAACAGTCCAGACCAAGCCCAAGTTGTCGACGGCGCGCACTGTTCCCGCGCGCCTCAAGGAGCTGTCAGCTAACTGTAGGAGCCCTACAGGGTCGAAGCCTCCTGGGGCCCAGGGGTTGATGCGAAAGCGTTACACCGGGGCTCTGGGAATAAGGCAAGGAAGGAACGGGGTAGGTTGTTTAGTCAGTAAGAGTCTGACACTGTTTCCCGTTTCGCCCAAGAGCAAGATTCGTCATTCGATGATTTTTACCTACCATAAAAAAAACCCTAAAAACATATTTTTCCACCTTTTACCTCAGCACTTTGTCATGATAAACAAATGTCAGCTTTCTAGTGCTAACGATTGCTGAGATTATCCGCGGACGGACAGACCGACAAACTGACTTGGCGAAACTACAAGGGGTTCTTGTTGCCTACGGAACCCTTAAAAGAGATGAACACGGGTTTTACGTCAATAATATTATTTAGAGTTTGAGTCCCAGACTCATTGGTACACCTCATATTGGTATCAACAATGTTTCAATAATTTACAATTTGAAAATGATTTATTATATTAATTCAATCCATTTATTTTATGTAATTAAATAATGTTGCTATGGGTTTATTATTGTATGAAATAAACAATAAATAAATAATAATAATTTAGATGACCTCGGGACTCGAGATTCGATACAAGTATACTGTTCTGTTGACATGTCCCGTGTTGGAGTTCCGCGCGTTATCGTCTTACAATCTATTTATACAAAAGGAGAAACTGACTGACTGACATATCAACGCACAGCCTAAACTACTGGGACTAGGAGCGTGAAATTTTGCACAGGGCTTCCTTTTATGACATAGACGAACACTTAGAAAGGGTTTTTCAAAATTCAGTCCCTAAAGGGATGTAATGGGGGTCTAAAGTTGGTATGAAGAACCCTACTTTCACGCGGGCGATGCCGCTGGCAGAAGGCTAGTGAGATAATAAGAAGAGTCCTTCGATTGACATGGTTTCAAAGTGCTACAAGAGTGGGGAAGCTTTGAACATATCTTTGTTTGTAGGTGTTATAGTTTCTGTGATGTCATGATAGATCAGTGAGTGGTATTTCGCTTTTGTATATATACCTAGATAAGTAAACCACTTAACCATATTCATCAGCCTTGCTAATGTCCTGGGACGCAGCCCTCCTGGGAGAGAGAAAGTGCCATGGTCCACCACGCGGGCCCAATGCAGATTGGTCAATGTCACATGTCTTCGAATTTTTGGTTCTAGGACATGCCGGTTTCCTCACGATGTTTTCCTGCACTGTTTAGAGAGCAGTGGTGATGTTATAAATTATACAAAGTAATGCGCCTGGCTGGGTTTGATCCGCTGCTCTCTACTTGACCATATGGATATAGGTAAATAACAAAATTTCTAGTTCTCAAAAACATACCATCACTTTGATCTTCTTCCTTTGGCTCAAAGACATCATCTAGTCTCTCACACACATCTGGTAACTCTTCTTTGATAGGATCACATTCTGTTTGACACCCATCATCAGACTGTATGCTTACATGCTCCATGGGTGATAAAGTCAACCCAGTACAACACACAAACTGGTCTTCTATTTCCTTTATAAAAGGGGAATTTAGCTGCAAAAAGTTAATTAATATGATATGATATATTCCACAACTATCACACCACGTCGTCTAGTCCCAAGCTAAGCAGAACTTGTGTTATGGGTACTAGACAACTGATAAACATATTTATATATTTCTAAATACATACATATTTTAGATGAATAGTATAAAACAAAGTCACTTTGTTTGTCCCTATGTATGCTTAAATCTTTAGAACTACGCAACGGATTTTGATGTGGTTGATTTAATAGACAAAGTGATTCAGGAGGAAGGTTTATATGTATAAAATATGCATGATATATGTAAT
Source organism: Mythimna loreyi (assembly GCA_029852875.1). Taxonomy (NCBI): domain Eukaryota; kingdom Metazoa; phylum Arthropoda; class Insecta; order Lepidoptera; family Noctuidae; genus Mythimna; species Mythimna loreyi. Next base: position 11,658,499 of record CM056806.1, on the reverse strand, counting down.
ATTAACATTGCACACGGGCGAAGCTGGGGCCGGTCGCTAGTTATAGATAAATTACAACTAAACACAGAAAAAATGATTGTGCTCATCACACAATCTTTTGTCCTGGGTGGGAATTGAACCCACGACCTTCGGTATAGCAGTTATGGTTACCAGCCACTAGACCAAGAGGACAGTTGTTTTATTATTAGATAAGTAAGTCAAGAAAGAAAGATGACATGTTTATTTGGCATGAAACAAGTATTGAAAACTTAAACATGAAATAAAAAGAACACAACACGTCTCAAAGACAACTGCATACTTCCCACACAACTGCGTAGTAGGTGTCCGATGCTGGATTACAACTTAACCTGTGGCTGCTTGACAAACAGTTTCAATATATGTAGATCTCCAGGACTATGTTTAAATTTGTGATTGAACTCTCTAATGATGTCACAGGGTAGATACCCTACACTCGTATTATTGAGCACAAACAGCAAGTTCTATTATCAATAGCTTACTCCAACCTACCCTGCTCGAAGTTAGAGTCACTTGGGTTAACTACAGTCATAAAAGAACGACTCTGGGTAAGCAGTCTGGTCATTTTTTAACCCAGCCCTGGAGTTATATTCTTCATAAAATAACTCACCTTATAATCCTCATTCATCATCTGAGTGAGCCGCTCTTCAGCTTCCAGACATTTCCTCTGCAGTTGGCAGCATTGCTTTAGTTTAGTGCAGCAGATGAAACAAGCGAGCATCGGTCTACTGTCTCCAGTTACAAACTGCAACAAAAGTTGTCTTCAACTGAATGTTTCTATGAATAAATTACATTATTGAACTGTCTGTATCACCATGTACTGTATTGTGTTTTGTACAATAAAGAAATAAGAATTCAAATGTGATGCAGTAAAGTATGTTTTTTTTTTTTTTTTAAAATCTAAATTTTAAATGGAGTTTCTATCCCAATGGATACGCCAACTCCATCATGCCTTATGCAAACTATTTACACTTAACAGTGCTATTATTTAACTAAGAGGACAATATTAATCGATGTGGTACAACAACTCGCTAAACCTTTTCGCTACGTCTGACTTTGGTTGTGCTAAAATAGATTGAATCAGACCAACCTGTGATATATTTAAATTAAATTCATCGATTAAAATTCTCCTTCCCACTTGGTTCTTGACACAATCCATCAGCAAATGATGTACATCCTCAAGTACATTGCATGCGTTACAGTTGGGAGAACTTACTTTCTTCATGAGAAATGCAAACTTTGCTGGACGGATAGTGTCCAGACCGTAATCTTACAGCTAACTTAACGTAACTTCTGCTTAACCTGCTACTGTCAAACCAGGGAGCTTGAGGAAGCTCATTTTGAACTGTTTTGTACCATATTCCTTTATCTACTGACTTAATGTTAAAGTGTTGTTTCCAGTTGTTGAAGCTTTTAATTTTGAATTTTGGTACATATTCTACATAATCTGGTATAAAATTTAGCTCGACGCCTTCCTTCGCTGCCAATTTAGATGAGCAATCAGCTTCCTCATTTCCCCGTAGACCAACATGCGCTGGAACCCATTGCAACTTTAACTCTAAGCCATTTACAATAAACTTATAAATATATTTTAGAATTTCGTAAGCTATCGATCTACCTCTGAAGCCAGAGGCGCATCGAGCTACGTGATGCAATGCACTCTTGCTATCCGTGAATATAACAACCTTATTAAATTTTTTCTCCATTGCATAGGACAGGGCTTGCAAAATTGCAATGAGTTAAAGCTAAAAAAGCCTTAACTGACACCCTGCCCTGCCTTACTGACTTAACTGATATATTAAGCTTTTAGCCGTAAAGTATGTTAAAATAAAGACTCTTTAATTTTATAGAACAGATCTTTTTTCTATGTAGTTTTATTTTTCCACTTGTTTAATATACCTCCACGCTTGTATTATGATTGTGTCTTGATGAATAAAACCAGTGAAGTTTATGTAATTACTAACTTATTTATTTTAATGATGCTGTTCAGGACGACAGTAAGTGCATTGTTCTGCTTGCCGTACGCCTCTACTCACACGGAGAGTGATGGTTGCTCGAGGCAAGTAATAAGTCCAGGGTAAAACTTACCGGATTATCAGTCAGCCTCTCATACAGCTCATGTAAGTCTTTGTTTACCACTACATACATGCGAACGTTCTGCGCTAAACACAGCCTACACATTGGTAGCTTCTCCATTTTCTTTTACTAAATAAATGCAAATAAGTTGCTTAATATATAAAATATACCTGAATTTTTTTTTTTCTGTTAAACAATGCGCAAAATTACAATAATAATATGTCAACATAAACATTATCCAAGCAACTTTTTTTTGTCTGGTAGCTGACTTTTTTTTTCTATCGTTTTTGGCTTGGATATTTAGTTTTTCAAGCCACGTCTTGTCGTTTCACAATTTGCCTTCCTCTTCCATTATCCAGTAAACTTTTAGGGGATTTTTGAACTGCATTGTTTACTTTTAGGTAAGTCGAATGAAGAGGTAACTTTTAGGTGATTTTAAACAAAAAGGTAACATTTTTTTATATTACAGGTAATTATATATTCTGATAATACTCAACTGGCAACACTGATCGCACTTGTCAAACTTGCGTTTTAGTAAACAAAGCTTATGTTCTCTTTCTGTATTTTTTCCAAAACAAATAGTTAAATCAGTAATTTGGAATAAACATCTTATTTATTAATTTCAAAAACATACACCCTATCCTTACAGGCTTGTTCTAAGGTGACACTGGTTCACTTGATACATACTTAATAATTAATTAGTAAAAATGGAAAAGCTGCCAATGTGTAGGCTGTGTTTAGCGGAGAACGTTCGCATGTATGTAGTGATAAACAAAGACTTGCATGCGCTGTATGAGAGGCTGACTGATAATCCGGTAAGTTTTATCCTGCACTTATATTATTAAGATAACATTATCGTATTTACCTCGAGTAAGAATCAACACTTTCTCTGTGAGTAGAGGTGCACAGTAAGCAAAGCTAACCACTAGCTGTTGTCCTGAACCTGTTGTTCCCTTGCAACCAATTATCACAATGTATTTGAGTACCACATTCAGATTTTTGAAAGATTGGCTAAACTGTACTGTACTGGACGCGGAGTTTCGGGCTCGTAATTTTTTGAAAAGGTATATGTCTAAAAACTAAATATGCAGTTTCAATGGGTGACATTCACTTTTTACTTTGTCTTCTTATTTTAGTGTTTCATTTGTCAACCTCTTCTTATTATCTAGTTGTTAGTGTAAAATAATAATAGTGAGATAAGACAACTTGATTGCAATCGAACATAGGCCACCCCGACTTGGATAGACATAGGTTAGAAGGGGATGACAGGGCCTAGTGAGCTAGCGAAGCGAGCAAACAGACCATCACCTTCGTGGTTATTTTTTTTTAACCAACCAGAACACTACATTTTAGCACAAATAATTTTATACGATGGTAGAGCGCTCCCCTACAATTTATATATTTTTTCATTTTGAAGTACATGTAAATATACCTTTTTTACTATGTATGGGCGGATGGCCCTAGGGGTTGAGGGTCTCTCTGCTAAAACCCCTAAGTTTGACCCACAAAAGCATAAAATGTATGATTTTTTAATACCTTACCTCAAAATTTTCTGTTTTGAATGTCTCCAAAAGTATACATTTCGGGATTGGGTTTACGGGGAGGAGACGAACCCCCCACCCCGAAAAACTCGTTATTTCGATGTCCAGTAAAGTACAGTTTTACTGAAAGAAAAAGATTAATATAATTTGAATAATAGAAAAAAATAATTACCCAATCATGTACACACAACAGAAAATAAGACAAGAAGAAAGATACAGAAAAATAGATATCATGAGAATACATACTATCTAATTATAATGTAATTTGTGTAAAGTGAAAATAGTTGAAGACAAGTCTTGTTGCAGTTTGTAACTGGAGACAGTAGACCGATGCTCGCTTGTTTCATCTGCTGCACTAAACTAAAGCAATGCTGCCAACTGCAAAGAAAATGTCTGGAAGCTGAAGAGCGGTTCACACAGATGATGAATGAGGATTATGAGGTGAGGTTAACCTCCAGGGTGGATTTTTGAGTTGAAGCAGTAAGGGCAGGTACCTAACCTTTACAGTGTTAGGAATATTAGTTAATACGAAAAAAATGACTGTCAGAAGAAAAAGACATGCAATTTTGTTAAAAACAATTTCACGCCATTGCCTGCGCATCTCTTCAATCCACCCTGTATAGATGTTCGGGAGATTCCTGCACCGGATTCGTGCGGAAGAGACGCCCGGGTGTCGCCACTGTGTGGCCAACCCGGAGGACACGGTGGAGCACACGGTAGACGTGTGCCCCGCTTGGGAAGAGCATCGCCGTGTCCTCGTGGCACGCACTGTTCCCGCGCGCCTCAAGGAGTTATCAGCAAACTGTAGGGGCCCTCCAGGGTCGAAACCTCCTGGGCCAAGGGTTGAATCGAAAGCGTAACACCAGGGCCTGGGAATAAGGAAAGGAATGAATGGGGCATGTTTTTTATTCAGTAAGAGTCTGACACTGTTTCCCGCTCCGCCCAAGGGAGGGATTCGTCATTCGATCATTTTTACCAACCATAAAAAAAAACCCTGTATAGATGAGACACAGGAACAACAACTTCATTTTTCCTGAGGTCTGAAAGTGATTTGATATACAATGCAGTATAATGCAACTATCTCATACTTATATGTATTATCTTCTTCCAGCTAAATTCCCCTATAAACCAAGACCACTTTGGGTGTTTGAATGAGTTGACTATATCACCCATGGAGCATGTAAGCATAGAATCTGATGATGCATGTCAAGCAGAATGTGATCCTATCAAAGAAGAGTTACCAGATGTGTGTGAGAGACTAGATGATGTCATTGAACCAGAGGAGGAACATCAAAGTGATGGTATGTTTTTGAGAATTTAAAATTTAAATCTATCTATTCTATACCAATACCAAGTGAGGTGAAGTGGCTTGCATTATACATGTATTTATAAAAAAACTAGCGACCTGCCCTAGCTTCAATGTTGATATTATGCATGTATTATATATACAAACCTTCCTCTCGAATCACCCTATGTAATAAAAAAAACCGCAACGAAATCCGTTGCTTAGTTTTATAGATCTAAGCATACATAGGGTCAGGGTGACTTTGCTTTATACTATGTAATGATAACTAACTATGAATCATTTGCTGATAACCTTACTTGAATTCTTACTGTAAAAGTCACCAACGTAGATCACAGGGGTGAAGCTGTGGGGAAACCCTAGTAAATCATCATCTTCCTGCCCTTGTCCCGTTTTATTTGGGGTCGGCGCAATATGTTTTTTTTTTCCATTCTGTCCTGTCACCCGTCACGCTATCACTAACTCCTCTGTCTTCCATATCACTTCTCACACAATCCATCCATATCTTCTTTGGTCTCCCTCTCCCTCTCCATCCATCCACATTCATACTCATGGCTTTCTTTGTAACATGCGTTTCATCCCTCCTTTTTACATGGCCATACCAAGACAGACGGTTCCCTTTCAACTTTTCAGTCACTGGCGCCACTTTCAAACTTCCTCTAATATACTCATTTCTCACTTTATCCATTCTCGTCACACCACACATCCATCTCAACATCCTCATCTCTGCTACATGCAATCGCTTTCATCCGTCTTTTTCAGAGCCCAACATTCTGACCCATACAGTAGTACAGGCCTTATCACGGACTTGTAGATTTTACCCTTCAACTTGAGGGGCATCCGTGGGTCGCAAGTTGTTCCAGTGACCTGTCGCCATTTCATCCATCCTGAGTTGATCCGATGTGCCACGTCTCGGTCTATCTCACCATTCCCTTGGATAAGCGACCCAAGGTACCGAAAATCGGAACAGGTTGGTATGGGCGTTCCGGCGAGAGCTATGGGCACAGGACTAGAGAGACCGCCAAAATCGCAGAACAGGTACTCTGTTTTAGTTTTGCTCAATTTTAGGCCAACACTCTCCAGTCTTTGCCACCACACCTCCAATCTGCTCTGGACCTCTAGGGCACTCTCAGCAACCAGCACAATATCATCGGCAAACAGCATACACCAGGGAGCCTCTTCCTGAATGTCCGACGTCAGAGCGTCCATTATTATCAGGAAGAGGTAAGGGCTAAGAGCCGACCCTTGGTGTAAACCGACAGCCACATTGAAGTTGTTAGTGGTGCCCGCTGCAGACCGGACTTGTGTACTGCAGCGACTATACATTGATCGGATCAACTGCACATACTTCCCAGGCACACCTTTCTCCTTAAGGGCCCACCACAGAACCTTACGAGGTACCCGGTCGTATGCCTTTTCGAGGTCAACGAATACCATGTGCAAGTTTTTATGTGCACCTCTGTATTTTTCGCACAACTGGCGTATAGCAAATATGGCATCCGTTGTACCACGACCAGGCATAAAACCGAATTGGTTCTGTGAAATTTCACTCTCTTCTCTCAGCCGCCGTTCAATAACTTTCTCCCATACTTTCATGGTATGCGACATTAGCTTTATTCCTCTATAATTGTTGCACTCAAGTACATCACCTTTGTTTTTAAAGATGGGCACCAGAGAACTGTTGCACCATTCATCAGGTATGGCTTCTTCCTGCAACAGCTTATTGAAGAACAAAGCCAGCCACACCCATCCATCTACTCTTAATAACTTCCACACCTCAACTGGTATTCCATCTGGACCAATGGCTTTACCATTTTTCATTCCATTCACTGCTACCCTGACTTCCTCCACACTAACCATTCTCACTAACCCCACATTCACTGGTTTATTCTCTAAAACCCCACTCCAATTATTTTCCTCATTCATAAGTCTTTCAAAATATTCCTTCCACCTCTCTTTGATTTTTTCATTATCCGATAGAACCATTCCACTTTCATCTCTTACACATCTTACCTGGCAAACATCCCTCGCCTTTCTTTCTCTCATTCTAGAAAGCCGGTACAGCTCTTTCTGGCCTGCAGGACTGTCTAATGTATCATATAGTTTGTCCTGGGCTTTTGCTTTTGCAATTGCCACGGCTTTCTTTGCTTTTTTCTTTAAAGCATCATACTCACTCTTTCTTTCAGCTTTCAAACTAACATTATCTGTTTGTACACACTGCCATTCCTTGAATTTTTTCTTCTTTTCTTTCAATACATTCTGAACTTCTGTCGACCACCACCATGTATCTCTATCTATTCTGCCCTTTCCTTTCGTCTCTCCCAAAATATCTCTCGCTGCTTGCATTATACACTCAGCCAGCTCATTCCAGCTTTCATTTATACTTCGATCATTCATGTCTCCCATCTCTATCATTCTGTCCACCACTCGCTCTCTGAACTTCTTCGCGCAGTCATTCCTCTCTAGCCTGTGCCACTTTATTCTAGGAGGCGGGCGCTCTTTGGTTTTCCTACAACGAATTTGAACCACTGATGTCATAACCAGGAGTCTGTGTTGCGAGACTAAGTCTTCTCCTGGCAGCACTTTGCAATCCATAACATACTTTAAGTGGTTGCGCCGAACTAGAAAATAATCTATTTGCGTCTTATGATTACCACTTTTATACGTGGCCAGGTGTTCATCTTTTTTCTGAAACCACGTATTGGCTACTGCTAGATCAAATGCAGTAGCGGATTGCAACAGTGTCTCTCCTTCATTGTTTGGATTTCCGAAGCCCCATCCGCCATGTACTCTTTCATACATACCTCTCATTCTTCCCACATGTCCATTAAAATCACCTCCCACTATCAACTCCTCATGTACAGGGATGTTCATTAAGGCCGTATCAAAATCCTCCCAAAACTTCTCTTTCACCGTTTCATTACATCCTACTTGTGGTGCATACACTACATTCAACATAACATTCTCTAACATAACTTTCACAACTATAATTCTATCATTTATCCTATGTACTTCCATCACACTTTCTTTCAATTTGCTATCTAACACTACTCCTACACCATTCCTTTTGCCATCACTTCCACAGTAGTAGAACTTGTATCCTTCACCAATTTCTCTCGCTTTTGTTCCTCTCCATTTAGTCTTTTGTAAGCACGCTACGTTTATTCGTCTTCTTTTTAATACATCCGCTAACTCTCTGGCCCTTCCAGTCATAGTCCCTACATTCCAACTTGCATACCTCAATCTCATTTCCCGAGCTAACTTCTTACGTTGCACCCGCCCGGGATGGTACAACCCTGGTCCATTTCCCACAGGAGCCGGGTGCTGCCCCTGCGCGTCGCCTGCGGGGTACGCCCTAACCCTATCTCGCATTCCATTCATAACCGACATATTGCTTTGGGTTTTGGCTACTATTTTACAACCGGCCGCCTGCCTGACGCTAACCCTCCTTGGGAATGCTATTGTTGGAAGTTTAACCGACCCCACACGGTGACCTTAAGTGCTTATTAGTAGACACGGCCTTAAAAATATCCCTTAGTCGCCTCTTACGACACCCACGGGAAGAAATGGGATGGTGGTATTCTTTACGTCCGGCACCATACGGAACATACACCATAGGGGAAACCCTAGTAAATGATATCTAAAAATGTATGTTGTTTTTTGAAACATTATATGCGCTCCAAAACCAGGATACTACAAAAGGCTGCACAACTTCAAGGGGCTGGGCAGATCATGTCCACCGCAAGCCCCACAAACTGAGCAACAAAATTACTTAAAATAGTTGCCTTGAGAACTGTCTCTGTGTCCAGTTGGTCCTGCCATCTCCTTTGTGGTCTGCCGTGACTCCAGCTCACTGGACATCTCAGTTACGACAGACCACAAGGGTTGTGGTGGAGCAAACTGCAAGTTCTAAGAAGTAGTGAACTGTAATTACACATTTAGTAAAGATAGAAAAGAAATTACTTACCAACTGTCCCTTTATTATCATTCAACATCTGTTGTGTTTAATATACAGGGTGTTTGGTGCATCGTTTGCCAAATTGATTTGGCCGACAGGATAGATCATTTGCTATATATTCATCCCCAATAATTCATTCCTTGCCACACCGGTTTTTTTTATGATAAGATTTATGATTTTAGTACCTGCTTGTGAAATGTTTAATTTTTTATTTCAAGTTTGAGGAAAGTTTTTTTTTTATTAATGGTATTCCTTAATAAAAAAAAAATTATGTGCGTAAATATGAGATATCAATTTCTACCTACTTAGAGCAAAGAGCAAGTTATTTATTGTTTTACTTTAATTTCTTAGTGCATTTACCGTAATATCAAATATCAGCCTTTTGTGACTTGACTACACATTTAATAAAAGGTTTTTTTAGCATATTGCACACCGTTGGAAAGGGCATAAACTAGAGAACTTTATAAAAGAATTCGAAGATCTCCAACGCTATTAGTTTTTTTTTTTATAGTTTAAAGTTGAGTTTTAAAATTATTTTGTCATATCTCATACACTTTGTAGGTATTTTATTAAACAATTACACGTTACTAGCAAGTCATTTTGAATTTCATAGAACCATACAACACGACACTTAAACATAAAAATATTTTTTGTTGGATAGACTAAAAACTTTTTTTTTTATGTAAGCTTAATTGCTGAAATTCGGATTTTTTTAGAATAAAAACTAAATACATGTTTAAAAAAATCCGGTGTTGCAATGAATGAATTATTGGGGCTAAATATATAGCAAATGATCTATCCTGTCGGCCAAATCAATTTGGCAAACGATGCACCAAACACCCTGTATAATATGTTTCCGAAAGGAACGGTCCGGTTTCTGAAAGGAAGGTCCGACCCTGGTTTGAAGGCTAAGAAGGAATGGGATGGGTCGTTTAGTCAGTAACAGTCTAACAATGTTAGACAAAAAGCCAGCGGGCAGTTCGCGCGGCGCAGTGTTGTGTCAAGAGATGTTTGTTTCATTCGCGAACAAAATGTCTGAACAGCGGCGACATCTCTGTGATAGGAATTTCTTCGTAATGTTAAATTCGTTTTGGCGAAAAGATGTAAATCCCTACAGCCGCGCAAGGAAACATAAAGACTTCCTTCTTTGGAATTATGGAGAACAGAGATAATGTCCCGGGAACTTGTATGACTATAGCAGAATATTCCAAGTTGGTGTACCTACCTACTACCAAAAATCAGCGAAATAATTTGCTCCTTCACATATGCTTGCGTTTCGAAACATATGTCGTTAGAAAGTAAAAAATTAAATGCCAATCATTGTGATTGGCGCGCGCCGCTCAAGCTCTGCTCCCCGCGCTGCTACCTTCGTGGCCAGATCCATATAAATGTATGCATTGGAACGCGCCGCTGCCACTCGGCTGCTGCTGACTTCGAGTTCATGGCTTTGAGCGTCCTGAAAGCCTTCGTTTTAAATGAAAATAAGAACGTTAAACGAGCTGCCGCCGTCGGCAATGGACTCCTCGCTGCCCCGCACCCCTCGCGCACTGCCGCCGGCGCACGACGATGTTGAGAGGAGCGCTCTCAACAGTAATCCTTTTGGAGTTGCTTCCATAGTCGGTGTGACAGCTGGATACTTCAGGAGCCACCGCCGTACACTTGACATTGCATTGAATATTTATACTCACATACTAGTCAGTTTCCCCAGTTATCCTGCTACATTTACAAACAATCATCTCTTCCTTGTTGCTTATTTGCAGAGCTAGAACTGGAAAATGTATACAGTAGCTTTTCAGTCGCAGAAGATGTACCAGCAAAACAGTCCGAGTCTGATTCAGAAGATAATGTGCCTTTAATGGAAATCAAAACAGAAGTGGAAGAAGAACAAGAGACACGTGAGTATTAGTGAGTCCATGAGAGAGCGAACAGGCCGACTGATGATACATGTGTGTGACCCGAGAATACATGTCCCGTGTCACGGAGTGCATCGACTTCCTGAAGCAGAAAGTTTGTGCATTGGCCAGTCGTATTCGGCGCTATAAGCGGCGGGTCGATCGATACTGCTCACTAAGATTTGGTGATCATTTACTACATTTGCTGTTCGAATACAATTTGAAGTGCAGTCGTTACTAAATTAGGTAGTACTATTGCAATTTTAGACTATTTTCTGGTGTTAAGAATATATTTTTGGTAAAAGAACCAAGGATGTCAAAACATTTTATGGTGGTCATTACATATTTAATCCTCAGCTCCGGGAGGCTTCGACCCAGTAGGGCCCCTTCGGTTTCCTGACAACTCCTTGAGGCGCGCGGGAACGGAGAGCGCCGTCGACAACTTGGGCTCGGTCTGGACTGCTACCAGACTACCGGACGGCGAGCTACCCATTGCTCACCGTCCGCAAGCCAGTGTCTACGGTGGCCGGATATCGGCAGGATCGCGGCGGCGACGGCTACGGCGAGTGCGCCGTTGCCTTTGCCTTATGCGGTCAGCCTCCTCCTTTACGAGCATTACTGCCTCGCAGAAGGAGGCAACCGCCTTCCATTCCTCCTCGCTGCGGACCATGGCCTGAACCAAGGCCCGGCGCAAGAGGTCGCCGCCGCCGATCACCCCCACGAGGGCACGGCGTTGCTCTTCCCAAACAGTGCACACTACTACCGTGTACTCCACCGTGTCCTCCGGGCTGGCCACACAGTGGCGACACCCGGGAGTCTCTTCCACACGAATCCGATGCAGGAACCTCCCGAACTTGCCATGTCCGGTGAGGACCTGCGTCATGCGGAAGGTGAGGACGCCGTGAGGTCTATCCTTTCACGCCTCAAAGAGGGGAAATTATGGCGTGCCCAGCGCTGGGTTGCGACAGTCGCTGTTATCATTTCACAATGAGATCGTCACTTCGTGGTAGCGATCGTTTTTGGAGGCCCATTTATTGAGTGTGCAGGTCACCCCCTGCCTTTTTATCGATGAAATTTAATAACACTGTTCAGGCAGGGGCCAGTCTTAACATAGTTCTTAGTAATCAGTTCTCGTACGATTCCAAAAACCGTAGCCTTATATCTTAGTTTTCTATATGTCGCAATAGTTTCTCATCAGCCGGGGGTTGTCCTTGGATGCACTAGCATAGCGCGTACAGGTATATTCACCGGTTAGCACCACGTTCCATTAAAAGCCATCATATTTACCATCTTGATCTTCTTGGTATAACGCTGACATCTACTCTCAATTTTGGGCCATACATCGAAACAAAAGCTCAACTGGCTGCAAAAAAGTTGGGAATCCTCGCAAAGGTTAGACAATACTTCACGCCGGAACAGCTGCTTAAACTTTATCAGGCCCAAGTCTGATCGGTTATGGAGTACTGCTCTCATCTTTGGGACGGATCTGCCCGATACCAACTTGATGCGCTTGAGTCTATTGAGAGGCGAGCCAAGAGGATCATTGGCGATGATGCACTTGTCGAGTCGAGACTTCAAAGTCTTGAGCATCGACGCCGAGTTGCTAGCCTGTCGGTTTCCTAACGGTTGCATTTCGGGGAGTGTACGTCGGAATTACATAATTTAATTCCGCCTAGCCCGTCCCATCATCGGACCACCAGACGTACGGCATTGCGCCACCGGTACATGGTGGATATCCCACATATACGTACAAAACGTTTTGGGAATACATTCATTATGCGTACAGCCAAGGAGTGGAATTCCTTGCCGGAGTCGGTGTTTCCTGATAGCTACAATCCGGGTATCTTTAAGTCAAGAATGAATAGGTTAATTCTAGGTAAGCGCGCTTCATCGTCGACCGCATCGTCGCTTTCCATCAGGAGAGATAGCGGTCAAGCGCAAGCCTATAACCAATAAAAAAAAAAAACAAAAAAAAAGCGTCTCAAAGGTCCTCTGCAAGTTGGCTTCGGCCCCTCGTACGCCTCTCAAAGGCCCGGGACCTGAGATATATAAACGTATAATAAGAATATAGCACAACTATCACACAACGTTTGGTCCCACTCTAAGCAGAGCTTGTGTTATGGGTATTAGACAACCGATAAACGTAGTTATATGTTTCTCAATATATACCTTTTATAGATAAACTAGCTTTTGCCCGCGGCTTCGCTCCCGGCAACAGATTAATCTACTCTACCCTACCCTACTCTACTCTACCCTACTCTACCCTTTTCATTGTTTCTAAGATGTATTCTGCTATTCGGGACGGAAACAAATCCAACAAATCAAAAACCATGGCAATCGGTCCAGCCGTTCTCGAGTTATAAGTGTTGTAACAAACACGACTTTCTTTTATATATATAGATAACATTCAGCCACAGAACATATGATCGTGCTTATCACAAATATTTGTCTTGGGTGGGAATCGAACCCACGACCTCCGGCCTAGCAGTCAGGGCCACTAAATACTAGACCAACAGGCCAGAAACACAACATATATGACGACATAGTGACTTTCTGTGGGTCAGCTATGTCTGCCAAAATATATGCTGGCTTCAGGCGATCCATTGAAACCTTGTTTTCCCTTGTGCAAAACTTTGTGAGGACTTGTGTACGCTGATTGTAGGGAGCCACGTAATGCGTCACGAAGAAACACGTGATCAGTGGGCTGCAAATACTTCTAAACAAAACTACTGGTCTTGTTGTGACAAGATGTTGGAGTTGGTGTCAGGTTTTGTGCGCAGTGAAGTGTGTAACGTCGGTCGTTCCTTCCTTAATAGGTGCGAAAGATTCACCAGGGAGCCTTAGAGGTTCGTCGTAAACTATTTCGGCTAAAGACGCTTGGGCATCCTTATTGTATGCACTCCGTGTACCAAACAATACCCACTGTGTCCATTTGTCGTTTCATAACATATCATCCGTAAAATATTTACGAAAACCTGCAAGAACAACTCTGCAGCTTTAGGGTCGCAGCACACATATCAAAACGGAAAGGGATCGGCACCGTATCAACTCGTGCCGTTCAGTATTATTTGTATCAAACTCCTTACTGCAGCGCACACTAATCGGAATCGTAACGAAATCACATGGCCTCGGACAAGCTCACGAACCGCGGTGCAGTGCGCGGTCGGCTTTCCGTCCCCTCGCTTACGGCTCTCCGTACGCTAGCATACGTATCTTCGTCCACTCTCCGCCCGCGCTCTTCATTGCCGCACGTACAGTATTCACGAGAGAGGCGACCGTGAAGTTAGCCTTTGCGAATGTTCGCGCATGTACAAAGGTAAAAAATAGTGTTAATTATTTTATTTTACACCAAAATAAGAATAAAAACTAACAACGTCTAGCCGTCAACCAGCGGCCGGCGAGCCCTAAGCGCGGCGTCGCCTAGCTGTAGCCGAGTCGACGTCGAGGAGAAAGGCGAGGCGGTGACGATCCCTTTCCGTTTTGATATGTGTGCTACGACCCTTAATGAGAACCTTTAATTTCATTGTGTTTTTAATTTGGCGATAACTATATTAAAAATCACAGGGTCGTCCGTGGTGAAGACACAAAAACTGCACATACGAGTAAAAAACCTAGAAGATGTAATCACAGAAAATCAAAAGAAGAATGAAGAGTCCGTCACAAAAGTTGCCCAGAACAAGTCATATTGTACGTCCAAACTTATTCCGAAATTCATAAATCCTCTATCTGAAGCTAAACCTCGAGTTAATATCAGTGTTATTGATAATACTTTAGACACTAATTATAGAAATAATATTAAAAAACGTAATTTAACAAATTACACTCGTATACGCACTGGTGGAGCGTCTTACAAGTGTGATATTTGTCAGTACAGTTGTAAAGACAAGAGCAATATCATAAAACATATTCGTGTACACACTGGTGGAAAACCTTACAAATGTGAAGAATGTCAGCTTTCTTTTAGTCATAAGAGCAGTTTTAGAGATCATATTCATACGCACACTGGCGAGAAACCTTACAAATGTGAAGAATGTCAGAGTTGTTTTAGTCAGAAGAGCAGTTTAAGAAACCATATTCGAACGCACACTGGCGAGAAATCTTACAAATGTGAAGAATGTCAGCTTTCTTTTAGTCATAAGAGCACTTTAAGAGATCATATTCATACGCACACTGGCGAGAAACCTTACAAATGTGAAGAATGTCAGAGTTGTTTTAGTCAGAACAGCAGTTTAAGAAGGCATATTCGTAAGCACACTGGCGAGAAACCTTACAAATGTGAAGAATGTCAGCTTTGTTTTAGAATTAAGGACAGTTTAACACACCATATTCGAACGCACACTGGCGAGAAACCATACAAATGTGATGTATGTCAGCGTAGTTTTAGCCGAAAGGATCTTTTGAAATTTCATATTATGAACCATACTGGCGAAAAACCTTACAAATGTAAAGAATGTCAGCTTTCTTTTTGTCATAAGAGCACTTTAAGAGATCATATTCATACGCACACTGGCGAGAAACCTTACAAATGTAAAGAATGTCAGAGTTGTTTTAGTCAGAAGAGCAGTTTAAGAAGGCATATTCGTAAGCACACTGGCGAGAAACCTTACAAGTGTGAATAATGTCAGATTTTTTTTAGTCATAAGGTTAGTTTATGATGGCACATTCGTACACATACTAAGCACGCACACCACCGTCGGAGGACACAACAAAAACAATAAGTTTGAACTAGCTTTACTGAAGGTAAAATAAACATAAGGTATAAGGTGGGTTATTTGATGGTTGACTTTTTATTTGTTTGACTTTTTATTTAATGATAATTTTCTTTTTGTATTGTATTGACTGATGACATCTAATTTATGTTAAGTAATTAAATTAAAAAATAAAATAACAAAGTGGGATTTCTATTCCGACCGATATTAAATACAGAATAATAATAACCCCATTGTCGTATCTCTACGTTGACGTCGTGGTGGGGCTTGCGCTTCGACGAACCTAGCTAGCTTTGGGTGTGGGGCCAGACTAAGGGTGTAACCACACGGGCGGCGCCGCTGCGGTTTTCTACATACAACATATTTGTATGTAGAAAACCGCAGCGGCGCCGCCCGCATTGTAGCCACATGGCGCCGTGCGGTGTGCTCCGGCGCCGCGCCGCGCGCGCATCGGAATCGAGACGAGGCGGGGAGGGGTGTAAGCAGAGCGGAGCCGGAGCGGCGCCGCTCGCACTTGTTTGTTTGCACAGCGTAGGGAAGGACGCATGCTGGATTAAGTACGATCACGTAACATATACCTATCAATATGAGTACCAGTGAGGAAAATATTGACATGGACTACCTCATTTCTTTAGTTCAAGAACGGGAAGTACCTACTGTGGGATAAGTTTCATGTGGATTTTAAAAACAATAATCTAAAAGCGAAGGCATGGGCAGAAGTTACAAAAAACCGGCCAAGTGCGAGTCGGACTCGCGCACCGAGGGTTCCGTACAAACCTGCAAGGTTTACAAAGTTCGTTCATTACGACAATCGAGTCATAACTATGGTATTTTTATTGTCAATAAGAAATATAATAATGTCATTGAATTTAATTATAAGTATAACACTCTAAGCAGTTAGGACGCATTTAGATTATACAGCTACATTCACCAAAACATCGAGATTGAATGACGATGAGTGAGGTCGTCTTTGCCGTTTGAAAAATGTTGCCCTCCCCATACATAGTATAATAACTCGCGGTCATTGCTGTAACTACAATTATGTTTACAATCACAATTTTTTTGGTAGTATAACTACTTAAAATTTTAAGCTTTTCGGAATTTTTCTGTTACCTGTGCTGTAAGCTATTGCTTCTTACCAAATTTCGAGATTCTATGTCAACGGGAAGTGGTCTTTAGGTTTTAATTCCCTTGCGTGTAGTTGCGAGTTTCAAAATATGCGGTATCAATGGTTGTACTTTTGCGTTTTGCGTTTTTGCGTTGACTTAGAATTTTTTTTTTTTCACGGTTTAAAGGCAATTAGATCTAAGTATTTGATATGAATTTCAACTTGATAGCTCTACGCGTTCATGAGGAAAAAAGTAATAAGTTTATATTTATTAAAAAATATATATTTTGTAATGTAACTAAAAATTTAAGGTTTTCGGAATTTTTCCTTTATGTGTGCTATAAAACGTTGCTTCATGCCAAATTTCAAGATTCTAGGTCGACTGGAAGTACCCTTTAGGTTTTGATTCCCTTGCGAGTACTTGCGAGTTTCAAAATATGCAGCTTAAATTGCTGTTTCTTTTGATTGCGTTGACATAGAAGTTTGATTTTGTTACAGCTTAAAGGTATTATAGACCTGAGTATTTGGTATGAATTTCAATTTAATAACTCTACGCGTTTATGTGGAAATGGGTAGTAAGTTTAAAATTATTAAAAAAATATATATTATGAAAAAAATATATGATGTAACTAAAAATTTATGGTTTTCGTAATTTTTCCTTTATCTATGCTATAAGACGTTGCTTCGTACCAAATTCAAGATTCTGAGTTCACGGGAAGCACCCTGTAGGTTTTGATTCCCTTGCAAGTGTCGAAAATTTGCGGCATAAACGGCTGTATCTTTTGATTGCGTTGGCTTAGAAGTTTGATTTTTTCACAGCTTCAAGGGACAGTAGACCTGAGTAATTGATATAAATTTCAGCTTCATACCTCCACGCATTCCTGAGAAAAAGAGTCTTGACAGACGGACGGACGGACAGACGGACAACAAAGTGATCCTATAAGGGTTCCGTTTTTTCCTTTTGAGGTACGGAACCCTAAAAATTATTTCCAGAATATGATAGCTACGCTCCCAATCGAAAGAACAAAATTGGTGAGTCCTTATTTTTCTTCATACTAGTAACATGACAAAATTTTCTTTAAAATAAAGTAGATGCAATTTGTACAAATAATTCTCAGGTATTTTTAATCACATTTTAAAGTAATTAATCACCATATTTTTGTATTTACTTATCACTTATATAAATTATTAATTTGAGAACATGACACACGCACACCACCGTCGGAAGACACAACAAAAACAATAAGTTTGAACTAGCTTGTTACGCAAGCATAGCCGATGCAAATCGCTATAGTGTGCACCGCCCTGAATCCACATTACGACATCGACAGCGCGATACCCAGAAGCTGACGCGGCACATCTGACATCGTCTCCGCGGGTGGTCGCCGATTTCAATATTTCAAGTTTACGTGGGAACGGCACTTTTTGGTCAATCGCTGACCATACCGCACATTTAATTATTAGTTAGTTTAGGGATTCTTGTTAAGTGTGTAATGTATGTGAGGGGAGTGTGCCTGAGTGTACTGACTGGGGAGAGAGCAATGACAACACGTGGTTACAATAAGATGGTATATTCACGACTGCTTAAATATATCTTATTTGACGGGACGCAGCCGTCTGGGACGCAGCGTCACACATGCATACATCGCACATCTTGCATACGCCACGCACTCATATTCCACATCACACATTCAATGTGTCCCTACTGTTAGATTAAACGTTATAATTGTGATTTCTGATTAATTTAAATTAAACATTAATTAGATAAAATTGTTTTTTTTTTGCATCTTCTGCTGCCTCCGAACTTAATTAGCTTTACAAAATAAACATAAGGTATTTATTTATTTATTCATTAACCAGAACGACAAAATGCCAATTACTAATCAATGTAATTGGCATTTTATTGGTACAAATTATGTAAAACAAAAAGAAAAATATAACAGGTATACATATTAAGTATCGCCAACCATTCAGTAAATATCTCCTTCCATTCATTGGCGAACAGATCTAATCCTGGACTGGATTCAAGGAGAGTGTTGAGTGCGGTTAACATTCGGGGAATGGGTGACATACGTCGCGCAACGGCCGGTATCCCAGCACTCACGACGGGGCTGGCTTCCGGCGGCGGTGAGGCGGAGCTGAGCGACGAGGCCGGAGGTGGCGGGCGAGCTGCAGCTCTTGTCAACATTTATTTTTCTTGCTAGTTGGAGATGTTCTTTGTCATAAATATGAGTTACGGTATATTTTATAGGACGACATGTATATTTACAGTTTATTTTACAAATTACTAGGTTTGCACTTTGAAACGTTATTTTTTTCTTCGGATTATTGCATTTTGTGAGAAGTATTTTAATTTTAATTGTGTTTTGTAAAAGCAGAGAAAAATTTTCGACACTTCAGGTTGACAGCAAGCCACAGATTTATTATTTTATTAATATTACTTAATTTTTCTTCTGAATAATGTTAAGTCACCACTTCCCCTCAGATTGTATTGGGAAAAGTCTTGTGTACCTACATATCTCTGTCTATATGATCCATGACGTAGAATGTGTTCACCATAATACGACCTGGTTTGTCTTGACTGGTAAGTTCCTAGAGCAAACATTAATTCACTATAACTTAATCTTTAGCATTAGGTACAATACGTTTAACAAGATGTAAAGATGAGAAAGTATTAATTAGACAGATTTAGACGACAGATTTCCTAACAAAAATATCAAGTTTTCTTAAAACCCCAAACTCTCTACGTTTTTTGTTAAATAAAGATATTATTATTTTTTCCTTTAAAGCACTTTGAGCACTTTACATATTGAAATATTTTCTATACTTAACACTTTTATAAAAAAAATCATCACCTCTGTACCTATTTCTGTATCTTTCTTCTTGTTTTTTTTTCCGTTGTGTGTACCTACATAAATAGTTAAATAAATAAATAAAAAATTAGTTATTACTATTTCCTTTATTCCGGTTCCGGTGCT
This sequence comes from Mythimna loreyi, assembly GCA_029852875.1. Classification (NCBI taxonomy): domain Eukaryota; kingdom Metazoa; phylum Arthropoda; class Insecta; order Lepidoptera; family Noctuidae; genus Mythimna; species Mythimna loreyi. The sequence continues at coordinate 11,638,919 of CM056806.1, read as the reverse complement.
CGTGTAATGAGCTCACTGTGTCGTATATATATTACAATAAAGATTAGTTTGGGATCTCTATTCTCCACAAAATACGCTTCAAAACAGGAAGAAAGTTGCACTGCAGTGTGTGAACATAATTATAGAATACACGAGAATTGCTGGAATAAAACAATTTAACAAGACGTAAACATCGCAAAAATTTTGTGAGGTTAGTTATTTTTTTTTTTTAATTGTGTGGCTGATGTTAGTTGAAAATACCATTGTCAAATTATCAAATAGAAGAACTGTCAAAAGTGTCAACAGATATCATTCACAACTGTCACCTTCAGCTCCTGGGGTTGCCAACAAAGAAAAAACCGAACGTTCCGTACCAAGCAAAAAAAAAAATGGAATAACAATTTCAAATGTTGTTTGACAAAATAAACACAATGTGCAGTGGCAAAATATGAAACTTTTTACACCGACTAACATAGGAAGAAAGATGTTAGAGCGATATTGAGTGTATCTTAAAAATCTCCTCTTCCTTCAAGGCGATCTACATAAATATTATAATAGGGATTCCAAACTTGAGAAGCATATTCAAGGTGGCTACGGACAAACGCACAGTAAAGAATTTAAATAGTTTTAACGTTTTTAAAATCACTAGATAGCCTAAAAAAAACCTAAGGCTTTAGAGGCCTTACTTTATTTATTTATTTATTTCATCTTCTTACATCTATCTTTACAGGTTTTTTTTTTGTTCCCCAATGCGATAAATCCGCTTATCCTAACTTATTTATTTTAATTTATAACTAATTATAAATAATGCATTCCTTGTGAATTCACCCAGAGTACAAAAAAATAAGTCTGTCTCATCAGCAATTAGGTTGAGCGTGCGAAGTGCGCGCGTAAGCGGCGCTTCTCTTAAAAGATTAGTCCGAGAGCGCGGCTCAGCCAGCAGGCGCGGGCGCCGTCGTCGCCATACGTACCTGTCAGGAACACACAGGCTCACCTGCCCCAAAACAACTTACTAACTACATTATTTATATGCTCATCAAACAGAAGCTTCGAGTCGAAAGTTACACCGAGATCCCTTATGACGCTGACTCTGGCTAATGAGGTGTTCGATAGCTTGTAGTCAAATTTAATAGAGTTTGGTTTTCGAGAAAATGTACATACACAGCATTTCGAAACATTTAAATCTAACTTATAATTAGCGCAATAAACGTGGAATCGGTCCAAATCTTCCTGTGAGTGGCATGCGTCTTCCATGTTTGATACATGACCCAGGATCTTCATATCATCCGCATAGAGCAAGATTTTCGAATGAAGGAAACAAGAGGCGATATCATTTATAAATATATTAAGTAAAAGAGGCCCAAGTAAGGATCCTTGAGGAACTCCTGACGGGATGTACATTACTTTAGACGCATACCCATTCAGAACTACAGTCTGGCATCTGTTTTCCACGTATGACGAGAACCATCTAAATAAATTACCTCTCACTCCAGCCAGTAGTAATTCACGCAATAGGAGCACATGATCAATTCGATCAAAACATTTACTGTAGTCAGTGTACTATAGTGGAGACTACTCTACAATCAGAGACTTTGCAGTCATTACAGTACACAACGTCGACTTGAGCCCTCCTGGACATGTGCTCCGTCAGATAGTCGCTACAGACAGCAAGATTGGATGATTGTAGTAGAACGACCTTTTAAAAATCCATGTTGGTGTCAGAAAAAGTCAATTTGAGCGCTGAGGACAGTTGTTTATGCACAATTTTCTCCATGACTTTAGCGAACACACAAAGTTTGGAAATTGGTCTGTAGTTATCTGTACTGTCCTTGGGTCCTTTTTTATGAATCGGCGTAATATACGCCGACTTCCAGATAATTGGCACCACTCCTAATTCGAATGACCTTTTGTACAGTAAAGTCAGTGGTACTGATATACACCTGGCACATTTAGATATAAAGATTGGAGAAATGTTATCAGGGCCTGCGGATTTGTTCAGGTCTAATTTTTTCAGCAGCCGAAAAACTTCCTCCTCAATGTCAATAGTAGATATGTCTGTTGAACAACCAGCAGACTGACACTCAGGTGTGTTATCCCTAACGGTGGTCGAAGAGTCATCGACTTCGCTCTGTGATGAGTTTTCTCTTTGAGATTTGTGATGAGTTTCACTCTTTCCAACCCCAAAATGAAGAATTGACAGACTAAAACTAAACTAGGTATTTTATGAGCATCACAGGATCTTTGAAGTGGCAATTAAAGAAAATTTTGTCATGTTACTAGTATGAAGAAAAATAAGGACTCACCAATTTTGTTCTTTCGATTGGGAGCGTAGCTGTCATATTCTGGAAATAATTTTTTTGTAACTTCTGCCCATGCCTTCGCTTTTAGATTTTTGTTTTTAAAATCCACATGAAACTTATCCCACAGTACTTCCCGTTCTTGAACTACAGAAATGAGGTAGTCCATGTCAATATTTTCCTCACTGGTACTCATTTTGATAGGTACATGTTACGTGATCGTACTTAATCCAGCATGCGTCCTTCCCTATGCTGTGCAAACAAACAAGTGCGAGCGGCGCCGCTTCGGCTCCGCTCTGCTTACACCCCTCTCCCCGCCTCGGCTCATGCGCAAAACGTCTCTTTCGCAAAATGTCACTTGGTCGTACAACGTCTCTTTCGCAGAATGTCTTTTTGCTAAATGTCGCGCCAGGGACTTAATAAAATTTTGATTTTCAAAACAAAAAAACATTTATTAAAATTATAGTGTATTTATAATGTTAAAATTTTGGTATAAATTTTGGTACATTCCAGTATGAAAATAAGTAAATTTATGTTTTTTTGTTTCTTAATTAAAGATTTATTTTCATAATCATTTACGAAAACAATAATTTATGAAGCAAATTTTAATTAATAACCCAGGTTTATTTTAGTCCGAAGATTTAAGTTTTTTTATCATTTATAAAAATGATAACAAAAGCTAATTTCAGTGCCACAATTAAGATAAATTCATTTGATATGTATATATATTTATATTTAATTTTTATCAATAATTTTATGTTAAAATTTATGAAAATGATTAAAATATTTTTTCCGCAATACTTGATAATAACTCAAGTAGGTAAATTATAATGCCAAAATTTATTTATTTGACATTTTAATATTATATATTATAGTATAATTAATATTTTCATTTGCAGTACTTAGTTAATATTTAGTTACTATTAGTAATAGCTCCACAACAGTGATCTGTGGATATTGTTACTAACAGTATTGATTCTTTTGATCTAAATTTAAATGTGTGTAAAATGTTTGATACCTATCGATGTTATTTTTATTTGGAATACATACTAAAGTAAAATTAAGTACCAAAATTTTAACATCATAATTGCACTATAATTTTAATAAATGATTTTTCGTTTTGAAAATCAAAATTTTATTCTTAAGTCCCTGGCGCAACATTTTGCGAAAGAGACATTCTGCGAAAGAGACCTTTAGCGAAAGAGACCTTTAGCGAAAGAGACCTTTAGCGAAAGAGACATTCTGCGAAAGAGACATTCTGCGAAAGAGACCTTTAGCGAAAGAGACATTCTGCGAAAGAGACGTTTTACGACCAGGTGACATTTTGCGGAAGAGACGTTTTGTGCATGAGCCTCCGCCTCGTCTCGATTCCGATGCGGCGCCGGAGCACACCGCACGGCGCCATGTGGCTACAATGCATATTTGTATGTAGAAAACCGCAGCGGCGCCGCCCGTGTGGTTACACCCTTAGTCTGGCCCCACACCCAAAGCTAGCTAGGTTCGTCGAAGCGCAAGCCCCACCACGACGTCAACGTAGAGATACGACAATGGGGTTATTATTATTCTGTATTTAATATCGGTCGGAATAGAAATCCCACTTTGTTATTTTATTTTTTAATTTAATTACTTAACATAAATTAGATGTCATCAGTCAATACAATACAAAAAGAAAATTATCATTAAATAAAAAGTCAAACAAATAAAAAGTCAATCATCAAATAACCCACCTTATACCTTATGTTTATTTTACCTTCAGTAGAGCTAGTTCAAACTACCCTTTTGACTAAAGCTACACACCAAAGCCGCTGACCCGGCGGCACGGATCGCCGGCCCAACCCCGGCCTTATTTTGTACAATCATGCCGACCGGCTTGCGCCCGCGCGGGCAAGCCGGCGGGGCAGCATGCCGATGCCGACGGCATCCCTCTCCACTCACTCAGTCAGTTGCCCGCCGGCTTTCATAGAGTAGTGAACACCATATGACGCGGCTGTCGTGCCGCCGGCATTGCCGCCGGCTAAGTCGTTTGGCATGGACATTCTGAAACCGCCGGGTTAACCCACCGGCACTAAGCCGCCGGGTCAGCGGCTTTGGTGTGTAGACCGCTTAATATGTAATTTCAAATGATCCTTTCGGATAAAACTACGCTGACATACATCACACTTGTATGGTTTCTCGCCAGTGTGCGTTCGAATATGGTTCGTTAATTTGGCTTTCTCAGTAAAACAACGTTGACATATATCACATTTGTATGGTTTCTCGCCAGTGTGCGTACGCATGTGTCGTGTTAAATTGCTCTTATGACTAAAACAAAGATAACATTCTTTACATTGGTATAGTTTTTCGGCAGTGTGCGTACGAATATGGTTTGTTAAACTGCTCTTATCACTAAAACAAAGATGACATTCTTCACATTTGTAAGGTTTCTCGCCAGTGTGCGTACGCGTATGTCGTGTTAAACTGCTCTTATGACTAAAAGAAAGCTGACATTCTTCACATTTGTAAGGTTTCTCGCCAGTATGTACACGAATATGTTTTATGATATTGCTCTTGTTTTTACAACTGTGCGTACGAGTGTGTCTCCTTAATTTGCTTTTCTCAGTAAAACAACGCTGACATTCTTCACATTTGTAAGGTTTTTCACCAGTGTGCTGCATAATATGTAGTTTCAAATGATCCTTTCGGCTAAAACTACGCTGACATTCTCCACACTTGTAAGGTTTCTCGCCAGTATGCTGCATAATATGTAATTTCAATTTACCCTTTCCACTAAAACTACGCTGACATATATCACATTTGTATGGTTTCTCGCCAGTGTGCGTACGCATGTGTCGTGTTAAATTGGCCTTCTGATTAAAACAACTCTGACATTCTTCACATTTGTAAGGTTTCTCGCCAGTATGCTGCATAATATGTAATTTCAATTTACCCTTTCCACTAAAACTACGCTGACATATATCACATTTGTATGGTTTCTCGCCAGTGTGCGTACGCATGTGTCGTGTTAAATTGGCCTTCTGATTAAAACAAAGCTGACATTCTTCACATTTGTAAGGTTTTTCGCCACTGTGCGTTCGAATATGGTTTCTTAAACTGCTCTTTTGACTAAAACAACTCTGACATTCTTCACATTTGTAAGGTTTCTCGCCAGTATGCTGCATAATATGTAATTTCAATTTACCCTTTCCACTAAAACTACGCTGACATATATCACATTTGTATGGTTTCTCGCCAGTGTGCGTACGCATGTGTCGTGTTAAATTGGCCTTCTGATTAAAACAACTCTGACATTCTTCACATTTGTAAGGTTTCTCGCCAGTATGCTGCATAATATGTAATTTCAATTTACCCTTTCCACTAAAACTACGCTGACATATATCACATTTGTATGGTTTCTCGCCAGTGTGCGTACGCATGTGTCGTGTTAAATTGGCCTTCTGATTAAAACAAAGCTGACATTCTTCACATTTGTAAGGTTTTTCGCCACTGTGCGTTCGAATATGGTTTCTTAAACTGCTCTTTTGACTAAAACAACTCTGACATTCTTCACATTTGTAAGGTTTCTCGCCAGTGTGCGTACGAATATGGTTTCTTAAAGTGGTCTTATGACTAAAAGAAAGTTGACATTCTTCACATTTGTAAGGTTTTCCACCAGTATGTACACAAATATGTTTTATGATATTGCTCTTGTCTTTACAACTGTATTGACAAATATCACACTTGTAAGACGCTCCACCAGTGCGTATACGAGTGTAATTTGTTAAATTACGTTTTTTAATATTATTTCGATAATTAGTGTCTAAAGTATTATCAATAACACTGATATTAACTCGAGGTTTAGCTTCACATAGTGGTTTTATGAATTTCGGAATAAGTTTGGACGTACAATATGACTTGTTCTGGGCAACTCTTGTGACGGACTCTTCATTCTTCTTTTGATTTTCTGTGATAACATCTTCTAGGTTTTTTACTCCTATGTGCAGTTTTTGTATCTTCACCACGGCCGACCCTGTGATTTTAAATATAGTTATCGCCAATTTAAAAACACAAAGAAATTAAAGTAAATCGTACGGTTCTCATTAAAGCTGCAGAGTTGTTCTTGTTCAAATATATTACTACTGATGATGTGTGATCAAACGACAAATGGACAGAGTGGGTATTGTTTGGTACACGGAGTGCATACAATAAGGATGCCCAAGCGTCATCATCATCAGTCTAGCGTATCGGTTGCTACCTTGGCTTTCACCTCGGTGCCCGGGGTCCGCTTTCCTGCCTAGTCGTCTCCACTTCGCTCGGTCTTTTGCGTCCTCTGCCTTAAGCCCATTAGCACGCATATCGTCCCTTACGACGTCGATCCAACGCCTCTTAGGCCTACCTCGTTTACCGGGTCGGATGCCCAAGGATGCCCAAGCGTCTTCAGCCGAAATAGTTTACGACGAACCTCTAAGGCTCCCTGGTGAATTTTTCGCACCTATTAAGGAAGGAACGACCGACGTTACATACTTCACTGCGCACAAAACCTGACACCAACTCCAACATCTTGTCACGACAAGACCAGTAGTTTTGTTTAGAAGTATTTGCAGCCCACTGATCACGTGTTTCTTCGTGACGCATTACGTGGCTCCCTACAATCAGCGTACACAAGTCCTCACAAAGTTTTGCAAAGGGGAAACAAGGTTTCAATGGATCGCCTGAAGCCAGCATATATTTTGGCAGACAGCTGACCCTCAGAAAGTCACTATGTCGTCATATATGTTGTGTTTCTGGCCTGTTGGTCTAGTATTTAGTGGCCCTGACTGCTAGGCTGGAGGTCGTGGGTTCGATTCCCACCTAAGACAAATGTTTGTGATAAACACGATTATATGTTCTGTGGCTGAAAGTTATTTATCTATAAAAGGTATATATTGAGAAACATATAACTATATTTATCGGTTGTCTAGTACCCATAACAAAAGCTCTGCTTAGCGTGAGACCTTGTGTGATAGTTGTGCTATATTATTATTATATGTTTATATATCTCAGGTCCTGGGCGTTTGAGAGGCGTACGAGGGGCCGAAGAAAACTCGCAGAGGACCTTTGAGACGCTTTTAATGGAACGTGGTGCTAACCGGTGAATATACCTGTACGCGCTATGCTAGTGCATCCAAGGACAACCCCCGGCTGATTAGAAACTATGGCGACATATAGAAAACTAAGATATAAGGCTACGGTTTTTGGAATCTTACGAGAACTGATTACTAAGAACTATGTTAAGACTATGGCCCCTGCCTGAACAGTGTTATTAAATTTCATCGATAAAAAGGCAGGGGGTGACTTGCATACTCAATAAATGGGCCTCCATAAACGATCGCTACCACGAAGTGACGTAGCAACAAAAGGGCAACATATCCTGAGGTGCTTGAGGAGTAGAGGTATACCACGGCAAAGACAATCCCGGAAGTAAGGGCGAGATCCGTACCAGCACTTTAATAAATTATACATCCATCTCCCGAGCTCGTTTGCTCTTGCGAATTTCCACGCAAGCAGCCAATTAAAGCAAGCCGAAAATGAAGAACACGAATTCTCACAGGAGATCGGGTCCGTGGGGTCGCTAGTGCCCAACAGTTCGCCACAAAACTGCCCTGCGGCTTGTATCTCTCTTAGTCTGGCCCCTCAGCATAGGGACGTTACGGCAAAGCAAACGTTACCGTAACCGACCTAGGGTGTACTGGAGCGCGCAAGCCCCACCACGACATCAACGTAGAGATACGGCGATGGGGTCATTATTATAATTATTTCCTTTATTTGCTTTCTTCACATATCTTCATTTACATTTTTTAAAACGGGAGGTGGTAGTTCTAAAACACTTTATAAAATAAAGCAGTAGTCCGCCGGTGTGGGAAGCAGGGTCCAAGGTACAGAAGGTTGGGCTCGAGAGACAGAAACCTCATAATACGAGCCGTGTCGAGGAGTATCGCCTTGGATCAAAGGCCTGATACAGAGGCCTTTGATCCAACCGCGCAACGACAGCTTCGACAGATGGTCGTCGAAGCTTTTGACTACAAGGCCATTGGCGGTCACGACAATCGGCACGATGATAGCCGAGTCCACGTTCCACATGTCGACATACTCGTGAGCTAAGTCGAGACCATGCAGATGGATGCACTAATGAAGGTTTCAGTTACCTTGAGTAGTTCCATCAGTCGTTACTTGATGGGGGCAATGAGTTTCAGATCATCCATAAAAAGGAGGTGGGATTCTTCTCAATCGATAACCCAAGACTGATTCATTCAACAACGTGCTTAGAGGATTCAAAGCTAAGCAAAACCAGAGTGGACTCCGTCTGTCGCCCTGGAATATTCCCCGTCTAATCCATTCAAGCTGATCGTCCCTGCAGATTGGTCGACATCCTCGATAGCGAAGGACTGTGTTCCATTGCCCCACACATGACTCGAGGAAGGTGGTTAGACTTGCATCTATTTTGTACAACTCCAGCACCCTCATGAGCCATGTATGTAGCACAGAGTCATAGGCCTTCTTTAATTAATCCAGCATGTCGACAAATCCTTGCGGGACCGACGACTTATGGTCATGTCTATGAGGAGTAGCTCCTTATACCGCGAGACCCGTTCCTACATCCATTCTGAGAGGCAGACATAATTGAGTTGTTATCAACGTGCTGGTTAATTTATGGGATTAAATATAATGACCACCATAAAATGTTTTGGATACCCTTGGTTCTTTTACCAAAAATATATTCTTAACACCAGAAAATAAAGTCTAAAATTGCAATAGTACTACCTATTTTAGTGACGACTGCACTTCAAATTGTATTCGAACAGCAAATTTAGTAAATGATCACCAAATCTTAGTGAGCAGTATCGATCGACCCGCCGCTTATACCGCCGAATACGACTGGCCAATGCACAAACTTTCTGCTTCAGGAAGTCGATGCACTCCGTGACACGGGACATGTATTCTCGGGTCACACACATGTATATCAGTCGGCCTGTTCGCTCTCTCATGGACTCACTAATACTCACGTGTCTCTTGTTCTTCTTCCACTTCTGTTTTGATTTCCATTAAAGGCACATTATCTTCTGAATCAGACTCGGACTGTTTTGCTGGTACATCTTCTGCGACTGAAAAGCTACTGTATACATTTTCCAGTTCTAGCTCTGCAAATAAGCAACAAGGAAGAGATGATTGCAAATGTAGCAGGATAACTGGGGAAACTGACTAGTATGTAAGTATAAATATTCAATGCAATGTCAAGAGTACGGCGGTGGCTCCTGAAATATCCAGCTGTCACACCGACTGTGGAAGCAACTCCAAAAGGATTACTGTTGAGAGCGCTCCTCTCAACATCGTCGTGCGCCGGCGGCAGTGCGCGAGGGGTGCGGGGCAGCGAGGAGTCCATTGCCGACGGCGGCAGCTCGTTTAACGTTCTTATTTTCATTTAAAACGAAGGCTTTCAGGACGCTTAAAGCCATGAACTCGAAGTCAGCAGCAGCCGAGTGGCAGCGGCGCGTTCCAATGCATACATTTATATGGATCTGGCCACGAAGGTAGCAGCGCGGGGAGCAGAGCTTGAGCGGCGCGCGCCTATCACAATGATTTTTACTTTCTAACGACATATACAAGGTGTTTGGTGCATCGTTTGCCAAATTGATTTGGCCGACAGGAGAGATCATTTGCTATATCTTCAGCCCCAATAAATCATTCCTTGCCACACCGGTTTTTTTTAAACATGTTTTTAACTTTTATTCTGAAAAACACCGGATTTCAACATTTAAGCTTACATAAATAAAAAAGTTATTAGTCTATCCAACAAAATTTATTTTTATATTTAAGTGTACTGTTGTATGGTTCTATGAAATCCAAAATTACTTGCTAGTAACGTGTAGTTTTTCTATAAAAAACCTACAAAGTGAATGGGATATGACAGAATAATTTTAAAACTCAACTTTAAATATCTATAAAAAAAAAAAATAAAAGCGTTGGAGATCTTCGAATATCTCAAAAAGTTCTCTAGTTAATGCCCTTTCCAATGGTGTGCAATATGCTAAAAAAACCCTTTTATTGACTTCACTAACTAGCTAAATGTGCACTCAAATCACAAAAGGCTGATATTTGATATTACGGTAAATGCACTAAGAAGTTAAAGAAAAAAAAATAACTTGCTCTAAGTAGGTAGATATTGATATCTCATTTTTACGCACATTATTTTTTTTTACAATGGGTATTAACTTTCCTCAAACTTGAAATAAAAATTTATTTCACAAGCAGGCACTAAAATCACAAATCTTGTTCAAATTGGGTGCCATTGTTTCGTATACATGCGCGACATCTTTCTCGTATTTCGAGTTGTAGTTCGAAGACGAATTTCTGCTTTAACGGTCACATCATCATCAGCCTTTTAATGTTCCCACTGCCGGGACACAGGCCTCCTCTCTAGGAGAGGGAATGGGCCATGACCCACCACGCGGGCCCAGTGCGGGTTGGTGGATGTCACATGTCTTTGAATTTTTAGCTCTAGAACATGCCGGTTTCCTCACAATGTTTTCCTTCATCATTTTGAGAGCAGTGGTGATGAAATAAATTACACAAAGTAATGCGCCTGGCTGAGTTTGAACCCGCGACCTACAAACTCGTAAGTCGGGGCCGTTACCACTCGGCCACCACTGCTCCGTTTAACGGTCACAAAAGCCGCCTCAATACGTTACACTTAATCATCTCTCGTGTCAACTTCCGTCGCATAAACCAGTTCTTTGGCCCGACTCCCGACGTAAAAGTCCAGCGGAGTTAGGTCTGGTGAACGTGGAGGTCATGGAATAGGGCCATCTCTCCCAATCCACGAGTCTGGAAATGCGTCATTTAGGAATTGCCTTACAGTTCATCGCCAGTGAGCGGGACAACCGTCATATTGAAAGACAAAAGACCTGTCTTCATTGAAAATTGGCAGCTCAGATAACAAGAAGGGCAGCTCTTATTGAAGAAATTCAAGATAATTATCCCCTTTGAGGTTATCAGGTAAATAGTGCGGTCCAACCACATGGTTTGCAATTACTCTTGCCCAAACGTTCGCACTGAATCGTCTCTGAAATGACCTCTGTCTTTTTACATTTAGCCAATTAGTAAAGTCAATAAAAGGTTTTTTTAGCATATTGCACACCATTGGAAAGGGCATTAACTAGAGAACTTTTTGAGAAATTCGAAGATCTCCAACGCTTTTAGTTTTTTTTTATAGAAATTTAAAGTTGAGTTTTAAAATTATTTTGTCATGTCCCTTACACTTTGTAGGTTTTTATAGAAAAACTGCACGTTACTAGCAAGTAATTTTGGATTTCATAGAACCATACAACAGTACACTTAAATATAAAAATAAATTTTGTTGGATAGACTAATAACTTTTTTATTTATGTAAGCTTAAATGCTGAAATCAGGTGTTTTTCAGAATAAAAGTTAAAAACATGTTTAAAAAAATCCGGTGTTGCAAGGAATGATTTATTGGGGCTGAAGATATAGCAAATGATCTATCCTATCGGCCAAATCAATTTGGCAAACGATGCACCAAACACCCTGTATATGTGAAAGAACAGTCGCTGATTTTTGGTAGTAGGTAGGTACACCAATTTGGAATATTCTGCTATAGTCATAGAAGTTCCCGGGACATTGTCTCTGTTCTCCATAATTCCGATGAAGGACGTCTTTATGTTTCCTTGCGCGGCTGTAGGGATTTACATCTTTTCGCCAAAACCAATCTGACATTACGAAGAAATTCCTATCACAGAGATGTCGCCGCTGTTCAGACATTTTGTTCGCGAATGAAACAAACATCTCTTGTCTAACATTGTTAGACTGTTACTGACTAAACGACCCATCCCATTCCTTCTTAGCCTTCAAACCAGGGTCGGACCTTCCTTTCAGAAACCGGACCGTTCCTTTCGGAAACATATTATACAGGGTGTTTGGTGCATTGTTTGCCAAATTGATTTGGCCGACAGGATAGATCATTTGCTATATATTCAGCCCCAATAATTCATTCATTGCCACACCGGATTTTTTTAAACATGTATTAAGTTTTTATTCTAACAAAATCCGGATTTCAGCATTTAAGCTTAGGTACATAAAAAAAAAGTTATTAGTCTATCCAACAAAAAATATTTTTATGTTTGAGTGTACTGTTGTATGGTTCTATGAAATTCAAAATGACTTGCTAGTAACGTGTAATTGTTTAATAAAATACCTACAAAGTGTATGGGATATGACAAAATAATTTTAATACTCAACTTTAAATTTCTATAAAAAAAAAAAACTAAAAGCGTTGGAGATCTTCTTATTCTTTTATAAACTTCTCCAGTTTATGCTCTTTCCAACGGTGTGCAATATGCTAAAAAACCTTTTATTAACTTCACTAATTGGCTAAATGTGTAGTCAAGTCACAAAAGGCTGATATTTGATATTACGGTAAATGCACTAAGAAATTAAAGTAAAACAATAAATAACTTGCTCTTTGCTCTAAGTAGGTAGAAATTGATATCTCATATTTACGCACATCATTTTTTTCATTTTCAACTTTCCTCAAACTTGAAATAAAAAAATAAACATTTATTTCACAAGCAGGTACTAAAATCATAAATCTTATCATAAAAAAACCGGTGTGGCAAGGAATCAATTATTGGGGCTGAATATATAGCGAATGATCTATTCTGTCGGCCAAATCGATTTGGCAAACGATGCACCAAACACCCTGTATATTAAACACAACAGATGTTGAATGATAATAAAGGGACAGATGGTAAGTAATTTCTTTTCTATCTTTACTAAATGTGTAATTACAGTTCACTACTTCTTAGAACTTGCAGTTTGCTCCTCCACAACCCTTGTGGTCTGTCGTGACTGAGATGTCCAGTGAGCTGGAGTCACGGCAGACCACAAAGGAGATGGCAGGACCAACTGGACACAGAGACAGTTCTCAAGGCTTGCGGTGGACATGATCTGCCCAGCCCCTTGAAGTTGTGCAGCCTTTTGTAGTATCCTGGTTTTGAAGCGCATATAATGTTTCAAAAAACAACATACATTTTTAGATATCATTTACTAGGGTTTCCCCACAGCTTCACCCCTGTGATCTACGTTGGTGACTTTTACAGTAAGAATTCAAGTAAGGTTATCAGCAAATGATTCATAGTTAGTTATCATTACATAGTATAAAGCAAAGTCACCCTGACCCTATGAATGCTTAGATCTATAAAACTAAGCAATGCATTTCGATGCGGTTTTTTTTTAATAGATAGGGTGATTCGAGAGGAAGATTTGTATGTATAATACATGCATAATATCAACATTGCACCCGTGCGAAGCAGGGGCGGGTCGCTAGTTTTTTTTATAAATACATGTATAATGCAAGCCACTTCACCTCACTTGGTATTGGTATAGATAGATTTAAATTTTCAACTCTCAAAAACATACCATCACTTTGATGTTCCTCCTCTGGCTCAAAGACATCATCTAGTCTCTCACACACATCTGGTAACTCTTCTTTGATAGGATCACATTCTGCTTGACATGCATCATCAGATTCTATGCTTACATGTAACATGGTTGATATAGTCAACTCATTGAAACACCCAAAGTGGTCTTGGTTTATAGGGGAATTTAGCTGGAAGAAGATAATATAAGTATGAGATAATTGCATTATACTGCATTGTATATCAAGCCACATTCAGACCTCAGGAAAAATGAAGTTGTTGTTCCTGCGTCTCAACTATACAGGGTGGATTTAAGAGATGCGCAGGCAATTGTGAGAGATTGTTTTTTCGAAAATTGCATGTCTTTATCTTCTGACAGTAATTTTTTTCATAGTAACTAACTATTCCTAACACAAAGGTTAGGTAACTGCCCTTACTGCTCCAACTCAAAAAACCCCCTGGAGGTAAACCTCACCTCATAATCCTCATTCATCATCTGAGTGAGCCGCTCTTCAGCTTCCAGACATTTTCTCTGCAGTTGGCAGCATTGCTTTAGTTTAGTGCAGCAGATGAAACAAGCAAGCATCGGTCTACTGTCTCCAGTTACAAACTGCAACAAAACTTGTCTTCAACTGAATGTTTCTATGAATAAAATCAAAAAGGTTTTTATTTCATACAGGCCTACAAGGGCACTTATAAAACGTCAGAAGCTAGTGCACGGTTCCAAATTGGTTGTTTCCTATCGAGAAGAACCGGCAAGAAACTCCATGGTTACTATGGTCTTTTAAAAAAAATGATTTCTTACAATATTTAGTTGTCACAGTACTTATATCATTATGTAAGAACAGTGCAGACCAGTCAATATTGTACTTAAAAGCACAATAAAAATAATCATAATAATAAAAAATAAAAGGTGAATCGTAATAATATTTACTAAGTTTACAGTGTTCTTACTTTACAACGTGAATTGTAAAAAAATATTATATAGAAAAAAAAAATTACAAAAGTATGAGAAAAAAAAAATACATCAATCACTACAACAGTTACACTGCGGGATGCTAACACAATAAATTATTATTGAATTAAAATTTTTTTTGGTCTTAATAATATAAATATTTTGCAGAAGCAATGCAAAATATTAAGATTTGGAATAATTTTCTGGGGCGTTCAAGGCGCAAAAACGTTGTATACGGTCTATGTTTGGGTTGCAAACTACAGATAGTTGCAAACCAATGTTTGTAAAGCACAAAATTCTAACACTTCCGTCACTGTATATACTCGAAATATCGTTACTCGTAAAATCGAATCCGCATTTGTTTCCCCTCTTAAATAATAATACAGGTAGACATAAACGTGAGAAGTATAGATTTTGGGTGCAATCAATCCCCGCCAAAACAGCATTTCTAAGAAAAAGTGTAATATGCGTGGCTCCAACAATATACAATAAAATTCCTAATTCCATTAAGATAATGAACATAAATTCGTTTAAAAATGAATTAAAAAAATTGCTACTGACTAAGGCTTATTATAATGTTGCAGAATTTTTAAACGAAAAATTTTGAATCCTGACTATTTAATATTATTGAATTTTTCTGTATTGACTGGAATTAAATTTTTACTATTTTCTATTTTGACTGTAATTGAATATTTTGTCTGTTATTGAACTTTGACTAATCTCTGTATTGACTGTAATTGAAGTGTGACCGTTTTCTGTAATGACTGGAATTGAATTTTGACTTTTGCTGTATTGACATTTGTTGAATTGAATATTTTCTTTTTTTTATATAAATATTAATATTTTTAAATAATTTTGTATGCCAGTCACGGCTAAACATGTTGAACTGTACTGACATCATCTCCATCTTAACATACACATGTTTATACAAATAAATGATCTCATCTTATCTTAATGTGTCAAGAAAAAAAAATGAGTATGTGGAAACAAAGATGGAGCAGTTAATAGACACAATTACACAATATGAATGAGTTACCAGGGAGCCACATGTGCAGGAGCAGTCATTGCCAAACAAGCTTGTCTTCTACATAATCCTTAACCTTATAATATGTTTTTTTGGTTAGGACCCGCTTAATATGATTTTTGAACTTTCCCTCACTAAGTTCGGTTACCGTTACTGGCAGCTTGTTATAAAAACGTATGCTGTTTACTAAAAATGACTTGCTGGTCTCTAATCTCCATTTGGGTAAAACAATTTCGTGTTTACTGCGCGTATTCTTGTTGTGAATATCGCTTCTAATTTTAAAAAGTCCTAAATTTTTACGAGCATACAGGATACTATGTGTTCCAAATGAGAATAGGATTGATTGCCATGTTGCGACATCACGATTCACTGTCAAATTGAAGCAAGATTTTTTAAAATTCATTTCATGTACGAAAAATTTAATTTATTTACGAAGTGTGAAAGAAAAAAGTTTAATCAGAATCAAGTTTTTCGATTTTATCATCTCAGAGTTCTTCAATTTTGCAAAAATATCTTCGATTTGACAGTACGGCGGACGTCACATCCTGGTTATCAATCCTATTCTTATTTGGAACGCATAGTATTTTCTAAGATATAAAGAGAAGGCAGAGTCAGTATATCGATTTCTTTAAATTTATCTCTAAGGGACTCGCGAGGACTCATTTTATAAATAGCCCGGATTGCTCTTTTTTGTAATATAAAAATTGAGTCTACATCAGCTGCAGATCCCCACAATAAAATGCCATAAGACATAATACTGTGGAAATAAGCATAGTAGACTAATCTAGCTAAAAATTTACATTATTGTTAATAAATTACATTCATCATCATCATCATCATGTCAGCCGACCGATGCCCACTGCTGTGCATAGGCCTCCCCCAAGGATCTCCACAACAATCGGTCCTGTGCTGTCCGCATCCAGCGGCTTCCCGCGACCTTCACCAGATCGTCGGTCCACCTTGTAGGGGGCCTGCCCACGGAGCGTCGTCCGGTAAATTACATTATTGCTAATAAATTACATTATTGAACTGTCTGTATCACCATGTACTGTATTGTGTTTTGTACAATAAAGAAATAAGAATTGAAATGTGAAGTATGTTAGAATAGTCTTTAATTTTATAGAACAAATCTTTTTATTTTTCCACTTGTTTAATATACCTCCATGCTTGTATTATGATTGTGTCTTGATGAATAAAACCAATGAAGTTTAATAAAAGCTTACATTTCATTCTAATACCAGTATCACAATTATATTTCCTTTGATTTCTACTGGCTATACACCCAGCATGTTAGTGAGAATTGAGTCGCACCGCGCACATAATATAATAATAGTAAATAAAATTAAGTTTAAGAGTGGGAACATGGACAGTTACGAGAGGAGATGACGAACATAGAAATGATGGAACAACTGTAAGATCGATTACGCTCTAAAAAGGCGGATCCTGATGACATGTAGTGCAATTTAGCGCAAAACTAACACGTGTGATAAGTGCAAGGTAATGATGCTGTTCAGGACGACAGTAAGTGCATAGTTCTGCTTGCCGTACGCCTCTACTCACACGGAGAGTGATGCTTGCTCGAGGCAAGTAATAAGTCTAGCATAAAACTTACCGGATTATCAGTCAGCCTCTCATACAGCTCATGTAAGTCTTTGTTTACCACTACATACATGCGAACGTTCTGCGCTAAACACAGCCTACACATTGGTAGCTTCTCCATTTTCTTTAACTAAATAAATGCAATTAAGTTGCTTAATAAACAAAATACCTGAATGTTTTTTTCTGTAATCAATGCGCAAAATTACAATATGTCAAATGTCAACATGACATTATCCGAGCAACTTTTTTTTTGTCAGGTAGCTGACTGTTTTTTCTATTGATTTTGGCTTGGATATTTAGTTTTTCAAGAAACGTCTTGTCGTTTCACAATTTGCCTTCCTCTTCCATTTGCCACTAAACTAAAACTAAAATGTTACAAAAGTAACCTTTTAGGGGATTTTTGAACTGCATTGGTTACTTTTAGGTAAGTCGAATGAAAAGGAAACTTTGAGGTGATTTTAATAGAGAGTTACATTTAATTTCTTACATAAAATAAAAGCAAAGTGAAATGGAACAATCGTTTTAGAATGTTTCATGTTGGTATGCTTCGTTAGTAGTGGAACTAAAACCTTTATGAAAAATTATGGCTTTTTATAACAACATATTGTACTCTTTCATACTTACACCACCTGTATCTCGCTCATTCTCTTGATCAGTAGGATCGGATCGGATTAGTATGTATCAGTATGAATAAACCTAGAAATGCGGGCAAGTGCCCAAATACTCGTCGAGGTTTCGGTGGGTCAATACAACTAATATTCTATTTTATCAACTTTTGAAGTCTTAAATTCGAACGCCGGTGTTCGAACATCTGTTATGTGTCTGTTTCTACGGTAGTCGAAAGGTACTTTTCTAGTAAAAGAAATATGATATGTCTCTTTTTAAACAAAAAGGTTACCTCTTTTCATATTTCAGGTAATTTCTTCCAAAACTCGACTGGAAACACTGGAAAACGCAGTCTAAGTTGACAGTTGACAGTTGTTGAGTTTGACATTTGACATGTTTCACCAGTTACACACGTTTGTTTACTTGCTTAGTTTTTATTTTATACACTTGTTTACTGAAACTAACAACATAATTTTATAGTGAAATAAATAACTTGGTACTTCATAATTAATACAGAAAATAAAATGGAGAAACTACCAATGTGTAGGCTGTGTTTAGCGGAGAACTTTCGCATGTATGTAGTGATAAACAAAGACTTGCATGCGCTGTATGAGAGGCTGACTGACAATCCGGTAAGTTATATCCTGGACTTATGTTAACAAGATAAAATTCTCTTTTCTACCTCGAGTTAGAAACAATCAACATTTTCTCAGTGTGAGGCGCACAGCATGCAATGCTAACTAAATTAATAATTACATAAATAGGTATAGTTTTATATTTATAGTTAGATTTATTCGCTAGTAGTACACCGCAGACTACCCCCTGTATTATTTTTAGTTCTTGCGATCCATCCTAAGGTTGTCTGGTAGATATTGCTATCAGCGATACAACCGCCATTGTACACATAGATTTAAGTTTTTGTATACATTCTGTAACTTTTTGGTGTACAATAAAGTTAAATCTATCTGTCTATCTAACCACACAACATGGCGCTTTTCATGCACCTCCACGAGTCAGCATCTCAGTAGTTCCCGCTTTCCCTAGGGTAATGTCATCTTTCTCACATTCATCCATCATTTCCCTGGTCGTCTCCTCCTCTCGTAACTGTCCACCTTCACACTCTTAAACTTTACTATCTAAGCTTATGACTTTCTCAGTATCACATTAGAATGTAATTTATTCATAGAAATATAGTTGAAAACAAGTTTTGTTGCAGTTTGTAACTGGAGACAGTAGACCGATGCTCGCTTGTTTCATCTGCTGCACTAAACTAAAGCAATGCTGCCAACTGCAGAGAAAATGTCTGGAAGCTGAAGAGCGACTCGCTCAGATGATGAATGAGGATTATGAGGTGACGCATTTGTTGACAGATATTAACTCCAGGTTTGACTTTTGAAATATAGCATAGAGCTGTGGTCCATGATGACATCAGTCGGTATATGGTCACCCTAATCCTTGACTATCTTCTCCCACCAATTACTCACATAGTCAACTTTTCTCTCGATTCTGGACAATTCCCATCCCTTTGGTGTATGGCCTACGTTCGTCCACTTCCCAAAATCTCAAATCCTTCCCTTCCTAATCATTTTCGACCAATTTCCATTCTTCCTTTCTTGTCTAAAGTACTTGAGGCCTGCGTACATAAGCAGTTTTCGGGGTTTGTTCAATCTGGTTTTAAACCTGGGCACAGTACTACTTCCG
This sequence comes from Mythimna loreyi, assembly GCA_029852875.1. Lineage (NCBI taxonomy): Eukaryota > Metazoa > Arthropoda > Insecta > Lepidoptera > Noctuidae > Mythimna > Mythimna loreyi. The sequence continues at coordinate 11,619,311 of CM056806.1, read as the reverse complement.
CTCTCCTTAAAGTGACTGGTGACATTAGAGAAGCAATGGAGGATACAAAGGTCACTGTGTTGGTATTGATCGATTTCTCCAATGCCTTTAATGCCGTCAGTCACGATATACTCCTATCTATCCTTTCCCATCTTATGGTTTCTCCCGAGGCGCTGGAATGGTTCTCATCTTATCTTCGGGGACGCCGGCAGTCGGTTCGCGTTGATGAGAGCTCGTCGAGTTGGCGTGATCTGGATGCTGGAGTTCCACAGGGCGGTATTCTTTCTCCATTGTTATTTTCCATCTTCATAAATTTTATTACTCACTGCCTTCGGTGTTCGTATCATCTTTATGCCGATGATCTTCAGTTGTATACATCTGTGCGGGTGGAAAGTTTATCAGACGCTATAGAGGATGTAAACCGGGATCTGGATGCTATCAGAAAAACGAAAAAACGACGACGCGACGATTAAACGTTTTTCTTTCTTTCTTTCTTTCTTTTATCAGTAGCTGGTCTGATAGGTTTGGGGTGGCTGTAAACCCCTCAAAGTGTCAGGCCATTGTTATTGGTAGCTCACGCATGATGAGTAGAGTGGCGGTTAGCTCCCTGCCTCCTATTGTTTTCAATGGTACTGTGGGAGCCTCGAGTACTCTCAAGAGGCGCCCAACATTCAGGGACGTGGTAATAGCAATGAAACCACGTTTAACTTTAGACTTTTTCTATATTATTTCTTTATGGCTCGACATACAATCATATTGTGTTTTTTACATGACAACCTAATATATCTTATTAGAATAGTTTAAACTACAAATAGACTGCGAACGTCTTGCCGGCCAGTATGCTAATCCAGGGCGCATGCGAACTCTTCAGAGATATCGCATTCAGCCACCCCTTTATTGAATAGAAATGTTTGGATACCAAACATTTCTATTCGACAAAATTTGTCGCAGGCTATTGGTAAGCCCTACCTACTCCTAACACCGATTTCCCTACCTATATGGGGACTATATATATATATTTTTTTTTTTTTATGGTGGTGGTTCTAGAGAACTAGTTTAAGCCGGGGTCAACGACAAAATTTCAAGATATAATCAACCAACATTTATGTTTCTATCGAGCATCATTCCGCTCTCACCAAACAGCGTTGCCCTGCTTAAACTTCGCTGGAGCAAAACCCCATTAAAGGCCACAGCGCACCGCCCTGTCGACCTAGGAAGCCAAAGTGACAACCACCCCTATTGGGATCACACTCTAAGATACAATGCCTTCTGACTTTTATTCCATCGGGCGCTTATCGGGCCAGAGGTCAAAGAGCCACAACCATTGGATCACCTATACTTTGCTTCATTATATGAATCCATTCCAGAGTAATAATTAATCAACACCGATTATTTAAATTTAATTATTCAAGTTAAGTATATCAATGGAATCAACTTGACTCCCTTGAGGGGGATTTTCTCTTCATTCCCTCTGGAATAGACACATTCCTATCCTATAACCTTAACACTTTTTCATCTCTCTGGCTCTCCCTCTGTAGACTCCCGGCTGCCCATCATCACTTGATCTGGCACGCTGCGCGTGCTTAGACATCTGCCCTGGCACGTTGCTCGTGCTCACTCGGCAGCAGTTTTTCATCATGCAACAAAATTATATATTAACACTTCATTACAACAACAACTTATTATGACAATATTATCTGACATTAATGACTTTTAATGAATGACATAATATTCTCTATACGTCTTGGATACTATGCCTTTTAAGCCTTATATATTTACAAAGTTCTTAAAATGAAATGAGATTTAATACCTATAAAAATACAGTCTAACTTCTTTCTATAAAATTTCCAAAATTTAAGTTTATTTAAAAAGAATTGTTTTTTAAATTTATTATAATAGTATTTACAATTTAACAATTGTGATTTTATTTTATTTATCTGTCTATCATGAAAGGACTTTCTAGCAACCAAACTTTTTTGTGTCATGCACTTTTTAGTTTTATACGGAACGCGATCTTTTTTACGTGACTTATCAAACGCAAACCTTTTTTTGGGAACTCTATGAGTTACCATGGGAGACCGGTCATCATATTTTGTGACAACTTGTGTCATCTCCTTTGTTTCTTTCTGTAAAAAACTTTTAAATTCACAATTTATTATTTCCAACTTATGACGCTCCTCGTAATCATTTCTATAGGATACTTCATCATGATCATCTTGAGTTATTGTAACAAACGTATCTCTATCTGGAATAAAATCATCGGATGAAATAATACATGGACTGAACACACCCGGGTTTTTGTTTTCATCCGTATACTCCGTGTTGTCGTCGATTTGGCCGCCCACATCACAGCCCTGGTCATCAATGTCGTCATGGCTGCTCACGTCACAGCTCTGGTCATCCTCGTCCTCCTGGCTGCTCACATCACAGCCTTGGTCATCATCATCATCACTTGGCTCATTATCTTGTGGATCATCCGTCATGCTAGAATATAAATCGGTATTATTACTCTGATCCACAACACTAGACGGTTCACCTTCACCGCATAGCGCTGGATCCTCCTCCACGACACATAGTTCCACACTAGACGGTTCACCTTCACCGCATAGCGCTGGATCCTCCTCCACGACACATAGTTCCACACTAGACGGTTCACCTTCACCGCATAGCGCTGGATCCTCCTTCACAACACATAGTTCCAGTGCGGCACGATGTTTACATTTAAAACATTCGCACGGGAACTTACTCCTCAATAAATCGCACAACGTTGCGAAGTCCATATCATCATGGTACGTGTACCTAAAAAAATACTGGGCTGGTCCCTGTAGGTATACGCCCAAAATGAGTGCGTAGTCCTTCTCAAACCACTCGTTGGTTCTAGCAGTGAGCTTGAACTCAGCAACAAAATCCTCAAAACAGATATCTTTATCTATTCCTGAGTAAAACATTTTTTCTCTGTAAACACTAATCAATCAATAAAAAACCACTTAGCTCAACTCCTCAGGCGTGAAGTGACGCCTGCTTTACTTCTTTTCCTCGCTTGGCATACGAGAGGTTTTGTTTATAAGGGGCTGTACCTATGCAGCCGTTTCCTTTAAACAAATATATAATCTGAAATCAAATGTTTTTAGCGCTTCGCCATTTGTGGGAGCCTCGAGTACTCTCAAGAGGCGCCCAACATTCAGGGACGTGGTAATAGCAATGAAACCACGTTTAACTTTAGACTTTTTCTATATTATTTCTTTATGGCTCGACATACAATCATATTGTGTTTTTTACATGACAACCTAATATATCTTATTAGAATAGTTTAAACTACAAATAGACTGCGAACGTCTTGCCGGCCAGTATGCTAATCCAGGGCGCATGCGAACTCTTCAGAGATATCGCAGTACTGTCATCCCCATCAGCTCTAGCGTAAAGAATCTCGGTTTGCATCTTGACTCAACGCTTGGCTGGCAAAGTCAAGTTTCTGGGGTCTGTCAAAAAGTCAATGGGACTTTGCGGTGTCTGTATCGTCTGAGGAACTTTTTACCCGCGAAGACGAAAACAATGCTTGTGCAGACCTTAATTTTCCCTGTTGTAGACTATGGTGACGTGTGTTACTTTGACCTGAACGCGGTATTGCTGGATAAGCTGGATAGACTCCTTAACAACTGTATCAGATTCATCTTTAACCTGAGGAAGTATGACCATGTGTCGAACTTTAGGTCGGAGCTCAAATGGTTGCCTATTCGCCAGAGAAGAAGTTTGCGTGCCTTAACTTTTCTTTTCGCTCTACTCAACTCTCCCACGCCTCCATCCTATCTTATATCTCATTTTCAGTTTCTATGTGCTTCACACGCAAGGAATTTGCGTTCCTCTAATAATCTCCTTCTACTCTGTCCTTTTAATACTTCTGATTTTGTTCATTCTTCTTTCTATATCCAATCTATCCTTTTTTGGAATGCGCTTCCTCTCGATATCAGAGCGGCTGAAAGTCGCTATGCATTTAAGCGGAAGTTACGGAATTTTTTCTCCACTAATAGCAGAATCTTGTCAATAACTTCTTTCCTAACTTTATATGAATGTATATATGAATATATATATATAAATATATATATATGTGTATGTATATAAATATTAAGTATATTGTATGTATTTTTATTTGAACATCAAATATGTATATTTTTATTTTGTTAAAATGACATCCTCTTTTTATGCACCTACCATATTGTCTCTTCACCACCCTAGGTTGACTGGTAGAGAATGCCTAAGGCATTAAGTCCGCCTTTGTACCTTGTGTTGCATGAAGATTAAATAAATAAATAAATAGCAGGAAAGGTAACTTTTACAGTGTGTCCTTAAATTACATTACTTTCTTTCCTATTCTCATCTTTTACACACATTACCGACTGATCAATCAGTATTATAGTATAGAATTTTGCCATGGGACACCCGTACGGCAAATATCCACCCTTACGTTGTTGAGACATCTACGGTCCAGACTGAGCTAGACTAGACTCGTCGTTAATACCGCGTACATCGAGGGACTGCAACAGTTTGCCGACTGCAGTCTTTCCATCCGATTATAATTTAGGTATCTTCAAGACTAGAATGAATAGGCTCTTAATAAACTAGTGCTTACCTTCAGGTTGGATCGCAGTCAAGCACTAGCTTATAGCAATTAAAATAAAGATATTGTATTCATAGATTTATAAAAAACTAGCTTCTGCCCGCGACTTTGTCTGCGGAAAATTTGTGAAACAAAAGTTGTGATAGCTCGGTTAATATCCATGTTATATAAATAATTTATACCCTATGTCACTCAGGAGTAAAGCAGCTTTCTATTATAGCTTCAATTTTTTCAATCGAACCATTAGTTCCAGAGATTACCCCCTACAAACAAAAAAACAAACTTTACCTCTTTGTTATATTAGTGTAGATGAAGATAGCTGTTACCCACGACTTTGCCCGTGTCAATTTCTGTTATTATTTTAGACAATTTAGTTTTTAAAAGAACATAATTATTTAAAAGTACTTCATAGAGCTACACCCCCCCTTGGGCACGCCATAATCTCGGCGGTAAGTCCCCTGTTTGAGGCGTGGTTGGATAGACATCACGGCGTCCTCATCTTCCGCATGACGCAGGTTCTCACTGGACATGGGAAATTCAGGAGATTCCGCACCGGATTTGTGCGGAAGAGACGCCCGGGTGTCGCCATTGTGTGGACCGCCCGGATGAGATGGTGGAGCACACGGTGGAAGTGTGCCCCATTTGGGAAGAGCATCGCCGTGTCCTCGTGGGGGTGATTGGCGGCGGTGAACTCTTGCACCGGGCCTTAGTTCAGGCCTAGTTCAGGCCATGGCCTGAACTAAGGCCCGGTGCAAGAGGTCCGCAGCGAAGAAGAATGGCAAGCGGCCGCTTCCTTCTGCGAAGCAGTAATGCCGAATGACCGCATAAGGCAAGGGCAACAGCACCGCAACGGGTAGCCGGACGGTGAGCAATGGGTAGCTCGCCGACCGGTTGTCTGACGGCCTGCACTGCTCCCGCGCTCCTCAAGGTGTTGCCAGCAAACTGTGGGGCCCTTCAGGGTCAAAGCCTCCTGCAGCCGAGGGTTGGTGCGAAAGCGTTATACCTGGGCTCTGGGAATAAGGCAAGGGAGGGACGGGGTAGGTTGTTTAGTCAGTAAGAGTCTGACACTGTTTCCCGCTCCGCCCAAGAGTGGGATTCGTCATTGGATGACTTTTACCTACCATAAAAACAAACCCTCCCCGCCGCCCGCAAGCAATCCCTCTCCTTGCCCGCCGGCCAGGCGCAGCGTCATATTTTGCACATCATGCGGCGCGTGTGAATTTTATATCGGAGTTATTTTAAAATTGTAATATCTTCTAAGATATTCATTGAAAATAAGTGATGTCAACGACAATTTTGTTCGCAACTACATACTCTTAATCAACAACACATTTATTTGGATATAGTTTAATATTATTATGTTGATAAAACTCTAACAAATAATGCATTCATTTCGGCCAAATTTGATTCCCATAAAAACGGTTCTAGTGAGTTATTCTTAAAAGATAGACATATACTGTCCCGGACATTTTTTTAGATCATTTTAAGAGGAATAATTCTTTCATACATATTTTTTTGTTATCTTGAACCGTTTTGCAGCGCACGCGACGGAAGCCCTCAAAGATGAATAAATTTTCCCGTTTTTTCCACATTTTCCATTGTTACTTCGCTTCTATTAGTTGCAGCATGATGTTATATAGCCTAAAACCTTCCTCGATAAATGGTCTATTCGACACAAAAATAATGTTTAAATTCGAACCAGTAGTTCCTGAGATTAGCGCGTTCAAACAAACAAACAAACTCTTCAGCTTTATAATATCAGTATAATTATGAAATTAAATACAGTGCTAGAAAATGCTCAAGAGACTATCCATAACTTGAGTAATTGCTAACAGTTTTCATAAAATTGGAAAAAATATTAAAGTGACATGAAGAAAACAAAATCCACTGTGTAAGTGGGATACGGGACCTACAGCTTCATTTTTTCTGAGGGCCATATAGGACTACGCAATGCATTGTGACTTATTTAATACTTATCTATTTATAGCTAAATCCTCCTATAAACCAAGACCACTTCGGGTGTCGTAACGAGTTGACTATATCACCCATGGTGCATGTAAGCATAGAATCTGATGATGCATGTCAAGCAGAATGTGATCCTATCAAAGAAGAGTTACCAGATGTGTGTGAGAGACTAGATGATGTCATTGAGCCAGAGGAGGAACATCAAAGTGACGGTATGGTTTTAAGAACTAGACATTTAATGATCCATCTATACTAATAGGTACTAGCCTTGTGCCAGCCGCTTCGTCCGCTTGAAAGTTGGGTTTGCCATACAAACTGTAGACCCCCAGTACATCCCTTTAGGAGCTGAATTTTGAAAAAACCCTTTCTTAGTGTTCGCCTACGTCATTAACGGAAGCCCTGTGCAAAATTTCATACTCCTACTAGACCCAGTAGTTTTGACTGTGAGTTGATATGTCAGTCAGACAGTGTCTCTTTTTATGTATATAGATTAGACCCAGACACAGAACAAATGATCGTGCTCATCACACAAACATTTGTCATGGGTGGGAATCGAACCTACGACCTCCGGCATAGCACTCAGGGCCACTAACCACTACACCAACGGGCCAGTCAAAATAATCTATATATATATACAGGCTGTTAGTGTAAACACCGTTATCCTTAAAACCAGTGATTTGGTTTCACTTATAGAACGTATATTCAACGAAAAAAAAAAAAATTTTTTTTTTAGGAAAATCTCCATTTTTCCTCAAAATTATTTTACCCTACACGCAAAGCCAAATACGATGACTATAACGGAGCGCAGGAACACACAGAGCGCTAGTCCAAACAGGCCGCGGTGGTGAGTAGGGCATTCAAACTCGGACAGTTATCAACTTCGGAGCTAGTTACGATGTTGAGCAATCAAATCCGGAACTTGAAAACTTTTTTAGAAACAATAAAATAGGCCTTTTATTTTAATCAATAGAAGTTTTATGTGTTAAAGAATCAAAGTTTTTGTTTAAAAATTTACTCACTGACAGACAGATGTTATAAAAGTCAACTAATACGCATTACAAAATATTAAAACAATCAACAATCATAAAAAAATAAACATTTCTTTGGCAATTTACAATAAAATAATAATCATGAACTTATAGGTAGGTACCGAAAAAATCTATTTTTTTTTTGAGATCAAAGTTCTTGGTAATAAGTTTTGAGAAACCCTGAGTCAGAAAGATAACTTCTACTTTTCGTGCAGAAAAAGCCTGCTGCCGAGAATGCTCGTTCTGACTCCACGTTCGTCGGCCAGACACACAGCAGATAGTGGTACGCTTCTGAAAGGTTTCCTCTGCATCCCCCATTGTCATAAATTGCTTTTTCTACTCTTACAAATTCATCCAGATCCAAATTAGCAGATGAGGTGCTTTGTTTTTTATTTTTTAATTTGCTTAACTCCTGGTGCAACTCTGGTTCATACGTTTCCATTGATGATGTAGATGGCAAGTTTACGCGGTATTTTAGTCTTTTCAAAACGTCAACAATTGTCTCAGATATCTTTCATTAGTTTGTCTCTATCTTCGCAGTCGTGAAGGTTGTGTAGAGTTCCGATTATTTTTGCAAGTCTTCTGTCTTTTATTCGTTTTCTTAGATTGTTCGACGGGCCGACGCAAACCGAACACTACCGAATAATACCGAAGTGTTGTGCTAAGGACTTAGAAAGGAATCAAACAACGGGTTACGTTACGCTCAAGAATTAAGATGCGTTTTTCGTCGTTTTGTAAATAATGTTTACATGGTTTTTCAAAACCGGTTTCAACTCCGGTGTTCTATTTCAACTCCGGATTTGGAAAATGCTTAAAATCGCTCCGAAACTCCGGAGTTACGAAACTCCGGAACTCCGGATTGAAAGCCCTAGTGGTGAGTGAGCCCGCCGACACGACACCCCTCGGCCCCTCAGTCTGTCGGCCGCCTCGCTATCGATCGCACGTCACGTTACGGTTGCTCGCAGCGCTGCGCCTGCGCCCGCGCCGCCCGCGCACGCAAGTGTGTACCTAGGTTATTGTGTAGTGTGATTGTGTCGCACGCAAACGTACAAGTACAGTGGACTAAAATGATTCGGCTTAACGCCGCGTCGGGTGATAACATAAACGAAGCTCGAAGAATGTACACAAAGTTATTCCCTGAACAACCTGTGCCAAACCGAGAAACTATGTTGGCGGCTAGTCAAAGTGCGTGTGTGTGTGGAAACAAATAGCAGTCAGTTGACCTTTAGGAACGCATACTGAATTTCTTCGCGGAGAACCCAGAGGAGAATACGAGGTACCTAATGATGTGGTTTGTTGAAACTTATGTTGAAAACTTGTTGTTAGGTCAACGTCCTTTGCAGTGGTTAGGTACGTAACTCGAGTTAAAACTTATGTAGGTAGTTATAACGGAGCCCCAGGTCAACGTCCTTTACGGACGGTGTCGGATATAAACATTTTTTATTTTTATTAAAGAAAAATTGATTATTAATTTTTAAATTAAGATATACATTTTTATAATTAAATCAACTACCTATGCTTTTAGTGACAACGGTGTTTACCCTTATAAGCGGTATAAAAGGAGAAACTGACTGACTGACATATGAACGCACAGCCAAAACTACTGGGCCTAGAGGCGCAAAATTTTGCACAAGGCTTCCTTTTATGACGTAGACGAACACTAAGGGTTTTTCAAGATTTAGGGATTTTTTTAAAATTCGCCTAAAGGGATGTAATGAGGGTCTAAAGTTTGTATGGAGAACCCAACTTTCACGCAGGCGGAGCCGCTGGTGGAAGGCTAGTCCTGTATAACTAATTCTCTCTTCACTCTGTTTACTTTCTCACAGACCTAGAACTAGAAAATCTACACAAAAGTTATTCACAAGATATGTCAGCACAACCGTCGGAATCTGATTTAGAAGATGATGTGCCTTTAATAGAGATCAAAACGGAAGTGGAAGAAGAACAAGAAGTACCGAGGAAGAAGCGAAGAGCCAGTGACACGACACGTGAGTATTAGTTAGCCAGGCCGCACACCAGGCATACAATTGTTTCTCCACAACTGTAGCGCCACATTTGAAATGCGACACAAAAAACGAACCGGTTCGATCTTGAATTATTGTAGCGCGGATGACGTCTCGCCACAAAGTGCGCCCGCTACAAATGTTTCCTCGGTGTGCGGGCTCACGTAGGAATATATGGAGGCATTAAATGTGTCGCATTTCAAATGTGGCGCTACAATTGTGGAGAAACAATTGTATGCCTGGTGTGCGGCCTGGCTTAGTGAACCATTGTGTGAGCGAACAGGGGCCCAAGTCTGCTATTTTCAAAATATTGTCATTCCAACATGATTCCATAGTCATTTTGCTAAAAGTTCGTAATCTGTTAATTCATAATGGCTGATAATGGGGCGGTCAGTGGCAGTGATGTTCAAATCTGCTATATGCTATGAACATGCTATCGACTATTGAATATATTTTTATAGCACGCTATATTATCTGCTATTTTTATAGCATGCTATAACAAAACTCAGCCGTCATCTGAACTTAGTGATGGTCAAATCTGCTATAAGCTATGCACGTGCTATAGACTATTGAATATATTTTTATGGAATGTATTTTATATGCTATTTTTATAGCATGATGTTATCATTTCAAACGGCGACGCTCAGCGACAATTCAGGTACCGATGCAAAGTTTTTGGCGGAATTTAAAAAAAAACATTGTATGCTGAAATGTATTTTTGTTTTAAATGAGTTTTCAAATTAGTTATCGATGATTTAAATGTTAATTTTCGGCGACAATGATTACAGTACGCGTCAAATAACTATGCCGCTCTGAAGCTAGGCTTTCCTAACAACAGCACAGGTACTATCGCGTAAAAAAGTGTTCACTGACGTGAACATTTTTAAATTGTTTTATTTTATAATGAAAATAGTGTATTTTTTTACTCACCTGATTTTATATATCTAGGAAAAGAAAAAAGAAAGAAAATACGTTCATTCGTGGCAAAACATATTTTTATTTATTTGTGAACATACTTATATTCACTCGCTATCATCAGTAGACATTGCTGATACTCCTTCAATAAAACTTCTTTTATCACCTTGAAACATGCTCGTAGAAGGTGTTTCTCCATCTGAGTCGGATTCCGAAGCGGAATCGTTCTCAGATTCCAATTCTCAGTCATGTCGTCTATTATATGCTCATTAGATCTATAATCTCCTCATTTTTTTTACTTTTGCACACAAGGCCACCCATTCGCCTCGTCCCATTGAGTCAACTTTCTCTTTGACCAACTCCATTGTCCGGTTAACATTAAAGTCGTCATTTTTTGTGGCTACGTAACCCTTAACAGCCGCCCACGCTATCTCTATGGGTTTTAAGTCCGGGTGATAGGGCGGTAGACGCAGAACATTGTCGTTGTGCTGAGCCAAAATGTCATCTATGACAAAATTTTTGTGGGCGCTTTTATTCTGGCATATTAACTGGTACAGCTGTGGCTTGACCATGTGATCATCAAACGGTATGCCTTTTTCTGACAACCACGACTTCATGTCGTCTTTTTTTGAACTCGACGTCGGTGCGGGGTCACGCAATTTATTGTGATAGGGCGCATTGTCTATGACGACAACTGAATTAGGACTCAGGTTAGGGATTAATTTAGTCTTCAGCCATTTTTCTATACTGCTATTGCTACTTACAGAACCTTGAAAATTTACATCACGTTGCAGTTTAGCAAGTATTTTTTTAATGTTGGCATCTTCTTTTCCGCAACGTGAAAATTATGAATACAGCGATTGATATCGCCTTTGTCAAAATTGTCAATTCCAGTTATTGGCCTTGACTTTTGCCTTTTTTTTCCCGGGGTACGGAAAACGGAAATCATGTCCGTCTTTTTCCCTTCGGCAATAATATTGCGCACGGTTCGTATCGAACAGCCGGTTGCCTCAGCAGCTCTTTGTTGTACCCTCGCAACATTTTGCATGCTTTCGTCCTTCTCTTTCTGCATATAATTCACCACATTATGAATTATTTTACGCGCTTGTCGGCGTAAAACCGTGTTCCGTTTTGGCATTTTATTTGACAAAACTAAGGACAACGTCAACCAATAACAATACAAACAGCAATAAAAAGGCAAACACAACTATAACAAAACAAACACAACAATAATTATAAGAATAAATTACAAAAAACAACAAACTTAAAACAGGTAGGTAATAATTATACGCGTAGCACTTTTCGCATCGGGGACCGTACGGTACTGTGCGAGCGGAACACAAGCTGGTATCGGACGTATACGAGCGACTGAGATAGAAACATAACACTGAGGTTCGTCTATTGCATCGTTAGCCGCGCATGCGCAGTGCTGTCTTTTTTCGTAAAATTGATTACTGCGCTGTGATTTGTAGCCAACTTCAGAGCGGCAAAGTACATACTGCTGTTTTGTTACCATCATAGGTCTTCTCAAAAAAGTTCCAGATAGGTAAATCACTACCGCGAGGCATTTTGATTTCACTATTAGTTAATAAAACACACTTAGTCTTATTATCCACACGACAACAAATTTAACAAATTAGTGTCACACATTCGCAATGACTACTTAAACCTACGACTTTCACAGTTCTTAAGCGCTAACACACAATATTTATACTTTACGATTGCACGACAATCTAAGATTATTTTACAGAATTTAGTTACAAAAACACACCAAAACTTTTAAAAAGTATTAAAAAATGTCGCGATTCGACAGAAGACCGAGCGCGTATTTTATGTTGACAAACATGAGACCACACCGTCCGAATTAAGTAAACACCTCGTTGAACAAGATTCGTATTGCGCTTTGTGCATACTTAACCCGAACGGGTTATCACATTTCTATTGCATCGCGAAAACGCGACACGAGCCGATTGCAGCCGAGTTCACCCGAGTCTCTACAGACGGAGACCGTGCTTTCGCGCTATATTGTTATCTCGTTTTGCCCCGCTGTGACCGGTGTCTAGTTGAGCGAGACGTTATAAAATAATTTTCTACACACGGCGCTATCATGCTATGTTGCTATCCCGTATTGCCGCATTATTGAGTGAGACGCTATATTATAGCACGTAAACAGACTGGAAGTAGCAGATGCTATGTTCAAATAGCATGCTATATTTTGGCGCTATACGCTATATTAACCATCACTAGTCAGTGGTGTCGTAATAGAATTGTGTGCATTGTACTGTCCGCGCGTGTATGAGACCCACAGGCTGCTAGTGTAGAAGGATGTACAGAATGCTTTGAACAAAGTTATTTTCACTTCGGTGGTACAACGAGCAAACCTGCGACCAATCATAATCGCCCTTACAGATAACGCCCTGCGTTCTCACTCTATAAAAAAACTAAAAAAAAAAAACCTACTACTACTTCTACTACATAAAGTAACTGTAAAAATTTTATTAATTTACCGCATATATCAAACATTCATTTGTCATTATATACGAGATTATAATTCTATAAAAAAAATTTTAATGAACTGTCACTTGTTGATCATTGGAAAGTCATAATAACGCTATCATATAGAGTACCAAACTTGTCAAAATCAACAATGTTGAAATCAATGATCGACTATTATTTTTTAGGGTTCCGTAGTCAAAAAGGAACCTTTATAGTTTCGCCACGTCTGTCTGTCTGTCCGTCCCCGGATAATCTCAGCGACCGTTAGTACTAGAAAGCTGAAATTTGGTATCAATATGTATATCAACCATGCCGACAAAGAGCACGAACAAAAAGTGGTAAAAAATGTTTAAATAGGGTACCTCCCCTACACTTAAAGTGGAAAGTGATTTTTTTTTTCATTTCTACCATAACATGTGATAATTGTTGGATAGGTATTTAAAAATGATTAAGGGTCCCGTAAAATAATTTTTTGATAATATTAATACTTTCGGGAATAACCGCTCCGAAAGTAAAAAATGAGGCGTCCCCCCTCCCCTCTAACTTTTGAACCATAAGTTTAAAAAATATGAAAAAAATCTCGAGAGTAGAACTTTAAGTAAACTTTCTAGGAAAATTATTTTGAACTTGATAGGATGAACAGTTTTTGAAAAATTAAAAAATTTTTTTTCAGCATTTTAGAAAAACGGATGACTGAAAATGGCTTATTATTATTATTATAGCTAGCCTATGCTGCCCACTGCTGGGCCAAGAAAAAGTCTTATTTAATCATACTCGACTAGCGTAATAAATGGGCTTTCTTAGACCCTAGTCTATCACATTGGTGTTCAAATGTTTTTGGAATAGTAGTCCATGTTTGACCTCTCCTTTAATATCACAGGGTCGGCTGTTGGAAAGCAGTCAACACTATGCAGACAAGGAAAAAAACTAGAAGACGTAATTACAGAAAATCAAAAGAAGAATGAAGAGTCGGGCACTAGAGTTGCGCTGAACACGCAACATGGTACATCCAGACGTATTGCGAAGTTCCACGAACCTCTACCTAGTACAACACCTCGAGTTGATATTAGTGTTGTTGATACTACTTTAGACACAACGTGTCGAAAAAAAAATTTAACAAAACCCACTCATATACGCACTGGTGGACCACCTTATAAGTGTGACATTTGCCAGCGCACTTGTATAAAGAAGGCACTATTAATACAACATATTCGTGTACACACTGGCGAGAAACCTTACAAATGTGAAGAATGTCAGCGTTGTTTTATTCAGAAGGGCCATTTAATACAACACATTCGTACGCACACTCGCGAGAAACCATACAAATGTGAAGAATGTCAGCTTAATTTTCGTCACAAGAGCAATTTAACAAGACACATTCGTACGCACACTGGCGAGAAACCGTACAAATGTGAGGAATGTCAGCTTTGTTTTATTCAGAAGGGCCATTTAACAAGACACATTCGTACGCACTCTGGCGAGAAACCTTACAAATGTGAAGAATGTCAGCTTTGTTTTAGTCACAAGAGCAATTTAACAACACACATTCGTACGCACACTGGCGAGAAACCTTACAAATGTGAAGAATGTCAGCGTTGTTTTAGTCGGAAGGACCATTTAACAAGCCACATTCGTACGCACACTGGCGATAAACCTTACAAATGCAAAGAATGTCAGCTTAGTTTTCGTCAAAAGAGCGATTTAACAAATCATATTCATACGCACACTGAAGATAAACCCTACAAATGTGAAGAATGTCAGCGTGGTTTCAGTAGGAAACATGATTTAACAAAACACATTCGTACGCACACTGGCGATAAACCTTACAAATGCAAAGAATGTCAGCTTAGTTTTCGTCAAAAGAGCAATTTAACAAGACACATTCGTACGCATACTGGCGATAAACCTTACAAATGTGAAGAATGTCAGCTTTGTTTTAATCACAAGAGCAATTTAACAAGACACATTCGTACGCATACTGGCGATAAACCTTACAAATGCAAAGAATGTCAGCTTAGATTTCGTCAAAAGAGCAATTTAACAAATCATATTCTTACGCACACTGAAGATAAACCTTACAAATGTGAAGAATGTCAGCGTGGTTTCAGTAGGAAACATGAATTAACAAGACACATTCGTACGCACACTGGCGATAAACCTTACAAATGTGAAGAATGTCAGCGCTGTTTTAGTCAGAAGAGTACTTTAATAGGTCACATCCGCACGCACTCACACTGAAATGCCTTTCAAATGTGATGTCTATCAGAGTTATTTTAGTCGAAATAGACTTTAGTGAGGCACATTCGTACGTACGCAGGCAACAACTGATGTGAGGAATATCTGCATCAAGATACGACGACCAATACAAGCGTCAACATTGTCATCACTTGACATTTTGTTTGACAACACTTCATGTTTGTTATTTTTTACCGTGTGTTTTGTAAATGTTGTGCTGTGTCTGCATCGAATAAATGTATGTCGGAAACGGCTTTGATTTGTTAACAACAAGACAAGTCACGCCATCTAGTGGCAACTAGAAGAACTTAATAAAGATGGCGCCTGACAGGGTCGGTGACGTATCCGCTTTGCTACGAGCTTGTGGTGGGGTGGACCAACCCGCCCGAGAAGCGGACACTCTCAGCCAAGCCGTCGCAGAGTCAAGACGATGATCGATGTGCCGTTTACAAATAACCTTATACCTATCAAAATACACTTCATACAATCTATTACCGATTACATTTTTTATGATTCCTCGTTCCCGCCCCTTCCTAGCAGTGTACCACCTAGCCCACACTATCGCCTACCGAAATAGACCTCTTATTCACTACAGTTTCTGTTTCTTTATGAGGTAATCGGTCTCCGGGCAAGATCATGTCCAACTTCGACCTTAGAGATCTCCCCAACATTAACTGCGCTGGCGATTTGCCGGTGGTGCAATGGCAACTATTGCGATACTGGAACAGGTACTCCAACAATTTATATTTGATTTGATGAATTAAATATTCTCGGCTTCCACTGGACAGAATAGATTTTATCATTTTTTTACACGTTTTAACAGCATTTTCCGCTAAACCGTCGCTGGCGGGATGGTAAATGGGAGACGTTAAATAACGAATATTATTATGTTGTCAGAATTCAACAAATTCGGATGAGCAAATCTTAACATCATTGTCGTAAACAATAACATTAGGTATACCATATCGTCAGAATAAATATTTTAATTTGTGAATTAAAGCTCTAGTTGTAGGTCCAGATTCCATGTAGATACACTCTAACCACTTACTAAACGCATCAACAACCACTAGGTACACTCTCAGATGAATAGTCATGTAATCTATGTGTATTCTGTACCAAGCGCGCGGCGGGCGCGGCCAGGACGCGGGGGCGACGCGGCGTGTTTCGGCACAAACAGAACAGCTCGCTATACATTTTTCTATGTCTGCATCGATATTTGGCCACCACATCCTACTTCTAGCTTCACTCTTAGTCTTTACGACACCAAGATGAGTCGAATGCAACTCGCTCAACAGTTTTTCCCTGAACTTGGTAGGTATAACTATTTTATAGCCTCTAAATAAACATCCTTCCTGAACTTCCAAATCCGCTTTGCATTTGAAGTACGGCAAAATATGATTGCAGGTAATTTTTCGAGGCCAGCCTACGCTCATGTACTTTATTACGTTTACCAAAACAGGATCCTTGGACGTTTCTTCCTTAATATCAGAAAATGAAATCGGTCTTGAATGAGAATCTAAACAATGTAGGTAGGTACGAACGACACGTGTAATTAGTTTCTGTTTTAGGATTATCGGTAGGAAAAGATCTTGAAAAATAGTCTGCGATCTCATTACTTTTGCTACCTACAAACTGAACCTTGTAGTTGTGTACGCCCACAGAATGACAGCGTATCTCTGCAGTCGCGCTGCGGTGGTAATAGAAATCCCTTTATTGTCGCCCAGTATCGACAAGAGTGGTTTGTGATCGGTTTTAAGAATGAATGGGGTGTCCCTTCCGTAGAGGTATTGGTGAAAATGAGTGAACGCAAATATTATCGCCGTAGCCTCCTTTTGAATTTGGCTGTAATTCCGCTCGCTCGCTGTAAGCGATCTAGAAGCGAACGCGATCGGCCGCTCGACACCGCGGCTGTCGGCAGGGTGCGCGGGGAGTGCGGGGGGCGGCGCGTGAGCCAACACCGCGCCGAGCCCCGCGGGGCCGGCGTCCACGCTCAACACGAGCGGCGCGCTAGGATCAATATGCGATAACACGCGCCCCGACGCGAGTTGTGCAGTCTACTCAGCACCTCCCGCAGCCTACTTAGGTGGGTGGCTTCATCAGGACCTGTGCAGCAGATGTCATCAAACCAGCACGTGATGCCGTCTATTCCCGCCAGGAGCGTTTCCAGCGCTCGCTGAAAAATAGCCGGGGCGTTGGCTAGACCTAACTCCGTGGGATTTTTACGTCTGGAGACGGGCCAAAGAACTAGTTTATGCGACGGAAGTTGAGACGAGAGATGATTTAGTGCAACGTATTAAGGCGGCTTTTATGACCGATAAAGCAGAAATTCGTCTTCGAACTACAACTCGAGATAAGAGAAAGATGTCGCGCGTGTATACGAAACAATGGCTCCCAATTTGAGCAAGATTTGTGATTTTAGTACCTGCTTGTGAAATAAATGTTTAATTTTTTATTTCAAGTTTGAGGAAAGTTAATACCCTTTGTAAAAAAATAAATATCTACCTACTTAGAGCACGGCGGCGACCTCTCGCGCCGGGCCTTGGTTCAGGCTGTGATCCGCAGCGAGGAGGAGTGGCAGGCGGTCGCCTCCTTTTGCGAGGCAGTAATGCTCATAAACGAGGAGGCTGACCGCATAAGGCAAAGGCCGTCACCGCCGCGATTCCGCCAATATCCGGTCACCGTAGACACTGGCTTGCGACTGCTACCAGACGACCGGACGGCGAGCTACCCATTGCTCGCCGTCCGGTCGTCTGGTAGCAGTCCGGATCGAGCCCAAGTCGTCGACGACGCGCTTTGTTCCCGCGCGCCTCAAGGAGTTGTCAGCAAACGGTAGGGGCCCTACAGGGTCGAAGCCTCCTGGAGCTGAGGGTTGGTGCGAAAGCGTTACACCGGGGCTCTTGGAATAAGTCAAGGGAGGTACGGTGTAGGTTCTTTAGGTAGTAAGAGTCAGACACTGTTTCCCGCTCTGCCCAAGGGTAGGATTCGTCATTCGATGATTTTTACCTACCATAAAAAAAAAACTACTTAAAGCAAGTTATTTATTTCTTTACTTTAACTTCTTAGTGCGTTTACCGTAATATCAAATATCAGCCTTTTGTGATTTGACTACACATTAAGCCAATTAGTGAAGTTAATAAAAGTTTTTTTTAGCATATTGCACACCGTTGGAAAGGGCATAAACTGGAGAACTTTATAAAAGAATTCGAAGATCTCCACCGCTTTTAGTTTTTTTTTTAAATAGAAATTGAAAGAAGAGTTTTAAATTATTTTGTCATATCCCATACACTTTGTAGGTTTTTTATAGAAAAACTACACGTTACTAGCAAGTAATTTTGAATTTCATAGAGCCATACAACAGTACAGTTCAATATAAAAATAAAATTTGTGGTATGGACTAATAACTTTTTTATGTATGTATAAGCTTAAATGCTGAAATCCGGTGTTTTTCAGAATAAGAATTAAAAACATGTTTAAAAAAAACCGGTGTGGCAAGGAATGAATTATTGGGGCTGAAGATATAGCAAATGATCTATTCTGTCGGCCAAATCAATTTGGTAAACGATGCACCAAACACCCTGTATATTTATTCTGACACAAAACAGACAAAACTAAACTTATAAAGAACTGAATAATATTATACTGATAATTGATTGAACAAGCCTTTTTTCTACCAATCATTCACTCCCATTGTCGCAGCACTATACAAACCGTGCCCTTGTAGTGGCCTGTACTACGATTAAAACTGCCTTTTACCATTACATTTTTCTATCGTAATGATATAAATTTGATTTCGACAATGTACTTAAATAAAACTATATTGGCGCACAACGAATACTAACATATGATAAGAAGCACCATGGTTTGCGTCACATAACGATACACTATGGCAGCGGATGCGAATTGAACTAGTTTTATATAACGTGTATGGTCATATGGCCAATGTACTTTGGCAGAGGGGTATGCCTTGTTATGCCGTCTCCATAGGTTAAATGCTCTAAGAATAAAATGCTTAGTTCTCGGGTCTTTTATTTTTATTTATTTCAAGTTAGGTATTGATTTACTCATTGTTGAGAAGCTCAAACAAAATAATTTATTTCGATAACAAAACGTAAAACATTCTGTACAATCAAATGTCATTGAAAATACTATATAAACAAAACATTATGTTGCATAGCAACAGACAGTAACACCAGCTTTGCAGTTTGGGAATAGGGTTGAAATCAAACTAGTGTCTTTGTATTTATAACATTATTATATTAAATAAAAAATAAATTAATAACCTATAACCTGCGTGCCTAATAAACTGAGTAATCAAGTGCAGCGTACTATTTTCTTTGTAGACAGACGTAAAAGTGGCGCCCAACGTGGGACTCGCAACTATTGAACTATATTTGGCTATTTTTATATGTATGCAAGTAAGAAATGCGATAATAGTTAGTTATGTCTTATACCTTATTATTATTGATAGTTTGAGATACATCTCGTGTCTGCCAGAGCTGGGGTTTTTTTTTGAGCATTCACTTTTATTTAACATCTATGCATGTACATTGTGGAATGCAATAAACATTTGAGTATTGAGTATTGAATGGGTATTGTTAAGCTACATTTCACACTAAACTAAAACAATGCTCGCATTTTTCACATTTGTATGGTTTGTCGCCAGTGTACGTCCGAATGTGACATATCAAACTAGCTTTTTGACCAAAACCAAAGCTTACATTCTTCACATTTTTAAGGCTTTTCGCCAGTGTGCGTACGAATGTGTTTTGTTAAATGGCTCTTCTGAATAAAACAACGCTGACATTCTTCACATTTGTAGGGCTTATCGCCAGTGTGCGTACGAATGTGTGCTGTCAAAGCACTCTTTTGACTAAAACATAGCTCACATTCTTCACATTTGTAGGGCTTATCGCCAGTGTGCGTACGAATGTGTGATGTCAAAGCACTCTTATGACTAAAACATAGCTCACATTCTTCACATTTGTAGGGTTTTTCGCCATTGTGCGTACGAAAGTGTGCTGACAAATTGCTCTTTTGATTAAAACATAGGTCACATTTTTCACATTTGTAAGGTTTTTTACCAGTGTGAATAAGAATGTGTCTATTTAAAGCTTGCTTAGTACTAAAGCAACGCTGACATATATTACATTTGAAAGGTTTTTCGCCAGTGTGCTTACGAATGTGTGCTGTTAAAGTACTCTTTTGACTAAAACATAGCTCACATTCTCGACATTTGAAAGGTTTTTCGCCAGTGTGCGTACGAATGTGGTTCGTCAAACTTGGCTTTTGGCCAAAACTAAGCCCACATTCTTGGCATTTGTAAGGTTTTTCGCCAGTATGCGTACGAATGTGACACATCAAATTAGCTTTTTGACCAAAACTAAGCCCACATTCTTGGCATTTGTAAGGTTTTTCGCCAGTATGCGTACGAATGTGACACATAAAATTAGCTTTTTGACCAAAACAAAGCTTACATTCTTCACACTTGTAAGACTTTTTGTCAGTATGCGTACGAATGTGTCTATTTAAATTATGATTACTAATAAAACAACGCTGACATATATTACATTTGAAAGGTTTTTCGCCATTGTGCGTACGAATGTGATCCGTTAAATGTTGCTTCTTACCAAACCTAAACCCGCAGTATTCACATTTGAAAGGTCTGTCCCCGGTGTGAACACGATTATGTCTTATAAAATCTGCCTTGCTTTTACAATTGTGCTGACAAATCTCACACTTAAGATGCTTTTTTAAACTACTTTTATTAATATTGTTACGACGATTTGTGTCTAAAGTAGTATCAATAACACTATTATCAACTAGAGGTGTTGTATTTGTTAAAGTTTCTTGGAATTTCGGTATAAGTGTGGACGTACACTGTTGAATGTTCTGGTCAACTTTTGTGACCGACTCTTCATTTTTCTTCCCATTTCCTGTAATTACATCTTGTGGATGTTTTCCTCGTGTGTCCAGTTTTGGTTTCTTTGCAACAGTCGACCCTGCGATTTTAAATCTAGTAAGCGCCAACTTTAAAGCCAAATCTAATGAAAGGGAATCAATTGTTCTTTTTTTATAAATGATAAAAGATTTTTATGTAAATTTTTTTTTCGTCCATTGAAACTAGATGAGGCCGGTGTTTCCTAAGTGACTAGCCTGAGAAGAAAAACCTTTAAAACTTTGAAAGTCCATACACAAACATGTACTGTTCAAATCAAAGGACAACAATGCAGATTGTCTGAGATGGTCTTTTGAAGAAAGAACCACACAGTTCTGAGTGGACCTGACCAGTCATCCAGACAGATATCAGAGTCGATGAATTGTTTGTGGAAGATTTCTAATATCATCTAATATAACAACGGTGCAGCCAAAAGCAAGAGTTATGATACACACAGGACTGCCCTGATGTATCTGCTATCAGTGTTCATTACTTCAGTTGTGCTGTGAGACATCGGGCAGTAGGAGTGTGCTCTCCAGCGAAATCAACTAACTACTAACTTGTTACACCAGTCGGCCTGTTCGCTCACACAATGATTCACTAATACTCACGTGTCGTGTCACTGGCTCTTCGCTTCTTCCTCGGTGCTTCTTGTTCTTCTTCCACTTCCGTTTTGATCTCTATTATAGGCAAATCATCTTCTGAATCGGAGTGTTGTATTGGTACATCTTCTGAATAGCTTATGTTTCGATTTTCCAGTTCTAGCTCTGTGAGGAGGCACAAACAGTGAAGAATGAAATGTTAATGATGTGGCAGGTTAATTGGGAAAACTGAGAAATAGGGTCCGTTCACACGGACCGGCTCGGAGAGGAGAGCAGATTTTCATCACGTTGAAAACAGAGTTTTTAGTATTCTCTAGTAAGGTTTATTTTTGCCTGAGCACTGTTTTTGTCATTAAGAATGCTTGAGAACGCGCTTGGTGTGAAATAACAAGAGGAGCTGACGGGCTCCGACTGCGTACTGTTTCTCGCTCGCGCAGCCGTCCGGCTCCGATTGCGTGCGCGCCGCCCCACAACGACCGCCATTTTGTGTAGCACAATAACTTTGAAACCCCAAGAGGACCGTGGTGGAGTGAGGACCATGTTGTGATATCAAGATTTACTGTCAAATCAAGGCAAGATATTTTTAAAATTCAGTTTATTTACGAAAAAACAATATTTATTTACGAAGTGTGAACGAATAAAGTTTAATCAGAATCCAGTTTTTCAATTGTACTCATCTCCGAGTTCTTCAATTTTGCAAAAATATCTTCGATTTGACAGTACGGCGTGACGTCACATCCTGTCAATCAATCCTATTCTTATTTGGAACGCATAGTATTGACGTGTCTCGTGTTAGAGTATCGCGAGTTATCGTCATACAATAAGATAATAAGAAGAGTAGAATGTAAAGACTTAAATACTTATCAATTAGACATTAATAATACCCTTACTGACATAATAAATTGGCTTAATATGAATAATTTAATAATTAACCTTAAGAAAACCAAAGTAATGCATTTTCACCAGAGAATTGAAGCCCCAAAACTTAGTGTTGATTACAATGGCACCGATATAAAAGAAGTAAAAGTATGTGTATTTTTAGGTATTCATATTGATAATAATCTTACTTTTAAACCTCATATAGAACAGCTTTGTAAAAGAATAAGTAAATTTGCCTACGCACTTTTTCAATTGGCTAGAAAAGTCAATATGGACGCGTTACTTGTTGCCTATCATGGTCTAGTTGCCTCACTTCTAAGCTACGGAACTATTTTCTGGGGTAATTCCACGGATAGGGAATTGATATTCAAGGCACAAAAAAGGTGCATTAGAGCTATGTGTGGTCTGAAAACTGACGATAGCTGTGCACCGTACTTTAAATCTTTAAATATACTTACGCTACCTTTATTGTACATATTAGAAATGTGTATGTTTGTCAAAAAAAAAACCTAAATTTTTTGATAAATTTAAACTTTTGTATAAAGAACCCTACTTACACGCGGGTGAAGCCGCTGGCAGAAGGCTAGTCTTTAACTAATGTAATTGGCGCATAGCCGTTTTTGTTAAAGTAAAAAATAAATAAATATTGGTATAAAGTATAAAAATTTCTAGTTCTTAAACACATACCATCACTTTGATGTTCCTCCTCTGGCTCAAAGACATCATCTAGTCTCTCACACACGTCTGGTAACTCTTCTTTGATAGGATCACATTCTGTTTGACACCCATCATCAGACTGTATGCTCACATGCTCCATGGGTGATAAAATCAACCCAGTACAACACCCAAACTGGTCTTCTATTTCCTCTAATAAAGGGGAATTTCCCTGCAAAAAGATAACTTAATTATTAGATGAGATGTTCTGGCTTCTGGGGCCGGGCTCCCAACTCACAATGGAAAATAAACTACTTTTGTACAAGAGCATCCTTAAACTAATTTGGACGTATGGTATATTTGATTGTATAGTATTTGATTTGATTAAGTATATATATATACATGTGGGATTTTGAACGCATCGATATGAATGAGACCGTAAGTGTGAGAAAGAGAGGGAGAATGACAGAAGTAAGATGACGGATGGGGGTACGACGACGGCATAGATGGAGTAAAGGTGTGCTGAAATAATATAAGACGTATTTAAAAAGACGCTGTGTCATTTCCAACCCCAAATCCTACATTTTGGGGGCTCGTCCGGGATTAAAAAAAAATATCGGTTTCGGGGTTGGTGACCTTACGAAGACGGCACACAAACGACGCCATTAGTGTCAAAAAAATTTTTTCGAGAAAAAATTTCAAATGCCACGAGATAGACAAGAAAGACGACGGAGCCGGGCACCCGATTGGGAAGACGCCCAGCAAGACGCCCGGGAGACGACACCGGCTCCAGGCCCAAGTATGTTGCAGATGACTGCAGAGCTGCTACCACGATTTAGCGGCTGCGACAGCACATACTCGGTGGAAAGATGGTTAGAGGACGTAGAGACCAACGCTGAGATTTTCGGTTGGACACCGCTGCAAAAACTTTTATTAGCTCGCTGAGCTTTAACTGGAACGGCAGAGCTTTGGTTACGCGCAGAGCGGCCATTCAAGAACTGGGATGAGTTAAAAGCTGCATTGACGTAAGAGTTCCCAGACACAGTAGACGCTAAAGCCATCCATGAGCTCATGAGCTCAAGAAAGAAAGGAGCCAATGAAAGCTGTTTGGATTACATGCTAATCATGAAGGAATATGGTAAGCGCGGGAGGTTACCGGATGACGTGGCTATTAAGTATATAGTAGACGGCATACCTGACGTAGAAACAAATAAGATGTTGTTATATGGTATCACGAATTATGGCGAGTTTAAAGAGAGACTAAACATTTACGAAACGATAAGCGGTAAAATGAAGCAAAGATCCCAAGAAAGCCCAACATCAAGGACTTCGGGCGGAGTCAGGAGAATCAGGTGTTATGGCTGTGGTGAGCTGGGTCATGCTTCGAAAGATTGCCCACACAAAAATAAGGGTTTGAAGTGTTTCAAATGCAACGAGTTCGGACATGTTGGATCTACCTGCATGAAGACTGAAAGTGTCGGCAAGGAAAGGAAACGAACGATGTTCGGAGCAAAAGAGGATAATTTCACGCCTGATGGCAACTGTCATGGCACAGACGCGGAAAAAAATAAAGTTGAAACTGACAGTGACAGTGACGGTGATGTATGCTCATACGATTTTGTTCTAGGCTCCATGAAAAATCCTAAATTAAAACAAGACGTAATCCAGACTGTGAATGAATACAAACCCATGCAAACCAGGGAGACACCTCTACTGTTAAAGATCGTAGTAAAGGATGACATTACAGTGGCGCAACTGCCTCGCCGTTTATCAATTAAGGACATGGAAGATCTGAGGATTCAGCAGAATAGAAGAAGTTCCGACAGGTTTCGGAGAGCTAACCATAAGTACGAAGCTGGAGACTTGGTAGCGATCAAGAGGACTCGGTTTGGGACAGCATTCAAGCTAAAGCCTAAATACCTGGATGAGCTGTACTTCAACTTATTACATTATCTATTTATTAGCTTCTTGTCTGTGTGTTATGGGTGTGTGGTGATGTATGAAAGAGCACCACTATTGTTTTATTTTGTTCCTTTCAAATTAAATTTTTGTTTTAGGATTGTAGAAGATTTACCTTACATTTAGCTATTGTACAATTTTTATACCAACTGTTGTTTATTGTTAGTGTAATGTTGCTGTAACATAATTTACTGTGTGTAGATTTATGAATGCGTGTGATTGTTGACGAAAAGGTGAATTATTTTAGAATGATTTGAGAAGATATTTGAATGTATGCATGTTCGTGGGCAAACATGGATGTCGGATGGCCGAATGTGGGATTTTGAACGCATCGATATGAATGAGACCGTAAGTGTGAGAAAGAGAGGGAGAATGACGGAAGTAAGATGACGGATGGGGGTACGACGACGGCATAGATGGAGTAAAGGTGTGCTGAAATAATATAAGACGTATTTAAAAAGACGCTGTGTCATTTCCAACCCCCAAATACTACATACATATATATACTTAAATAAACGCAAATGGAGCATCGGGCGTATAAGTGGTATTGGAACTTTATATATTTACTTAGTATATTTTTGTTTTATTTATTTTTTCTTTTTTACTTATGTGTGCCGTTGGTGTCCGTGGCATCACCAGGCCCTATCAGAAAACCAGCGCTTCGTTATTTTACATTCTTGTTAAGGGCCCGTGTATGAAATCAACTCATTTTGAACATTTTTGATCAAGGTTTGAGAGACAAAAGAGAAGACTTTTAATCCTTCTTTTTATAGATTATAAAAGTCAAGTTCTTATTCTCCTAAATATACTGAGAATTTTTGTAAAATAATGAGTGGATTAATGGCAATTAGCCATATTCCAAACCCTTTTTTCGCAAAAATAACGAACGAGTGATGGTTGGCTAAGGTTTACACAAAATTACACGGGATTTTACGACATTTAAAAAATACCAGTAACATCATTACATGGTCTACTACAACATATACTGATTACATTATTGACTTTGATTGGAAATATAGCTAAAAAAAAATGTTGAAGAAACGTAATTCTTGGAAAATATGTGTACAAATAAGTATTTTTTTCTATACCTTGGAAACACTTTTAAGAAAATTTAAAATATGCAAAATAATCTTAAAAAATCTCTTTACAAGAATCAAAAATTTAATTTACAAATAAATAATAACTTCATTTCGTAAATTACAAAACAAAATTGACTATATTATCGACCGCGCAAATTCGATCTCGTCAGTCACAATCGGGCCTTCCCAGCGCAAGGACGCGTCGCTTTGTTCCGCAGCCGCTCCCGAGTTTTACGTAAATAAATTCCCATTATTGTACGCTGACTACCACATTTTGATCCATTAAGTATTATTGTTTATTTTAGGTTTGTTTATTAAGATTGTTAAAATTTCTTTTGACTTCTATGATAATTACAGGTAACGGTTGTTTGTTTGTATGTAAAGATAATTTCCAGAACTACTCTACTATTACTATTTAATTACAATTCTTTCACTTACGACTTCTACAATGTTTATGACCTATTTACGTATTCGTTATGTACAGAATTTTTATATTTTTGACCCCTATGTTTGTTTCGGTTTTTCTTCTCAGGGTAGTCAGCTAAGAAACACCAGTGTCATCTGTTTGCAAAATAAATATCATTCATCACGTGGTTACGTACTTATTTAGGGCAAATGCAAAATCTAATATTCTAGATCCTTTTTTTGTAGATAATGGGTCGAAAGAAAGGGATGCATTATGAATGCCTTGCTAAAAGGAAAAAAAATATATAGGTAGGGCTGATACGTGCAAGAAAAGTTTTTGAAGAACGCAAGATTAATGCACTGCTTGTAGCTTCGTTTCCAGAAAATGTAAGATTTTACTTTCAATTAGCACTAGAAGCGAGTGGCCCTACACAAGCCCAAGGATATGTGTTTCAACGGCCCTCGGAACGCGCCGCCACCGGGTTCCTACGCTGCAAAAGCAACCGAGGGCCCATCCAAAAGCATGCCAGAGGGCCATTGCAATACGGATGGAGTGGGGATACCGCACGGTTTCCCGCTAAGCGGCGAGCCTCCTTGCTGGTCTGCCACCATGGAAACTAGAGGCAACAGCCCTAGCACGCATGCACGATTTGCGCGTGGAGATGCAACGCCAGGGCGAATCCCCGCTGCCGCGACAAGTTGCAGCATGGCGGACAGAGCTTCGGCTGGATATCCAGGTGGTATGGCGACAGCGACTGTCGCATCCCAGTTCTGGGCACGTCATAATTACAGTAGTTTTTTTTTATGGTGGGCTAAAATCATGCAATGACCAATCCCACCCTTGGGCGAAGCCGGAAACAGTGTCAGACTCTTACTGACTAAACATTTTGCCCTTCGCATTGGAGCCAAGCCTTCCTTTCAGAAAGAGACCCTGGGCCCCAGCAGGCTTCGACCCTTTTGCAGAGTCCCTACCGTTTTGCTGACAACTGCTTGAAGCGCGCGGGAACAGAGCGCCCCGTCGACGACTTGGGCTTGGTCCGCACTGTTACAACTTACAAGATGACCGGACGGTGTTCTACCCATTGCTCGCCGTCCGCAAGCCCGGCGGCGTTTGCGCCGTTGCCTTATGCAGTCCACCTCCTCCTTGACTTGCATTGCTGCTTCGCAGAGGGTTGCGCCCATGGCCTCCACCAAGACCCGGTGCGAGAGATCGCTGACACCGATCACCCCCATGAGAACACGGCGATGCTCCTCCCAAGCGGGGCACACCTCTACTGACACCTGGGGCTTCTCTTCCGCACGAATCCGATGCAGGTATGGCGGTTAGTCCCCTCTTTGAGGCCCGGCTGGAAAGACCTCACGGTGTCCTCACCTTCCGTATGACGCAGGTAACCGAACATGGTAAGTTTGGGAGGTAGATACCTGCACTGGATTCGTGCGTAAGTGACGCCAGGGTGTTGCCATTGTGTGAAGCGCCCGGAGGACACGGTGGAGCACATGGTACAGGTATACCATGCTTGGACAGAGCATCGCCATGTCCATGTGGAGTCATTCGGCGGCGGCGATATCTCGCACGGGGTTTATATAGACCTTGGTCCGGAGCGAGTAGGAGTGGCAGGCGGTCGCATCCTTCTACAAAGCAGGAGGCTGATCGCATAAGGCAAGGGCGCTCACGCCCCTGACGCCGCCGAGATTCCGATTCCGATTTCCGGCTACCGTAGACGCGTAATAATTTGAGTACAAAAAAAAAATTCTTTAAAAAAAATCGGTCTTGAGTCATCCATAGGGGTGCGCCACTGGTCAAATGTATGCATAGGACTATTTAAAATATCTCTTCTTTTTATCTGCCCTGCGGCAGGAGACAAATTCTGCTCTTTTTGAAACCTTATTATACATTTGAGGGCCGAGTAAAGCGTTTTTTAGTGATCGGTGATTGACGTTTAGGATTTTTCCATCGAAGCAGGTAATAGTAAATTAAACTTTCTAAGCTTGTGTATTCGTATTCGGGCGTTATCTCTCTTTTTTCGTGTTGCCTCTCCATCAAACATTGCGTTGGATATGGACAAAGCAACACGTTTTCCAACCACGCTCAATGGTTAGGCGAGTGGAAAAATGCCACCTTAAAAGAGAAATCTCGTAAACATAATTTATTTTTGACGAAAAACATTTTCAAAATTAAACAGAATTTTGAAAATGTTTTTTTTTTACAACCATTTTACATAAATTAGCTATCGTAATTGTCATTTATAGTTTTGTATTTAACATTTTTTTTAATGTCTAAATGTATCAACATCCATCTAACACTAAACTGAACTATTTTGACAATTGTGATAAATATAAAATATACACAAGCTCCAGATTTTTATTTACAAACCGTACTTATTATATGATTTTGTTACTTAATCTACTTGTACAAAAGTGGTACATAGGTGAACATCATAAAATAAGAAAATAAAATATTATATCTTCTAAAGGATCAACATTGTTTGAACGTTCACTAAGCTCGACTATTGCGCGCGTGTGTGTGTAGGCGCACGCACGATGCACACAAACATAGCATCACAGCGAATTTGCCTAAACTCTAGGGAATGAATTTTATGCACGGAGTCTTAAATATCGCAGCATATGCTGAGGTAGGAGCCTTTTTGGCCTCGCACAGAGCATAGTTGATTTTTCCTATTTTAATTTGGGAAATTATAAGTCTAGCCACAAAATTATTTATTGGCCACGGGATTAAACTTCTAATTTTATAACTAAGCAACGGGAAAATAACATAGCCTCTAATAAACTAATTCGACTTTTTTACAACGCCAACTAAATATTCTATAAAAAGCGTCAAGTAAAGATTATCAATTATTGTGACTTGTCCTTCTCATTTATACATTGCTACCTAATTTACTAACTCGGCCACGGATTTAACATCTCGTCAACATTTTACGTTTTACAGCTTCAACGCTCTGTCCTCAAAAAAATATAATTCAAGCTTCGACAGAAAGCATCATTTATTATAACTTAGCATGTATTTATAATACATCATATTCTTTTATCGCTAAAACTGATACCAAAATTAGAGTTGTACATTCAACACCAGCCAGCACCACGTATTTAATTCCAGGCAACAACTCATTCAATTTTAATCAAGCTGAGAAGAAATTCAGGAGTTTTCAAGAATACAAAAAAGTGTTATTTTTTTTTAGCTTGGAATGAATACTACCGAACAATCAGACCGAGTGGTTTACTGGTTGCCGTGATTGTCCAGACTTTTATCGCAAGTACTATCAGCTGCAAGCATTTGATAGGCCTTGCAATCAGACCGAAATACTTGAGGCCACCATAAGAGGCTAAGTCACAACCACTGGGATTAAAAAGAAAGTGTGGAAGGACAACTAAAGCGCGAGCTGCGTTAATTATCCAATAATGGTTCTATTTTCTTAAGACCTGTCATACTGTATGGATCAGAATGTTGGGCTGTTAAGAAGATGGATGAAAAAAGACTGCATGTAGCGGAGATGAGAATGTTGAGATGGATGTGTGGTGTGACGCGAATGGATAAAGTAAGAAATGAGTATATTAGAGGAAGTCTGAAAGTGGCGCCAGTGACTGAAAAGTTGAAAGGAAATCGTTTGTCTTGGTATGGCCATGTAAAGAGAAGAGATGAAACGCATGTTACGAAAAGAGTTTTGAGTTTACACGTAAATGGATGGAGAGGAAGAGGGAGGCCGAAGAAGAGATGGATGCATTGTGTGAGGAATGATATGAAAGAAAAGGGAGTTAGTGATAGTGTGACGGGTGACAGGACAGAGTGGAAGAAAAAAACATGTTGCACCGACCCCAAGTAATATGGGATAAGGGTAGGATGATGATGATTAATGGTTTTATTTTCTTTTTTCGTTTTTTCTTGGTAGGTGCCTACAATCTTTTTACGTTTCTATTATTTACTATAAGTACGTAAAATTAAGGTAATTAAAAAAAATGGATTTTCAAAAATAAAGTCTTTTATTTTGTCTCTCCTTAATAACTTCTGGTAATATTAGTGGCCAATAGTATATATTTGATGACATTTTTAGCAAATTTTTGACGATCAATTAATATGGGATGAGTTACATTTTAAATGTACTGAGTTAAAAAATTAGAAGCTAAATAAATATATTTTTTGATGTCATTTAACAGTATTTTAGAAGTTTACTGTTACAATGCATGTTACAAATTTAGACGCTAAAAAATAACTATCGTGCTGATTTGTATTTTGAGTGGTTTACATAGAAGATAACTAGTGGTCATGATAATATTATATAGATGCTTGGTAATTGTGGCTGACTTAGTAATTTAGAAAGCAATATTGATTTTTGGGGGCGAATAATGATATTAAAAAGAAGCCTGTTTAATTAGCACCCTTTTAATTTTAGTTTTCTGATTTGTTGTAAGTTTAAGTATAAGTTACATATAGATTAAGTAGTTATTTTTTATTTTAATTTGTCCTCTGCGTGTCAAAATAAATGTTTTTTCTTTCTTCTTTCTTTCTTTCTTTTCTTTCCAATCAAATATAAAGTATTGCGAAGAAGTGGCGGGGCTAGACTTAAATTTGAGGTAAGCAAGCGAGGCCCCCTATGGATGACGAAAGAGGGACGAATTTGGTTACGAGAAAAACTGTTAGATACTAAAATTTTTATTCATAAAAATGCAAAGTTCTTAATTGTCATTATTTTACATTATCAAGTACTAGCGACCCGCCCCAGCTTCGCACGGGTACTAACATTAAATATATTATGCATGTATTATGCCCATAAACCTTCCTCTTGAATCACTCTATCTATTGAAAAAACCGCATCAAAGTCTGTTGTATAGTTTTAAAGATGTAAGCATACATAGGGAGAAAACGACTTTGTTTTATACTATGTAATGATAATGAATTAACAGTGAAGAGGACAATCATCATTTATGCGTTTGCGGACCTTCGAGGTGCGAGGCCCCTTGGATCGCGAGGCCGTGGGCGGTGGCCCACGTCGCCCACGCCATACGCCGCCTCTGCAATGAAGTCAGTCCAAAAAAGTGGGTCTTGGTACATCACCAATGAAACAAAACACAGAGACTTGAAAATATTGAACATAGAAGAAGAGATACTGGACTCTCTTACAAAATACAAAAAGAGGCTATCTCAACGTCCCAACACACACGGTTTTACTTATCCTAAAGATGGCTTCAGGACCCAAGACCGAAAAACAAGAAGATGGGAGGATGAATTTAAAATGAACTTGAGTCCCCTTTGCAGCTTTGGACAAGAGAGCGGCAGACAGAATACAATGGAAAGAGTCGGAGGAGGCCTTTGCCGTAAAAGTAAAGAGATATTATAGTAAAGAAATTATGTAAGTATTTATAAATATTTTGTGAATTTTTTTAGGAAATAAAGGCTTTATTATAGTGAAACCAGTATTGAAAACTTAAACATCATTATATCATTACATAGTATAAAACAAAGTTGCTTACGCTGTCCTTATGTATGCTGAGTCGGTCTTTATCTTTGCATAATATATACTCAATATCAGTACCCGTGCGAAGCTGGGGCGGGTCGCTAGTAAAATATAAAGTACAACAACAAGTCTCAAAGACAACTACGTACTTCCCACACAACTGCGTGGCAGGTGTGTGATGCTGGATTCCAACTTAAACTTTGGCTGCATAAAAATCAGTTTTGATATGTAGATCTCCAGGACTATTTTAAAATTTGAGGTTGGAGTGAACTCTCTAATGAAGTCACAGGTTACATACCCTACAATCGCATTTTTGAATGCAAACAGCAAGTCCTATTGTCAATATCTTACTCCAGCCTACCCTGCTTGAAGTTGGAATCACTTGTGTTAAGTCAAGTCATAAAAGAACGACTCTGGCTAACAACTCTACTCTACTCTACTCTGGTCATTTTTTAACCCATCCCTGGAGTTATATTCTTCATAAAATACCTCACCTCATAATCCTCATTCATCATCTGAGCGAGCCGCTCTTCAGCTTCCAGACATTTTCTCTGCAGTTGGCAGCATTGCTTTAGTTTAGTGCAGCAGATGAAACAAGCGAGCATCGGTCTACTGTCTCCAGTTACAAACTGCAACAAAACTTGTCTTCAACTGAATTTTTCTATAAATAAATTACATTATTGAACTGTCTGTATCACCATGTACTGTATTGTGTTTTGTATAATAAGAATTCAAATGTGAAGTATGTTGGAGTAGTCTTTAATTTTATAGAACAAATCTTTTTATTTTTCCACTTGTTTAATATACCTCCATCATCCATGCTTGTATTATGATTGTGTCTTCATGAATAAAACCAACCAAGTTTAAAGAAAGCTTACATTTTATTCTAATACCAGTATCCCAATTATATTTCCTGTGATTTCTACTGGCTATACACCCAGCATGTTAGTGAGAATTGAGTTGCACCGCGCACATAATATAATAATAGTAAATTAAGTTTAAGAGTGGGAACATGGACAGTTACGAGAGGAGATGACGAACATAGAAATGATGGAACAACTGTAAGATCAATTACGCTCTAGAAAGGCGGATCTTGATGACATGTAGTGCAATTTAGCGCAAAACTAACACGTGTGATAAGTGCAAGGTAATGATGCTGTTCAGGACGACAGTAAGTGCATAGTTCTGCTTGCCGTACGCCTCTACTCACACGGAGAGTTATGCTTGCTCGAGGTAAGTAATAAGTCCAGGGTAAAACTTACCGGATTATCAGTCAGCCTCTCATACAGCGCATGTAAGTCTTTGTTTACCACTACATACATGCGAACGTTCTGCGCTAAACACAGCCTACACATTGGTAGCTTCTCCATTTTCTTTTACTAAATAAACCCAGTTAAGTTGCTTAATATACAAAATATACCTGAATATTTTTTTTTCTGTAAACAATGCGCAAAACTACAATATGTCAACATGACATTGATGACATTATCCAAGCAACTTTTTTTTTGTCTGGTAGCTGAATTTTTTTTCTACTGTTTTTGGCTTGGATATTGAGTTTTTCAAGCAACGTCTTGTCGTTTCACAATTTGCCTTCCTCTTCCATTTGCCACTAAACTAAAAGTAAAACGTTACAAAAGTAACCTTTTAGAGGATTTTTGAACTGCATTGGTTACTTTTAGGTCACTGGAATGAAAAGGCAACATTTAGGTGATTTTAATAGAGAGTTAACTTTTAATTTCTTAAATAAAAGCAACGTGAAATGGAACAATCGTTTTAGAATTTTTCATGTTGGTAAGCTTCGTTATTAATGGCACTAAAACCTTTATGAAAAATTATAGCGTTTTATAACAACCTATTGTACTCTTTCATACTTATACCACCTGTATCTCGCTCATTCACTTGATCAGTAGGATCGGATCGGATTAGTATGTATCAATATGAATAAACCTAGAAATGCGGGCAAGTGCTCAAATACTCATCGAGGTTTCGGTAGGTCAATACAACTAATATTCTATTTTATCAACTTTTGAAGTCTTAAATTCGAACGCCGGTGTTTGAACATCTGTTATCTTAATTGTGTCTGTTTCTACGGTAGTCGAAAGGTACTTTTCCAGTAAAAGAAATATGATATGTCTCTTTTTACCCGACTACGGCGAAGCAAAAGGAGGGTTATGATTTTGACCTGTATGTATGTATGTGGGTATAGATGTTCATCTGTTCCGTCGTAACTTCTAAACTACTTATCAGAATTCGACAAATGACATATCATTAGAAGCGTCTTAATTGTCCGCTGGTTAAAGGCTATATGGGATTACACAAAATCTAATGTGGCGCCCTCTAGCGGACAAAACATACGAAGTAAAAAAATAAAGTTAAGATAAATATGCCGTGTTTGGTATCATTTGAAAGCGCTTTACTTGAACCCAAGATTAACCTATTTAGAACTCCAAAATATGTTAAATAAAAATAAAGTTTAAAAACTAACACCCGACTATTTAAAAACACGCTCTAAAAAGTACGAAACAAGAGTACGGTCTTCAGTTTCGTGAGCTGGCTTTGCCCAATAGCAAGATCTCGTGCAAAAACTTTAGAGCCCTTATTCCGCTCAATCGCCTCTCTAATCCTTGCGGTATTAAAGCGGCGAAGGTCACGTTTCAGAGACTTCGAGATCTGCCTATTGAGCTGCCGGTATCTGCACGTAGCGTCTGAAGACTGCAGAACCATCTCACGCCTCTCCCTCATGAGCTCGAGGGTCGGATCAGAGAGCCTTTTGTTTTTATTTGTACGGTGGGTCTTGAAAAATTTAGACCCGACCGTATGGACAGTTTCCACGAACCCGTCGTTGTATTCGTCCACGGAGCTTCCTAGACACTCGAAACGATTGTGGAGTTCGAGCTGAAAGCTCTCGGGGTTTTGGATCTGGATCTGTGCTGGACGGAGCGTAGACTTCACCAGTCGAGACCTTTCAAGCTTGATATTGATATTCAATGTGCCTCGTACCATGCGGTGATCACTTCCAGTTTTCACCGCATTAATCACCGAGACATCATTGAATACTTGCTTCTTGGTCGACAGAATGAAGTCGATCTCATTTATAGTCGCACCGTCAGGACTTTGCCAGGTCCACTTCCTATGCTCACGTTTTCTGAAGAAGGAGTTCATCATATAAAGGCCCTCCTTCTCCATAAAACTAGCCAGTAGGTGTCCCCGGTGGTTCCGACGTCCAAATCCAAATTGCCCCACTCGCAGCTCGTCACCGTCTCGTTTGCCCAGTTTCGCGTTGAAGTCCCCCATGACCACAGTGAAGTGAGTCTTATAACCATGCATGGCTCTGGATACATCCTCATACATGGCCTCTACTTCGTCGTCGGGGTGTGTCGAGGTCGGGGCATAAACCTGTATGACCTTCAGCGAATATCTTGCAGATATTCTGAGTATAAGGAATGCCACCCTGGTCGACACACTCTCGATTCTCACCACATTGCTCACAAGGGACCTGTGGACGAAAAACCCGACACCACCCTGGGATAATAGATCACCCTCCCGGAAATAGAGCAGGTTACCGGATTCGAGAATTATCGTGTCCTCCCCCTGTCTTCGGACTTCAGATAATCCTACAATACTCCAACGTAACCTGCTCAATTCCTCCTCAAGTTCGGCAATCTTCTCGTCAGTCCTCAGAGTACGTGCGTTATATGTTGCCAGGTCTAGTCGGTTTTTTCTCTTTAGGTAGCCGGATCCCGTCCGGAGATTCTTCGCACCCCTTGCCACGCCATTACCTTGACCGCTACCGTAGCCAAGGTTAGACGAGCTGCCGGGTACTAGGGGCCATCTTTTACTTTTGGTGCTCATTATATGGGGGGATTTGCCGTAATCGCCACGCTTGGCAGGCGGGTTGGCGATCGCAGTGTGGTACTTAAAAAAAAAAAAAAAAAAAAAAAAAAAAAAAAAATCCACAGAGAATGCTGCTGCCCATTCTCTGGTGTGTCCCTTAGTCGCCTCTTACGACACCCACGGGAAGACATGGGATGGTGGATAAAGCCGTGGTCGTATGCCATTAGAATAATAAATTAAAAAAAGTGGTATACGACCACGGCTTTATCCTTAAAACATTTCTCTATCAATATTATAAATTGAAAATATAATAATATGTGTAAGTTAGTTTATTTAATAACGGTAAATATTTAATAGTTTGTACATACTAAGTAATTTCATTGGAGAGTGTTTTCTTGTTTCGTACTTTTTAGAGCGTGTTTTTAAGTAGTCGGGTGTTAGTTTTTAAACTTTATTTTTTAAACAAAAAGGTTACCTCTTTTCATATTTCAGGTAATTTCTTCCAAAACTCACTGGAAACACTGGAAAACGCAGTCTAAGTTGACAGTTGACAGTTGTTGAGTTTGACATTTGACATGTTTCACCAGTTACACACGTTTGTTTACTTGTTTAGTTTTTGTTTTATATACTTGTTTACTGAAACAAACAACTTAATTTTATTGTGAAATAAATAACTTGGTACTTCATAATTAATACAGAAAATAAAATGGAGAAACTACCAATGTGTAGGCTGTGTTTAGCGGAGAACGTTCGCATGTATGTAGTGATAAACAAAGACTTGCATGCGCTGTATGAGAGGCTGACTGACAATCCGGTAAGTTATATCCTGGACTTTGTTAACAAGATAAAATTCTTTTTTCTACCTCGAGTTAGAAACAATCAACATTTTCTCCGTGTGAGGCGCACAGCATGCAAAGCTAACTAAATAAATAACTACCTACATAAATAGTTATAGTTTTATATTTATAGTTAGATTAATTCGCTAGTAGTACACCGCAGACTACCCCCTGTATTATTTTTAGTTCGTGGGATCCATCCTGAGGTTGTCTGGTAGATATTGTTATCAGCGATACAACCGCCATTTTACACATAGATTTAAGTTTTTGTATACATTCTGTAACTTTTTGGTGTACAATAAAGTTTAATCTATCTGTCTATCTAACCACACAACATGGCGCTTTCCATACACCTCCACGAGTCAGCATCTCAGTAGTTCCCGCTTTCCCTAGGGTAATGTCATCTTTCTCACATTCATCCATCATTTCCCTGGTCGTCTCCTCCTCTCGTAACTGTCCACCTTCACACTCTTAAACTTTACTATCTATGCTTATGACTTTCTCAGTATCACATTAGAATGTAATTTATTCATAGAAATATGGTTGAAGACAAGTTTTGTTGCAGTTTGTAACTGGAGACAGTAGACCGATGCTCGCTTGTTTCATCTGCTGCACTAAACTAAAGCAATGCTGCCAACTGCAGAGAAAGTGTCTGGAAGCTGAAGAGCGGCTCGCTCAGATGATGAATGAGGATTATGAGGTGAGGCATTTGTTGACGGATATTAACTCCAGGTTTGACTTTTGAACTATAGCAGGAAAGGTAACTTTAACAGTGTGTCCTTAAATTACATTACTTTCTTTCCTATTCTCATCTTTTACACACATTACCGACTGATCAATCAGTATTATAGTTTAGAATACCTCGGTAAAGTGTAAAATAAACAATATTTCATACATATTGGGGTGATTTTTGAGTTGGAGCAGTAAGGGCTGTATCTGAACCTTTAGTGTCAGGAACATTACTGATTGTATTCATAGAATAGTAATTATTACGTAACCTTTCAAGTACCGTAATTAGAAATATAATAGGTACGCGAATGCCAGCATTTACTTAGGGCTCAAGAGTTTAATACAATTTTGCCATGGGACACCCGTACGTCAAATATCCACCCTTACGTTGTTGAGACATCTACGGTCCAGACTGAGCTAGACTAGACTCGTCGTTAATACCGCGTACGTCGAGGGACGGCAACAGTTTGCCGACTGCAGTCTTTCCATCAGATTATAATGTAGGTATCTTCAAGACTAGAATGAATAGGCTCTTAATAAACTAGTGCTTACCTTCAGGTTGGATCGCAGTCAAGCACTAGCTTATAGCAATTAAAATAAAGAAATTGTATTCATAGATTTATAAAAAATATGAAATTAAATACAGTGCTAGAAAATGCTCAAGAGACTATCCTTAACTTGAGTAATTGCTAACAGTTTTCATAAAATTGGAAAAAATATTAAAGTGACATGAAGAAAACAAAATCCACTGTGTAAGTGGGATACGGGACCTACAGCTTCATTTTTTCTGAGGTCCATATAGGACTACGCAATGCATTATGACTTATGTAATAAGTACTTATCTTTTTACAGCTAAATCCCCCTATAAACCAAGACCACTTCGGGTGTCGTAACGAGTTGACTATATCACCCATGGTGCATGTGAGCATAGAATCTGATGATGAATGTCAAGCAGAATGTGATCCTTTCAAAGAAGAGTTACCAGATGTGTGTGAGAGACTAGATGATGTCATTGAGCCAGAGGAGGAACATCAAAGTGATGGTATGTTTTTAAGAACTAAGCATTTAATGATCCATCTATACCAGTCTTTCCCCAAGTCGGCGATAACGCCCCCTTGTGGGCGCTACAGGTCTCAAGGGGGGCGGTAAAAGACCCAGAAAGAAAATGGGGGCGTTGTGTAGAGGCGGTGGGGGAG
This sequence comes from Mythimna loreyi, assembly GCA_029852875.1. Lineage (NCBI taxonomy): Eukaryota > Metazoa > Arthropoda > Insecta > Lepidoptera > Noctuidae > Mythimna > Mythimna loreyi. Next base: position 11,580,499 of record CM056806.1, on the reverse strand, counting down.
GCTGTGATTTGTAATTTTATTTAGCTAGGAGGCCTCTTAAACAACGACTGCAAGAGCTCTCGACTCTCAACTTGTGAACATCAACTAATATGAATTAAAAGATTGCTCAAACTCGGTTGGTTCTATATTTCTCTCCGCGTAGTTCATATATCTGCCCTATTTTATTGAATATAGAAAAAATAAAAATTATGTCAATCGGTCGCTCCGTTTCGTAATGAAAGTAGACACAAATGTCGTCTAGTGGTTTTTAAATAGGTGAAAAAATTGGGGGCGCTAAAAAAATAATTATTCTCAAAGTGGGCAGTAGACAAAATAAGTTTGGGAACCACTGATCTATACTAATACTAGCCTTCTGCCAGCCGCTTCGTCCGCTTGAAAGTTGGGTTTGCTATACAAACTGTAGACCCCCATTACATCCCTTTAGGAGCTGAATTTTGAAAAAACCCTTTCTTACTGTTCGCCTACGTCATTAAAGGAAGCCCTGTGTAAAATTTCATACTCCTACTAGACCCAGTAGTTTTGACTGTGCGTTGATATGTCAGTCAGACAGTGTCTCCTTTTATGTATATAGATTAGACCCAGACACAGAACAAATGATCGTGCTCATCACACAAACATTTGTCCTGGGTGGGAATCGAACCTACGACCTCCGGCATAGCACTCAGGGCCACTAACCACTACACCAACGGGCCAGTCAAAATAATCTATATATACAGGCTGTTAGTGTAAACACCGTTATTCTTAAAACCAGTGATTTGGTTTCACTTATAGAACGTATATTCAACGAAAAAAAATACATTTTTTTTTAGGAAAATCTCCATTTTTCCTCAAAATTATTTTACCCTACACGCAAAGCCAAATACGACGACTATAACGGAGCGCTAGTCCAAACAGGCCGCCGTGCCGCGCGCGCGGTGGTGAGCGAGCCCGCCGACACGACACCCCTCGGCCCCTCAGTCTGTCGGCCGCCTCGCTATCGATCGCACGTCACGTTACGGTTGCTCGCAGCGCAGCGCCTGCGCCCGCGTCGCCCGCGCACGCAAGTGTGTACCTAGGTTATTGTGTCGTACACAAACGTATAAGTACAGTGGACTAAAATGATTCGGCTTTACGCCGCGTCGCGTGATAACATAAACGAGGCTCGAAGAATATACACAAAGTTATTCCCTGAACAACCTGTGCCAAACCGAGAAACTATGTTGGCGGCTAGTCAAAGTGCGTGTGTGTGTGGGAACCAATAGCTGCCAGTTGACCTTTAGGAACGCATACTGAATTTCTTCGCGGAGAACCCAGAGGAGAATACGAGGTACCTAATGATGTGGTTTGTTGAAACTTATGTTGAAAACTTGTTGTTAGGTCAACGTCCTTTGCAGTGGTTAGGTACGTAACTCGAGTTAAAACTTATGTAGGTAGTTATAACGGAGCCCCAGGTCAACGTCCTTTACGGACGGTGTCGGATATAAACATTTTTTATTTTTATTAAAGAAAAATTGATTATTAATTTTTAAATTAAGATAAACATTTTTATAATTAAATCAACTACCTATGCTTTTAGTGACAACGGTGTTTACCCTTACAAGCGGTATAAAAGGAGAAACTGACTGACTGACATATGAATGCACAGCCAAAACTACTGGGCCTAGGGGCGCAAAATTTTGCACAAGGCTTCCTTTTATGACGTAGACGAACACTAAGGGTTTTTCAAGATACAGGGAATTTTTTAAAATTCGCCTAAAGGGATGTAATGAGGGTCTAAAGTTTGTATGGAGAACCCAACTTTCACGCAGGCGGAGCCGCTGGTGGAAGGCTAGTCCTGTATAACTAATTATCTCTTCACTCTGTTTACTTTCTCACAGACCTAGAACTAGAAAATCTACACAAAAGTTATTCACAAGATATGTCAGCACAACCGTCGGAATCTGATTTAGAAGATGATGTGCCTTTAATAGAGATCAAAATGGAAGTGGAAGAAGAACAAGAAGTACCGAGGAAGAAGCGAAGAGCCAGTGACACGACACGTGAGTATTAGTTAGCCAGGCCGCACACCAGGCATACAATTGTTTCTCCACAACTGTAGCGCCACATTTGAAATGCGACACAAAAAACGAACCGGTTCGATCTTGAATTATTGTAGCGCGGATGACGTCTCGCCACAAAGTGCGCCCGCTACAAATGTTTCCTCGGTGTGCGGGCTCACGTAGGAATATATGGAGGCATTAAATGTGTCGCATTTCAAATGTGGCGCTACAATTGTGGAGAAACAATTGTATGCCTGGTGTGCGGCCTGGCTTAGTGAACCATTGTGTGAGCGAACAGGGGCCCAAGTCTGCTATTTTCAAAATATTGTCATTCCAACATGATTCCATAGTCATTTTGCTAAAAGTTCGTAATCTGTTAACTCATAATGGCTGATAATGGGGCGGTCAGTGGCAGTGATGTTCAAATCTGCTATATGCTATGAACATGCTATCGACTATTGAATATATTTTTATAGCACGCTATTTTATCTGCTATTTTTATAGCATGCTATAACAAAACTCAGCCGTCATCTGAACTTAGTGATGGTCAAATCTGCTATAAGCTATGCACGTGCTATAGACTATTGAATATATTTTTATGGAATGTATTTTATATGCTATTTTTATAGCATGATGTTATCATTTCAAACGGCGACGCTCAGCGACAATTCAGGTACCGATGCAAAGTTTTTGGCGGAATTTAAAAAAAAACATTGTATGCTGAAATGTATTTTTGTTTCAAATTAGTTATCGATGATTTAAATGTTAATTTTCGGCGACAATGATTACAGTACGCGTCAAATAACTATGCCGCTCTGAAGCTAGGCTTTCCTAACAACAGCACAGGTACTGTCGCGTAAAAAAGTGTTCACTGACGTGAAAATTTTTAAATTGTTTTATTTTATAATGAAAATAGTGTATTTTTTTACTCACCTGATTTTACATATCTAGGAAAAGGAAAAAGAAAGAAAATACGTTCATTCGTGGCAAAACATATTTTTATTTATTTGTGAACATACTTATATTCACTCGCTATCATCAGTAGACATTGCTGATACTCCTTCAATAAAACTTCTTTTATCACCTTGAAACATGCTCGTAGAAGGTGTTTCTCCATCTGAGTCAGATTCCGAATCGGAATCGTTCTCAGATTCCAATTCTCAGTCATGTCGTCTATTATATGCTCATTAGATTAGATCTATAATCTTCCTCATTTTTTTTTACTTTTGCACACAAGGCCACCCATTCGTCTCGTCCCATTGAGTCAACTTTCTCTGTGACCAACTCCATCATCATCATCAGCCTAGCGTATGTCCCGGTTGCTACCTTGGCTTTCACCTCGGTGCCCGGGGTCCGCTTTCCTACCTAGTCGTCTCCACTTCGCTCGGTCTTTTGCGTCCTCTGCCTTAAGCCCATTAGCACGATGCGTGCCAATGTTCAGGCTGGCGAAGCGGAGCCTACGGGTTGGGGCTCGTGTCTTTAGCCGTGTTCGCCCCTGACACGGTAGCCCTCGCCCACTTGCCACAGGAGTCGGGCGAAACTCCTGCGCGCCGTTTTGCGGCGGCGCCCTATCCGTGGCAAATATCTTTTCTGACCTATCCATAGATTTTGGCTTTTGTGGCCTTTACGGGAGCGACTGCCGTCTGACCTCCCAACCCTAAAAGGGAAAGCCAGCGCCAGAGCCTCGTCTGCTGATCGGCAGGTGCCCCAACTTGCAGGGGAGGTTGACTTGGGCCCCGAAGATCGTGGTGGGGCCCCATATGCACCCAACTCTTTGACCAACTCCATTGTCCGGTTAACATTAAAGTCGTCATTTTTTGTGGCTACGTAACCCTTAACAGCCACCCACGCTATCTCTATGGGTTTTAAGTCTGGGTGATAGGGCGGTAGACGCAGAACATTGTGGTTGTGCTGTGCCAAAATGTCATCTATGACAAAATTTTTGTGGGCGCTTTTATTCTGGCATATTAACTGGTACGGCTGTGGCTTGAGCATGTGATCATCAAACGGTATGCCTTTTTCTGACAACCACGACTTCATGTCGTCTTTTTTTGAACTCGACGTCGTTGCGGGGTCACGCAATTTATTGTGATAGGGCGCATTGTCTATCACGACAACTGAATTAGGACTCAGGTTAGGGATTAATTTAGTCTTCAGCCATTTTTCATAGTTGGTAAAGTTCATGTCGTTGTGATAGTCACCCGATTTTGTTCCAGATTTAAACATTAACAAACTATTCGGGGTAAATCCATCTTCGGACCCCGCGTGGACGATGACAATTCTTTGTCCTTTGAAAAGAGGTGCCTTCAATCCTTTATCAGATTTATCTGACCACGATAGTACCACACTGCGATCGCCAACCCGCCTGCCAAGCGTGGCGATTACGGCAAATCCCCCCATATAATGAGCACCAAAAGTAAAAGATGGCCCCTAGTACCCGGCAGCTCGTCTAACCTTGGCTACGGTAGCGGTCAAGGTAATGGCGTGGCAAGGGGTGCGAAGAATCTCCGGACGGGATCCGGCTACCTAAAGAGAAAAAACCGACTAGACCTGGCAACATATAACGCACGTACTCTGAGGACTGACGAGAAGATTGCCGAACTTGAGGAGGAATTGAGCAGGTTACGTTGGAGTATTGTAGGATTATCTGAAGTCCGAAGACAGGGGGAGGACACGATAATTCTCGAATCCGGTAACCTGCTCTATTTCCGGGAGGGTGATCTATTATCCCAGGGTGGTGTCGGGTTTTTCGTCCACAGGTCCCTTGTGAGCAATGTGGTGAGAATCGAGAGTGTGTCGACCAGGGTGGCATTCCTTATACTCAGAATATCTTCAAGATATTCGCTGAAGGTCATACAGGTTTATGCCCCGACCTCGACACACCCCGACGACGAAGTAGAGGCCATGTATGAGGATGTATCCAGAGCCATGCATGGTTATAAGACTCACTTCACTGTGGTCATGGGGGACTTCAACGCGAAACTGGGCAAACGAGACGGTGACGAGCTGCGAGTGGGGCAATTTGGATTTGGACGTCGGAACCACCGGGGACACCTATTGGCTAGTTTTATGGAGAAGGAGGGCCTCTATATGATGAACTCCTTCTTCAGAAAACGTGAGCATAGGAAGTGGACCTGGCAAAGTCCTGACGGTGCGACTAAAAATGAGATCGACTTCATCCTGTCGACCAAGAGGCAAGTATTCAATGATGTCTCGGTGATTAATGCGGTGAAAACTGGAAGTGATCACCGCATGGTACGAGGCACATTGAATATCAATATTAAGCTTGAAAGGTCTCGACTGGTGAAGTCTACGCTCCGTCCAGCACAGATCCAGATCCAAAACCCCGAGAGCTTTCAGCTCGAACTCCACAATCGTTTCGAGTGTCTAGGAAGCTCCGTGGACGAATACAACGACGGGTTCGTGGAAACTGTCCATACGGTCGGGTCTAAATTTTTCAAGACCCACCGTACAAATAAAAACAAAAGGCTCTCTGATCCGACCCTCGAGCTCATGAGGGAGAGGCGTGAGGTGGTTCTGCAGTCTTCAGACGCTACGTGCAGATACCGGCAGCTCAATAGGCGGATCTCGAAGTCTCTGAAACGTGACCTTCGCCGCTTTAATACCGCAAGGATTAGAGAGGCGATTGAGCGGAATAAGGGCTCTAAAGTTTTTGCACGAGATCTTGCTATTGGGCAAAGCCAGCTCACGAAACTGAAGACCGACGATGGCAGAGTCATATCCGCCAAACCGGAGCTTCTAAAAGAGATCGAGGCCTTTTATGGACAGTTATACACGTCAATCACTAAACCCGCCGCAAATCTAGCAAATGACCCAAGAGCTAGATTGACTCGACACTATACCGAAGATATCCCGGACGTCAGCCTGTACGAGATTAGGATGGCTCTGAAGCAGCTTAAAAACAACAAGGCGTCGGGTGAGGACGGAATTACGGCTGAACTTCTGAAGGCGGGTGGAAAACCGGTCCTTAAGGCCCTTCAGAGGTGATTCGATTCCGTCATACTCGAGGGAGAAACGCCACGGGCATGGAGTAGAGGTGTGGTGGTGCTCTTCTTTAAGAAGGGTGACAATGCCCTGCTTAAGAACTACAGGCCCATCTCACTTCTGAGCCATGTCTACAAGCTGTTTTCCAGAGTCATCACGAACCGTCTCGCGCGCAGGTTCGACGACTTCCAGCCTCCCGAACAAGCTGGATTCCGAAAAGGCTTTAGCACCGTGGACCACATACATACGCTGCGGCAGGTTATACAGAAGACTGAGGAGTATAATCAGCCTCTCTGTTTAGCGTTTGTGGACTACGAGAAAGCCTTCGATTCGATCGAGACCTGGGCTGTACTGCAGTCTCTCCAGCGGTGCCAGATCGATTATCGGTACATCGAGGTGTTGAAGTGTTTGTACAGCAACGCCACCATGTCAGTCCGACTTCAGGACCAGACCTCGAAACCTATCCTCTTGCAGCGAGGTGTGAGGCAGGGAGACGTCATTTCTCCGAAACTGTTCACGGCTGCAATGGAGGATGTCTTCAAGGTTCTGGACTGGAGTGGTCTAGGCATTAATGTCAATGGCGAGTACATCACTCACCTTCGGTTTGCCGACGACATCGTGGTCATGGCTGAGACTACGGAGAAGCTCAGTACAATGCTCGATGACCTCAGTAGAGCCTCCGAAAGAGTGGGTCTTAAAATGAACATGGACAAAACCAAAGTCATGGTTAACATCCATGTAGCGCCCACTCCTATCAAGATCGGAGACTCTACACTCGAAGTAGTAGACGACTACGTCTACCTTGGACAGACAATCCAGTTAGGTAGGTCTAACTTTGAGAAAGAGGTCAATCGTCGAATCCGACTCGGCTGGGCAGCGTTCGGGAGGCTACGCGGTGTCTTCTCGTCTAATATCCCACAATGCCTCAAGACGAAAGTCTATAATCAGTGCGTGTTGCCAGTGATGACGTATGGCTCTGAAACGTGGTCGCTCACAATGGGCCTTATAAAAAGACTCAAGGTCACTCAAAGGGCAATGGAAAGGGCTATGCTCGGAGTATCCTTGCGTGATAGAATCAGAAATGAGGATATCCGCAAGAGAACCAAGGTTGCCGACATAGCGAAAAGAATCGCCAAACTTAAGTGGCAATGGGCAGGGCACATTGCACGCAGAACGGATGGCCGCTGGGGCCGAAAGGTTCTGGAGTGGCGACCGCGTACCGGAAGACGTAGCGTTGGAAGGCCTCCCACAAGGTGGACCGATGACCTGGTCAGGGTTGCTGGAAGCCGATGGATGCAAGACGCACAGGACCGGTCTTTGTGGCGGCGCTTGGGGGAGGCCTATGTCCAGCAGTGGACGTCTTTCGGCTGAAATGATGAAATGATGACGATAGTCTTCGTATGAGATGAATGCACGTATGACTCATCCGTATATACGATTGTTCTTCCTTCGTCTCTATCTATATTTTTTAATATTTCGCAGATATTCAATTCTCTTGAGCCGCAAGTCGTGTTTTTCTATGAGGACTTTCCTATTATTTTCGGTTCTCCTCCATTTAAAACCTAAGAATTTAATTATTCTGCTTAAGCTACTTACAGAACCTTGAAAATTTAGATCACGTTGCAGTTTAGCAAGTAGTTTTTTTAATGTTGGCATCTTCTTTTCCGCAACATGAAAATTATGAATACAGCAATTGATGACGCCTTTGTCAAAATTGTCAATTCCAGGTATTGGCCTTGACTTTTGCCTTTTTTTTCCGGGGTACGGAAAACGGAAATCATGTCCGTCTTTTTCCCTTCGGCAATAAAGTTGCGCACGGTCCGTATCGAACAGCCGGTTGCCTCAGCAGCTCTTTGTTGTACCCTCGCAACATTTTGCATGCCTTCGTCCTTCTCTTTCTGCATATAATTCACCACATTATGAATTATTTTACGCGCTTGTCGGCGTAAAACCGTGTTCCGTTTTAGCATTTTATTTGACAAAACTAAGGACAACGTCAACCAATAACAATACAAACACAGCAATAAAAAGGCAAACACAACTATAACAAAACAAACACAACAATAATTATAAGAATAAATAACAAAAAACAACAAACTTAAAACAGGTAGGTAATAATTATACGCGTAGCACTTTTCGCATCGAGGACCGTACGGTACTGTGCGAGCGGAACACAAGCTGGTATCGGACGTATACGAGCGACTGAGATAGAAACATAACACTGAGGTTCGTCTATTGCATCGTTAGCCGCGCATGCGCAGTGCTGTCTTTTTTCGTAAAATTGATTACTGCGCTGTAATTTGTAGCCAACTTCAGAGCGGCAAAGTTAGTTGAAGCGAACTGTACATACTGCTGTTTTGTTACCATCATAGGTCTTCTCAAAAAAGTTCCAGATAGGTAAATCACTACCGCGAGGCATTTTGATTTCACTATTAGTTAATAAAACACACTTAGTCTTATTATCCACACAACAACAAATTTAACAAATTAGTGTCACACATTCGCAATGACTACTTAAACCTACGACTTTCACAGTTCTTAAACGCTAACACACAATATTTATACTTTACGATTGCATGACAATCTAAGAATATTTACAGAGATTATTTTACAGAATTTAGTTATAAAAACACACCAAAACTTTTAAAAAGTATTAAAAAATGTCGCGATTCGACAGAAGACCGAGCGCGTATTTTATGTTGACAAACATGAGACCACACCGTCCGAATTAAGTAAACACCTCGTTGAACAAGATTCGTATTGCACTTTGTGCCTACTTAACCCGAACGGCTTATCACATTTCTATTGCATCGCGAAAACGCGACACGAGCCGATTGCAGCCGAGTTCACCCGAGTCTCTACAGACGGAGACGGTGCTTTCCTGCTATGTTGCTATCTCGTTTTGCTCCGCTGTGACCGGTGCTTAGTTGAGCGAGACGTTATAAAATAATTTTCTACACACGGCGCTATCATGCTGTGTTGCTATCCCGTTTTGCCGCGCTATTGATGTTTTATTGAGTGAGACGCTATATTATAGCACGTAAACAGATTGGAAATAGCAGATGCTAAATGCTATGTTCAAATAGCATGCTATATTTTGGCGCTATACGCTATATTAACCATCACTAGTCAGTGGTGTCGTAATAGAATTGTGTGCATTGTACTGTCCGCGCGTGTATGAGACCCACAGGCTGCTAGTGTAGAAGGATGTACAGAATGCTTTGAACAAAGTTATTTTCACTTCGGTGGTACAATGAGCAAACCTGCGACCAATCATAATCGCCCTTACAGATAACGCCCTGCGTTCTCGCTCTATAAAAAAACTAAAAAAAAACCTACTACTACTTCTACTACATAAAGTAACTGTAAAAAAATTATTAATTTACCGCATAGGTATGTCAAACATTCATTTGTCATTATATACGAGATTACAATTCTATAAAAAAAAATTCAATGTACTGTCACTGGTTGATCATTGGAAAGTCATAATAAGGCTATCATATAGAGTACCAAACTTGTCAAAATCAACAATGTTGAAATCAATGATCGACTAGTCAAAAAGGAACCTTTATAGTTTCGCCATGTCTGTCTGTCTGTCCGTCCCCGGATAATCTCAGCGACCGTTAGTACTAGAAAGCTGAAATTTGGTATCAATATGTATATCAACCATGCTGACAAAGAGCACGAACAAAAAGTGGTAAAAAATGTTTAAATAGGGTACCTCCCCTACACTTAAAGTGGAAAAAGATTTTTTTTTTTTCATTTCTACCATAACATGTGATTATTGTTGGATAGGTATTTAAAAATGATTAAGGGTCCCGTAAAATAATTTTTTGATAATATTAATACTTTCGGGAATAACCGCTCCGAAAGTAAAAAATGAGGCGTCCCCCCTTCCCTCTAACTTTTGAACCATAAGTTTAAAAAATATGAAAAAAATCTTGAGAGTAGAACTTTAAGTAAACTTTCTAGGAAAATTATTTTGAACTTCATAGGACGAACAGTTTTTGAAAAATTTAAAAAAAACGTTCTGAACTAATTTTGTAATTTAACTTTTTAAGTTAAAAAAATGCTTGCAGCATTTTTTAACTTTTTTATATATTTCATTATCCTGAGCGTATCTTCTTTCAAATAAAAATACAAAAAGAAAAAAACCGCTTCACGCAATCCAAAATTACCACCGGGTACAGCGCCATCTCTCGGGAAGTTGGGTTACTAATTTTTATATGGGCTACTGGGTGCTGTTACATTGTGAGAAATTTGTGGCGGACGGGAAACTACGGAACCCTACACTGAGCGTGGCCCGACACGCTCTTGGCCGATTTTTGTTTTACTATTGTAATAGCAGACTTGAGGCCCTGGTCCGTTTGATGCGATGCGTGCGATACCGACAGGTGGACGCTTACCTTAAACGGCAGTTGACATCACAATACAAACTTAATGTAATTAATAGATGCGGCAATTTACTACAATATACTGCTACGGCAATATACTGCTTAGGAACGAATAGACAAAAAATGCTTTTTGTTCTTATATATTCTTATATTCTTTATTGTACATAAATTACAGAAAAAGCAATTAACAAAAAAAGGTGATGTACACAGGCGAGCTTAACCCATAGTTGGGTTTTCTTACAGCAAACCTATTAAACAAACATATAGAAATTTTATTATTTATAAAAAAAAAAAAAAATTTTCAGCATTTTAGAAAAACGGATGACTGAAAATGGCTTATTATTATTATTATAGCTAGCCTATGCTGCCCACTGCAGGGCAAAGAAAAAGTCTTATTTAATCATACTCGACTTGCGTAATAAATGGGCTTTCTTAGACCTTAGTCTATCACATTGGTGTTCAAATGTTTTTGGAATTGTAGTCCATGTTTGACCTCTCCTTTAATATCACAGGGTCGGCTGTTGGAAAGCAGTCAACACTATGCAGACAAGGAAAAAAACTAGAAGACGTAATTACAGAAAATCAAAAGAAGAATGAAGAGTCGGACACTAGAGTTGCGCTGAACACGCATTATGGTACATCCAGACGTATTGCGAAGTTCCACGAACCTCTACCTAGTACAACACCTCGAGTTGATATTAGTGTTGTTGATACTACTTTAGACACAACGTGTCGAAAAAAAAAATTAACAAAACCCACTCATATACGCACTGGTGGACCACCTTATAAGTGTGACATTTGCCAGCGCACTTGTATAAAGAAGGCACTATTAATACAACATATTCGTGTACACACTGGCGAGAAACCTTACAAATGTGAAGAATGTCAGCGTTGTTTTATTCAAAAGGGCCATTTAATACAACACATTCGTACGCACACTGGCGAGAAACCTTACAAATGTGAAGAATGTCAGCGTTGTTTTAGTCGGAAGGGCAATTTAATAAAACACATTCGTACGCACACTCGCGAGAAACCATACAAATGTGAAGAATGTCAGCTTAATTTTCGTCACAAGAGCAATTTAACAAGACACATTCGTACGCACACGGGCGAGAAACCGTACAAATGTGAGGAATGTCAGCTTTGTTTTATTCAGAAGGGCCATTTAACAAGACACATTCGTACGCACTCTGGCGAGAAACCTTACAAATGTGAAGAATGTCAGCTTTGTTTTAGTCACAAGAGCAATTTAACAAGACACATTCGTACGCACACTGGCGATAAACCTTACAAATGCAAAGAATGTCAGCTTAATTTTCGTTACAAGAGCAATTTAACAATTCATATTCGTACGCACACTGGCGAGAAACCGTACAAATGTGAAGAATGTCAGCGTTGTTTTAGTCGGAAGAGCTATTTAATAAAACACTTTCGTACACACACTCGCAAGAAACCATACAAATGTGAAGAATGCCAGCTTAATTTTCGTCACAAGAGCAATTTAACAAAACACATTCGTACGCACACTGGCGAGAAACCTTACAAATGTGAAGAATGTCAGCGTTGTTTTAGTCAGAAGGGCTATTTAATAAAACACATTCGTACGCACACTGGCGAGAAACCTTACAAATGTGAAGAATGTCCGCTTTGTTTTAGTCACAAGAGCAATTTAACAAGACACATTCGTACGCATACTGGCGATAAACCTTACAAATGCAAAGAATGTCAGCTTAGATTTCGTCAAAAGAGCAATTTAACAAATCATATTCTTACGCACACTGAAGATAAACCTTACAAATGTGAAGAATGTCAGCGTGGTTTCAGTAGGAAACATGAATTAACAAGACACATTCGTACGCACACTGGCGATAAACCTTACAAATGTGAAGAATGTCAGCGTTGTTTTAGTCAGAAGAGTACTTTAATAGGTCACATCCGTACGCACTCACACTGAAAAGCCTTTCAAATGTGATGTCTATCAGAGTTATTTTAGTCGAAATAGACTTTAGTGAGGCACATTCGTACGTACGCAGGCAACAACTGATGTGAGGAATATCTGCATCAAGATACGACGACCAATACAAGCGTCAACATTGTCATCACTTGACATTTTGTTTGACAACACTTCATGTTTGTTATTTTTTACCGTGTGTTTTGTAAATGTTGTGCTGTGTCTGCATCGAATAAATGTATGTCGGAAACGGCTTCGATTTGTTAACAACAAGACAAGTCACGCCATCTAGTGGCAACTAGAAGAACTAAATAAAGATGGCGCGCCTGACAGGGTCGGTGACGTATCCGCTATCCGCTTTGCTACGAGCTTGTGGTGGGGTGAACCACCCGCCCGGGAAGCGGACACTCTCAGCCAAGCCGTCGCAGAGTCAAGACGTTCTGAAACTGTCCGTTTTGTTGTAATTTGTAATTTGTGATAAAAGTGCACTGTACCGAAATGTATTGAGAAGTAAACCGATTTAAATCCTAGCCGTTGTTATTCATTGCACGATACTCACATAGACCCACATGATAGATCTGATAGACCAGAGCTCAAAAACCATCCTGGACACGAGACGACATCAGAAGTGGGATTCAATCGTACAAATGAATCGAAAAGCAATGTGAGCAATAATCACGCAACACTGAAGAAAATGGCGACAGTTGGCGGTTATTATTTGAAATTCGAAAATGAGGACTCGGATCGAAGCATGGACTTTAATGGTTTGATTAGGTTTTTACTGGGGTTTTTCCCTAATCCTGAGCAACAAATGATGAAGCATGGTGACGTTGTGCCCCCAGAACGCAAACTACGACGTTCTACCCAGATTGTGAATCTACCCAAATTCGACCTGGAGAGACGAGAGCAATTCAGAAATCACTATGGAAAAATTGGACATACGCAAACTGAAAACAAGAATATTCAAGCCTCAAGACCACCGGCAACAAGGTAGCAAGCCAATCCAGGTCGGCTTTGAAGAGCAGAGTTCTTGATGGAGATCTGGATCCCTGAGAGAAGTGGCGCGGTGGTAACCGTGACGGTGCCGTTGTGACAGCGAGCGATGGGTTGACGTCGTGGTCGCCGATCTTTCATCAGAAAAGGTCAGGTATTCTCATTCCAATTTTATTCTGGTGCTGAGTTCTCATTCGTTAAGGAGATTTTTTTATGGTGGGTGAAAATCATCCAATGACGAAACCCGCTCTTAGGCGGAGCGGGAGACAGTGTAGGTTGTCAGTAAATTTTGGGGTAGATTTAAAGTAAAAGGTTACATTGACAAGTGTAGGTGACATATTACGGTACTCGGTACTGATCATTACTTGTGTGGTTGAAATTATTATAATATATAATATACTCCACAACTATCACACAACGCTGTCTAGTCTCAAGCTAAGCAGAGCTTGTATTATGAGTAGTAGAGAACTGATAAACATACTTATATACTTCTAAATACATACATATTATAGATAAATTACACCCAGACACAGAACAAATGATCGTGCTCATCACACCAACATTTGTCCTGGGTAGGAATCGAACCCACGGCCTCCGGCATAGCAGTCAGGGTCGCTAACTACTATGCTGACAGGCCAATCAAAAAATAATAGGGGCTAAATCGCGATTTTATTACGTGAGCCAACATTATTTGCGAAATTAAGTCTTAAGCCGTGAAATGTTGTTGCAAAGGTTCAGTTGAATTAGTGACCGTGAAACATTTTTTTGAAAATAGCTAGGTTCATGGCTTAAATAATTGTAATTACAAAGTACCCTCAGTAGATCCGATAATAACCGTTTCGATCTTTTTATGACGGAGACAGTTCTCCGAAATAATGTTGACGTTGTTGACGACGTGACCTAGATTATTTCTTTGTCGTTTCGTTAATAATTGGACTATTTTACTATCGGTATGCTACAAACGCGTGCAACAAAAAGTGATCTTAATCGTTCGACTAATTTTTGACTGTATAAAGATGAAAATAGTAGTTTGGCGCGGATGAATTAAAAATAATTCGTAAGCGGGTAAATGAATTATGGTGCGACCGTGTAATTCAATGATTGCAAAAAAAGACCTGAACTAGTCTTTTAGTTAGGAAATACTACGCGTCAAATTAAATGTGCAGAGATTATCGAAGACTAAAAAAGCAATACCGGACTTAAACGTTATTCGTTGCTATTTATCTCGGATCACATATCTCAGTTACACGACCTAGAGTAGTGATAGTTGTATCTTCAATTACATATTCCCAATGTTTGATATAATTAGAGTATTGGTTTTAATGATACAGTAGTTTTGAGAACGTCGACTAAAGCCGGAATAACGTTACATTTGAAACAGTGATCCGTTTTTGATAATTAAATTCAAGTGGCGAGGCTCTTCATCCGTGGCGGATAGTGTCATTCGGCATGGTTAGATCCTAGGCGGGTGATGAAAAGTAAGGAGGCTAGATCCAAAGCCGATGATGCCCTGTAATAGTGCCGACATCTTGTAACGAAATGATGTCTGATCGATTTTAGTCGCGCGTTCTCTGCCGTTAATGACAAAAGATGACGTAGTTCCCTGGTTCATTTAAATGTCGTGAGAGATTTTGCATTACGCAATAAATACCATGTAGTACCCTATTAAAAGTGTATGAGGATCGAAAACCGACATACCCACAAATAAAATAAAAAAAAGACAATTAAAAAAAAACCATTTGAAGTAATAGAGAAGGAAATTCAGAGCTTATAAAATGGACGTACAATAAAGTAGTTCAGATAATGAGATAATTAAGTTTACGATCGGGAGATTTGATTTGTAGGCGTAGCTTAATAGAAAACAATATCTAGTTGTCACAGTTGACCGTCAGTACCTTAAACTAGGGACGTATTGTAGGAAACCATTAAGTCGTTAGAGACTTGGCGATCCTGGAGGGATGCGCAGGTATGGAAGTGTAACTAGAGGTTACTGGGCTATGAGTAGCCAGATATCATAATGTACAGCTTAATGATTAGTGTTTTCGATTAGTTTGATTAGTTGTGTGTACTGTAAAGGTATCACAATAGGTTAAGAAGCAAGCACTTGTACACCAACCGAGTTAGGAAGGTATTTGAAAAAAAAAGAGACAAAAAGAGAGAAAAAAAAGAGAGCTAAAGGAACAATACTTGTTCGGTCTAGCTCGGTCCGGGCCAGTTCAACTGTAGGGACATACCTGAAGGGCAAAACAATTGCCGGACCAGGGGTCTAATCTTGCATGGTCAAAAGTTGACCGGACCAAGAAGTAAGCCTTGTAGAGTCATGGCTGACTGGACCAAGTGCTTAAAATTCTGAAGGGCCTAAGTAGACCGGACCAGAAATAGTAATAGTATGACAATTTCTATTACCCAAAATTTGTATTTGGTTTATTGAGTAAAGATTTGTTGTCACATTAAGCGATTGACTGCGTGTTGCGAGTTCAATTCCCGCACTAAGCAGACATTTGTGTAAATGGTCGCTCATGGCCAAGATGTGAATTGTTAATCTTGTGTGTGTGACACTTAAACTCAAACTTGCGTGTTTGGGAATGCACTCGCGCTGCGAGATTGATTCCTAGTGTTTGTCAGGAGTGACCGAGCTATATGATACTGCGAGATGTGTTTTGTTTCAGAGTAACACACAGCGATGGATGACTAGTTGGTATATTTCATCAGTGGACATCTTCCAGCTGAGGTGGCGATGACGACTAACACACGAGGACGTGTGTCTTGCAGGATGGCCGTGTCGGAAACGGCTTTGATTTGTTAACAACAAGACAAGTCACGCCATCTAGTGGCAACTAGAAGAACTAAATAAAGATGGCGCCTGACAGGGTCGGTGACGTATCCGCTTTGCTACGAGCTTGTGGTGGGGTGGACCAACCCGCCCGGGAAGCGGACACTCTCAGCCAAGCCGTCGCAGAGTCAAGACGATGATCGATGTGCCGTTTACAAATAACCTTATACCTATCAAAATACACTTCATACAATCTATTACCGATTACATTTTTTATGATTCCTCGTTCCCGCCCCTTCCTAGCAGTGTACCACCTATGTAACGGTTAAGGTCTCATGTCAAATAAAACAAGGACACTCAATACGTTAACATATATTTAAAAAAGAAAACATAAATCCCAGGGATGGGTTAAAAAGCCGTATGCCGAGTTCCAATTATCCGGTCGTAAAGTTTAGTGTTACTATCCTTTCCCTCGTTGTTGGCTGGGATAGGCAGGCAGGTGTGGTAGGCCCCTGAACGCTGCTGCTGCTGCCTCGTACGACGTCCACGGGTGGGTGATTCACAGCGGATGACGTCCGATGGGAATTTACAAACCGTAGTATTGAACCCTAGAAGTACAGGTGCAATAAGTAGCTATTCAGGAGGTGACCTTGACCAGCCAATTGCCATTCCCAGGGTGATGAAGCGGAAAATAAGCACCTAACTTTACCTGGTAGGCAATGAATGTGGCTGATGGTCACGAGAACAGAGATATAGCAGTGAAAAAATGACTACGATATAAAATTAGGTTAAAATATCGAACAAAGAAATTTTACGATTTACAAAATGATATGTGGGGGTAGAAGTTTATTAAATTGCAAAACCAACTACTTTATTGAAAGTTATTTAAAACTACGTTGCTAATTTTGATCACTGACAAAGTAATAATAAAAGCATTAAAAGAGGATTAATGTCCATCACATATAATATATAGGAAAAGCTACAATACACTGTAAAATATACAATTGTTCGCCACTTACCGATATACGGGTCTTCAATTCTACTCAGATTTAATATTTATGATATTACGAGACTTTAGCACTAGATCAACTGGGCTACGCTGAGAAGAGCTATGTCCGTACTTCCGTTAGACAGTACAAAGAAATTAAAAAAACGCGCTGAGAAGAACTACGTCTGTCCTCTGATTAGTCTGATCGCCGAATGGCGGGTGCCGAGCTGCAAGTGACCGGCCGCTACTGAACTGACCGGACGGGTTTTTAAAAAATGTCGCAGTCAAAATGCGCAATCAGACAATGTTTGTGTTGACCAACTTCTGCTAGTTATATTATAAATAATGCTTAAGTATTTTAAATTGGTGACCCCTGTAAGCAGTAAGTGATGTTGACAGTTGTTGTTTGTTGTTGTTGTTTTGATGACAGCTCCTCCAGCTGCGTCCAGCCACAGCATTCCATCTGTACACACCACCAAAAACGATCAACGTGACGCAGATAATTGTCACTATAAGCTGCAGTAACACGATACTGTGAACTACAAAAACCGCTATTGTTGCTACGAAACATTCTGCGATCTCATCGAAGTAAACTGAAAAGGACAGATTGCCTGCACACAATCATCATATTCCTGCCCTTTTTCCATGTTATTTGAGGTTGGCGCTACACGTTTTATATTTATATCAGAAATATGTTATTACTCATGTTAGTAACAATACTATAGAATCACACTACCATTTTGAAGGCGAATATTTGTAAATGTATGTCCTATGCATGTGTATCTGTTTGTTAGTTCTTTACGCTCGAACGGCTGAACGAATGTGGATAAAATATGGCACACGGGCCCACCATACTCCAAAATACATTTTTTTTCTATTCCTTTGATGCAATCTGCTCACTCGATATTCAGCATCTGTCGTGTTCAAATGTAATTTTATCATGCTTGATATGCGCCCACTAGAGCACCCAACACCAAACTGTTTTGTGATATTTTGTCACAGTGTTAATTAGTCTTGTGGGGTAAGCCGTTTGAGCCAAAATACATAAGATACTTTTTATTATAGTTATTAGGGAAAACTAACAATTACTATATGTGATTAAGAAAGCTTACAATCTAGGTAAATAAGTGTGTAACTAACTACGTCATCCACTTGATAAAGATTCCAGGTGTGGTTTATTCCAGGAGTATCTTCCCTTTGGACAATTTTCTAAGGATGTTGAAACTCCTATATAGGAGAATATAGGATTCTAACTAAAATGAATCACTACCATCATTTCCATCATTCCGGGCAAGATCATGTCCAACTTCGACCTTAGAGATCTCCCCAACATTAACTGCGCTGGCGATTTGCCGGTGGTGCAATGGCAACTATTGCGATACTGGAACAGGTACTCCAACAATTTATCATTTAATTCTCGGCTTCCACTGGACAGAATAGATTTTATCATTCTTTTACACGTTTTGACAGCATTTTCCGCTAAACCGTCGCTGGCGGGATGGTAAATGGGAGACGTTAAATAACGAATATTATTATGTTGACAGAATTCGACAAATTCGGATGAGCAAATCTTAACATCATTGTCGTAAACAATAACATTAGGTATACCATATCGTCAGAATAAATATTTTAATTTTTGAATTAAAGCTCTAGTTGTAGTTCCAGATTCCATGTAGATACACTCTAACCACTTACTAAACGCATCAACAACCACTAGGTACACTCTCTGATGAATAGTCATGTAATCTATGTGTATTCTGTACCAAGCGCGCGGCGGGCGCGGCCAGGACGCGGGGGCGGCGCGCGGGGGGGCGCTGCGCCTTTCGGCACAAACAGAACAGCTCGCTATACATTTTTCAATGTCTGCATCGATATTTGGCCACCACATCCTACTTCTAGCTTCACTCTTAGTCTTTACGACACCAAGATGAGTCGAATGCAACTCGCTCAACAGTTTTTCCCTGAACTTGGTAGGTATAACTATTTTATAGCCTCTAAATAAACATCCTTCCTTAACTTCCAAATCCGCTTTGCATTTGAAATAGGTACGGCAAAATATGATTGCAGGTAATTTTTCGAGGCCAGCCTACGCTCATGTACTTTATTACCTTTACCAAAACAGGATCCTTGGACGTTTCTTCCTTAATATCAGAAAATGAAATCGGTCTTGAATGAGAATCTAAACAATGTAGGTACGGACGACACGTGTAATTAGTTTCTGATTTAGGATTATCGGTAGGAAAAGATCTTGACAAATAGTCTGCGATCTCATTACTTTTGCCACCTACAAACTGAACCTTGTAGTTGTATACGCCGACAGAATGACAGCGTATCTCTGCAGTCTCGCTGCGGTGGTAATAGAAATCCCTTTATTGTCGCCCAGTATCGACAAGAGTGGTTTGAGATCGGTTTTAAGAATGAATGGGGTGTCCATTCCGTAGAGGTATTGGTGAAAATGAGTGACCGCAAATATTATCGCCGTAGCCTCCTTTTGAATTTGGCTGTAATTCCGCTCGCTCGCTGTAAGCGATCTAGAAGCGAACGCGATCGGCCGCTCGACACCGCGGCTGTCGGCAGGGTGCGCGGGGAGTGCGGGGGGCGGCGCGTGAGCCAACACCGCGCCGAGCCCCGCGGGGCCGGCGTCCACGCTCAACACGAGCGGCGCGCTAGGATCAAAATGCGATAACACGCGCCTCGACGCGAGTTGTGCAGTCTACTCAGCACCTCCCGCAGCCTACTTAGGTGGGTGGCTTCATCAGGACCTGTGCAGCAGATGTCGTCAAACCAGCACGTGACGCCGTCTATTCCCGCCAGGAGCGTTTCCAGCGCTCGCTGAAAAATAGCCGGTGCGTTGGCTAGCCCGTACGCTAGGCGCGAATATTTGAAAAGTTCCTTTGGCGTGTTGATAGTTGTGAGGGCCTGTGATGATTCGCCCAGAACAAATTGGTCGTAGGCATTGCTCAGATCAATTTTGGAATAATGCTCACCCCTCCTAACTTGGCAAAAACTTCTTCTATTCGTGGCAAGGGGTATTTCTCGATTTTTAAATCTTTATTTAATGTGCACTTGTAATCCCCAGCGATCTTTACTTTACCGTCGTTTTTTAAAACCGGTACTATAGGAGTGGCGTAATCTGAATGAGCGACTGCAATTAGAATACCTAGTTTAATGAGCCTGTCTATTTCATCGCTAACTTTTTCCGTCAAGGCAAATGGTAGCGGTCTAGATTTAAAAAAATATGGAATTGCATTATCTTTTAGATGTAGATCTACTTGGAACTTGTTAAAGCAGCCTAATTCATCTTTCCACAAATCTGAAAATTCATCTAATAAAATCTGCACATTATTTTTATTCTCACCGGTATTATTCCAACGTGATGGTAAGTCCGAACTTCGCCATAAAATCACGTCCTAATAAGGGCGGGCCCCCGTTTTTAAGGTTCCGTAGTCAAAAAGGAACCCTTATAGTTTCGCCATGTCTGTCTGTCTGTCCGTCCGCGGATAATCTCAGCGACCGTTTTACATTTAGCTAATCAGTGAAGTTATTCACTAATTGGCTAAATGTAAAAAGACAGAGGTCATTTTAAAGACGATTCAGTGTGAACGTTGGGCAGGAGTAATTGCAAAGCATGTGGTTGGACCGCACTATTTACGTGATAACCTCAACGGGGATTATTATTTTGAATTTCTTCAAACAGAGCTGCCCTTATTGTTATCTGAGCTGCCAATTTTCAGTGAAGACAGGTCTTTTGTCTTTCAACATGACGGTTGTCCCGCTCATTGGCAATTAACCGTAAGGCAATTCCTAAATGACGCATTTTCAGAATCGAGGATTTGGAGAGATGGCCCTATTCCACGGCCTCCACGTTCACTAGACCTAACTCCGTTGGATTTTTACGTCTGGAGACGGGCCAAAGAACTAGTTTATGCGACGGAAGTTGAGACGAGAGATTATTTAGTGCAACGTATTGAGGCGACTTTTGTGACCGATAAAGCAGAAATTCGTCTTCGAACTACAACTGTCGAGATAAGACAAAGATGTCGCGCGTGTATACGAGACAATGGCTCCCAATTTGAGCAAGATTTGTGATTTTAGTACCTGCTTGTGAAATAAATGTTTAATTTTTTATTTCAAGTTTGAGGAAAGTTAATACCCTTTGTAAAAAAATAAATATCTACCTACTTAGAGCACGGCGGCGACCTCTCGCGCCGGGCCTTGGTTCAGGCTATGATCCGCAGCGAGGAGTGGCAGGCGGTCGCCTCCTTTTGCGAGGCAGTAATGCTCATAAAGGAGGAGGCTGACCGCATAAGGCAAAGGCCATCGCCGCCGCGATTCCGCCAATATCCGGCCACCGTAGACACTGGCTTGCGACTGCAGTAGTAGTAGACTGGTAGCAGTCCGGATCGAGCCCAAGTCGTCGACGACGCGCTTTGTTCCCGCGCGCCTACCATAAAAAAAAACTACTTAAAGCAAGTTATTTATTTTTTTACTTTAACTTCTTAGTGCGTTTACCGTAATATCAAATATCAGCCTTTTGTGATTTGACTACACATTAAGCCAATTAGTGAAGTTAATAAAAGTTTTTTTTTAGCATATTGCACACCGTTTGAAAGGGCATAAACTGGAGAACTTTATAAAAGAATTCGAAGATCTCCAATGCTTTTAGTTTTTTTTTTTAATAGAAATTTAAAGTTGAATTTTTAAATTATTTTGTCATATCCCATACACTTTGTAGGTTTCTTATAGAAAAACTACACGTTACTAGCAAGTAATTTTGAATTTCATAGAACCATACAACAGTACAGTTCAATATAAAAATAAAATTTGTGGTATGGACTAATAACTTTTTTATTTATGTAAGCTTAAATGCTGAAATCCGGTGTTTTTCAAAATAAGAATTAAAAACATTTAAAAAAAAAACCGGTGTGGCAAGGAATGAATTATTGGGGCTGAAGATATAGCAAATGATCTATTCTGTCGGCCAAATCAATTTGGCAAACGATGCACAAAACACCCTGTATATTTATTCAGACACAAAACAGACAAAACTAAACTTATAAAGAACTGAATAATATTATACTGATAATTGATTGAACAAGCCTTTTTTCCAATCATTCACTCACATTGTCGCAGCACTATGCAAACCGTGCCCTTGTAGTGGCCTGTACTACGATTAAAACTGCCTTTTACCACTATATTTTTCTATCGTAATGGTATAAATTTAATTTCGACAATGTACTTAAATAAGAGAGAGCAGTGGTGGCCGAGTGGTAACGGCCCCGACTTACGAGTTGTAGGTCGTGGGTTCAAACCCAGCCAGGTGCATTACTTTGTGTAATTTATTTCATCTCCACTGCTCTCAAATCGGTGAAGGAAAACATCGTGCGGAAACCGGCATGTCCTAGAACCAAACATTCGAAGACATGTGACATCCACCAATCCGCACTGGGCCCGCGTGGTGGATTATGGCCCATTCCCTCTCCTAGAGAGGAGGCCTGTGTCCCTGCAGTGGGAACATTAAAAGGCTGATGATGATGATGAATCACTTAAATAAAACTATATTGGCGCACAACGAATACTAACATATGATAAGAAGCACCATGGTTTCGCAGATTTGTAGTAGCAGATCGATTTTTAGTTGGAAATTGCACAATTAACCATTTTTAGAGCGAACGTATTTGCGTCACATAACGATACACTATGGCGGCGGAAGCGAATTGAACTAGTTTTATATAACGTGTATGGTCATATGGCCAATGTACTTTGGCAGAGGTGTATGCCTTGTTATGCCGTCTCCATAGGTTAAATGCTCTAAGAATAAAATGCTTAGTTCTCGGGTCTTTTATTTTTATTTATTTAAAGTTAGGTATTGATTTACTCATTGTTGAGAAGCTCAAACTAAATCATTTATTTCGGTAACAAAACTTAAAACATTCTGTACAATCAAATGACATTGAAAATACTATATAAACAGAACATTATGTTGCATAGCAACAGACAGTAACACCAGCTTTGCAGTTTGGGAATAGGGTTGAAATCAAACTAGTGTCTTTATATTTATAACATTATTATATTAAATAAAAAATAAATTCAGTTTTTGTATTTGTCTACTCATATAACCTGCGTGCCTAATAAACTGAGTAATCAAGTGCAGTATCTGGGGGCACGTCAGTGCCCCGCCAAGTCAAGGATGGTACGGCCGTGCCATCCTTTTCTCGAAGCGTTTCGCCGCTATTTCACCCCCCCCCCCTGTATCATCGATGTGGACAAAGCTAGGGGTTTAGGTTAGGTTAGGTTAGTTATATTTAACTTTTAACTCCTCCAAGTATACCGTTTTATATTTGTATCTTATTGTGCTTTTGGCCAAGTCACTATTATTATAATGTAAACAAAACTATTGATATTGTCACAAAATATTAATTTATTATTACAAATTAAGTTGAACAGGACTTGGCTTCTATGCGACCTCAAAACTTTTTACGAAGAAAGAATTGCGTAGAGAGACTTGACCTTTTTTATATTTTATGTTTTTGGTGTACTATTTTCTTTGTAGACATCCGTAAAAGTGGCGCCCAACGTGGGACTCGCAACTACTGAACTATATTTGGCTATTTTTATATGTTTGCAAGTAAGAAACGCGATAATAGTTTTTTTTTTATGGTGGGAAAAATCATCAAATGACGAATCCCGCTTTTGGGCGGAGCGGGAGACTGTGTCAGACTTCTACTGACTAAACGACCCACCTTTCCTTCCTGCCTTTGTTCTAGGGCCCCGGTGTTCCGTTTTCACATCAATCCTAGGCCCCAGGACGCGATAATAGTTAATTATGCTTTATAACTTATTATTATTGATAGTTTGAGATACATCTCGTGTCTGCCAGAGCTGGGGTTTTTTTGAGCATTCACTTTTATTTAACATCTATGCATGTACATTGTGGAATGCAATAAACATTTGAGTATTGAGTATTGAATGTGTATCGTTAAGCTACATTTCACACTAAAACAATGCTCGCATTTTTCACATTTGTAAGGTTTTTCGTCAGTGTGCGTACGAATGTGTAGTTTTAAACTATTGTTATTACTAAAACAAAGCTGACACACTTTACATTTGTTAAACTTCTCGTCAGTGCGCGATCGTACGCACACTGGACGCGACGTAACACTTTAGTATACAAAGTTGATACGACAGATGGGCTTTCCTTCAAAATGATTATTGTACACACCATTATGAACATCTTTTACTACAAGACCAACCCACTAATCATAAAAAAAAACCTGCTGCTCCATAGATTTGTATTCTCCTAACTCGACAAAATGTACGGAACAGTGGATTTTTTTTCGTGATTTTTCGTTTGGTGTCTTAGTAAAAGTTGTCGATATTGGTGTATACAATGATCCTTTTTAAGGAAAGCCCTTGTGTCGTGTCAACTTTGTATGCCGTGCTAAGTTACTTGTGGAACTGAAACCACGCTTACATTCTTTACATTTGTAGGGCATATCGCCAGTGTGAGTACGGGTGTGATTTCTTAAATTACGTTTGTCGCTAAAATATAGCTCACATTCTTCACATTTGTAAGGTTTCTCGCCAGTGTGCTTACGAATGTGGATTGTTAAATATGACTTTCGGCCAAAACTAAGCCCACAGTATTCACATTTGAAAAGTTTTTCGCCAGTGTGTGTAAGAATGTGTAGTCTTAAGTTTCTCTTGATACTAAAACAACTGCCACATTCTTGACATTTGAAAGGTTTTTCGCCAGTGTGCGTAAGCATGTGATCTCTTAAATTACTTTTGTTATTAAAACATAGCTCACATTCTTCACATTTGTAAGGTTTTTCACCAGTATGCGTACGAATGTGTGTATTTAAACTATGCTTACTACTAACACAACGCTGACATATATTACATTTGAAAGGTTTTTCGCCAGTGTGCGTGCGAATGTGATCCGTTAAATGTTGCTTCTTACCAAACCTAAACCCACAGTATTCACATTTGAAAGGTTTTCCCCCAGTGTGCGTACGCATGTGTCTTTTTAAATTACTTTTCACGCCAAAAGAAAGCTGACATTCTTCACATTTGTAAGGTTTTTCGCCAGTGTGCGTACGGATGTGAGTTCTTAAATTACTTTTTTTGTAAAAGCATAGCTCACATTCTTGACATTTGAAAGGTTTCTCGCCAGTGTGCGTAGGCATGTGACTTCTTAAATTACTTTTGTAGCGAAAACATAGCTCACATTCTTCACATTTGTAAGGTTTTTCGCCAGTATGCGTACGAATGTGTTGTGTTAAACTGACCTTATGACTAAAACATAGCTCACATTCTTGACATTTGAAAGGTTTTTCGCCAGTGTGAGTACGGATGTGACTTCTTAAATTACTTTTGTGGCTAAAACATAGCTCACATTCTTCACATTTGTAAGGTTTTTCGCCAGTATGTGTACGAATGTGTCTATTTAAACTATCCTTTTTACTAAAACAACGCTGACATATATTACATTTGAAAGGTTTTTCGCCAGTGTGCGTACGAATATGATCCGTTAAATGAAGCTTCTTACCAAACCTAAACCCACAGTATTCACATTCGAAAGGTTTGTCCCCGGTGTGAACACGATTATGTCTTATAAAATCTGCCTTGCTTTTACAATTGTGCTGACAAATCTCACACTTAAGATGCGCTTCATCACTTCTACGAGTATACTTTGTTAAACTACTTTTATTAATATTATTACGACGATTTGTGTCTAAAGTAGTATCAATAACACTATTATCAACTAGAGGTGTTGTATTTGTTAAAGTTTCTTGGAATTTCGGTATAAGTGTGGACGTACATTGTTCAATGTTCTGGCCAACTTTTGTGACCGACTCTTCATTTTTCTTCCCATTTCCTGTAATTACATCTTGTGGTTGTTTTCCTCGTGTGTCCAGTTTTGGTTTCTTCGCAACAGTCGACCCTGTGATTTTAAATCTAGTAAGAGTCCAATTTAAAGTACACTCTAATGAAAGAGAATATTTTTTTATTTTTTTTTAAATGATTTTTATTTTCTTTTACACGTTAATTTTTTTTTCGTCCATTGAAACTTGATGAGGCCGGTGTTTCCTAACTGATTTGCCTGAGAAGAAATACCGAACCAAACTCAGGTGTCAAAGTCTCTTTTACAGTCCATACACAAACATGTAATGTTCAAATCAAAGGAGAACCATGCAGATTGTCTGAGATGGTCTTTTGAAGAAAGAACCACACAGTTCTGAGTGGACCTGTACAGTCATCCAGACAGATATCAGAGTCGATGAATTGTTTGTGTAAGATTTCTAATATCATCTAATATAACAACGGTGCAGCCAAAAGCAAGAGTTATGATACACACAGGACTGCCCTGATGTATCTGCAATCAGTGTTCATTACTTCAGATGTTCTGTGAGACATCGGGCAGTAGGAGTGTGCTCTCCAGCGACATCAACTAACTACTTACTTGTTACACCTGTCGGCCTGTTCGCTCACACAATGATACACTAATACTCACGTGTCGTGTCACTGGCTCTTCGCTTCTTCCTCGGTGCTTCTTGTTCTTCTTCCACTTCCGTTTTGATCTCTATTACAGGCAAATCATCTTCTGAATCAGAGTGTTGTGTTGGTATATCTTCTGAATAGCTTATGTTTCGATTTTCCAGTTCTAGCTCTGTGAGGAGGCACAAACAGTGAAGAATGAAATGTTAATGATGTGGCAGGTTAATTGGGAAAACTGAGAAATAGGGTCCGTTCACACGGACCGGCTCGGAGAGGAGAGCAGATTTTCATCACGTTGAAAAGAGAGTTTTTAGTATTCTCTAGTAAGGTTTATTTTTGCATGAGCACTGTCTTTGTCATTAAGAATGCTTGAGAACGCGCTTGGTGTGAAATAACAAGAGGAGCTGACGGGCTCCGACTGCGTACTGTTTCTCGCTCGCGCAGCCGTCCGGCGCCGATTGCGTGCGCGCCGCCCCACAACGACCGCCACTTTTATAGCACAATGACTTTGAAGCCCCAAGAGGACCGTGGTGGAGTGAGGACCATGTATTTATGTCAAGATTTACTGTCAAATCAAGACAAGATTTTTTAAAATTCAGTTTATTTACGAAAAAAAAAAATGACGAACTGTGAACGAAAAAAGTTTTATCAGAATCCAGTTTTTCAATTGTACTCATCTCCGAGTTCTTCACTTTTGCAAAAATATCTTCGGTTTGACAGTACGGCGTGACGTCACATCCTCTCAATCAATCCTATTCTTATTTAGAACGCATAGTATTGACGTGTCTCGTGTTAGAGTATCGCGAGTTATCGTCATACAATAAGATAATAAGAAGAGTAGAATGTAAAGACTTAAATACTTATCAATTAGACAACCGCTTGAGCCCCGCTGGTACAAAAACGTGCCACCAATCACCGACCGATTTAAAACTGTATTTATGGTTAAGATAAGTCTTAAAATCGTTTGTGAACGATTGTTCTCGACGGCAGATAATATTATACAACCATAGACAAAGATAGAAACTAAAAATATTATTGGTAACATTATACACAACACATTATACAAAGAACTGCCGTTTGTTGAAACACATGCCTCTGTAAATACATTTGAGGCATGTGGAATTGAACTACCAAATGAAAAACTAATCATAATCTGCATATACAGAACACCTCAGTCCGATCCTAACCAATTTTTAAGTAAGTTAGATAACATCTTACATGATGTTTATAAAAAATACAAAACAAAAACACGTATAGTTTTGACAGGTGATTTTAATATAAATACTTTCAAAAAAGGGAAAATCACGCAATTATTTCAAGACATAGCACGTAGTCATAATATTGAAATTCATATTAATGAAGCCACTCGGAAATCGTCCTGTATTGACCATATTTTAAGTAATATTCCTGACGCTATCGCAAGAGTATTACCACTTCACCTCTCTGACCATGAAACGGCTCAAATGCTAAGATTCCCTCTAAAGTTTCAGACGCCAAAAGCAGCAATATATTATATCTATAAGAGAGATTACAGTCTGCATAATACACGTAAGTTTAGAGAATGCTTACAAAACTTGTCTTGGGCAAACATATACATGGAGAACGATGCAAATGGGGCATTCGATTCCTTCCATGAATTGATATGTCTGTTTTATAACCTCTGCTTCCCAAAGGTAAGGGTTAAAATAGACTCAAACAAAAAAACAAAACAATCGTGGATAAGTAAAGGTCTTAAACAGAGTTCTAAAACCAAGCGTGGTCTACGATACCAATATTATAAAAATAAAAATCAAGCTAACAAGACAAAATATAACACATACTCTAATCTGCTACAGAAATGTATCTACAATGCCAAGCGTAATGCTAATATAAAGTATATTAACAAGAATGACAAAAAGTGTAAAGCCACATGGGCTGTTATAAAAAACGAAGTAAACAATATGTACCCTAAAGATAATATTGAACACATAAAAATTAATAACACTGTCCTTACAAAACCAGAAGTAATAGCTTCCGCCTTTAATAGTCTCTATGCAAATTGTAACCTAACGCAAAACTGTAACACCAAATCTTTTAGTAAAAATCTAATTGCTAATTCAATGTACCTTACGCCAATGTCCGAAAGTGAGGTAAGACAAAATATATTATCGTTAAATAATACTACTTCTGAGGGATACGATGAACTTAGCACCAAAATAATTAAGACATGTGTTGATGAAATAAGCGGTGTACTGACTTATCTTATCAACCTATCCTTTTCACAGGGTGTGTTTCCTAATGCCTTAAAAATATCTAAAAAAGAGATTTTTAAAAAAGGTGACAAAATTAATATGGACAATTATCGACCCATAACGTTAATACCTATCCTTTCAAAAGTATATGAAAAATGTATGTACCAAAGATTAATTAGTTACTGTGAAAAATACAATATTTTGAATAAGCAACAATTTGGTTTTCAAAAACGAAAATCAACTACCTTAGCAATTTTTACTCTTTTAAAAACAGTATTGGCGAGTATCAATAACAATCACTTTACAACGGGCTTATTTTTTGACTTGTCAAAAGCGTTTGACCTAGTTTCACATGACATATTATTGAAAAAGCTAGAGTCCGTCGGAATCAGAGGATTGTCACTTCAGTGGCTATCATCATACTTAACTGATAGACAACAGAGTGTAGTCATCTCCAAGCTTAATGAAAAGAGAGACATGACATTTTACTCGTCTGAATATAAAAATGTCAAATGTGGCGTACCACAAGGTAGTATATTGGGCCCTATTCTATTTATAATTTACATAAACGACATAGTTGACATTACCAATCATAATTGTATTCTTTTTGCTGATGACATATCTATTATTATTACTAGTGACAAAAAATTTAAAACCATTACTGATCATGAAACGGACATAAATAAAACAATTGACATTTTAATTAACTATTTAAATAATCATAATTTATCTATTAATCTTAATAAATCGGTTTATATTCAATTTAATCAATCTTATAATCAGAAATATAATTTTAAAATGAACGTACCCAAACTTACCCAAGTGTCACAAACTAAATTCTTAGGAGTAATTGTAGACCAACATTTAGATTGGAAAGCTCAGGTTGACCATGTGTGCAATAAAATAAATAAATTCGCGTACGCCCTAAGGCAAATTAAGAGGGTCACTAGCATAAAAACGGCCGTGATGTCTTATCAGGCATATGTTGGGTCCTCTTTACGGTATGGTCTAATATTTTGGGGAAATAGTACCGACCAAGGTAGAGCGTTTGTTGCCCAAAAAAAATGCATACGAGCTATTTATGGTATCCCATCGGATGAATCATGCCAACCCATTTTTAAAAAACTTGGTCTGCTACCATTGCCCTCTTTGTATTTGTATGAAGTGTCTATGTTTGTACGAAAACATATAGAGCTGTTTAAAACAGTTGAAGAAGTAAGCTCACGTAGTCGGCGTGATCAGCACCAGCACAGACTCGTACTGGAAGAGATTCCTAGGATAGTGAAATACAATAAGAGCTGTCCAGCTATGTGTATTTGTGTATTTAATAAACTACCAAATATTTTAAAAACTTTAAATTGTAGACTGTTTAAGATTAAGTTGTATAATTTGTTGACTCAATGTAATTTCTATAGTATTAAGCAATTTTTGGAACATAGACCTCAGTTTATTATATTGTAAAATCTTATAGCGTTTGACTACTTACAAGTTTGCATGCTTTAATTCTAAGCAAAACATGCTGGACCTTGTATATCTTAACAACTTTGTATACCGTGTTTTTCGCAAATAAATATATTATTATTATAAAAAAAAAGTGCGAAGTTGGTACAAAAATCTCGCGTTCGCCATTACGGCACGCGTCAGTGAATTGCTGTGTTTTCGTGATTTTTATGTGTATTTCTACGGTAAGTGGGTGAATATTCATTTATAAGTGTTTCACGCAACTTTGTGGATAGTTTTTCATATGAAATATATTACAAAACTTGTTTTATTGAGCTAACAAAACTTACATCGTACTGGGTTCGTGGAAACCGCCATTGTTATTGTACGATTTTTTGAGATAATTCAACGAAATTTCATCTTTGCAATGGCTGAAGTAACGTAAAATCTATTGATAATTCATAATTACACGTAGTCCGTGCATATTTCAGTAATTTATTCATAATATGATGTAAATTCCATTACTAGGTAACGAAATCGTATTTGAGTATTTGAGCTGTCAAACGTCAAAACGGTTCAAGGCCCTGCTAGTGCTTAGGCAAAAGTCGATAAAAATTATCGATGACACATCGATTGTTTGTGTAAAATTGTTCGGATATATGTATAAAATGAAAGTATTTTATAGTTTTATTTCCGTTAGTGTAGTTTGAATGTAGTTTTTTTTTATATTCTTATAGATATAAAAAAAAACTACATTTTTTTTATTACTACATTTTTTGATTATTATTCTTATAGATTTGAGATGGCTGCGAGGCGAAACTGG
Organism: Mythimna loreyi; assembly: GCA_029852875.1. Lineage (NCBI taxonomy): Eukaryota > Metazoa > Arthropoda > Insecta > Lepidoptera > Noctuidae > Mythimna > Mythimna loreyi. The sequence continues at coordinate 11,549,382 of CM056806.1, read as the reverse complement.
TGCGTTGGACGCGAGAATGCTCCGGAGAACTTTGATGAGCTTCTCCGGGACACCGACTCGGAGGACGAGGGTGTTCAGTGTGTGACAGTTCTATCTAGGCTTATTGGAACAGCCGCTCGGTCTGCCTAGTGTTTCCGCAGTTCCCGAGTATTTTGTAAATAAATAAATAGTATTATTTTACTAATATGCATAATAAGTAAAGAAAGTAAGTTATGTCGATCTAAAATGTTTTTTATTTTCCTTCCTGAACTCAGTCAAACTTATCGATAATATAGTGGTGTGGTCCCAACCCTACGGAATGTTTACAACTTCGTACATTTTTATGACCACTTGAGACGTTGATAGTGTTAGTTTTTTCTATGAAAGATAAGGTAAGTATGGGTAGAATTCGATAGACTACTTTGTTCTTGTTCATTTTCAAGTAACATTCAAATTCGAAAGCCTAAATTACCTGGTGAAAAAAGCTTACAAAAAAGTTATCAGATTTGTTCCCTAATCGTGGTTATTTTGAGGTTTTACAATTATAGTGGCATATTTTAACGATTTATTGTTACTAATGGGTAAATGAATATATAAGTAGTATGCTAGAAATATTTATAAAGGCCATCTGTTTGTTATACCTCGGATGATCGATTTACAAAGTAGTGTATTGAACAATGCAAATTCATGAAATCTGCGCGCTATGAAGTTCGAGTTTGAATTTTGCAGGAATCCTATCTAACACCCGTAAAATAACTTTATCATTAGATTACCAGTCTATTCACGAGTCAGTTCCCAAAATTTCGTGTAAAAATATCACACAGTTTAGTTATAAATCGACATAATTTAGCAACATAACTATATTCGGCAAGTACTACGATTTCAATAGGGTATGTTTATTTCTTGAGATCTAATCAGAATCTTGTTTACATTGTATTATTATATAGCTACATTATTGAACAACCCGACACTGTTTAGAGTGTGTGAATCGAAACAACAGAGACGAAGTTATAACAGTTTTTGTGACCGGTGTCAGATTACGCTGACGTCAAGTGCCCGCCCGCGGGGCTCAAGAGGTTAATACCCTTACTGACATAATAAATTGGCTTAATATGAATAATTTAATAATTAACCTTAAGAAAACCAAAGTAATGCATTTTCACCAGAGAATTGAAGCCCCAAAACTTAGTGTTGATTACAATGGCTCCGATATAAAAGAAGTAAAAGTATGTGTATTTTTAGGTATTCATATTGATAATAATCTCACTTTTAAACCTCATATAGAACAGCTTTGTAAAAGAATAAGTAAATTTGCATACGCACTTTTTCAATTGGCTAGAAAAGTCAATATGGACGCGTTACTTGTTGCCTATCATGGTCTAGTTGCCTCACTTCTAAGATACGGAATTATTTTCTGGGGTAATTCCACGGATAGGGAATTTATATTCCAGGCACAAAAAAGGTGCATTAGAGCTATGTGTGGTCTGAAAACTGACGACAGCTGTGCACCGTACTTTAAATCTTTAAATATACTTACGCTACCTTCATTGTACATATTAGAAATGTGTATATTTGTCAAAACAAATCCTAAACTTTTTGATAAATTTACAATGGTAAGAAATGTTCCAATTCGTAGTCAGTACAAGCTGTTATATGGTAAAGGCACAAACGACTTTAAATATAAATTTATTTTATTTGACAACGATTATAACTTTTACAAAAGAAGGTTGGAATGGAACTAACTAACTTAAAACTATGGACATGTATTTATATGAGTAAATTTATGGGAAAAGTAAATAACATTAGCTTATTAACTAATAAGCTAATGACAACCTTTGACAGTGAGAACAGTAAATAGCTAAATGAAGTACATTAGATAACATAGATCATAAGTTAATGACAACTTTTAGTGAGAACAGTAAATAGCTAAATGAGGTACATTAAATAACAAAGATCATTATTTAAATGGGTTCAAAGATTAAAAAGTAAATCATGTTAACAAACAATGTATAAGGTAAATAATATAAGGTATACAATTATATAGGGTAGAATGTTATATTATATAACACCTCCCCACCTAGAATAAAGATTGGGCGTTAGCGCCGAATCTTTTTGGAGTGGAGGAATTGTCGTCGCTGTCATCGTCTGAGATACATGATGTGGCGGTCTGGTTCAATGTGGTCATCGGGATGTTCTGGATGTGATGTGTTGATTGATGATGTCGTCTTGATGTTCTTCCGAAGCAGTTGTTGAAGATCTGGATGCAGTGGTTGTCATCATTATTGCAACCAAAAGTATTTGTACGTTTTAGACATCTTCTGAATATTTTATACATTAAAAATAGTAACATGAGGGTTCCTGATGCGAAGTAGAACCAAGAAAATCTATTCTGATGGCGTTGGATGAAAGGTTTCTCTTTTAACTTCTGGATGTCTTCATTGTGTTTATCTAATTGATGTTTGAGATTGTTGAGTGAGTCTAATGGTGTTTCGTTGATCGTGATAGGTAGAAGGTTTGGAAAATGGTGATCTCCAGTTTCGTCGAAGCAATCTTCAGTTCTGATGTCAGGAACTATAATAGGAAAAGTGATGTTGTCTTCTCTGCTTTGGTGTGCTGATAGAGTACTGTATCCAGTGTAAAGTTTGCAGTTTTCTTCGAGGGTAATAATTCCTGAACCGTAGATATTGTGATGTGAGACTTTATTGTTGCATTGAAGGATGCACTGTGTTGCGTTACTGAGGATGTAGAGCCATTTGTTGTTTTCCAAGCGTTGGAATGTGTTGATTTGTGCGGCGAAGGTTGTGGTTGTACAGATGCTTGGGATGTCGTTTGAGACGCTGAGTAGGATTTGTAGTTCGCAAACAGGTCGTGAATCAGAGTTGTAGACGATGACAGCGACGACAATTCCTCCACTCCAAAAAGATTCGGCGCTAACGCCCAATCTTTATTCTAGGTGGGGAGGTGTTATATAATATAACATTCTACCCTATATAATTGTATACCTTATATTATTTACCTTATACATTGTTTGTTAACATGATTTACTTTTTAATCTTTGAACCCATTTAAATAATGATCTTTGTTATTTAATGTACCTCATTTAGCTATTTACTGTTCTCACTAAAAGTTGTCATTAACTTATGATCTATGTTATCTAATGTACTTCATTTAGCTATTTACTGTTCTCACTGTCAAAGGTTGTCATTAGCTTATTAGTTAATAAGCTAATGTTATTTACTTTTCCCATAAATTTACTCATATAAATACATGTCCATAGTTTTAAGTTAGTTCCATTCCAACCTTCTTTTGTAAAAGTTATAATCGTTGTCAAATAAAATAAATTTATATTTAAAGTCGTTTGTGCCTTTACCATATAACAAATTTGGCGCAGCCGGTAGGATCGCGTGTGCATAAGACGAAGTTAAAACGTGTAATTCCAAACGGTCAAAATCGCCTAAGTGAAGAAGCACGGTAGCTGAAGGCTTTTGAAAAACTTCGCCGGACCTTCGTGAAATGAAGCTCAGCATCGCGACCAGTATTTTACTGTTATGGTAAGTGGCCTAAAACGTACTTATTGCTCTACTACCTCATATCTCTCTATATATCTTTATACCTCGTCGGTTATCCAATCCTATTTCCTATTATTTACTAACTCCATAAATCTTATCCACTACATTCACTACTTGTAAAAAAACCCTAAATCACGATGCAGGACAACAAAGTGTTTTCTAGCTCAGAGTTAGACCTAGGAACTCTCCTAAAAGTAATTCCCGATTTTGACACCTCACAAAATTCTCAAGTATACAAGGTGTCATTGACATGTTAACGCAAACGAATACCATGGTTCCAGTACATGATTCTGGACCCCCCAATGGTGGAATTTTTCGTCGGTTTTTTTTTAAATTTTTGAACAAAAAGTTTTGTTTTTTTATTTTTAACCTGTATAAAATCGTTATTCTGACCAATCCCAATGATATTTTTAGAAAAAAAAGAAAAAAAATTTTTTTTTACAAAAAAAAAATTAATAAAAAAATCATCGAGGTAAATAAAGTCGTTATTGTAATCAAACCCGATGACATTTTTAATCAATAATGTAATGCACTCATTTTTTTCGCAAAAAATGTTAAATTGACGTTTTTATACAGTTTAATTAAAAAAACGTTAAAAATTCATTAAAAAAAAAATAAGAAAAAACCGACAAAAAATTCCATCACTGGGGGGTCTAGAGTCATGTACTGGATCTATGGTATTCGTTTGCGTTAACATGTCAATGACACCCTGTATAGATTTATTCGGTCATGTGACTCCGCGTTCAAACTTGCAAACATACACCAGGAAACTGTTCTTTTAACGTACGCATTAAATAAACTCACTGGGCCAGGTTCATCAGACGTCCATGCTAAGCAATTTTTTAAATGGTGCGACCTTAAACAATTTTTGATTCAAAAATTCTCGCAAACAAAAACTCTCGCTCATTTAAATTTAGAACTACAGTCCTACTTCCAAAAACCTCAAGAAGGCATCACCGAATTCTTTCTTCGTGTCGACTTATGTAGGAGTAAAATTCTAGAAAAGTTAACGGCAGAGATTACAGACTCTACATTGGAGGGACGCAAAGCCACCACCGAAGAGACAGCTCTCAATGTATTTGTCAACGGTCTAAATTCAGACATAGGGATAATGCTTCGTGTTCGTTCCTTCACGAACTTATCAGATGCGGGAAATTTTGCAATCCAAGAAGAAAAAATTCGTACCTAACATGAACAAAGCTAGACAAACTTTATATAACATCCCAAGTAGTCAAAATAGAACAGCATATCAACCAATACAACCGAGACCTAGTTCGCAGTTCAAAAATCCTGTCAAACTATGTAATTACTGTAAGAAACCGGGTCACCTAATTTCAGAATGTCGGAAAAGGGAGTATAACAATACTCTAAGAAATCAAAATCAACAAAATCAACGCACAGCAGTTCCTGCTGCAAAAATTAATAATTTAAACTCCGAAGCGGCCGAGGTGTTGGACATGTCTTCGGGAACCGCTTCAGCCCACTCGTACAATGTCCAGACAATGATATCAAATCTAGAAATGCAATAACTATAGATTCTACCCACTTTGGAAAATGGTGATCTCCAGTTTCGTCGAAGCAATCTTCAGTTCTGATGTCAGGAACTATAATAGGAAAAGTGATGTTGCCTTCTCTGCTTTGGTGTGCTGATAGAGTACTGTATCCAGTGTAAAGTTTGCAGTTTTCTTCGAGGGTAATAATTCCTGAACCGTAGATATTGTGATGTGAGACTTTATTGTTGCATTGAAGGATGCACTGTGTTGCGTTACTGAGGATGTAGAGCCATTTGTTGTTTTCCAAGCGTTGGAATGTGTTGATTTGTGCGGCGAAGGTTGTGGTTGTACAGATGCTTGGGATGTCGTTTGAGACGCTGAGTAGGATTTGTAGTTCGCAAACAGGTCGTGAATCAGAGTTGTAGACGATGACAGCGACGACAATTCCTCCACTCCAAAAAGATTCGGCGCTAACGCCCAATCTTTATTCTAGGTGGGGAGGTGTTATATAATATAACATTCTACCCTATATAATTGTATACCTTATATTATTTACCTTATACATTGTTTGTTAACATGATTTACTTTTTAATCTTTGAACCCATTTAAATAATGATCTTTGTTATTTAATGTACCTCATTTAGCTATTTACTGTTCTCACTAAAAGTTGTCATTAACTTATGATCTATGTTATCTAATGTACTTCATTTAGCTATTTACTGTTCTCACTAAAAGTTGTCAATGGGTTCAAAGATTAAAAAGTAAATCATGTTAACAAACAATGTATAAGGTAAATAATGTTACGAACGTGAGTAATCAAATGCCGGTTTACTAATAGAGAGATTTATTTTCCACAAACAAAACACCAATTTAGTCCAATCGCCAATAAACCACTTCGTAATGCACTCTAGAGATCCGTAGAAATATCGCTTAGGTCGTCGTATGGATGAAAACGTTCTTCACTTGACTTGGATATTCGCACTCGATCGCAGTCGAAATCAAACTGACTCCCGTCCGGCCAGCGAACACGTATTTATACTCAGAGCCAAGAAAATTCTAGATACCGAAGGTTCGAGGCCACACCAGAACAAAAGAAACCGTTTCCGCGAAGCAATAAATCATTTTTATTACGAGTAGGTAGGTAGCTACCTACCCCACGACTCATACGAACTTCGACTCTATAGTAAAAGACAGAAGGTACAAATTCCTTTACCAGGTTACTTAAGTACCTACAAAAGTTCTCAGAATTATTGAGTACCTACTTATACGTGTCGGATTTTTCTAGAATTTGCTAGGCCCTGGTACGTACTTCTATTCTGGAGGTTTCGATTAGCAATGCGTTTTAATTATTCGGTGATACTCTTGACTTTGTCGAAGAAACGGCGTGTTCTATTTCCACGGCGTAACAGTGCCCCCCTCTTAGTCATGCTCGTCCCGAGCATTATTAGATCCTTGATATGGCGCCAGTCTATCCACGTGGACCACTTTAGGCTTCCCTCTTAGCCCTTTCTTGATGCGGTAGGTTACGTCGTTGATCCGTTTCACCACGGTGTAAGGTCCCTCCCATCGAGCTTGAAGTTTCGGCGACTTCCCTTTTCGTCGGAGCGGGTTGTGGAGCCAGACTAGTGCACCTTCTTCAAATCCCTTGGTGTTGGCATTACGGTCGTACCTAGTTTTCATTTTGGAGCTGGTGTTCATGCTATTCTCACGTACTCGTTTATGCACTTCGTCCAATTGATCTTGAAGGTCACTGACGTAGTCCGTAACTGGCTTGGTCTTGTCAGGTGGCACGCCAGTTATAGCATCGACTGGAAGTCTCATCTCTCTGCCGAAATTCACTCTTGCTGGAGTATGTCCGGTGCTATCATGCACTGCTGATCGATAAGACATCAGAAATAGGGGAATATACCGGTCCCAGTCCTTCTGATGGTCATCGACAACCTTAGCCAGGTGATTCTCCAGGGTCTGGTTAAATCTTTCCACCATTCCGTCCGACTGTGGATGCGCAGGTGTTGTGCGTGTTTTGTAAATCCCCAGAAGGGTACACATCTCCTGGAACAGCGCAGATTCAAAGTTACGGCCTTGATCGGAATGGATCTCCAAAGGTGCGCCATACCGACACACTACTTCTTCGACCACCTTCTTCGCCACTGTCGTCGCTTCCTGATTGGGAATGGCGAAAACTTCGGGCCACTTTGTGAAATAGTCCTGGATCACCACTATGTATTTGTTTCCGTCATTTGTAACTGGAAATGGTCCAGCGACGTCGATGGCAATGCGTTCCCATGGGGCTCCCACATTGTACAGCTGAAGCTTGCCCCTGCTTCTAGTCTGTGGTCCTTTCACAGATGCACACGCTGTACATTTCCGACACCATTGCTCTATGTCCTCTCTGCAATTGAGCCAGTAATACCGCTGTCTCACTTTCAGTAGAGTCTTCTTGATCCCCAGATGTCCACCAGAAGCACCATCGTGTATTTCCTGTAGCAGGGGGACCACTTCACTTCGTGGTACTATCACTTGTGTGGTCACCTCCTTGCCATCGTTCGATTCCCATTTCCTACAGAGCACATCATTCTCCAGGACTAAACTGTCCCACTGCGCCCAGTAGCTCTTTGTGACGGGACTAAGTGACGATACTTCACTCCATTGGGGCCTAGCTCCACTACGCAACCAGTCCAGTACCGGTCGAATATCGTCATCTTCTTCCTGGGATTTCTTGAAGTTGCCTTCAGTTCTAATCAAGTTCACGTGTTCTCTGGCTTCGTTTTGCTGGCAATGTCTGCAGTCTTCATCACACGGACGTCGCGACAGGGCATCAGCATTGTTATGCCCTTTTCCACTCCGATGTTCCGTCACGAAATTGAACTCCTGCAGCTGCTCGAGCCATCTTGCAACTTGACCCTCCGGGTTTTTAAACTGTAGCAGCCATTTCAGTGCAGCGTGGTCGGTCCTTAACGTGAACTGCCTTCCTATGAGGTACTTATGGAAGTGCTGCAAGGTTTTTACTACAGCCAGCAGTTCTCGTCGAGTAACACAGTAGTTCCTCTCGGGCTTTGAAAGTGCCTTACTGAAGTAAGCGATCACGATCTGTCGGTCATCTTGCACCTGTGACAATACGCCACCAATTCCCGTATTGCTGGCATCTGTGTCAACGACAAATCTTCCATCTCTGCTCGGATACCCCAGTATAGGTGCTTCACATAGCCGCTGCTTCAGCTCGTTGAACGTTGACTCACAGTTGTTGTCCCAGATAAATTCTCTTTTATCCTCAGTCAGTTGATGTAGAGGTTTTGCAATGTCGGAAAAACTCATAACAAACCGTCTGTAGTATGTGCATAGTCCTAGAAATGCACGTACTTCTGTTTTGTTCTTCGGAACTGGCCACTGTTGCACAGCCTTTATCTTCTCAGGGTCGGTTCTTACTCCGTCGGCGGAAATCACATGTCCTAAGTAGCTGACCTCCTTCTTAAACAGGGCACACTTCTTTGGGCTAAGTTTTAGGTTAGCCCCTCGTATTCTGGTGAACACTTTTTCCATGTTCCTGAGGTTTTCCTTGAAAGTGCGGCCCATTATAATGACGTCATCCAAATATACCAGGCACACGTCACCAAGAAGACCAACCATGACTCGTTCCATGAGGCGTTCAAAGGTTGCTGGAGCATTGCACAACCCAAAAGGCATGACGTTAAATTGCCACAGGCCATTGCCAATGCCCGTACTGAACGCTGTCTTTTCTTTATCCTTCTCGCTGATTTCCACTTGCCAGTAGCCACTTTTCAAATCAATGGTTGAAAACCACCTCATACCACTGAGCATATCCAGCGTATCGTCGATCCTCGGCAAGGGATAACTGTCCTTCTTCGTGACGTTATTCAGCATTCTGTAGTCGACACAGAATCTTGTACTGCCGTCCTTTTTCTTCACAAGAACGACAGGAGAAGACCATGGGCTCGTAGAAGGTTCAATTATTCCACTATCAGCCATGTCCTTTACCATTTCTGCCACTTCCGTTTCTTTAGCCCAGGGTATGCGGCGCGGTCTCTGTTTGATCGGTCTAGCATCACCTGTGTCTATCTCATGCTTGACGAGACCTGTTCTTCCGCAGTCCTTTCCCGTCGCAAAAATATCCCGAAACCGCAGCAGAAATTCCCTGGCTTGCTGTAGTTCTGAGGTCGACAAATTGTCCTTAGAACTTTCCAGAAGTTGCTGGATGTGGTCAGATTCACCTTTTGTCGAGTCCTGCTTCACTGGAGATGTGTTGATTTGGCGGAGATACTTCACTTCTTCACATCTCCCAACAACACTGTTTTTCTTCAAGTGGACCTCCTTTTTCCCAAGATTTACAATTCGCACTTTAGATTTCCCTTTCGTCATTACCAATGTCCTCGCAGTGATGAGTTCCGGATGCCGGCCAGTATCCTCAACTATTACGCATCTTTGTTGCCTGATTTTCTTAGGAAATTTTACTTCAACTAAAGTTTCTGTTCTCGGAGCCAATGTAGTATCTTTCACACAATAGAGGTTACATGTGTTGACTCCTCGCAGGAACACTTCTTGGTCTGGGAACTTCAATACTCCCCTATCAATATCTAAAACACATCGGTACTTCTGCAAGAAGTCCAGACCCAGAATGCAATCATCGGTAATATTCGCAATCAAAACAGAATGGGTGTACACTTGATCACCGATTTTTAACTCTATATCTGTATCACCGAGGACGGAGACTGGCTGGCCGGTTGCTGTCTGAAGTCGGCAGGATGGAGACTTTCTTTGCCACAAGATCGTGCGTTTCAGCAACTCAGGTCTTATAATAGTCCGTGACGCCCCGGTGTCAACGGTGAAATTGCAAGTACGTTCATTCAGTGTTCCTTCGATGGTCAAACTATTTCCGGTGTGGACTTGATTGATAGTGATGACTGGGGCCTTTACTTGACCAACCGGCACGCACCCCGCGGCCCTAGCGACATTAAGTTTTATCGTCTTCTCGTTAACTTGGGTTGCGGAGTCCACACTTGCCCTCTTCCTCTTGGGACAATCAGTACGAATGTGCCCTTTTTCTCTGCACCCGTAACACGTCGGAATATAGCGGGACGTTGCCGAAGAAGAAACCATCCCTTCGCGGTGACGCGGCTGCACTGAAGGCGAAACCACTACTTCTCGAACTCTGTGCATGCGTGAATCCTGTCGTACGGCTTCCACTTCCAAAGCGTGAGCCATTGCACTTTTCAGAGTTTGGTGGTGTCCAAGTCGCACCGTAGCTCTTACTTCAGTATCCCATAGACCGTCGATGAATGCCTGCACCAGATATACTTCCACGGTCTCCGGTGTCATCGACACGTATGCGCGCCGCACCAGCCGTTCAACCTCGACACCCCACTGTCGGAGGCTCTCGTTGGGCTTTTGTGTTCTCTCGCGAAGCTGCGCGCGGAATACGTGCTCGAGGTGCTTGTCACCGTAGCGGGTGTCTAACCCTTCCATTAGACGCTCCAAGGTCCTACCGTCCGAAGGAAGGTTCTCTAGGACCAGTAGGGCGTCCCCACGTAGAGCTAAGGTTAACGCCGCGAAAGACTGCTCATCATCCCAGCGGTTTGTCTTCACCAACGTTTCGAATTGGTATTTGAAGGCAGTCCATGACGACGTGCCGTCAAAACGTGGCACATCAAACTTTGCGGCCGACGTACAGTGGGTGTGCGCTGATGAGCCAATGGCAATGGGTTCGCGTGCTTCCAGCCTGACAATTTTTCTATTGATGTCCAGCAGGCGATCTTCATGGCCATCTATTCGGGTTTCCAAAGTATCAGTTCGGGCGGAAACCTCCTTGACCTCTAAGGTGAGATTCTTTACTTTCTCGCCCAGCGTGACGAGGCCGTGATCGATTTTCTCGAGGATAAGGTTCTGCTTAGCCTCTTGATCACGGCGAGCGGCTTCCTGTTCGCGGCGAGCGGCTTCCTGTTCGCGGCGAGCGGCTTCCTGTTCGCGGCGAGCTTCTTCCTGGTTAGCCGCGATTAGGTCCTGGAGCTGGCGCTGGTTAGCTTCCTGTTCGCGGCGAGCGGCTTCCTGTTCGCGGCGAGCTTCTTCCTGGTTAGCCGCGATTAGGTCCTGGAGCTGGCGTTGGTTAGCTTCCTGTTCGCGGCGAGCGGTTTCTTGTTCGCGGCGAACGGCTTCCATACTAGCTTGCAAGGCAGCCAACACCGCAGCGAGGCTCATTTCTGAAGTTGGTCCTGTTGGCATCTCAGCAGCTGCCGTTGGTCCGACACCAGCCGGATCTTCTTCCTCCAGTCGGTGACGCGCAGCATCCATCTCCGTTTGTCTCCTTGTTCGTGGTCGCTGTTCGTCGTCCCTCTGTAGTAATGGCATCCCACTTCTGACACCAGTTGTTACGAACGTGAGTAATCAAATGCCGGTTTACTAATAGAGAGATTTATTTTCCACAAACAAAACACCAATTTAGTCCAATCGCCAATAAACCACTTCGTAATGCACTCTAGAGATCCGTAGAAATATCGCTTAGGTCGTCGTATGGATGAAAACGTTCTTCACTTGACTTGGATATTCGCACTCGATCGCAGTCGAAATCAAACTGACTCCCGTCCGGCCAGCGAACACGTATTTATACTCAGAGCCAAGAAAATTCTAGATACCGAAGGTTCGAGGCCACACCAGAACAAAAGAAACCGTTTCCGCGAAGCAATAAATCATTTTTATTACGAGTAGGTAGGTAGCTACCTACCCCACGACTCATACGAACTTCGACTCTATAGTAAAAGACAGAAGGTACAAATTCCTTTACCAGGTTACTTAAGTACCTACAAAAGTTCTCAGAATTATTGAGTACCTACTTATACGTGTCGGATTTTTCTAGAATTTGCTAGGCCCTGGTACGTACTTCTATTCTGGAGGTTTCGATTAGCAATGCGTTTTAATTATTCGGTGATACTCTTGACTTTGTCGAAGAAACGGCGTGTTCTATTTCCACGGCGTAACAATAATATAAGGTATACAATTATATAGGGTAGAATGTTATATTATATAACAAAGCATTCTTTGTAGACCAGTGCAGATAGCTTTTAAAAGGGAACAAAATTGTAGTAGAGTGAAGCCCATTGGAAAAGGAAGATTTAAGGAAAAACAAATTGCGGTCGATCTGAGGTCGGGAAGTGGATGGGTGTGCGGTTTTAAGGGTAAAAAATGGTTTATCTCGATTTCCGGCAAAACTACTGGTTTTATGGAAAAAAGTCTAATAGCAAACTTGTAGGTAATAAAAAGATCTACCACTTTTGTATTTACACTTTTTCACATAGCCTCAAAAACTATGCGAAAAGTCCAAAAAACCGAGTTTTTTAATTTAATTTTCATCTCCTTTAAAAATTACTTTTTTTTCACAAAATTTGGTGAAAAGTTTTCTTTTCATGTCCCAAACTTGCTATAATTTTTTTTTATTTAAAATATTCACAGTTGCTCCTTATTTTGACTTAACATCGAAAAAACAGCCTATTTTTCAATCGAAAAATCTCACGTAAAAATATGTGATTTTTTTAAAAGTTTGTTGGCTTTTTATTCATTGGAATCTTGACTTTTTGATAGTGTTAAAAAGTATACATGAATACAGTAATTTTTTTTAGAAAATGCAAAAAACTAAAAAATCTCGAATCAGAAATTAATTTTGTTTAATTATTACTAGCGACTCACTCCAGCTTCGCGCGGGTGCAAAGATGATATATTATACCTGTAAACCTTCCTCTGGAATTACTCTATCTATTAAAAAAAACACATCAAAATCCGTTGCGAACTTTTAAAGATCTAACCATAGACAGGGATAAGCAACTTTTTTTTATACTATGTAATGATGTACTGAGGTGTTAATTAATTTTTTTATAAGATTTAAAGGGGATTTCATGTAGGAAATGTGACTGCCGCAATATTTTACAGTAAAGACGTTGTCTTATTAAATTTTAGCTCGGTTTTTTGAACTTTTCACATAGATTTTGAGGCTATATGAAAAAGTGTAAATACAAAAGTGGTACATCTTTTTATGACCACCATTTTTTACTCTTAAAACCGCACACCCATCCACTTCCCGACCTCAGATCGACCGTTATATATTTTTCCTTAAATTTTTGCTATATTATCTTCCTTTTACAATGGGTTTCATTCTACTACTATTTTGTTCCACTTTTTATCGTTAACAGTGCTATTTGCACTGGACTATTGTGTAATTATATATGTAAAACAGCATTATTAAAAAAAGTGTCTTGGGTATGGCATCAAGCATTTATAATTAAATTCCAGAGGCCATAAAAAATTTGAATTGTGCACAATTTAAGAAAAACATGAATTTGCTCCTTATTGATAAATGTTATTATACTATTGACGAATTTCGTTATTATTATACTATTGTCGACATTAATCAATTTTAATATTTTGATTATTGAGACATATTATATTATTTTGAAATTTTAATTGTTTTGACATTATAATATTCACCTTGACACTTTGTTTAAAATTTTATTTTTATTGACATTTACTTGATTTGATTTTTTATTATATTGTAATTTTAATTGTACAAGTTTTTCAAAATTCAGCTCATAAAGGTATATAAAGGGGGGGTTAAAGCTTGTATAAAGAACCCTACTTACACGCGGGCGAAGCCGCTGGCAGAAGGCTAGTCTTTAACTAATGTAATTGGCGGATAGCCGTTTTTGTTAAAGTAAAAAATAAATAAATATTGGTATAAATAAATAGTTTAATTTCTAGTTCTTAAAAACATACCATCACTTTGATGTTCCTCCTTTGGCTCAAAGACATCATCTAGTCTCTCACACACATCTGGTAACTCTTCTTTGATAGGATCACATTCTGTTTGACACCCATCATCAGACTTTATGCTTACATGCACCATGGGTGACAAAGTCAACCCAGTACAACATCCAAACTGGTCTTCTATTTCCTCTTTAAAAGGGGAATTTCCCTGCAAAAAGATAACTTAATTATTAGATGGGATGTTCTGGCTTCTGGGGCGGGGCTCCCAACTCACAATGGAAAATAAACTACTTTTGTACAAGAGCACCCTTAAACCAATTTGGACGTATGGATTGCGACTATGGCGATTGGGGTACTGCCGCAAATTCAAATATAGAGATATTGCGAAGAAGTGGCGGGGCTAGACTTAAATTTGAAGTAAGCAAGATATATTTTGCGAGGCCCCCTATGAGTGACGAAAGAGGACGAATTTTGTTACGAGAAAAACAGTTAGAAACTTCAAGAAAGAAAGTTCTTAATTGTCATTATTTCACATTATTAAGTACTAGCGACCCGCCCCAGCTTCGCACGGGTACTGATATTGAATTTATTATGCATGTATTATGCCTACAAACCTTCCTCTTGAATCACTCTATCTATTAAAAAAACCGTATCAAAATCCGTTGTGTAGTTTTAAAGATTTAAGCATACATAGGGAGAAAGCGACTTTGTTTTATACTATGTAATGATAATGAATTAACAGTGAAGAGGACAATCATCATTTATGCGTTTGCGGACCTTCGAGGTGCGAGGCCCTTTGGACGGCGAGGCCGTGGCCCACGTCGCCCATGCCATACGCCGCCTCTGCAATGAAATCAATCCAAAACAGTGGGCCTTGGTACATCACCAAGGAAACAAAACACAGAGACTTGAAAATATTGAACATAGAAGAAGAGATACTAGAATCTCTTACAACATACAAAAAGAGGCTATCTCAACGTCCCAACACACACGGACTTACTTATCCCAAAGATGACTTCAGGACCCAAGACCGAAAAACAAGAAGATGGGAGGATGAATTTAAAATGAACTTGAGTCCCCTTTGCAGCTTTGGACAAGAGAGCGGCAGACAGAATACAATGGAAAGAGTTGGAGGAGGCCTTTGCCGTAAAATTATAGAGATATTATAGTAAAGAAATTATGTAAGTATTTATAAATATTTTGTGGATTTTTTTAGGAAATAAAGGCTTTATTATAATGAAACCAGTATTGAAAGTTTAAACATCATTATATCATTACATAGTATAAAACAAAGTTGCTTACCGCTGTCCTTATGTATGCTTAGTCGGTCTTTATCTTTGCATAATATATACTCAATATCAGTACCCGTGCGAAGCTGGGGCGGGTCGCTAGTAAAATATAAAGTACAACAACAAGTCTCAAAGACAACTACGTACTTCCCACACAACTGCGTGGCAGGTGTGTGACGCTGGATTTCAACTTAAACTTTGGCTGCATAAAAATCAGTTTTTACCCGACTACGGCGAAGCAAAAGGAGGGTTATAATTTTGACCTGTATGTATGTATTTATGTGGGTATGGATGTTCATCTGTTCCCTCGTAACTTCTAAACTAGTTATCAGAATTCGACAAATGACATATCATTAGAAGCGTCTTAATTGTCCGCTGGTTATAGGCTATATGGGATTTCACAAAATCTAATGTGGCGCCCTCTAGCGGACAAAACATACGAAGTAAAAAAATAAAGTTAAGATAAATATGCCGTGTTTGGTATCATTTGAAAGCGCTTTACTTGTACATTTTGAATATATATATATTACTAGCATTTGCTTGTGACTTTACCTGTATTCATGGGCTGAGAAATCAATGAACCCAAGATTAACCTATTTAGAACTCCAAAATATGTTAAATAAAAATAAAGTTTAAAAACTAACACCCGACTACTTAAAAACACGCTCTAAAAAGTACGAAACAAGAAAACAAGAAAGCCGTGGTCGTATGCCATAAGAATAATAAATTAAAAAAAGTGGTATACGACCACGGCTTTCTTGTTATCTTGTTTCGTACTTTTTAGAGCGTGTTTTTAAGTAGTCGGGTGTTAGTTTTTAAACCTTATTTTTATGATATGTAGATCTCCAGGACTATTTTAAAATTTGAGGTTGGAGTGAACTCTCTAATGAAGTCACAGGGTACATACCCTACAATCGCATTTTTGAATGCAAACAGCAAGTCCTATTGTCAATATCTTACTCGAGCCTACCCTGCTTGAAGTTGGAATCACTTGTGTTAAGTCAAGTCATAAAAGAACGACTCTGGGTAACAACTCTACTCTACTCTACTCTGGTCATTTTTTAACCCATCCCTGGAGTTATATTCTTCATAAAATACCTCACCTCATAATCCTCATTCATCATCTGAGCGAGCCGCTCTTCAGCTTCCAGACATTTTCTCTGCAGTTGGCAGCATTGCTTTAGTTTAGTGCAGCAGATGAAACAAGCGAGCATCGGTCTACTGTCTCCAGTTACAAACTGCAACAAAAATTTCTTCAACTGAATTTTTCTATGAATAAATTAAATTATTGAACTGTCTGTATCACCATGTACTGTATTGTGTTTTGTACAATAAAGAAATAAGAATTCAAATGTGAAGTATGTTGGAATAGTCTTTAATTTTATAGAACAAATCTTTTTATTTTTCCACTTGTTTAATATACTCATAAATAAAACCAACCAAGTTTAATGAAAGCTTACTTTTTATTCTATTACCAGTATCTCAATTATATTTCCTGTGATTTCTACTGGCTATACACCCAGCATGTTAGTGAGAATTGAGTTGCACCGCGCACATAATATAATAATAGTAAATGAAATTAAGTTTAAGAGTGGGAACATGGACAGTTACGAGAGATGACGAACATAGAAATGATGGAACAACAGACTGTAAGATCGATTACGCTCTAGAAAGGCGGATCCTGATGACATGTAGTGCAATATAGCGCAAAACTAACACGTGTGATAAGTGCGAGGTAATGATGCTGTTCAGGACAACAGTAAGTGCATAGTTCTGCTTGCCGTACGCCTCTACTCACACGGAGAGTGATGCTTGCTCGAGGCAAGTAATAAGTCCAGGGTAAAACTTACCGGATTATCAGTCAGCCTCTCATACAGCTCATGTAAGTCTTTGTTTACCACTACATACATGCGAACGTTCTGCGCTAAACACAGCCTACACATTGGTAGCTTCTCCATTTTCTTTTACTAATGCAATTAAGTTGCTTAATATACAAAATATACCTGAACGTATTTTTTTTCTGTAAACAATGCGCAAAACTACAATATGTCAACAATAACATGATAACATTATCCAAGATACTTTTTTTTGTCTGGTAGCTGATTTTTTTTTCTACTGTTTTTGGCTTGGATATTTAGTTTTTCAAGCCACGTCTTGTCGTTTCACAATTTGCCTTCCTCTGTGATACAGTACGTTAAAATGGAATGAGCAAGAGCAAAGTGACCGTCCTCAGAGTAAAGAAATCAGCTGAAGACCGAAGATTTTTAAAAACAAAGATTAATTTCCTCACTCTAGGCACAAGCGAATTAATCTGCTCACTCCATGTTAACGCGCTGTCAACCCAGATTCCAAGGTATTTTACGGAATCCGTGCGTACAAGTTTGGTACAACCACAATTTGCACTGCTCCTTGCATAACACGAATGAGCAGTCAGACTAAAAGGTGAGGTCGGCTGTGATGCCTTACTTGGACTGAAGGTGATAAATCTTGTTTTGTCCAAGTTAAGGGTGAGCAGATTCTGGGTGAGCCAGTCCATGGTAACGTTCAAGGCTAACTCTGCGTAACGACGAGCCTCATTCCAATCACTACCATGAACAAGAATAACGGTGTCATCAGCGTATGCAATTACTTCGGAGTTCGCAAGATCGAGTTTACAAAGTTCGTTTAAGTAAACGAGGAAAAGGGTAGGTCCTAAGACACTACCTTGCGGCACTCCGTAGGTGAGTAATGCTTCGTTACTACTATGGTCACCTATTTTGGATATTTGTGAACGGTCACTGAGATAACATCTAAATAACTCTAGTGGTAAACCCCTTACACCAATTCTCTCCAGTTTACCGAGGAGAAGAGGGACAGAAACAGTGTCAAAAGCTTTTGAAAGATCAAGGAATATACCTATAGTTTTCTCCTTATTGTTCATATTTTGGGCTACTGACTCAACTAATTTCAAAATTGCATCCTCCGTGTTTTTGCCAGATCTGAATCCATATTGATTATTAGCTAGTATGTTTTGAGAGCTAAGGTAGTTCACCAGACGTTTATTTATTATTTTTTCAAGTAGCTTTGATAAGATGGGCAATACAGATATGGGTCTATAGTTGTTGACACTGTCTCTGTCTCCGCTCTTATGGATAGGGTGAACAACGGCTTTTTTGAAAACTCTGGGGAACACTCCAGACATAAGGGCGAGGTTAAAAACGTGGCAGATAATTGGTACAAGAATGTTTCTTGCATTATAAATTACAGTCGCAGGGATTCCATCCCAACCCGTTGCACTAGTCAGTCGTAAACCATGAATAAGCAGATCTATTTCCTCGTTGTCCGTACCAAAAATGGCCATCGAGTTGGAAAAAAGGGGGGCATCAGAATAATTGGCTGCAGTATAATTTGGGGAGTTCAAGATCTTAGACGCTATTTCTCTCCCCACACCTGTGAAATAATCGTTGACAGTGTTAAGTGATAAGCTTGGATCAGGAGTAATCGACAACAATTCGCTTGCAGAAACTTTGTTCTTTTGAAGGTTAGAAATAGTTTTAATAATATTCCATGTAGCTTTTGCGTTCTTACTGTGTTTTTCAAATTGATTTTTTTCATATTGTCGCTTTAATTTCTTTAATAGATTATTGCAAAATATTTTATAGCGACAATATGTAAGCCTCAAGGTTTCATTACTAGCATATTTTTTCGTTTTACGGTACATGTTGTCTCGGTTTCGGATACACTTGAGGAGTCCAGGTGTAATCCATGGCTTAATAATCCGTTTTCGGCTCGTTATAGTGGAAACACGACTATTTTTGTTAACTACTGATGAAACAGATTTGACCAAGCTTAGGGCAGCAGTTTCAGCATCCTGACAGTTCATGATAGCACTAAAATCAGTTTTTTCAAGGTCCTCAACGCAGCCACCAATGTCTACATATTGTTTGCGGAGAGGCGATTTTTTGATGTCCAATTTTAGGTCACAGAACACTATAACAGGAGTGTGGTCAGTAATAAGGGAGTCAAGAACTAGGGCAATAGCAGGCTTATTTGATGTAATCATAATATTATGGTCAATGCAGCTATCATTTCGTGTCGGAAAAAGGTGAGCAGGTAACATGGCATGAGACGAGGTAGTATTTAAATACATATCCGAGTTCGAGTCTACGCAACCCGGAGCTATGTTAATGTTAATGTCTCCTACCAAAATAACGGTTTTGTAAATATTTAGAGAGTGAAGAATTACATCCAGACTGGTGATGAAGTTCTGAATATTTCTGATGGAAGGAGACCTATATATTGCAATAAGCGCCACCTCATTTTTAAATTTAAGTACGAGATAGTACGCGTCAGCGAGGACTGGCCTTTCCAAAATAAAATGCAATTCCTCCCTCGTATACACAACCACTCCATCGTTCTGGTTTGAGTGATCAGAGTAATTAGCTACATATCCTCGTATAGAAGGAACATGAGGGCATTTACGCAACCAACACTCCGATAGCACTATGACGTCAAATTGTGTTTTGATTCGATGCAATAGTAACAGAAGGTTCTCGAAATTTGCAGTGCAGCCGATGCTTCTGATGTTGACATGGAAAATTTTTAGGCTGTGGTTAACGTTAAGGAGAAACGAATCTACCTTATCCGGGGAGCATTGGTGTGATGCTGAAGCTGAAAGGTGTTCAAAATCCTCCATAAATTCGACATTATCATTCATAACTAAAACTGAGAATAAACAGTGAATTTCAATTTAATAAGGGTAACGTGGAAACATCTACTGACTGCACCGAAGATATCAATTCGCCGTATTTGAACCGAGTAAACCACATAGTAATTTTTATGAAAAAATCTTCCGTTGGAATGTAAATTAGTGTAAGTGTAATTGTGTGTAGGTAGTAGAGTGACAATAAAGTATAACATTACTATTATATTGATTAAAAGTATAACATAAAAAATAATCATAAAAAATAATTTCTGTGAACCAACTGTTACGTCAGGATGGTCACAGTAAAACAACGATACTTCTCATTCAACAAGTTTATAATTATAATTCAAATATTACAGCAGCGAGTAATTTTCTCATAATGTTATTTGCTTAGCAACCGTAACTAAGAAATCTTATATCAGGAAAACTGTCAACACAGCAGCTTTTATAACACACACGAATACATGACTTTTAATTTACAATTGAATAATCTAATGAAATGGCTCGTTAAATATTAATTATTAACAATAATATATATCAAAGAATAATGTACAATATAATAACTTTTACTAATTATTTGATGTACCGGAAGCTGACAAGCGGAAGGCGCTATAATCGTTTATTTATAAATGTTCGGGTCAATAGACCAAGAAGTTACAATGTCAAGTATGTAGGTACTAAAGAGTTGTCATGTCGAGCTGGTACATGACGAACCCGAAGTCTGTAACATTCGGCCATCCTGCGAATGCCGTGTCCCACGGCGATCAGCACCATCATGTCTATCGCTGCTAATTGGCACCTGGAATACAAAACAATAAGGGCAGTACATTTGTTCATGTAGTTGATTGATTTGGTGAAAGTGCAAAGCTGCTGCAAATTGCTGTTTTACATAACTTTTACTTGTGTGTTATAAGTTCAATTGTGTTAATTTAATTATTTTCCACGCAATTTTTTAACAGAATCAATTATTACGTAATACAGCAATATGGCCTATGTCCATCTGTAGACGTCTTTCAGCTCAAATGATAATGATGATGATGATGATGACAACAATAATTACTAAGTCATGCAGCATTAATTACTTTAAAGCCCTGCGACCTTAATTACTTCTAAGTCACAGAGACGACTGTGAATTCACACAGTTTTGATTATTGATGATTCAGACGATTTTAATTATTGAAAAGTTACATAGCTTTAA
Source organism: Mythimna loreyi (assembly GCA_029852875.1). Taxonomy (NCBI): domain Eukaryota; kingdom Metazoa; phylum Arthropoda; class Insecta; order Lepidoptera; family Noctuidae; genus Mythimna; species Mythimna loreyi. Next base: position 11,528,407 of record CM056806.1, on the reverse strand, counting down.
TTATAAACGAGTCACACAGCTTTGACATAGACGAGTCACACAGCTTGGATATAGGGGAGTCACACAGCTTTGATATAAGGGAGTCACACAGCTTTGATATAAGGGACTCACACAGCTTTGATATAGGGGAGTCACACAGCTTTGATATAGGGGAGTCACACAGCTTTGATATAGGGGAGTCACACAGCTTTGATATTGATGAGTCACACAGCTTTGATATTGACGAGTCACACAGCTTTGATATTGGCGAGTCACACAGCTTTGATATTGACGAGTCACACAGCTTTGATATTGACGAGTCACACAGCTTTGATATTGACGAGTCACACAGCTTTGATATTGATGAGTCACACAGCTTTGATATTGACGAGTCACACAGCTTTGATATTGACGAGTCACACAGCTTTGATATTGACGAGTCACACAGCTTTGATATTGACGAGTCACACAGCTTTGATATTGACGAGTCACACAGCTTTGATATTGACGAGTCACACAGCTTTGATATTGATGAGTCACACAGCTTTGATATTGACGAGTCACACAGCTTTGATATTGACGAGTCACACAGCTTTGATATTGACGAGTCACACAGCTTTGATATTGACGAGTCACACAGCTTTGAAATTGACGAGTCACAGAGCTTTGATATAGACGAGTCACACAGCTTTGATATTGATGAGTCACACAGCTTTGATATAAACGAATCACACAGCTTTGATATAGACAAGTCACACAGCTTTGATATTGACGAGTCACACAGCTTTGATAGTGATGAGTCAATCAATTTTAACATTAAAATCGGACGTTCTCAATGTATTTGAGTATACTCCATCAAACCCGTCATAGTACCTAACCGAAGAAAGCATGACTTATATTTTTATGCAATAGCATTGTGTTTTATTTATTCACAGTGTCTTGTTTGTGTAGGGCTATGAAAATATTGTAGATTGTAAATAAAACTGTACTTCTAGCAGAATAGTTATTCACACAGATTTAGCCGTTTCATCACACAGTGTTTACAGCAGATTAATTATTTACACAGATTTATCTGTTGCATCACACAGTGTTTACAGCTGATTAATTATTCACACAGATTTATCCGTTGCATCACACAGTGTTTACAGCAGATTAATTATTCTCATAGATTTATCCGTTGAATCACACAGTGTTTACAGCAGATTAATTATTCTCACAGATTTATCCGTTGCATCACACAGTGTTTACAGCAGATTAATTATTCTCATAGATTTATCCGTTGAATCACACAGTGTTTACAGCAGAATAGTTAGTCTCGCAGATCTATCCATTTTAAAGAGAATATATTTATTATTATTCTTATAACCATCTATATTTTCCTTAGGGTTTTATTTATTGTTTGTGTTACATTTTATTACTTACTTTATTTATGAATCCGTCTTAGTGTAGGAGGTGGAATATACCCTTTGAGTGCCCATTTCCTTATTAGTAGATATAAACTAAACTTTAAACATATGTCACAGATGTCAAGGTATTTTGCACAAACTTCTTGTGATCCCAATGGTGTTTGTTTTAAATTTTAAGAATATTCTCCAAGCATGTGAGATGATAAATAAGACCTTTATTTATATAAAGTAGGTCTTTGTTTACATAAAAATCACCCCTATCAATCTCAAAATCAGAACCTGTGAAACTGTTTGTCAATAGTTATAGTATTATTTTCTTGCACTATATTTCCTATATATTATTTAAATATATTTATTCTTAATTATGTCTTTTCTTACAGCCACTTTTATAACTGCCATAAATCAATGTATGATTTCACGTTGCAGCTACAACACACATTAAGTAATTACTCTTGTGGTCTTGATTTTCATGGAATGTTCAATTACCATTGGAGAGCATGTTTCTTATTTTTTTCTTATTCCCAGAACAAATCAGGAAACTGGAACTTTCTCAACCCTAGTATATTTACTTTCAATAGTATTGTTGACACAGTTTACAATAATCCTATTTATTTTATGAACTGGATAGGAAACTGTTTATTTATAGAAAAGAGACAATCTTTTGAAATGCGGTGTATCTGTAATTATTTGGAGGTTGAAAGAATATTCTTGTTCTGAGCTCCATAAATATCCAGGGAACAACTCTTATTTATTTTTATTCTTTTAACTGGTGACTGGTCAAGCAATTTCAGTAAACTATTTTAGAAATAAATGTTGTTAAAATGTCTCTTAATTTATGCTGATTTTGAAACAAGATAATTTTTATTAAGTTTTAAATTAGTGTGGTGGAAGGTTCAATATATTTTGTACCCACAACTATAATAATATACCTTGTGGTAAGTCGATAATGTGATATTGTCAATTCACAAAGCTATTTCATAATTCATTTTATAATAATGATAAATTTGCTAACTTTTCTTTGCTTAGGTAGAGTTCAATTCTCATACCTCATAGGTGTATTACTGCTTACAAAATGTCATTCACCTTTATCTGTGCAACTTCTTTTACTTAGTTGCATAATCAATAGGTCCTGTACGACTTATAATATGGCATTCCTGATATGGCTGAGTTTCCACTTCTATTAAATCCGTAGAACCAAAACCATTCTAATGCTACTATCAACAATATGTATACCAGGATAGGTATTTATTCTAATAATAGTTTTATTTAAGGTAGCCTTCTATCTACTTAAATGATAAATTCTAATGATGATCAAACAAGGATGACGGTACTTTTGGTCCTGCCTGCTTGACATACTATTTATATGGGTGATGAAGAACACATTTATTTAAATTGGTCAAGGAGCATTACATTTTACTTTGATTTTTCTTCTCCTGTCTCAATTACATATTTGATATTTAATAGTATATTATTTTGTATTGTACCTATGTACATATTCATGTTATTATATCTTATTAGTATTATTTCTAATAATTGTACACTGATAACCCTAAATCTATCTCCTCTCATTCAGTCCATCCAAAAGTTGTCAGTAAGAGATTGCCCTGTGCGATAAGACTGCATATTATACACTTATTTTAAATAATGTTTGTCCAATGAATTGTATTTGTTGTTAATGTGGTGTACAATAAAGTATAATAATTTTCTTATTAAAATTATACTTTACAATAAAGTATAATTTTTTTGTAATATATAATTTCACAGTTTGAGCGGGTTTATCAGGTTAACACCCAAATAATAACAGGCTGGCTGCAACTAATTAATATTCTGTGAAGGATCATATTCGTTATCTCAGTATTGAATTGTATTTGTAACTTTAGATCATCGGTACCTAGTTTAAGAATGTTTTTTCTAATAAGTTTATTATCTGACCATCAAAACCTCTCATAATAGTTTAATGGTAAAATAGACAAGTACTTAGTCGCGATTATTCGATTGCTATTGTTGTAGTTATAGTAACACGCATCAACCTAAATGTTCAATCACCTCAATCTACTAATGAACAGTCGTTCTCGGTGCAAGTCTGATGTCGTTATTATAGTAATGAAATAAACATGCTGTACCTGTTGACATCTTAGTGGTGGCGCCGGCGCATCCCGCTAGCTACCTGCAGGTGTAGGCGGCGTGTACCCGGCACTGGTAGACCTAGGACCCAAGTCTGCTATTTTTTAAATATTGACATTCCAACAAGATTCCATTGTCATTTTGCTAAAAGTTCGTAATCTGTTAATTCATAATGGCTGATCATTGGGCGGTCAACGGTGTCGTAATACAATTGTGGTACGAGCTGTCTTGTAACGAATTATAAACAATAACTGCACAATAACATTCTAATCGGAAATCACCGATTAAAGGAACTGTCAAAGTTTTTATAATTTACCGCATTCTGTCAAATATTCATTTGTCATTATGTATGATATTACCATTCTAAAAAAAAATCTTTCAATGAAGTGCCACAGGTCACTGTTTGATCATTGGAAAGTCATAATGACGCCATCATGTTAGTAGATTACCAAACTTGTCAAAATCATCAATTTTGAAATCAACGATCAAGTAGTTGACACCACTGTAATAGCAGATTTGAGACCCTGGCCGCGCGCAGCCAGTCAGCCACTGTAGCTCTGCGATTCCCCATCGATCTGCGATGGCCCGCTCGCCGACAGTTGTAGCATACTATCGGGGCCAGGTTCGTAGCAGAGCCTCGTTGATAAGTCGAACTGTTCGACTTCTGGTCGGAACGGAGTCTTAAGTTTTTCCGCCTTTAGTTCCAATTCTTTGTAGTTATGAAAACCGTAGTAGGTACTCTTCGGGCATTCATCCTTTGACGTGCTGACATCACAAAACGATCGACGAAATACTAGGTGGTACGTGAAAATGCCATCATCAGCCTTTGCTTCTACGTAAGTGTCCCATCCAGCGACTAGTTTTTTCCAGTTCATCACATTATAGGTAGTACTCGTTGAGCGTCGCGCGACGCCGCGTGGAAGAGTCTGTGCGTAAGGATAATCCGTTCCCTTTGTTCTCAATTGGAGATTTCATCAGAGGGTCGATTTTGTGGAGTATACAGTCGATATTTTCCTTCGAGAGATTGTTTTTTTTTTGTATTTACGTAAGTTATTTTTGGACTTTGTTGGTAGGTGACTGGATAAAGGACTGCGAAGAGAAAAAAAAAAAATCTAGGTCTTTTCCCTCGTGGCGTCCACCATTTTCTTTTGACTTGGTGTCGTCCTAATCCGCGATTATATGGGCAGTGGAATTCTTCCATCCCACTTCTGACTGTGAACCAACTGTTACGTCAGGATGGTCACAGTAAAACAACGATACTTCTCATTCAACAAGTTTATAATTATAATTCAAATATTACAGCAGCGAGTAATTTTCATAATGTTATTTGCTTAGCAACCGTAACTAAGAAGTCTTATAAGGAAAACTGTCAATACAGCAGCTTTTATAACACACACGAATACATGACTATTAATTTACAATTGAATAATCTAATGAAATGGCTCGTTAAATATTAATTATTAACAATAATATATATCAAAGAATAATGCACAATATAATAACTTTTACTAATTATTTGATGTACCGGAAGCTGACAAGCGGAAGGCGCTATGATTGTTTATTTATAATTGTTCGGGTCAATAGACCAAGAAGTTACAATGTCAAGGATGTACTAAAGAGTTTTCATGTCGAGCTGGTACATGACGAACCCGAAGTCTGTAACAGTACACATTGTCAACATATGACTTGAAACTTGATTAATGAAATTCATGACTTAGCGACCAATTTTTTTCGTTATCAATGTCGGGAGTTGGGACTACCGCAACAGGTAGGTAGGTATTTATTTCCACAAACTCTTTGGACACGTAGACTTTAAGAAATCCATAATAATTACTTTGTTGCGACACTTGCGTTTATATAAAATCGCATATAGATGACGATTCGAATTTCAAATTTGTAGCAAAACTAATTGAAACCCGATTGAGGATTTAGATAAAAAAATGTACTTACTCTTTCTTTTTATTGTAGGCATAAACAGAATGGCAACAGAGCAATAGCCGTGGGCCGACACTTGCCAACTCTATTCGTTGAAATAGAAATGACAAGGATAGGTGATGTTTAATCGGTTGCTAAGCAACACAAGTTTTTATAATTAAGGGAGTAAAAGTTCAATTGAAATGACCTTTCAATTTTTAATACCTAATCATGTCGTTTTTTTTATAACTTTTGTACGTGTCAGTACTAAATTTATAACACTATCCTACATATTTTAGAAGGTACCATAATGTTCTGCGTTTTCGCTTTTTCGTAACCACCTAAACTTGGTCGGGTTACCACGGTCATTCACTTCCTAATGACTTTAATCGAATTATCTCATTAATTATCCAATGTACTGAGCTGAAATTTTACTGATATACAACTGATCTAAACAACTAATAATTGACATAACATTCAGTTCATATATCCAATCCAGTGGCCAAATAACACCGCGCGCATCAAGACCGTGCGCGTGAAGAACTGAATATCATCATAACTTGTTAAATACTTACAGGATAGTAATGAAACTTCACATACATTTGAAGGCAGTTACAAGCTTTAAAATAACGTTTAAAGTAAGTCTTTAGACTTCTTATTGAGAGTGTTGGGACCAATTGAAGTGTTATTCTATTTACTGAAATAACCTTTAAGATATGCATTATTTTGGCTTTGTTATTGCACAAAAAATTTAAACTAAGTCCTAAGAAGTCGTGTACAAAACATGATTAGAATCCGCTTAACCATCTCAAAGATCTAGCAAAACCAAAAACGTTACCGCAGCAAAATCTCGAATAACTTCGCAACCGAAGAAAGAACAAATACAAAATAAGGCACAACATTTACTTTATCTAGACAACTAATTTTATAGCTAATATTTATTTAAATATTCTCATTAGAAAGAAAAAGGTCTGGCTGGCGTAACGTTACCGCAGCAGGAAATGTTTTTGTGAAATAATTAAAAAACTATAAGCGCAACAAATTTAAAAATGTGCGCAACAATTACAGAAGCCGCACAACTAATTATCTATAAGATTCAAATGACCATTGTCGACAACATCTGGCCTGGGTAACGGACACAAATTAAACTCGCATTTTAATGTAAAATTATAACCAAAATTTTTACACCCTGCTATCCTATTTAAACGAGTCCGAATAAATCATTGCTATCCCAAAAGTAGTAAATGATCACCAAAATTATACCAGCGATTTAATATAAAATTATAATCAAAGTTTTTACATCTTGCTATCCTGTTTAAGAAAACTGACTCCAAAAAAATCATTGTTAACCCAAAGATATTGAAAACCAAATTATTAACCACATCTCAATTTAAAATGACATAAAAAAATTACATTTGGTTATCCGATTTATGTAAATAATAATTACCCTTGGCAAAATATAGAACATTTTGATACAAATACAGGAAGTTTGTCATTGCGACCGAGGCCGTTTATGTTATAGAGCCGAGGGTTGCATTGACTTTGCACGTGTCTCAAACGACATTTTTCAATGCTCACTGAAATTAATGAACGGGAGACGATCTGCGACTCGTGGGGGACGATGCGCGTTCGACGTTCGGCCTGATACAATAAATGTAATAACTAGAGACCGGATAATATGCAACATAAAAAGCTTGAAATATGCATGCAAATATGCATGAAAAATGCCTAAAATATGCACGAAAACTGACAGAATATGCAACATTAAATGAGTTTTTTTTGTTTTGTAAATATTATTCCTTTAGATTTAAGTATTTTGTTAGTAAATATTTGTCTTATTTATGTTTTACTTTATTATGTATGTATCTTTTTAATTTATTGTTATTTGATAAAATAAAAAAAAACTATTAAGTTTTATATTTTTTATTAAAAAATCAGCATACATTTATAGAAAACTATCCATTGATAGATGTTAATCGATACAGTAGACATTATTTAATATTTTTGTAAACATTAACAATCAAGTATTGTTCCAAATGTTCAGTGGTAAGATTATGTTTTCGATCATTCAAAATATTTTTATAGGTCGAAAATGATCGATCCACATCTACTGAGGTAACTGGGCAGAATTTGAACTTGGGTGCTATGTTAGCGCTTATATTTTCTGGCAAAACTTCCGTCGGTCCATTAATAAAGCTATCAATTTGACACAGATGTTCAAAGCCTGGATTATTGCATTTGTCTCTTTCATTTTTTGAGTACCTACCAAAACAAAATACGCGCGGCTGCCGAGTGCGCTACGCTCGAAAAATACCTACCTACTGTAAATTATAGCAATAATATGCATCATCACTAGATATTAGTAAAAATATGCAATTAGCCTTGAAAATCGCTTAAATATGCAAATGCATATGCAAATATGCAAATGCATATTATCCGGTCTCTAGTAATAACATTATGGTGGGGGGATAGCCTGCGCCTTTTCCTGCACTAATGTGGAAAATCGTCTATTGCATGCCTCTAACAGTGCGATAAGAGTGTGTTTTCGAGGGAGTTCGTTATTTGATAATAAGCCTACATTTTATGGCAATCACAGTGATTTATTTAGGTACAAATAATACATTAATTTGCTTGTCAAGATTTGGTGATCATCTACACTAATATAATAAAGAGGTAAAGTTTGTTTTTTTGTTTGTAGGAGGTAATCTCTGGAACTACTGGTCCGATTGGAAAAATTTTAGCAACAACAGAAAGCTGCTTTACTCCTGAGTGACATAGGCTATATTTTATGTACGCGGGCGAAGCCGCTGACAAAAGCTAGTTCACTACATTTGGAGGTCGTGACTATAATAGCTGGTACCTACCTACTATTGTAATTTTAGACTTTATTTTTCTGGTGTTAAGTAGATATTTTTTTTACAAAACTAAGGGTATCAAAGCATTTTATGGTGGTCATTATATTCATCCCTCTTCGAAAACAAGACGTCGCCTCCACGTATCTATCGCAATAATTTCTTCTAAGCGCAAAATCCGATTTTGAAGATGACAGCGCAGCTGTCAAATTCTTTGGCTGTCAGTCAGCAATAATAATAATACCATTTCTGTTATGGTTTTAAAAAGGTTCCACTTTTTTAAAACCATAAAAGTAATGGTACAAAAACCAAAAAATACTGAGGTGGTTATGTATGAAAATATAGCTATACTAACGACCCGCCCCAGCTTCGCACGGGTACTGATATTGAATATTTTGTGCATGTATTATACACTAGCTTCTGCCCGCGACTTCATCCGCGGAAAATTTCTTGTTTTAACATATTTAACTTTGTTCCTATACAATTTCTCGCGATAAAAAAACAAAACTTTACTTCTTTATTATATTATTCATAATCATAAAATATAGCCTATGACACTCAGAAATGAAGCAGCTTTGAAACACAGGCTCTGCCTTTATACCGCAGACTCGGGGTAGGAGCCCGTAAATACGGGATCTGCCTTGTTGTTGCCTGAACGGCGGCAGCGTCATGGCAGGCGTACGCTTGGCGTAGCTTGCCTGGGAGTAGTTGGTGTGTGTGCAGTAGGAGCGCCACGACACTGCTCCAGCAGTGCCGTTCTCTTCACGTTATCTCGGCGATCAGACCCCGCCAGGTGAGCCCCCGGTGACCCGGCGGCCCAGCGAGGAATGACCAGCACGAGAATACCGGCTTTGGGGGCGCTCCCTACTGAGGATGACCGCTCACGCGCTTTTGACTGGAGGGGCGCCGAAGGCGGCGCGCGCCGCGTGAGTAGTTCGTAACGTTTCGTTACACGTGCGCTCTGTGTGTTGTTAAAGATATTTGCGCCGATATACTTCACCCCTGTAAATAGTCCTTTTCACCAATACCATTAAAACATTACATTTGACTTGATAAAACCTTTTTTGGATGGTTTTTCATCGGTGTGACTACATCGAATATGATTTGTTAAAGTAGTACTCTTATGTCTAAAACAGCGCTGACATTCTTCACATTTGTACGATTTGTCACCGGTGTGCATGCGAATATAAATGAATGCCTGAATGACAAATTTATACAGCTTTAATAATATTAAATAAAAATAATGAGTAATAATAAAGATTTTAATATAATGAAATAAATGATTATTGTATCTATTAGAATGTAAAGATTAATTTTATTAATATAGGTAACTAAATGATAAATGACAATGTACCTAGAATAAGTTTAGTCTAAAAGTGCTGTGCCCAACAGGGTCCCATAGAAAAAAACCCAGCCCCGGTAGAAATTAAATGTATATCAAATTATCGATATTTCATATAAATAACTAATAAAATAAATATCGGTCATGATCGTCATGCTTACTTGCAATTTTATAAAAATTGCTAGTTTTATTTTTCTGACTTCGATTTAAGAAAATTTTTATTTGAATATTTTCAATCTTTAACTAAAAAATATGATATAATAAAATCCTTAGTTCTCGGGTCTTTTAATTTTTATTATTTAAAGTTTGGTATTGATTTACTCATTGTTGAGAAGCTCAAACAAAATCATTTATTTCGATAACAAAACGCAAAACATTCTGTACAATCAAATGTCATTGAAAATACTATATTTAAACAAAACATTATGTTGCATAGCAACAGACAGTAACACCAACTTTGCAGTTTGGGAATAGGGTTGAAATCAAACTAGTGTCTTTGTATTTATAACATTATTATATTAAATAAAAAATAAATTAATAACCTGCGTGCCTAATAAACTGAGTGATCAAGTGCAGCGTACTATTTTCTTTGTAGACAGCCGTAAAAGTGGCGCCCAACGTGGGACTCGCAACTATTGAACTATATTTGGCTATTTTTATATGTATGCTAGTAAGAAACGCGATAATGGTTAGTTATGTCTTATACCTTATTATTATTGATAGTTTGAGATACATCTCGTGTCTGCCAGAGCTGGGGTTTTTTTTTGAGCATTCACTTTTATTTAACATCTATGCATGTACCTTGTGGAATGCAATAAACATTTGAGTATTGAGTATTGAATGGGTATTGTTAAGCTACATTTCACACTAAACTAAAACAATGCTCGCATTTTTCACATTTGTATGGTTTGTCGCCAGTGTACGTCCAAATGTGACATATCAAACTAGCTTTTTGACCAAAACAAAGCTTACATTCTTCACATTTTTAAGGCTTTTCGCCAGTGTGCGTACGAATGTGTTTTGTTAAATGGCTCTTCTGAATAAAACAACGCTGACATTCTTCACATTTGTAGGGCTTATCGCCAGTGTGCGTACGAATGTGTGCTGTCAAAGCACTCTTTTGACTAAAACATAGCTCACATTCTTCACATTTGTAAGGTTTTTCGCCAGTGTGAGTATGGATGTGAGTTCTTAAAGTACTTTTGTCTCTAAAACAGAGCTCACATTCTTCACATTTGTAAGGTTTTTCGCCAGTGTGCGTACGAATGTGTATATTTAATATATGCTTTCTACTAAAACAACGCTCACATATAATGCATTTGAAAGGTTTTTCGCCAGTGTGCGTACGAATGTGTGCTGACAAATTGCTCTTTTGATTAAAACATAGCTCACATTTTTCACATTTGTAAGGTTTTTTACCAGTGTGAATAAGAATGTGTATATTTAAAGTTTGCTTAGTACTAAAGCAACGCTGACATATATTACATTTGAAAGGTTTTTCGCCAGTGTGCTTACGAATGTGTGCTGACAAATTGCTCTTTTGATTAAAACATAGCTCACATTCTTCACATTTGTAAGGTTTTTCGCCAGTATGCGTACGAATGTGTCTATTTAAACAAGGCTTACTACTAAAACAACGCTGACATATATTACATTTGAAAGGTTTTTCGCCAGTGTGCGTACGAATGTGATCCGTTAAATGACGCTTCTTACCAAACCTAAACCCACAGTATTCACATTCGAAAGGTCTGTCCCCGGTGTGAACACGATTATGTCTTATAAAATCTGCCTTGCTTTTACAATTGTGCTGACAAATCTCACACTTAAGATGCGCTCCATCACTTATACGAGTATACTTTGTTAAACTACTTTTATTAATATTGTTACGATGATTTGTATCTAAAGTAGTATCAATAACACTATTATCAACTAGAGGTGTTGTATTTGTTAAAGTTTCTTGGAATTTCGGTATAAGTGTGGACGTACACTGTTGAATGTTCTGGCCAACTTTTGTGACCGACTCTTCATTTTTCTTCCCATTTCCTGTAATTTCATCTTGTGGTTGTTTTCCTCGTGTGTCCAGTTTTGGTTTCTTCGCAACAGTCGACCCTGCGATTTTAAATCTAGTAAGCGTCAAATTTAAAGTACACTCTAATGAAAGGGAATAAATTGTTTATTTTTTTTTTATATATGATTTTTATTTTGTTTTACACGTTAATTTTTTGTTCGTCCATTTAAACTAGATGAGGCCGGTGTTTCCTAACTGATTAGCCTGAGAAGAAACACCGAACCAAACTCAGGTGTCAAAGTCTCTTTTACAGTCCATACACAAACATGAAATGTTCAAATCAAAAGAGAACCATGCATATTGTCTGAGATGGTCTTTTGAAGAAAGAACCACACAATTTTGAGTGGACCTGTCCAGTCATCCAGACAGATATCAGAGTCGATGAATTGTTTGTGTAAGATTTCTAATATCATTTAATATAACAACGGTGCAGCCAAAAGCAAGAGTTATGATACACACAGGACTGCCCTGATTTATCTGCAATCAGTGTTCATTACTTCAGATGTGCTGTGAGACATCGGGCAGTAAGAGTGTGCTCTCCAGCGACATCAACTAACTACTAACTTGTTACACCAGTTGGCCTGTTCGCTCACACAATGATTCACTAATACTCACGTGTCGTGTCACTGGCTCTTCGCTTCTTCCTCGGTGCTTCTTGTTCTTCTTCCACTTCCGTTTTGATCTCTATTAAAGGCAAATCATCTTCTGAATCAGAGTGTTGTGTTGGTACATCTTCTGAATAGCTTATGTTTCGATTTTCGAGTTCTAGCTCTGTGAGGAGGCACAAACAGTGAAGAATGAAATGTTAATAATGTGGCAGGTTAATTGGGAAAACTGAGAAATAAGTGTAAATTAGTATTTGTGAAAGACAAAGTCCGGACTCATTAAAAATCGCTTTTAGCGGTAAGACCGCATTGTAACACCTTAGTAATTTTAAGCTCCTTATGTACCAAATTGTATTTATGGTGTACATATAATAAAAAGAATATCTATCTAACGACCAATCTAAATTACTCTTGGACTCAGAACTGCGCGGGCAGTCAACTGACTAAGTCTTACGCTGTCTCTACCACAAAACTCTGGAATGAGGTTCCTCTTGACATCAAAAGAGCTGGCAATAATTTTTACTTCAAGCGCTAAATTCGGAACTACTACTTAAAATCCTCTCAACCTTAGTTGTCATAATTGTTATATTTTAAGTTCTCTTAGTTATAATCACATATTTATCAACGTACTTATAAGTTTATAATAAGTATTAGCATAAATACTTTTTTTTTTATTACTATAAGTAACTTATTAGTATTACACTCTTTTTGAAACATCATGTACACCTACAGTTTCGCCAAGTCTGTCTATCCGTTCGCGGATAATCTCAGCGACCGTTAGCACTAGAAAGCTGTTTGGTATCAATATGTATATCAATCACGCCGAGTAAGAGCAAAAACAAAAATTGGCAAAACATATTTAATTAGGGTATACACGGGCTACTGGGTTTTGTTGCATTGTGATCCGCTCTCGATATCAAGAATCAGTTATAACTAATAACTCTCGTCACACAGGCTACACTATCATGGCGTTCGACCGTAACGCGCGCAACTGCAGCAATTTGTGACGGACGGGAAACTACGGAACCCTACACTGAGCGTGGCCCACCACGCTCTTGGCTGGTTTTATTAACACAAAGGTTGACTGGTAGAGAATGCCTTGTAGCATTAAGTCCGCCTATATACCACTATTGTACATGAAGTTCAATTAAATAAACTGCCAACGGAACGTCCCCCCGCGCCCCGCCCCAATCACCCGTTGCATACATATATTGTACGCACGGCTGCACTCACGGGGTCGTTAACGTTTTTATTTTTATTCAAAACCATTTTTTCCGGAGAATTTAAAGTTTAAGCAATATTTATGGTTTCGTTTTTATAGTAGGTAAATATTGTCCAATTACGAATCCCGCCCTTGAGTTGAGCGCGAAACAGTGTCAGACTCTTACTGGCCAAACAACCTACCCTGTTCCTACGTCGCCATCTATACCAGGGCTTGAGCCTTTCTTTCAGACACGAACCCTTGGCCCCAGTTGGCTTCGACCATTCTGCAGGGTTCCTGGTCCCTACGGTTTGCTGACAACTCCCTGAGGCACGCGGGAACAGTGCGCGCCGTCGACGACTTGACTTGGTCTTGACGATTACCACACCACCGGCTTGCGGACTTTACGGCTTGGTCCGGGACTTGCACACTGTTCCCGCACGCCTCAAGGAGCTGTCAGCAAACTGTAAGAGCCCTACAAGTTCGAAGCCTCCTGAGATGGAGGGTTGATGCGAAAGCGTTACACCGGGGCTCTGGGACTACGGAACCTATGTTTGTTTGTAGGTGTTATAGTTTCTGTGATGTCATGCATGATAGATCAGTGAGTGGTATTTCGCTCTTGTATATACACCGTGAAATTTAAATGGTTGTTTTCCCGCGGCAGAATGACTTGCCATAAGGAGTACTTTTGAAACATACAGTAAAAATAAAAAAATAAAAAGTTTTTTTTTTATAAATAATTATTAAAAATATTCATCAACTCAAAAAAGCGAAAACAATAGTAACATTAGACGTAATTTGTAGGTACTACTTGAGTCGCATGAGCAGCACGCCGTCAAAGGAAACCGAATCATTCAATATTTCAACCAAAATAAGCTCTCGCACGTTGTGATACGTCATAATTAGCTTGCACTATACAGGTCCATTTTTTGTTTTTAATATTTTATTTTTTTATCAAACGTTTGTATTACCAAGACACAACCATTTCGCTGAGGGAAAACAACCATTTAAATTTCACGGTGTATACCTAGATAAGTAAACCACTAAACCATATTCATCAGCCTTGCTAATGTCCTGGGACGCAGCCCTCCTGGGAGAGAGAAAGTGCCATGAACTACCACGCGGGCCCAATGCAGATTGGTCAATGTCACATATCTTCGAATTTTTGGTTCTAGGACATGCCGGTTTCCTCACGATGTTTTCCTGCATTGTTTAGAGAGCAGTGGTGATGTTATAAATTATACAAAGTATTGCGCCCGGCTGGGTTTGATCCGCTGCTCTCTTGACCATATGGGTATAGGTAAATAGCTAAATTTCTATTTCTCAAAAACATACCATCACTTTGGTCTTCTTCCTTTGGCTCAAAGACATCATCTACTCTCTCACACACATCTGGTAACTCTTCTTTGATAGGATCACATTCTGTTTGACACCCATCATCAGACTGTATGCTTACATGCTCCATGGGTGATAAGGTCAACCCAGTACAACACCCAAACTGGTCTTCTATTTCCTTTATAAAAGGGGAATATAGCTGCAAAAAGATAATTAATATGATATGATATATTCCACAACTATCACACCACGTCGTCTAGTCCCAAGCTAAGCAGAGCTTGTGTTATGGGTACTAGACTACTGACAAACATACTTATATATTTCTAAATAGATACATATTATAGATAAATAGTATAAAACAAAGTCGCTTCGTTCCGTTCGTATGCTTAAATCTTTAGAACCACACAATGGATTTTGATGCGGTTTGTTTTAATAGACAAAGTGATTCAGGAGGAAGGTTATGTATAAAATATGCATGATATATGTAATATTAACATTGCACACGGGCGAAGCTGGGGCGGGTCGCTAGTTATAGATAAATTACACCTAAACACAGAACAAATGATTGTGCTCATCACACAAACATTTGTCCTGGGTGGGAATCGAACCCACGACCTTGGTATAGCAGTTAGGGTTACCAGCCACTAGACCAAGAGGACAGTTGTTTTATTATTAGATAAGTAAGTTAAGAAAGAAAGATGACATGTTTATTTGGCATGAAAAAAGTATTGAAAACTTAAACATTAAATAAAAAGAACACAACACGTCTCAAAGACAACTGCATACTTGCCACACAACTGCGTAGTAGGTGTCCGATGCTGGATTACAACTTAACCTGTGGCTGCTTGACAATCAGTTTCAATATATGTAGATCTCCAGGACTATGTTTAAATTTGTGATTGGAGTGAACTCTCTAATGACGTCACAGGGTACATACCCTACACTCATATTTTTGAGTGCAAACAGCAAGTTCTATTATTAATAGCTTACTTCAACCTACCCTGCTCGAAGTTAGAGTCACTTGGGTTAACTAGAGTCATAAAAGAACGACTCTGGGTAAGCACTCTGGTCATTTTGAACCCATCCCTGGAGTTATATTCTTCATAAAATACCTCACCTCATAATCCTCATTCATCATCTGAGTGAGCCGCTCTTCAGCTTCCAGACATTTTCTCTGCAGTTGGCAGCATTGCTTTAGTTTAGTGCAGCAGATGAAACAAGCGAGCATCGGTCTACTGTCTCCAGTTACAAACTGCAACAAAAATTTCTTCAACTGAATGTTTCTATGAATAAATTACATTATTGAACTGTCTGTATCACCATGTACTGTATTGTGTTTTGTACAATAAAGAAATATGAATTCAAATGTGATGCAGTGAAGTATGTTAAAATAAAGCCTCTTTAATTTTATCGAACAGATCTATGTAAGTTTATTTTTCCACTTGTTTGATATACCTCCATCCTTGTATTATTATTGTGCCTTGATGAATAAAACCAACCAAGTTTAATGAAAGCTTACATTTTATTCTAATACCAGTATCCCAATTATATTTCCTGTGATTTCTACTGGCTATACACCCAGCATGTTAGTGAGAATTGAGTTGCACCGCGCACATAATAATAATAGTAAATGAAATGAAGTTTAACAGTGGAAACATGGACAGTTACGAGGAGATGACGAACATGGAAATGATGGAACAACTGTAAGATCGATTACGCTCTAGAAAGGCGGATCCTGATGTCATGTAGTGCAATTTAGCGCAAAACTAAAACGTGTGATAAGTGCAAGGCAATGATGTTGTTCAGGACGACAGTAAGTGCATAGTTCTGCTTGCCGTACGCCTCTACTCACACGGAGAGTGATGCTTGCTCGAGGCAAGTAATAAGTCCAGGGTAAAACTTACCGGATTATCAGTCAGCCTCTCATACAGCTCATGTAAGTCTTTGTTTACCACTACATACATGCGAACGTTCTGTGCTAAACACAGCCTACACATTGGTAGCTTCTCCATTTTCTTTTACTAAATAAATGCAATTAAGTTGCTTAATATACAAAATATACCTGAATGTTTTTTTTTTCTATAAACAATGCGCAAAACTACATTATGTCAACATTATCCAAGCAACTTTTTTTTGTCTGGTAGCTGAATTTTTTTTCTACTGTTTTTGGCTTGGATATTTAGTTTTTAAGCCACGTCTTGTCGTTTCACTATTTGTCTTCCTCTTCCATTTGCCACTAAACTAAAAGTAAAACGTTACAAAAGTATCATTTTAGGTGATTTTTGAACTGCATTGGTTACTTTTAGGTAACTCGAATGAAAAGGCAACTTTTAGGTGATTTTAATAGAGAGTTAACTTTTAATTTCTTACATAAAAACCACGTGAAATGAAACAATCGTTTTAAAATTTTTCATGTTGGTAAGTTTCGTTATTAGTGGAACTAAAACCTTTATGAAAAATAGCTTTTTATAACAACATATTGTACTCTTTCATACTTACACCACCTGTATTTCGCTCATTCGCTTTATCAGTAGGATCGGATCGGATTAGTATGTATCAATATGAATAAACCTAGAAATGCGGGCAAGTGCTCAAATACTCATCGAGGTTTCGGTAGGTCAATACTAATATTCTATTTTATCAACTTTTAAACTCTTACCCCCCCCCCATTCGAACGCTGGTGTTCGAACATCTATTGTCTTAATTGTGTCTGTTTCTACGGTAGTCGAAAGGTACTTTTCCAGTTAAAGAAATATGATAGGTTACTTTTTAAACAAAAAAGTTACCTTTTTTCATATTTCTGGTAATTTCTGCCAAATCTCGACTGGCAACACTGGAAAACGCATTCTAAGTTGACATTGACATTTGTTGAGTTTGACATTTGATATGTTTCACCAGTTTCACACGTTTGTTTACTTGTTTAGTTTTTGTTTTATATACTTGTTTACTGAAACAAACAACTTAATTTTATTGTGAAATAAATAACTTGGTACTTCATAATTAATACAGAACATAAAATGGAGAAACTACCAATGTGTAGGCTGTGTTTAGCGGAGAACGTTCGCATGTATGTAGTGGTAAACAAAGACTTACATGCGCTGTATCTGAGGCTGACTGATAATCCGGTAAGTTTTATCCTGGACTTATGTTAAAAAGAGAAAATTCTCTTTTTTACCCCTAGATTTAAGTTTTTGTATAAGTTCTGTAACTTTTTGGTGTACAATAATGTTTAATCTATCTGTCTATCTAACCACACAACATGCCTTGGTTCCGTACACCACTAAGAGTTGGCATCTCAGTAGATCCCGCTTTTCATAGGGTAATGTCATCTTTCTCACACTCATCCATCATTTCCCTGGTCGTCTCCTCCTCTCGTAACTGTCCACCTTCACACTCTTAAACTTTACTATCTAAGCTTATGGCTTTCTTAGTATCACATTAGAATGTAATTTATTCATAGAAACATTCAGTTGAAGACAAGTTTTGTTGCAGTTTGTGACTGGAGACAGTAGACCGATGCTCGCTTGTTTCATCTGCTGCACTAAACTAAAGCAATGCTGCCAACTGCAGAGAAAATGTCTGGAAGCTGAAGAGCGACTCGCTCAGATGATGAATGAGGATTATGAGGTGAGGCATTTGTTGACAGATATTAACTCCAGGTTTGACTTTTGAAATATAGCAGGAAAGATAACTTTTACAGTGTGTCCTTAAATTACATTACTTTCTTTCCTATTCTCATCTTTTACACACATTACCGACTGATCAATCAGTATTATAGTATAGAATACCTCGGTAAAGTGTAAAATAATCAATATTTCATACATATTGGGGTGATTTTTGAGTTGGAGCAGTAATCTTGGGCTGTATCTGAACCTTTAGTGTCAGGAACATTACTGATTGTATTCATAGAACAGTAATTATTACGTAACCTTTCAAGTACCGTAATTAGAAATATAATAGAAAGACAATAGGTACGCGAATGCCAGCATTTACTTAGGGCTCAAGAGTTTAATACAATTTTGCCATGGGACACCCGTACGGCAAATATCCACCCTTACGTTGTTGAGACATCTACGGTCCAGACTGAGCTAGACTAGACTCGTCGTTAATACTGCGTACGTCGAGGAACTGCAACAGTTTGCTGACTGCAGTCTTTCCATCCGATTATAATTTAGGTATCTTCAAGACTAGAATGAATAGGCTCTTAATAAACTAGTGCTTACCTTCAGGTTGGATCGCAGTCCAGCACTAGCTTATAGCAATTAAAATAAAGAAATTGTATTCATAGATTTATAAAAAATATGAAATTAAATACAGTGCTAGAAAATGCTCAAGAGACTATCCTTAACTTGAGTAATTGCTAACAGTTTTCATAAAATTGGAAAAAATATTAAAATGACATGAAGAAAACAAAATCCACTGTGTAAGTGGGATACGGGACCTACAGCTTCATTTTTTCTGAGGTCCATATAGGACTACGCAATGCATTATGACTTATGTAATACTTATCTTTTTACAGCTAAATCTCCCTATAAACCAAGACCACTTCGGGTGTCGTAACAAGTTGACTATATCACCCATGGAGCATGTGAGCATAGAATCTGATGATGGGTGTCAAACAGAATGTGATCCTATCAAAAAAGAGTTACCAGATGTGTGTGAGAGACTAGATGATGTCATTGAGCCAGAGGAGGAACATCAAAGTGATGGTATGTTTTTGTTTTTTTTTTTTAAGAACTAGACATTTAATGATCCATCTATACTAATACTAGCCTTCTGCCAGCCGCTTCGTCCGCTTGAAAGTTGGGTTTGCTATACAAACTGTAGACCCCCATTACATCCCTTGAGGAGCTGAATTTTGAAAAAAACCCTTTCTTAGTATTTGCCTGCGTCATTAAAGGAAGCCCTGTGCAAATTTTCATACTCCTACTAGGCCCAGTAGTTTTGACTGTGCGTTGATATGTCGGGGAATACACTCAGGGCCACTAACCACTACACCAACGGGCCAGTCAAAACAATCTATATATACAGGCTGTTAGTGTAAACACCGTTATCCTTAAAACCAGTGATTTGGTTTCACTTATAGAACGTATATTCAACGAAAAAAAAAAAAAATTTTTTTTTAGGATAATCTCCATTTTTCCTCAAAATTATTTTACCCTACACGCAAAGCCAAAAACGACGACTATAACGGAGCGCAGGAACACACAGAGCGCTAGTCCAAACAGGCCGCCGCGCCGCGCGCGCGCTGGTGAGCGAGCCCGCCGACACGACACCCCTCGGCCCCTCAGTCTGTCGGCCGCCTCGCTATCGATCGCACGTCACGTTACGGTTGCTCGCAGCGCAGCGCCTGCGCCCGCGTCGCCCGCGTACGCAAGAGTGTACCTAGGTTATTGTGTCGTACACAAATGTACAAGTACAGTGGACTAAAATGATTCGGCTTTACGCCGCGTCGGGTGATAACATAAACGAGGCTCGAAGAATGTACACAAAGTTATTCCCTGAACAACCTGTGCCAAACCGAGAAACTATGTTGGCGGCTACTCAAAGTGCGTGTGTGTGTGGGAACCAATAGCTGCCAGTTGACCTTTAGGAACGCATACTGAATTTCTTCGCGGAGAACCCAGAGGAGAATACGAGGTACCTAATGGTGTGGTTAGTTGAAACTTATGTTGAAAACTTGTTGTTAGGTCAACGTCCTTTGCAGTGGTTAGGTACGTAACTCGAGTTAAAACTTATGTAGGTAGTTATAACGGAGCCCCAGGTCAACTTCCTTTGCAGTGTATTATCTATGAATTTACGGACGGTGTCGGACATAAACATTTTTTATTTTTATTAAAGAAAAATTGATTATTAATTTTTAAATTCAAATAAACATTTTTATAATTAAATCAACTACCTATGCTTTTAGTGACAAGTGTTTACCCTTACAGGCGGTATAAAAGGAGAAACTGACTGACTGACATATGAACGCACAGCCAAAACTACTGGGCCTAGGGGCGCAACATTTTGCACAAGGCTTCCTTTTATGACGTAGACGAACACTAAGGGTTTTTCAAGATTCAGCTTCTAAAGGGATGTAATGGGGGTCTAAAGTTTGTATGGAGAACCCAACTTTCCCGCAGGCGGAGCCGCTGGTGAAAGGCTAGTCTTGTATAACTAATTATCTCTTCACTCTGTTTACTTTCTCACAGACCTAGAACTAGAAAATCTATACAAAAGTTATTCACAAGATATGTCAGCACAACCGTCGGAATCTGATTTAGAAGATGATGTGCCTTTAATAGAGATCAAAACGGAAGTGGAAGAAGAACAAGAAGTACCGAGGAAGAAGCGAAGAGCCAGTGACACGACACGTGAGTATTAGTTAGCCATGCCGCACACCAGGCATACAATTGTTTCTCCACAACTGTAGCGCCACATTTGAAATGCGACACAAAAACGAACCGGTTCGACCTTGAATTATTGTAGCGCGGATGACGTCTCGCCACAAAGTGCGCCCGCTACAAATGTTTCCTCGGTGTGCGGGCTCACGTAGGAATATATGGGGGCGTTAAATGTGTCGCATTTCAAATGTAGCGCTACAATTGTGGCTTAGTGAACCATTGTGTGAGCGAACAGGGGCCCAAGTCTGCTATTTTCAAAATATTGTCATTCCAACACGATTCCATAGTCATTTTGCTAAAAGTTCATAATCTGTTAATTCATAATGACTGATAATGGGGCGGTCAGTGGCAGTGATGTTCAAATCTGCTATATGCTATGAACATGCTATCGACAATTGAATATAATTTTATAGCACGCTATTTTATCTGCTGTTTTTATAGCATGCTACAACAAAACTCAGCCGTCATCTGAACTTAGTGATGGTCAGATCTGCTATAAGCTATGTACGTGCTATAGACTATTGAATATATTTTTATGGAATGTATTTTATATGCTATTTTTATAGCAGCTGAGCGTCGCCGTTTGAAATGATAACACATTTCAAACGGCGACGCTCAGCGACAATTCAGGTACCGATGCAAAGTTTTTGGCGGAATTTAAAAAAATACATTGTATGCTGAAATGTATTAAAGTTTTAAATGAGTTTTCAAATTAGTTATCGATGATTTAAATGTTAATTTTCGGCGACAATGATTACATACTGCTGTTTTGTTACCATCATAGGTCGTCTCAAAAAAGTTCCAGATAGGTAAATCACTACCGCGAGGCATTTTTATTTCACTATTAGTTAATAAAACACATTTAGTCTTATTATCCACACAGCGTTTAACAAATTAGTGTCACACATTCGCAATGACTACTTAAACCTACGACTTTCACAGTTCTTAAACACTAACACACAATATTTATACTTTACGATTGCACGACAATCTAAGAATATTTACAGAGATTATTTTTTAGAATTTAATTACAAAAACACACCAAAACTTTTAAAAAGTATTAAAAAAATGGTTGCCTGTAAAGTCGGTTTTACGGGCGAAGATTTTACGTGACAACGTCTTTTTCTCGGTAGAATATTTATTGATATGAATATAATTAAATTGCACAATAGGAACAAGGAATTGAATGAAAATAAGAATTGCACAAATTTTAACTATAGAAATATATTTTGTTTGCTGCGCGCGCGGCAGACCGATCATAGTTGAGTGGGAGAGAGACGCAAGGCATTCGGCGGGCCTCTCTCTCGTTCGGTGACTCATCGTAACGTTACCGAGCGTTACACTTTTTCATAAGTGACTCCCAGCCGCAACCTAATTTAAGACGTTGTCACGTCAAAATGTCGCGATTCGACAGAAGACCGAGCGCGTATTTTATGTTGACAAACATGAGACCACACCGTCCGAATTAAGTAAACACCTCGTTGAACAAGATTCGTATTGCGCTTTGTGCCTACTTAACCCGAACGGGTTATCACTTAACTATTGCATCGCGAAAACGCGACACGAGCCGATTGCAGCCGAGTTCACCCGAGTCTCTACAGACGGAGACCGTGCTTTCGCGCTATATTGCTATCTCGTTTTCGCCCCGCTGTGACCGGTGTTTAGTTGAGCGAGACGTTATAAAATAATTTTCTACACACGGCGCTATCATGCTATGTTGCTATACCGTTTTGCCGCGCTATTGAGTGAAACGCTATATTATAGCACGTAAACAGACTGGAAGTAGCAGATGCTATGTTCAAATAGCATGCTATATTTTGGCGCTATACGCTGTATTAACCATCACTAGTCAGTGGTGTCGTAATAGAATTGTGTGCATAGTACTGTCCGCGCGTGTATGAGACCCACAGGCTGCTAGTGTAGAAGGATGTACAGAATGCTTTGAACAAAGTTATTTTCACTTCGGTGGTACAACGAGCAAACCTGCGACCAATCATAATCGCCCTTACAGATAACGCCCTGCGTTCTCGCTCTATAAAAAAACCTTCTACTACTACTTCTACTACATAAAGTAACTGTAAAAATTTTATTAATTTACCGCATATGTCAAACATTCATTTGTCATTATATACGAGATTACAATTCTATAAAAAAAAATTCAATGAACTGTCACTGGTTGATCATTGGAAAGTCATAATAACGCTATCATATAGAGTACCAAACTTGTCAAAATCAACAATGTTGAAATCAATGATCGACTATTATTTTTTAGGGTTCCGTAGTCAAAAAGGAACCTTTATAGTTTCGCCACGTCTGTCTGTCTATCCGTCCCCGGATAATCTCAGCGACCGTTAGTACTAGAAAGCTGAAATTTGGTATCAATATGTATATCAACCATGCCGACAAAGTGCACGAACAAAAAGTGGTAAAAAATGTTTAAATAGGTTACCTCCCCTACACTTTTTTTTCATTTCTACCATAACATGTGATTATTGTTGGATAGGTATTTAAAAATGATTAAGGGTCCCGTAAAATAATTTTTTGATAATATTAATACTTTCGGAAATAACCGCTCCGAAAGTAAAAAATGAGGCGTCCCCTCTAACTTTTGAACCAGAATTTTGTAATTTAACTGTACATGTAAGCATTTTTTTAACTTTTTTATATATTTCATTATCCTGAGCGTATCTTCTTTCAAATAAAAATACAAAAAGAAAAAAAATCGCTTCACGCAATCCAAAATTACCACCGGGTACAGCGCCATCTCTCGGGAAGTTGGGTTACTAATTTTTATATGGGCTACTGGGTGCTGTTACATTGTGAGAAATTTGTGGCGGACGGGAAACTACGGAACCCTACACTGAGCGTGGCCCGACACGCTCTTGGCCGATTTTTGTTTTACTATTGTAATAGCAGACTTGAGGCCCTGGTCCGTTTGATGCGATGCGTGCGATACCGACAGGTGGACGCTTAC
Organism: Mythimna loreyi; assembly: GCA_029852875.1. Classification (NCBI taxonomy): domain Eukaryota; kingdom Metazoa; phylum Arthropoda; class Insecta; order Lepidoptera; family Noctuidae; genus Mythimna; species Mythimna loreyi. The sequence continues at coordinate 11,504,221 of CM056806.1, read as the reverse complement.
CTTAAACGGCAGTTGACATCACAATACAAACTTAATGTAATTAATAGATGCGGCAATTTACTACAATATACTGCTACGGCAATATACTGCTAAGGAACGAATAGAATAGAAGATATAGATAGAAGATAGAAGAGGCAATGAAAAAGTCTTATTTAATCGTACTCGACTAGCGTAATAAATGGGCTTTCTTAGACCCTAGTCTATCACATTGGTGTTCAAATGTTTTGACGTGACAACGTCTTAAATTAGGTTGCGGCTGGGAGTCACTTATGAAAAAGTGTAACGCTCGGTAACGTTACGATGAGTCACCGAACGAGAGAGAGGCCCGCCGAATGCCTTGCGTCTCTCTCCCACTCAACTATGATCGGTCTGCCGCGCGCGCAGCACTAGAGAATTAGGCGGTCGGTTGTCACGTAAAATCTTCGCCCGTACAACCGACTTTACAGGCAACCATTTTTTTTTTGGAATAGTAGTCCATGTTTGACCTCTCCTTTAATATCACAGGGTCGGCTGTTGGAAAGCAGTCAACACTGTGCAGACAAGGAAAAAAACTAGAAGACGCAATTGCAGAAAATCAAAAGAAGAATGAAGAGTCCGACACTAGAGTTACGCTGAACACGCAACATGGTACATCCAGACGTATTGCGAATTTCCACGAACCTCTACCTAGTACAACACCTCGAGTTGATATTAGTGTTGTTGATACTACTTTAGACACAAATTGTCGAAAAAAACAATTAACAAAACCCACTCATATACGCACTGGAGGACCACCTTATAAGTGTGATATTTGCCAGCGCACTTGTATAAATAAGGCACTATTAATACAACATATTCGTGTACACACTGGCGAGAAACCTTACAAGTGTGAAGAATGTCAGCTTTGTTTTAGTCAGAAGGGCAATTTAACAAAACACATTCGTACCCACACTGGTGACAAACCTTACAAATGTAAAGAATGTCAGCTTTGTTTTAGTCAGAAGGACCATTTAACAACACACATACGTACGCACACTGGCGAGAAACCTTACAAATGTGAAGAATGTCATCTTTGTTTTATTCAGAAGAGCATTTTAACACAACACATTCGTACGCACACTGGCGAGAAACCTTACAAATGTGAAGAATGTCAGCGTGGTTTCAGTAGGAAACATGAATTAACAAAACACATTCGTACGCACACTGGCGAAAAGCCTTACAAATGTGAACAATGTCAGCGCTGTTTTAGTCAGAAGGGCCATTTAACAAAACACATGTGTACACACACTGGCGTTAAACCTTACAAATGCAAAGAATGTTAGCTTAGTTAACGTCAAAAGAGCGATTTAATAAAACACATTCGTGTACACACTGGCGAGAAACCTTATAAATGTGAAGAATGTCAGCGTTGTTTTAGTCTGAAGAGTATTTTAACAAATCATATTCGTACGCACACTGGCGAGAAACCGTATAAATGTGAAGAATGTCAGCGCTGTTTTAGGCAGAAGAGTACTTTAATAGGTCACACCCGTACGCACTCACACTGAAAAGCCTTTCAAATGTGATGTCTATCAGAGTTATTTTATATATTGTTAGTTTCATGGAAAATATCAATTCCAGCAGGACCACTTTAAAATAACGCTTATTTTACGCTGATTATGCACAGGCCATAATATAAACAAATGTATATTTATTGTACGAGGGGTGATCCAAAAGTAATGATAAACGGGTATTTCTAATAAAGATAAAAATCCAAAAAAAAAGTTTTAGATTCCTCGGTTCTTCAATACTTCCCACCTAAAAAAATGTATAAATAGGACGTCATTTGGAGGAGCTACATTCATTTGAATACCAGCAGTCGGAGCGACAATACGAAAATGGAGAAACAAGAAGTGAGATGCGTCATCAAGTATCACCAAGACCAAACATGGATCCATCATTTTGATCCTGAGACCAAACAACAATCGATGACTTGGAAAAGGCCATCCTCACCGACGCCGAAGAAGTTCAAAGTTTCGAGCACGGCGGGCAAGGTTATGGCGTCCGTTTTCTGGGATGCTGAGGGAATCATAATGACTGATTTCCTGGAAAAGGGAGTTACTATAACGGGCTCCTACTACGCTGAACAAATAAGATGACTGGGAGAAGCCATGACGGAAAAAAGACGGGGCAAACTCCGAGCGAAACTCCTGTTTCAACAGGACAACGCTCCTGCACACAAAGCCGAAGTTGCGATGGCTGCCATTCGAGAAGCAGGCTTCGAACTGGTCGACCACCCGCCCTATTCTCCAGATTTAGCCTCCAGTGACTTCTATCTCTTTCCACGACTCAAAGAACACCTCCAAAGCAAGAAATTTGACGATGATAGCGACGTGATGGCCGCGGTTGAGGACTTTTTTGAGAGTCAAGATAAAGATTTTTTTTTAAGGGCATTTTAGGTTTAGAAAAGACATGGACTAAATGTATAGACTTGCTAGGAGACTATGTTGAGAAATAAATTTATTTTTTTATTTTATTCATTGTGTTTATTATTGATGGATGGATGGATGGATCACCCCTCGTATGTCAAGATAACATCTACAATGTCAGATAAATACTTGCCGATTTTTAGTAATATGTAAATATTTTATCGGAAAGCACCTGCTATGAATTTCTTAGCAAATAACAAAATTAATATATTTATTTACGACTAGCTTCTGTCAGCGGCTTCGCTCGCGTGAATGAAGGTTACTCTACACAAACTGGTCGGAGGGTCCTCCCTTTTCAATGGAGGTTTGCGGGACTTTACTCTCTGTTCCGCATAGGTACCCTAAAACTGTCCAATAAATATCCTATTTTATTTGTCTTCTCAAAAAAAACCGGCCAAGTGCGAGTCGGGCTCGCGCACAAAGGGTTCCGTAGCAGCAAATATATTATAAAGATTTTATATCATCGCGGATTTTTAAAGGTGTACAATACTGTAGTATATTTTTTGATCTATCTTATAAGGTTCAGCCATCGTTTTCAGTGTAAGCACAATAACTTAACCAAAATTACAGTTAAATCAACCTATCTCAAAAACTATAAGAGATACTTTGATCAAACCAAAAATCGTTGAAAGAGTTAATTAGCATGCATCACCTCTATTTTTTTTAGAATTTTATACCCCGTAGTTATAAAAATAGAGGGGGGGGGACATACTTTTTACGACTTTGAGAGCTGATATCTCAACAACCGTTCACTTTAAGAAAAATGTTTTTTAGAAAACTTTATATCATTTTAAAAGACCTTTCCATTGATACCCCACACGGGTATGTACATCGAAAAAAAAATTTTCATCCCTCAGTTACATGTATGGGGGGCCCCACCCCCAATTCTTTTTTTTACTATTTAGTGTCATAATTTTGTAGCGGTTCATACAACACATATTCCCATCAAATTTCATCACTGTGGTACTTATAGTTTCCGAGTAAATCGGCTGTGACAGACGGACAGACGGACAGACGGACATGACGAAACTATAAGGGTTCCGTTTTTCCGTTTTTGTTCCGTCAGGCGGAAATAAGGTGCGCGCCTTCAACGGTTGGGTCACGCCGGTTTTAATGTACTCTTTCGGCATACTCAAATGGACTCAGACCGAGTTAGACGCTCTGGATAGGCGGGTCCGTACATTGCTGACCGCAAATCGGATGCATCACCCACGGTCATCGGTGATGAGACTGTACATCCCGCGGAAGTGTGGAGGTCGAGGCTTTTTGAACGCAAAGACTCTACACAACCGCGAGGTGTGCAGCCTCAGAGAATATTTTCTCAAAACCGACGTGGGTATGCACCGCGATGTGGTCGCAGTGGACAAGGGACTCACCCCGTTGTCCATGGCTAAGGAGGACTGGCGCAAACCTGTGGTACTTACAACTGATGACCGCAAGGAAGTATGGAAAGGCAAGGAGCTCCACGGGCGCTTTTATAGGGCTCTACATGACCCAGATGTAGATTTTTCAGCGTCCGTGGCCTGGCTACGTTTCAGCGACCTCTTCGGGGAAACTGAAGGTTTTGTTTGTGCGATTATGGACGAAGTTATCTTAACGAATAACTATCGGAGACATATAATGAAGGACGGGACGGTGGACGTGTGTCGGGCATGCCATCGTCCGGGTGAGTCTATCAGACATATTATCTCTGGTTGTTCTCGTTTAGCTAACGGCGAGTACTTGCACAGGCATAACCAAGTAGCCAGGATTATTCATCAGCAACTTGCTTTGAAGTACAACCTGGTGGATTCTGAGGTACCGTACTACAGGTATGTGCCCGACCCAGTTCTCGAAAATGACCATGCCACGTTGTACTGGGATCGGTCTATCATCACTGACCGGACTATTGTAGCCAATAAGCCGGATATAGTGGTGATAGACCGATTAGCGCGCCGCGCAATGATAGTCGATGTCACCATCCCACATGATGAAAACCTCGTGAAAGCTGAGAAAGAAAAACAAATCAAGTATCTTGACTTAGCACACGAGGTTGTCGACATGTGGGATGTAGACTCGGCTGTCATTGTGCCGATAGTTGTGACCGCCAATGGCCTTATAGCCAAAAGCTTCGACGACCATCTGTCGAAGCTGTCGTTGCGCGGTTGGATCAAGGGCCTGATACAGAAGGCAGTACTCCTCGACACGGCTCGTATTGTGAGGAGGTTCCTGTCTCTGGAGCCCTAACCACCGGTAGCTTGGACCCTGCTCCCGACACCGGCGGACGACTATTTTTTATATTTTTAAATGTTTTTTTTTATGTGTTTTTATAAAAAAATATTTAAAAATGTAAATAATATGTTTAGAAAAATAAATAAAGGGAATAATAATAACATCTGTGGCCCGGCTGTCGAGTTGACAGGTGCAAATTTTCTGCATAAATATATTTTAAATCTTTATAACTGAAGCTGATGAACTTATCGTATTAATACAAACTTATAACAGAGATTTAGCAAAATGTAAACAAAACTCTACACTTCGAAAAAAAATCAAGAAAGACCAAATCGGCCATAGATTATAGAGAGACTAACATTTACCCGCCATTTTTTTTTTTCAGTGGTCGGCTGGCTATTTAGTCAATATTTTTCATTTTATCATTGTAAAAATGGGTCAGGTCAACATTTTTCTCAAATATAATATTACATTTAATGAAATAGTTGAAAGTAAATTAATAGTCATTAAAAAAAAAGTATTCTTAAATTATTCCTATCTCTATGTTATTTCAATTGTACTGGCAGTATAGAAATTCGGGTCACAGTTCATTTGAAATGTCAAAATAGAACTAGTTTTTTTTTAATATTTAGACAGCTGTCTGTTGAAAAGTAAAACTCCCTAGGGAGTAAAAGTAGTTCTTCCAACCCTCTCCGCAGGCAACTTTACACCTACTTTCAAAGTGTGAGTATTGAAAAGATTTTCCTACATATATTAAAAACTCTGTGATAGTGTAATAATAGTTTGTAGAAAATGTTTCGTCTCTTCCACAAAAGGCATTAATTAAGAGTTAAGTTGATATCTTAGTTGGTGTGTGTGCAGTAGGAGCGCCACGACACTGCTCCAGCAGCGCCGTTCTCTTCACGTTATCTCGGCGATCAGACCCCGCCAGGTGAGCCCCGGTGACCCGGAGGAGGCCCAGCGAGGAATGACCAGCACGAGAATACCGGCTTTGGGGGCGCTCCCTACTGAGGATGACCGCTCACGCGCTTTTGACTGGAGGGGCGCCGAAGGCGGCGCGCGCCGCGTGAGTAGTTCGTAACGTTTCGTTACACGTGCGCTCTGTGTGTTGTTAAAGATATTTGCGCCGATATACTTCACCCCTGTAAATAGTCCTTTTCACCAATAATAATAAATAAATAATAATATCTTTATTTGGAACAGAAACAGTATTTACAAATTATTTGCTTACGTAAATAGCTACAGTAGTTTAAAACTGTGTCGCAGCTATCAACGCTCACCTCCAGGAAGAAGATGACATAGTTCCATTTACAAACGAGAAAATCAAAAACTAGTAAACACAATCTAAAACAGAAATATAAACCATTTAGGAAATTTCATTTAAAAATAAAAATTAATAAAAACATTACAGATAAATAATAAATTGATTACAAAATAAGTTAAATTTCATGAAATTAAAATTGCATTAAATTAAATTCCATTAAAAAAAAGTCTATTAAAATTACATTATGTGAAGTACCATGGAGCATTTTTCGCTAGGTTGTAACTTATTTGACATTCGAGCATGGCAGCTGAGAGTTTGTCATGCTCTCTCAAATGTCTCGCTGATGGTGGCGCGTGTGTTGGGTCATTCTGTTCCCTCTAAAATGGTTGAGCGGAGTGGGGCTGATACATGCGTCATGCTCGTGAACGGGTGCCGTCAGTTGAGACCGGTCATCTCTTGGCTGCTAGGCGCTTATTTGAATTTTTTTTTTATTATTATTATTATTTTACTTTTTGTTAAATACCGCTACATCGTGCTCGCATATTAGAATCAACATTTTGTAACCAAGTAATATGTAGATATAAATTTTGATTTAAAAGAGTGCCCATGGAGTTTCTTGCACGTTCTTCTCCATAGGAGTCTACGCCTTGGAACGTGCAAACTAGCTTCAATTTTGACATTTCAAAAGTGCCTGTAAATGGTCTATTTGAAATAAATGAGTTTGACTTTGACGCTTTTGCGTACGTTCGCAACTAATGGCGACCAAACCTGTTTATTATATTTATTTGGAACCCTAAGTGGACCGAAATAACTCAAGAGCTCATACCTGGCCAGAAAGCGAATGACAGACACGATCTTATAGCTAGATTATTCAGAATAAAGGTCCAAAAATTAATCTCTCTACTCACTAAAGGCCAAGACAAATGTCAAAATTTTAGCAAAATACTTACCGTCTAAGTCAGACATTCGCCTGTCATTGTGTATGAGATTACCAATTTATGCCATTTCTTTCAATGGAGTGGTTAATCATTGGAAAGCTTAGAGCATATAACCTATGGAGATGGCAAGGGACGATTCGCCGAACAAATTTTTCTGCCACTTTTTGCGGGAGGCGAGGCAGCACACTAAGAAAATTTGACATTACGCACAAATGCACGCTCCCTACTGCTACAAACTCTAAAAAATAGTCACACAATTGCAAAAAATACACACACATTGACAATCATCGTGTATTTACACGAACAAGACATGACAACAAAGAAATTAAAAACACGCTCTAAAAAGTACGAAACAAGAAAACAAGAAAGCCGTGGTCGTATACCACTTTTTTTAATTTATTATTCTTATGGCATACGACCACGGCTTTCTTGTTTTCTTGTTTCGTACTTTTTAGAGCGTGTTTTTAAGTAGTCGGGTGTTAGTTTTTAAACTTTATTATTATTTAACATATTTTGGAGTTCTAAATAGGTTAATCTTGGGTTCATTGATTTCTCAGCCCATGAATACAGGTAAAGTCACAAGCAAATGCTAGTAATATATATATATTCAAAATGTACAAGTAAAGCGCTTTCAAATGATACCAAACACGGCATATTTATCTTAACTTTATTTTTTTACTTCGTATGTTTTGTCCGCTAGAGGGCGCCACATTAGATTTTGTGAAATCCCATATAGCCTATGTCCAGCGGACAATTAAGACGCTTCTAATGATATGTCATTTGTCGAATTCTGATAAGTAGTTTAGAAGTTACGAGGGAACAGATGAACATCCATACCCACATACATACAGGTCAAAATCATAACCCTCCTTTTGCTTCGCCGTAGTCGGGTAAAAATGCTAGTGATGTGACATATCCCAGCTTAATCATTTCATTCATCAAGAACGAATGAACTGAATGTTACAATGTCTTTTATTGATGTGACGTCTTATAATTCGATGGAGCCGGCTGCACGCATGAAAAAACATGACTCATGCGGCGTTGCCTCGCTTTGAGGCGTTCCATTTAAGGTTTGAAGTGCAAGCGAGAGCACGCAACGAGCGACAAAGAGGCACAATCGGCCTCGTTTGGCAGTGTTCGACATCTGTTTCTCTCCTACTTGAGTGAGCGATGCGTCCGCGTGGACAGCTGCTATACAATAAAATAAAATAATATATTTACATGTTTTCGTCAAGTATGCAGGGCAGTGTAAAGTGAATGTGGTGTCAATTGTTTATAGCAACGATAATTGCGGCGATACAGGTAAAAAGAAAAAGAGAGAGGTTTAAAAGTTGTAAAACAATCGCTCAAAGCACATTCATACTTGTAAAAAAACTATGTAGGTACTTTGTATAAAAAAATTGACATAACTGTATTTATACGTACAAATAAATGTAACTTGATCAATTCAATTGTGATTTCCATTTACCACCAAATCTATATCCATACAAAATATGTATCAAACAAATAAAATCAAAATTTTCATTTGAAAAATGAAACCATTCCATCAGTATTTTCTTATGACGTTGTCACGTTCAACTGTCGTTAGTAAACCGACTTTACAGACAACCGATTTTTTTTTTGTACAAATAATTTCTTCATTATCCATAAATGATGTTTATTTTACAAATTTAGGTACACTAGTATTACAAAAAGGTAAAGTTTGTTTTTTTAAACGGAGTTACTTTAATCAAAATTGAACTTTGAAGGTTTTTTAAAATAATGGATGTAAAAATATACAAAACGTGTAGTAATCGGATTTTTTGTTTGTTGTCCTTTAATAATAAGTGAAAAAATGATATATGATATTTAGATAAAAATAAAAGCTATCTCGTCAAAATTGCACGAAAAAATTTCACAATGTTTTTTCCGGTCACGGGGAAAACTGACTGTGTTCCAGATTTTATGAAATAACTGCCCCATTGTGTTTGTTATAAAAAGTCCCATATTTCGTCTTTCGGAGGCATCTCTAATGTTTAAACTTCTTTGTACTATTATTTTACTTCGCTAGCACACTACTACTACTTCATCATCATTTCGTACGTCAACTCTTTGTGCTCCACTCAGTCCTTAAAAAGCATCCTTCCCTGTCTCCTTCCAACCGAAAAAAACGCACCTTTATCCCCCCAAGTACTCCGCATAGAACTGCCTTTGCCAAACATCAGTTTTATATTCTGAGCTCTCTTGTTTATAGAAAAATACACAAACACTTAAATATACTTGATCTGACGAAATGGAAAATTAAAAGGACACTTACGGAGTGGCTACTGCAACAAAACTATGACTTCACAGAAACACTTTTAACCTACATAACATAGAACAAGGACATTCATGCTCACATGCACTCTTACCACTTGCCACACACACCTCACTCTACACACACTGCACACAAACTCCCCACACATACTTCACATTCACAAATTTTTGCGTTCATTTTTCATTTTGCTATTTTTTTTTTATTTTTATTTTAAAAATGTTAAAATTTACCTATTCTATTATTATTATTGTTCTTTTTTTTTTCTTTTTCTGAAATTGTTATATTGTGGGTACTCGTAGATTGCTAGGATCCTCACCTTGTAAATATACTATATTAAACAAACTTTTATGACCGTTCACTGACTCTTATGACACAGGTATACCCTAGTTTAAGAGTCAGGGAAAACTAAATTGTAAACAGATGTACTAATATCAAATTATGTTGTTTCATAATCTCTAATTACTCGATCTGGTATATTATGCTTGTACTAAAATTATGTTTGTATTATTGTTGTTTTTCGCTCATCTGTACCTTGTGATCAATAAACAATTTATTATTATTATAATCATCTCAGCGCTAGTCCCGGTTGCTTCCTTGGCCTTCACCTCGGTGCCCGGGGTCCGCTTTCCAACTTAAACGCCTCCACTTCGCTCGGTCTTTCGCGTCCTTTGACGTAAGCCCATTGGCACACTTATCGTCCCTTACGACGTCGATCCAACGCCTCTTAGGCCTTCCTCGTTTTCCGGGTCCCGGCGGAGGCGGCATGGCGAGGCATCTGTTACCCACGTAGTCTGCCGGTTTTCGTAACACGTGGCCATACCAGCGTAGACGACCCTCCTGCAGTTTATCCGCTATGTCACGGACCTGAAGGCTGCTACACTACTACTACTTGACCATTCAAAATCGACATCAAATATTGTGATGTTTGATGTCGATCTGCGATTTTTTATATGTTATAGGTGCCTTGAGAGTAGTTAACACCCAATTTTGTAACCCTGAAAATCTTATCCTACCCTTATGGTGAATACTACCCTAAGTAAGCGTTTTTCAAGTATGTTTGCTAAATAATTTAATAAAACTCTCTTAAATTTACTAGTTTGAGTATAACCCCACTCTAGGTTCATTAGTTCAAATCAGTTGCGAAGATACAGTAAATCAGATTGGCGGTTCTACTGTAGTGCTCGGAAAACTGTGAAATGCGGGTTACACGAGGGTTAAAAAAAAACAGAGGTGCTTCACTTGATCTATATTTATGTAAGCAACATACATATGGATCTAATGTAGTTGCTCCGTATTAACTGGAAAGACCTCACGGCGTTAGCACTTTCCGTATGACGCAGGTCCTCACCGGATATGGCAAGTTTGTGAGATACCTGCACCGGATTCGTGTGGAAGAGACGCCCGGGTGTCACCACTGTGTGGACGGCCCAGAGGATACGGTTGAGCACACGGTCGAGGTTTGCCCCGTTTGGGCAAAGCATCGCCGTGTCCCCGCGGGGGTGATCAGCGGCGGCCCGCGCTCGCGCCGGGCCTTGGTCTCCTCCTTCTGCGAAGTAGTAATGCTAACAAACAAAGAGACTGACCGCATAAGTCAATGGCGCTCACGCCCCAGACCAGTTTCTGAAAGGAAGGTCTGACCCCCGGTATGAAGGCTAAGAAGGAACGGGGCAGGTCATTTAGTTACTAACAGTCTGACACTATTTCCCGCTCCGCCCAAGAGCGCGATTTGTAATAGGAAGATTTTTCCATCATAAAAAAGTACTTCCGTATTTTTTAAGTCTGTTAAAAAGAACTACCTACTTTCTAGCAGTGAAATTTTGAATTGAATTGCCATATTTACTCCTGTATTTAACTGCAATGATATTCTTTATTCCCATTCTGGTATATTTTTATTTTATAACCGGTTTATTCAGACACAATATAGACAAACGTAAACTATTACTGAATATGTGAATGAAAACTCATTTTATTTTACTAATCGTTCACTCACACTGTCGCAGCACTATGCGTCCTGTACTACGTAAACTGCCCACGTACCACTATATTTTTCTATCGTAATGATATAAATTTGATTTCGACAATGTACTTAAATAAAACTATATTGGCGCATAACGCACACTAACATATGATAAGAAACACCATAGTTTCGTGAATTTGTAGCAGCAGATTATTTTTTACAGCTGGAAACTGCATAACTAACCATTTTTAAGGAGAACTTTTTTACGACACAAAACGATACATTATGGTAGTCGGCCGCGAATGAACTAGTTTTATATAACTTGCATGGTCATATGGCCAATGTACTTTGGCACAGGGGTATGCTCTGCTTTGCCGTCTCCATAGGTTAAATGCTCTAAGTTGGAAAGTCATAATGACGCCATTTTAATAGTAGATTACCAAACTTGTTAAAATCAGAAATTATGAAACCAATGATAGACCATTTTGTCACTTGTAATAGCAGACTTGGGGCCCAGATCTGTTTCTCATAGAACAATGAATAGAATAGAATAGAAATACATTTATTCGATGCAGACACAGCACAAAACAAAACACACGGTAAAAAATAACAAAAATAAAGTGTTGTCAAACAAAATGTCAAGTGATGACAATGTTGACGCTTGTATTGGTCGTCGTATCTTGATGCAGATATTCCTCACATCGGTTGTTGCCTGCGTACGTACGAATGTGCCTCACTAAAGTCTATTTCGACTAAAATAACTCTGATAGACATCACATTTGAAAGGCTTTTCAGTGTGAGTGCGTACGGATGTGACCTATTAAAGTACTCTTCTGACTAAAACAGCGCTGACATTCTTCACATTTGTAAGGTTTATCGCTACAAATATGGCTTATTAAACTACATTTCATACTGAAACTACGTCGACATTCTTTACACTTGTAAGGTTCATCTCCAGTGTGCGTACGAATGTGATTAGTTAAATCATGTTTCCTACTGAAACTACGCTGACATTCATCACATTTGTAAGGTTTCTCACCAGTATGTGCATAAACGTGTCTTTTTAGGCTACCCTTCTCACTAAAACAGCGCTGACATTCTTCACATTTGTACGGTTTTTCGCCAGTGTGCATACGAGTGTGAATTATTAAATAACTCTTCTGGCTAAAACTACACTGACATGCTTCACATTTGTAAGGCTTTTTGCCAGTATGCAAACGAATGTGTCTTGTCAAATTGCTCTTGTGACGAAAATTAAGCTGACATTCTTCACATTTGTATGGTTTCTCGCGAGTGTGCGTACGAATGTGTTGTATTAAATAGCCCTTCCGACTAAAACAACGCTGACATTCTTCACATTTGTAAGGTTTCTCGCCAGTGTGCGTACGAATGTGTGTTGTTAAATAGCCCTTCTGACTAAAACAACGCTGACATTCTTCACATTTGTAAGGTTTCTCGCCAGTGTGTACACGAATATGTTGTATTAATTGTGCCTTATTTATACAAGTGCGCTGGCAAATGTCACACTTATAAGGTGGTCCAACACTAATATCAACTCGAGGTGTTGTACTAGGTAGAGGTTCGTGGAACTTCGCAATACGTCTGGATGTACCATGTTGCGTGTTCAGCGCAACTCTAGTGCCCGACTCTTCATTCTTCTTTTGATTTTCTGTAATTACGTCTTCTAGTTTATTTCCTTGTCTGCATAGTGTTGACTCCTTTCCAACAGCCGACCCTGTGATATTAAAGGAGATGTCAAACATGGACTACTATTCCAATAACATTTGAACACCAATGTGATAGACTAGGGTCTAAGAAAGCCCATTTATTACGCTAGTCGAGTATGATTAAATAAGACTTTTTCTTTGCCCAGCAGTGGGCAGCATAGGCTAGCTATAATAATAATAATAAAACATTTTCAGTCCTCCGTTTTTCTAAAATGCTGAAAAATTTAAAAACAAAAAGCATTTTTTGTCTATTCGTTCCTAAGCAGTATATTGCCGTAGCAGTATATTGTAGTAAATTGCCGCATCTATTAATTACATTAAGTTTGTATTGTGAATATTGTGATGTCAACTGTCGTTTAAGGTAAGCGTGCACCTGTCGGTATCGCACGCATCGCATCAAACCACAGTGTGTTAAGAACCCCATTTTTGTTTCATCATGTTTTTATTCAAGAAATCGATAATTTGCATCATTTTTAGTGCTAGAGTTCAACTCCGGCTTTGATACGACTTATAGTTTATTTTTAAAAAAATGTCAAAGTCTCGTAATATCCGCATCATGGAAAACGAAAAAAAAATTCTAAAAAATCAACTGAACTATTTATTCTAGTTTTTGTTATTTCCATTAATTGTTCATACAATACCCTGTCTTTTCTCTCATTTCGGTTGATCTAACATGAACTGGACGCGACATATGATTTTTTTTCTCATTTTTCGTTTTTATTTTTTTATTCAACCGTATCAACGTATTAGCAGATTATTTCTACTTTATAATATTGTTTACACTTAGTATTATACACAGTATTAAAACCATAAGCTAATTCCTTGTTATTTAGAAGTTATTGATAATTTTGTATTTCCTTCAGGGCTGTCACTTGTTAATATCCGAAAAAACAATTATTTGACTCAATAAAAAAAATATTATTTGTGTTAAAACTCATCCTCATTGCTGAGTATAACAGTTTCAACATGTGAATAATCTTCGATGTTTAAATTATTTTCTTTAAGAGGTTTCAATAAAGTCAATGCCGCTGCTGGTAATGGGATTTTTTTAGCTTTTTTCTTTCTAACTAACAAGTTGAAATCAGATATAACTGGATCAGATGAAGCCAAAGCTCTGCAAAATACTGCCGTGCAGATACTAAAACGCAGTAAAAGTATAGGAAAATACGCTATTTTACTGCGTTTTAGTGTCAGCAGGGCAGAATAGGTCATGCATAGTTGCTTCGCGGGAAACCTTTCTGGTATGGTGCTCTCTATCAAATCTCCAAAATTTATTACGTGACTCTGCCGCCTGTTCAGAGAGCATTCCAACAGGTAAACATGACGCCTTTATTATATTTTCACCGTGAACCAAAATTTTATGAAGCGTTACGGTCATCGGATGCCATTCGTACTTTGCAACATATTTGTATGCCAGTTCTTTGCAGAAAATGGTAAATTTATCTGGGTCAATTGGCCTCACGTGGAACAACTGTTAGCTTTGCTAATAATCAGAGAGGAGCAAGAAATGATTTGCCACTTTGCTGGATTTAGCCATAAGGAATGTTATGTGAATATAAAACTTATTGTTTTTTTCCAAAGGTATGCCAGTAGCCACCTTCCTTTCGGATCCAAAAAGGACTATTAGTGGTTAAGGAGTTGTAGAGGGAAAGGAGTTGATAGGGAAGCCGTGGCAAATATTTTTATAGCACCTTATATAGGGTGACTGGTAATTAGTGTACAATACTTAAACACGTGATTGTGCTCATGATAACAAATAATTTTTATTATGGGAGCAAAGCCGAAATCGCGAAAAAATATCAGCTGTTTAGTACATTAGGCAAACATAAATGTACTGAACAGCTGATTTTTTTGGTTTGTGCCCATAGCAAAAGTTGATGGTTATCATGAGTACAATCACGTGTTTAAGTATCGTACACTAATTACCAGTCACCCTATATAAACACAGTTATTACATAATTATTTGATTAATTTAAAATAAAGAATACCAATGACAACAGGGTATGGTGTAAGTGGAAGGCATTACATTATGTACGTATGTACATTAGAACTTGAAAATAGTTTAGACTAGAGCTCTGACAAAGATTAAAAAATAAACCGAATACTTGGTTACAATTAACTTTCCCTAACATTGTAACCTTCAGTAGATAAATAAATAAATGAACTGAATCGATCCAGGAGACCAGAATATAATTTACATTAATTAAACCATCGGCTATTGCTGTAAATAAATTAAAATATTATAGCGTTGAAAACAAGTTTCAAAATTGTTTGAAGTGACAACCCTAACTGCGGATATTTCGGATATTACAAAAAATATCTATAACTTCTAGATAACAAGGAATTAGCTTATAGTTTTAATACTGTATATAATACTAAGTGTAAACAATATTATAAAGTAGAAATAATCTGCTAATACGTTGTTACGGTTGAATAAAAAAATAAAAACGAAAAATGAGAAAAAAAATCATATGTCGCGTCCAGTTCATGTTAGATCAACCGAAATGAGAGAAAAGACAGGGTATTGTATGAACAATTAATGGAAATAACAAAAACTAGAATAAATAGTTCAGTTGAATTTTTAAAATTTTTTTTTCGTTTTCCATGATGCGGATATTACGAGACTTTGACATTTTTTTAAAAATAAACTATAAGTCGTATCAAAGCCGGAGTTGAACTCTAGCACTAAAAATGGTGCAAACTATCGATTTCTTGAATAAAAACATGATGAAACAAAAATGGGGTTCTTAACACACTGTGCAAACGGACCAGGGCCTCAAGTCTGCTATTACAATAGTAAAATAAAAAATAATAATCGATCATTGTTGTTGATTTTGACAAGTTTGGTAGTCTATATGATGGCGTTATTATGACTTTCCAATGATCAACCAGTGACAGTTCATTGAAAGATTTTTTATAGAATGGTTATTTCATATACAGGGTGTTTGGTGCATCGTTTGCCAAATTGATTTGGCCGATAGGATAGATCATTTGCTATATCTTCAGCCCCAATAAATCATTCCTTGCCACACCGGTTTTTTTTAAACATGTTTTTAACTTTTATTCTGAAAAACACCGGATTTCAGCATTTAAGCTTACATAAATAAAAAAGTTATTAGTCTATCCAACAAAATTTATTTTTATATTTAAGTGTTCTGTTGTATGGTTCTATGAAATCCAAAATTACTTGCTAGTAACGTGTAGTTTTTCTATAAAAAACCTACAAAGTGTATGGGACATGACAAAATAATTTTAAAGCTCAACTTTAAATTTCTATAAAAAAAAAACTAAAAGCGTTGGATATTTTCGAATTTCTCAAAAAGTTCTCTAGTTAATGCCCTTTCCAATGGTGTGCATTATGCTAAAAAAAACCTTTTATTGACTTCACTAATTGGCTAAATGTAAAAAGACAGAGGTCATTTCAGAGACGATTCAGTGTGAACGTTTGGGCAGGAGTAATTGCAAATCATGTGGTTGGACCGCACTATTTACCTGATAACCTCAACGGGGATAATTATCTTGAATTTCTTCAAACAGAGCTGCCCTTATTGTTATCTGAGCTGCCAAATTTCAATGAAGACAGGTCTTTTGTCTTTCAACATGACGGTTGTCCCGCTCACTGGCGATGAACTGTAAGGCAATTCCTAAATGACGCATTTCCAGACTCGTGGATTGGGAGAGATGGCCCTATTCCATGACCTCCACGTCCACCAGACCTAACTCCGCTGGACTTTTACGTCGGGAGTCGGGCCAAAGAACTGGTTTATGCGACGGAAGTTGACACGAGAGATGATTAAGTGTAACGTATTGAGGCGGCTTTTGTGACCGTTAAACGGAGCAGTTGGTGGCCGAGTGGTAACGGCCCCGACTTACGAGTTTGTAGGTCGCGGGTTCAAACTCAGCCAGGCGCATTACTTTGTGTAATTTATTTCATCACCACTGCTCTCAATATGGTGAAGGAAAACATCGTGAGGAAACTGTTCTAGAACTAAAAATTCAAAGACATGTGACATCCACCAACCCGCACTGGGCCCGCGTGGTGGGTCATGGCCCATTCCCTCTCCTAGAGGAGGCTTGTGTCCGAGCAGTGGGAACATTAAAAGGCTGATGATGATGTGACCGTTAAAGCAGAAATTCGTCTTCGAACTACAACTCGAGATAAGAGAAAGATGTCGCGCATGTATACGAAACAATGGTACCCAATTTGAACAAGATTTGTCATTTTAGTACCTGCTTGTGAAATAAATTTTTATTTCAAGTTTGAGGAAAGTTAATACCCTTTGTAAAAAAAATAAATAATGTGCGTAAAAATGAGATATCAATATCTACCTACTTAGACCAAGTTATTTTTTTTTTCTTTAACTTCTTAGTGCATTTACCGTAATATAAAATATCAGCCTTTTGTGATTTGAGTGCACATTTAGACAGTTAGTGAAGTTAATAAAAGATTTTTTTTAGCATATTGCACACCGTTGGAAAGGGCATTAACTAGAGAACTTTTTAAAAGAATTCGAAGATCTCCAACGCTTTTAGTTTTTTTTTAATAGATATTTAAAGTTGAGTTTTAAAATTATTTTGTCATATCCCATACACTTTGTAGGTTTTTTATAGAAAAAGTACACGTTACTAGCAAGTAATTTTGGATTTCATAGAACCATACAA
This sequence comes from Mythimna loreyi, assembly GCA_029852875.1. Taxonomy (NCBI): domain Eukaryota; kingdom Metazoa; phylum Arthropoda; class Insecta; order Lepidoptera; family Noctuidae; genus Mythimna; species Mythimna loreyi. The sequence goes on along the minus strand of CM056806.1, from coordinate 11,486,719 downwards.
CAGAACACTTAAATATAAAAATAAATTTTGTTGGATAGACTAATAACTTTTTTATTTATGTAAGCTTAAATGTTGAAATCCGGTGTTTTTCAGAATAAAAGTTAAAAACATGTTTAAAAAAAACCGGTGTGGCAAGGAATGATTTATTGGGGCTGAAGATATAGCAAATGATCTATCCTGTCGGCCAAACCAATTTGGCAAACGATGCACCAAACACCCTGTATAATGACAAATGAATGTTTGACATATGCAGTAAATTAATATTTATTTATTTTTTATAATAGTTTTTTTTATAGAGCGAGAACGCAGGGCGTTGTCTGTAAGGGCGATTATGATTGGTCGCAGGTTTGCTCGTTGTACCACCGAAGTGAAAATAACTTTGTTCAAAGCATTCTGTACATCCTTCTACACTAGCAGCCTGTGGGTCTCATACACGCGCGGACAGTACAATTAGTGATGTTCAAATCTGCTATATGCTATGAACATGCTATCGACTATTGAATATATTTTTATAGCACACTATTTTATCTGCTATTTTTATAGCATGCTATAACAAAACTCAGCCGTTATCTGAACTTAGTGATGGTCAAATCTGCTATGTACGTCCTATAGACTATTGAATATATTTTTATGGAATATATTTTATATATTATTATTTTATATGCTATTTTATAGCTTGATGTTATCATTTCAAACGGCGACGCTCAGCGACAATTCAGGTACCGATGCAAAGTTTTTGGCGGAATTTAAAAAAAAAAACATTGTATGCTGTACTGTGTTTTTGTTTTAAATGAGTTTTCAAATTAGTTATCGATGATTTAAATGATAATTCTCGGCGACAATGGTTACATACTGCTGTTTTGTTGCCTTCAGAGGACTTCTCAAAAAAGTTCCAGATAGGTAAATCACTACCGCGAGGCATTTTTATTTCACTATTATTTAATAAAACACACTTAGTCTTATTATCCACACAGCGTTTAACAAATTAGTATCACACATTCGCAATGAGTACTTATACCTGCGACTTTCACAGTTCTTAAACACACAATATTTATACTTTACGATTGCACGACAATCTAAGAATATTTACAGAGATTATTTTACAGAATTTAATTACAAAAACACACAAAAACTTTTAAAAAGTATTATGAAATATCGCGATTCGAGAGAAGACCGAACGAGTATAAGTATTTTATGTTGACAAACATGACAACATCCGAATTCAGTAAACACCTCGTTGATCAAGATTCTTATTGCACTTTGTGCCTACTTAACCCGAACGGGTTATCACATTTCTATTGCATCGCGAAAACGCGACACGAGCCGATTGCAGCCGAGTTCACCCGAGTCTCTACAGACGGAGACGATGCTTTCCTGCTATGTTGCTATCTCGTTTTGCCCCGCTGTGACCGGTGTTTAGTTGAGCGAGACGTTATAAAATAATTTTCTACACACGGCGCTATCATGCTATGTTGCTTAGTGCTTTCAATCCGGAGTTCCGGAGTTTCGTAAATCCGGAGTTTCGAAGCGATTTTAAGCATTTTTCAACTCCGGAGTTGAAATAGAATACCGGAGTTGAAACCGGTTTTCAAAAACCATGTAAACATTATTTACAAAACCACGAAAAACACATCTTAATTCTTGAGCGTAACGTAACCCGTTGTTTGATTCCTTCCTAAGTCCTTAGCTCAACACTTCGGTATTATTCGGCAGTTAAAAAATAAAAAACAAAGTACCTCATCGGCTAATTTGGATATGGATGGATTTGTATGAATAGAAAAAGAAATTTATGACATTGGCGGATGCAGAGGAAAATACCTTTCAGAAGCGTACCACTATCTGCTGTGTGTCTTGCTGACGAGCGTGGAGTCAGAACGAGCATTCTCAGCAGCAGGCTTTTTCTGCACGAAACTTAGAAGTTTCCTTTCTGACCTATCGTTAAATGCCTTATCGTTTCTCAAAATTTATTACCAAGAACTTCGAACTCAAAAAAAGTTGATTTTTTAGTTTTATTAGGATAAGTTCATGAGTATTATTTTATTGTAACTTGCCAAACAAATGATGATTTTTTATGTTTGTTGATTTTTTAAATATTTTATAATGCATATTAGCTGTCTATTACAACGTCTGGCTGTCAGAAATAAAACTTTTAAACTTTTAGACTGATTCTTGCTAAACAAATGTTTATTTTTTGTGATTGTTTTAATATTTTGTAATTCGTATTACTTAGTTGACTTTTACAGCTTCTATCTGTCAGACATAAATTTTTAAACAAAAACATTGATTGTTAACAAATAAAACTTATATTGATTAAAATAAAAGGCCCTTTTTATTAATTTCTAAAAAAGTTTCAACTCCGGAGCCAACTCCGGAGTTCCGGATTTGATTGCTCAACATCGTAACTAGCTCCGGAGTTGATAACTATCCGAGTTTGAATGCCCTAGTGTTGCTATCCCGTTTTGCCGCGCTCTTGATGTTTTATTGAGTGAGACGCTATATTATAGCACGTAAACAGATTGGAAATAGCAGATGCTAATGGTATGTTCAAATAGCATGCTATATTTTGGCGCTATACGCTATATTAACCATCACTAAGTACAATGCCCTGCATGTACAATATAATAATGCATTCAGGGTGCTGGTGGGGCTGCCGCGATTCTGTAGCGCATCGGGGATGTTCGCCGAATCGCGAGTAGACTGTTTCTATTCTACCGTGCGGAAGCGGTGCACATCCCTGGTGCGCAGGGTTCGCGCTAGCGCCAACAGCATCCTGAGGGTATTCGCGCACAGGTTCGATTGTCAGTACCTGAACCATTGCTGTATGGTTCATTTGCTGAGCAACCGGAATCTGTAATTAGATGTTTCGTGTTTTTGTTTAACTTGTGTATAATTGTAATGTAATGTTTTTGTGTGTTATGATCCTAGATGGTCGAAATAAATGTATTATTATATTTTAATCAGTGACTTACGATTAGAATGTTATTGTACAGTTATAGTTTTTAATTCGTTACAAAACAGCTCGTAACACAATTATATTACGACACCACTGGCCGCCCCATTATCAGCCATTATGAATTAACAGATTACGAAATTTAGCAAAATGACAATGGAATCGTGTTGGAATGACAATATTTTGAAAATAGCAGACTTGGGCCCCTGTTCGCTCACACAATGGTTCACTAACTAATACTTACGTGTCGTGTCACTGGCTCTTCGCTTCTTCCTCGGGACTTCTTGTTTTTCTTCCACTTCCGTTTTGATCTCTATTAAAGGCACATCATCTTTTAAATCAGATTCCGACGGTTGTGCTGACATATCTTGTGAATAACTTTTGTGTACATTTTCCAGTTCTAGGTCTGTGAGAAAGTAAACAGAGTGAAGAGAGAATTAGTTATACAGGACTAGCCTTCCACCAGCGGCTCCGCTTGCGTGAAAGTTGGGTTCTCCATACAAACTTTAGACCCTCATGACATCCCTTTAGGAGCTGAATCTTGAAAAACCCTAAGTGTTCGTCTACGTCATAAAAGGAAGCCTTGTTCAAAATTTTGCGCCCCTAGGCCCAGTAGTTTTGGCTGTGCGTTGATATGTCAGTCAGTCAGTTTCTCCTTTTATATATATAGATTATTTTGACTGGCCCGTTGGTGTAGTGGATAGTGGCCCTGAGTGCTATGCCGGAGGTCGTAGGTTCGATTCCCACCCATGACAAATGTTTGTGTGATGAGCACGATCATTTGTTCTGTGTCTGGGTCTAATCTATATGTATACATAAAAGGAGAAACTGTCTGACTGACATATCAACGCACAGTCAAAACTACTGGGTCTAGTAGGAGTATGAAATTTTGCACAGGGCTTCCTTTAATGACGTAGGCGAACACTAAGAAAGGGTTTTTTCATAATTCAGCTCCTAAAGGGATGTAATGGGGGTCTACAGTTTGTATGGCAAACCCAACTTTCAAGCGGACGAAGCGGCTGGCAGAAGGCTAGTATTAGTATACATGGATCATTAAATGTCTAGTTCTTAAAAACATACCATCACTTTGATGTTCCTCCTCTGGCTCAATGACATCATCTAGTCTCTCACACACATCTGGTAACTCTTTTTTGATAGGATCACATTCTGCTTGACGTTCATCATCAGATTCTATGCTTACATGCTCCATGGGTGATATAGTCAACTCGTTACGACACCCGAAGTGGTCTTGGTTTATAGGGGGATTTAGCTGTAAAAAGATAAGTATTAAATAAGTCACAATGCACTGCGTAGTCCTATATGGACCTCAGAAAAAATGAAGCTGTAGGTCCCGTATCCCACTTACACAGTGGATTTTGTTTTCTTCATGTCACTTTAATATTTTTTCCAATTTTATGTAAACTGTTAGAAATTACTCAAGTTTAGGAAAGTTTTGTGAGCATTTTCTTGCACTGTATTTAGTTTCATAATTTTTTTTTCAAGTCTTGAATACAATTTCTTTATTTTAATTGCTATAAGCTAGTGCTTGACTGCGATCCAACTTGAAGGTAAGCACTAGTTTATTAAGAGCCTATTCATTCTAGTCTTGAAGAAACCTAAATTATAATCGGATGGAAAGACTGCAGTCGGCAAACTGTTGCAGTCCCTCGACGTACGCGGTATTAACGACGAGTCTAGTCTAGCTCAGTCTGGACCGTAGATGTCTCAACAACGTAAGGGTGGATATTTGCTGTACGAGTGTCCCATGGCAAAATTGTATTAAACTCTTGAGCCCTAAGTAAATGCTGGCATTCGCGTACCTATTATATTTCTAATTACGGTACTTGAAAGGTTACGTAATAATTACTGTTCTATGAATACAATCAGTAATGTTCCTGACACTAAAGGTTCAGATACAGCCCTTACTGCTCCAACTCAAAAATCACCCCAATATGTATGAAATATTGTTTATTTTACACTTTACCGAGGTATTCTATACTATAATACTGATTGATCAGTCGGTAATGTGTGTAAAAGATGAGAATAGGAAAGAAAGTAATGTAATTTAAGGACACACTGTAAAAGTTACCTTTCCTGCTATATTTCAAAAGTCAAACCTGGAGTTAATATCTGTCAACAAATGCCTCACCTCATAATCCTCATTCATCATCTGAGCGAGCCACTCTTCAGCTTCCAGACATTTTCTCTGCAGTTGACAGCATTGCTTTAGTTTAGTGCAGCAGATGAAACAAGCGAGCATCGGTCTACTGTCTCCAGTTACAAACTGCAACAAGACTTGTCTTCAACTATATTTCTATGAATAAATTACATTCTAATGTGATACTGAGAAAGTCATAAGCTTAAATTATAAAGTTTAAGAGTGTGAAGGTGGACAGTTACGAGAGGAGGAGACGACCAGGGAAATGATGGATGAGTGTGAGAAAGATGACATTACCCTATGGAAAGCGGGAACTACTGAGATGCTGACTCGTGGAGGTGTATGGAAAGTGCCATGTTGTGGGGTTAGATAGACACTTTTTGGTGTACAATAAAGTTAAATCTATCATTTAACTTTATTGTACACCAAAAAGTTACAGAATGTATACAAAAACTTAAATCTATGTGTACAATGGCGGCTGTATCGCTGATAGCAATATCTACCAGACCACCTTAGGAAGGATCGCAAGAACTAAAAATAGCAAATTAGCTTCAATTTTGACATTACAAAAGTGCCTGTAAATGGTCTATTTGAATTAAATGATTTTGAGTTTGAGTTTAAATAATACAGGGGGTAGTCTGCGGTGTACTACTAGCGAATTAATCTAACTATAAATATAAAACTACAACGGTAAAACTGTACAATACTGGACGCGGAAATTTTGAATTTAAGGGGGAGGGGGGGGAGGGGGGGAAGGTCCCTCCTCCCCCAAACCCCCTCCCAAATAAAGAAAACGCATAGTTTTGGAGATATTTAAAATTAAAAATTTTGAGGTTAGGTATCAGAAAATCATACATTTTATGCATTTTTTGAGGAAAATTTGTGGGTTTTTGGAGAGAGGGTCACTCTCAACCCCTAGATCTATCCCCCTGTAGTAGCAAATGTATATTATATATACCTATAGTTATTTAAAAGTAAAAAGAAAAAATTCTCCGGGAGCGTTCTACATTGTATTTAAATATTTGTGCATTGAAAGTTTTCTGGGTGGTTTAAAAAAAAATAACCATAACCTAAATCTATCCGAGTCGAGGTGCGCTAAATTTAGTGTGGGTGGTTTAAAAAAAAAATAACCCTAACCTAAATCTATCCGAGTCGGGGTGCCCTAAATTTAGTGTGGGTGGTTTAAAAAAAAATAACCCTAACCTAAATCTATCCGAGTCGGGGTGCCCTAAATATAGTGTGGGTGGTTTAAAAAAAAAATAACCCTAACCTAAATCTATCCAAGTCGGGGTGCCCAAAATTTAGTGTGGGTGGTTTAAAAAAAAAATAACCCTAACCTAAATCTATCCTAATCGGGGTGCCCTAAATTTAGTGTGTGTGGTTTAAAAAAAAAATAACCTTAACCTAAATCATCATTTAGCTACTTTGTCTGTGCACAAATATTTATATACAATGTAGAACGCTCCCGGACAATTATTTTTTTTACTTTTAAATGCCTATAGGTATACATTTGCTACTACAGGGGGATGGATCTAGGGGTTGAGAGTGACCCTCCCTCCAAAAACCCTTAAATTTTCCTCAAAAAATGCATAAAATATACGATTTTCTGATACCTAACCTCAAAATTTTTAATTTTAAATATCTCCAAAACTATGCGTTTTCTTTATTTGGGAGGGGGTTTGGAGGAGGAGGGGCCTTCCCCCCCTCCTCCCCCTCCCCCTTAAATTCAAAATTTCCGCGTCCAGTATTGTACAGTTTAGCCCAGCCTACACATTGGTAGTTTCTCCATTTTATTTTCTGTATTAATTATGAAGTACCAAGTTATTTATTTCACTATAAAATTATGTTGTTTGTTTCACTAAACAAGTATATAAAACAAAAACTAAAGAAGTAAACTAAACAAACGTGTGTATGTAACTGGTGAAACATGTCAAATGTCAAACTCAACAACTGTCAACTGTCAACTTAGACTGCGTTTTCCAGTGTTTCCAGTGAGTTTTGGAAGAAATTACCTGAAATATGAAAAGAGGTAACCTTTTTGTTCAAAAAGAGACATATCATATTTCTTTTACTGGAAAAGTACCTTTCGACTACCGTAGAAACAGACACAATTAAGATAACAGATGTTCGAATACCGGCGTTCGAATTTAAGACTTCAAAAGTTGATAAAATAGAATATTAGTTGTATTGACCTACCGAAACCTCGATGAGTATTTGAGCACTTGCCCGCATTTCTAGGTTTATTCACATTGATACATACTAATCCGATCCGATCCTACTGATCAAGTGAATGAGCGAGATACAGGTGGTATAAGTATGAAAGAGTACAATATGTTGTTATAAAACGCTATAATTTTTCATAAAGGTTTTAGTTCCACTACTAACGAAGCTTACCAACATGAAAAATTCTAAAACGGTTGTTCCATTTCACGTTGCTTTTATTTAAGAAATTAAAAGTTAACTCTCTATTAAAATCACCTAAATGTTGCCTTTTCATTCCAGTGACCTAAAAGTAACCAATGCAGTTCAAAAATTACCTAAAAGGTTACTTTTGTAACGTTTTACTTTTAGTTGAGTGGCAAATGGAAGAGGAAGGCAAATTGTGAAACGACAAGACGTTGCTTGAAAAACTCAATATCCAAGCCAAAAACAGTAGAAAAAAAAATCAGCTACCAGACAAAAAAAAAGTTGCTTGGATAATGTCATCAATGTCATGTTGACATATTGTAGTTTTGCGCATTGTTTACAGAAAAAAAAATATTCAGGTATATTTTGTATATTAAGCAACTTAACTGCGTTTATTTAGTAAAAGAAAATGGAAAAGCTACCAATGTGTAGGCTGTGTTTAGCGCAGAACGTTCGCATGTATGTTGTGGTAAACAAAGACTTACATGAGCTGTATGAGAGGCTGACTGATAATCCGGTAAGTTTTATTCTGGACTTATTACTTGCCTCGAGCAAGCATTACTCTCCGTGTGAGTAGAGGCGTACGGCAAGCAGAACTATGCACTTACTGTCGTCCTGAACAGCATCATTACCTTGCACTTATCACACGTGTTAGTTTTGCGCTAAATTGCACTACATGTCATCAAGATCCGCCTTTCTAGAGCGTAATTGATCTTACAGTTGTTCCATCATTTCTATGTTCGTCATCTCCTCTCGTAACTGTCCATGTTCCCACTCTTAAACTTAATTTACTATTATTATATTATGTGCGCGGTGCAACTTAATTCTCACTAACATGCTGGGTGTATAGCCAGTAGAAATCACAGGAAATATAATTGGGATATTGGTATTAGAATATAATGTAAGCTTTCTTTAAACTTGGTTGGTTTTATTCATCAAGACACAATCATAATACAAGCATGGAGGTATATTTAACAAGTGGAAAAATAAAAAGATTTTTTCTATAAAATTAAAGACTATTCTAACATACTTCACATTTGAATTCTTATTTCTTTATTGTACAAAACACAATACAGTACATGGTGATACAGACAGTTCAATAATGTAATTTATTCATAGAAAAATTGAGTTGAAGAAATTTTTGTTGCAGTTTGTAACTGGAGACAGTAGACCGATGCTCGCTTGTTTCATCTGCTGCACTAAACTAAAGCAATGCTGCCAACTGCAGAGAAAATGTCTGGAAGCTGAAGAGCGGCTCGCTCAGATGATGAATGAGGATTATGAGGTTAGGCATTTTATGAAGAATATAACTCCAGGGATGGGTTAAAAAATGACCAGAGTAGAGTAGAGTAGAGTTGTTACCCAGAGTCGTTCTTTTATGACTCGAGCTAACACAAGTGATTCCAACTTCAAGCAGGGTAGGCTGGAGTAAGTTATTGACAATAGGACTTGCTGTTTGCGTTAAAAAATACGATTGTAGGGTATGTACCCTGTGACTTCATTAGAGAGTTCACTCTAACCTCAAATTTAAACATAATCCTGGAGATCTACACATTAAAACTGATTTTCATGCAGCCAAAGTTTAAGTTGAAATCCAGGGTCAGACACCTGCCACGCAGTTGTACTTTACATTTTACTAGCGACCCGCCGCAGGTTTGCACAGTTACTGATATTGAGTATATATTATGCACACAAACCTTCCTCTTGACTCACTTTATCAATTTAAAAGAACCACATCAAAATCCGTTGTGTACTTTTAAAGATAAAGACAGACTAAGCATACATAAAGACAGCGGTAAGCAACTTTGTTTTATACTATGTAATGATATAATGATTTTTAAGTTTTCAATGCTGGTTTCATTATAATAAAGCCTCTATTTCCTAAAAAAATTCACAAAATATTTATAAATACTAACATAATTTCTTCACTATAATATCTCTTTCATTTTACGGCAAAGGCCTCCTCCGACTCTTTCCATTGTATTCTAACTGCCGCTCTCTTGTCCAAAGGGGACTCAAGGTCATTTTAAAGTCATCCTCCCATCTTCTTGTTTTTCGGTCTCGGGTCCTGAAGCCATATCTAGGATACCAGATAGTCACTTGTTTACTCCAACCACCAACTAGCAAGATGTCAGAGGAGCATGGAAAGTAGAAGGTTAGGTATAAAACTAATGGACAAAGTTAGAAGCGACGACATCACACTCAACATTTAAAACTAAATATTTGTACGGCTGAAATGCCGAATATAGTGAGACCCTATTAATCTTAAGACCTTGTAAATTACCTACATTCATGCCAAATATATCATTCATTTAACACGAAGCTAACGGACATACTAACATGTATTGATTTACTCAAATGGAGATGGACAGGACATATGCTGCGATATAAAATGGAAAAATGGTGTAAACTTATTTCATTGCATGCCAAATTTCTTGACTTGCTTGTCTAATAATTTAAGTTTTTCCCCTCTTATTTCCTGCAATCTGTCTGTTCCTGACATTTAGCTGGACGTTAAGAGTGTGATAAAGTGACTTGCGTGGTATGTACCAGGAGATCTTGGGGTCGTGTTCTTCTATTTAATCTTTTAAAGATAAGGCCGGTTTCCATAAGTCCGTGTGTGTTGGGACGTTGAGATAGCCTCTTTTTGTATTTTGTAAGAGATTCCAGTATCTCTTTTTCTATGTTCAATATTTTCAAGTCTCTGTGTGTTGTTTCATTGGTGATGTATCAAGGCCCACTTTTTTGGACTGACTTCATTGCAGAGGCTGCGTATGGCGTGGGCGACGTGGGCCACCGCCCACGGCCTCGCGGTCCAAGGGGCCTCGCACCTCGAAGGTCCGCAAACGCAAAAATAATGATTGTCATCTTCACTGTTTATTCATTACATAGTATTAAACAAAGTCGCTTTTTCCCTATGTATGCTTAAATCTTTAAAACTACACAACGGATTTGATGCGGTTTTTATAATAGATAGAGTGATTCAAGAGGAAGGTTTATGGGCATAATACATGCATAATAAATTCAATATCAGTACCCGTGCGAAGCTGGGGCGGGTCGCTAGTACTTAATAATGTAAAATAATGACAATTATGAACTTTGCATTTTTATGAATAAAATTTTTAGTATCTAACAGTTTTTCTCGTCACAAAATTCGTCCTCTTTCGTCACTCATAGGGGGCCTCTCAAAATATATCTTCTTGCTCACATCAAATTTAAGTCTAGCCCCGCCACTTCTTCGCAATATCTCTATATTTGAATTCGCGGCAGTACCCCAATCGCCATAGTCGCAATCCATACGTCCAAATTGGTTTAAGGATGCTCTTGTACAAAAGTAGTTTATTTTCCATTGTGAGTTGGGAGCCCCGCCCCAGAAGCCAGAACATCCCATCTAATAATTATCTTTTTGCAGGGAAATTCCCCTTTTAAAGAGGAAATAGAAGACCAGTTTGGGTGTTGTACTGGGTTGACTTTGTCACCCATGGTGCATGTGAGCATACAGTCTGATGATGGGTGTCAAACAGAATGTGATCCTATCAAAGAAGAGTTACCAGATGTGTGTGAGAGACTAGATGATGTCTTTGAGCCAAAGGAGGAACATCAAAGTGATGGTATGTTTTTAAGAACTAGAAATTCAACTATTTATTTATACCAATATTTATTTATTTATTTTTTACTTCAACAAAAACGGCTATCCGCCAATTACATTAGTTAAAGACTAGCCTTCTGGAACGGCTTCGTCCGCGTGTAAGTAGGGTTCTTTATACAAACTTTAACCCCCCCTTTACATCCCTTACGGAGCTGAATTTTGAAAAACCAACACAATTAAAATTACAGTATAATAAAAAAAAATCAAATCAAGTAAATGTCAATAAAAATAAAATTTTAGATAATTAAAGTGTCAAGATGAATATTATAATGTCAAAACAATTAAAATTTCAAAATAATATAATATGTCACAGTAATTAAAATATTAAAATTGATTAATGTCGACAAAAGTATAATAGTAACGAAATTCGTCAATAGTATAATAACATTTATCAATAAGGAGCAAATTCATTTTTTTCTTAAATTGTGCACAATTCAAATTTTTTATGGCCTCTGGAATTTAATTATAAATGCGTGGTGCCATACCGAAGACACTTTTTTTTAATAATGCTGTTTTACATTTAAAATTACACAATAGTCCAGTGCAAATAGCACCGTTAACGATAAAAAGTGGAACAAAATAGTAGTAGAATGAAACCCATTGTAAAAGGAAGATAATATAGCAAAAATTCAAGGAAAATATATTACGGTCGATCTGAGGTCGGGAAGTGGATGGGTGTGCGGTTTTAAGGGTAAAAAAAGGTTTATCTCGATTTCCGGCAAAACTACTGGTTTTATGGAAAAAAGTCTAATAGCAAACTTGTAGGTCATAAAAAGATCTACCACTTTTGTATTTACACTTTTTCACATAGCCTCAAAATCTATGTGAAAAGTCCAAAAAACCGAGTTTTTTAATTTAATTTTTATCTCCTTTAAAAATTACTTTTTTTTCACAAATTTTGGTGAAAAGTTTTCTTTTCATGTCCCAAACTTGCATCCACTTCCCGACCTCAGATCGAACGTAATTTATTTATTATTTATTTATGCTTTATTGTACACCGCATTCTTACAAATACACATAGGACATATTTAAAAATAAGGGTACAATTAGCGGTCTTATCGCACAGGGCAATTTCTTACAGACAACCGTTAAAAAAAAAAAAATCTTCCTTTTCCAATGGGCTTCACTCTACTACTATTTTGTTCCCTTTTAAAAGCTATCTGCACTGGTCTACAAAGAATGTTTGTACTGACTACGAATTGGAACATTTCTTACCATTGTAAATTTATCAAAAAGTTTAGGATTTGTTTTGACAAATATAGTCCAGTCAAAATAGACTAAATTATGATTTCAGTTTGCATTAATTCCCAACAAGCTGGATTTTTGTGCAGACCTTGAATACCTCATTACAAATGATATGTCAAAAGTCCCCATCAATCCCGCTTGTGCGTTGTTTTTTATTTGAGGTCAAAGGTCACAAATTTGCGTTTTTTGCGTATATCTCTGAAACAACGACAGCTATCGAAAAATGGTCCAGACAAAGTTTGTAGATCGTAAAATTGTCTACAAAAAAGATCTAAACATTTCTCTTCTGCAAAGCATCGCTTTCGAGATATCGTGACTTTAGACCGCAGGCAGTCATATTTTCGAGTATGTATACATACGTAATTGGTACATACCGATGAACGATACAATCCAACTTTTCTGCACCCGCAATTGTTTGTGCAGCCTTTTTTGTTTAATTCAATTACAAAAAAATTGTAATGAGTAATTTTTCCGGAGCAGGTGGCAGTAAAGTATGGATTGGCTCCAAACTATTATTCATCAATATCCCCAATCTTCAGGAAAAGATTATTGCCTAGTCACACTTGCACTTGGAAACACGAAACAAGTGTTGATAAGCAGAAGCAGATGTTGGAGGGAGACAAGATAACTGCACTCTCTTATTGTTTCTTGTATTTTTCACAAAACTCAACTTATATTGTGGGGTGTTCCTACTGCGGAAACCACGTTAAATAAAAAGCGCCGTGTACACTACCTCAGAGGTGGTGGGGAAATGTGTGCATATACTCGAAAATACGACTTTCCTGCGGTCTAAAGTCACGATATCTCGGAAGCGACGCTTTGTAGAAGAGAAGTGTTGAGATCGTTTTTGTAGACAATTTTACGATCTACAAACTTTGTCTGAACTATTTTTCGATAGTACTCGTTGTTTCAGAGATATACGCAAAAAACGCAAATTCGTGACCTTTGACCTCGAATAAAAAACAACGCACAAGCGGGATCGATTGGGACTTTTGACATATCATTTGTAATGACGTATTCAAGGCCTGTACAAAAATCCAGCTTGTTGGGAATAAATGCAAACTGGAATGTCTATTTTGACTGGATTATATACACATTTGTAATATGTACAATGAAGGTAGCGTAAGTATATTTAAAGATTTAAAGTACGGTGCACAGCTGTCGTCAGTTAACAGACCACACATAGCTCTAATGCACCTTGCAATTTTGTGCCTTGAATATCAATTCCCTATCCGTGGAATTACCCCAGAAAATAATTCCGTATCTTAGAAGTTAAGCAACTAGACCATGATAGGCAACAAGTAACGCGTCCATATTGACTTTTCTAGCCAATTGAAAAAGTGCGTATGCAAATTTACTTATTCTTTTACAAAGCTGTTCTATATGAGGTTTAAAAGTAAGATTATTATCAATATGAATACCTAAAAATACACACTTTTACTTCTTTTATATCGGTGCCATTGTAATCAACACTAAGTTTTGGGGCTTCAATTCTCTGGTGAAAATGCATTACTTTGGTTTTCTTAAGGTTAATTATTAAATTATTCATATTAAGCCAATTTATTATGTCAGTAAGGGTATTATTAATGTCTAATTGATAAGTATTTAAGTCTTTACATTCTACTCTTCTTATTATCTTATTGTATGACGATAACTCGCGATACTCTAACACGAGACACGTCAATACTATGCGTTCCAAATAAGAATAGGATTGATTGACAGGATGTGACGTCACGCCGTACTGTCAAATCGAAGATATTCTTGCAAAATTGAAGAACTCGGAGATGAGTACAACTGAAAAACTGGATTCTGATTAAAATTTTTTCGTTCACAGTTCGTAAATAAATATTGTTTTTTTCGTAAATAAACTGAATTTCAAAAATATCTTGTCTTGATTTGATAGTAAATCTTGACATCACAACATGGTCCTCACTCCACCACGGTTCTCTTGGGGCTTCAAAGTCATTGTGCTATAAAAATGGCGGTCGTTGTGGGGCGGCGCGCTCGCAATCGGAGCCGGACGGCTGCGCGAGCGAGAAACAGTACGCAGTCGGAGCCCGTCAGCTCCTCTTGTTATTTCATACAAGTGCGTTCTCAAGCATTCTTAATGACAAAAACAGTGTTCATGCAAAAATAAACCTTACTGGAGAATACTAAAAACTCTCTTTTCAACGTGATGAAAATCTGCTCTCCTCTCCGAGCCGGTCCCTATTTCTCAGTTTTCCCAATTAACCTGCCACATCATTAATACACTTCTCATCAAAAAAATCGAAACACTTCCGTTTTCATTGTTTCTGTCCGAATTTAACACAAAAAAGAATTCATACGATGAAAAAAAATACATATATTATAGCTGGCAGTTTGGCCATTACAGTAATAAGCGAAAATTCTAAATTCAAAATTAGAATTTCATTTGTTTATCTTATAAACGAAATGAATCACTGTTTTGAGACAAATGTGTGTTTAGGGTTGGAGTACATTTAGCGTTTAAAAACTAAAAATTGGCGCCTATCCTTAAACTTTTTGTTTTTTATTTCAATACTGTGACTTTGGGACGTCTGAAAAAAGGTTTTTTTTCTAAAACGTATGGATACTTCGCCCACAGAAGCCGCCCAAGTTGTGGCATTGCTGGATTCTGGCCTTAGTCAGCGTGTTGTGGCTGCAAGACTGCATCTAAGCCTGTCATCTGTTCATAGAGTCTATAAACGTTATCGGGAGACTGGTTTGTTCACGCGCCGTTCAGGATCTGGCAGGAATCGGGTCACTTCTGAGCGAGATGATCGATTTATTGTAACAACTTCTTTAAGAAATCGACGCCTTAACGCTTTTCAACTGCAGCAGCGGCTTCGTGTTGTACGAAGGGTGGCTGTAAGTGACTCTACAATTAGAAGAAGGTTGAAGGATCGTGGACTGGTACCGCATAAGCCAGCAAATGGGCCGAAATTAACTGCAGACCATCGAAGAGCGCGCCTTAACTTTGCACGTGAGCACCTAAATTGGTCATACCTACAGTGGAGCAAAGTTCTCTTTTCTGATGAGTGTAAAATTATGCTGTATGGTAACGACGGAAGGAACAAGGTCTACAGAAGAGACGGAGAACGCTATGCACAATGCTGCATTGAAGAAAAGGTCAGCTATGGTGGCGGTTCGTGGACGGTTTGGGGAGGAATCAGCGCCGACGGTAAGACAGAGCTTGCTTTCGTGTCTGGGCCACGTCTGCCTGCACTAAACTGTCATCGGTACGTCGAAGAGTGTCTCGAGCCTCATGTGATGCCCTATGCACATTTTATTGGCAACGGCTTCATATTCATGCACGACAATGCTAGGGCTCACACCGCGGGCGTCGTACGAGATTATCTTAACGAAGTCGATATCTCTATTATGGAATGGCCAGCAAGAAGCCCGGACATGAATCCCATTGAACATCTATGGGATGAATTAAAGAGACGAATTCGAGCAAGAGATCCTGCCCCAGAAACACTTAGCCAGCTGCAAGATGCAATCCAAGAGGAATGGGACAATATACCACAGCATGTGATCGTGACTCTCATCCGATCGATGAAGAACCGTATGGAAGCAGGAATTAGAGCTCGGGGAGGGAATACAAGTTATTAAATAAACGTTTTTTAGCTTTTTTTTTCATTTACGTGTGTTGTTTTATCCATTTCCTTTATACTCCATACGGAATAAAAATGACTCATTTAACAAAATACGAAACCTATGAAAAATTCATTTAAATTTAGAACATTAACATTAAGATTTGATAAGCTCATATTACTCACTATTAAACGACATTTAACATTTATTCCTAAATGTACACATTTTTCTGATAATCCTGACAAAACGTAAACTTGCAAGGTGTTTCGATTTTTTTGATGAGAAGTGTATTTCATTCTTCACTGTTTGTGCCTCCTCACAGAGCTAGAACTGGAAAATCGAAACATAAGCTATTTAGAAGATGTACCAATACAACACTCTGATTCAGAAGATGATTTGCCTATAAGAGAGATCAAAACGGAAGTGGAAGAAGAACAAGAAGCACCGAGGAAGAAACGAAGAGCCAGTGACACGACACGTGAGTATTAGTGAATCATTGTGTGAGCGAACAGGCCGACTGGTGTAACAAGTTAGTAGTTAGTTGATGTCGCTGGAGAGCACACTCCTACTGCCCGATGTCTCACAGCACATCTGAAGTAATGAACACTGATTGCAGATACATCAGGGCAGTCCTGTGTGTATCATAACTCTTGCTTTTGGCTGTACCGTTGTTATATTAGATGATATTAGAAATCTTCCACAAACAATTCATCGACTCTGATATCTGTCTGGATGACTGGACAGGTCCACTCAGAACTGTGTGGTTCTTTCTTCAAAAGACCATCTCAGACTTCAATCTGCATGGTTCTCCTTTGATTTGAACATTTCATGTTTGTGTATGGACTGTAAAAGAGACTTTGACACCTGAGTTTGGTTCGGTGTTTCTTCTCAGGCTAATCAGTTAGGAAACACCGGCCTCATCTAGTTTCAATGGACGAAAAAAAAAATTAACGTGTAAAACAAAATAAAAATCATTTATAAAAAAAAAACAATTTATTCTCTTTCATTAGAGTGTACTTTAAATTGGACGCTTACTAGATTTAAAATCACAGGGTCGACTGTTGCGAAGAAACCAAAACTGGACACACGAGGAAAACAACCACAAGATGTAATTACAGGAAATGGGAAGAAAAATGAAGAGTCGGTCACAAAAGTTGGCCAGAACATTCAACAGTGTACGTCCACACTTATACCGAAATTCCAAGAAACTTTAACAAATACAACACCTCTAGTTGATAATAGTGTTATTGATACTACTTTAGATACAAATCATCGTAACAATATTAATAAAAGTAGTTTAACAAAGTATACTCGTATAAGTGATGGAGCGCATCTTAAGTGTGAGATTTGTCAGCACAATTGTAAAAGCAAGGCAGATTTTATAAGACATAATCGTGTTCACACCGGGGACAGACCTTTCGAATGTGAATACTGTGGGTTTAGGTTTGGTAATAAGCGTTATTTAACGGATCACATTTGCACGCACACTGGCGAGAAGCCGTACAAATGTGAAGAATGTCAGCGTTGTTTTCGACAAAAGAGCGTTTTAACAAATCATATTCGTACGCACACTGGCGATAAACCTTACAAATGTGAAGAATGTAAGCTTTGTTTTGGTCAAAAAGCTAGTTTGATATGTCACATTCGTACGCACACTGGCGAAAAGCCTTACAAATGTGAAGAATGCAAGCTTTGTTTTGGTCGAAAAGATAGTTTGATACGTCACATTCAGACGCATACTGGCGAAAAACCATACAAATGCAAAGAATGTAAGCGTGGTTTCAGTTCGAAAAGTAACTTAGCAAGACATATACTAAAGTGTTAAGTTGCGTCCAGTGTGCGTACGATGTGTACGGAGTGCACCGTCTCGGGATGTCAATATAGGTTTCGACCAGGCCATGGCGCCATGGATCCCATCTTTGCCCTAAGGGTTACCATAGAGGGATACAGATCGAAGAATACGCCTCTGCACCTCTTGTTCCTAGACATGCAGAAGGCCTTCGACTGTGTCCCCTGTGATGTTATCTGGTGGGCGCTGAGATCCAAAGGAGTGCCCGAGACCTATGTTGACATTGTGACTGTCTGTCACTTACTTCAAATTAATAATAAAATATTATATTTATCTTTAAAAATAACTCGGCGCCAGTTCCCACTTGGACCCTCATAAATTGTTCCTTTTTACGAAAGGGCTGACAGAATTCTAAAGAAACAAGTAACACTTATACAATTTCTAAAAGCAATACAAAAAACAGCCGGAACATATGCACGCCAGGCAAGCCATGGGTTGACTCGGCGACGAAAAAGGGGCACTGAGCTTCAGGACTCGATAGGCCACGGACGTTACCGTAGTAATTCTTAGGAGCGCTAGTATTGCGATACAACATTAGTTCAGTTTAGGCCTACTTATTATCGTGTGGTAGCCGAATACGCATGGAAGAGTGTGTAAGTACGTGAGTGAATCTCAGCGGCTGAGTCGATGAGTGAGTGGGTGAGTGTTTAACCATTTCCTATTCTATCCTATGATAAGGTAACCTAAGCTTACGGTTGGTGTTAGGGACTCGCCTCGGAAAAGCCTTTCTTTGAAGTGAACCTGCAGACTTTTGGGGTAACTTTGACACTTACATGCATGCTCTACAGTATCAAGACTGAATCAAAGCATTAAGGCATTAAGTCCGCTTATTTACCTTTGTGTTGCATGAAGTTCTAATAAATAAATCACTGTCAATTGAAGGCTGAACCGCTTAAATATTCATCGTTAGAGCAAGGTTGGGCAATGATTAAATCTTGAACCACCAAACGTTAGCGATGGCTGCCTCTCCTTAGGACTGACTGACAGTAGAATTCTTACATGGAACTCGGATAGATGCAAGCTTCCCGGGAGAGGGGGTAGGCTTCACACACTTCCCCAAACGAATTGATAGTCGTTCCAAGGAACGCTAGGGAACGTATCTCGTTAAAACACACCCGGTCCCCGTAGACCTCTTACTGCCACAGTGTATTTTTCGCCCAAAAAATCGGACATGGCATTTTTACTATCTAATTTCATAGGATTTGTGATTATAAATGCGAGACGAAAACTCCTGATTGCCCTTTTGCTATAAAATATTGAAAATTAGTACTTGAAAAAAATGTCTATGGTTTCCAGAAAAACCATAGAAACAGTTATAACTTAAAAGTTTGACTTCTTTTTAAGAATCTATTGATGGCATTAAATAGTGTCTTAAAATCCCTCTTATAACAAAAAACATCTAGGCTTTATTTATTCAAGATAACAGATTTATGGCTGATTTTGTAAATTTATGTTTTCTTTTTTTTACCGCCATATTATTACATATTTGGATTTGTAACTAGGATCGAAATGTTCTTTTTATTTATGCTTATGATCCTACAAATTCTTGGATCCTAATTATGCAGGATCTCGGAGTTGTTAAAATTCAGATTTTTCTGGATAGGGTTGTCGCCTCATAATTTAATAAACATAATATTTGAAGTAATTTTTTTAAATGTCAGTTTTTCCAACGCAGTTTATAATATTATCTGAATAAATTATCTTGGTCTTATTTACTTATTGAAACATATCAACAACAATAAAAAAAAAAATATTTTACGAATATTATGAATGCGAAAGTTACAATGTTTGGGTGTTTGGATGTTTGTTACTCAATCACGCCAAAGCGGCTGGACGGATCTGGATGAAATTTGGCACAAGCATAGGATACACTCCGGAATAGGACATAGGCAACTTTTTATCCCGGAAAAACACAAGGTTCCTGTGGGATATATAAGGTGCTTTTAAAATATATGCCAGGCTTTTTATGAAGTATAGTATTATGTTTATAGATTACAATAGTAAAGATAAAATGTTGATAATTTGTGTTTTTTTTTATACAAAAAATTATTCACGTAAAATTTTAATTCTTTTTTCGCATAAAACCATCCTCCGGTGTTACGATATTACGATACGCTGTTGCCGCTCCGCGCCGCAAAACACCGGCGCCATTCATACTACGATTGTCATTCATTTCAAACGAATGCCGCCTGCGCGCCGGCCACTCGGTCGTTACTGCACAGCAACCCCCCCCCCCCTTCCCGCCCCCGCGCGCACTACCCCGTTCGCCGCACGCGCTGGCCGACCACCCGCTTGCCAGTCGCCTCCCGCCCGCCACGGGATTTAGTTTTATTATTATCGCGCGCGTTTTTATTAAAAACATTTAGCCAAGTGAACAGTAAAACGGACACATTGAACAAAGTGAAAACCCATTTGTGTGCAACGCAGAGATGGACTTGTGCAACAGTTTCAAAATCGGTAGGGAGTGTGTAAATAACTTTTAAATACGTTGGTGTCGGATAACTTTTAAATACGCCAAGTTCCTGTAATTTATCGTTATTTGATATTACACTTTTGAGCCCTAAGCGAACGCCGGCGTTTTGTTCTTTAATTGTGTCTGTAATTACAAAAGTCGAAAGGTTAATCTAAGTACCTATTGTTTAAACTAACTTAAACTGAACTGTTTAAGTGTGATGTGAAGTTTATCATCGTAACTGGTAACTACTGGTAAGTAATTGCACTTTAAAACACTTGTTTGCCTACGTATTATTGCGTACCGAGTGAATTAGGTAGGGACAAGCTAGTCAGCTGATTTTAGTTTTCATTCGTAGAACGAATGGAAAGAGATAGCAGCTGTTTCATTGACGAAGAGAAACATCGCGCGTAATTTGTGAACCACGTTGTGCAGAATAGAGTCAATATTTATTTAACTACTTTATTTTCTCAAACTGGATTAACTGTTCCTGGGCACGAAAGCTCTTCACTATTGTAATCTATAAACACAACAGTACACCTCCCAAAAAGCCTGGCATATATTTTAAAAGCACCTTATATAACTTCTTATTTTGGTTTGGTTACTCAATCACGCCAAAACGGCCTGATGAATCTGTATGAAATTTGGCCCAAGGATAGCGTATACTTCATAATAGCACATATGTTACTTTTTATCCTGGAAAACATAAGGTTCCCGTGGGATATACAACTTCTTATTAGGCAACCCCAATACCACGCGGGCGAAGCCGCGGGCAAAAGCTAGTAATTAAATAAAGTTTTAAAATCTTCAGTTTAAAATCCAATGAAAGGTGATATGTGGTTCAGGGAAGGGGTCCGCCCTCGTTAGGCTACGGCTAAAACCTTTCACCAACACATATTTCCTGGAGGAACGGGGGTGAGGCACCATGGAGCCGTCAAAGACCCATGGCACCACTTTGCCTCAACAGGACCTGACCCGGCCTGTTGAGGGATGTCTGTCCGGGCTCCGACCGGCTGACTTACTGCAAGGAGGGCATGAGGGCGCCAACCCTCATGTTGGTCCACGAGTGGCAGTTGATGGAGTTGTGGATAACGCCACAGCCGGTACTCTTCATCCTCCGGGAGTATTCGCAAGTACACAAGGAGACGTAATTAGTAGGCTCGATGCCTATTAGATGTTGATCACCAAATCAAAAGAAATGGGATTGAAAATTCGCCCTACTGACCTGCCTTTACAAGAAAGGTCAAACCTTATTTTGAATATTTTAGGATTTTCCGAAACTGATGTCAATGATAAGAAAAGATTCAAAGAAGCAATAGCTAAATTCACGTCTAAATGTGAAATCCTCTACAAAAACTGTAAATATAATATGACCTTTTTTGCAAACACGTGGCTTAAAGAATCGATACAAAATGATTTGAATAAATTTTTAATTAGCGAACATCCAACTTTACAAGATGCGTCACTTTCCGACTCTGTGGTTATTCCTGACTCTGAAATTAATATTATGAGCCAATCCCTTGACAGATATGAATTTGCACCTCATCATCAGCAACAAATTTCAGAGTCCAATACTGATCCAAATCATAGTGTTCAAGATTTACATATAGTCCCTGAACAAAATATTTTTGATATTGCCGTGTCGCCCACAATCGATGCCATTCCTTCGACTTCTTCATGTTTGGTCTATGAATCACTTAGTGGCAGACAAAAACGAAGGGTGTGCAAAGAACTCCAGTATTCTTTAGAAAGTGAACCACCGGCAAAAGTTATCAAAGCTGTTTCTAGTGCATTAGAAGCAAAAGGTCAAAAATTAAAAACCAATGCATCAAAAGATTTGCAATTTGTTATAAATTCTTGTCTTGAAAGTCCAACACAACCGACTAAGCTAGCAACCAAACTTCGCGAAGACCCCCGTCCTTATTCTCCAGAGGAAGCTTTAGCAGTATTTATAGACAGAAAATTTACAGTAGCTACATACAATTTTTTGCAACATGATTTAAAATCAAGAGGTTTTCCAGCATTTCCTACATATAAAAAAGTATTCGACGCAAAACAAAAATGTTATCCGGATAGTGCAGTTCAAGTAACAGAGAGAGAAGCCTTTGTCCCATTAGCTAGTTTACTTTCTCACACTCTTCAAAGGTTAGTACACTCATGCGACGAAATTATATCAGCATATTGTGAACAAAAAAACCTTGATACTGTAGATTGTATTTTTGAAGGTAGTTGGGGGTTTGATGGTAGTTCGGGTCAATCATTGTATAAACAAAATTTTTCTGATAATCAAGACCCTGAAAACAGTTTATTTGCGCTTTCATCCCATTGCGGATAAAAACAAAAAAGACTTTGTTCTTTGGTTAAACCCAACTCCACAATCATACAGGTTTTGCCGCCCGATTCATATCCAATATCGAAAAGAGACGAAAGATTTAATACTCAATGAACAGAAGTGGATAGATGACCAAATTAAGGATTTAACTACATTAGAAGCAACGACATCTAACAAGAAGATAATAAGGGCAAAACCACAACTGTATTTGACATGCATAGATGGCAAAGTTCTGAATACAATAACAGAGACTTCTTCTCAACTTAAATGTCCGTTTTGCAAAGCAACCTCTACACAATTCAACAAATTAGATATTATTTATTCGCGGCCAATAGATGTGTCGGTTTTCAAATACGGAATAAGCCCCTTGCATGCATGGATTCGGGTATTGGAGTTTTTACTTCATTTGGGCTACAAGCTTCCTGTTAAGAAATGGAGGGTAAGCAAATGTTCACTGGAATCAAACACTGTAAAGGAAACAAAGAAACGTGTGCAAGAGAGAGTGCGAAAAGAACTGAAAGTGCTGGTTGATGTTGTGAGACCCAATGCTGGAACAACAAATGACGGCAACACAGCCCGAACAGTTCTATCTGATCAAAATCGTGCAGTGTTTGCAGAAATATTAGGCCTTAGTCAGTGGTTGTTGGACGATCTTCACACGATGGTCACCTTATCTTGTAGTCTACCTGTAGATGCTGATAAGTTTGGAGATTTTTGCAAAACCGTAGCATCTAAATACGTGGCAGAATATGGTTGGTACCCAATGACAGTAACTATGCACAAAATCCTCATTCACGGCAAAGATATTATTAATAGCTCAGCTCTTCTAGTGGGTCTATTATCAGAACAAGCCGGTGAAGCGCGGAATAAGTTCTGGCGTTATGACAGAGAACACCATAGCCGAAAATCCGACCGTGAAAAAACAATGTTGGACCTATTTCACAGGGCACTGGAATCGTCAGATCCAGAAATTTCCTACATTAGGCTTCAGAATAGGTTGAAAAAACTCAAATCTTTGCCTTTACCATCCAAGGTAGTGGAGTTACTGAAACCGTATGAAATCCCAGCTGAAGACGATTTTGAGGCGGCAACAGAAAATGAAATTGAAATTATTGAAGGTCATACCGATAGCGACAACATAACAGAAATTCTTTCGGCCGATGAGGATGAAGAATAATAATTGTTACCCTAACCACCATTTTTTAATTCAAAAGAAAATAAATTTCAAAAGAAATATTGACAACCCTAAAACCATAATTACCATAGAAAACTTTAGAAGCCTCTAAGTTAGAGATCCTTCATTATTTGGATCTGATTTTTTTTTCTAAGCTTCTAACACATTTTATTAACAATTCTAAAGAAAAATAAAATCCAAATAATTGAAAATACGACCATAAAAAAATAAAATAAAAAATGCTTAAATTGTAAATAAATCTCTTAAAACTCAATTAAAAAATATATAAATCAATTAGTATTGTGTGTTTTGAGATTATTGTGGATCAGAAAAACCAAGAAGAAAATTTGTGAAATATTTCAAAAGTTATGGATGATTTACAATTTCACTATAAAAAAGAATAAAGTGGTTTTATTTCTCCATAATGAGAAATAGGTGCACGAGTGTTCTATTAATTAATTCATAAAACATTTATGTATAAGATTTCACAAAAAAAAAGGCATGTCCGATTTTTTGGGGAAAAAATACACTGTGTACTGATACAAAAAATAATATTTAACGAGACACGTAATTTGGATTCATATACAAACCTTCGCAGCTAGACGTAGCTCGGGGCAAGTTGTGATATCCTCGCTTTGGGTAGATTAAGGGAAGTGAGGAGTGACGATTTATCAAAACCATTCCAGCATCTAACGAGGCACTATGGAGAGTTCTGCGGCGACTGACGATGCGTCACGCTTGTTTAAGTTTTGGTATTGTTTTAGTTAAGGGTGAGTAGGCCGTATGAGGAGCTATTTGTTATAGAAAGTATGTCTTATCCAATTGCAGAGGCCTCACAACCTTTGCCGTAGGATTGGTCAGGACATGCACGAGCGAAGGGGATTAATGTAATTCCAAAATATTATAACTTGCAATACAAGCGTCACGTGTCATCCCTTTTGCAGCCCTCTCTGTCCCATAGTTTACGTAACTCAAAAGAAAAGTAGATTCTCCTTCCTTACCTCCTTACAATGGATTCCTAGCTCTATTTTGATTTTTAACATTGTTTTCTCATCCCCTCCTAGTCCCCTAGCTTTCAATAAGTCGGGACTAGGTGATATATTCAAAGGAAATCCATTATTGACGGTGGGGGTCTGTCCAGTCACTTAGGTTGAGGACTACAGGGTAGGGCGGATGGCGGGGCCCTACCTTTTCTCCTTAGGGGGAAACCGACCTTCATAGCTTCATGTAGGAAAGCTCAGGAAAAATGAAAATTTTATCAGCCTAGGGTCGACTAGAAACAGTCACAACATCATCCGAGACATGTACCGAGACTCCGGTTCTGTGGTTCGGACCGCTGGTGGCGATACGAATCCCTTCCCCATCACCGTTGGAGTTCATCAGGGCTCTGTCCTTAGTCCGTTTCTGTTCAGCGTGGTGCTGGACGTGCTGTCCTCTAACATCAGGGACTTACATGAGCAGCCGCCATGGCTGCTCATGTATGCAGACGACATCGCGCTGGCGGACTCGGACAGTGGGCGCTTGGTTCGACGTGTGACAGCGTGGAAGGAATCGCTGGAAAACGGCGGTCTGAAGATTAATGCGGCGAAGACCGAGTACTTGGCCTGTAACACAACAAACGCTGCTCCTGTTCGCATTGGCGAAGACACAGTCGAGCGCACGGAACAGGTCAGGTACTTGGGTTCGGTGCTCCACGAGTCCGGGGACGTCGATTGCGACGTTGAGTCTCGTATCTCGGCGGCCTGGGCGAAATGGCGTGAGGTGGCGGGGGTTATCTGTGACCCCAAAATGCCGGTTAGGCTCAAAGGTCAGGTCTATAAGACCATCATTAGGCCTGTCCTTTTGTATGGCAGTGAAGCGTGGCCTGTACTTGAGCGGCATAAGCAAAGCCTGCGTGTCGCGGAAATGAATATGCTGCGCTGGATGTCTGGAGTCTCGCGGAAAGACCGCATTAAAAACTCCCGCATCCGGGGTAGCCTTCAGGTCCGTGACATAGCGGATAAACTGAAACTGTTGGTATGGCTACGTTTTACGAAAACCGGCAGACTACGTGGGTAACAGATGCCTCGCCATGCCCCTTCGCCGGGACCCGGAAAACGAGGAAGGCCTAAGAGGCGTTGGATCGACGTCGTAAGGGACGATATTCATGCCAATGGGCTTACGGCAAAGGACGCGAAAGATCGAGCGAAGTGGAGGCGTCTTAGTAGGAAAGCGGACCCCGGGCACCGAGGTGAAAGCCAAGGTTGGCAACCGGGACTACGGCTAGGATGATGATGATGAGTGTGCGTACGATCGCACACTGACGAGAAGTTTAACAAATGTAAAGTGTGTCAGCTTTGTTTTAGTAATAACAATAGTTTAAAACTACACATTCGTACGCACACTGACGAAAAACCTTACAAATGTGAAAAATGCGAGCATTGTTTTAGTGTGAAATGTACATAGCTTAACAATACACATTCAATACTCAATACTCAATGTTTATTGCATTCAACAATGTACATGCATAGATGTTAAATAAAAGTGAATGCTCCGGCTTCGGCCAGAACAATACGAGCGCACGGGCGCGCCGTAAAGAAAGATAAAATCATAGCCGAGTAGTTATCGGTAGCTTATTAGACTTTATTACACTTATGTGTTTAGTTATACGAAATGGTTATTTAGAACTTTATAAACGGATACGATACCATGTTTCCGGTAACTTTTATATTTACTAAATTATGTTTATTGATAACTTATACCTAAGTAGGTACTTTATTGTTCTTTAGTTTTAAAATACATGTTTCTTTAGTCTTAAGGGGGAAAAGTGTAAGGTATTTGTACCAACTTTGATAAATGAATAATGTAGGTAGACGCTTCTTTTGAATAAATCAGTCAGCTATCCATTCCGGTGTTTAATTGACGTCCCAAAAAACACTCCAGCTCTGGCAAAAACGAGATGTATCTCAAACTATCAATAGTAATAAGTTATAAGACATAACTAACTACTATCGCGTTTCTTACTTGCAAACATATTAAAATAGCCAAATGTAGTTCAGTAGTTGCGAGTCCCACGTTGGGCGCCACTTTTACGGATGTCTACAACATAGAGCAACACGGGCCACCGGCAGACCGGAGGGGAGTGGCCATTGCGTTTTTTACCGATACAAAACTGTCTGTCATTTTTTGCGGGGGGAAATCACACATTCTCAAAATTTCACACAAAAACAGTTGTCTGTCACTACGAAACTCACACCATGACAATTATAAAATACACTAACAATTACACACACACATTTAAACAAACCGTGTCATAACAGTATAATAATATGATGCAACTACACTGACAAGTCCTTGCAGCCGTAGTTGTACCAACTGTCGATATGCATTATCGATAAATTCAAGAATTTTGTTAGGGAAATTAGGTTCAAAACGTCATACAAATGTCAGACATTTATTAAGGTGAACTTTATTTATTATGTACACAATAATCATTATATATAACACATAGAGTTTTTGGCAGTTTTAGGTACTTATTTACTATATTAATTACAATTAAAATTTATATATTTTCATAAATCATCCTCATTAATCAATTCAGCCGAAAGACGTCCACTGCTGGACATAGGCCTCCCCCAATTGTCGCCATAATGAATGGTCTGTGCATCTCGCATCCATCGGATACCCGCAACCTTTGCCAGATCATCGGTCCACCTTGTTGGTGGCCTTCCAACACTGCGTCTTCCGCTACGAGGTCACCACTCCAGAACCTTTCTACCCCAACGGCCATCCGTTCTACGAGCAATATACCTTGCCCATTGCCACTTAAGTTTGGCGATTCTTTCTTTGGGCTATGTCGGCAACCTTGGTTTTCCTGCGGATATCTTCATTTCTGATACGATCACGCAAGGAAACTCCAAGGATGGGCGTTTTCGTTATCCTTTGGATGACTTTAAGCCTTTTGTTGAGGATCATTGTGAGCGACCACGTCTTGAGATACTGATTTTTTTTTAATAATAAATATTATAATGACCAGTGATAGATAGTGATACAGGACTGTTACTGGTTTTTAAAATGGATTAGCTTTCTATAAATCTGTCGAATACATTTTTGGGGGTCGGCTTTTTTCATTAAGAAAGAAATTCTTGTATCAGCATATTTTTGCATTATCAATCTTGCTAATTCCAAGTTATGATTTGTAAAATCGTTTTCGTGTGAATGGTAACTGATTGATGGAAACAAGTCTTTGCCAATAAACTTTTTTAAGGAGCGTGTCACGACTTCATGTGTGGTACAAGATCTTGTAGGTTTATTGTCGTCACTTAAATGTCGTCTTATTTCTTTTTCACAAATCCGGCATAAAAGAATTACCTCTTTTGAGGCGTACAGTAACTTTCCTTTGCTTTTCTGGTGTACTAAACTTTTTTCATCAATCGGCCCAAGCAAACCTTTTATGCACGTATTACATTTAATTTTCTTTTTTGTCGAGAAAATTACAAATCCAGCAATATACTCTACAACTTTTTCCGCAAAAGGGGATAAAAAAGTAAGAGCTTCAATCTCATCAATTAAATCGTCAGTAAAATTGGTAAAATCGACTTCGTCAGTAGCATCATTGCTATTGTATTGTCGTACGGTTGAAGCATTAATTTTTTCTAATGCAGATGAGCAATTCAATATCGTGATTTTTTCCAGTGGAATGCAGTTCGTTCCCTTTCCCGTTTGCGTTAATTCTGTATTTACAAGAATTTTTTTATAAATTGCTTCAAACTGAGAGCTTGTGGGATTATCGGAATATCCACCATGACTCCTTACAACGGAGAAAAATAGTTCGATGTGGTCTTGGCTTATCCTATGGAGAGGCATATATTTGAGGTCATTTTGTTTGTTTTGTACTACTAAATCTTGAAAGATAGACTTAGTGCTCTCAATGCCGATCAAAATTCCCAAAAAACCTGTGTATCGTGGAGAATCTAATAATTTAATTTTACGCGACTCCCCGTTGCGTTTTTTTACATTAGTTGATAAACTCAACAAAAGCTTTTGAACTTCGTCCATTTTTCGAAAAGCTTTCTTAAAGTTTTCACAGTTTAAAGCTTTTTTATAGCCATTTTGACGAGACCGAGAATCCAATATGTCAAAAACGTCGTTTATCAGTGAAATAAACTTCGAAGTTGCAGTTGATCCATTAAACTCCGGCAAATCTAACTCTTTTTCACAAAACAAAAGTGCATCAGCAACACTTGCACTGAACAATTGCGCTGCAAGACGAACATTCATTATCTTTGTTTTGTAATAAATGTGATTTGCTTTTAACTTGTTAGCCATGTAAAATAACTCATCTTCCTGAATTTTATGTAATGCTTCCACAAATGACCATTGAATTTTATATTCATTATTCTCATCGAAGAAACATTTATAATCACAAAAAGTGTTACGGATTAATTTGAGCATGTGACTTGGATCTAAAAAAAAGTGAACACGTTGCCCCGTTGTAGGATCTACTATCGTTGTTTGCAATTTATTTGCATCTAAGCAGCAACCTAGTTCTGTAGCCATCGCTAAATTTGCCTTTGCGCCGTCACATGTTAATGCTTTTATCTCTATGCCAGTTTCATGTACTAATTCAAATGCTTTAGTTACAAGTTGAGCTTTTAACTTAGCACTTGTACCTTTGACTAAAAAATATCCGATTGGGACTTTCCATGGAGTATTAATGCCTACTAATAGAAATACTAGAACATCTGTTGCTTCATCTGTATTATCAGTTATTAAATCGAAACCATAATCAATATACCCGAAACGTCTATCACCACTTGGATTGTCATGTGATTGTGTCTTTATTTTCATTTCGTCGAAAACCAATGTACAGTAAATTTTGCTATGTGGATTGGCATCGGCTTTATATTTTAAAGCCGCTAAGGCTTCCTTGGTAAAACCAGGCCGTCCATCAATATTACTATACCATTTTGTTAAAGTACGTGGAGCAGGTAAACACGTTCCAAATGTTTTTCGAACGTACTTGTAAGCTTTGGGGGAATAAAAGTTGAGAGTTAGAGCAAAACATCTCAGTTCTGGCGAATATTTAGCTCGTGACAGCTTCCCACTTTTACACTTCTTTAGTTGACGTTTGATGAGTTCCGCTTCTTCAACACCAATTTTTTCCAGAACCATCTTTTCCTCTTTATCGATCAAAGCTTTTTCATCTAGGCTCTCAAGAATTTCTTGTAGCCCAGCAACTTTTTTCTTTAAGAAAAGATTTTTAGCTTGTAGCCTTTTAATTTTTTTTTTCTGATAATCTAATTGTTGCTGCATTTTTCTTTTTCTTGGTGTGATTGCAGTAGTAGCAATTGAAGCAGATTTTTCAATCGTTTCCTTTGACTGTGCCTAAAAAATAAATAATTATTCTCTTATCATATTTTTACATAAATCTCATTAGTACAAATGACTATTATATCAATATGCGATTCTACAACAAACGATTTAAAAGCGACTCACATTTTGAGGAGTTGACGATCTACACGGAGATGTCAACGAATTAGGAATAGTGCTAGTATCACTAATGGCATCATTCGATAATAGATTCTCATCTGGTATTTTGAATGCTTGTTGATGGTTCTGGAAAATTAGATTTAATAATAATAATAATATTCGACGACCATCACACAACGCCGTCTAGTCTCAAGCTAAGCAGACCTTTTTTTTTGTAGGTAGGTAAAAATCATCCAATGACGAGTCCCGCCCTTTGGGCGGAGCGGAAAACAAGTGTCAGACTCTTACTGACTAAACAACCTACCCCATTCCAACGTTGCCATATACACCAGGGCCAGAGCCTTCCTTTCAGACGCGAACCCATGGCCCCAGTTGGCTTCGACCCTTCTGCAGGGTCCCTACGGTTTACTGACAACTCCTTGAGGCGCGCGGGAACAGTGCGCGCCGTTGACGACTGGGCTTGGTCCGGACCGTTACCAGACGATTGGACGGCGAGCTCCCCATTGCTCGCCATCCACAAGCCCGCGCCTACGGTGGCCGAAAATCGGGATCGGAATCTCGGCGGCGTCTCGGGCGTGAGCGCCGTTGCCTTAAGCGGTCGGCTTCCTCCTTTACTAGCATTACTGCTTCGCAAAAGGAGGCGACCGCCTGCCACTCCTCCTCGCTCCGGACCATGGCCTCGACCAAGGACCGGCGTGAGAGATCGCCGCCGATGGCCCCCACGAGGACACGGCGATGCTCTGCTCAAGCGGGGCACACCTCGACCGTGTGCTCTACCGTGTCCTCCGGGCGGTCCACACAGATGCGACACCCGGGCGTCTCTTCCGCACGAATCTGATGCAGGTACCTCCCGAACTTGCCATAAAGTTAAGCAGAGCTTGTGTTATGAGTACTAGACAACTGATAAACATACTTATATATTTCTAAATACATACATATTATAGATAAATTACAGCCAGACACAGAACAGATGATCGTGCTCATCACACAAACATTTGTCCTGGGTGGGAATCGGAGCCACGACCTCCGGAATAGCAGTCAGGGTCACTAACTACTAGACTGACAGGCCAGTCAAAAATCTAAAATTCAAAAAAAAAGGTAATATCTTTAATTTTATAAATCTACTCTCCATTTCACAGCTATGAAAATCACGTGAAATATACGCTCGTTTAACTTGTCCATGAATAAAAAAAACTTACGGCACAATTGCAGTTCTGGGTTAGAGTTGGTTTGGTGCCATCAACTAATCTCCTTCTATTGTTTGCCAACACTTGAAAATCAGAGGTCTTAAAATGACTTGAGCAAATGACACTACTTCGTGTTGGAATCCAGGTAAGTGCATTATTACAAAAAGTCTTCCATGTATCCCTTAAATTTGGGTCTTTAGGAAACCTGTAATAAAGAAATAAAAATACATTCACACTGAGTAATTTTATTAAAATGTGCTAATACGTGAATAATAGTATCTAATTTAAGTTTACAACTAAGGTCAGGTGGGGTAAGAGAAACATAGTTTACTGGTTTTTGAACATTTTGACTTCCAGCTAGTACAAATATGTATGTATTCTAATAGCAATACAAACAAAGTTTCGGTAACGAACCATGCTAACTATTATTTTAACACAGAAATTGATTCTTCCAGCAATGACGGCACAATCGGAAATCAAAGCCAGATCTTTTAATTGTTCCTCTTTCCCGAAATTTGGGGTAAGAGAAACACTTTGATTTGTACAAGTAAAACCACGTATTTTTATATGTATCTCTAGAAATTTGAGAACTGCCTTTCGGCCTAATGGAAATGAAACCATGCCATTGTTAAAATATGGTTTAATTTAGCTTTACCGAAGAATAAAGTAAATTTGGGGTAAGAGGAACATATAAGTAAGGTCAGGGGTGGTAAACTACGAATATAAAAACATTTAAACACGATTTTTAATAAAAAAAATAAGAAAAACAAACGATGAATGTCTTTAAGTATTTATTTATTACTAATAGAAGTATCTAAATCACTTTCCAACTTCAACTGAATAAGAACGAATACAAATAATTGTGAAAATCTTTGTTGTAGGTACTTAAGAAACGTAAAAAAACTTAAATCACTTTGATTCATCATAAAGGTGACTTTACACCTTTACGATCATAAAAACGATTGATTGAGTATAGTTGCTCTTGGTATTCCATAATGTTTTGAGTCTGCATAACCCGACAGTGCACCAATTTTAACAGCTGCCAATGCTTCTAATAATTTTTTCTTTTGGGTAAGAGTTCCGTTCCGTTTTTCTTATATAATTTCGAGGCATTTTACTTTTTCTGTAACAAATAAATATATATACCCACATCCAATACGACAAAAATTGCACTTTCACACAAATTAAAGCTTTATAATAAATACAGGCTCATGCACACATAGCTCTGAACACCGAGTTACATTATCTATACCTACCTAATTTAAATAGGTAATATTTCAACTTGCAAAATGTTTGTTACTCCTAAAACCGGGAAAGAGGAACATGATGTTTCTCTTACCCTGGTATGGTAGTTCCTCTTTCCCAGCTTGGTGTTTTGTACGTTATGTTTTTGATGACATCGAAAAAACACTAAAAACACATGCTACAAGCAACATAATATGCGGAAAATAAAGATTCAACATTAAAATTATACTTACCAACAAAATTTGCCCTATTACAGATGTTTTTCATCCTTAAAAAATCGCACAAAAAAAACGCCGCTAGGTCACTATTTTATAGTTTGTCGATTGATTATTTTCTTTCTCTTTTACTCACGTACTGAGTGTGTTGTAGCGTCATTTATACAAAAATATTGAAACTATACCTGATACTGTTTTATCGACGTAGTAACCATAGAGCTAGGCTTTATAGTTTTCTATTTATGAGTTACTGTTCCTCTTTACCCAGCGTCCCTCTTACCCCACTTGACCTTATACCTGTAAAAAAAAAAGCTCACAATAAGATAAGTATTTCAATCGAAAAACGATCTCAAAAAATTCTCTGACTCCTTTTTCATTTTCATCGATAACTAAGTCTAAAAACAAACCAGTAACAACACTATCGCTCGGCGACAGCGACTTCTAGGAAAAAAACTCGGATCTGTTGGACGACTGATCGCGCAATCCGCGAATTGAACGGCCTTGGTTGGTAAACAAATCCGAAACAACACGATTGATAATATTATAGTTTTTTTCGTTTAAAAGTAGTAAATAGCAATAATGTGATTAAAAATTACTTACAAATGAAAGGTAACGCCATCTTTTTGTAAACTTGACGTAGCAGATCTCTTTTTGCAGCAAAAAACAGAACAATTCGGCATTTTTATACGACGTCGATTCACGTAACTAGATTGAGTCTAGTGAACAGTCCGGTTGCAACTAGTTTTATTGTTTACATATGACCATTTGGGCTTGTACCTACTTTGACAGAGGGGAATGCTTGTGTATGGCTACTCCCGTCCGTGTTGCTCTATGGTCTACAAAGAAAATAGTACACCAAAAACATAAAATATAAAAAAGGTTAAGTCTCTCTACGCAATTTTTTCTTTGTAAAAAGTTTTGAGATCGCATAGAAGCCAAGTCCTGTTCAACTTAATTGGTAATAATAAATTAATATTTTGTGACAATATCAATAGTTTTGTTTACATTAGTAAGTAACCTTCTACCGTCACTCAGAGTGGGTCATTTTTGTTTTGCTCCTAAACTTTTATTTCAAATAAGTAGTAAAAACTATGTCTTTATATACTTATGTGATATCGTTGCATTGCTAGTGAAGTGGACTTGCGAATGGTCAAAACCGGGCCTCAATACATACACGGAGTGCAAAGTGAAAGGTAAAAAACTTTACTAACTTTTTAACAACGGCTTGGAACCTGGACCTACTCCAACCCGCCGAGCGCTCGATACTCCTCGCGCACTCCGCACCTCTACCCCGCCGGCGCCTGCGCTACTTGGTCGCTTGAACTGGCGATCGACGACTATCACGCTGGGTGTTGTTTGGCGCTTGGCAGGCGGCAGCAATATAGAATTTATATATTTTTATCATGCCGCGCGTGCAACGTTCGCCTCCGGTAGCTGTCACTAAGCAGAATGCTCTACAAGTGTCGGAGCCTATTTCAACCACGACAACACATAGTGTTAGCAATATCAAAGACGTAACTTCCAATGTATCTGTAAGATCCAAGAGACCAAGATTGAACGACTCACCTGGCGACGATGGCAAGTACGAAGAAACTTTAGAAGAAAGCTTAACCAGAAGATGCGTCCCCAGAATCCCATATACTAAATAAGGCGATTATTTCCGAATTACGCAAAGAAGTCTGTGTTGACCTTGCATTTACAGGCCTCGCTCAAAGCATACTTCGAAAATGAATTTATACAGCTTAAAAAAACATTACAAGGGCTAGAAGAATCTGTTGAGTTTATTGGCAAGGAATATGATGTAATGACAATTGAATTGAACCAAAACAAGGAGGTATTACCTAAGTCAACTCAAGAAGGAAAACAATGAGTTAGAAACCTGTGTTTCAGACTTATCCGTAAGGCAGTTAAGTACGGTATTCCAACTAGGAAAAATTATTTAATGCGATATTAATGCTGATGACGTGTCATCAGTTACTCGGGTCAAA
The DNA here is from genome assembly GCA_029852875.1 of Mythimna loreyi. Lineage (NCBI taxonomy): Eukaryota > Metazoa > Arthropoda > Insecta > Lepidoptera > Noctuidae > Mythimna > Mythimna loreyi. The sequence goes on along the minus strand of CM056806.1, from coordinate 11,451,801 downwards.
AAAAAGGATGTGCAAAGTAGCCGCCCATGCTCAGTTATAGTCAAACTGAAAAATACGAGGAAGCGAGACGAATTCTGATAAACCAAATTCGAGTCACTTGGGCTATGGTGGCGCGAAACAACCCGTCTTTGTCTCCGAACATCTTTCACCGCTGAATAAAGCCATACATGCACAGGCCAGGAAACTAGCGCGAGAGAAGGGTAATAAATATGTTTGGGTCCGCGACGGGTGGATATTGGTTCGTAAGGATGATGGGGCATGACCTATGCATATAAAGAGCCTACAAGCTGCCACTTTAATGTAAGCAAAAACCCTGGACCGTGAACCCGTAAGTGTATTATGAAAATTCACTGTCTACTATCAAAATCTTCGAGGAATGCGAACGAAATTGAATGACATCAATGCTGCAGTTAGTGTCAATAGTTATGACATGATTGTGGCAACGGAGACATGGCTCAACAACAACATTAACGACGGAGAGCTATTTGACACTCGGTATAATGTGTACAGGAGAGATAGGGCTTCTAGCGCACTTTCAGGGTGTGAAGGTGGTGGCGTTCTCATTGCTGTGTCCATAATGTATGAGTCAATGCGCGCCTGTCAGTGGGAAACTATTGCAGAAGACCGCTGGGTTCGCATTAAAGTAAACGAGAGCGAGAAAATTAACATTTGCGCAACTTACTTACCACCCCCTGTAACACAGCAGCACGGTTTCTGCAGTAACAAATCTACCATCACCAATTTGGTATCATGTATTGATGAAATCTCCATGAACATTGACTCTGGTCAACAGATCGACTCGCTGTATACCGACTTCAGCAGTGCCTTCGATAAAGTCGATCACAAAATCTTGCTGCTAAAACTACGTGACCTTGGTATACACGGACCTCTTCTGCAATGGTTCAGTTCATATTTAAGTGAGCGATCACAAAGAGTGGTAATGAATGGCTTCCAATCTGCTGAGTACATCGCAACTTCCGGTGTGCCCCAAGGATCTCATACCGGACCTATCCTCTTTATTGTGTTCATTGACGATATAGTCAACTGCATTAAACATAGCCAATGTTCCTTGTTTGCCGATGATCTCAAAATCTCTCGTCAAATAAAAACTCAAGAAGACGTTGCTCTGTCCAATCTGATTTGAATTCATTGCAGAACTGGTGTGTGGAGAATGGGATGGCTTTAAATGCCAGCAAATGTTATCACATAACATTTACACGGAGAAAGCACCCTATACCATCTACGTACTCTCTCAATGGATCGTTACTTCAGCAAGTTAATAATATACGGGATCTAGGAGTAGTGCTTAGTAGCGATCTTTCTTTTGCCTCACATATCACAACACTGATTTTAGCAGTGCGTTCGACAAAGTCGATCACAATATTTTGCTGCATAAGCTGTCAAAACTCGGCATATGTGGCCAACTATGGCTGTGGTTTAAATCTTATCTGACCGACAGAAAACAGAGAGTTGTTGTGAAGGGTCATCAGTCTTTGCCTTACTACTCAATATCCGGAGTCCCCCAAGGTTCCCATTTGGGCCCAATACTGTTTGTTATATTCGTTAACGATATAGCAAGCAGTATCAAACACAGTACTTGTTCCATCTTCGCGGACGACTTGAAAATATATCGGGTCATTGACACCAGTGCAGACATTGCTCTACTCCAGGAAGATTTGGACTCTGTACATAATTGGTGTACTAAAAATCGCATGCTTCTTAATGCTGATAAGTGTTACCATGTAACATTTACGAAAAAACACCTTACGCTTGCTTCTTCATATTCGGTCAACGGTAGGGTACTTCAAAAAGTCGACCAAATCCGCGACTTAGGTGTTCTTCTTGACAGTAAGCTTACATTCATACCCCATATTGACTCTATTGTATCTAGGGCTGCTAAAACACTGGGATTCATAAAAAGAATCTGTTATGATTTCAAAACCGTCCAACCCTTAACAGTACTCTATAACTCATTTGTACGAACTGTTTTGGAATATGCGTCACCTGTTTGGAATCCTACCTATGGCACACACGTTAATCGTATAGAACGGGTCCAAAAAAGCTTTACACGCTATCTGCGATATAAATCTCATAGCTGCCCACCGGACGCAGACTACTCGCAAAGGCTAAGTTATTTCAAAATGATAACTTTAAAACAGCGTAGACATAACAATGATCTGATTTTGCTCCATAAAATCATTAACGGATTTATACAAGTTCCGAAGCTTCTCGCCGAAATAAATATATCTGTTCCTCGCCATAGTACACCCAGATCTGAACGAATTCTAGATGTGTTCACTCCATCCCCTACAAGAACTAATCTCGGACGCTCGGCACCAATGAACAGGTTGATGAGGACGTACAACGAGCTCCATAACCGTTCTAATAGCATTGACATCTTCGCCAACAAGCTTTCTCAATTTCGCAAAATATTATTATCGACCCACAGTGGCCAAATTTAGTGCATGTATTATTACTTTTATTACTTAATTATAGTTTTTAGTTTTTTTTTTATATTATTTATTATCAATTATGTTATTTTAATTTCTTTTTTTTCTTTTTAAGTAACAAAGCAGACTTGTGTGTTCTTTTGGTCTTATGACAAATCTGTTTACATGTACTTTTTTTTCATAGTAACATTACAAAACTCAATATTGCAAGTGCTGTGCACACCTTTAAGTGGCAAATTCACTCTAGTGTTAAGTTTGATATTGTACCCTTAAAATGTACTAGTGAATAAGTCGTTGGAGTGCCTTAATTAAATAAATAAATAAATAACATAATTGAAAAAGCTATGAAAATGGTTGGATTTAGCAATAGAATTGGCAAAGAATTTGAGGGAGTCTCTACTTTAAAAGTGTTATACAACGCCTTTGTCCGTAGTGTCTTGGAATACGCGTCTCCTGTCTGGAGCCCCACCTATAATATTTACATAAAGCGAATTGAACGCGTTCAAAAGAAATTTACTAGGTGCTTGCGTTTCAAAGACCAAAGATGCCCATACAGAGCCAATTATCAAGAGCGACTGCGCTACTTCAAATTAGACACACTAAAGCAGCGAAGAGATTTGAACGACTTGTTATTGCTTCATAAAATTGTTAATGGGACATATTCAACACCAGACCTACTTAACAAAATCAACATAGCCGTACCACGTCACTCACATGTCCGATCCAACCACTCATATATATACCCACACACGCTCATATACACATACACGCACTCACAACACTCTACACACTTACCTTTTCTTTGTTTTGGTTTTTTTTTAAGTTTTTGTTTTATATTCCTTTAAAATAAATTTGTAAATAATATCTCCGCATAAAACTGTACATAGTTTACTACGATACGGCAGAGGGCACTGGATCCTGTAACACAGGTATTTCACCTAGTATGGGAGCCAGGGACTTCATTCTATTGTACCTATTTTTATGCCAATAAAGATTATTATTATGTTTTTAAGGTTAATTTTTCTCAGGTTATAAACCTGGTGTTTTTATTTTTAGAATCTCACGGGTGTAAACCAAGGTGAGATCCCAAATCTTAGCCTAAGATGGTAAAAGACTTTGTACTGAAATTAAATTGCTATCTAAATTGAGACTATTGTGACTCTATTCATTTTCAAAACTCTTGTGATTTCCTCTTGAAGTTCTGTGTACTTCCTAATTTTATTATTATTAACCGTACCTTTAACACGTTTGCTACTAAACCTAGCTATAGTATAAAATAAAGTTGCTTATCCCTGTTTATGCTTAGATCTTCAAAAGTTCGCAACGGATTTTGATGCGGTTTTTTTTTTTAATAGATAGAGTGGTTCCAGAGGAAGGTTTATAGGTACAACATATCACCTTTGCACCCGCGCGAAGCTGGGGCGGGTCGCTAGTAAAATATAAGAGGGCTATTTGAGTAATAATTTTTGACGTTGCGCGTTCGTTAGATTACCATCGGACATCCCGGCGAACGGCAAATATCCACCCTTACGTTGTTGAGACATCTATGGTCTGGACTAAGCGTTTTGCCTCGTCGTTTATACCGCCTACATCGAGGAACTGGAACAGTTTGCCAACTGCAGTGTTTTGCGTCTGATTACACTGGTCAACACTGGTTTTGCCACACGAACTTTGATAGCTAATTTGTTTTATCAATTTACCCTCATTATTAAATCACAGTTGCCATATGTCAATCAGCCTCCTATTTGTTGTGATACGGTAATACTCATACCACAGATTACTAAATAGTTACTACGTCTCATACATACACACTAAGGCAGTAAATTAACAGAAACGCTTACAAGTAAATCGTTATAAAAATATTTATCGTTGAATTTGAACACTTTTTTGGGATTTATTAACCCTGTGAGCATGTCAAGGAAGTGTATTAATGATCCTAACTCTTTTTGTTATGTCTGCGGAGAACTTACATTAAAAAAACAACGACGAAATTTTACAAATCTTGTGATGGAGTGTTATCACCAATGTTTTGGTTTTTCTGTCGCCCATCAAGACAAATCCTGGGCCCCTCATGTCTGTTGCATAACGTGTATGAAAAATTTAACTGACTGGAAAAAAGGTGCACGACCTATGCTGCTGTACCCATGATATGGACTGAACAGCGAGATCACGTTTCAGATTGCTATTTTTGTCTCACTGACGTAAAAGGTATAAATTACAAGAAAAAAAACACAGTTATTTACCCTAACTTATCTTCGGCTATAAGACCAGTCTCTCATTGTAAAAAATTGCGAGAACTAATACCAGTTGCAACTACATCTGTTGAGAACGACAATTCACAACCGTCTACTTCAAGTGTATGTGTTGACGAGGACGATGACTTTGAGTTTGAAGAAATTGCAAAAGAACCACATTTAATAACTCAAGGAGACCTAAATGATTTGGTTCGAGATTTAAATTTGTCAAAAAAACAGTCAGAACTATTAGGATCTCGTCTAAAAGAATGGAATTTGCTACATCATAATACAAAAGTTAGCTATTTCCAAAAGAGCTACAGAGAGTCGGTTAGCGAGCTGTTATTGTCATATCAAGCATTAGGTTGCAACATGTCACTTAAGATCCATTTTTTAGACTCGCACCTGGATTTTTTTCCTCACAATTTAGGGGCTGTCAGTGACGAGCACGGCGAGAGGTTCCATCAGGATGTTTCTGATATGGAAAAGCGGTACCAGGGCAAATGAAGCCCAAATATGTTAGCAGATTACTGCTGGACAATTAAAAGGGACCAACCAGAAGCTAAATATTCAAGAAAATCTTAGATTATCTAAGTCATTTATAAAAAAATAAACTTTTGATTTACGAGATCCGTATTTTTTCTTAATATTTTAAATTACTCAATAGAATAAAATCTTTGTCTAGCAAATTTTTTTTAACTGTTTATTTTTTATTACAATTACCAATTAAAGTAAAAAATATCAAAAAAGTCCGTGTGGCACGACAAAGTTGAAATTTTGTTGACCAGTGTTATAGGTAATTTAGGTGTCTTCAAGGCTAGTGTGAATAGTCTCTATAAACTAGTGCGCCTCACCATCAACGATTGCATCACCGCTTACCATCAGGTGGGATCGCAGTCAAGCACTAGTTTATAGCAATTAAAACACTCACTCACTTTTGACGTAATTCGGAACGAGCGGGGTGTGATGTTATTTTGGAGCAATATTATAAAATGAGTTCCTATTATATATTCCAAACACGAAAACCGTCTCCGGGATTTGACATTTTATTCAGACTAGCGACCCGCCCCAGCTTCGCACGGGGGCAATGCTGATATTAAATATATTATGCATGTATTATACATATAAACCTTTCTCTTGAATCACTGTCTATCAACAAAAGCCACATCAAAATCCGTTGCGTAGTTTTAAAGATCTAGGTAAGCATACATAAGAACAGATAGCGGGAAGCGATTTTGTTTTATACTATGTAATGATTATCATCATGAATTTATGTAATAGTGTATCTTAATGTTATATTACCTTTTAATCTTTCTTTGCATTACTTTGTGGTTAACCTCTCAGCCCTCAAGCGAACGCCGGCGTTCGCGGGTATTAACGAAAAGTTATTTGTCTATAAAAACTTTTTTTTTACGTTCTTGGATAAATATCAAAATACCCTACAAAAAAAAATGAAAAAAAAAACATTATATTTTTGAAAATTTGACAACGGCGTTTCGTTTCGCGAAATCATGAGCGCGAGCGCCGGCGCTCGCTTGGGTGTCAAGGGGTCGACTAGTTACTAATGTCGTGAAACTCTGTAATTGGCAGTGATAATTGTCATCATCTCGTTATCACTGTGCGGCGTGTATAGACTAAGTTTTTCACTTTTCCACGCTAGTAATCTTTCATGAAACTGCATTAAGCTGTGCATTGATAGTGTGATGTGTATTCTCAACCCATGTAACTTATTAATAAGCTGTTGAGTTTCCAAATAAATAAAATAATATCATCATCATCAGCCTTTTCAATGTTCCCATGTATACTGGGATACAGGCCTACCTTTAAGTACTCTTGATACTACTGAAGTACATACATACTTCACACTTGTAAGCTTTTCCAGCCTAGTTCTTCCTAATAATTAAAACTTTTTTTGACGTGACAACGTCTTAAATTAGGTTGCGGCTGGGAGTCACTTATGAAAAAGTGTAACGCTCGGTAACGTTACGATGAGTCACCGAACGAGAGAGAGGCCCGCCGAATGCCTTGCGTCTCTCTCCCACTCAACTATGATCGGTCTGCCGCGCGCGCAGCACTAGAGAATTAGGACGTTGTCACGTAAAATCTTCGCCCGTAAAACCGACTTTACAGGCAACCATTTTTTTTATTGGTACGCGCTTGACCGCTATTTCACCTGATAGAAAGCGACGATGCGGTCGACGATGGACCGCGCTTACCTAGAAGCAACCTATTCACTCTTGACTTAAAGATTCTCAGATTGTAGCCATCAGGAAACAGACTTCATGGTGTTTCATCAAATTGTATGCAACATTATTTTATACCTCACATTCATTCACACTTGGAAGGTTATCAAATGGCTCTTTTCACAAAAACAACTCTGACATACATTAGAAAGGACTTTTACCAGCTTTAATAAAACAATAGTTTATTAAAACACTTTATTTATATTTCTCCAGCGAGTATACGACGAATATGTCTTAAACACTGCGACTACAACTAAATTGACGCTCTTCGCACTAGTAAGACGCTATCTCGCCAGTGTGCGTGTGAATGTGATTATTTAAACTAGACTTAAGACTAAAACAAAGCTGACATTGTTCACACTTGTAAGGCTTTTCGCCAGTGTGCGTACGAACGTGTGTTGTTAAACTACTTTTCTGACTAAAACCACGCTGGCATTCTTCACACTTGTAAGGTTTTTCACCAGTGTGGGTACGAATATGAGTTATTAAACAACTCTTCTGACTAAAACTACGCTGACATTCTTTACATTTGTAAGGTTTTTCGCCAGTGTGCGTACGACAGTGTGTTGTCAAGTGATGCTTATTTTTAAAACAAAGCCGACATTCATCACATTTGTAAGGCTTTTCGCCAGTGTGCGTCCGAATGTGACATATCAAACTAGCTTTTTGACCAAAACAAAGCTTACATTCTTCACATTTGTAGGGCTTATCGCCAGTGTGCGTACGAATGTGTGCTGTCAACGTACTCTTTTGACTAAAACAAAGCTGACATTCTTTACACTTATAAGGTTTTTCGCCAGTGTGAGTACGGATGTGACTTATTAATTGAAACTTTTGACTAAAACTACGCTGACACTCTTCACATTTGTACGACTTTTCGCCTGTATGAATTCGAATGTGTTGTCTTAAACCGCTCTTGTAGCTAAAACAAAGCTGACATTCTTCACATTTGTACGGTTTTTCGCCAGTGTGCGTACGAGTGTGATTTATTAAATAACTCTTCCGGCTAAAACTACACTGACATTCTTCACATTTGTAAGGCTTTTCGCCAGTATGCGAACGAATGTGATTTGTTAAATTACCTTTCTGACTAAAACTACGCTGGCATTGTTCACACTGGTAAGGTTTTTCGCCAGTGTGCGTACGAATATGTTTTATTAAATTTCCCTTCTTATTAAAACTGTGCTGACAAATATCACACTTGTACAGTGCTACACCACGGCGTATACGAGTGTAAGGTTTTTTTAAATTACGGTTTTTAATATTATTGTAACAATTTGTTTCTAAAGCCGTCTCAATAGCACTAATATTAACTCGAGGTGCTGTATCAGTTAATGGTTCTATGAATTTCGGAATATAATTTGACGTGTTCAGCGCAACTCTAGTGTCCGACTCTTCATTCTTCTTTTGATTTTCTGTAATGACGTCTTCTAGTACTCTTCCTTGTATGTGCAGTTTCCGTTTGTTCGCGGCGACCGCGCCTGTGAGTTTAAATCAATTAAATAAAAGGAATGAGAACCATTAAAGCTGATGTTCTTTTTTTTAATACACTGCGTCGTGTTAAATGAGTATTCAGTACTTTAGGCCGACTCACAGTAGATGCGTTGTCAGTCGGGCCTCAAGTCTGCTATTACAATAGAGTCAGAATAGTCGATTTTTGATTTCAAAATTGTTGATTTTGACAAGTTTCGTAATCTACTAATATGATGGCGTCATTATGACTTTTCAATGATCAACCAGTGACACTTCATTTAATGATTTTTTTAGAACGGTAATCTCTTACATGATGACAAATGAATATTTGACATATGCCGTAAATTAATAAAATTTTGACAGTTCTTTTAGTCATTGACTTACGATAAGAATGTTATTGTGCAGTTATTGTTTTTAGTTTGTTGTAAACCAGCTCGTACCACAATTCTATTACGAGACCACTGACCGCCCAATGATCAGCCATTATGAATTAACAGATTACGAACTTTTAGCGAAATGACAATGGAATCGTGTTGGAATGTCAATATATTGAAAGTAGCAGACTTGGGCCCCTGTTCGCTCACACAATGGTTCACTAACTAATACTCACGTGTCGTGTCACTGGCGCTTCGCTTCTTCCTCGATACTTCTTGTTCTACTTCTACGTCCGTTTTGATCTCTATTAAGGGTATATAATCTTTTGAATCAGACTCAGACGGTTGTGCTGGTATATCTTCTGTGTCTGAACAGCTGTTGTATAGATTTTCCAGTTTTACGTCTGTAAGTCAAACAAAACATTCGAGTGAATCGTAGAAATACTGAATGTCAACAGTGTTTCAAGTCTCAATAGGCAGTTATCGCAGGTTCAATTGCGTGTCATGTGGCGGTTGACCGAGCCACAACAAGCCAGGGCTGAGTCCTGAGGTTGGAGTTAACTCAGACGTCACAGGGTAGATACCCTACACTCGCAGTTTTGAACGTCAAGTTCTATCGTCAATGGCTTACTCCAACCTACCCTGCTCGAAGTTGGAGTCACTTGGTTAACTCTAGGGTCATAAAAGAACGAACTCTGGGCTGCAACTCTTCACTTCTCCGCTTAATTTTGAACCCAGCCCAGCGGCGTCGTGTGAAGCGTGTGGCGGCCACCGGCGTCACATCCGTGTACAACCCGTTCCAAATGAGAATAGGATCGATGGCCATGTTGTGACGTCACGTCGAACTGTCAAATCGAAGAAATTAGGTGGAGTGAACAAAAAAAAATATTTACAAAAATTAATTTCGTACGAATCGTGAATGAAAAAGTTTAATCAGAATACAATTTCTCAATTTTGTTTATCTCTGTTTCACTGTGTGATGTGTCTGAGTAGTGTTAGATAGAAGAAAAAGGCGAATTGATTCTAAAAATGTAAATAAGAAAGAAAATAGTTTTTAATGTAAATTTGTAAACTATTTATGACTTAAAACAATATATTTGGCAAATTTATATTAAACCCTATCGTTTTTACTTCAACTAGAATTAACTAAAATTTAGTAATAAAAAGCAAAAAACAACTATTTATTGATACGCAAATAAGATTTTTTGCAAACAGTACTTTTCACTCAAAAGTTGATAGATCGAGGTTATTGACTTTCCTGTTCTTATTTGGAACGCATTATACGTGTAAACTATAGGAAACCTACATGAAATATGTTGACGGTGACGGCGTTTTATTGTGTTCGTGTGCGGCGACCGTGTGAGCTGCAGATATTATCTTTTACACACTTACAAACCAACCATTTCACCTCTTTGTACATTGGTAAAGATAGATCATTAAACTAGTTCTTAAAACATACCATCACTTTGATGTTCCTCCTCTGGTTCAATGACATCATCTAGTCTCTCACACACATCGGGTAATTCTACTTTGATAGGATCACATTCTGCTTGACATGCATCATCAGATTCTATGCTTACATACACCATGGGTGATATAGTCAACTTGTTACAACGCCTGAAGTGGTCTTGGTTTATAGGGGGATTTAGCTGTAACAAAATAAATATTAGATAAGTCAAAACGCATTACATACCGAGCCCTAACCAGACCTTAAGAAAAAAAAAATCGGCCAAGAGCGTGTCGGGCCACGTTAAGTGTAGGGTTCCGTAGTCTCCCGTCCGTCACAAATTTCTCACATTGTAACAGAACCCAGTAGCCCATGTAAAAATTAGTAACACAATTTCCTGAGAGATGGCGCTGTACCCGGTGGTAATTTTAATTTTCGTAACCCGATTTTGTTCTTTTTGTATTGTTTTTAAAGAAGATTCGCTCAGGATAATGAAATATGTAAAAAAGTTTAAAAAAAATGCTTGCATGTACGGTTACATTACAAAATTAGTTCAGAACGTTTTTTTTAATTAAAAAAAACTGTTCGTCCTATCAAGTTCAAAATAATTTTCCTAGAAAGTTTACTTAAAGTTGTACTTTTGAGATTTTTTTCATATTTTTTAAACTTATGGTTCAAAAGTTAACGCCTCATATTTTACTTTTGGATCGATTATTTCCGAAAATATTTACATTGTAAAAAAAATATTTTACGGGACCCCTATGGTAGAAATGAAAAAAAAAAATCACTTTCCACTTTACGTGTAGGGGAGATACCCTAATAAAACATTTTTCAATACACTTACACGAAAACTGCCTCTTATCGCACTCCTATTAGGTTCATTAAAGCATGTATATCACCCAAGTGCTTTTTTGAGTTTATCACAACGAGGGCTTTTTTATTCCTTCCTTATCGTCACGGTCAAGGGTGGTTATTTTGTTTTACTTAGTTTACCAAATCAGGCGCGAGGCGTCCCCAAGAGTCGCTGGGCGACCCCCACGAAATTAGAAACTGTCTAGAGCAGATTTGAATGCTATACTTATATATTTCTACTGTATGTTTGAGATACGATTAAACTTTTTTTCTTTAGGCCACTCGGCCCTATAACACACTCGCCCACAACTCGTGCGAATTTCGCCTCGGTCGCAATGACAAACTTCCTGCAGTTGTATCAAAATGTACTATTTTACCACTTTTTGTTTATGCACGTTGTCCGCGTGGTTGATATATATATTGGTACCAAATTTCAGCCTGCTAGTGCTAGCGGTCGCTGAGATTATCCGCGAACGGACAGACAGACAGACATGGCAAAACTATAATGGTTCATTGTTAACTACAGAACCCTAATAAAGCAGTTGGACTTGCATCCCATCTGTACAGGATGGATTTCAGAGATGGGTAAGGGAGTATCAAACAATTTTTTCCACATTTTCTTCTTGTGATTGTATTTTATTCCGCATCTATGAATATACTAATTGTCATTCTGTATGGATCAGAATGTTGGGCTGTTAAGATGATGGATGAACAAGACTGCATGTAGAGGAGATGAGAATGTTGAGATGGATGTGTAGTGTGACGCGAATGGATAAAGTAAGAAATGAGTATATTAGAGGAAGTCTGAAAGTGGCGCCAGTGACTGAAAAGTTGAAAGGAAATCGTTTGTCTTGGTATGGCCATGTAAAGAGGAGAGATGAAACGCATGTTACGAAAAGAATTTTGAGTTTAGGTACACGTAGATGGATGGAGAGGAAGAGGGAGGCCGAAGAAGAGATGGATGGATTGTGTGAAGAGTGATATGAAAGAAAAGGGAGTTAGTGATAGTGTGACGGGTGACAGGACAGAGTGGAAGATAAAAACATGTTGCACCGATCTCAAGTAAAATGGGATAAGGATAGAATGATGATGATCTATGAATATACTAATTTTAATTCAATAATTCTATCCTCACACCTATTGTCTTTTAATTGTGTCTGTAATTATGATAGTCGAAAGGTTAAGAAAGTCTCCTGAGAACATTTCTGATGTTGTACAGGTTGAGATACCTCTTACTGCTCCAACTCAAAAGTCAACCCTGAAGGTATACCTGACAACAAAAGCCTCACCACATAATCCTCATTCATCATCTGAGTGAGCCGCTCTTCAGCTTCCAGACATTTTCTCTGCAGTTGGCAGCATTGCTTTAGTTTAGTGCAGCAGATGAAACAAGCGAGCATCGGTCTACTGTCTCCAGTTACAAACTGCAACAAAACTTGTCTTCAACTATATTTTCAATAAGCAAATTACAGTACTTACGACCGTAGAATTTTGGGGAGTCTGAAATTAGGCTTTGCAAATTTTAGCACTTGAAAACTCGTATAAAACTAAATGTTTTAAACAATTAAATGCAGTTTGCAGTTGTTATTGTTGTTAAAAACTGTTATTGCATTTGTTTCTTTAAAACTTTTATTTTTCTTTTGAGTTTACAAGCGCTATAAGTACATACTAAGAATAACCTAATCTAACCACATAAAAACTCTTTGGCTTTATTTTGTCTTTGGTCAATATTTTTTACTAGCTTTTGTCCGCGGCATGGCCAGCGTACATAAAATATAGCCTATGTCACTCAGAAGAAAAGCAGCTTTCTATTTTTGCTAAAATTTTTCCGATTGGACCAGTAGTTCCAGAGATTGCCTCCTACAAACAAAAAAATAAAAAAACAAACTTTACCTCTTTATTATAGTAGTGTAGAAGTGTAGATAATTAAAACAAGCTATAACAAGCAACACTATGTTATTATTCACACAGAGCTGCCACACCTCTTGCTGTGAAGCCTACTGGGGCCCAGGGTCTCTTTCTGAGAGGAAATGTTTGCCCCAGTGCATATTTATTTTAGTTTAATTTGTAATTACTGTATGCCTGTTTGGCAGGACATAACAGAACCATATATTTGTTGACAATTTTCACACAACGTCATCTAGTCTCAACCTAAACAGAACTTGTGTTATGAATACCAGAACACTGATAAACATACTTATATATGTCTAAATCAATACATATTACAGATAAATTACACCCAGACACAGAACAAATGATCGTGCTCATCACACAAACATTTATTTATTTATTATTTTAAACTTTATTGCACACCAAAATGAGGACAGGATATACAAATATAAAAACTAAGTGTACAATGGGCGGTCTTATCGCACAGGGCAATCTCTAACAGACAACCTTAGGATGGACTAAAATGAAAGGAGATAGATTTGGGGTGGTCAGTGTACAAAAAAAACACATTTGTCCTGGGTGGGAATCAAACCCACAATCTTCGGCATAGCAGTCATGTTCACTAACTTCTAGACTGATAGGCTAGTCAATTCAATCAGATTGTAACATCTGCTTATAACTAACGTGAACATACGTCCCGCTTTAGGCGGGACTGTCCCGCTTTCAGACTGTCTGTCCCGCTGTCCCCCGCAAGAGCAAAAATGTCCCACTTTAGCTTTAAGAATGCATCTATCACGTTTAAATGTAACAACAGCGCGGGCGACACAGTGCGAATCGAAAAATACGAGAGAAATAAGACTTAGAAGTCACACCAACTGTTTTGTGTTTAGTGTTTTGATTTTGTATAAACTTGTAAAACTCCTTAAACTTTGTTTTATTTTTTAATTCCGCAGGTTTTTTTTTTAGAACTATTCCTCAGTTGTCCCGCTCTGGCACAGAAAGTAATTGGTCACGTTACTTGTAACCTATGCCCACAATAAAGACATTCTGCTTCCAACTGTTTACACTCACTGTTGTGCCTACTTTCTCCACGACGACGCTCCTACACCAAAAGTTATTAGTTAGTTTACTCACCGCACTACCAGTCAGCCTCTCATACAGTTCCTGCAGATTCTTGTTCACAACTACAAACATGCGAACATCCTGCGCTAAGCATACCCTACACATTGATAACTTTTCCATCTTTTATATAAAAATAAAGAAATATTCCTTTTGGTTTCACAATGTTTAGCGCATTTAGCGGTTTAATTAATCTTACAAAACACTAAAATATCAACTTTAACTCTTATTTAATGCCTTTTGTGGAAGAGACACAACAATTTTTACAAACTATTATTAGGCTATCACAGAGTTTTTAATACATGTAGGAAAATGTTTACATGCTCTGTGATATATAGGCTATTTATGAAGATAGACTATCAAACGCTGGAGATACAATTTAATATACAAAACAAACATCGAAAAACAGCCGCAGCAGCTATCTGCCTGACAGTGACACTGACTGACAGCTAAAGAGCAGCTGTCATCATCAGTGATCTGATCACAGACTATAAATAAACTCACTACGTTCTGAATTGCGTCACTCAAAGTCAAGAGCGTATAATCGTGTATTCGTGCCGGAGTTAATTTCGAGAAACGGACCGCACTATACGCGTCCTGCTCCTGCTGTTGTTAGGAAGACGGATAAAAAAATGACAGAAACTCAGAAGATACTGGATCCACCCATTTGTTTTATACATTAACCATAAATACAGTTTTAAATCGGTCGGTGTTTGGTGGCACGACTTGCACGTTTTTGTGCCAGCGGGGCTCAAGCGGTTAAGATGAGCAATACCAGTTTTTTTTTTAGTCCATTGTAGATAACTAATCTATAAAAATGTGTTTTAACAATTTTTTTAGAATCTTGATCGAAAAAAAAAATCAGAATCCAGTTCTTCAATTTTATTTATCTCTGCGTCACTATATGAGAGGAAATGGAAGAGGAAGGCAAATTCTTAGACAACAAGACATTGCTAAAAAAACTCAATACCCAAGACAAAACCAGTAGGAAAAAAAGTCAGTTATCAGGCAAAAAAAAAAGTTGGCTTTGATAATATTGACAACTTGACATTTTCTAATTTGGTCTACGAATTGTTTACAATGGAATTTCATTCTGTAATAAACAACATAATTGGTACTTTTATATTTATTTAGTAAAAGAAAATGGAGAGGCTACCAATGTGTAGGCTGTGTTTAGCGAAGAACGTTCGCATGTATGTAGTGGTAAACAAAGACTTACATGCGCTGTATGAGAGGCTGACTGATAATCCGGTAAGTTTTATCCTGGACTCAGCGGCGGCCTTAAGGGGTGGCGAACTGTGCAATCGCCCAGGGCCTCGCTCTTGGAGGGGCCTCGCGCAACACCCCAAGCTAATATGTAAAAAAAATTGTTAATAATATATCTAGTCTAAATTTAAATTTTCAACTTTAATTCTTATTTATTATGAATTTAAAGTTAGTTTCAATCATTCATTCAAAACGTAATTGAAGCCTTTATAGATTTAGTAAAGTTAATAGCCCGATTTGATCCCGTGCTAAGACTTCACCCAAAACAAGTAAGAACAATAAGTTGTTAAGACGATAAATGACCATTATATCGGCAGAAAAATTCGAAATGAGCTTGACAAATGGGGATCGCGGAGTGGCGGGGTGCATGGGGCGTAGCTTGCGTAGAAATTATTTTAGCTTGCCTGGTCTTAATGGCAAATCACGTGAAGACAAAAATTAGAACACTTATATCAATGCAAAACTGCAGAGGCCAAGGATATGATAATGGTACCAACATGCGTGGTGAAAAAAGTGGTGTCCAAAAACGTATTCTTGAAATTAATCCACTTGCTTTTATTTTTTACCTTTTGGGTGTCATAGCTGGAATCTTATCCTAGAAGATGCCGTATTGTCTTGTTTCCATGTAAAATCTTATTTTGGTTTGCTACAAAGGTTGTACACTCTGTTTGCCGGCTCAAGTCAGAGGTGGGCTATTTTGAACGCTCATGTAAAATCGTTATCGCTGAAAGGACAAGGGGCCTCGCAAAGACCTGCCGCTCGTAGCCTGGCAATAGGTAAGGCCATCGCTGCCTGGACTTATTACTTGCCTCGAGCAAGCATCACTCTCCGTGTGAGTAGAGGCGTACGGCAAGCAGAACTATGCATGTACTGTCGTCCTGAACAGCATCATTACCTTGCACTTATCACACGTGTTAGTTTTGCGCTAAATTGCACTACATGTCATCAGGATCCGCCTTTTTAGAGCGTAATCGATCTTACAGTTGTTCCATCATTTCTATGTTCGTTCTCTTCTCTCGTAACTGTCCATGTTCCCACTCTTAAACTTAATTTTATTTACTATTATTATATTATGTGCGCGGTGCAACTCAATTCTCACTAACATGCTGGGTGTATAGCCAGTAGAAATCACAGGAAATATTATTGGGATAATGGTGATAGAAAAAAAAGTAAGCTTTCATTAAACTTCATTGGTTTTATTCATCAAGACACAATAATAATACAAGCATGGAGGTATATTAAACAAGTGGAAAAATAAAAAGATTCGTTCTATAAAATTAAAGACTATTTCAACATACGTCACATTTGAATTCTTATTTCCTTATTGTACAAAACACAATACAGTACATGGTGATACAGACAGTTCAATAATGTAATTTATTCATAGAAAAATTCAGTTCAAGAAATTTTTGTTGCAGTTTGTAACTGGAGACAGTAGACCGATGCTCGCTTGTTTCATCTGCTGCACTAAACTAAAGCAATGCTGCCAACTGCAGAGAAAATGTCTGGAAGCTGAAGAGCGGCTCGCTCAGATGATGAATGAGGATTATGCGGTGAGGCATTTGTTGACAGATAAAACTCCAGGGCTGGGTTAAAAAATGACCAGAGTGCTTACCCAGAGTCGTTTTTTTATGACTCTAGTTGACCCAAGTGACTCTAACTTCTAGCAGGGTAGGTTGGAGTAAGCTATTGATAATAGAACTTGCTGTTTGTGCTCAATAATACGAGTGTAGGGTATCTACCCTGTAACGTCATTAGAGAGTTCACTCCAATCACAAATTTAAACATAGTCCTGGAGATCTACATATATTGAAACTGATTGTCAAGCAGCCACAGGTTAAGTTGTAATCCAGCATCGGACACCTACTACGCAGTTGTGTGGGAAGTACGCAGTTGTCTTTGAGACGTGTTGTGTTCTTTTTATTTCATGTTAAGTTTTCAATACTTGTTTAATGACTTACTTATCTAATAATAAAACAACTGGCCTGTTGGTCTTGGGAGGCGTTCAAGTATTACGTAACGCGATTTTGGGGGGAGGGGGTGTCTCGTAAAACGTTACGATGCGTTACAGGGACGGGGGGGGGTCTTTCTTACTACACGTTACGTAACATTGTTTTTTTTTTTTAAATAAAAAATTAGGAAATCAAAACCCCCAAAATGGCAACCTTTTTCATATACGTGGTACTTTTTATAGAAATCCCTCGATTGTGTTAGTCTGGTCTTAGACAACGGCTAAAAAAAGCTGAAAAATAAAGAAAAGTTTAGGTAAAAATGCTCACTTTGAATGTTACGTAACGTTTAGAGAGGGGGAGGGGGGGTACAGAAAAAAGTTACGGTGCGTTACAAGGGGGGAGGGGGGGTCAAAAGTCTGCAAAAATTGCGTTACGTAATACTTGAACGCTCCCTAGTGGCTAGTAACCCTGACTGCTATACCGAAGGTTGTGGGTTCGTTTCCCACCCAGGACTAATGTTTGTGTGATGAGCACAATCATTTGTTCTGTGTTTAGGTGTAATTTATCTATAACTAGCGACCCGCCCCAGCTTCGCCCGTGTACAATGCTAATATTACATATATCATGCATATTTTATACATATAAACCTTCCTCCTGAATCACTTTGTATATTAAAACAAACCGCATCAAAATCCAATGCGTAGTTGTAAAGATTTAAGCACACATAGGGACAAAGCAACTTTATTTTATGCTCTTTATCTATAATATGAATGTATTTAGAAATATATAAGTATGTTTATCAGTTGTCTAGTACTCATAACACAAGCTCTGCTTAGCTTGGGACTAGATGATGTGGTGTGATAGTTGTGGAATATATCATATCATATTAATTATCTTTTTGCAGCTAAATTCCCCTTTTATAAAGGAAATAGAAGACCAGTTTGGGTGTTGTACTGGGTTGACCTTATCACCCATGGAGCATGTAAGCATACAGTCTGATGATGGGTGTCAAACAGAATGTGATCCTATCAAAGAAGAGTTAGCAGATGTGTGTGAGAGACTAGATGATGTCTTTGAGCCAAAGGAAGAAGATCAAAGTGATGGTATGTTTTTGAGAACTAGAAATTTTGTTCTATACCCATATGGTCAAGAGAGCAGCGGATCAAACCCAGCCGGGCGCAATACTTTGTATAATTTATAACATCACCACTGCTCTCTAAACAGTGCAGGAAAACATCGTGAGGAAACCGGCATGTCCTAGAACCAAAAATTCGAAGACATGTGACATTGACCAATCTGCATTGGGCCCGCGTGGTAGTTCATGGCACTTTCTCTCTCCCAGGAGGCCTGCGTCCCAGGACATTAGCAAGGCTGATGAATATGGTTTAGTGGTTTACTTATCTAGGTATACACCGTGAAATTTAAATGGTTGTTTTCCCTCAGCGAAATGGTTGTGTCTTGGTAATACAAACGTTTGATAAAAAAATAAAATATTAAAAACAAAAAATGGACCTGTATAGTGCAAGCTAATTATGACGTATCACAACGTGCGAGAGCTTATTTTGGTTGAAATATTGAATGATTCGGTTTCCTTTGACGGCGTGCTGCTCATGCGACTCAAGTAGTACCTACAAATTACGTCTAATGTTACTATTGTTTTCGCTTTTTTGAGTTGATGAATATTTTTAATAATTATTTATAAAAAAAAAACTTTTTATTTTTTTATTTTTACTGTATGTTTCAAAAGTACTCCTTATGGCAAGTCATTCTGCCGCGGGAAAACAACCATTTAAATTTCACGGTGTATATACAAGAGCGAAATACCACTCACTGATCTATCATGCATGACATCACAGAAACTATAACACCTACAAACAAACACAGGTTCCGTAGTCCCAGAGCCCCGGTGTAACGCTTTCGCATCAACCCTCCATCTCAGGAGGCTTCGAACTTGTAGGGCTCTTACAGTTTGCTGACAGCTCCTTGAGGCGTGCGGGAATAGTGTGCAAGTCCCGGACCAAGCCGTAAAGTCCGCAAGCCGGTGGTGTGGTAATCGTCAAGACCAAGTCAAGTCGTCGACGGCGCGCACTGTTCCCGCGCGCCTCAGGGAGTTGTCAGCAAACCGTAGGGACCAGGAACCCTGCAGAATGGTCGAAGCCAACTGGGGCCAAGGGTTCGTGTCTGAAAGGAAGGCTCAAGCCCTGGTATAGATGGCGACGTAGGAACAGGGTAGGTTGTTTGGTCAGTAAGAGTCTGACACTGTTTCGCGCTCAACTCAAGGGCGGGATTCGTAATTGGACAATATTTACCTACTATAAAAACGAAACCATAAATATTGCTTAAACTTCAAATTCTCCGGAAAAAATGGTTTTGAATAAAAATAAAAACGTTAACGACCCCGTGAGTGCAGCCGTGCGTACAATATATGTATGCAACGGGTGATTGGGGCGGGGCGCGGGGGGACGTTCCGTTGGCAGTTTATTTAATTGAACTTCATGTACAATAGTGGTATATAGGCGGACTTAATGCTACAAGGCATTCTCTACCAGTCAACCTTTGTGTTAATAAAACCAGCCAAGAGCGTGGTGGGCCACGCTCAGTGTAGGGTCCCGTAGTTTCCCGTCCGTCACAAATTGCTGCAGTTGCGCGCGTTACGGTCGAACGCCATGATAGTGTAGCCTGTGTGACGAGAGTTATTAGTTATAACTGATTCTTGATATCGAGAGCGGATCACAATGCAACAAAACCCAGTAGCCCGTGTATACCCTAATTAAATATGTTTTGCCAATTTTTGTTTTTGCTCTTACTCGGCGTGATTGATATACATATTGATACCAAACAGCTTTCTAGTGCTAACGGTCGCTGAGATTATCCGCGAACGGATAGACAGACTTGGCGAAACTGTAGGTGTACACGATGTTTCAAAAAGAGTGTAATACTAATAAGTTACTTATAGTAATAAAAAAAAAAGTATTTATGCTAATACTTATTATAAACTTATAAGTACGTTGATAAATATTATGTGATTATAACTAAGAGAACTTAAAATATAACAATTATGACAACTAAGGTTGAGAGGATTTTAAGTAGTAGGTCCGAATTTAGCGCTTGAAGTAAAAATTATTGCCAGCTCTTTTGATGTCAAGAGGAACCTCATTCCAGAGTTTTGTGGTAGAGACAGCGTAAGACTTAGCCAGTTGACTGCCCGCGCAGTTCTGAGTCCAAGAGTAATTTAGATTGGTCGTTAGATAGATATTCTTTTTATTATATGTACACCATAAATACAATTTGGTACATAAGGAGCTTAAAATTACTAAGGTGTTACAATGCGGTCTTACCGCTAAAAGCGATTTTTAATGAGTCCGGACTTTGTCTTTCACAAATACTAATTTACACTTATTTCTCAGTTTTCCCAATTAACCTGCCACATTATTAACATTTCATTCTTCACTGTTTGTGCCTCCTCACAGAGCTAGAACTCGAAAATCGAAACATAAGCTATTCAGAAGATGTACCAACACAACACTCTGATTCAGAAGATGATTTGCCTTTAATAGAGATCAAAACGGAAGTGGAAGAAGAACAAGAAGCACCGAGGAAGAAGCGAAGAGCCAGTGACACGACACGTGAGTATTAGTGAATCATTGTGTGAGCGAACAGGCCGACTGGTGTAACAAGTTAGTAGTTAGTTGATGTCGCTGGAGAGCACACTCCTACTGCCCGATGTCTCACAGCACATCTGAAGTAATGAACACTGATTGCAGATACATCAGGGCAGTCCTGTGTGTATCATAACTCTTGCTTTTGGCTGCACCGTTGTTATATTAAATGATATTAGAAATCTTACACAAACAATTCATCGACTCTGATATCTGTCTGGATGACTGGACAGGTCCACTCAGAATTGTGTGGTTCTTTCTTCAAAAGACCATCTCAGACAATATGCATGGTTCTCTTTTGATTTGAACATTTCATGTTTGTGTATGGACTGGAAAAGAGACTTTGACACCTGAGTTTGGTTTGGTGTTTCTTCTCAGGCTAATCAGTTAGGAAACACCGGCCTCATCTAGTTTCAATGGACGAAAAAAAAAATTAACGTGTAAAAGAAAATAAAAATCATTTATAAAAAAAAAAGAACTTATTCCCTTTCATTGGAGTGTACTTTAATTTGACGCTTACTAGATTTAAAATCACAGGGTCGACTGTTGCGAAGAAACCAAAACTGGACACACGAGGAAAACAACCACAAGATGTAATTACAGGAAATGGGAAGAAAAATGAAGAGTCGGTCACAAAAGTTGGTCAGAACATTCAACAGTGTACGTCCACACTTATACCGAAATTCCAAGAAACTTTAACAAATACAACACCTCTAGTTGATAATAGTGTTATTGATACTACTTTAGACACAAATCGTCGTAACAATATTAATAAAAGTAGTTTAACAAAGTATACTCGTATAAGTGATGGAGCGCATCTTAAGTGTGAGATTTGTCAGCACAATTGTAAAAGCAAGGCAGATTTTATAAGACATAATCGTGTTCACACCGGGGACAGACCTTTCAAATGTGAATACTGTGGGTTTAGGTTTGGTAGGAAGCTTCATTTAACGAATCACATTCGTACGCACACTGGCGAAAAACCTTTCAAATGTCAAGAATGTGAGCTATGTTTTAGTCAAAAGGTCAGTTTAACACAACACATTCGTATGCATACTGGCGAAAAACCTTACAAATGTGAAGAATGTGAGCTATGTTTTAGCCACAAAAGTAATTTAAGAAGTCACATCCGTACTCACACTGGCGAAAAACCTTTCAAATGTCAAGAATGTGAGCTATGTTTTAGTCATAAGGTCAGTTTAACACAACACATTCGTATGCATACTGGCGAAAAACCTTACAAATGTGAAGAATGTGAGCTATGTTTTCGCTACAAAAGTAATTTAAGAAGTCACATGCTTACGCACACTGGCGAGAAACCTTTCAAATGTCAAGAATGTGAGCTATGCTTTAACAAAAAAAGTAATTTAAGAACTCACACCCGTACGCACACTGGCGAAAAACCTTTTAAATGTGAATATTGTCAGAAATGTTTTAGTGAGAAAGGTAATTTAACGTATCACATTCGGGCACACACTGCCGAAAAACCTTACAAATGTGAAGAATGTCAGCTTTCTTTTCGCTTGAAAAGTAATTTAACAAGACACATGCGTACGCACACTGGGGGAAAACCTTTCAAATGTGAATACTGTGGGTTTAGGTTTGGTAAGAAGCACCATTTAACGGATCACATTCGCACGCACACTGGTGAAAAACCTTTCAAATGTAATATATGTCAGCGTTGTGTTAGTAGTAAGCATAGTTTAAATACACACATTCGTACGCATACTGGTGAAAAACCTTACAAATGTGAAGAATGTGAGCGATGTTTTCGCTACAAAAGTAATTTAAGAAGTCACATGCTTACGCACACTGGCGAAAAACCTTTCAAATGTCAAGAATGTGGCAGTTGTTTTAGTATCAAGAGTAACTTAAGACTACACATTCTTACACACACTGGTGAAAAACTTTTCAAATGTGAATACTGTGGGCTTAGTTTTGGCCGAAAGTCATATTTAACAATCCACATTCGTAAGCACACTGGCGAGAAACCTTACAAATCTGAAGAATGTGAGCTATATTTTAGCGACAAACGTAATTTAAGAACTCACACCTGTACTCACACTGGCGATAAGCCCTACAAATGTGAAGAACGTAAGCGTGGTTTCAGTTCCACAAGTAACTTAGCACGACATACAAAGTTGACACGACACAAGGGCTTTCTTTAAAAAGGATCATTGTATACACCAATACCAACAACTTTTACTAAGACACCAAACGAAAAATCACGAAAAAAAATCCACTGTTCCGTACATTTTGTCGAGTTAGGAGAATACAAATCTATGGAGCAGCAGGTTTTTTTATGATTAGTGGGTTGGTCTTGTAGTAAAAGATGTTCATATTGGTGTGTACAATAATCATTTTGAAGGAAACTCCATCTGTCGTATCAACTTTGTATACTAAAGTGTTACGTCGCGTCCAGTGTGCGTGCGATCGCGCACTGACGAGGAGTTTAACAAATTTAAAGTGTGTCAGCTTTGTTTTAGTAATAACAATAGTTTAAAACTACACATTCGTACGCACACTGACGAAAAACCTTACAAATGTGAAAAATGCGAGCATTGTTTTAGTGTGAAATGTAGCTTAACGATACACATTCAATACTCAATACTCAAATGTTTATTGCATTCCACAATGTACATGCATAGATGTTAAATAAAAGTGAATGCTCAAAAAAACCCCAGCTCTGGCAGACACGAGATGTATCTCAAACTATCAATAATAATAAGTTATAAAGCATAATTAACTATTATCGCGTCCTGGGGCCTAGGATTGATGTGAAAACGGAACACCGGGGCCCTAGAACAAAGGCAGGAAGGAAAGGTGGGTCGTTTAGTCAGTAGAAGTCTGACACAGTCTCCCGCTCCGCCCAAAAGCGGGATTCGTCATTTGATGATTTTTCCCACCATAAAAAAAAACTATTATCGCGTTTCTTACTTGCAAACATATAAAAATAGCCAACTAAACCCCTAGCTTTGTCCACATCGATGATACAGGGGGGGTGAAATAGCGGCGAAACGCTTCGAGAAGAGGATGGTACGGCCTTGCCCGCTTTGTTTGAGACTTGGCGGGGCACTGCCGAGCCCCCAGATGCTGCACTTGATTACTCAGTTTATTAGGCACGCAGGTTATAGGAGTAGACAAATACAAAAACTGAATTTATTTTTTATGTAATATAATAATGTTATAAATACAAAGACACTAGTTTGATTTCAACCCTATTCCCAATCTGCAAAGCTGGTGTTACTGTCTTTTGCTATGCAACAGAATGTTTTGTATAAATAGTATTTTCAATGACATTTGATTGTACAGAATGTTTTACGTTTTGTTATCGGAATAAATGATTTAGTTTGAGCTTCTCAACAATGAGTAAATCCTAACTTTAAATAAATAAAAATAAAAGACCCGAGAACTAAGCATTTTATTCTTAGAGCATTTAACCTATGGAGACGGCATAACAAGGCATACCCCTCTGACAAAGTACATTGGCCATATGACCATGCACGTTGTATAAAACTAGTTCCATTCGCCGCCATAGCTGTTACAAACCGGTCTAGGTCACACTTTTTAAAAAAGGAAACTGAAACAGAATGGAATATAAAGACTTCTTTTCAATCAAATCTACACTAATATAGAGTGTCCCAAAATTAACGCAAGATTTGAATTTGCCGCCATTTATGCAGTACAGTGTTGCCAACCCTAAAAACAAAATAAATCGACAGTTGACAGTTAAGGGTTAGTAAAAATGGAGCGTTACGCAATAGAACAACGTGTCTTCATTGTTGAGCAATATTTTCAAAAATAATGAATGCTTGGCGGCCGTAGTTCGCCAAATTGAGGTTCCTGGATTGTCACCGTCACTCGCACGCACTGCCTCTATATTGATATTTGAACGGCTTGTTTTTGGACGACCAGTGTGTTTGGCGCCTCCCACGGATCCTGTCTCTCGGAATTTTTCAATTAATCGCTTCACAGTTGACGAAGTTAAAACACTATTCCGACCATATTTTGTATGAAATTTTCGAAGTACGGCCGCCAAGCATTCATTATTTTTGAAATATTGCTCAACAATGAAGACACGTTGTTCTATTGCGTAACGCTCCATTTTTACTAACCCTAAACTGTCAACTGTCGATTTATTTTGTTTTTAGGGTTGGCAACACTGTACTGCATAAATGGCGGCAAATTCAAATCTTGCGTTAATTTTGGGACACCCTATATAATAAAGAGGCAAAGTTTGTTTTTTTGTTTGTAGGAGGTAATCTCTGGAACTACTGGGCCGATTGTAAAAATTTTAGCAACAATAGAAAGCTGCTTTACTCCTGAGTGACATAGGCTATATTTTATGTACGCGGGCGAAGCCGCTGACAAAAGCTAGTTTATTATGAAAATACTTACAAATTTTGACAGAGTTTCGTCCTATCTTGGCGTATGATACAGAATGGATGCAAAAATGAGCTCCCGGACTATTTAAAGGCGTCTCCCTCCCGCGATTGGTGAAGAGCATTCCCGCCACCGATAGTGGCGCACGACACGATGGTGGCGCCGCCGTTGAGTCAATAAAGCTTCCATTTTGGCTGTTCGGCTACATCCGCTGGCGTGGCTACATCTGCTGGCTTGGCTTGGCTTTGGCATGGCTTGGCTACTTCTGCTGGCTTGGCTTGGCTTTGGCATGGCTTGGCTACTTCTGCTGGCTTGGCTTGGCTTTGGCATGGCGTGGCTGGACAATTACGAGGCTGGCATGTGGCGTGGCGTTACAAAACACTTTTGGCTGTAAGAAATTAACTTAATTTATTTAACCTTTTACAAATAAAATGCGCGAGTGCAACACACGAGTGCACGGGACGAAGGATGGAAGACGACTGACTGGATGAGTGGGATGGATGACTACGTGTCAAGGAGTGATGTGTCAGCACTCTGAGAGAAATGCAGCATGAGCTGCTGGCTAAGCCAGAAAGGGTGCAATGGACGGGATAACAGTTCGCTCTAAAAATGGTTAAATGTGCAATTTCCAACTAAAACTCGATCTGCTACTACAAATCTGCGAAACCATGGTGCTTCTTATCATAAGTTAGTACCTATTCGTCGTGCGCCAATATAGTTTTATTTGAGTACATTGTCGAAATTAAATTTATACCATTACGATAGAAAAATATAGTGGTAAAAGGCAGTTTTATTCGTAGTACAGGTCACTACAAGAGCACGGTTTGCATAGTGCTGCGACAATGTGAGTGAATGATTGGTAGAAAAAAGGCTTGTTCAATCAATTATCAGTATAATATTATTCAGTTCTTTATAAGTTTAGTTTTGTCTGTATTGTGTCTGAATACATATATTATGCAATAAAAATACGTTACAATAAAAATAAAATGATGATGATGATAATAAAAATAAAGTATTTACAGTACTTTGTTATATTTTTTAACCCTAGGACCATGCTGGGGTAAAAATTTAAAAAAAAAACAACTCGTGTTTTTTTGTGCTTCCGCATATTCGTGTGACATAGGGGGTCGCTTCGAGACGACAAAATCAGGTTGAAGTTTTATTAGAGTTCTAGTCGTGGCAAAACATGTGTGAGTTATGTACATATGTTTTGACTGGCCTGTCAGTCTAGTAGTCAGTGACCCTGACTGCCATGCCGGAGGTGTGGGTTCGATTCCCACCCAGGACAAATGTTTGTGTGATGAGCACGATCATTATTTGTTCTGTGTCTGGGTGTAATTTATATATAATATGTATGTATTTAGAAATATATAAGTATGTTTATCAGTTGTCTAGTACCCATAACACAAGCTCTGCTTAGCTTGGGACTAGACGGCGTTGTGTGATAGTTGAGGAATATGTTATGTTATGTACAATGTATCAACTCCACCACTTGGGTTTAGTTATTATATAGGTATATATTATAGCTAGCCTGTGCCGTCCCACTGCTGAGCAAAGGCCTCCCTCCATTCCTTCCAGTTATCTCGGTTACTCGCTGGGTTATATTGATTAATATAATTACAATGTTTTGTGTGATGTTTGATACAATAATTGAACGTTTTTTACGATTTATATAACCTATGAATATAAAGCTATGACATTTTAATGAAAAAAAATACGTATTACTTATTATATTTATTTATCCCTTTTGGTTTAGGTCCCGGACACATAAACACGATACGACGTCGTACCACGATGCGGCGTCGTTTCAAGATCGACGTCGCTTCGCGGGAATCTACGACGAGCAACGTAAAAAACTACGTCGCGACATCGTAAAGTGCCACGATACACGGCTCCCGTTATTCATGATTAAAAGAAATTGGTGGATCCAGTATCTTCTGAGTTTCTGTCTTTTCTTAATCCGTCTTCTTAACAACAGCAGGAGCAGGACGCGTCCAGTGCGGACAATTCACCCTGTATTATATCGACGGCGTCGTGCCGTGTATCGTGGTACGTTACGATGCCCATGTAGGCATATGTGAAATAAAAACCATTTAATTTTACTAACGAAAAAAAAAATTACCTGCCAATGACGTGTTAATTATAACCTACCAGCTCCGCTTACTTGAAATATAGCCAAACTCAGGAACAATAAAGCGATTTTCTATGAAAATTCTATTCGCATGCGTGATAGCGAAGCAAAATAATAGCAGAAAGAGGTTTAAACATTACAGATGCCGCCGAAACACGAAATATGGGACTTTTTATAACAAAAACAATGGGGCAGTCAATTCATAAAATCTGCAACACAGTCAGTTTTCCCCGTGACCGGAGAAAACATTTTGTAATATTTCTTACTAGCTTCTGCCCGCGACTTCGTCCGCGGAAAATTTCTTGTAGTGATAGCTCGTTTAACATCCATGTTATATAAATAATTTATAGCCTATGTCACTCAGGAGTAAAGCAGCTTTCTATTGTTGCTAAAATTTTTCCAATCGAACCATTAGTTCCAGAGATTACCTCCTACAAATAAAAAAACAAACTACCTCTTTATTATATTAGTGTAGATAATTTTGATGAGATAGCTTTTATTTTTTACAAGCTTTTATTTAGTTTCACCTGTCCCGTTGTCTGTCGTTCTGTAATCAAATCTTGCAACTTAAATTTGATCCACTTCCCGGTTTCCGATTGAGCTGAAATTTGGTATACACGTTTAGTTCGGATGACAATGCAATATTATGATGACATGGAGCTGATCTGATGATGGAATCGCGAGGTAGCCATAGGAACTCTGTAATTAAACGGCACAACCACGTCGAGTTTGGGCTCGTGTGAATCGTCTTGACGAGTTTTATTACAAGCTTTTATTTACTTTCACCTGTCCCGTTGTCTGTCGTTCTGTAATCAAATCTTGCAACTTAAATTTGATCCACTTCCCGGTTTCTGATTGAGCTGAAATTTGGTATACACGTTTAGTTCGGATGACAATGCAATATTATGATGACATGGAACTGATCTGATGATGGAATCGCGAGGTAGCTATAGGAACTCTGTAATTAAACGGCACAACCACGTCGAGTTTGGGCTCGTGTGAATCGTCTTGATGAGTTTTATTTATATAAGCATAGACCACCACTATAAAAGCTTGTTATGAAAAAAAAAAATTTCATTGAAAACTTGTTATCTAAATATCATAAGTAATTTTTTCACTTATTATTAAAGGAACGACAACAAACAAAAAATCCTATTACTTCACGTTTTGTATATTTCTTACACCAATATTTAAAAGACCTTCAAAGTTCAATCTTGATTAAAGTAAGTCCACGTAAAACCCACGTTGGGCGCCACTTTTACGACTGTCACACAGGAAATAAATAAGGGAATAAATAATATGCAGCACTTGATTACTCAGTTTATTACGCACACAGGTTATAGAAGTATACGAAAACAAACTTAAAAATTTTATTCTTTCGACCCGTTATACCCGTCCATTGCACCCTTTCTGGCTCAACCAGCAAAATTGAAGACACATTTCGTAACGAAGAAATAGCATTGAGAATATTTTTAAACATGATGGTAACTAACTGCAGCGGAGAACGTCCTTCTCCAAATTGAATCGATTAAAAAATGGATTAAAAAGTACAATGCTTCAAGAGATTAACTATTTTGTCGCTGATGTCCATAGAATGTGATATTCTCAATACTATATTTTGAACAAGTGATTAACGATTTTGCTCATCTTAAATCTAGAAGGGTACCTTTGCAATCAACATAGAATAATAATCTAAGGATTTTATGCTAAGCAAGTTACTTTTGTAGATTATTTTTTACATTTCATACTTTTTTTATAGTTAGTAACCAAATAAAAATAAATTTAGAACCTTGTTTGTCTACTTTCTTTATCTATTATAACTAAACAGTGTTTTCTCAAGGTCATAGGGGCCTCATGATCCTCATGTGCCCAGGGCCTCAAATAGTTTAAAGACGGCCCTGGTGAGTGCATAATATTCGAAGCGACTCGTATAATCCAGGTGTATTCTGTACACAACACTGGTGTCCTCATAGCTGATCCACTGTGCACGAAGCGGCAAGGACCTGTGACGCAGGTGGCGTCTCCCGTCTCCAAACCCAGCGCCGACCTGGCTCAAGGTCAACTCCGGTTCCAGTATCCAGAACTCCAGTTCCAGTTCCAGCATACACATGAACAACGCATGTTTGGTGGCGTTCCTGTGAGTTTTGTGAACATTCCTTATAAATAGTCAATACTAACAAAGTTCCATCAAACTTACCTGTGACGGCTTATCTCGCAGCAACATTGTAACAGCGTCTAGACAGAGACCACGCAGTTCAGGTGTACAGCGATAAGAACAGTTCGACGTGATTTAACGTGTAGACTTATACATAAGCTATACTAATTTTATTTCCAGGGTTTGCTTGTACAATTGTATTATTTTAAAATGATGTCTCAAAGTTCCAAGAATGTCAAGGAAGAGCCCAGGGAAGGCTTAACCTTAAATGTAATTTTAAAATTTATAAAACCTTTTGATGGCAGCCGGGAAAAGCTCAACGCTTTTATAAATAATTGCGACAATGCGATTTCTTTAGCTTCCCAAAATCAACAGGAAATTGTATTTAAATATATCATCAGCTAGCTAGACGGCAAAGCCGAAATAGCGTGCTCGATAAAAGAATTCGAGACGTGGCCCTCACTTAGGGATTTCTTACAGAACCAGTTTGGAGAGCGTAAACATTAAGCTCATCTTTTAATCGAACTCCAAGATTGCAGACAAGGCGCTCAAGAAAATGTTAGCCAATTTTCACTTAGAGTAGAAACCTGCCTATCCCAGCTTTTGACAGAAATCGCGGTTACCAATCACAAGAAAAGTGAAATCGCCGGGAGAGTAGCCGCTATGGAGGACCTAGCTCTCCACACTTTTACTATGGGCCTTACTCCTCGTATCGCTAATATTGTTAGATGTAGGGACCCTAAAAATCTCAATGACGCTATCAATTGTGCTTTATCGGAAGAAAAATTACAGCAATACTCATATAAACAGAATATGGTCGCGAAAACATTGCGTGGTAATGACGTAAACACTAGACCAAATAAAACCGGCAACTTTAGTAATAACCAAACTCAAAAGCCTTCTACCAGTCAACCAGCTTCAAAAGATCCGTTCTGCCGATATTGCAAAAAAGCAGGACATCTCTTGGAAAATTGCAAACTCCGCGAGTATAATAATAAAAAGTTTAATGTAAATAAACCCTGTAACTCTAATGTCCAATCAAACACGTCCTTCAAACCACAAATTAACACCTTAACCGAAACCGAAGGTTATGATACTGTCGATGGTCATAATTTAAACTAAATAACGTCCCGAATAGGTGTCGCGCGGGACAAACCATAATAGACGACACCAATACAGATACAATGACCCATGGGCATGGTAATTATAAGCCCAAAACTCGAGGTCATTCAATTAGGATCAAGCAACAGGGTAACCAGCCCCAAACCGTAGATTCTAATAAATCCTTAAAGTTATCTGGAATCAAGCAACAGGGTAACCAGCCGCAAACCGTAGATTCTAGTATTTCCGTAATATCGCATGTTCTCAAGCAACAGGCTAGCCAGCCCAAACTGTAGACTGCATCCTAAATCCGGAAAATAAAGAAAACATTAATAAAACCATATACGAATTCACTCAGAATATATCAAACAAATACTTACCTTACATACAAGTAAAATCTCCCGTGTCTTCTAAAGATCTTTTGCTCCTCGTTGATACTGGTGCATCCATAAGCATTATAAAAATGTCAGTTATCGACGATATGCCTGTAATTAATGAATCGATCAAGTTTAAGATCAAAGGTATCGACTCAACCACCGATAGTCCCCTAAGCACATTAGGACAAATTCCTATAACTATTTATACACATAACCAAGACCACAGTGACTGCAAACACTTAACTCACGTATTTAACTTAATAGATAACTTGACAATACCCTACGATGGCATTGTCGGCAATGATTTATTTAAGTATTTTAACGAACCCGTTTACACAATAGCAGCACGTAGCGAAGCTATTATCGAGTGTACAGTCGCCAATCCAGAGATTGGAGAAGGATTAATAATCGAGCAACATCTATCTAGGAACCTACTAATAGCCAACTGTATGGTTAAAATATAGAAAAATAACCGCGTTAATATATCAATTTTAAATACCTTAGAAGCACCGGTACAAATACATTCTGACCTTCAATTACATTTAGAACCTTTCCAACTACAAGCTTCAATATTTATAGGTACCACAGCCGAATCACATACCTTTGAGCGCACAGAAGAAGTTCTAAAGGAACTTCGGGTGTCCCAACATGCGGAAGAAACTGAAGCACTATACTCAGTGTGTTCCCAATTTTCTGACATCTTCCACTTATCTGACGATCAGCTGACCTCTACCGACGCAATAGAACATAAAATTAAAACGACGTCGGATGAGCCAATCCACTTAAAGACATACCGATTCCCTGAATGCCACAAAAAAGAGGTCGACTCCCAAATCGATAAAATGCTACGGCAAGGTATCATAAAACCTTCTATGTCTCCATGGTCATCACCAATTTGGGTGGTGCCTAAAAAACTCGACGCGTCCGGTCAAAAGAAATTGCGTGTGGTAATCGACTACCGTAAGCTTAACGATATTACCATTGGTGATTCCTATCCTATTCCAAATATAGCAGAAATACTAGATCAGCTGGGCAAGAGTAAATATTTCAGCACGTTAGATCTAGCATCCGGTTTCCATCAAATCAACATGTCTGCGGAAGACGCCCCAAAAACATCATTTTCTGTCCCAACACGACATCACGAGTTCACACGTATGCCGTTTGGACTTAAAAACGCTCCGTCAACTTTTCAGAGGCTAATGAACTCAGCCTTATCTGGACTCCAAGGCATACAATGTTTTGTTTACCTTGACGACATTGTTATATATTCTTATGACCTTGCCTCTCACATTAATAACCTAACAAAGCAGACTCCGCCAATTTAAACTTAAATTACAACCCGACAAGTGTGAGTTCCTCAGAAAGGAAGTTTCATACTTAGGCCATGTCATTACTGACAAAGGTGTAAAACCAAATGCAGCAAAAGGTAAGTTAATATCTTACAGCCAAAAGTGTTTCCTTTTTTAAAAAGTGTGACCTAGACTGGTTTGTAACAGAACGAATGGAACGATTAAAATTGAACAACGTGCGTGCCCTTCGCTTGCGAAAACCGCGCCGAATTTAGTCCGCAAACGGCCTGAGATCGCTATTCCGGGCGGTAGGTAATTATAGCGTGCAAGTACATGGAGTGACGGAGGCCTGCCCTAAGTGGACCGAAATAACTCAAGAGCTCATACCTGGCCAGAAAGCGAATGACAGACACGATCTTATAGCTAGATTGTTCAGAATAAAGGTCCAAAAATTTGTCTACTCACTAACTAAAGGCTAAGACAAATGTCAAATTTTTTGCAAAATACCGTCTAAGTCAGACATTCGCCTGTCATTGTGTATGAGATTACCAATATGCCATTTCTTTCAATGGAGTGTCAGTGGTTAACCATTGGAAAGTCATAATGACGCCACTTTAATAGTAGATTACCAAACTTGTCAAAATCAACAATTATGAAACCAATGATAGACCATTTTGACACTATTGTAATAGCAGACTTGGGGCCCAGATCTGTTTCTCATAGAACAATGAATAAAATAGAATAGAAATACATTTATTCGATGCAGACACAGCACAACATTTACAAAACACACGGTAAAAAATAACAAACATAAAGTGTTGTCAAACAAAATGTCAAGTGATGACAATGTTGACGCTTGTATTGGTCGTCGTATCTTGATGCAGATATTCCTCACATCAGTTGTTGCCTGCGTACGTACGAATGTGCCTCACTAAAGTCTATTTCGACTAAAATAACTCTGATAGACATCACATTTGAAAGGCTTTTCAGTGTGAGTGCGTACGGATGTGACCTATTAAAGTACTCTTCTGACTAAAACAGCGCTGACATTCTTCACATTTGTAAGGTTTATCGCTACAAATATGGCTTATTAAACTACATTTCATACTGAAACAACGTCGACATTCTATACACTTGTAAGGTTCATCGCCAGTGTGCGTACGAATGTGATTTGTTAAATCATGTTTCCTACTGAAACTACGCTGACATTCATCACATTTGTAAGGTTTCTCACCAGTATGTGCATAAACGTGTCTCTTTAGGCTACCCTTCTCACTAAAACAGCGCTGACATTCTTCACATTTGTAAGGCTTTTCGCCAGTGTGCGTACGAATGTGTTTTGTTAAATGGCCCTTCTGAATAAAACAACGCTGACATTCTTCACATTTGTAAGGCTTTTCGCCAGTGTGCGTACGAATGTGTTTTATTAAATAGCCCTTCTGACTAAAACAATGCTGACATTCTTCACATTTGTAAGGTTTATCGGCAGTGTGCGTACGAATGTGTTTTGTTAATTCATGTTTCCTACTGAAACCACGCTGACATTCTTCACATTTGTAAGGTTTATCTTCAGTGTGCGTATAAATATGATTTGTTAAATCGCTCTTTTGACAAAAACTAAGCTGACATTCTTTGCATTTGTAAGGTTTATCGCTAGTGTGCGTACGAATGTGTGTTGTTAAATGGCCCTTCTGACTAAAACAACGCTGACATTCTTCACATTTGTAAGGTTTCTCGCCAGTGTGTACACGAATATGTCGTATTAATAGTGCCTTATTTATACAAGTGCGCTGGCAAATGTCACACTTATAAGGTGGTCCACCAGTGCGTAGATGAGTGGGTGTTGTTATTTTTTTTTTTCGACACGTTGTGTCTAAGGTAGTATCAACAACACTAATATCAACTCGCGGTGTTGTACTAGGTAGAGGTTCGTGGAACTTCGCAATACGTCTGGATGTACCATGTTGCGTGTTCAGCGCAACTCTAGTGCCCGACTCTT
This sequence comes from Mythimna loreyi, assembly GCA_029852875.1. NCBI lineage: Eukaryota > Metazoa > Arthropoda > Insecta > Lepidoptera > Noctuidae > Mythimna > Mythimna loreyi. The sequence goes on along the minus strand of CM056806.1, from coordinate 11,417,407 downwards.
CATTCTTCTTTTGATTTTCTGTAATTATGTCTTCTAGTTTTTTTCCTTGTCTGCATAGTGTTGACTCCTTTCCAACAGCCGACCCTGTGATATTAAAGGAGAGGTCAAACATGGACTACTATTCCAAAAACATTTGAACACAAATGTGATAAACTAGGGTCTAAGAAAGCCCATTTATTACGCTAGTCGAGTATGATTAAATAAGACTTTTTCTTTGCCCAGCAGTGGACAGCATAGGCTAGCTGTAATAATAATAATAAGACATTTTCAGTCCTCCGTATTTCAAAAATGCTGAAAAATTTAAAAACAAAAAGCATTTTTTGTCTATTCGTTCCTAAGCAGTATATTGCCGTAGCAGTATATTGTAGTAAATTGCCGCATCTATTAATTACATTAAGTTTGTATTGTGATGTCAACTGCCGTTTAAGGTAAGCGTCCACCTGTCGGTATCGCACGCATCGCATCAAATGGACCAGGGCCTCAAGTCTGCTATTACAATAGTAAAACAAAAATCGGCCAAGAGCGTGTTGGGCCACGCTCAGTGTAGGGTTCCGTAGTTTCCCGTCCGCCACAAATTTCTCACAATGTAACAGCACCCAGTAGCCCATATAAAAATTAGTAACCCAACTTCCCGAGAGATGGCGCTGTATCCGGTGGTAATTTTGGATTGCGTGAAGCGATTTTTTTCTTTTTGTATTTTTATTTGAAAGGAGATGCGCTCAGGATAATGAAATATTTAAAAAAATGCTTGCATGTACGGTTAAATTACAAAATTATTTCAGAACGTTTTTTTAAATTCCGCCAAAAACTTTGCATCGGTACCTGAATTGTCGCTGAGCGTCGCCGTTTGAAATGATAACATCATGCTATAAAAATAGCATATAAAATACATTCCATAAAAATATACAAAAGTCTATAGCACGTACATAGCTTATAGCAGATTTGACCATCACTAAGTTCAGATGACGGCTGAGTTTTATTGTAGCATGCTATAAAAATAGCAGATAAAATAGCGTGCTATAAAAATATATTCAATAGTCGATAGCATGTTCATAGCATATAGCAGATTTGAACATCACTGACCGCCCCATTATCAGCCATTATGAATTAACAGATTACGAACTTTTAGCAAAATGACAATGGAATCGTGTTGGAATGACAATATTTTGAAAATAGCAGACTTGGGCCCCTGTTCGCTAACACAATGGTTCACTAAGCCAGGCCGCACACCAGGCATACAATTGTTTCTCCACAATTGTAGCGCCACATTTGAAATGCGACACATTTAACGCCTCCATATATTCCTGCGTGAGCCCGCACACCGAGGAAACATTTGTAGCGGTCGCACTTTGTGGCGAGACGTCATCCGCGCTACAATAATTCAAGATCGAACCGGTCCGTTTTTTGTGTCGCATTTCAAATGTGGCGCTACAGTTGTGGAGAAACAATTGTATGCCTGGTGTGCGGCCTGGCTAACTAATACTCACGTGTCGTGTCACTGGCTCTTCGCTTCTTCCTCGGTTCTTCTTGTTCTTCTTCCACTTCCGTTTTGATCTCTATTAAAGGCACATCTTCTTCTAAATCAGATTCCGACGCTTGTGCTGACATATCTTGTGAATAACTTTTGTATAGATTTTCTAGTTCTAGGTCTGTGAGAAAGTAAACAGAGTCCAGAGTCCTGTATAACTAATTATCTCTTTAATTAGTTATACAGGACTAGCCTTCCACCAGCGGCTCCGCCTGCGTGAAAGTTGGGTTCTCCATACAAACCTTAGACCCCCATTACATCCCTTTAGGAGCTGAATCTTGAAAAACCCTTAGTGTTCGTCTACGTCATAAAAGGAAGCCTTGTGCAAAATTTTGCGCACCTAGGCCCAGTAGTTTTGGCTGTGCGATCATATGTCAGTCAGTCAGTTTCTCCTTTTATACCGCCTGTAAGGGTTAACACCGTTGTCACTAAAAGCATAGGTAGTTGATTTAATTATAAAAATGTTTATCTGAATTTAAAAATTAATAATCAATTTTTCTTTAATAAAAATAAAAAATGTTTATGTGTGACACCGTCCGTAAATTCATGGATAATACACTGCAAAGGACGTTGACCTGGGGCTCCGTTATAACTACCTACATAAGTTTTAACTCGAGTTACGTACCTAACCACTGCAAAGGACGTTGACCTAACAACAAGTTTTCATCATAAGTTTCAACTAACCACATCATTAGGTACCTCGTATTCTCCTCTGGGTTCTCTGCGGAGAAATTCAGGAGGCGTTCCTAAAGGTCAACTGGCAGCTATTGGTTCAAAGTCAAAGTCAAAGTCAAAGTCAAAATCTTTTTATTTCACATAGGCCTACATGGGCACTTGTAAAACGTCAGAAGCTAGTGCACGGTTCCAAATTGGTTGATTCCTATGGAGAAGAACCGGCAAGAAACTCCATGGTTACTCTTTTAAAATAATTGTTTCTTTTACAATATTTCCATATTACAGTATTATGACATTGATTATGTAAGGACAGTGCAGACCAGTCAATATTGAAATTGTACCATAAAAGTGGTAGGAAGTAATCTAAGATTTGCGTCTACAATGTTCTCACATTCACATGATTGAAAGAAGCTATACAAAAGAAAAATAATCACAATTATCTGTAAGACAATTACATTATATTACGGATCTATAAAATGGTAATCTAGGGAATATTGAATATGTCAAAAAAAAAAATGTCGTATAAAAAAAAGGAAAAAGATGGAACAGTTAACAGACAATTACTCAGAATATTGATAAGTTACCAGGGGGCCACATGTGCAGAAGCAGTCATTGCCAGACAAGTGTGTCTTCGACATAGTCTCTAACCCTATAATATGCTTTTTTGGTTAGGACACGCTTAATATGAGTTTTGAAATTCCTCTCGCTAAGTTCTGACACCCCCTTTGGCAGCTTATTATAAAATCGTACGCTATTTACTAAAAATGACTTGCTGGTCTTAGCTAATCTTCATTTAGGTAAAACAATTTCATGTTGACTACGAGTATTTTTATTATGAAGATCGCTTCTAATTTTAAAAAGTCCTAAGTTTTTACGCACGTATAAAATACATTCTAAAATATAAAGTGAAGGCAAAGTTAGTATATCAATTTCTTTAAATTTATTTCTTAGGGACTCGCGAGGCCCCATCTTATAAATTGCCCGGATTGCTCTCTTTTGCAATATAAAAATCGAGTCTACCTCAGCTGCAGATCCCCACAGTAAAATGCCATAAGACATAATACTGTGGAAATAAGCATAATAGACTAACCTAGCTGTGTCAACATCTGTTCCGGTTCCCACACACACACGCACTTTGAGTAGCCGCCAACATAGTTTCTCGGTTTGGCACAGGTTGTTCAGGGAATAACTTTGTGTACATTCTTCGAGCCTCGTTTATGTTATCACCCGACGCGGCGTAAAGCCGAATCATTTTAGTCTGTACTTGTACGTTTATGTACGACACAATAACCTAGGTACTGTGATATCTATAAAGAGATCACATGCCTCACCAGTTAGCGCACTGGCTGGTAAGACTGGTTTGATTTGCTGTTACCACGACCCTGAAACTGGGGCGCCTCTCGAGAGGACTCGAGGCGTCTCAGTACACACTTACGTGCGCGGGCGCAGGCGCTGCGCTGCGAGCAACCGTAACGTGACGTGCGATCGATAGCGAGGCGGCCGACAGACTGAGGGGCCGAGGGGTGTCGTGTCGGCGGGCTCGCTCACCACAGCGCTCGCGGCACGGCGGCCTGTTTGGACTAGCGCTCTGTGTGTTCCTGCGCTCCGTTATAGTCGTCGTATTTGGCTTTACGTGTAGGGTAAAATAATTTTGAGGAAAAATGGAGATTTTCCTAAAAAAAAATGTATTTTTTTTTCGTTGAATATACGTTCTATAAGTGAAACCAAATCACTGGTTTTAAGGATAACGGTGTTTACACTAACAGCCTGTATATATAGATTGTTTTGACAGGCCCGTTGGTGTAGTGGTTAGTGGCCCTGAGTGCTATGCCGGAGGTCGTAGGTTCGATTCCCACCCAGGACAAATGTTTGTGTGATGAGCACGATCATTTGTTCTGTGTCTAATCTATATACATAAAAGGAGACACTGTCTGACTGACACATCAACGCACAGTCAAAACTACTGGGCCTAGTAGGAGTATGAAAATTTGCACAGGGCTTCCTTTAATGACGCAGGCAAATACTAAGAAAGGGTTTTTTCAAAATTCAGCTCCTCAAGGGATGTAATGGGGGTCTACAGTTTGTATAGCAAACCCGACTTTCAAGCGGACGAAGCGGCTGGCAGAAGGCTAGTATTAGTATAGATGGATCATTAAATGTCTAGTTCTTAAAAACATACCATCACTTTGATGTTCCTCCTCTGGCTCAATGACATCATCTAGTCTCTCACACACATCTGGTAACTCTTTTTTGATAGGATCACATTCTGTTTGACACCCATCATCAGATTCTATGCTCACATGCTCCATGTGTGATATAGTCAACTTGTTATGACACCCAAAGTGGTCTTGGTTTATAGGGGGATTTAGCTGTAAAAAGATAAGTATTACATAAGTCATAATGCATTGCGTAGTCCTATATGGACCTCAGAAAAAATGAAGCTGTAGGTCCCGTATCCCACTTACACAGTGGATTTTGTTTTCTTCATGTCATTTTAATATTTTTTCCAATTTTATGAAAACTGTTAGCAATTACTCAAGTTAAGGATAGTCTCTTGAGCATTTTCTAGCACTGTATTTAATTTCATATTTTTTATAAATCTATGAATACAATTTCTTTATTTTAATTGCTATAAGCTAGTGCTTGACTGCAATCCAACCTGAAGGTAAGCACTAGTTTATTAAGAGCCTATTCATTCTAGTCTTGAAGATATACCTAAATTATAATCGGATGGAAAGACTGCAGTCGGCAAACTGTTGCAGTCCCTTGACATACGCGGTATTAACGACGAGTCTAGTCTAGCTCAGTCTGGACCGTAGATGTCTCAACAACGTAAGGGTGAATATTTGCCGTACGGGTATCCCATGGCAAAATTGTATTAAACTCTTGAGCCCTAAGTAAATGCTGGCATTCGCGTACCTATTGTCTTTCTATTATATTTCTAATTACGGTACTTGAAAGGTTACGTAATAATTACTGTTCTATGAATACAATCAGTAATGTTCCTGACACTAAAGGTTCAGATACAGCCCAAGATTACTGCTCCAACTCAAAAATCACCCCAATATGTATGAAATATTGATTATTTTACACTTTACCGAGGTATTCTATACTATAATACTGATTGATCAGTCGGTAATGTGTGTAAAAGATGAGAATAGGAAAGAAAGTAATGTAATTTAAGGACACACTGTAAAAGTTACCTTTCCTGCTATATTTTAAAAGTCAAACCTGGAGTTAATATCTGTCAACAAATGCCTCACCTCATAATCCTCATTCATCATCTGAGTGAGCCGCTCTTCAGCTTCCAAACATTTTCTCTGCAGTTGGCAGCATTGCTTTAGTTTAGTGCAGCAGATGAAACAAGCGAGCATCGGTCTACTGTCTCCAGTTACAAACTGCAACAAAACTTGTCTTCGACCATATTTCTATGAATATATTACATTCTAATGTGATACTGAGAAAGTCATAAGCTTAGATAGTAAAGTTTAAGAGTGTGAAGGTGGACAGTTACGAGAGGAGGAGACGACCAGGGAAATGATGGATGAATGTGAGAAAGATGACATTACCCTATGGAAAGCGGGAACTACTGAGATGCTGACTCGTGGAAAGTGCCATGTTGTGTGGTTAGATAGACAGATAGATTTAACTTTATTGTACACCAAAAAGTTACCGGATGTATACAAAAACTTAAATCTATGTGCACAATGGTGGTTGTATCGCTGATAACAATATCTACCAGACAACCTCAGGATGGATCGCAAGAACTAAGAATAATACAGGGGGGGGTAGTCTGCGGTGTACTACTAGCGAATTAATCTAACTATAAATATAAAACTATAACTATTTATGTAGTTATTTATTTAATTGCATGCTGTGCGCCTCACACAGAGAAAATGTTGATTGTTTCTAACTCGAGGCAGAAAAAATAATTTTATCTTGTTAACATAAGTCCAGGATATAACTTACCGGATTGTCAGTCAGCCTCTCATACAGCGCATGCAAGTCTTTGTTTATCACTACATACATGCGAACGTTCTCCGCTAAACACAGCCTACACATTGGTAGTTTCTCCATTTTATTTTCTGTATTAATTATGAAGTACCAAGTTATTTATTTCACAATAAAATTAAGTTGTTTGTTTCAGTAAACAAGTATATAAAACAAAAACTAAACAAGTAAACAAACGTGTGCGGTGTGAAACTGGTGAAACATGTCAAATGTCAAACTCAACAACTGTCAACTGTCAACTTAGAATGCGTTTTCCAGTGTTGCCAGTCGAGATTTGGCTGAAATTACCTGAAATATGAAAAAAGGTAACTTTTTTGTTTAAAAAGTAACCTATCATATTTCTTTAACTGGGAAAGTACTTTTCGACTACCGTAGAAACAGACAAAATTAAGACAATAGATGTTCGAACACCAGCGTTCGAATGGGGGGGGGGGGGTAAGAGTTTAAAAGTTGATAAAATAGAATATTAGTTGTATTGACCTACCGAAACCTCGATGAGTATTTGAGCACTTGCCCGCATTTCTATTCATTATTTGTTTAGGTTTATTCATATTGATACATACTAATCCGATTCGATCCTGCTGATCGAGCGAATGAGTGAGATACAGGTGGTGTAAGTATGAAACAGTACAATATGTTGTTATAAAAAGCTATAATTTTTCATAAAGGTTTTAGTTCCACTACTAACGAAGCTTACCAACATGAAAAATTCTGAAACGATTTTTCCATTTCACGTTGCTTTTATGTAAGAAATTAAAAGTTAATTCTCTATTAAAATCACCTAAAAGTTACCTCTTCATTCGACTTATCTAAAAGTAACCAATGCAGTTCAAAAATCTCCTAAAAGGTTACTTTTGTAACATTTTACTTTTAGTTAAGTGGCAAATGGAAGAGGAAGGCAAATTGTGAAACGACAAGACGTGGCTTGAAAAACTAAATATCCAAGCCAAAAACAGTAGAAAAAAAAATCAGCTACCAGACAAAAAAAAGTATCTTGGATAATGTTATCATGTTATTGTTGACATATTGTAGTTTTGCGCATTGTTTACAGAAAAAAAAAACATTCAGGTATATTTTGTATATTAAGCAACTTAATTGCATTAGTAAAAGAAAATGGAGAAGCTACCAATGTGTAGGCTGTGTTTAGCGCAGAACGTTCGCATGTATGTAGTGGTAAACAAAGACTTACATGAGCTGTATGAGAGGCTGACTGATAATCCGGTAAGTTTTATTCTGGACTTATTATTTGCCTCGAGCAAACATCACTCTCCGCGTGAGTAGAGGCGTACGGCAAACAGAACTATGCACTTACTGTTGTCCTGACTCCTGAACAACATCATTACCTTGCACTTATCACACGTGTTAGTTTTGCGCTAAATTGCACTACATGTCATCAAGATCCGCCTTTCTAGAGCGTAATCGATCTTACAGTTGTTCCATCATTTCTATGTTCGTCATCTCCTCTCGTAACTGTCCATGTTCCCACTCTTAAACTTAATTTTATTTAAGTACTATTATTATATTATGTGCGCGGTGCAACTCAATTCTCACTAACATGCTGGGTGTATAGCCAGTAGAAATCACAGGAAATATAATTGGGATACTGGTATTAGAATAAAATGTAAGCTTTCATTAAACTTGGTTGGTTTTATTTATGAGTATATTAAACAAGTGGAAAAATAAAAAGATTTGTTCTATAAAATTAAAGACTATTCCAACATACTTCACATTTGAATTCTTATTTCTTTATTGTACAAAACACAATACAGTACATGGTGATACAGACAGTTCAATAATTTAATTTATTCATAGAAAAATTCAGTTGAAGAAATTTTTGTTGCAGTTTGTAACTGGAGACAGTAGACCGATGCTCGCTTGTTTCATCTGCTGCACTAAACTAAAGCAATGCTGCCAACTGCAGAGAAAATGTCTGGAAGCTGAAGAGCGGCTCGCTCAGATGATGAATGAGGATTATGAGGTGAGGTATTTTATGAAGAATATAACTCCAGGGATGGGTTAAAAAATGACTAGAATAGAGTAGAGTTGTTACCCAAAGTCGTTCTTTTATGACTTGACTTAACACAAGTGATTCCAACTTCAAGCAGGGTAGGCTGGAGTAAGATATTGACAATAGGACTTGCTGTTTGCATTCAAAAATGCGATTGTAGGGTATGTACCCTGTGACTTCATTAGAGAGTTCACTCCAACCTCAAATTTAAAAATAGTCCTGGAGATCTACATATCAAAACTGATTTTCATGCAGCCAAAGTTAAGTTGAAATCCAGCGTCACACACCTGCCACGCAGTTGTGTGGGAAGTATGTAGTTGTCTTTGAGACTTGTTGTTGTACTTTATATTTTATTAAAACCAAGACATTGAAAAACAATATGTAGACTTATTAAAAATCATTTACTGCAATAGCTCCGCAAATATCAAATTAAATACCTCAGGACCATCCTTCAAAATTGAAAGAGGTGTCAAACAAGGTGACCCGCTCTCCCCCAAATTGTTTACAAGCACTTTGGAGGAAGTATTTAAGTCACTGGCAGCCTCATGGAACACCAAAGGCATTGACGTTGGTAACAAGCGGTTAACAAATCTTCGATTTGCCGACGACATTGTCCTTTTTGCCCCCACAGCCATGGAACTACAAACAATGCTCCAAGAACTGAGCACGGCTAGCCTCAAGGTGGGACTCGCCATGAACAGATCAAAAACAAAAGTGATGACCAACAGCACCAAACGTAGGGTCGAGGTAGATGCGCAGGAAATACATTATGTCGATGAGTATATCTACCTGGGCCAGTTAGTATCTTTCGAAAACAGGCAGGAAAAGGAGGTCGATCGACGTATCCAGAACGCCTGGAAAAGCTACTGGTCCATGAAGACGCTAATGAAGGGTGATCTGCCGATCTCCCTGAAGCGTAAACTCATCGACATGTGTATTCTGCCCATCCTAACCTACGGTGCTCAGACCTGGTCACTTACAGAACTACAAAAGTTCCGCCTCGGGGTTTGCCAGAGAGCTATGGAGCGTAGCATTCTTGGGGTAAGACGAACAGACCGGGTGCGAAATGACATGCTGCGCTCCATGACGGGTATAATAGACGTGGGCAAAAAGGCTACCAGGCTTAAATGGGATTGGGCGGGGCACGTTGGTCGCATGCAGGGGGACCGTTGGGCAAGCATCGCCACGCAATGGGCACCTGCAGGAAGAAAGCGTCGTCGAGGCCGACCTAGAAAGAGGTGGCGGGATGACCTAGACGCGTACCGAGTGGACTGGTCCGAGATGGCGCAGGAAAAGAAGACCTGGAAGGACTTGGGGGAGGCCTTTGCCCAGCCGTGGGACAGAAAGGGCTAAAAAAAAAAAAAAAATAGCGGTAAGCAACTTTGTTTTATACTATGTAATGAAATAATGATTTTAAGTTTTCAATAAAGCCTTTATTTCCTAAAAAATTCCACAACATATTTTTAAATACTAACATAATTTCTTTACTATAATATCTCTTTACTTTTACGGCAAAGGCCTCCTCCAACTCTTTCCATTGTATTCTATCTGCCGCTCTCTTGTCCAAAGGGGACTCAAGGTCATTTTAAAGTCATCCTCCCATCTTCTTGTTTTTCGGTCTCGGGTCCTGAAGCCATATCTAGGATACCAGACAGTCACTTGTTTACTCCAACCACCAACTAGAAGATGTCAGAGGAACATGGAAAGTAGAAGGTTAGGTATAAAACAAATGGACAAAGTTAGAAGCGACGACATCACACTCAAAATTAAAAACTAAATATTTGTACGGCTGAAATGCCGAATATAGTGAGACCCTATTAATCTTAAGACCTTGTAAATTACCTACATTCATGCCAAATATATCATTCATTTAACACGAAGCTAACGGACATACTAACACGTATTGATTTACTCAAATCGAGATGGACATAGGCTTGCCAGATGTCCGGCTATTAGCCGGACATGTTTGGCTTTTTGCGGTCACGTCCGGCCAAATATTTACGTGTTCGGCCTGTCCGGCTTCGATCTCATTCTCACTTTACATCACGTAAAAATATTTTTTTCAACAGCCCAGCTGTGAAAACTTTATGTTTGGCAATAAAAAAAAACATGTCCGGCTTTTAGGGCAAAATCATCATCATCCTCATCTCAGCGTTAGTCCCGGTTGCTTCCTTGGCTTTCACCTCGGTGCCCGGGGTCCGCTTTCCAACTCAAACGCCTCCACTTCGCTCGGTCTTTCGCGTCCTTTGCCGTAAGCCCATTGGCACGCATATCGTCCCTTACGACGTCGATCCAACGACTCTTAGGCCTTCCTCGTTTTCCGGGTTCCGGTGGAGGCGGCATGGCGAGGTATCTGTTACCAACATAGTCCGTCGGTCCTCGTAATACGTGGCCATACCAGCGTAGGCGACCCTCCTGCAGTTTATCCGCTATGTCACGGACCTGAAGGCTGCCCCGGATGCGGGAGCTTTTAATGCGGTCTTTCCGCGAAACTCCCGACATCCAGCGCAGCATATTCATTTCCGTGACACGCAGGCTCTGCTTATGCCGCTCAAGTACAGGCCACGCTTCACTGCCATACAAAAGGACTGGCCTAATGATGGTCTTATAGACCTGTCCTTTGAGCCATTTCGCCCAGGCCGCCGAGATACGTGACTTGACGTCGCAATCGACATCCCCGGACTCGTGGAGCACCGATCCCAAGTACCTGACCTGTTCCGTGCGCTCGACTGTGTCTTCGCCAATGCGTACAGGAGCAGCGTTTGTTGTGTTACAGGCCAAGTACTCGGTCTTCGCCGCATTAATTTTCAGACCGCCGTTTTCCAGCGATTTCTTCCACGCTGTCACACGTCGAACCAAGCGCCCACTGTCCGAGTCCGCCAGCGCGATGTCGTCTGCATACATGAGCAGCCATGGCGGCTGCTCGTGTAAGTCCCTGATGTTGAAGGACAGCACGTCCAGCACCACGCTGAACAGAAACGGACTAAGGACAGAACCCTGGTGAACTCCGACGGTGATGGGGAAGGGTTTCGTATCGCCAACAGCGGTCCGAACCACAGAACTGGAGTCTCGGTACATATCTCGGATGATGTCTACATAGGTCTCGGGCACTCCTTTGGATCTCAGCGCCCACCAGATCACCTCACGGGGGACACAGTCGAAGGCCTTCTGCATGTCAAGGAACAAGAGGTGCAGAGGCGTATTCTTTGATCTGTATCCCTCCATGGTAACCCTTAGGGCAAAGATGGGATCCATGGCACCATGGTTTGGTCGAAACCCATATTGACATCCCGAGACGGTGCACTCCTGTCGGATCCGAGAGTCAATCACCCGCTCGAAGAGCTTCATGGTGTGGGACATAACCTTAATCCCCCGGTAGTCGCCACACTCCTGCACTGATCCCTTGCCTTTGAAGACTGGAGTGATAATACTCAATCTCCATTGACTCGGGATCTTTCCGGTGAGGAGCATGCGGTTAAATAGGTGGGTTAAGATGCCCACACCATGAGGACCCATCGCCTTCCAGGCTTCAATGGGGACTCCATCGGCACCAACAGCTTTCCGGTTCTTCATGCGGCGAAGAGCCACATGCACTTCTTCAGGAGTAACCAGGGGCACAAGTCCCTGATTTGGAGGGAGAACCGGAGACAGCACCTCTTTGTGCTGCTTGTTCAGCAGCTCGTGGAAGTACGAGCGCCATCTCTCCTTCACCGCCAGGTCCTCGCATAACAGATTGCCGTCAGGGTCTCTTACACAGTGGCACTTAGTGATATCCAGTGCCGCTTTGACCCTGGAACGTGCCAGCTTATATATGAGCTTCTGCCCCTCAGACGATTCCAACTTATCATAAGGTGGCTGTAAGTGGTCTCGTCTGGCTCTGGCTACGGCCCTCTTGGCGGAACGTTTTGCAGCTCTGTATGCGTCGCGGTCTTCAGGAGATTTGGAAGCTTGCCACGTTTTGAAGAGAGCTTTCTTCTCTCTGATCTCCCTCTGGACTGTGTCATCCCTTCAGCGTTACGGCTACCGTATCCAAAGCCACCGTGAACATGCTCAAAGTCCTTGCACCTGTCACCCACATGACCGTTCAGATCACCACCCAAAACGATTCCCTGTGACAACAGGATGCCACGAAGCACCCCACCGAGTTGATCCCAGAACGCAGCCTTTTCAGCGTCGCTGCAATCGACCTGAGGCGCGTAGGCACTTATCAAGTGGGTTATAACCCCGTCAATAAGCACACCTACGACCATAAGCCGATCACTGTAGCGTTTCACCTCCAACAACTACAACGGCCACCCCGTTCTCCCCACCGGCTGCACCCGTATAAATCAGTTTGTAGCCATTCCCGATGAGCCGGGACCTGCGGCCTTTTCACCGAGTCTCCTGCAGGAATGCCACGGCCACCCTTCGCCTAAGAAGTACATCGGCTAACTCTCGCGCGTCCTGTCAGCGTGCCAATGTTAAGGCTGGCGAAGCGGAGTTTACGGGTTGGGGCTCGCGTCATTAGCCGTGTTCGCCCCTGACACGGTAGCCCTCGCCCACTTGCCACAGGAGTCGGGCGACTCTCCTGCGCGCCGTTTTGCGGCGGCGCCCTATCCGTGGCAGATACCTTTTCTGAACTTTCCATTTCTAATGGCTATTTGTTTTTTTACGGGAGCGACTGCCGTCTGTCCTCCCAACCTTAAGAGGGAAAGCCAACGCCAGAGCCTCGTCTGCTGTACGGCAGGCGTCCCAACTTGCAGGGGAGGTCGACTTGGGCCCCGAAGATTGTGGTGGGGCCCCATATACACCCAAACCCACCCTTTTAGGGCAAACTGTCCGGCCTTATATAGTGCGCAGTCCGGCCTTTGCATTTTATGGCCTGGCAACCCTAGATGGACAGGACATATGCTGCGATATAAAATGGAAAAATGGTGTAAACTTGTTTCTTTGCAAGCCAAATAAACATGTCATCTTTTTTTCTTGACATACTTGTCTAATAAATAAAGTTTTTTCCCCTCTTATTGCCTGCAATCTGTCTGTTCCTGACATTTAGCTGGATGTTATGAGTGTGATAAAGTGACTTGCGTGGTATGTACCAGGAGATCTTGGGGTCGTGCTCTTCTATTTAATCTTTGAAAGATAAGGCCGGTTTCCATAAGTCCGTGTGTGTTGGGACGTTGAGATAGCCTCTTTTTGTATTTTGTAAGAGATTCCAGTATCTCTTTTTCTATGTTCAATATTTTCAAGTCTCTGTGTGATGTTTCATTGGTGATGTTGATACATTTTTTTGGACTGACTTCATTGCAGAGGCTGCGTATGGCGTGGGCGACGTGGGCCACCGCCCACCGCCTCGCGGTCCAAGGGGCCTCGCACCTCGAAGGTCCGCAAACGCAAAAATGATGATTGTCCGCTTCACTGTTAATTCATTATCATTACAAAGTATAAAACAAAGTCGCTTCCTCCCTATGTATGCTTAAATCTTTAAAACACAACGGACACACAACACAACAACGCACACACAACGGATTTTGATGCGGTTTTTTTAATAGATATAGTGATGCAAGAGGAAGGTTTATGGGCATAATACATGCATAATAAATTCAATATCAGTACCCGTGCGAAGCTGGGGCGGGTCGCTAGTACTTAATAATGTAAAATAATTACAATAAAGAACTTTGCATTTTTATGAATAAAAATTTTAATCCATACGTCCAAATTAACGCCTTCAATTCCCTGCCCTGGAGTTGCATTAGGATGGCACTCCGGTATCACCGGGTGCCCGACTACCTTTGTCGTGTGATCGAGGCCTACCTGTCAGAGAGGTTCATTATCTACCCCGGTCACCAGGGTGAATGGAAACGGCGAGAGATGTCGTGCGGTGTCCCACAGGGATCGGTACTAGGGCCGCCCTTGTGGAACATCGGGTACGACTACGTGCTGCGCGCCGACCTCCCCATCGGGGTCAGCGTGGTCTGTTACGCAGACGACACGCTGGTCCTAGCGCGGGGAGAGTCATACCAAGCGGCGGTCGAACTAGCGACACGTGGGGTTGCGACAGTCGTAGAGAGGATCCAGCAGTTGGGACTAGAGGTGGCGCTGCACAAGTTCGAGGCCATGTGTTTTCACGGCCCTCGGAACGCGCCACCAATAGGTTCCCAGCTAACGGTAGGAGGAGTTCACATCGGCGTCGGGTTGACGATGAAGTACCTGGGACTTGTCCTCGACAGCCGGTGGAATTTCGAGGAGCATTTCCGACGTCTGGCTCCTAAACTCAATCGGACAGGAGCTGCCCTGAAGCGGCTCCTGCCGAACCTGGGGGGTCCAGACGCCTCCTGCCGGAGGCTCTACGCCGGCATCGTTCGGTCCATGGCCCTTTATGGGGCACCAGTGTGGGCGCCGTCGCTGCGTAAACGCCCGGCGGCCCAGCTGAACGCCTGCCAGAGGGTCATGGCCATCCGGATGGTGCGGGGACACCGCACGGTGTCCCGAGAAGCGGCGAGCCTCCTTGCTGGCCTACCACCATGGGATTTGGAGGCAACAGTCCTTGCACACATGCACGATCTGCGCGTGGAGATGCAACGCCGGGGTGAAACTCCGCTGCCTGAACATGTTAAGGCATGGTGGAAAGAGCTCCGGCGGGATCTCATGGTGAAATGGAAACAGCGACTGTCGCAACCTAGCGCTGGGCACGCCATAATTTCGGCAGTAGTGCCCCTCTTTGAGGCGTGGCTGGATAGACCTCACGGCGTCCTCACCTTCCGCATGACGCAGGTCCTCACCGGACATGGCAAGTTCGGGAGGTTCCTGCACCGGATCCGTGCGGAAGAGACGCCCGGGTGTCGCCACTGTGTGGCCAGCCCGGAGGACACGGTGGAGCACACGGTAGAAGTGTGCCCCGCTTGGGAAGAGCAACGCCGTGCCCTCGTGGGGGTGATCGGCGGCGGCGACCTCTCGCGCCGGGCCTTGGTTCAGGCCATGGTCCGCAGCGAGGAGGAGTGGCAGGCGGTCGCCTCCTTCTGCGAGGCAGTAATGCTCGTAAAGGAGGAGGCTGACAGCATAAGGCAAAGGCAACGGCGCACTCGCCGTAGCCATCGCCGCCGCGATCCTGCCGATATCCGGCCACCGTAGACACTGGCTTGCGGACGGTGAGCAATGGGTAGCTCGCCGTCCGGTCGTCTGGTAGCAGTCCAGACCGAGCCCAAGTCGTCGACGGCGCGCTCCGTTCCCGCGCGCCTCAAGGAGTTGTCAGCACACCGTAGGGGCCCAACGGGGTCGAAGCCTCCCGGAGCTGAGGGTTGATGCGAAAGCGTTACACCGGGGCTCTGGGAATAAGGCAAGGAAGGCACGGGGTAGGTTCTTTAGTCAGTAAGAGTCTGACACTGTTT
This sequence comes from Mythimna loreyi, assembly GCA_029852875.1. Classification (NCBI taxonomy): domain Eukaryota; kingdom Metazoa; phylum Arthropoda; class Insecta; order Lepidoptera; family Noctuidae; genus Mythimna; species Mythimna loreyi. Next base: position 11,401,818 of record CM056806.1, on the reverse strand, counting down.
CCCGCTCCGCCCAAGAGTGGGATTCGTCATTCGATGATTTTTACCTATCATAAAAAAAAAACGTCCAAATTGGTCTAAGGATGCTTTTGTACAAAAGTAGTTTGTTTTCCACTGTGAGTTGGGAGCCCGGCCCCAGATGCCAGAACATCTCATCTAATAATTAAGTTATCTTTTTGCAGGGAAATTCCCCGTTATTAGAAGAAATAGAAGACCAGTTTGGGTGTTGTACTGGGTTGACTTTATCACCCATGGAGCATGTGAGCATACAGTCTGATGATGGGTGTCAAACAGAATGTGATCCTATCAAAGAAGAGTTACCAGATGTGTGTGAGAGACTAGATGATGTCTTTGAGCCAGAGGAGGAACATCAAAGTGATGGTATGTTTTTAAGAACTAGAAATTTAATTATTTATTTATACCAATATTTATTTATTTATTTATTTTTTATTAATTACATTAGTTTACAGTACACAGTACAGTACAGTTACAGTAGTAATTACATTAGTTTTTTTTAATTACATTAGTGAAAGTCTAGCCTTCTGCCAGCGGCTTCGCCCGCGTGTAAGTAGGGTTCTTTATACAAGTTTTAACCCCCCCTTTACATCCCTTTAGGAGCTGAATTTTGAAAAACCAACAAAATTAAAATTACGAAATAATAAAAAAATCAAATCAAGGAAATGTCAATAAAAATACAATTTTAAACAATTTAAGTGTCAAGATGAATATTAAAATGTCAAAATAATATAATATGTCACAGTAATTAAAATATTAAAATTGATTTATATCGACAAGATGTAATGCTATACAAATTCACCATTTAAGTATTCGTCAATAGTATAATAACATTTATCAATTAGGAGCAAATTCATTTTTTTCTTAAATTGTGCACAATTCAAATTTTTTATGGCCTCTGGAATTTAATTATAAATGCGTGGTGCCATACCCAAGACACTTTTTTTTAAGAATGCTGTTTTACATTTATAATTACACAAAGAATTTTTGTACTGTTCTAGAAATGTTCCAATTCATAATGAATTGGAACATTTCTTACCGTTGTAAATTTATCAAAAAGTTTAGGATTTGTTTTGACAAATATACACATTTCTAATATGTACAATGAAGGTAGCGTAAGTATATTTAAAGATTTAAAGTACGGTGCACAGCTGTCGTCAGTTTTCAGACCACACATAGCTCTAATGCACCTTTTTTATGCCTTGAATATCAATTCCCTATCCGTGGAATTACCCCAGAAAATAATTCCGTATCTTAGAAGTGAGGCAACTAGACCATGATAGGCAACAAGTAACGCGTCCATATTGACTTTTCTAGCCAATTGAAAAAGTGCGTAGGCAAATTTACTTATTCTTTTACAAAGCTGTTCTATATGAGGTTTAAAAGTAAGATTATTATCAATATGAATACCTAAAAATACACACACTTTTACTTCTTTTATATCGGTGCCATTGTAATCTACACTAAGTTTTGGGGCTTCAATTCTCTGGTGAAAATGCATTACTTTGGTTTTCTTAAGGTTAATTATTAAATTAATCATATTAATTGGTCGATCTATACTAAGCAAGCAATCATATTTGTTCTCAATTAAAAGAATTTACTTAAAACATAATTGCGTTTTTTAGTACCGGGAAGAAGTAAGCCGGCCTAGTTGTGTTCGCAAGCACCACGCCTCTTTGCCATATCTCTACTGTTTGACATATCTATGCCCTTTTGTTACTACGTCACTCCATGGCAGCGACCGTTTTTGCAGGTCCATTTATTGAGTGTGCAAGTCACCCCCTGCCTTTTATCGAAGAAATTTAATAATATTGTTTAGGCAGGGGCCACAGTCTTAACATAGTTCTTAGTAACCAGTTCTCGTAAGATTCCAAAAACCGTAGCCTTATATCTTAGTTTTCTATATGTCGCAATAGTTTCTCATCAGCCGGGGGTTGTCCTTGGATGCACTAGCATAGCGCGTACAGGTATATTCACCGGTTAGCACCACGTTCCATTAAAAGCGTCTTAAAAATCCTCTGCGAGTTGGCTTCGTCCCCTCGTACGCCTCTCAAAGGCCCAGGACCTGAGATACATAAACATATAACAATAATATAGCACAACTATCACACAACGTCTGGTCCTAAGCTGAGCTTGTGTTATGGGTACTAGACGACCGTAAACATAGTTATAAATTTCTAAATATATACCTTTTATAGATAAATAACACTCAGTCACAGAACAAATGATCATGCTCATCACAAACATCTGTCTTGGGTGGGAATCGAACCCACGACCTCCGGCTCAGCAGTCAGGCCCACTAAATACTAGACCAACAGGCCAGAAACACAACATACACTTCTCATCAAAAAAATCGAAACACTTCCGTTTTCATTGTTTCTGTCCGAATTTAACACAAAAAAGAATTCATACGATGAAAAAAAATACATATATTATAGCTGGCAGTTTGGCCATTACAGTAATAAGCGAAAATTCTAAATTCAAAATTAGAATTTCATTTGTTTATCTTATAAACGAAATGAATCACTGTTTTGAGACAAATGTGTGTTTAGGGTTGGAGTACATTTAGCGTTTAAAAACTAAAAATTGGCGCCTATCCTTAAACTTTTTGTTTTTTATTTCAATACTGTGACTTTGGGACGTCTGAAAAAAGGTTTTTTTTCTAAAACGTATGGATACTTCGCCCACAGAAGCCGCCCAAGTTGTGGCATTGCTGGATTCTGGCCTTAGTCAGCGTGTTGTGGCTGCAAGACTGCATCTAAGCCTGTCATCTGTTCATAGAGTCTATAAACGTTATCGGGAGACTGGTTTGTTCACGCGCCGTTCAGGATCTGGCAGGAATCGGGTCACTTCTGAGCGAGATGATCGATTTATTGTAACAACTTCTTTAAGAAATCGACGCCTTAACGCTTTTCAACTGCAGCAGCGGCTTCGTGTTGTACGAAGGGTGGCTGTAAGTGACTCTACAATTAGAAGAAGGTTGAAGGATCGTGGACTGGTACCGCATAAGCCAGCAAATGGGCCGAAATTAACTGCAGACCATCGAAGAGCGCGCCTTAACTTTGCACGTGAGCACCTAAATTGGTCATACCTACAGTGGAGCAAAGTTCTCTTTTCTGATGAGTGTAAAATTATGCTGTATGGTAACGACGGAAGGAACAAGGTCTACAGAAGAGACGGAGAACGCTATGCACAATGCTGCATTGAAGAAAAGGTCAGCTATGGTGGCGGTTCGTGGACGGTTTGGGGAGGAATCAGCGCCGACGGTAAGACAGAGCTTGCTTTCGTGTCTGGGCCACGTCTGCCTGCACTAAACTGTCATCGGTACGTCGAAGAGTGTCTCGAGCCTCATGTGATGCCCTATGCACATTTTATTGGCAACGGCTTCATATTCATGCACGACAATGCTAGGGCTCACACCGCGGGCGTCGTACGAGATTATCTTAACGAAGTCGATATCTCTATTATGGAATGGCCAGCAAGAAGCCCGGACATGAATCCCATTGAACATCTATGGGATGAATTAAAGAGACGAATTCGAGCAAGAGATCCTGCCCCAGAAACACTTAGCCAGCTGCAAGATGCAATCCAAGAGGAATGGGACAATATACCACAGCATGTGATCGTGACTCTCATCCGATCGATGAAGAACCGTATGGAAGCAGTAATTAGAGCTCGGGGAGGGAATACAAGTTATTAAATAAACGTTTTTTAGCTTTTTTTTTCATTTACGTGTGTTGTTTTATCCATTTCCTTTATACTCCATACGGAATAAAAATGACTCATTTAACAAAATACGAAACCTATGAAAAATTCATTTAAATTTAGAACATTACCATTAAGATTTGATAAGCTCATATTACTCACTATTAAACGACATTTAACATTTATTCCTAAATGTACACATTTTTCTGATAATCCTGACAAAACGTAAACTTGCAAGGTGTTTCGATTTTTTTGATGAGAAGTGTATATGACGACATAGTGACTTTCTGTGGGTCAGCTGTCTGCCAAAATATATGCTGGCTTCAGGCGATCCATTGAAACCTTGTTTTCCCTTTGCAAAACTTTGTGAGGACTTGTGTACGCTGATTGTAGGGAGCCACGTAATGCGTCACGAAGAAACACGTGATCAGTGGGCTGCAAATCCTTCTAATCAAAACTACTGGTCTTGTTGTGACAAAATGTTGGAGTTGGTGTCAGGTTTTTTTGCGCAGTCAAGTATGTAACGTCGGTCGTTCCTTCCTTAATAGGTGCGAAAAATTCACCAGGGAGCCTTAGAGGTTCGTCGTAAACTATTTCGGCTAAAGAAGCTTTGGCATCCTTGTTGTATGCACTCCGTGTATCAAACAATACCCACTCTGTCCATTTGTCGTTTGGTCACACGTCATATATTTGAACAAGAACAACTCTGCAGCTTTAATGAGAACCGTACGATTTACTTTAATTTCTTTGTGTTTTTAATTTGGCGATAACTATATTTAAAATCACAGGGTCGGCCGTGGTGAAGAAACAAAAACTGCACAAACGAGTAAAAAACCCAGAAGATGTAATCACAGAAAATCAAAAGGAGAATGAAGAGTCCGTCACAAAAGTTGTCCAGAACAAGTCATATTGTACGTCCAAACTTATTCCGACATTCATAAAACCACTATCTGAAGCTAAACCTCGAGTTAATATCAGTGTTATTGATAATACTTTAGACACTAATTATCGAAATAATACTAAAAAACGTAATTTAACAAATTACACTCGTACACGCACTGGTGGAGCGTCTTACAAGTGTGATATTTGTCAGTACAGTTGTAAAGACAAGAGCTATTTAAGAAAACATATTCGTGTACATACTGGCGAAAAACCTTACAAATGTGAAGAATGTCAGCTTTGTTTTAGTTATAAGACCAGTTTAACATACCATATTCGTACGCACACTGGCGAGAAACCTTACAAATGTGAAGAATGTCAGAGTTATTTTAGACAAAAGAGCAATTTAACACAACACACGCGTACGCACACTGGCAAGAAACCTTACAAATGTGAAGAATGTCAGCTTTGTTTTATTTCTAAGAACAGTTTAACATACCATATTCGTACGCACACTGGCGAGAAACCTTACAAATGTGAAGAATGTCAGAGTTATTTTAGACAAAAGAGCAATTTAACACGACACATGCGTACGCATGCTGGCGAGAAACCTTACAAATGTGAAGAATGTCAGCTCTGTTTTAGTTGTAAGAGCAATTTAACACAGCATATTCGTACGCACACTGGCGAGAAACCTTACAAATGTGAACAATGTCAGCGTTGTTTTAGTCATAAGGTCAGTTTAACACGACACATGCGTACGCACACTGGCGAAAAACCTTACAAATGTGAAGAATGTCAGCGTTGTTTTAGTTCTATGAGTAATTTAAGAAAACACATTCGTAAGCACACTGGCGATAAAGCGTACACATGTGACGAATGTCATGTTAGCTTTAGTGAGAAGAATCATTTAATAAATCATATTCGTACACACACTGGCGAGAAACCTTACAAATGTGAATAATGTCACAGTTGTTTTAACAGTATGAGTTGTTTAGGAAGACACTTCCGTACGCACTAGGGCTTGCATCCCGGGAGTCTCGGTCTCGAAAATATCGAGTCTCGGCAATTTTTTGTCATTTACAAGACTCGAGACTTATAGTCGTAGCTTCAGTCTCGAGAATGACGTGTTTAGCCAAACAAGATTATTTTGTATTAGTTATATTGATACACCAGAGATGGCGTTGTTAGTTGCGCTACAGTTTCTACATCGCGGTGTTGAGATTCGCAGCGGATAGTATAAGGTCGTGATGTGAGAACAGTTCGTCAATCCAAAATTCAAATTCAAATTTCGAAACCAGTGAACTATGTAACAGTGTAGTGGTATAACAGTGCGGTAGTAGTAACAAGTGATGTTAGCAGTGTACCTACTACGAATAAAGTGACTTGAGGTCAGGGTTTGGACCTCAAGTGAAGATCAACCTGGGTTTTAATTCAGAACCATATAACCCCCAAGACGAGGATTATTCAATCATTTCATTAAAACATTACAATATTCGTCTTTATATCTTCTTAAAAATAAAATAAAATAATATTTCACATACATTAATTTATGAAAAAGTTTTTAGGACATTGACTGTTAATAAAGTCAGTTTAGCTATTTTCATAAACACAAAACAAGTCATAACTTTTTCAAAACGTGTCTAATTGGACTTCTATTGCTTACAATATTATTTTTAAGCTACATCCTAGTGAATTACATGAGGTTCTTTCTATTTAGTCATCAAATAAAATGTCTCATTATCAAAATCCTATTACGTAAACTAGCGTAAATCGCGAATATTTCTGATTTTTCAACATTTCCAAATCCAATTGTATTGTTGCTAATAGTTTAAAGTAATGAAAACCACTAATTACCTTTATTTTTACTAAACGACAGTGAGGGCTTAAGAAAATTTATATCTTAAATCAGGGCAATTAACTATTGCGCATCATTTTTGCGAAGGCAACCAGTATTTGTTTAGTTCCTTGAGGCACATTCTTTCAGCTGATGCTTGATTTTTTCAAATAACAGATGAGGGTAAATTAGGTTAAAAATGTAGTAACAAACTTTAATATTTAACATCATTTGCATTAAATTTAGCGAGGCAACCATTTTGTTTTATAATCTAAGGAGGCAACCTATTCGCAATGTATTAATAAATGCGTTATCTGGCATGTAATATTTACCATAATCGAATAACATATGAGGGGTCATCCTTGTTCTATGTATCTCGTACTATCTACTTCGAGTTCGTTATTTTTTTGGTTGAATGAGATTTGCTTCCCCAGGTAAATGTAAGCGTTTACATATCGCTTGTCCGGAAGAATACAGTATCATGTCAAAATGTGGCACTAACTGACTTAATAATACAGTTCGACTAAAAAAAGTACGTACTATCTTTTAAATTAGGTCGAAAATCGCTTTCACCTTGAATGAACGAATTTTTTAATGAATTTTTTTGAAATAAATAATTTAAAAGGTAGTACGTACTTTTTTTAGTCGAACTGTGTTATTAAATCAGTTAGTGCCAAATTTTGACATGATACTGTATTCTTCCGGACAAGCGATATGTTAGCGGTGAATTTTCCAGATAATATTGGTCTTTCAGTGTGGTTTGTCATGACATTACTTTTGGTTAGGTTGATTTCTAAGCCCACTTTACGGCTCTCTTCGTATAGAGTGTTTAACATTCCTTGCAGTTGATTCGTATTTTCTGAGAGCAGGACTATGTCGTCAGCAAATCTCAAATGACTCAAGTAACGTCCATTCATATTTAAGCCAACCTTTTCCCAATTTAGTTTGCCAATGATTAGTCCGGTCAAATTAGACCAAAAAATAAGAGTAAAGTTACATAAATTCCCACCTAGCTGAAAATCGGTAAGATTGTTTAAAATATCATTAAAAACAAAATTTGAAAGTTCCCCATCTTTCCCCTGTAAGGAAAAAATTTTATTCAAGGTCAAAGGTCAAAAAAAAGAGTTTTTCGCGATTTTCAGCAAAACGGTAAGTTTTATCATAAAAATACGTCAGACAAAAATTGTAGATCATAAAATTATCTACAAAAAATGTATTAATACTTTTTTTTCTACGAGCCACCGTTTTTGAGATATAACGATTCTAAAAGTTTCAAAAGTTGTAATCGTCATAATATGCATGAATACGCCACGTATATAAACATCTCTATAGTTGTAATATATATTAAAATATTTTTCTATCGGTCATTGTAACTTAAACTACTAATATAAAATATACATAAGCTATAACTATACAAATATCAGGTAAAATGAAACCCAGTCCCTTAATTTATACACCATTGTAACCTTGAGAAAACATCTGTCCCCTGGTCAATTGTGTGCGTGGCTAGGGTCTTATACCTACTATAATAAATGAAACACTGTTACACCCGTATTCACAAACAATACTCAAACGACCCTTGACTAAGCAAACGCACAGCGTTGAATAGAGGCTCTGTGATTGGTTCGTTTGTGTTGCGTAGTTCACAAACCTTGCCCTGTGCGCTCGCGAGCATTGTGAGACTGCATAGTAACGTTTGTGAATACGGGTGTTAGTCTTGGATGCCAGTTGCTAGTGAAAACACGTGTTTATTCTAACCTATATCGTGCTGTTTTGAGTTTAACCGGTGGAATAGGCCTACTGGGGAAACCACGTTAAAAAAAACGCGCTGAGTACACTACCTCATAGGTGGCGAGGAAACGTGTGCATATTAAGACGATTACAACTTTTGCAACTTTTAGAATCGATATATCTCAAAAACGGTGGCTCGTAGAAAAAAAGTATCAATACATTTTTTGTAGATAATTTTATGATCTACAATTTTTGTCTGACGTATTTTTATGATAAAACTTACCGTTTTGCTGAAAATCGCGAAAAACTCTTTTTTTTGACCTTTGACCTTGAATAAAATTTTTTCCTTACAGGGGAAAGATGGGGAACTTTCAAATTTTGTTTTTAATGATATTTTAAACAATCTTACCGATTTTCAGCTAGGTGGGAATTTATGTAACTTCGAATGTCTAAATTGACCGGACTAGATGGCCTGTAGCACCGCTATGAAGATAGTTGGCGAGAGTGGGTCTCCCTGCCTTACACCTTTGCTTATTTGTATGGGAGGTCCTGTAGTCTCTAGCTTCACTCTGCTAGTACTGTTGACATAGATATTTTTTATAACTTTTATGTAGTCTAGTGGTACTTCTTGTGAGAGTAGAGTTTCCCATATTGATGAGTGGAACAGAGAGTCAAATGCTTTTTGGTAGTCGATAAAGACAATGTAGAGTGGTCTCTTAAACTCTTGGTATTTCTCTATCAGTATTTCTAGCGAGTGTATGTGATCCACTGTTGAAAAACCTCTTCTAAAGCCGGCCTGTTCAACAGGTTGGTATTTATCTGTGCTTTCTTTTATTTTTTTCTCGATTATTGTGGAGAACAGTTTATCAAGATAACGTCTACAATTTTAGATAAATACTTGCCGATTTTTAGTAATATGTAAATGTTTTATCGGAAAGCGCCTGCTATGAATTTCTTAGCAAATAACAGCGAATGCCAAAAGCTAGTCGTAAATAAATTTATATCTTGTTATTTGCTAAATAATTCACAGCAGGCGCTTTCCGGTAATAAAACATTTACATATTACTAAAAATCGTTATCTTGACATACAATAAATATACATTTGTTTGTATTATGGCCTGTGCATAATCAGCGTGAAATAAGCGTTATTTTAAAGTGGTCCTGCTGGAGAGTATGCTCTGTAGCATGACTACTTTGAATTGATATTTTCCAAGAAACTAACAATATACAAAGGAAATTGTCCAATTGTGGCCATTTTTAAACACGCTGCTCAACAAAAATCTAATATATCAATAATTTTATTTATATTTTAGCGAATGTCTGATGCTACTAACTTTGTATCAATTAGCACTGTAAAAAATCCTATTTTTTTGGTATTTGTTTTGATTTTAGAGCTTTGATGAGATTTAGTGTTGCCAAAAAAAACTGCATAAACAAAAATTCAAATCGATTTATTTTAGATCGATTTGGTAGGGTAATCTCTCCACTATATTTAACGCACTTCATATGATCATTGTATTAAAAAATATGAGTTAACTCTAAAATAAATGATTAAAGATCTTAAAATAATAAATCAAAGAGTTTATTATAGGTACCAGTAGAACAACAAAATATAGAATATATTATTGATTTTAAAAAATCAATTGTCAATTCCTTATTTATCGATATAAATATTTTTAATTGACAACACAGTACTTAAAAAAATGTTGTGTATTGTCAAAATGACGTTTATTCGTTTTGTTTCTTTGTGTCGTGAGTGTTGTTTTTCCAAGTTTTATTGCGATTACTTTGGCTTTTCGTAATGGATTCTGATTCTTGACGACCCTGGCACTTCCTTGGAGACTGAACCTTATATTTATGATGAACCAGGCACATCTACGGACACTGTACCTCACCCAAACCAATTTTAATAAAATGTTAAAAAATATGAACTTAAATATAAAATCTTGATACAAAACTAAGTGTGTGTCTTAATTCTTACTGATTTGAACTATTAAATCACACATGTATTATTAGCTGAACTGTTTGTTTATAAATGGCCAAAGTCCCATACAAGTTGGTCAAACCCCTTTGAATTAAAAAGATGTTGCCGCCATTGTTCAGACATTTCTTTTGCGAATAAAACAAATATCTCGACACCATAATGAAAACAATACTACGGGGCTAAAATGACGCGCGATCTGTAACTCTACAATGAGATGTCATTGAAAAAATACTCGCTAGCGTGCTAACGTAGATCGAATACCTAGATTTCCATAACGCTTGCACCATGAGATTTACGCTGTCTTACGCAGGCGCTAATAGAGCAAGAGCCAGCGGCCCGCAGGCCTTCGGTAAAGTATAAAAGCTGTAAGTTTCTCAATGTATGTCCCCAACACAGGTAAGAACGAATCCCGTCTATGTAACTTGGGTCGCGGTGGCTTTCGCAGGTATCAGGTAATAAAGGTGTGTAAAATTGTGTGTTAAATTCGTTAAAGTATAAAACTCAGTTTTTACATATTTTACTTATAATAATCCCAAAAGTCACCTTGCCGAAAGCCAGACACTACGTACGGTTCCAACCCTCTGCCAGACACCCTTAAAGTATATTTAATTATTACTATACTTACGGCATAGTATAAAAGCTGCAATTTATATATGTTATTTGGATAACTATAAAATAATGTTTTTTCAATAGCCAGACAGTTTCAGTGGTTCCTTTATGTTGCCAGGCACATAAAGGAACCACTGAAACCATTACCTATATTATCCTATCTTTTCTTATATCTATGGCTACAAAATTTGTAGCCATAGATATAAGAAAAAAAAAAATAATTATTTAATAAACAAAAAATGGTTATGAATATGTGATTAAATTTAACAGACACAGCTTGGTAACATTTTATAAAATATAAATAAATTCACGTTCAATAGAAATAATTCATGTTGGTATCCAATATGAATTCTCATTTTAGCTTGAAATTCACGTTTTTCACGTCGTTGGTCTTCAAATTCAGCGACCACGACCATATTCCATACTAAATAAGCTCTTGCAGACATATTTTTGGCTTTATTACACTCAAAAACGTATACCACTTTAACGTAAACATATGATTCACACGACAAAAAGCTAGTGAGCTACGTAACTATTATCGTAAGCGTATTATTTGATAGCTGCTGTCGAATTAGACTAATGGTACCGTTTTGTATGGCGACAGTTCAAAAACGTTTGTGACTATCGAATAGATTACATTACGTTTTTAACCTATCGAAATCTATGACACGACCGCTAGGGACGCTGTACAATATTTCATACAAATCATTTACGGAGACGCTAGCGAGTATTGTTGCGTAAACTCATGGTAGAGGTACTGTAAGAAATCCCTAAGTGAGGGCCACGTCTCGAATTCTTTTATCGAGCACGCTATTTCGGCTTTGCCGTCTAGCTGGCTGATGATATATTTAAATACAATTTCTTGTTGATTTTGGGAAGCTAAAGAAATCGCATTGTCGCAATTATTTATAAAAGCGTTGAGCTTTTCCGGGCTGCCATCAAAAGGTTTTATAAATTTTAAAATTACATTTAAGGTTAAGCCTTCCCTGGGCTCTCCCTTGACATTCTTGGAACTTTGAGACATTATTTTAAAATAATACAATTGTACAAGCAAACCCTGGAAATAAAATTAGTATAGCTTATGTATAAGTCTACACGGTAAATCACGTCGAACTGTTCTTATCGCTGTACACCGGAACTGCGTGGCCTCTGTCTAGACGCTGTTACAATGTTGCTGCGAGATAAGCCGTCACAGGTAAGTTTCATGGAACTTTGTTAGTATTGACTATTTATATGGAATGTTCACAAAACTCACAGGAACGCCACCAAACATGCGTTTTTCATGTGTATGCTGGAACTGGAACTGGAGCTGGAGTTCTGGATACTGGAACCGGAGTTGACCTTGACCGGGTCGGCGCTGGGTTTGGAGACGGGAGACGCCACCTGCGTCACAGGTCCTTGCCGCTTCGTGCACAGTGGATCAGCTATGAGGACACCAGTGTTGTGTACAGAATACACCTGGATTATACGAGTCGCTTCGAATATTATGCACTCACCAGGGCCGTCTTTAAACTATTTGAGGCCCTGGGCACATGAGGATCATGAGGCCCCTATGACCTTGAGAAAACACTATTTAGTTATAATAGATAAAGAAAGTAGACAAACAAGGTTCTAAATTTATTTTTATTTGGTAACTAACTATAAAAAAAGTATGAAATGTAAAAAATAATCTACAAAAGTAACTTGCTTAGCATAAAATCCTTAGATTATTATTCTATGTTGATTGCAAAGGTACCCTTCTAGATTTAAGATGAGCAAAATCGTTAATCACTTGTTCAAAATATAGTATTGAGAATATCACATTCTATGGACATCAGCGACAAACTAGTTAATCTCTTGAAGCATTGTACTTCTTAATTCATTTTTTAATCGATTCAATTTGGAGAAGGACGTTCTCCGCTGCAGTTAGTTACCATCATGTTTAAAAATATTCTCAATGCAATTTCTTCGTTACGAAATGTGTCTTCAATTTTGTTTTGCTTTAATAGATTATATACTTCCTGTACACTGTTAGGTGCTTCATTTTTTAAATATTCTTTTAAATGTTGACATTCTATTTCTGACTCTTTTTTATTTACATCTTCGTGATATAATATTTCCATCACTGACCCATCTGTCAAGTTATGTTGTACAAGGTATAGCTATGCGCATGCGGCAAACTAAAGCTAATAAGCGTAGGTATTGTAGTAAGTCATTATCATCAGATTTTTTAAAATTAATGTTTTTCAGTAATACTTAAATATCGGTTATCATTTGGTAATCTGGCAGGAACTAGAGGGCCCCATCCGATCGCATGGCCCTGGGCACGTGCCCATAGTGCCCAGTGGGGAAGAGGGGCCTGGCACTCACTGCACTTCAGTGGTTACTGATTTTCAGAGGGGACCAGGATTTTTCTAATCCCTTTTCCGCTGCCACCAATGTTACAAATCGGTCTGGGTCACACTTTTTAAAAAAGGAAACACTTTTGGCTGTAAGAAATTAACTTAATTTATTTAACCTTTTACAAATAAATTGCGCGAGTGCAACACACGAGTGCACGGGACGAAGGTTGGAAGACGACTGGCTGGATGAGTGGGATGGATGACTACGTGTCAAGGAGTGATGTGTCAGCACTCTGAGAGAAATGCAGCATGAGCGGCTGGCTAAGCCAGAAAGGGTGCAATGCCCTTCCATTGCAATTAACGGGTCGAAAGAATAAAATTATTAATTAAATAAAAAAATAAATTAAGTTTTTGTTTTCGTGTACTTCTATAACCTGTGTGCGTAATAAACTGAGTAATCAAGTGCTGCATATTATTTATTTCCTGTGTGACAGTCATAAAAGTGGCGCCCAACGTGGGTTTTACGTGGAGTTACTTTAATCAAGATTGAACTTTGAAGGTATTTTAAATATTGGTGTAAAAATATACAAAACGTGAAGTAATCGGAATTTTCGTTTGTTGTCGTTCCTTTAATAATAAGTGAAAAAATGACTTATGATATTTAGATAAAAATAAAAGCTATCTCATCAAAATTATCTACACTATAATCTACACTAATATAATAAAGAGGTAAAGTTTGTTTTTTTGTTTTTATGTTTTTTTGTTTGTAGGGGGTAATCTCTGGAACTACTGGTCCGATTGGAAAAATTTTAGCAACAATAGAAAGCTGCTTTACTCCTGAGTGACATAGGCTATATTTTATGTACGCGGGCGAAGCCGCTGGAAAAAGTTAGTAATATAATAAAGAGGTAGTTTGTTTTTTTATTTTTTTGTTTGTAGGAGGTAATCTCTGGAACTAATGGTTCGATTGGAAAAAATTTAGCAACAATAGAAAGCTGCTTTACTCCTGAGTGACATAGGCTATAAATTATTTATATAACATGGATGTTAACCGAGCTATCACTACAAGAAATTTTCCGCGGACGAAGTCGCGGGCAGAAGCTAGTAAGAAATATTACAAAATGTCTTCTCCGGTCACGGGGAAAACTGACTGTGTTGCAGATTTTATGAATTGACTGCCCCATTGTGTTTGTTATAAAAAGTCCCATATTTCGTGTTTCGGCGGCATCTGTAATGTTTAAACTTCTTTCTACTACTTATTATTTTGCTTCGCTATCACACATGCGCATAGAATTTGCATAGAAAATCGCTTTATTATTCCTGAGTAACTTTGGCTATATTTCAAGTAAGCGGACGAAACCGCGGGCAAAAGCTGGTAGGTTAGGTACACGTCATTAGCAAATTATTTTTTTTTTTTCGTAAGTAAGATTAAATGGTCTTTATTTCATATATGCCTATATGGGCATCGTAACGTACCACGATACACGACACGACGCCGTCGATATAATACAGGGTGAATTGTCGCACATAATTTCGAGAAATGGACCGCACTAGACGCGTCCTGCTCTTGAAAATTATTCACGGGGCGACTGTACTGAAATTGAAGTTATTATCATAGTTGACACCGTAGCGGATCGTTTTTAATAACTAAAAGTTCAAAATGACTAAAACTTTGGTGAAGATCACTAATCAAACATTTTTAACTACTATGATGTCCTGCAAGGAATACGACGAGTAACCAGTAACCCTGTATGATAACTAAACCCATGGGATGGAGTTGGTACATTGTACATAACTCACACATGTTTTGCCACGACTAGAACTCATTAAACTTCCACCTGATGTTGTCGTCTCGAAGCAACCCCTTATTATGATAAGGGGTTGCTTCGAGGGGTTTGGTTGTCGAATATTGTATTATATGTAATAATAATACAATATTCGACAACCATCACACAACGTCGTCTAGTAGCAAGCTAAGCAGAGCTTGTGTTATGCGTACTAGACAACTGATAAACATACTTATATATTTCTAAATACATACGTATAATATATAAATTACACCCAGACACAGAACAAATGATCGTGCTTATCACACATACATTTTCGGTATAATCATATGACAGTTCTTGCAACCACTTAGATAACTTTTTCTTTAGCGTATATTTGTTTAATGTGTAGATATTGATCAGATGGTGGATCTTGTTATAAATGCGAGCGCTTAGGATAACGTATTGACGACCTGCGAAAGCGGTCCTGCAATGTAGGGAGTCACTGAACGGAAAACCTCGACGTCTAAGGAGGATGCTTGAGTCTATTGGAAGCATGGAATGGCGACGTAAGACTACACGCAGGATAAAAAGCTGCCGCACGGTGAGGACTTGGGATTCCAAGTACAGCTGGGTAGTTGGGTAATCTCTTCGCTTGAAATGCATAATCTTAAGGATCGCCCTTTGTGCACGCTCTGCTTGAAGCAGAAGGCTTTTATGGGTGCCTCCCCATACAGGAATGCAATACATGAGGATCGATGCACACACGCTTTGGTAAACTAAGGACAAGGTATATCGTAATGGTATAAAGTTTATTTCGACAATGTACTTAAATAAAACTATATTGTCGCATAACAAATACTTACATGTGATAAGAAACACCATGGTTTCTCAGATTTGTAGTAGCAGATCGATTTTTACAGTTGGAAACTGCACAATTAACCATTTTTTAATTTTAGAGCGAACGTATTTGCGACACAAAACGATACACTATGTATGCGAAAAGAATTAGTTTTATATAACATGCATGGTCATATGGCCAATGTACTTTGGCAGAGGGGTATGCCTTCTCCATAGGTTAAATGCTCTAAGGTGTGACTACATCGAATATGATTTGTTAAAGTAGGTACTCTTATGACTAAAACAGCGCTGACATTCTTCACATTTGTACGATTTGTCACCGGTGTGCGTGCGAATGCTATTACTGCATAAATTAATACCTGGATGACAAATTTATACAGCTTTCATCATCATCCTAGCGGTATTAGTCCCGGTTGCCAACCTTGGCTTTCGCCTCGGTGCCCGGGGTCCGCTTTCTTGCTAAGACGCCTCCACTTCGCTCGGTCTTTCGCGTCATCAACATTGGCACGCATATCGTCCCTTACGACGTCGATCCAAGGCCTTCCTCGTCTTCCGGGTCCCGGCGGAGGCGGCATGGCGAGGCATCTGTTACCCACGTAGTCTGCCGGTTTTCGTAAAACGTGGCCACACCAACGTAAGCGACCCTCCTGCAGTTTATCCGCTATGTCACGGACCTGAAGGCTGCCCCGGATGCGGGAGTTTTTAATGCGGTCTTTCCGCGAGACTCCAGACATCCAGCGCAGCATATTCATTTCCGTGACACGCAGGCTTTGCTTATGCCGCTCAAGTACAGGCCACGCTTCACTGCCATGCAAAAGGACAGGCCTAATGATGGTCTTATAGACCTGTCCTTTGAGCCTAACCGGCATTTTGGGGTCACAGGTAACCCCCGCCACCTCACGCCATTTCGCCCAGGCCGCCGAGATACGAGACTCGACGTCGCAATCGACGTCCCCGGACTCGTGGAGCACCGATCCCAAGTACCTGACCTGTTCCGTGCGCTCGACTGTGTCTTCGCCAATGCGAACAGGAGCAGCGTTTGTTGTGTTACAGGCCAAGTACTCGGTCTTTGCCGCATTAATCTTCAGACCGACCAAAATTTATACAGCTTTAATAATATTAAATAAAAATAATGAGTAATAATAAAGATTTTAATATAATGAAATAAATGATTAATGTATCTATTAGAATGTAAAGATTAATTTTATTAATATAACTAAATGATAAATGACAATGTACCTAGAATAAGTTTTGTCTAAAAGTATTTATCCTTCATAATATTGTCTATTGCTGTGCCCAACAGGGTCCACAATTGTGTCTTTATTTAACATCTATGCATGTACATTGTGGAATGAAATAAACATTTGAGTATTGAGTATTAAACGTGTATTGTTAAGCTACATTTCACACTAAAACAATGCTCGCATTTTTCACATTTGTAAGGTTTTTCGTCAGTGTGCGTACGAATGTTTAGTTTTAAACTATTGTTATTACCAAAACAAAGCTGACACACTTTACATTAAATTTGTTAAACTTCTCGTCAGTGTGCGATCGTACGCACACTGGACGCAACTTAACACTTGAGTATATGTCTTGCTAAGTTACTTTTCGTACTGAAACCACGCTTACATTCTTTACATTTGTAAGGTTTTTCACCAGTGTGCGTCCGAATGTGTGCTGTCAATACATTCTTTCGACTAAAACAAAGCTGACATTCTTTACATTTGTACGGTTTTTCGCCAGTGTGAGTACGGATGTGAGTTCTTAAATTACTTTGGCTTCTAAAACATAGATCACATTCTTCACATTTGTAAGGTTTTTCGCCAGTGTGCTTACGAATGTGAATTGTTAAAAGTGTATTTTGGCCAAAACTAAACCCACATTCTTGACATTTGTAAGGTTTTTCACCAGTGTGCGTACGAATGTGTGTTTTTAAACTATGCTTACTACTAACACAACGCTGACATATATTACATTTGAAAGGTTTTTCGCCAGTGTGCTTACGAATGTGTGCTATTAAAGTACTCTTTTGACTAAAACATAGCTCACATTCTTGACATTTGAAAGATTTTTCGCCAGTGTGAGTACGAATGTGTGCTGTCAAAGCACTCTTTTGACTAAAACATAGCTCACATTCTTGACATTTGAAAGGTTTTTCGCCAGTGTGAGTACGGGTGTGATTTCTTAAAATTCTTTTGTGGCTAAAACATAGCTCACATTTTTCACATTTGTAAGGTTTTTCACCAGAGTGAACAAAAATGTGTGTATTTAAATTTGACTTACTAATAAAACAACGCTGACATATATTACATTTGTAAGGTTTTTCGCCAGTGTGAGTACGAATGTGAGTTCTTAAATTACTTTTATCGCTAAAACAAAGCTCACATTCTTCACATTTGTAAGGTTTTTCGCCAGTGTGCTTACGGGTGTGAGTTCTTAAATTACTTTTTTGGTTAAAGCATAGCTCACATTCTTCACATTTGTAAGGTTTTTCGCCAGTGTGCGTACGAATGTGTGCTGTTAAAGTACTCTTTTGACTAAAACATAGCCCACATTCTTCACATTTGTAACGTTTAGTATGCGTAGGAATGTGACGTATCAAACTAGCTTTTTGACCAAAACAAAGCTTACATTCTTCACACTTGTAAGACTTTTTGTCAGTATGCGTACGAATGTGTCTATTTAAATTATGATTACTACTAAAACAACGCTGACATATATTACATTTGAAAGGTTTTTCGCCAGTGTGCGTACGAATGTGATCCGTTAAATGATTCTTCTTACCAAACCTAAACCCACAGTATTCACATTTGAAAGGTCTGTCCCCGGTGTGAACACGATTATGTCTTATAAAATCTGCCTTGCTTTTATAATTGTGCTGACAAATCTCACACTTAAGATGCGCTCCATCACTTATACGAGTATACTTTGTTAAACTACTTTTATTAATATTATTACGACGATTTGTGTCTAAAGTAGTATCAATAACACTATTATCAACTAGAGGTGTTGTATTTGTTAAAGTTTCTTGGAATTTCGGTATAAGTGTGGACGTACATTGTTCAATGTTCTGGCCAACTTTTGTGACCGACTCTTCATTTTTCTTCCCATTTCCTGTAATTACATCTTGTGGTTGTTTTCCTCGTGTGTCCAGTTTTGGTTTCTTCGCAACAGTCGACCCTGTAATTATAAATCTAGTAAGCGTCAAATTTAAAGTACTTACACTCTAATGAAAGTGAATGAATCGTTTTTTTTTTTCATAATTGATTTTTATTTTGTTTTACGCGTTAATTTTTTTTTCGTCCATTGAAACTAGATGAGGCCGGTGTTTCCTAACTGACTAGCCTGAGAAGAAACACCGAAACCAACTCAGATGTCAAGTGTCTTTTAAAGTATACACAAACATGTAATGTTCAAATCAAAGGAGAACCATTCAGATTGTCTGAGATGGTCTTTTGAAGAAAGAACCACACAGTTCTGAGTGGACCTGTCCAGTCATCCAGACAGATATCAGAGTCGATGAATTGTTTGTGTAAGATTTCTAATATCATCTAATATAACAACGGTACAGCCAAAAGCAAGAGTTATGATACACACAGGACTGCCCTGATGTATCTGCAATCAGTGTTCATTACTTCAGATGTGCTGTGAGACATCGGGCAGTAGGAGTGTGCTCTCCAGCGACATCAACTAACTACTAACTTGTTACACCAGTCGGACTGTTCGCTCACACAATGATTCACTAATACTCACGTGTCGTGTCACTGGCTCTTCGCTTCTTCCTCGGTGCTTCTTGTTCTTCTTCCACTTCCGTTTTGATCTCTATTAAAGGCAAATCATCTTCTGAATCAGAGTGTTGTGTTGGTATATCTTCTGAATAGCTTATGTTCCGATTTTCCAGTTTTAGCTCTGTGAGGACGCACAAACAGTAAGGAATGAAATGTTTATGATGTGGCAGGTTAATTGGGAAAACTGAGAAATAAGTGTTTTTTTTTTATGGTAGGTGAAAATCATCCAATGACGAAACCCGCTCTTGGGTGGAGCGGGAGACCAGTGTCAGACTCTTACTGACTAAAAAACCTACCCCGTACCTTCCTTGCCTTATTCCTGGAGTCGAGGTAACAGTTTTCCACCACCTTACGCTGTCTCTACCACAAAACTCTGGAATGAGGTTCCTCTTGACATCAAAAGAGCTGGCAGTGATTTTTCCTTCAAGCGCTAAATTCGGGCCTACTACTTAAAATCCTCTCAACCTTAGTTGTCATAATTGTCATATTTTAAGTTCTCTTAGTTATAATCACATAATATTTATCAAAGTATTTATTAGTTTATAATAAGTATTAGCATAAATAGATTTTTTTTACTGATAAGTATTACACTCTTTTTAAAATATCGTGTACACCTACAGTTTCGCCAAGTCTGTCTATCCGTTCGCGGATAATCTCAGCGACCGTTAGCACTAGAAAGCTGAAATTTGGTATCAATATGTATATCAATCACGCCGAGTAAGAGCAAAAACAAAAATTGACAAAACATTTAATTAGGGTATACACGGGCTACTGGGTTTTGTTACATTGTGAGAAATTATATTGACGGACGGTAAACTACGGAACCCTACACTGAGCGTGGCCCACCACGCTCTTGGCTGGTTTTATTAACACAAAGGTTGACTGGTAGAGAATGCCTTGTAGCATTAAGTCCGCATATATACCACTATTGTACATGAAGTTCAATTAAATAAACTGCCAACGGAACGTCCCCCCGCGCCCCGCCCCAATCACCCGTTGCATACATATATTATACGCACGGCTGCACTCACGGGGTCGTTAACGTTTTTATTTTTATTCAAAACCATTTTTTCGGGTTTTAAGTTTTTTTAAGTTCAAGCAATATTTATGGTTTCGTTTTTATAGTAGGTAAAACTTATCCAATTACGGATCTCGCCCTTGAGTTGAGCGCGAAACAGTGCCAGACTCTTATTGACCAAACAACCTACCCTGTTCCTACGTCGCCATCTATACCAGGACTTGAGCCTTCCTTTCAGACGCGAACCCTTGGCCCCAGTTGGCTTTGACCATTTTGCAGGGTTCCTAGTCCCTACGGTTTGCTGACAACTCCCTGAGGCGCGCGGGAACAGTGCGCGCCGTCGACGACTTGGCTTGGTCTTGACGATTACCACACCACCGGCTTGCGTACTTTACGGCTTGGTCCGGGACGGTGAGCAATGGGTAGCTCGCCGTCCGGTCGTCTGGTAACAGTCCAGACCAAGCCCAAGTTCCCGCACTATTCCCGCCCGCCTCAAGGAGCTGTCAGCAAACTGTAGGAGTCCTACAGGGTCGAAGCCTCCTGGGGCACAGGGGTTGATGCGAAAGCGTTACAAGGCAAGGAAGGAATGGGGTAGGTTGTTTAGTCAGTAAGAGTATGACACTGTTTCTCGTTCAGCCCAAGAGCGAGATTCGTGTGTCCGTTACCCAGGCCAGATGTTGTCGACAATGGACATTTGAATCTTATAGATAATTAGTTGTGCGGCTTCTGTAATTGTTGCGCACATTTTTAAATTTGTTGCGCTTATAGTTTTTTAATTATTTCACAAAAACATTTCCTGCTGCGGTAACGTTACGCCAGCCAGACCTTTTTCTTTCTAATGGGAATATTTAAATAAATATTAGCTATAAAATTAGTTGTCTAGATAAAGTAAATGTTGTGCCTTATTTTGTATTTGTTCTTTCTTCGGTTGCGAAGTTATTCGAGATTTTGCTGCGGTAACGTTTTGGGTTTTGCTAGATCTTTGAGATGGTTAAGCGTATTCTAATCATGTTTTATACACGACTTCCTAGGACTTAGTTTAAATTTGTTGTGCAATAACAAAACCAAAATAATGCATATCTTAAAGGTTATTTCATTAAATAGAAAAACACTTCAATTGGTCCCAGCACTCTCAATAAAAAGTCTAAAGACTTGCTTTAAACGTTATTTTAAAGCTTGTAACTGCCTTCAAATGTATGTGAAGTTTCATTAGTATCCTGTAAGTATTTAACAAGTTATGATGATATTCAGTTCTTCACGAGCACGGTTTTGATGCGCGCGGTTTTATTTGGCCACTGGATTGGATATATGAACTGAATGTTATGTCAATTATTAGTTGTTTAGATCAGTTGTATATCAGTAAAATTTCAGCTCATTACATTGGATAATTAATGAGATAATACGATTAAAGTCATTAGGAAGTGAATGACCGTGGTAACCAGACCAAGTTTAGGTGGTTACGAAAAAGCGAAAACGCAGAACATTATGGTACCTTCTAAAATATGTAAGATAGTGTTATAAATTTAGTACTGACACGTATAAAAGTTATAAAAAAAAATACATGATATTATTAAAGATTTTTTATTGAAAAGTAAAATAATCATTTCAATTGAACTTTTACTCCCTTACTTATAAAAACTTGTGTTGCTTAGCAACCGATTAAACATCACCTATCCTTGTCATTTCTATTTCAACGAATAGAGTTGGCAAGTGTCGGCCCACGGCTATTGCTCTGTTGCCATTCTGTTTATGCCTACAATAAAAAGAAAGAGTAAGTACATTTTTTTATCTAAATCCTTAATCGGGTTTCAATTAGTTTTGCTACAAATTTGAAATTCGAATCGTCATCTATTTGCGATTTTATTTAAACGCAAGTGTCGCAACAAAGTAATTATTATGGATTTCTTAAAGTCTACGTGTCCAAGGAGTTTGTGGAAATAAATACCTACCTACCTGTTGCGGTAGTCCCAACTCCCGACATTGATAACGAAAAAAATTGGTCGCTAAGTCATGAATTTCATTAATCAAGTTTCAAGTCATATGTTGACAATGTGTACATAAAAACCTTCCACTTGAATCAATATATCTATTAAAAAAACTGCTTCAGAATCCGTTGCGTAGTTTTAAAGATCTAAGCAAACAGGGACAGACAAACTGGAAACGACTTTTTTTATAGGTATAGTACCTATAAAAAACGTAACTTCCAGTTTGTCGTAAAGGATAAATACCTATGTTATCATTGTTCAAAATTCCAATCCAGGTAATAATTAAGTACGAAAAAAACAGAAAATAATGAGTACCTAAGTTCCTAAATTAAAATATTTAAGCCTTAAAAAATACAGTTTTAGATAAGTACCTAACGACGCGTACATATTAATAATAATTTTGCTACTATTTCTATAGTTACATTATGCAAGCTTACCTTGTTCGTGAATTCATCAAGCAGCCCGCACCATAATTATGATCTTCAATACAAGCACTCCACGTTAGCAGTAATTCGCCACACTTGTTATTATACAATAACTCTCACGCACTCGATAAATATTTGCAAAAACAGGAAACGGAACTGCCGAAGCGCACGCGCAATCTATAAGATGAATTATGTATTTATGGAGCATGTTTAGTACGTTATGCAAACAATGTATTACCCTTTCACCCCACCCCTGCCGCGTCCTACCGAACGGCATGCTCTAGCGGTGATTTTTGATAAGTTTGTGGAAGATAATAATAATGTTTTCATAGTGTAGATTATGTTAAATTATTATTATATAGGTATTTAACAGTGTACGCGTCTGTACCGAAATTGTAAGGTGTATTATACTAAACATTTCAAAAGATAGTACAATGTTCTGCGTTTTCGCTTTTTCGTAACCACCTAAACTTGGTCGGGTTACCACGGTCATTCACTTCCTAATGACTTTAATCGAATTATCTCATTAATTATCCAATGTACTGAGCTGAAATTTTACTGATATACAACTGATCTAAACAACTAATAATTGACATAACATTCAGTTCATATATCCAATCCAGTGGCCAAATAACACCACGCGCATCAAGACCGTGCGCGTGAAGAACTGAATATCATCATAACTTGTTAAATACTTACAGGATAGTAATGAAACTTCACATACATTTGAAGGCAGTTACAAGCTTTAAAATAACGTTTAAAGTAAGTCTTTAGACTTCTTATTGAGAGTGCTGGGACCAATTGAAGTGTTTTTCTATTTACTGAAATAACCTTTAAGATATGCATTATTTTGGTTTTGTTATTGCACAACAAATTTAAACTAAGTCCTAAGAAGTCGTGTACAAAACATGATTAGAATCCGCTTAACCATCTCTGGATCTAGCAAAACCAAAAACGTTACCGCAGCAAAATCTCGAATAACTTCGCAATCGAAGAAAGAACAAATACAAAATAAGGCACAACATTTACTATATCTAGACAACTAATTTTATAGCTAATATTTATTTAAATATTTTCATTAGAAAGAAAAAGGTCTGGCTGGCGTAACGTTACCGCAGCAGGAAATGTTTTTGTGAAATAATTAAAAAACTATAAGCGCAACAAATTTAAAAATGTGCGCAACAATTACAGAAGCCGCACAACTAATTATCTATAAGATTCAAATGACCATTGTCGACAACATCTGGCCTGGGTAACGGACACGAGATTCGTCAATCGCTGATTTTTACTAACCATAAAAAAAAACCCTAAAAACCATATTTTTCCACATTTTACCTCAGCACTTTGTCGGCGTGATAATAAATGACAAACAAATGTTAGCTTTCTAGTGCTAACGATTGCTGAGATTATCCGCGGACGGACAGACCGACAAACTGACTTGGCGGAACTATAAGGGGTTCTTGTTGACTACGGAACCCTTAAAAGAGATGAACTCTAGTTTTACGTCAATAATATTATTTAGAGTTTGAGTCCCAGACTCATTGGTACACCTCATATTGGTATCAACAATGTTTCAATAATTTATAATTCGAAAATTATTTATTATATTAATTCAATCCATTATTTTATGAAATTAAATAATGTTGCTATGGGTTTATTATTGTCTGAAATAAACAATAAATAAATAATAATAATTTAGATCACCTCGGGACTCGAGATTCGATACAAGTATACCATTCTGTTGACAGGTCCCGTGTTGGAGTTCCGCGCGTTATCGTCTTACAATCTGTTTATATAAAAGGAGAAACTGACTGACTGACATATCAACGCACAGCCTAAACTACTGGGACTGGGAGCGTGAAATTTTGCACAGGGCTTCCTTTTATGACGTAGACGAACAATTCGAAAGGGTTTTTCAAAATTCAGCTCCTAAAGGGATGTAATGGGGGTCTAAAGTGGGTATGAAGAACCCTACTTTCACGCGGGCGCTGGCAGAAGGCTATTGAGATAATAAGAAGAGTCCTTCGATTGACATGGTTTCAAAGTGCTACAAGAGTGGGGATGCTTTGAACATATCTTTGTTTGTAGGTGTTATAGTTTCTGTGATGTCATGCATGATAGATCAGTGAGTGGTATTGCGCTTTTGTACATATACCTAGATAAGTAAACCACTTAACCACATTCATCAGCCTTGCTAATGTCCTGGGACGCAGCCCTCCTGGGAGAGAGAAAGTGCCATGATCTACCACGCGGGCCCAATGCAGATTGGTCAATGTCACATGTCTTCGAATTTTTGGTTCTAGGACATGCCGGTTTCCTCACGATGTTTTCCTGCACCATTTAGAGAGCAGTGGGAATGATATATATTATTCAAAGTAATGCGCCTGGCTGGGTTTGATCCGTTGCTCTCTACTTGACCATATGGGTATAAGTAAATAGCTAAATTTCTAGTTCTCAAAAACATACCATCACTTTGGTCTTCTTCCTTTGGCTCAAAGACATCATCTAGTCTCTCACACACATCTGGTAACTCTTCTTTGATAGGATCACATTCTGTTTGACACCCATCATCAGACTGTATGCTCACATGCTCCATGGGTGATAAAGTCAACCCAGTACAACACCCAAACTGGTCTTCTATTTCCTTTATAAAAGGGGAATTTAGCTGCAAAAAGATAATTAATATGATATGATATATTCCACAACTATCTCACCATGTCGTCTAGTCCCAAGCTAAGCAGAGCTTGTGTTATGGGTACTAGACAACTGATAAACATACTTATATATTTCTAAATAGATACATATTATAGATAAATAGTATAAAACAAAGTCGCTTCGTTCCTATGTATGCTTCAATCTTTAGAACCACACAACGGATTTTGATGCGGTGTGATGTATAAAATATGCATGATATATGTAATATTAACATTGCACACGGGCGAAGCTGCGCCGGGTCGCTAGTTATAGATAAATTACACCTAAACACAGAACAAATGATTCTGCTCATCACACAAACATTTGTCCTGGGTGGGAATCGAACCCACGACCTTGGTATAGCAGTTAGGGTTACCAGCCACTAGACCAAGAAGACAGTTGTTTTATTATTAGATAAGTAAGTTAAGAAAGAAAGATGACATGTTTATTTGGCATGAAACAAGTATTGAAAACTTAAACATGAAATAAAAAGAACACAACACGTCTCAAAGACAACTGCGTACTTCCCACACAACTGCGTAGTAGGTGTCTGATGCTGGATTACAACCTGTGGCTGCTTGACAATCAGTTTCAATATATGTAGATCTCCAGGACTATGTTTAAATTTGTGATTGGATTGAACTCTCTAGTGACGTAACAGGGTACATACCCTACACTCGTATTTTTTAACACAAACAGCAAGTTCTATTATCAATAGCTTACTCCAACCTACCCTGCTCGAAGTTAGAGTCACTTGGGTTAACAGAAGTCATAAAAGAACGACTCTGGGTAAGCACTCTGGTCATTTTTTAACCCAGCCCTGGAGTTTTATTTATCAACAAATGCCTCACCGCATAATCCTCATTCATCATCTGAGCGAGCCGCTCTTCAGCTTCCAGACATTTTCTCTGCAGTTGGCAGCATTGCTTTAGTTTAGTGCAGCAGATGAAACAAGCGAGCATCGGTCTACTGTCTCCAGTTACAAACTGCAACAAAAATTTCTTGAACTGAATTTTTCTATGAATAAATTACATTATTGAACTGTCTGTATCACCATGTACTGTATTGTGTTTGGTACAATAAAGAAATAAGAATTCAAATGTGATGCAGTGAAGTATGTTAAAATAAAGACTTTAATTTTATAGAACAAATCTTTTTTCTATGTAGTTTTATTTTTCCACTTGTTTGATGTACCTCCATGCTTGTATTATGATTGTGTCTTGATGAATAAAACCAATGAAGTTTAATGAAAGCTTACATTTTATTCTATTACCAGTATCACAATTATATTTCCTGTGATTTCTACTGGCTATACACCCAACATGTTAGTGAGAATTGAGTTGCACCGCGCACATAATATAATAATAGTAAATGAAATGAAGTTTAAGAGTGGAAACATGGCCAGTTTCGAGAGGAGATGACGAACATAGAAATGATGGAACAACTGTAAGATCGATTACGCTCTAGAAAGGCGGATCCTGATGACATGTAGTGCAATTTAGCGCAAAACTAACACGTGTGATAAGTGCAAGGTAATGATGCTGTTCAGGACGACAGTAAGTGCATAGTTCTGCTTGCCGTACGCCTCTACTCACACGGAGAGTGATGCTTGCTCGAGGTAAGTAATAAGTCCAGGATAAAACTTACCGGATTATCAGTCAGCCTCTCATACAGCTCATGTAAGTCTTTGTTTACCACTACATACATGCGAACGTTCTGCGCTAAACACAGCCTACACATTGGTAGCTTCTCCATTTTCTTTTACTAAATAAATGCTTAAATACAAAATATACCTGAATGTTTTTTTTTTCTGATAAACAATGCGCGAAATTACAAATGTCATCATTATCCAAGCAACTTTTTTTTTGTCTGGTAGCTGACTTTTTTTTCTACTGTTTTTGGCTTGGATATTTAGTTTTTCAAGCCACGTCTTGTCGTTTCACAATTTGCCTTCCTCTTCCATTTTCCAGTAAACTTTTAGGGGATTTTTGAACTGCATTCAGCATTGGTTACTTTTAGGTAAGTCGAATGAAGAGGTAACTTTTAGGTGATTTTAATAGAGAGTTAACTTTTAATTTCTTACATAAAAGAAATGTGAAATGGAACAATCGTTTTCAAATTTTTTATGTGGGTAAGCTTCGTTATTAGTGGAACTAAAACCTTTATAAAAATTATAGCTTTTTATAACAACATATTGTACTCTTTCATACTTACACCACCTGTATCTCGCTCATTCGCTTGATCAATAGGATCGGATCGGATTAGTATGTATCAATATGAATAAACCTAGAAATGAGGGCAAGTGCTCAAATACTCATCGAGGCTTCGGTGGGTCAATACAACTAATATTCTATTTTATCAACTTTTAAACTCTTACCCCCCCCCCCACCCATTCGAACGCTGGTGTTCGAACATCTATTGTCTTAATTGTGTCTGTTTCTACGGTAGTCGAAAGGTACTTTTCTAGTAAAAGAAATATGATATGTTACTTTTTAAACAAAAAGGTTACCTTTTTTCATGTTTCAGGTAATTTCTACCAAATTTCGACTGGCAACACTGGAAAACGCAGTCTAAATTGACAGTTGACAGTTGTTGAGTTTGACATTTGACATGTTTCACCAGTTTCATACGTTTGTTTATTTGTTTACTAAAACAAACAACCTTACGACGCGACCGTCATCACTTGACACTGGCAGAATAGTCGACATCGGCTCAGTTGCCATTGAGCAAAAAAAAAAAAACTTAATTTTATTGTGAAATAAATAACTTGGTACTTCATAATTAATACAGAAAATAAAATGGAGAAACTACCAATGTGTAGGCTGTGTTTAGCGGAGAACGTTCGCATGTATGTAGTGATAAACAAAGACTTGCATGCGCTGTATGAGAGGCTGACTGATAATCCGGTAAGTTTTGTCCTGGACTTATGTTAAAAAGATAAAATTCTCTTTTTTACCCCTAGATTTAAGTTTTTGTATAAGTTCTGTAACTTTTTGGTGAACAATAATGTTTAATCTATCTGTCTATCTAACCACACAACATGCCTTGGTTCCGTACACCACTAAGAGTTGGCATCTCAGTAGATCCCGCTTTTCATAGGGTAATGTCATCTTTCTCACACTCATCCATCATTTCCCTGGTCGTCTCCTCCTCTCGTAACTGTCCACCTTCACACTCTTAAACTTTACTATCTAAGCTTATGGCTTTCTTAGTATCACATTAGAATGTAATTTATTCATAGAAACATTCAGTTGAAGACAAGTTTTGTTGCAGTTTGTAACTGGAGACCGTAGACCGATGCTCGCTTGTTTCATCTGCTGCACTAAACTAAAGCAATGCTGCCTACTGCAGAGAAAATGTCTGGAAGCTGAAGAGCTACTCGCTCAGATGATGAATGAGGATAATGAGGTGAGGCATTTGTTGACAGATATTAACTCCAGGTTTGACTTTTGAAATATAGCAGGAAAGGTAACTTTTACAGTGTGTCCTTAAATTACATTACTTTCTTTCCTATTCTCATCTTTTACACACATTACCGACTGATCAATCAGTATTATAGTATAGAATACCTCGGTAAAGTGTAAAATAAACAATATTTCATACATATTGGGGTGATTTTTGAGTTGGAGCAGTAATCTTGGGCTGTATCTGAACCTTTAGTGTCAGGAACATTACTGATTGTATTCATAGAACAGTAATTATTATGTAACCTTTCAAGTACCGTAATTAGAAATATAATAGAAAGACAATAGGTACGCGAATGCCAGCATTTACTTAGGGCTCAAGAGTTTAACACAATTTTGCCATGGGACATCTATGGTCCAGACTGAGCTAGACTAGACTCGTTGTTAATACCGCGTACGTCGAGGGACTACAACAATTTGCCGACTGCAGTCTTTCCATCCGATTATAATTTAGGTATCTTCAAGACTAAAATGAATAGGCTCTTAATAAACTAGTGCTTACCTTCAGGTTGGATCGCAGTCAAGCACTAGCTTATAGCAATTAAAATAAAGAGATTGTATTCATAGATTTATAAAAAATATGAAATTAAATTCAGTTCTAGAAAATGCTCAAGAGACTTGAGTAATTGCTAACAGTTTTTAATAAAATTGGAAAAAACTATTAAAGTGACATGAAGACAACAAAATCCACTGTGTAAGTGGGATACGGGACCTACAGCTTCATTTTTTCTGAGGTCCATATAGGACTACGCAATGCATTATGACTTATGTAATACTTATCTTTTTACAGCTAAATCCCCCTATAAACCAAGACCACTTCGGGTGTCGTAACGAGTTGACTATATCACCCATGGTGCATGTGAGCATAGAATCTGATGATGAATGTCAAGCGGAAAGTGATCCTATCAAAAAAGAGTTACCAGATGTGTGTGAGAGACTAGATGATGTCATTGAGCCAGAGGAGGAACATCAGAGTGATGGTATGTTTTTAAGAACTAGGCATTTAATGATCCATCTATACCAGTCTTTCCCCAAGTGGGCGATAACGCCCCCTTGTGGGCGCTGCAGGTCTCAAGGGGGGCGGCAAGAGACCCAGAAAGAAAATGGGGGCGTTGTGTAGAGGCGATGGGGGAGGCTGTGATTTGTAATTTTATTTAGCTAGGAGGCCTCTTAAACAACGACTGCAAGAGCTCTCGACTCTCAACTTGTGAACATCAACTAATATGAATTAAAAGATTGCTCAAACTCGGTTGGTTCCATATTTCTCTCCGCGTAGTTCATATATCTGCCCTATTTTATTGAATATAGAAAAAATAAAAATTTTGTCAATCGGTCGCTCCGTTTCGTAATGAAAGTAGACTCAAATGTCGTCTAGTGGTTTTTAAATAGGTGAAAAAATGGGAGGCGCTAAAAAATAATTATTCTCGAAAGTGGGCAGTAGACAAAATAAGTTTGGGAACCACTGATCTATACTAATACTAGCCTTCTGCCAGCCGCTTCGTCTAATTGAAAGTTGGGTTTGCCATACAAACTGTAGACCCCCATTACATCCCTTTAGGAGCTGAATTTTGAAAAAACCCTTTCTTAGTGTTCGCCTACGTCATTAAAGGAAGCCCTGTGCAAAATTTCATACTCCTACTAGACCCAGTAGTTTTGACTGTGCGTTGATATGTCGGGGAATACACTCAGGGCCACTAACCACTACACCAACGGGCCAGTCAAAACAATCTATATATACAGGCTGTTAGTGTAAACACCGTTATCCTTAAAACCAGTGATTTGGTTTCACTTACAGAACGTATATTCAACGAAAAAACAATACTTTTTTTTTTACCCTACACGCAAAGCCAAAAACGACGACTATAACGGAGCGCAGGAACACACAGAGCGCTATTCCAAACAGGCCGCCGCGCCGCGCGCGCGCTGGTGAGCGAGCCCGCCGACACGACACCCCTCGGCCCCTCAGTCTGTCGGCCGCCTCGCTATCGATCGCACGTCACGTTACGGTTGCTCGCAGCGCAGCGCCTGCGCCCGCGTCGCCCGCGTACGCAAGAGTGTACCTAGGTTATTGTGTCGTACACAAATGTACAAGTACAGTGGACTAAAATGATTCGGCTTTACGCCGCGTCGGGTGATAACATAAACGAGGCTCGAAGAATGTACACAAAGTTATTCCCTGAACAACCTGTGCCAAACCGAGAAACTATGTTGGCGGCTACTCAAAGTGCGTGTGTGTGTGGGAACCAATAGCTGCCAGTTGACTTTTAGGAACGCATACTGAATTTCTTCGCGGAGAGGAGAATACGAGGTACCTAATGGTATGGTTAGTTGAAACTTATGTTGAAAACTTGTTGTTAGGTCAACGTCCTTTGCAGTGGTTAGGTACGTAACTCGAGTTAAAACTTATGTAGGTAGTTATAACGGAGCCCCAGGTCAACGTCCTTTGCAGTGTATTATCTATGAATTTACGGACGGTGTCGGACATAAACATTTTTTATTTTAATTAAAGAAAAATTGATTATTAATTTTTAAATTCAAATAAACATTTTTATAATTAAATCAACTACCTATGCTTTTAGTGACAAGTGTTTACCCTTACAGGCGGTATAAAAGGAGAAACTGACTGACTGACATATGAACGCACAGCCAAAACTACTGGGCCTAGGGGCGCAACATTTTGCACAAGGCTTCCTTTTATGACGTAGACGAACACTAAGGGTTTTTCAAGATTCAGCTTCTAAAGGGATGTAATGGGGGTCTAAAGTTTGTATGGAGAACCCAACTTTCACGCAGGCGGAGCCGCTGGGGAAAAAGGCTAGTCTTGTATAACTAATTATCTCTTCACTCTGTTTACTTTCTCACAGACCTAGAACTAGAAAATCTATACAAAAGTTATTCACAAGATATGTCAGCACAACCGTCGGAATCTGATTTAGAAGATGATGTGCCTTTAATAGAGATCAAAACGGAAATGGAAGAAGAACAAGAAGTACCGAGGAAGAAGCGAAGAGCCAGTGACACGACACGTGAGTATTAGTTAGCCAGGCCGCACACCAGGCATACAATTGTTTCTCCACAACTGTAGCGCCACATTTGAAATGCGACACAAAAACGAACCGGTTCGACCTTGAATTATTGTAGCGCGGATGACGTCTCGCCACAAAGTGCGCCCGCTACAAATGTTTCCTCGGTGTGTGCTCACGTAGGAATATATGGAGGCGTTAAATGTGTCGCATTTCAAATGTAGCGCTACAATTGTGGCTTAGTGAACCATTGTGTGAGCGAACAGGAGCCCAAGTCTGCTATTTTCAAAATATTGTCATTCCAACACGATTCCATAGTCATTTTGCTAAAAGTTCGTAATCTGTTAATTCATAATGGCTGATAATGGGGCGGTCAGTGGCAGTGATGTTCAAATCTGCTATATGCTATGAACATGCTATCGACAATTAAATATAATTTTATAGCACGCTATTTTATCTGCTGTTTTTATAGCATGCTACAACAAAACTCAGCCGTCATCTGAACTTAGTGATGGTCAAATCTGCTATAAGCTTTGTACGTGCTATAGACTATTGAATATATTTTTATGGAATGTATTTTATATGCTATTTTTATAGCAGCTGAGCGTCGCCGTTTGAAATGATAACACATTTCAATCGGCGACGCTCAGCGACAATTCAGGTACCGATGCAAAGTTTTTGGCGGAATTTAAAAAAATACATTGTATGCTGAAATGTATTAAAGTTTTAAATGAGTTTTCAAATTAGTTATCGATGATTTAAATGTTAATTTTCGGCGACAATGATTACATACTGCTGTTTTGTTACCATCATAGGTCGTCTCAAAAAAGTTCCAGATAGGTAAATCACTACCGCGAGGCATTTTTATTTCACTATTAGTTAATAAAACACATTTAGTCTTATTATCCACACAGCGTTTAACAAATTAGTGTCACACATTCGCAATGACTACTTAAACCTACGACTTTCACAGTTCTTAAACACTAACACACAATATTTATACTTTACGATTGCACGACAATCTAAGAATATTTACAGAGATTATTTTTTAGAATTTAATTACAAAAACACACCAAAACTTTTAAAAAGTATTAAAAAAATGGTTGCCTGTAAAGTCGGTTTTACGGGCGAAGATTTTACGTGACAACGTCTTTTTCTCGGTAGAATATTTATAGATATGAATATAATTAAATTGCACAATAGGAACAAGGAATTGAATGAAAATAAGAATTGCACAAATTTTAACTATAGAAATATATTTTGTTTGCTGCGCGCGCGGCAGACCGATCATAGTTGAGTGGGAGAGAGACGCAAGGCATTCGGCGGGCCTCTCTCTCGTTCGGTGACTCATCGTAACGTTACCGAGCGTTACACTTTTTCATAAGTGACTCGCAGCCGCAACCTAATTTAAGACGTTGTCACGTCAAAATGTCGCGATTCGACAGAAGACCGAGCGCGTATTTTATGTTGACAAACATGAGACCACACCGTCCGAATTAAGTAAACACCTCGTTGAACAAGATTCGTATTGCGCTTTGTGCCTACTTAACCCGAACGGGTTATCACTTAACTATTGCATCGCGAAAACGCGACACGAGCCGATTGCAGCCGAGTTCACCCGAGTCTCTACAGACGGAGACCGTGCTTTCGCGCTATATTGCTATCTCGTTTTCGCCCCGCTGTGACCGGTGTTTAGTTGAGCGAGACGTTATAAAATAATTTTCTACACACGGCGCTATCATGCTATGTTGCTATCCCGTTTTGCCGCGCTATTGAGTGAAACGCTATATTATAGCACGTAAACAGACTGGAAGTAGCAGATGCTATGTTCAAATAGCATGCTATATTTTGGCGCTATACGCTATATTAACCATCACTAGTCAGTGGTGTCGTAATAGAATTGTGTGCATTGTACTGTCCGCGCGTGTATGAGACCCACAGGCTGCTAGAGTAGAAGGATGTACAGAATGCTTTGAACAAATTTATTTTCACTTCGGTGGTACAACGAGCAAACCTGCGACCAATCATAATCGCCCTTACAGATAACGCCCTGCGTTCTCGCTCTAAAAAAAAACTTAAATAAAAACCTTCTACTACTACTTCTACTACATAAAGTAACTGTAAAAATTTTATTAATTTACCGCATATGTCAAACATTCATTTGTCATTATATACGAGATTACAATTCTATAAAAAAAAATTCAATGAACTGTCACTGGTTGATC
Organism: Mythimna loreyi; assembly: GCA_029852875.1. Lineage (NCBI taxonomy): Eukaryota > Metazoa > Arthropoda > Insecta > Lepidoptera > Noctuidae > Mythimna > Mythimna loreyi. Next base: position 11,367,491 of record CM056806.1, on the reverse strand, counting down.
ATTGGAAAGTCATAATAACGCTATCATATACAGTACCACTTTCGGGAATAACCGCTCCGAAAGTAAAAAATGAGGCGTCCCCTCTAACTTTTGAACCATAAGTTTAAGAAATATGAAAAAAATCTCGAGAGTAGAGAGAGTAGTAGAACTTTAAGTAAACTTTCTAGGAAAATTATTTTGAACTTGATAGGATGAACAGTTTTTGAAAAATTTTAAAAAAAAAAACGTTCTGAATTAATTTTGTAATTTAACCGTACATGCAAGCATTTTTTTAACTTTTTTATATATTTCATTATCGCGTATCTTCTTTCAAATAAAAATACAAAAAGAAAAAAAATCGCTTCACGCAATCCAAAATTACCACCGGATACAGCGCCATCTCTCGGGAAGTTGGGTTACTAATTTTTATATGGGCTACTGGGTGCTGTTACATTGTGAGAAATTTGTGGCGGACGGGAAACTACGGAACCCTACACTGAGCGTGGCCCGACACGCTCTTGGCCGATTTTTGTTTTACTATTGTAATAGCAGTCTTGAGGCCCTGGTCCGTTTGATGCGATGCGTGCGATACCGACAGGTGGACGCTTACCTTAAACAGCAGTTGACATCACAATACAAACTTAATGAAATTAATAGATGCGGCAATTTACTACAATATACTGCTACGACAATATACTGCTTAGGAACGAATAGAATAGAAGATGTAGATAGAAGATAGAAGAGGCAATGAAAAAGTCTTATTTAATCGTACTCGACTAGCGTAATAAATGGGCTTTCTTAGACCCTAGTCTATCACATTGGTGTTCAAATGTTTTTGGAATAGTAGTCCATGTTTGACCTCTCCTTTAATATCACAGGGTCGGCTGTTGGAAAGGAGTCAACACTGTGCAGACAAAGAAAGAAGAATGAAGAGTCGGGCACTAGAGTTGCGCTGAACACGCAACATGGTACATCCAGACGTATTGCGAAGTTCCACGAACCTCTACCTAGTACAACACCTCGAGTTGATATTAGTGTTGTTGATACTACTTTAGACACAACGTGTCGAAAAAAAAAATTAACAAAACCCACTCATATACGCACTGGTGGACCACCTTATAAGTGTGACATTTGCCAGCGCACTTGTATAAAGAAGGCACTATTAATACAACATATTCGTGTACACACTGGCGAGAAACCGTACAAATGTGAAGAATGTCAGCTTTGTTTTAGTCAGAAGGGCAATTTAACAACACACATTCGTACCCACACTGGTGACAAACCTTACAAATGTAAAGAATGTCAGCTTTGTTTTAGTCAGAAGGGCCATTTAACAACACACATACTTACGCACACTGGCGATAAACCGTACAAATGTGAAGATTGTCAGCTCAGTTTTAGTCGGAAGGGTAGTTTAACAGAACACATTCGTACGCACACTGGCGAAAAACCTTTCAAATGCGAAGAATGTGAACTTTGTTTTAGGCACAAAATTAGTTTGAAGATACATATTCGTAGCTACGCACATAGGCGAAAAATCTTACAAATGTGAATAAATTATAATGAACTTTTATTCACAAAATAATATAATATATTCCACGACTATAACACAACGTCGTCTAGTCTCAAGCTAAGCAGAGCTTGTGTTATGGGTACTAGACAACTGATAAACATACTTATACATTTCTAAATACATACATATCTACACTAATATAATAAAGAGGTAAAGTTTGTTTTTTTGTTTGTAGGGGGTAATCTCTGGAACTACTGGTCCGATTGGAAAAATTTAAGCAACAATAGAAAGCTGCTTTACTCCTGAGTGACATAAGCTATATTTTATGTACGCGGGCGAAGCTGCGGGCAAAAGCTAGTTATAGATAAATTACACCCAGACACAGAACATGGCATGCATGGTGCTCATCACACAAACATTGGTCCTGGGTGGCATATATTAAAAATTATCTACACTAATATAATAAAGAGGGAAAGTTTGTTTTTTTATTTTTTTATTTTTTTGTTTTTTTGTTTGTAGGAGGTAATCTCTGGAACTACTGGTCCGATTGCAAAAATTTTAACAACAATTGAAAGCTGCTTTACTCCTGAGTGACATAGGCTATATTTTATGTACGCGGGCGAAGCCGCGGGCAAAAGCTAGTATATTATATAAATATATTTAATTTGATTATAATTTATTGTAACCGGCTAATATTATAATTTATTGTGTATTGTCTGAACTACCTACATCAGGGTAGACGAACCTTTATGCATCAACGTGCCATTTTTTCCAAAAAAAGTTTAATGGGGTCATTGAGGTGCCATCAAATAATTTTGACTTACTGATTATTTGGAAAATAATAATAATTAATATTATCAAAACTCTCTATGAGATAAAGTAAACAAAAGGGGTACATTTTGGATTGTTTTTATTACGTGCATAAATTAAACTATTGTAAAATTAGTGTGATTTTTGTAGCTGCAGATTGGATGACAAATAATTTATGTCAGGGTGGTACGATGTTACTTTTAGCAAAATGCATGCCGAACTGGATTCATCTGTCAAACGGTTTCTAATCGAGTTTTTAATGTTATTCATCACTAAAAATAATGACTCGCAGGCATTTTTTTGCTGTCGTTGCGTAGGTTCACTCGCGTTATACCTATTTTACACATTTTTAACACATGTTGTATGATCGACGACGTGCCCAAAATATTATGTCGCGTGCCGTTAATGGCACGCGTGCCATTGGTTCGCCTACTCTGATTTACATGATTGTGACATGAAACTGAAATGAGTCTTTGGTACTTGAAATAAATGAATTAAAAAAATTATTAAGGTACTGTACGATAAGATAGACAATAGTTGAAAAATCTATTTTCACAATAAATAGACTGGTTTGTAACTATATTATTATACTAGCTTTTGTCAGCGGCTTCGCCCGCGTACATAAAATATAGCCTATGTCACTCAGGAGTAAAACAGCTTTCTATTGTTGCTATTTTTTTTCCAATCGGACCAGTAGTTCCAGAGATACAAACAAAAAAATAAACCTCTTTATTATATTAGTACCTATAGATGTATAGTATAATTATTGTCTTCGGGGTTGGGACTCCATTTGTTTCGTGCGGCACTTTGCGGCACGCTTCGGGCTGATGGCCTCTCAATTATTACTAAATCGCTGATAGGTGCTCTGGAGTGGCGCCACTTGCACGTGGAGTTGCCCAGAAGCAAAGAAAAATGTAAATATCAAACAAGGGCACGGACGTAATGTCTGTGGATGAAATATAAGGCAAGGAGTGTGGTTTTAGTCAGTAGGAGTCTGACACAGCCCAGACTGGCTCGTTTGTGAGGCAGCCTGGGCGTAAAAAAATATCGGAAACGAGATAGATTTGTTGACAACAAGACAAGGCAGCCATCTAGTGGCAACTAGAAGAACTAAACAAAGATGGCGCGCTTGACAGAGTCAGTGACGTTTCCGCTTTGCTACGAGCTTGTGGAGGGGAGAACCAACAGCCCGGGGAGCGGACACACTCTCAGCCAAGCCGTCGGAGAGTCAAGACGTTCTGAAACTGTCCGTTTTGTTGTAATTTGTAAAGTGATAACAGTGCACTGTAACGAAATGTATTGGGAAGTAAACCGATTTAAATCCTAGTTGTTGTTATTCATTGCACGATACTCACATAGACCCACATGGTAGATCTGATAGATCAGAGCTCGAAAACCATCCTGGACACGAGACGACATATACACCGTGAAAGGAGACTGAGCGAAAGTGGTCTATGAACCAATAGCAATACTGTTATGGTACTTACGTAGAGATACCTCAACTACACCCTTGTGTAAAGTTGCATCAAAATCTGACCCGGCAGTTTTGAGAAAAATAGTACTTTAGAATACACGTATTTTACAACAGTTTGTGATACTTTTTGTTCTGATTTTTAGGTATTCTCCTTATTTTTTTTTTTGTTTTTTAATCTGTATCTATTTAATGAACAAAACAACAAAGAACCAAAGTAATTAATTACAAATAAATGAGGAATCTAGAACATACAAATACAAAAATAAAATCCGAATAATGTACGCAAAATGGCATTGATTTATAATTACTTTCATTTTTTTTTTTGGATTTTGGGTATTTTTTTTATAAAAGGACTAGCTGTGCCCGCGACTTCGTCCGCGTGGAATAGTTATTTTGGGCATCATATTTATTTTTGCAAACAACCTCCTCAGCTTTATAAATTATAGTTGTTACCCACGACTTTGCCCGTGTCAATTTCTGTTATTATTTCAGACAATTTAGTTTTTAAAAGAACATAATTATCTAAAAGTACTTCATAGAGCTACACCCCAACTTGGGCACGCCATAATCTCGGCTTTAAGTCCCCTCTTTGAGGCGTGATGTCTATCACGGCATCCTCACCTTCCGCATGACGCAGGTTCTCACGGACATGGGAAGTTCAGGAGATTCCTGCGCGCTGGATTCGTGCGGAAGAGACGCTCGGGTGTCGCCACTGTATGGTCAGCCCGGAGGATACGGTGGAGCACATGGTGGAGGTGTGCCCCGCTTGAGAAGAGCATCGCCGTGTCCTCGTCGGGGTGATCAGCGGCGGTGACCTCTCGCGCCGAGCCTTGGTTCAGGCCATAGTTCGCAGCGAAGAAGAATGGCAAGCGGTCGCCTCCTTCTGCAAAGCAGTAATGCTCGTAAAGGAGGAGGCCGACCGCATAAGGCAAAGGCAACAGCGCCCTCGCCGTAGCCGTCACCGCCGCGATCCCGCCGATATCCGGTCTCCGTAGACGCTGGCTTGTGGACGGTGAGCAATGGGTAGTTCGCCGTCCGGTTGTCTGGTAACAGTCCAGACGTCGACGGCGTACACTGTTCCCGCACGCCTCAAGGTGTTGTCAGCAAACTGTGGGGCCCTTCAGGGGCGAAGCCTCCTGCAACTGAGGGTTGGTGTAAAGCGTTATACCGGGGCTCTGGGAATAAGGCAAGGGAGGAACGGGGTAGGTTGTTTAGTCAGTAAGAGTCTGACACTGTTTCCCGCTCCGCCCATGAGCGTGATTCGTCATTGGATGATTTTTACCTACCATAAAAAAACCCATCCGCGCCGCCCGCAAGCAACCCCTCTCTTCGCCGGCCAGGCGCAGCGTCAAGTTTTGCACATCATGCATCGCGTGTGAATTTTATATCGGAGTTATTTTAAAATTGTAATATCTTCTAAGATGTTCATTGAAATTAAATGATGTCAAAGACAATTTTGTTTACAATTACATACCCTTAATCAACAACACATTTATTTGGATAAAGATTATATTATTATGTTGATACAACTCTAACAAATAATCGGTAAAAATTGGCTAAATTTGTTTCGCATAAAAACGGTTCTAGTAAGTTAATCTTTAAAGATAGACATATACTGTCGCGGACATTTTTTTAGATCATTTTAAGGGGAATAATTCTTTCATAAATATTTTTTTGGTATCTTAAACCGTTTCGGCAGGGCACGCAACGGAAGCCCTCAAAGATGAATAATTTTCGCCGTTTTTTCCACATTTTCCGTTGTTTCTTCGCTTCTATTAGTCGCAGCGTGATGTTATATAGCCTAAAGCCTTCCTCAATAAATGATCTATTCAACACAAAAAGAATTTTTCAATTCGAACCAGTAGTTCCTGAGATTAGCGCGTTCAAACAAACAAACTCTTCAGCTTTATAATATTAGTATAGATGTACGCAAAATGGCATTGATTTATAATTACTTTAATTATTTTTTTTTGGATTTTGGGTATTTTTTTTATAAAAGGAAGGAAGTCTATGGAAGGCTACGTCAATAACAAAAAAAAAAAATACTACAAAATAAAGAAGAACATAAGAATACTTTTCTACTAGTGTAATATACTTTAAGTGTGAATAGGGTTTTTTCCTATAGTCCTAAATATCTCGATCACCGATAAATAAATCAATGCCATTTTGCGTACTTTATTCAGATTTTATTTTTGCATTTTTATGTTCTAGATTCCTCATTTATTTGAAATTCATTACTTTGGTTCTTCGTTGTTTTGTTCATTAAATAGATACAGATTAAAAAACAAAGAAAAAAGGAAAATACCTAAAAATCAGAACAAAAAGTATCACAAGCTGTTGTAAAATACGTGTATTCTAAAGTACCTACTATTTTTCTCAAAACTGCCGGGTCAGATTTTGATGCACCTTTACACAAGGGTGTAGTTGAGGTATCCCTACATAAGTACCATAACAGTATCGCTATTGGTTCATAGACCACTTCCCATACAAATTTGCCCAGTCTCCTTTAGAACGTATTTGCGACACAACGATATACTATGGCGGCGGATGCAAATTGAACTAGTTTTATATAACGTGCATGGTCATATGGCCAATGTACTTTGTCAGAGGGGTATGCCTTGTTAAGCCGTCTCCATAGGTTAAATGCTCTAAGAATAAAATGCTTAGTTCTCGGGTCTTTTATTTTTATTTATTTGGTAAGTTAGGTATTGATTTACTCATTGTTGAGAAGCTCAAACTAAATCATTTATTTCGATAACAAAACGTAAAACATTCTGTACAATCAAATGTCAATGAAAATACTATATAAACAAAACATTATGTTGCATAGCAACAGACAGTAACACCAGCTTTGCAGTTTGGGAATAGGGTTGAAATCAAACTAGTGTCTTTGTATTTATAACATTATTATATTATATAAAAATAAACTAAGTTTTTGTATTTGTATACTCCTATAACCTGCGTGTCTAATAAACTGAGTAATCAAGTGCAGCATCTGGGGGCACGGCAGTGCCCCGCCAAGTCTCAAGCAAAGCGAGCACGGCCGTACTATCCTTTTCCCGAAGCGTTTCGCCGCTATTTCACCCCCCCCCCCCTGTATTATCGATGTGGACAAAGCTAGGGGTTTAGGTTAGGTTAGTTATATTTAACTTTTAACTCCTCCAAGTATACCGTTTTATATTTGTATCTTATTGTGCTTATGGCCAAGTCACTATTATTATAATGTAAACAAAACTATTGATATTGTCACACAAAATATTTATTTATTATTACAAATTAAGTTGAACAGGACTTGGCTTCTATGCGATCTCAAAACTTTTTACGAAGAAAGAATTGCGTAGAGAGACTTGGCCTTTTTTATATTTTATGTTTTTGGTGTACTATTTTGTTTGTCATCCGTAAAAATGGCGCCCAACGTGGGACTCGCAACTACTGAACTACATTTGGCTATTTTAATATGTTTGAAAGTAAGGAACGCGATAATAGTTAGTTAGTTAGCCTTATAACTTATTATTATACACTGCTTGTCTGCCAGAGCTGGGGTTTTTTTGAGCATTCACTTATTCACTTTTATTTAACATCCGTGCATGTACATTGTGGAATGCAATAAACATTTGAGTATTGAGTATTGAATGTGTATTGTTAAGCTACATTTCACACTTAAACAATGCTCGCATTTTTCACATTTGTAAGGTTTTTCGTCAGTCTGCGTACGAATGTGTAGTTTTAAACTATTGTTATTACTAAAACAAAGCTGGCACACTTTACATTTGTTAAACTTCTTTTCAGTGTGCGATCGTACGCACATTGGACGCAACTTAACACTTTAGTATATGTCTTGCTAAGTTACTTTTCGAACTGAAACCACGCTTACATTCTTTACATTTGTATGCTTTTTCGCCAGTGTGCGTACGAATGTGACATATCAAACTAGCTTTTTGACCAAAACAAAGCTTACATTCTTCACATTTGTAAGGTTTATCGCCAGTGTGCGTACGAATATGATTTGTTAAAACGCTCTTTTGTCGAAAACAACGCTGACATTCTTCACATTTGTACGGCTTCTCGCCAGTGTGCGTACGAATGTGTTTTGTTAAATGGCCCTTCTGACTAAAACAAAGCTGACATTCTTCACATTTGTAAGGTTTTTCGCCAGTGTGTGCCCGAATGTGATACGTTAAATTACCTTTCTCACTAAAACATTTCTGACAATATTCACATTTGAAAGGTTTTTCGCCAGTGTGCTTACGAATGTGTGCTGTCAAAGTACCCTTTTGACTAAAACATAGCTCACATTCTTCACATTTAAAAGGTTTTTCGCCAGTGTGAGTACGAATGTGTGCTGTCAAAGTACTCTTTTGACTAAAACATAGCTCACATTCTTCACATTTGTAAGGTTTTACGCCAGCGTGCGTACGAATGTGTGCTGTCAAAGTACTCTTTTGACCAAAACAAAGCTTACATTCTTCACATTTGTAAGGTTTTTCGCCAGTATGCGTACGAATGTGTCTATTTAAACTATCCCTTTTACTAAAACAACGCTGACATATATTACATTTGTAAGGTTTTTCGCCAGTGTGCGTGCAAATGTGATCCGTTAAATAAGGCTTATTACCAAACCTAAACCCACAGTATTCACATTTGAAAGGTCTGTCCCCGGTGTGAACACGATTATGTCTTATAAAATCTGCCTTGCTTTTACAATTGTGCTGACAAATCTCACACTTAAGATGCGCTCTATCAACTAGAGGTGTTGTATTTGTTAAAGTTTCTTGGAATTTCGGTGTAAGTGTGGACGTACATTGTTGAATGTTCTGGCCAACTTTTGTGACCGACTCTTCATTTTTCTTCCCATTTCCTGTAATTACATCTTGTGGTTGTTTTCCTCGTGTGTCCAGTTTTGGTTTCTTCGCAACAGTCGACCCTGTGATTTTAAATCTAGTAAGCGTCAAATTTAAAGTACACTCTAATGACAGGGAATAAATTGTTTTTTTTTTATATGATTTTTATTTTGTTTTACACGTTAATTTTTTGTTCGTCTATTGAAACTAGATGAGGCCGGTGTTTCCTAACTGATTAGCCTGAGAAGAAACACAGAACCAAACTCAGGTGTCAAAGTCTCTTTTACAGTCCATACACAAACATGAAATGTTCAAATCAAAGGAGAACCATGCAGATTGAAGTCTGAGATGGTCTTTTGAAGAAAGAACCACACAGTTCTGAGTGGACCTGTCCAGTCATCCAGACAGATATCAGAGTCGATGATTTTTTATATCATCTAATATAACAACGGTGCAGCCAAAAGCAAGAGTTATGATACACACAGGACTGCCCTGATGTATCTGCAATCAGTGTTCATTACTTCAGATGTGCTGTGAGATATCGGGCAGTAGGATTGTGATCTCCAGCGACATCAACTAACTACTAACTTGTTACACCAGTCGGCCTGTTCGCTCACACAATGATTCACTAATACTCACGTGTCGTGTCACTGGCTCTTCGTTTCTTCCTCGGTGCTTCTTGTTCTTCTTCCACTTCCGTTTTGATCTCTCTTATAGGCAAATCATCTTCTGAATCAGAGTGTTGTATTGGTACATCTTCTAAATAGCTTATGTTTCGATTTTCCAGTTCTAGCTCTGTGAGGAGGCACAAACAGTGAAGAATGAAATATTAATGATGTGGCAAATTAATTGGGAAAACTGAGAAATAGGGACCGGCTCGGAGAGGAGAGCAGATTTTCATCACGTTGAAAAGAGAGTTTTTAGTATTCTCTAGTAAGGTTTATTTTTGCATGAACACTGTTTTTGTCATTAAGAATGCTTGAGAACGCACTTGTATGAAATAACAAGAGGAGCTGACGGGCTCCGACTGCGTACTGTTTCTCGCTCGCGCAGCCGTCCGGCTCCGATTGCGTGCGCGCCGCCCCACAACGACCGCCATTTTGTATAGCACAATGACTTTGAAGCCCCAAGAGGACCGTGGTGGAGTGAGGACCATGTTGTGATGTCAAGATTTACTGTCAAATCAAGGCAAGATATTTTTAAAATTCAGTTTATTTACGAAAAAACAATATTTATTTACGAACTGTGAATGAAAAAAGTTTAATCAGAATCCAGTTTTTCAATTGTACTCATCTGCGAGTTCTTCAATTTTGCAAAAATATCTTCGGTTTGACAGTACGGCGTGACGTCACATCCTGTCAATCAATCCTATTCTTATTTAGAACGCATAGTATTGACGTGTCTCGTGTTAGAGTATCGCGAGTTATCGTCATACAATAAGATAATAAGAAGAGTAGAATGTAAAGACTTAAATACATAAATGATAAATGATAAAAACCAAAGTAATGCATTTTCACCAGAGAATTGAAGCCCCAAAACTTAGTGTTGATTACAATGGCACCGATATAAAAGAAGTAAAAGTGTGTATTTTTAGGTATTCATATTGATAATAATCTTACTTTTAAACCTCATATAGAACAGCTTTGTAAAAGAATAAGTAAATTTGCATACGCACTTTTTCAATTGGCTAGAAAAGTCAATATGGACGCGTTACTTGTTGCCTATCATGGTCTAGTTGCTTCACTTCTAAGATACGGAATTATTTTCTCGGGTAATTCCACGGATAGGGAATTGATATTCAAGGCACAAAATTGCAAGGTGCATTAGAGCTATGTGTGGTCTGAAAACTGACGACAGCTGTGCACCGTACTTTAAATCTTTAAATATACTTACGCTACCTTCATTGTACATATTACAAATGTGTATATTTGTCAAAACAAATCCTAAACTTTTTGATAAATTTACAATGGTAAGAAATGTTCCAATTCGTAGTCAGTACAAACATTCTTTGTGTAATTATAAATGTAAAACAGCATTATTAAAAAAAAGTGTCTTGGGTATGGCACCACGCATTTATATTAAATTCCAGAGGCCATAAAAAAATTTAATTGTGCACAATTTAAGAAAAAAATGAATTTGCTCCTTATTGATAAATGTTATTATACTATTGACAAATACTTAAATGATGAATTTATATAGCATTACATCTTGCCGATATAAATCGATTTTAATATTTTAATTATTGTGACATATTATATTATTTTGACATTTTAATATTCATCTTGACACTTAAATTGTTTTAAATTTTATTTTTATTGACATTTCCTTGATTTGATTTTTTTATTATTTTGTAATTTTAATTTTGTTGGTTTTTCAAAATTCAGCTCCTAAAGGGATGTAAAGGGGGGGTTAAAACTTGTATAAAGAACCCTACTTACACGCGGGCGAAGCCGCTGGCAGAAGGCTAGACTTAAACTAATGTAATTGGCGGATAGCCGTTTTTGTTAAAGTAAAAATAAATAAATAAATATTGGTATAAATAAATAATTAAATTTCTAGTTCTTAAAAACATACCATCACTTTGATGTTCCTCCTCTGGCTCAAAGACATCATCTAGTCTCTCACACACATCTGGTAACTCTTCTTTGATAGGATCACATTCTGTTTGACACCCATCATCAGACTGTATGCTTACATGCTCCATGGGTGATAAAGTCAACCCAGTACAACACCCAAACTGGTCTTCTATTTCCTCTAATAAAGGGGAATTTCCCTGCAAAAAGATAACTTAATTATTAGATGAGATGTTCTGGCTTCTGGGGCGGGGCTCCCAACTCACAATGGAAAATAAACTACTTTTGTACAAGAGCATCCTTAAACTAATTTGGACATATGGTATATTTGATTGTATAGTATTTGATTTGATTAAGGATATATATATACATATATATACTTAATCAAATATAGAGATATTGCGAAGAAGTGGCGGGGCTAGACTTAAATTTGAGGTAAGCAAGCGAGGCCCCCTATGGATGACGAAAGAGGACGAATTTGGTTACGAGAAAAACTGTTAGATGCTAAAATTTTTATTCATAAAAATGCAAAGTTCTTAATTGTAATTATTTTACATTATCAAGTACTTCTGAGAGCAGTGGTGGCCGAGTGGTAACGGCCCCGACTTGCGTGTAGTAGGTCGCGGGTTCAAACCCAGCCAGGCGCATTACTTTGTGTAATTTATTTCATCACTACTGCTCTCAAAACGGTGAAGGAAAACATCGTGAGGAAACCGGCATGTCCTAGAACCAAAAATTCGAAGACATGTGACATCCACCAACCCGCACTGGGCCCGCGTGGTGGATTATGGCCCATTCCCTCTCTTAGAGAGGAGGCCTGTGTTCCTGCAGTGGGAACATTAAAAAGGCTGATGATGATGATGATGATCAAGTACTAACGACCCGCCCCAGCTTCGCACGGGTACTGATATTGAATATATTATGCATGTATTATGCTCATAAACCTTCCTCTTGAATCACTCTATCTATTTAAAAAACCGCATCAAAATCTGTTGTATAGTTTTAAAGATGTAAGCATACATAGGGAGAAAACGACTTTGTTTTATACTATGTAATGATAATGAATTAACAGTGAAGAGGAAAATCATCATTTATGCGTTTGCGGACCTTCGAGGTGCGAGGCCCCTTGGACCGCGAGGCCGTGGGCGGTGGCCCACGTCGCCCACGCCATACGCCGCCTCTGCAATGAAGTCAGTCCAAAAAAGTGGGCCTTGGTACATCACCAATGAAACAACACACAGAGACTTGAAAATATTGAACATAGAAGAAGAGATACTGGAATCTCTTACAAAATACAAAAAGAGGCTATCTCAACGTCCCAACACACACGGACTTACGTATCCCAAAGATGGCTTCAGGACCCAAGACCGAAAAACAAGAAGATGGGAGGATGAATTTAAAATGAACTTGAGTCCCCTTTGGACAAGAGAGCGGCAGATAGAATACAATGGAAAGAGTCGGAGGAGGCCTTTGCTGTAAAATTAAAGAGATATTATAGTGAAGAAATTATGTAAGTATTTATAAATATTTTGTGAATTTTTTTAGGAAATAAAGGCTTTATTATAATGAAACCTGTATTGAAAACTTAAACATCATTATATCATTACATAGTATAAAACAAAGTTGCTTACGCTGTCCTTATGTATGCTTAGTTGGTCTTTATCTTTGCATAATATATACTCAATATCAGTACCCGTGCGAAGCTGGGGCGGGTCGCTAGTAAAATATAAAGTACAACAACAAGTCTCAAAGACAACTACGTACTTCCCACACAACTGCGTGGCAGGTGTGTGATGCTGGATTCCAACTTAAACTTTGGCTGCATAAAAATCAGTTTTTACTACGGCGAAGCAAAAGGAGGGTTATGATTTTGACCTGTATGTATGTATGTATGTGGGTATGGATGTTCATCTGTTCCCTCGTAACTTCTAAACTACTTATCAGAATTCGACAAATGACATATCATTAGAAGCGTCTTAATTGTCCGCTGGTTATAGGCTATATGGGATTTCACAAAATCTAATGTGGCGCCCTCTAGCGGGCAAAACATACGAAGTAAAAAAATAAAGTTAAGATAAATATGCCGTGTTTGGTATCATTTGAAAGCGCTTTACTTGTACATTTTGAATATATATATATTACTAGCATTTGCTTGTGACTTTACCTGTATTCATGGGCTGAGAAATCAATGAACCCAAGATTAACCTATTTAGAACTCCAAAATATGTTAAATAAAAATAAAGTTTAAAAACTAACACCCGACTACTTAAAAACACGCTCTAAAAAGTACGAAACAAGAAAACAAGAAAGCCGTGGTCGTATGCCATAAGAATAATAAATTAAAAAAAGTGGTATACGACCACGGCTTTCTTGTTTTCTTGTTTCGTACTTTTTAGAGCGTGTTTTTAAGTAGTCGGGTGTTAGTTTTTAAACTTTATTTTTATGATATGTAGATCTCCAGGACTATTTTAAAATTTGAGGTTGGAGTGAACTCTCTAATGAAGTCACAGGGTACATACCCTACAATCGCATTTTTGAACGCAAACAGCAAGTCCTATTGTCAATAACTTACTCCAGCCTACCCTGCTTGAAGTTGGAATCACTTGTGTTAAGTCAAGTCATAAAAGAACGACTCTGGCTAACAACTCTACTCTACTCTACTCTGGTCATTTTTTAACCCATCCCTGGAGTTATATTCTTCATAAAATATCTCACCTCATAATCCTCATTCATCATCTGAGCGAGCCGCTCTTCAGCTTCCAGACATTTTCTCTGCAGTTGGCAGCATTGCTTTAGTTTAGTGCAGCAGATGAAACAAGCGAGCATCGGTCTACTGTCTCCAGTTACAAACTGCAACAAAACTTGTCTTCAACTGAATTTTTCTATGATTAAATTACATTATTGAACTGTCTGTATCACCATGTACTGTATTGTGTTTTGTATAATAAGAATTCAAATGTGAAGTATGTTGGAGTAGTCTTTAATTTTATAGAACAAATCTTTTTATTTTTCCACTTGTTTAATATACCTCCATCATCCATGCTTGTATTATGATTGTGTCTTCATGAATAAAACCAACCAAGTTTAATGAAAGCTTACTTTTTATTCTATTACCAGTATCCCAATTATATTTCCTGTGATTTCTACTGGCTATACACCCAGCATGTTAGTGAGAATTGAGTTGCACCGCGCACATACTTAATATAATAATAGTAAATTAAATTAAGTTTAAGAGTGGGAACATGGACAGTTACGAGAGATGACGAACATAGAAATGATGGAACAACAGACTGTAAGATCGATTACGCTGATCCTGATGACATGTAGTGCAATTTAGCGCAAAACTAACACGTGTGATAAGTGCAAGGTAATGATGCTGTTCAGGACAACAGTAAGTGCATAGTTCTGCTTGTCGTACGCCTCTACTCACACGGAGAGTGATGCTTGCTCGAGGCAAGTAATAAGTCCAGGGTAAAACTTACCGGATTATCAGTCAGCCTCTCATACAGCTCATGTAAGTCTTTGTTTACCATTACATACATGCGAACGTTCTGCGCTAAACACAGCCTACACATTGGTATGGTAGCTTCTCCATTTTCTTTTACTAATGCAATTAAGTTGCTTAATATACAAAATATACCTGAATGTTTTTTTTTTTTCTATAAACATTGCGCAAAACTACAATATGTCAACAATAACATGAAAACATTACTGCCGTGCAGAAACTAAAACGCAGTAAAATAGCGTATTTTACAATACTTTTACTGCGTTTTAGTTTCTGCACGGCAGATTATCCAAGATACTTTTTTTTCTCTGGTAGCTGATTTTTTTTTCTACTGTTTTTGGCTTGGATATTTAGTTTTTCAAGCCACGTCTTGTCGTTTCACAATTCGCCTTCCTCCTCCATTTGCCACTTAACTAAAAGTAAAATGTTACAAAAGTAACCTTTTAGGGGATTTTTGAACTGCATTGGTTCCTTTTAGATAAGTCGAATGAAGAGGTAACTTTTAGGTTATTTCAATAGAGAGTTAACTTTTAATTTCTTATATAAAAGCAACGTGAAATGGAACAATCGTTTCAGAATTTTTCATGTTGGTAAGCTTCGTTAGTAGTGAAACTAAAACCTTTATGAAAAATTATAGCTTTTTATAACAACATATTGTACTGTTTCATACTTACACCACCTGTATCTCACTCATTCGCTCGATCAGTAGGATCGGATCGGATTAGTATGTATCAATATGAATAAACCTAGAAATGCGGGCAAGTGCTCAAATACTCATCGAGGTTTCGGTAGGTCAATACAACTAATATTCTATTTTATCAACTTTTAAACTCTTACCCCCCCCCCCCCATTCGAACGCTGGTGTTCGAACATCTATTGTCTTAATTGTGTCTGTTTCTACGGTAGTCGAAAAGTACTTTCCCAGTTAAAGAAATATGATAGGTTACTTTTTAAACAAAAAAGTTACCTTTTTTCATATTTCAGGTAATTTCTGCCAAATCTTGACTGGCAACACTGGAAAACGCATTCTAAGTTGACAGTTGACAGTTGTTGAGTTTGACATTTGACATGTTTCACCAGTTTCACACCGCACACGTTTGTTTACTTGTTTAGTTTTTGTTTTATATACTTGTTTACTGAAACAAACAACTTAATTTTATTGTGAAATAAATAACTTGGTACTTCATAATTAATACAGAAAATAAAATGGGGAAACTACCAATGTGTAGGCTGTGTTTAGCGGAGAACGTTCGCATGTATGTAGTGATAAACAGAGACTTGCATGCGCTGTATGAGAGGCTGACTGACAATCCGGTAAGTTATATCCTGGACTTAAGTTAACAAGATAAAATTCTTTTTTCTGCCTCGAGTTAGAAACAATCAACATTTTCTCCGTGTGAGGCGCACAGCATGCAAAGCTAACTAAATAAATAACTACATAAATAGTTATAGTTTTATATTTATAGTTAGATTAATTCGCTAGTAGTACACCGCAGACTACCCCCCCCTGTATTATTCTTAGTTCTTGCGATCCATCCTAAGGTTGTCTGGTAGATATTGCTATCAGCAATACAACCACCATTGTTCACAAGATTTAAGTTTTTGTATACATCCGGTAACTTTTTGGTGTACAATAAAGTTAAATCTATCTGTCTATCTAACCACACAACATGGCACTTTCCACGAGTCAGCATCTCAGTAGTTCCCGCTTTCCATAGGGTAATGTCATCTTTCTCACATTCATCCATCATTTCCCTGGTCGTCTCCTCCTCTCGTAACTGTCCACCTTCACACTCTTAAACTTTACTATCTAAGCTTATGACTTTCTCAGTATCACATTAGAATGTAATTTATTCATAGAAATATGGTTGAAGACAAGTTTTGTTGCAGTTTGTAACTGGAGACAGTAGACCGATGCTCGCTTGTTTCATCTGCTGCACTAAACTAAAGCAATGCTGCCAACTGCAGAGGAAATGTCTGGAAGCTGAAGAGCGGCTCGCTCAGATGATGAATGAGGATTATGAGGTGAGGCATTTGTTGACAGATATTAACTCCAGGTTTGACTTTTGAAATATAGCAGGAAAGGTAACTTTTACAGTATGTCCTTAAATTACATTACTTTCTTTCCTATTCTCATCTTTTACACACATTACTGACTGATCAATCAGTATTATAGTATAGAATACCTCGGTAAAGTGTAAAATAAACAATATTTCATACATATTGGGGTGATTTTTGAGTTGGAGCAGTAAGGGCTGTATCTGAACCTTTAGTGTCAGGAACATTACTGATTGTATTCATAGAACAGTAATTATTATGTAACCTTTCAAGTACCGTAATTAGAAATATAATAGGTACGCGAATGCCAGCATTTACTTAGGGCTCAAGAGTTTAATACAATTTTGCCATGGGACACCCGTACGTCAAATATCCACCCTTACGTTGTTGAGACATCTATGGTCCAGACTGAGCTAGACTAGACTCGTTGTTAATACCGCATACGTCGAGGGACGGCAACAGTTTGCCGACTGCAGTCTTTCCATCCGATTATAATGTAGGTAACTTCAAGACTAGAATGAATAGGCTCTTAATAAACTAGTGCTTACCTTCAGGTTGGATCACAGTCAAGTACTAGCTTATAGCAATTAAAATAAAGAAATTGTATTCATAGATTTATAAAAAATATGAAATTAAATACAGTGCTAGAAAATGCTCAAGAGACTATCCTTAACTTGAGTAATTGCTAACAGTTTTCATAAAATTGGAAAAAATATTAAAGTAACATGAAGAAAACAAAATCCACTGTGTAAGTGGGATACGTGACCTACAGCTTCATTTTTTCTGAGGTCCATATAGGACTACGCAATGCATTATGACATATGTAATACTTTTTACAGCTAAATCCCCCTATAAACCAAGACCACTTCGGGTGTCGTAACGTGTTGACTATATCACCCATGGTGCATGTGAGCATAGAATCTGATGATGAATGTCAAGCAGAATGTGATCCTATCAAAGAAGAGTTACCAGATGTGTGTGAGAGACTAGATGATGTTATTGAGACAGAGGAGGAACATCAAGGTGATGGTATGTTTTTAAGAATTAGACATTTAATGATCCATCTATACCAGTCTTTCCCAAAGTGGGCGATAACGCCCCCTTGTGGGCGCTGCAGGTCTCAAGGGGGGCGGTAAGAGACCCAGAAAGAAAATGGGGGCGTTGTGTAGAGGCGGTGGGAGAGGCTGTGATTTGTAATTTTATTTAGCTAGGAGGCCTCTTAAACAACGACTGCAAGAGCTCTCGACTCTCAACTTGTGAACATCAACTAATATGAATTAAAAGATTGCTCAAACTCGGTTGGTTCTATATTTCTCTCCGCGTAGTTCATATATCTGTCCTATTTTATTGAATATAGAAAAAATAAAAATTATGTCAATCGGTCGCTCCGTTTCGTAATGAAAGTAGACACAAATGTCGTCTAGTGGTTTTTAAATAGGTGAAAAAATGGGGGGCGCTAAAAAAATAATTATTCTCAAAGTGGGCAGTAGACGAAATAAGTTTGGGAACCACTGATCTATACTAATACTAGCCTTCTGCCAGCCGCTTCGTCCGCTTGAAAGTTTGCCATACAAACTGTAGACCCCCATTACATCCCTTTAGGAGCTGAATTTTGAAAAAACCCTTTCTTAGTGTTCGCCTACGTCATTAAAGGAAGCCCTGTGCAAAATTTCACACTCCTACTAGACCCAGTAGTTTTGACTGTGAGTTGATATGTCAGTCAGACAGTGTCTCTTTTTATGTATATAGATTAGACCCAGACACAGAACAAATGATCGTGCTCATCACACAAACATTTGTCATGGGTGGGAATCGAACCTACGACTTCCGGCATAGCACTCAGGGCCACTATCCACTACACCAACGGGCCAGTCAAAATAATCTATATGTACAGGCTGTTAGTGTAAACACCGTTATCCTTAAAACCAGTGATTTGGTTTCACTTATAGAACGTATATTCAACGAAAAAAAAAAAAAAATTTTTTTTTAGGAAAATCTCCATTTTTCCTCAAAATTATTTTACCCTACACGTAAAGCCAAATACGACGACTATAACGGAGCGCAGGAACACACAGAGCGCTAGTCCAAACAGGCCGCCGCGCCGCGCGCGCGGTGGTGAGCGAGCCCGCCGACACGACACCCCTCGGCCCCTCAGTCTGTCGGCCGCCTCGCTATCGATCGCACGTCACGTTCCTTTAGGTTCATAACGACAACTTTCCCAAAATGTTCACACTCCCAAACCGTCTACTTCCCAAAATGGTAATTCCCAAAATGTCTATTTCCCATTTCGTCTACTTTCCCATAACGACTACAAATCTATAATTCCCGAAAAGTCCACTTCCCATAAGGTCAACTCTCAAAACGTCCACTTTCTAAATAGTTTTTTTTTTATCAAAATTTTACGGGTTCCAGTGGGAATTTAAATTTTTGTGTAAAATTATTTTCTAAAATCATAATTATTACTATAATTATGATTTTAGAAAATAATTCGTTCGCTATTATAGTAGCTCAATTATTCAAGATATTCAAGTTCAAGCTCATAGTTCAAGATATTCAAGTTCAAGCTCATAGTTCAAGATATTCAAGTACCTTTAGGTTCATAACGACAACTTTCCCAAAACGTTCACACTCCCAAAACGTCTAATTCCCAAAATGTCTATTTCCCATTTCGTCTACTTTCCCATAACGACGACAAATCTATAATTCCCGAAAAGTCCACTTCCCATAAGGTCAACTCTCAAAACGTCCACTTTCTAAATAGTTTTTTTTATCAAAATTTTACGGGTTCCAGTGGGAATTTAAATTTTTGTGTAAAATTATTTTCTAAAATCATAATTATAGTAGTTCGCTATTATAGTAGCTCAGTTATTCAAGATATTCAAGTTCAAGCTCATAGTTCAAGATATTCAAGTATTCTTACTTGACAATTTTCATAATTCTTTGTTTTTTCTCTTATAAGAACCTTTACAAACATTCGAACTGAGAACCTCCTCCTTTTTAAGTCGACTAAAAAGAACTATAAAGCGATTCTTTTAGTTTTCAAGAAAATATTGGGCAAGTGTTAAATTTTATCCTTTAGGTTCATAACGACAACTTTCCCAAAACGTTTACACTCCCAAAACGTCTACTTCCCAAAATGGTAATTCCCAAAATGTCTATTTCCCATTTCGTCTACTTTCCGATAACGACGACAAATCTATAATTCCCGTAAAGTCCACTTCCCATAAGGTCAACTCTCAAAACGTCCACTTTCTAAATAGTATTTTTTTTTTCAAAATTTTACGGGTTCCAGTGGGAATTTAAATTTTTGTGTAAAATTATTTTCTAAAATCATAATTTATAGTAGTTCGCTATTATAGTAGCTCAATTATTCAAGATATTCAAGTATTCTTACTTGACAATTTTCATAATTCTTTGTTTTTTCTCTTATAAGAACCTTTACAAACATCCGAACTGAGAACCTCCTCCTTTTTTAAGTTAACTAAAAAGAACTATAAAGCGATTCTTTTAGTTTTCAAGAAAATATTGGACAAGTGTTAAATTTTACGAAGTAGACGTTTTGGGAGTAGTCGTTTTGAGAAACAGACTATTTGGGAATTGGTCGTTATGGGAAAGTAGACGAAATGGGAAATAGACATTTTGGGAATTACCATTTTGGGAAGTAGACGTTTTGGGAGTGTGAACGTTTTGGGAAAGTTGTCTTTATGAACCTAAAGGAATTTTATGAACTAGACGTTTTGGGAGTAGTCGTTTTGAGAAACAGACTATTTGGGAATTGGTCGTTATGGGAAAGTAGACAAAATGGGAAATAGACATTTTGGGAATTACCATTTTGGGAAGTAGACGTTTTGGGAGTGTGAACGTTTTGGGAAAGTTGTCATTATGAACCTAAAGGTTCAAGTATTCTTACTTGACAATTTTCATAATTCTTTGTTTTTTCTCTTATAAGGAACCTTTACAAACATCCGAACTGAAAACCTCCACCTTTTTTAAGTCGACTAAAAAGAACTATAAAGTGATTCTTTTAGTTTTCAACAAAATATTGGACAAGTGTTAAATTTTATGAAGTAGACGTTTTGGGAGTAGTCGTTTTGAGAAACAGACTATTTGGGAATTGGTCGTTATGGGAAAGTAGACGAAATGGGAAATAGACATTTTGGGAATTACCATTTTGGGAAGTAGACGTTTTGGGAGTGTGAACGTTTTGGGAAAGTTGTCGTTATGAACCTAAAGGGTCACGTTACGGTTGCTCGCAGCGCAGCGTCTGCGCCCGCGTCGCCCGCGCACGCAAGTGTGTACCTAGGTTATTATGTAGTGTGATTGTGTCGTACACAAACGTACAAGTACAGTGGACCAAAATGATTCGGCTTTACGCCGCTTCGGGTGATAACATAAACGAGGCTCGAAGAATGTACACAAAGTTATTCCCTGAACAACCTGTGCCAAACCGAGAAACTATGTTGGCGGCTACTACAAAGTGCGTGTGTGTGTGGGAACCAATAGCTGCCAGTTGACCTTTAGGAACGCATACTGAATTTCTTCGCGGAGAACCCAGAGGAGAATACGAGGTACCTAATGATGTGGTTAGTTGAAACTTATGTTGAAAACTTGTTGTTAGGTCAAAGTCCTTTGCAGTGGTTAGGTACGTAACTCGAGTTAAAACTTATGTAGGTAGTTATAACGGAGCCCCAGGTCAACGTCCGTTGCAGTGTATTATCCATGAATTTACGGACGGTGTCGGACATAAACATTTTTTATTTTTATTAAAGAAAAATTGATTATTAATTTTTAAATTCAGATAAACATTTTTATAATTAAATCAACTACCTATGCTTTTAGTGACAACGGTGTTTACCCTTACAGGCGGTATAAAAGGAGAAACTGACTGACTGACATATGAACGCACAGCCAAAACTACTGGGCCTAGGGGCGCAAAATTTTGCACAAGGCTTCCTTTTATGACGTAGACGAACACTAAGGGTTTTTAAGGTTACAAAATAAGTTTGGGAACAAATTCAAATTCAAATCATTTATTTCAAATAAACCTTTACAGGCACTTTTGAAATGTCATAAAGTCGGTCTGTCAGGAAAAAAATGACGCTAATTGCACATTCCAAAAAGTAGGTCTCAATGGAGAAGAACATGCAAGAAACTCCATGGACACTCTTTTTAATCATGTTGTGTTTTACAAATGTATAGGTTACATATTTTTGTCGCTGCTATGATGCGAGAACAATGTAACTAAATAATAAAAAAGTAAATGTTCTAAACAAATTAAAATAAATCACTGGCAGCTAAGAGATGACCAGTCCCAACTGACAGCACCCGTTCACGGACATGACGCGTATATCAGCACCACTCAGCTCAACCATTATGAAGGGAACCGAATGATCCAACACACGCGCCACCATCAGCGAGACATTTGAGTGAGCATGACAAACTCTCAACTGCCATGGCCATTTACGTCAAACAACTTTAAACCATAAATTACTCCATGGTACTCACATTTACAAACATTGAAAAAAAAAAATGCTTCTACATTATACAACACTAGAATAATGTCAAAATTTAAGATTAAAAATAAAAATAATAATCAATTCGTAGGTACTAGTGATAGTGAAGCTGGACCAGCAATGAGCCCAGCATTTTTATCTTGTATATAATCCTCTTATTTATAATATGCTTGTCTACATAGCGTGCGTTTAACATAAGATTTAAATTTCATTTCATTGAGTTCTAATATGTTGGGAGGTATTTTATTATAACATTTTAAACAGTACCCCATGAAAGAAGAGGCCACTTTAGCCAGTCTGAAGCCTGGTTGAACTAACTGATCCCTATTTCTAGTAAAATAATTGTGTCTATCGCCTCTTTTGCTAAAAAGATGAAGATTTTTCCTAACGTACATGATGTTTTCATAAATATATTGACAAGGCACCGTCATGATGTTAATATCTTTAAACAGTTCCCTTAGAGAGTCGCACCGGCGGAGATTGTAAATGGCTCTGATTGCTCTTTTCTGTAGTATAAAAATTGAGTCTATGTCTGCAGCCCGTCCCCACAGTAAGATACCGTATGACATTATAATATGAAAATAACTAAAATAGACTAGTCTAGCGGTATCAATATCCGTAAATTGGCGGATTTTCCTTATAGCATATGCAGCTGAGCTAAGCCGTCCTGCAAGAGATGTTAAATCAGGACCCCACTGTAGCCTTGAGTCAAGCGTAATCCCCAGGAAAACTGTTTTATCAACGAATCCTAGTTTCTCATTGTTCAATATAATGTCACAATCACTACTTTTAACATTAGGTAGGGAAAATCTTATACATTTAGTTTTTTTCCATTTAAAACTAGGTTATTAGCAGTGAACCAGTTTTGGACCTGCAGTATGGCGTTATTTTCGTCGTCGAAATTATTAGTCTTTCTATTTATCTTAAAAATTAAAGAAGTGTCGTCGGCAAACAACACCATATTAAGTTTATTTTGCAATAAATTGGGTAGATCATTAATATAAACCACTGTCCTAAAGGGATGTAATGGGGGTCTAAAGTTTGTATGGAGAACCCAACTTTCACGCAGGCGGAGCAGCTGGTGGAAGGCTAGTCCTGTATAACTAATTATCTCTTCACTCTGTTTACTTTCTCACAGACCTAGAACTAGAAAATCTATACAAAAGTTATTCACAAGATATGTCAGCACAAGCGTCGGAATCTGATTTAGAAGATGATGTGCCGTTAATAGAGATCAAAACGGAAGTGGAAGAAGAACAAGAAGTACCGTGGAAGAAGCGAAGAGCCAGTGACACGACACGTGAGTATTAGTTAGTGAACCATTGTGTGAGCGAACAGGGGCCCAAGTCTGCTATTTTCAAAATATTGTCATTCCAACACGATTCCATTGTCATTTTGCTAAAAGTTCGTAATCTGTTAATTTATAATGGCTGATAATGGGGCGGTCAGTGGCAGTGATGTTCAAATCTGCTATATGCTATGAACATGCTATCGGCTATTGAATATATTTTTATAGCATGCTATAACAAAACTCAGCCGTCATCTGAACTTAGTGATGGTCAAATCTGCTATAAGCTATGTACGTGCTATAGACTATTGAATATATTTTTATGGAATGTATTTTATATGCTATTTTTATAGCATGATGTTATCATTTCAAACGGCGACGCTCGGCGACAATTCAGGTACCGAAAAGCAAAGTTTTTGGCGGAATTTAAAAAAAAAACATTGTATGCTGAAATGTATTTTTGTTTTAAATGAGTTTTCAAATTGGTTATCGATGATTTAAATGTTAATTTTCGGCGACAATGATTACATACTGCTGTTTTGTTACCATCATAGGTCTTCTCAAAAAAGTTCCAGATAGGTAAATTACTACCGCGAGGCATTTTTATGTCACTATTAGTTAATAAAACACACTTAGTCTATTATCCACACAGCGTTTAACAAATTAGTGTCACACATTCGCAATGACTACTTAAACCTACGACTTTCACAGTTCTTAAGCGCTAACACACAATATTTATACTTTACGATTGCACGACAATCTAAGAATATTTACAGAGATTATTTTACAGAATTTAATTACAAAATAACACCAAAACTTTTAAAAAGTATTAAAAAATGTCGCGATTCGAGAGAAGACCGAGCGCGTATTTTATGTTAACAAACATGAGACCACACCGTCCGAATTAAGTAAACACCTCGTTGAACAAGATTCGTATTGTGCTTTGTGCCTACTTAACCCGAACGGGTTATCACTTAACTATTGCATCGCGAAAACGCGACACGAGCCGATTGCAGCCGAGTTCACCCGAGTCTCTACAGACGGAGACCGTGCTTTCGCGCTATATTGCTATCTCGTTTTCTCCCCGCTGTGACCGGTGTTTAGTTGAGCGAGACGTTATAAAATAGTTTTCTACACACGGCGCTATCATTCTATGTTGCTATCCCGTTTTGCCGCGCTATTGAGTGAGATGCTATATTATAGCACGTAAACAGATTGGAAGTAGCAGGTGCTATGTTCAAATAGCATGCTATATTTTGGCGCTATACGCTATATTAACCATCACTAGTCAGTGGTGTCGTAATAGAATTGTGTGCATTGTACTGTCCGCGCGTGTATGAGACCCACAGGCTGCTAGTGTAGAAGGATGTACAGAATGCTTTGAACAAAGTTATTTTCACTTCGGTGGTACAACGAGCAAACCTGCGACCAATCATAATCGCCCTTACAGATAACGCCCTGCGTTCTCGCTCTATAAAAAAACTAAAAAAATTAACTTCTACTACTACTTCTACTACATAAAGTAACTGTAAATCATGGCTATGTTGCATCGACTCTTAGATACGGCGTAATATACTGGGGCAATTCAGTTAATAGAGAACTCGTCTGTAGAGCCCAGATAAGATGTATTAGAGCTACGTGTGGTTTAAAAAGCACTGACAGTTGTCAACCGTTCTTTATACGTTTAAAAATTCTTACCTTGCCATCACTATACATATACGAAATGAATGTGTTTGTGAAATCTAACATTTCACTTTATAAAATAGCCACTAAAAGCCATTACAGAAAATTACGCGACAAAAATAAATCAGAACTCGAAATAACTTATGGAAATACTGCACTTATGAACAAAAGTACATTCTGTCATCATCATCATCCTACCCTTATCCCATTTTATTTGGGGTCGGTGCAACATGTTTTTTTCTTCCACTCTGTCCTGTCACCCGTCACACTATCAGTAACTCCCTTTTCTTTCATATCCCTCCTCACACAATCCATCCATCTCTTCTTTGGTCTCCCCCTTCCTCTCCATCCATCTACGTGTAAACTCAAAACCCTTTTTTACCCGACTGCCAAAGAAGGAGGGTAATGTTTTTCGAGTGTATGTAAGTATGTATGTATGTCTTTTCCTTTGTGACCTCCTGTAGCCTAAACGGCTTGATGGATTTTGATGTATGAGGTATCGTTAGATTTGTCTTGATTACGGGAGTGTCATAGGATACATTTTATCCTAAAAGTCCCACGGGATAAAGACATAATAATATTTTTTCTAAATTTCCCTTTAAAAAAATATGTACTCGTAATCTAAAGCCAAATGTCGTCGAAATAATTTAAAATGGTACTTACATATACATAGTCTTCTACATCTGCAACATTTTCGTTAAATAAAAACAGCTAAAAAGTTATAAATAAAAAAATTATTATTAAAAAAACAAAATACCCGACTGCACACTAAAAAAAGAGTAAAACAAGCCCCAGAATACAAATTTACTGAATATAATTTATAAATAGACTTGGGCAAAATGTGTCATTGAAAAGAAAAGATAGATATGCATCTTTCAATCACTGGGATATGAATCACTCTTTCATATCTTTATATCAGTAGCTCAGAATGACTCAGTAGGTCATTCAAACTCGCAACTCGTGTGCGGCTCACTCATTCAAATAGATCATTCAGATATAGTGATAGGTTGGTTGTTTGCATCATTCTGATATATTGAGCGGTTGCGATTGAACAACTTTTTTCTAATTAAAAAAAATACTATTTTTATGACTGTAGGTACAACCTACTTCTTTTTCAATATGTTAATTAGTTCAATGAATAGTAACTCGCAATCAAGTATTGAATTACAATTCGGCAAAATTCGGCTTGCTTGACGTTCAACCAATGGCGCGCGACGAAGCTATCCGACGCCACAGATTACTAAATAGTACCCGACGCGATGACCGACGAGTGAGTGAGGTGTAAAGATATACTGAACTACTGACACATTCGGATATGTAAAGATATGAAGAGTGATTGATTCAAATGGAATGATTCATATCATTTGTATCTATCACTCCTGAGTTACCCATCTCTATTTATAAATGTTGATGGAAAGCATCGCAGGCGGGGACCACCTTGACCGCCACCAACAAAAATTCTGCTAAATGGTGCACAACAGAAATGACTATAAATAAGCCTCTGTTGGTCCCCGCCTGCGATGCTTTCCATCAACATTTATAAATTATATTCAGTAAATTTGTATTGTGGGGCTTGTTTTACTCTTTTTTTAGTGTGCAGTCGGGTATTTTGTTTTTTTAATAATAATTTTTTGTGACATGCGTTTCATCTCTCCTCTTCACATGACCATACCAAGACAAACGATTTCCTTTCAACTTTTCAGTCACTGGCGCCACTTTCAGACTTCCTCTAATATACTCATTTCTCACTTTATCCATTAACAAAAGTACATTCTGTATGGCCCAAAAAATATTTAACTAGCTACTACCTGAAAAAATAAAAACTCTAAATCTGGACAATTTCAAAAAAGAACTAAAAGGATTCTGATAAATAAATGTTACTACTCAATAAAGGACTATTTTGACGACAATTTTAAAATTACTTCTTCAGAAAAATACACATTATCGGACATAATATATTTTGATCATTTTTTAAATTTTTATTTGACATTGAAGTTTTATATGACATGTACCTTAACTTATTTGACATTTTTATTGGATCTAGCTTTATTTAATTTGTAATAATATACAAATGCCTGTTAACATTAACTTCATTAATTATTATATAAAAGTTGACGTAATAAAATTTCATGTTAATTGCTTCGTGTATATTGTAATAGTTCCACATCACTAGACATATTTGATGACCATGTGTATTTGACATCAGCATTAACATCATGCAGCTTAATCTTTTTAACATTTATTGAAGCTTAATTGATTTAATTTACAGTGATATGCTTGTGCCTATAAATATTGACTTTTTCTTTGTGCTATAAAAGCTTCATAATAAAATCACTTATCTTTTGACCTATTCTAATGATCCAAAATTTTATTTTTTATTCGTATTTATTAGTTTTTTTTTTTAAGTGAAATGTAACTCAATGTGTGTAACTAATTTAATTTGTAATTATGTATCTATTAATTTTGAATTTATTAACGCTTTGTAAGTTTACTTAATTTTTTAAAATTAATTTATTTAGTTTAATTATAAAACATCAAAACCCGTAAGTGATAACCAAATAAATACTCGTAGTGTCATCAACTCAAAGCTTTTACTTCCTAAGTATAACAACTTACATGGTAAGAGAACACTAAAATATATGATACCCTACTCTATAAATAGTCTACCAACCACATTAACAGATATAATTACACAAAAAAACATAAAATATAAATTTAAATAACACTTCTTACAAAATTTGATTACCTAAACAAAAACAGGAAATAAAATCTTGTGTATCCGTTTATAAAATAAAGGAACAACCTGTATCACTCTCAATACATTCTTTAACTAATTTGCAAACGATAAGCGGCAAGCTCGGTCACCGATGTTACGTCAGTTCACTCGTCATGTTGCGTCTTTTTTACTTGTACCCTCTTCGGAGGTATTATTGATATAGTTTGATGTTTTTATTGTATTGTTGTTAGTCAATTTTTTGTCGATGATTATGATGCACGGTAAAACTCTAATGAGTTTATGATTTGCATCATCTCTATTGCACTGATTACTTGTATTAATTCAGAAATAAATAAATAAAATAAAAAACTTAATTTCAAAAGATCAATGAAAATGGACAATGATAATTCTATAAATATTTGTACGCCTCTGGGCAAAACATGGAAGATCTACCGAACTGTAACACCGTATAAACCTGTTTTACAAATAAATCATTCTGATTCTGATTCTAAAAATTTTATTAATTTACCGCATATGTCAAACATTCATTTGTCATTATATACGAGATTACAATTCTATAAAAAAAATTTCAATGAAGTGTCACTGGTTGATCATTGGAAAGTCATAATAACGCTATCATATAGAGTACCAAACTTGTCAAAATCAACAATGTTGAAATCAATGATCGACTATTATTTTTTAGGGTTCCGTAGTCAAAAAGGAACCTTTATAGTTTCGCCATGTCTGTCTGTCCGTCCCCGTATAATCTCAGCGACCGTTAGTACTAGAAAGCTGAAATTTGGTATCAATATGTATATCAACCATGCCGACAAAGTGCACGAACAAAAAGTGGTAAAAAATGTTTAAATAGGGTACCTCCCCTACACTTAAAGTGGAAAGTGATTTTTTTTTCATTTCTACCATAACATCTGATTATTGTTAGATAGGCCTTTAAAAATGATTAAGGTTCCCGTAAAATAATTTTTTGATAATATTAATACTTTCGGAAATAACCGCTCCGAAAGTAAAAAATGAGGCCCCTCTAACTTTTGAACCATAAGTTTAAAAAATATGAAAAAAATCTCGAGAGTAGAGAGAGTAGTAGAACTTTAAGTAAACTTTCTAGGAAAATTATTTTGAACTTGATAGGATGAATAGTTTTTGAAAAATTAAAAAAAAAAACGTTCTGAATTAATTTTGTAATTTAACCGTACATGCAAGCATTTTTTTAACTTTTTTATATATTTCATTATCGCGTATCTTCTTTCAAATAAAAATACAAAAAGAAAAAAAATCGCTTCACGCAATCCAAAATTACCACCGGATACAGCGCCATCTCTCGGGAAGTTGGGTTACTAATTTTTATATGGGCTACTGGGTGCTGTTACATTGTGAGAAATTTGTGGCGGACGGGAAACTACGGAACCCTACACTGAGCGTGGCCCGACACGCTCTTGGCCGATTTTTGTTTTACTATTGTAATAGCAGACTTGAGGCCCTGGTCCGTTTGATGCGATGCGTGCGATACCGACAGGTGGACGCTTACCTTAAACAGCAGTTGACATCACAATACAAACTTAATGAAATTAATAGATGCGGCAATTTACTACAATATACTGCTACGACAATATACTGCTTAGGAACGAATAGAATAGAAGATATAGATAGAAGAGGCAATGAAAAAGTCTTATTTAATCGTACTCGACTAGCGTAATAAATGGGCTTTCTTAGACCCTAGTCTATCACATTGGTGTTCAAATGTTTTTGGAATAGTAGTCCATGTTTGACCTCTCCTTTAATATCACAGGGTCGGCTGTTGGAAAGGAGTCAACACTGTGCAGACAAAGAAAGAAGAATGAAGAGTCGGGCACTAGAGTTGCGCTGAACACGCAACATGGTACATCCAGACGTATTGCGAAGTTCCACGAACCTCTACCTAGTACAACACCTCGAGTTGATATTAGTGTTGTTGATACTACTTTAGACACAACGTGTCGAAAAAAAAATTTAACAAAACCCACTCATATACGCACTGGTGGACCACCTTATAAGTGTGACATTTGCCAGCGCACTTGTATAAAGAAGGCACTATTAATACAACATATTCGTGTACACACTGGCGAGAAACCGTACAAATGTGAAGAATGTCAGCTTTGTTTTAGTCAGAAGGGCAATTTAACAACACACATTCGTACCCACACTGGTGACAAACCTTACAAATGTAAAGAATGTCAGCTTTGTTTTAGTCAGAAGGGCCATTTAACAACACACATACTTACGCACACTGGCGATAAACCGTACAAATGTGAAGATTGTCAGCTCAGTTTTAGTCGGAAGGGTAGTTTAACAGAACACATTCGTACGCACACTGGCGAAAAACCTTTCAAATGCGAAGAATGTGAACTTTGTTTTAGGCACAAAATTAGTTTGAAGATACATATTCGTAGCTACGCACATAGGCGAAAAATCTTACAAATGTGAATAAATTATAATGAACTTTTATTCACAAAATAATATAATATATTCCACGACTATAACACAACGTCGTCTAGTCTCAAGCTAAGCAGAGCTTGTGTTATGTGTACTAGACAACTGATAAACATACTTATACATTTCTAAATACATACATATTATAGATAAATTACACCCAGACACAGAACATGGCATGCATGGTGCTCATCACACAAACATTGGTCCTGGGTGGCATATATTAAAAATTATCTACACTAATATAATAAAGAGGGAAAGTTTGTTTTTTTATTTTTTTGTTTGTAGGAGGTAATCTCTGGAACTACTGGTCCGATTGCAAAAATTTTAACAACAATTGAAAGCTGCTTTACTCCTGAGTGACATAGGCTATATTTTATGTACGCGGGCGAAGCCGCGGGCAAAAGCTAGTATATTATATAAATATATTTAATTTGATTATAATTTATTGTAACCGGCTAATATTATAATTTATTGTGTATTGTCTGTAACTACCTACATCAGGGTAGACGAACCTTTATGCATCAACGTGCCATTTTTTCCAAAAAAAGTTTGATGGGGTCATTGAGGTGCCATCAAATAATTTTGACTTACTGATTATTTGGAAAATAATAATAATTAATATTATCAAAACTCTCTATGAGATAAAGTAAACAAAAGGGGTACATTTTGGATTGTTTTTATTACGTGCATAAATTAAACTAAACTATTGTAAAATTAGTGTGATTTTTGTAGCTGCAGATTGGATGACAAATAATTTATGTCAGGGTGGTACGATGTTACTTTTAGCAAAATGCATGCCGAACTGGATTCATCTGTCAAACGGTTTCTAATCGAGTTTTTAATGTTATTCATCACTAAAAATAATGACTCGCAGGCATTTTTTTGCTGTCGTTGCGTAGGTTCACTCGCGTTATACCTATTTTACACATTTTTAACACATGTTGTATGATCGACGACGTGCCCAAAATATTATGTCGCGTGCCGTTAATGGCACGCGTGCCATTGGTTCGCCTACTCTGACCTACATGATTGTGACATGAAACTGAAATGAGTCTTTGGTACTTGAAATAAATGAATTAAAAAAATTATTAAGGTACTGTACGATAAGATAGACAATAGTTGAAAAATCTATTTTCACAATAAATAGACTGGTTTGTAACTATATTATTATACTAGCTTTTGTCAGCGGCTTCGCCATAAAATATAGCCCATGTCACTCAGGAGTAAAACAGCTTTCTATTGTTGCTATTTTTTTTCCAATCGGACCAGTAGTTCCAGAGATACAAACAAAAAAATAAACCTCTTTATTATATTAGTACCTATAGATGTATAGTATAATTATTGTCTTCGGGGTTGGGACTCCATTTGTTTCGTGCGGCACTTTGCGGCACGCTTCGGGCTGATGGCCTCTCAATTATTACTAAATCGCTGATAGGTGCTCTGGAGTGGCGCCACTTGCACGTGGAGTTGCCCAGAAGCAAAGAAAAATGTAAATATCAAACAAGGGCACGGACGTAATGTCTGTGGATGAAATATAAGGCAAGGAGTGTGGTTTTAGTCAGTAGGAGTCTGACACAGCCCAGACTGGCTCGTTTGTGAGGCAGCCTGGGCGTAAAAATATATCGGAAACGAGATAGATTTGTTGACAACAAGACAAGGCACGCCATCTAGTGGCAACTAGAAGAACTAAACAAAGATGGCGCGCTTGACAGAGTCAGTGACGTTTCCGCTTTGCTACGAGCTTGTGGAGGGGAGAACCAACAGCCCGGGGAGCGGACACACTCTCAGCCAAGCCGTCGGAGAGTCAAGACGTTCTGAAACTGTCCGTTTTGTTGTAATTTGTAAAGTGATAACAGTGCACTGTAACGAAATGTATTGGGAAGTAAACCGATTTAAATCCTAGTTGTTGTTATTCATTGCACGATACTCA
This sequence comes from Mythimna loreyi, assembly GCA_029852875.1. NCBI lineage: Eukaryota > Metazoa > Arthropoda > Insecta > Lepidoptera > Noctuidae > Mythimna > Mythimna loreyi. The sequence goes on along the minus strand of CM056806.1, from coordinate 11,335,118 downwards.
CATAGACCCACATGGTAGATCTGATAGATCAGAGCTCGAAAACCATCCTGGACACGAGACGACATATATACCGTGAAAGGAGACTGAGCGAAAGTGGTCTATGAACCAATAGCAATACTGTTATGGTACTTACGTAGAGATACCTCAACTACACCCTTGTGTAAAGTTGCATCAAAGTCTGACCCGGCAGTTTTGAGAAAAATAGTACTTTAGAATACACGTATTTTACAACAGTTTGTGATACTTTTTGTTCTGATTTTTAGGTATTCTCCTTATTTTTTTTTTGTTTTTTAATCTGTATCTATTTAATGAACAAAACAACAAAGAACCAAAGTAATTAATTACAAATAAATGAGGAATCTAGAACATAAAAATACAAAAATAAAATCCGAATAATGTACGCAAAATGGCATTGATTTATAATTACTTTCATTTTTTTTTTTGGATTTTGGGTATTTTTTTTATAAAAGGACTAGCTGTGCCCGCGACTTCGTCCGCGTGGAATAGTTATTTTGGGCATCATATTTATTTTTGCAAACAACCTCCTCAGCTTTATAAATTATAGTTGTTACCCACGACTTTGCCCGTGTCAATTTCTGTTATTATTTCAGACAATTTAGTTTTTAAAAGAACATAATTATCTAAAAGTACTTCATAGAGCTACACCCCAACTTGGGCACGCCATAATCTCGGCTTTAAGTCCCCTCTTTGAGGCGTGATGTCTATCACGGCATCCTCACCTTCCGCATGACGCAGGTTCTCACGGACATGGGAAGTTCAGGAGATTCCTGCGCGCCGGATTCGTGCGGAAGAGACGCTCGGGTGTCGCCACTGTATGGTCAGCCCGGAGGATACGGTGGAGCACATGGTGGAGGTGTGCCCCGCTTGAGAAGAGCATCGCCGTGTCCTCGTCGGGGTGATCAGCGGCGGTGACCTCTCGCGCCGAGCCTTTGTTCAGGCCATAGTTCGCAGCGAAGAAGAATGGCAAGCGGTCGCCTCCTTCTGCAAAGCAGTAATGCTCGTAAAGGAGGAGGCCGACCGCATAAGGCAAAGGCAACAGCGCCCTCGCCGTAGCCGTCACCGCCGCGATCCCGCCGATATCCGGTCTCCGTAGACGCTGGCTTGTGGACGGTGAGCAATGGGTAGCTCGCCGTCCGGTTGTCTGGTAACAGTCCAGACGTCGACGGCGTACACTGTTCCCGCACGCCTCAAGGTGTTGTCAGCAAACTGTGGGGCCCTTCAGGGGCGAAGCCTCCTGCAACTGAGGGTTGGTGTAAAGCGTTATACCGGGGCTCTGGGAATAAGGCAAGGGAGGAACGGGGTAGGTTGTTTAGTCAGTAAGAGTCTGACACTGTTTCCCGCTCCGCCCATGAGCGTGATTCGTCATTGGATGATTTTTACCTACCATAAAAAAACCCATCCGCGCCGCCCGCAAGCAACCCCTCTTCGCCGGCCAGGCGCAGCGTCAAGTTTTGCACATCATGCATCGCGTGTGAATTTTATATCGGAGTTATTTTAAAATTGTAATATCTTCTAAGATGTTCATTGAAATTAAATGATGTCAAAGATAATTTTGTTTACAATTACATACCCTTAATCAACAACATTTATTTGGATAAAGATTATATTATTATGTTGATACAACTCTAACAAATAATCGGTAAAAATTGGCTAAATTTGTTTCGCATAAAAACGGTTCTAGTAAGTTAATCTTTAAAGATAGACATATACTCTCGCGGACATTTTTTTAGATCATTTTAAGGGGAATAATTCTTTCATACATATTTTTTTGGTATCTTAAACCGTTTCGGCAGGGCACGCAACGGAAGCCCTCAAAGATGAATAATTTTCCCCGTTTTTTTCACATTTTCCGTTGTTTCTTCGCTTCTATTAGTCGCAGCGTGATGTTATATAGCCTAAAGCCTTCCTCAATAAATGATCTATTCAACACAAAAAGAATTTTTCAATTCGAACCAGTAGTTCCTGAGATTAGCGCGTTCAAACAAACAAACTCTTCAGCTTTATAATATTAGTATAGATGTACGCAAAATGGCATTGATTTATAATTACTTTAATTTTTTTTTTTTGGATTTTGGGTATTTTTTTTATAAAAGGAAGGAAGTCTATGGAAGGCTACGTCAATAACAAAAAAAAAAAAAATACTACAAAATAAAGAAGAACATAAGAATACTTTTCTACTAGTGTAATATACTTTAAGTGTGAATAGGGTTTTTTCCTATAGTCCTAAATATCTCGATCACCGATAAATAAATCAATGCCATTTTGCGTACTTTATTCAGATTTTATTTTTGCATGTTTACCCGACTGCCAAAGAAGGAGGGTAATGTTTTTCGAGTGTATGTAAGTATGTATGTATGTCTTTTCCTTTGTGACCTCCTGTAGCCTAAACGGCTTGATGGATTTTGATGTATGAGGTATCGTTAGATTTCTCTTGATTACGGGAGTGTCATAGGATACATTTTATCCTAAAAGTCCCACAGGATAAAGACATAATAATATTTTTTCTAAATTTCCCTTTAAAAACAGCTAAAAATTTATAAATAAAAAAATTATTATTAAAAAAACAAAATACCCGACTGCACACTAAAAAAAGAGTAAAACAAGCCCCACAATACAAATTTACTGAATATAATTTATAAATGTTGATGGAAAGCATCGCAGGCGGGGACCACCTTGACCGCCACCAACGAAAATTCTGCTAAATGGTGCACAACAGAAATGACTATAAATAAGCCTCTGTTGGTCCCCGCCTGCGATGCTTTCCATCAACATTTATAAATTATATTCAGTAAATTTGTATTGTGGGGCTTGTTTTACTCTTTTTTTAGTGTGCAGTCGGGTATTTTGTTTTTTTAATAATAATTTTTATGTTCTAGATTCCTCATTTATTTGGAAATTCATTACTTTGGTTCTTCGTTGTTTTGTTCATTAAATAGATACAGATTAAAAAACAAAAAAAAAAGGAAAATACCTAAAAATCAGAACAAAAAGTATCACAAGCTGTTGTAAAATACGTGTATTCTAAAGTACTTACTATTTTTCTCAAAACTGCCGGGTCAGATTTTGATGCACCTTTACACAAGGGTGTAGTTCAGGTATCCCTACATAAGTACCATAACAGTATCGCTATTGGTTCATAGACCACTTCCCATACAAATTTGCCCAGTCTCCTTTAGAACGTATTTGCGACACAACGATATACTATGGCGGCGGATGCAAATTGAACTAGTTTTATATAACGTGCATGGTCATATGGCCAATGTACTTTGTCAGAGGGGTATGCCTTGTTATGCCGTCTCCATAGGTTAAATGCTCTAAGAATAAAATGCTTAGTTCTCGGGTCTTTTATTTTTATTTATTTGGTAAGTTAGGTATTGATTTACTCATTGTTGAGAAGCTCAAACTAAATCATTTATTTCGATAACAAAACGTAAAACATTCTGTACAATCAAATGTCAATGAAAATACTATATAAACAAAACATTATGTTGCATAGCAACAGACAGTAACACCAGCTTTGCAGTTTGGGAATAGGGTTGAAATCAAACTAGTGTCTTTGTATTTATAACATTATTATATTATATAAAAATAAACTAAGTTTTTGTATTTGTATATTCCTATAACCTGCGTGTCTAATAAACTGAGTAATCAAGTGCAGCATCTGGGGGCACGGCAGTGCCCCCCCAAGTCTCAAGCAAAGCGGGCACGGCCGTACCATCCTTTTCCCGAAGCGTTTCGCCGCTATTTCACCCCCCCCCCTGTATTATCGATGTGGACAAAGCTAGGGGTTTAGGTTAGGTTAGTTATATTTAACTTTTAACTCCTCCAAGTATACCGTTTTATATTTGTATCTTATTGTGCTTATGGCCAAGTCACTATTATTATAATGTAAACAAACCTATTGATATTGTCACAAAATATTTATTTATTATTACAAATTAAGTTGAACAGGACTTGGCTTCTATGCGATCTCAAAACTTTTTACGAAGAAAGAATTGCGTAGAGAGACTTGGCCTTTTTTATATTTTATGTTTTTGGTGTACTATTTTGTTTGTCATCCGTAAAAATGGCGCCCAACGTGGGACTCGCAACTACTGAACTACATTTGGCTATTTTAATATGTTTGAAAGTAAGAAACGCGATAATAGTTAGTTAGCCTTATAACTTATTATTATACACTGCTTGTCTGCCAGAGCTGGGGTTTTTTTGAGCATTCACTTATTCACTTTTATTTAACATCCGTGCATGTACATTGTGGAATGCAATAAACATTTGAGTATTGAGTATTGAATGTGTATTGTTAAGCTACATTTCACACTTAAACAAAGCTCGCATTTTTCACATTTGTAAGGTTTTTCGTCAGTGTGCGTACGAATGTGTAGTTTTAAACTATTGTTATTACTAAAACAAAGCTGGCACACTTTACATTTGTTAAACTTCTCTTCAGTGTGCGATCGTACGCACACTGGACGCAACTTAACACTTTAGTATATGTCTTGCTAAGTTACTTTTCGAACTGAAACCACGCTTACATTCTTTACATTTGTATGGTTTTTCGCCAGTGTGCGTACGAATGTGACATATCAAACTAGCTTTTTGACCAAAACAAAGCTTACATTCTTCACATTTGTAAGGTTTATCGCCAGTGTGCGTACGAATATGATTTGTTAAAACGCTCTTTTGTCGAAAACAACGCTGACATTCTTCACATTTGTACGGCTTCTCGCCAGTGTGCGTACGAATGTGTTTTGTTAAATGGCCCTTCTGACTAAAACAAAGCTGACATTCTTCACATTTGAAAGGCTTTTCGCCAGTGTGCATACGACGGTGTGCAGTCAAAATACTCTTATGACTAAAACATAGCTCACATTCTTCACATTTGTAAGGTTTTTCGCCAGTGTGTGCCCGAATGTGATACGTTAAATTACCTTTCTCACTAAAACACTTCTGACAATATTCACATTTAAAAGGTTTTTCGCCAGTGTGAGTACGAATGTGTGCTGTCAAAGTACTCTTTTGACCAAAACAAAGCTTACATTCTTCACATTTGTAAGGTTTTTCGCCAGTATGCGTACGAATGTGTCTATTTAAACTATCCCTTTTACTAAAACAACGCTGACATATATTACATTTGTAAGGTTTTTCGCCAGTGTGCGTGCAAATGTGATCCGTTAAATAAGGCTTATTACCAAACCTAAACCCACAGTATTCACATTTGAAAGGTCTGTCCCCGGTGTGAACACGATTATGTCTTATAAAATCTGCCTTGCTTTTACAATTGTGCTGACAAATCTCACACTTAAGATGCGCTCCATCACTTATACGAGTATACTTTGTTAAACTACTTTTATCAATATTGTTACGACGATTTGTGTCTAAAGTAGTATCAATAACACTATTATCAACTAGAGGTGTTGTATTTGTTAAAGTTTCTTGGAATTTCGGTATAAGTGTGGACGTACACTGTTGAATGTTCTGGCCAACTTTTGTGACCGACTCTTCATTTTTCTTCCCGTTTCCTGTAATTACATCTTGTGGTTGTTTTCCTCGTGTGTCCAGTTTTGGTTTCTTCGCAACAGTCGATCCTGTGATTTTAAATCTAGTAAGCGTCAAATTTAAAGTACACTCTAATGACAGGGAATAAATTGTTTTTTTTTTATATGATTTTTATTTTGTTTTACACGTTAATTTTTTGTTCGTCTATTGAAACTAGATGAGGCCGGTGTTTCCTAACTGATTAGCCTGAGAAGAAACACAGAACCAAACTCAGGTGTCAAAGTCTCTTTTACAGTCCATACACAAACATGAAATGTTCAAATCAAAGGAGAACCATGCAGATTGTCTGAGATGGTCTTTTGAAGAAAGAACCACACAGTTCTGAGTGGACCTGTACAGTCATCCAGACAGATATCAGAGTCGATGAATTGTTTGTGTAAGATTTCTAATATCATCTAATATAACAACGGTGCAGCCAAAAGCAAGAGTTATGATACACACAGGACTGCCCTGATGTATCTGCAATCAGTGTTCATTACTTCAGATGTGCTGTGAGACATCGGGCAGTAGGAGTGTGCTCTCCAGCGACATCAACTAACTACTAACTTGTTACACCAGTCGGCCTGTTCGCTCACACAATGATTCACTAATACTCACGTGTCGTGTCACTGGCTCTTCGTTTCTTCCTCGGTGCTTCTTGTTCTTCTTCCACTTCCGTTTTGATCTCTCTTATAGGCAAATCATCTTCTGAATCAGAGTGTTGTATTGGTACATCTTCTAAATAGCTTATGTTTCGATTTTCCAGTTCTAGCTCTGTGAGGAGGCACAAACAGTGAAGAATGAAATATTAATGATGTGGCAGGTTAATTGGGAAAACTGAGAAATAGGGACCGGCTCGGAGAGGAGAGCAGATTTTCATCACGTTGAAAAGAGAGTTTTAGTATTCTCCAGTAAGGTTTATTTTTGCATGAACACTGTTTTTGTCATTAAGAATGCTTGAGAACGCACTTGTATGAAATAACAAGAGGAGCTGACGGGCTCCGACTGCGTACTGTTTCTCGCTCGCGCAGCCGTCCGGCTCAGATTGCGTGCGCGCCGCCCCACAACGACCGCCATTTTGTATAGCACAATGACTTTGAAGCCCCAAGAGGACCGTGGTGGAGTGAGGACCATGTTGTGATGTCAAGATTTACTGTCAAATCAAGGCAAGATATTTTTAAAATTCAGTTTATTTACGAAAAAACAATATTTATTTACGAACTGTGAATGAAAAAAGTTTAATCAGAATCCAGTTTTTCAATTGTACTCATCTGCGAGTTCTTCAATTTTGCAAAAATATCTTCGGTTTGACAGTACGGCGTGACGTCACATCCTGTCAATCAATCCTATTCTTATTTGGAACGCATAGTATTGACGTGTCTCGTGTTAGAGTATCGCGAGTTATCGTCATACAATAAGATAATAAGAAGAGTAGAATGTAAAGACTTAAATACTTATCAATTAGACATTAATAATACCCTTACTGACATAATAAATTGGCTTAATATGAATAATTTAATAATTAACCTTAAGAAAACCAAAGTAATGCATTTTCACCAGAGAATTGAAGCCCCAAAACTTAGTGTTGATTACAATGGCACCGATATAAAAGAAGTAAAAGTGTGTATTTTTAGGTATTCATATTGATAATAATCTTACTTTTAAACCTCATATAGAACAGCTTTGTAAAAGAATAAGTAAATTTGCATACGCACTTTTTCAATTGGCTAGAAAAGTCAATATGGACGCGTTACTTGTTGCCTATCATGGTCTAGTTGCTTCACTTCTAAGATACGGAACTATTTTCTGGGGTAATTCCACGGATAGGGAATTGATATTCAAGGCACAAAATTGCAAGGTGCATTAGAGCTATGTGTGGTCTGAAAACTGACGACAGCTGTGCACCGTACTTTAAATCTTTAAATATACTTACGCTACCTTCATTGTACATATTACAAATGTGTATATTTGTCAAAACAAATCCTAAACTTTTTGATAAATTTACAATGGTAAGAAATGTTCCAATTCGTAGTCAGTACAAACATTCTTTGTAGACCAGTGCAGATAGCTTTTAAAAGGGAACAAAATAGTAGTAGAGTGAAGCCCATTGGAAAAGGAAGATTTTTTTTTTTTTTAACGGTTGTCTGTAAGAAATTGCCCTGTGCGATAAGACCGCTAATTGTACCCTTATTTTTAAATATGTCCTATGTGTATTTGTAAGAATGCGGTGTACAATAAAGCATAAATAAATAATAAATAAATTACGTTCGATCTGAGGTCGGGAAGTGGATGCAAGTTTGGGACATGAAAAAAAAAATTTTCACCAAATTTTGTGAAAAAAAAGTAATTTTTAAAGGAGATAAAAATTAAATTAAAAAACTCGGTTTTTTGGACTTTTCACATAGATTTTGAGGCTATGTGAAAAAGTGTAAATACAAAAGTGGTAGATCTTTTTATGACCTACAAGTTTGCTATTAGACTTTTTTCCATAAAACCAGTAGTTTTGCCGAAAATCGAGATAAACCTTTTTTTACCCTTAAAACCGCACACCCATCCACTTCCCGACCTCAGATCGACCGTAATATATTTTTCCTTAAATTTTTGCTATATTATCTTCCTTTTACAATGGGTTTCATTCTACTACTATTTTGTTCCACTTTTTATCGTTAACGGTGCTATTTGCACTGGACTATTGTGTAATTTTAAATGTAAAACAGCATTATTAAAAAAAAGTGTCTTCGGTATGGCACCACGCATTTATAATTAAATTCCAGAGGCCATAAAAAATTTGAATTGTGCACAATTTAAGAAAAAAAATGAATTTGCTCCTTATTGATAAATGTTATTATACTATTGACGAATTTCGTTACTATTATACTTTTGTCGACATTAATCAATTTTAATATTTTAATTACTGTGACATATTATATTATTTTGAAATTTTAATTGTTTTGACATTATAATATTCATCTTGACACTTTAATTATCTAAAATTTTATTTTTATTGACATTTACTTGATTTGATTTTTTTTTATTATAGTGTAATTTTAATTGTGTTGGTTTTTCAAAATTCAGCTCCGAAAGGGATGTAAAGGGGGGTTTAAAGTTTGTATAAAGAACCCTACTTACACGCGGACGAAGCCGTTCCAGAAGGCTAGTCTTTAACTAATGTAATTGGCGGATAGCCGTTTTTGTTGAAGTAAAAAATAAATAAATAAATATTGGTATAAATAAATAGTTGAATTTCTAGTTCTTAAAAACATACCATCACTTTGATGTTCCTCCTTTGGCTCAAAGACATCATCTAGTCTCTCACACACATCTGGTAACTCTTCTTTGATAGGATCACATTCTGTTTGACACCCATCATCAGACTGTATGCTCACATGCACCATGGGTGACAAAGTCAACCCAGTACAACACCCAAACTGGTCTTCTATTTCCTCTTTAAAAGGGGAATTTCCCTGCAAAAAGATAATTATTAGATGGGATGTTCTGGCTTCTGGGGCGGGGCTCCCAACTCACAATGGAAAATAAACTACTTTTGTACAAGAGCATACTTAAACCAATTTGGACGTATGGATTGCGACTATGGCGATTGGGGTACTGCCGCGAATTCAAATATAGAGATATTGCGAAGAAGTGGCGGGGCTAGACTTAAATTTGATGTGAGCAAGAAGATATATTTTGCGAGGCCCCCTATGAGTGACGAAAGAGGACGAATTTTGTGACGAGAAAAACTGTTAGATACTAAAATTTTTATTCATAAAAATGCAAAGTTCTTAATTGTCATTATTTTACATTATTAAGTACTAGCGACCCGCCCCAGCTTCGCACGGGTACTGATATTGAATTTATTATGCATGTATTATGCCCATAAACCTTCCTCTTGAATCACTCTATCTATTATAAAAACCGCATCAAATCCGTTGTGTAGTTTTAAAGATTTAAGCATACATAGGGAAAAAGCGACTTTGTTTAATACTATGTAATGAATTAACAGTGAAGATGACAATCATCATTTTTGCGTTTGCGGACCTTCGAGGTGCGAGGCCCCTTGGACCGCGAGGCCGTGGGCGGTGGCCCACGTCGCCCACGCCATACGCCTCCTCCCAGTCCTAAAAAGTGGGCCTTGGTACATCACACAGAGAGACACACAGAGACTTGAAAATATTGAACATAGAAGAAGAGATTCTGGAATCTCTTACAACATAAAAAAGAGGCTATCTCAACGTCCCAACACACGGACTTATGGAAACCGGCCTTATCTTTCAAAGATTAAATAGAAGAACACGACCCCAAGATCTCCTGGTACATACCACGCAAGTCACTTTATCACACTCATAACGTCCAGCTAAATGTCAGGAACAGACAGATTGCAGGAAATAAGAGGGGAAAAACTTAAATTATTAGACAAGCAAGTCAAGAAAAAAAGATGACATTTGGCATGCAATGAAATAAGTTTACACCATTTTTCCATTTTATATCGCAGCATATGTCCTGTCCATCTCCATTTGAGTAAATCAATACGTGTTAGTATGTCCGTTAGCTTCGTGTTAAATGAATGAATGATATATTTGGCATGAATGTAGGTAATTTACAAGGTCTTAAGATTAATAATAATAATAATAATAAGTTTATTGTTCGAAAAAATTACATTTGTTTACGTTGAAATCCTGGAACTCACACTAGGATTCCCTGTGTCGTGAGATCCAGGCTGCTTCGTTCTATTTACATTTTTAGTTTTCATTAATTGCCAAAGAATAAGTAACAATCACTTATATGAAGCGCACAGAGAAAATATGTGTGAGAGTATGTGTGTATGTATGTATTTATGTGTACGAGTGTACGCGTGTATATGCGTGACGATGTATTACCTTAATAAATAAATAGAAATATATATTTGCACCTAACCACATGTATATTTGAATTTAGTTTTAAGTCAATATGTTTTCCGTTGTATCATAGTCCAGGGTGAGAAGCCATTTTGTAACCGTAACTTTGCATTTATTTCGTGTTAGCTCTATTATCTTGAGTTTCTTATTAAGTTTAGAGTAAATGTGCGGTCCCATAAACCCGTACGACTTTCTTCGGATTGTTTTAAGGCATCGCACCTTCTCCCATTGTACCCTTCGACTTCTCAAGATACCAGTGCACTTGGAGTTTTTATGAAACCTTAGAGTGACAGACAAGATGTAAAGCTGTCTGACGCTAAGAACTCCCACATCAGAATAAAGCCTGTTAGTGGGGTACCGGAATGGTCGTCGATAGGCAACTTTAAGCAGAGCTCGTTGAGCTCTTTCAACCGCCATTAAAAAGGTTCTACCAGCCGCGCCCCATGCAATTATACAATAGTTTAGAACTGATTGACACAGAGAGAAATAAATCATTTTTAGAATTGAGTCATCTGCAATTTTACCTAATTGCTTAAAAATACGGAGCATCTTTCGAACCCGACCTCTTAAAGCATTCAGATGTATGGTCCATGACAAACGGTTGTCTACAAAGACTCCTAGGTATTTAACCGCTTGAGCCCCGCCGGTACAAAAACGTGCCACCAAGCACCGACCGATTTAAAACTGTATTTATGGTTAAGATAAGTCTTAAAATCGTTTGTGAACGATTGTTCTCGACGGCAGATAATATTATACAACCATAGACAAAGATAGAAACTAAAAATATTATTGGTAACATTATAAAAAAAAAGTGCGAAGTTGGTACAAAAATCTCGCGTTCGCCATTACGGCACGCGTCAGTGAATTGCTGTGTTTTCGTGATTTTTATGTGTATTTCTACGGTAAGTGGGTAAATATTCATTTATAAGTGTTTCACGCAACTTTGTGGATAGTTTTTCATATGAAATATATTACAAAACTTGTTTTATTGAGCTAACAAAACTTACATCGTACTGGGTTAGTGGAACCCGCCATTGTTATTGTACGATTTTGTGAGATAATTCAACGAAATTTCATCTTTGCAATGGCTGAAGTAACGTAAAATCTATTGATAATTCATAATTACACGTAGTCCGTGCATATTTCAGTAATTTATTCATAATATGATGTAAATTCCATTACTAGGTAACGAAATCGTATTTGAAATTTGAGCTGTCAAACGTCAAAACGGTTCAAGGCCCTGCTAGTGCTTAGGCTAATGTCGATAAAAATTATCGATGACACATCGATTGTTTGTGTAAAATTGTTGGGATATATGTATAAAATGAAAGTATTTTTTCTTAGTATTTTATAGTTTTATTTCCGTTAGTGTAGTTTGAATGTAGTTTTTTTTTATATTCTTATAGATATAAAAAAAAACTACATTTTTTTTTTCATTACTACATTTTTTTATTATTATTCTTATAGATTTGAGATGGCTGCGAGGCGAAACTGGTGCGTTGGACGCGAGAATGCTCCGGAGAACTTTGATGAGCTTCTCCGGGACACCGACTCGGAGGACGAGGGTGTTCAGTGTGTGACAGTTCTATCTAGGCTTATTGGAACAGCCGCTCGGTCTGCCTAGTGTTTTCGCAGTTCCCGAGTATTTTGTAAATAAATAAATAAATAGTATTATTTTACTAATATGCATAATAAGTAAAGTTATGTCGATCTAAAATGTTTTTTATTTTCCTTCCTGAACTCAGTCAAACTTATCGATAATATAGTGGTGTGGTCCCAACCCTACGGAATGTTTACAACTTCGTACATTTTTATGACCACTTGAGACGTTGATAGTGTTAGTTTTTTCTATGAAAGATAAGGTAAGTATGGGTAGAATTCGATAGACTACTTTGTTCTTGTTCATTTTCAAGTAACATTCAAATTCGAAAGCCTAAATTACCTGGTGAAAAAAAGCTTACAAAAAAGTTATCAGATTTGTTCCCTAATCGTGGTTATTTTGAGGTTTTACAATTATAGTGGCATATTTTAACGATTTATTGTTACTAATGGGTCAATGAATATATAAGTAGTATGCTAGAAATATTTATAAAGGCCATCTGTTTGTTATACCTCGGATGATCGATTTACAAAGTAGTGTATTGAACAATGCAAATTCATGAAATCTGCGTCGCGCGCTATGAAGTTCGAGTTTGAATTTTGCAGGAATCCTATCTAACACCCGTAAAATAACTTTATCATTAGATTACCAGTCTATTCACGAGTCAGTTCCCAAAATTTCGTGTAAAAATATCACACAGTTTAGTTATAAATCGACATAATTTAGCAACATAACTATATTCGGCAAGTACTACGATTTCAATAGGGTATGTTTATTTCTTGAGGTCTAATCAGAATCTTGTTTACATTGTATTTCATAGCCACATTATTGAACAACCCGACACTGTTTAGAGTGTGTGAATCGAAACAACAGGAACGAAGTTATAACAGTTTTTGTGACCGGTGTCAGATTACGCTGACGTCAAGTGCCCGCCCGCGGGGCTCAAGAGGTTAATCGAGTTAGTTTCTTCAATAGATGGGCAGTTACAGTTTTGTGAGTCAGAGCAAGAATGCAGTTGTATAGAGGTTACAGTGTTAGGGGCAGAACGTTTTGAAATGGCAAAGTTAATTAATTTAGTTTTGTCAACATTTAGCGTCAAAAGATTATGTTGCAGCCAGTTCGCAATCGTCTTAACTCCACCTTCAACCGATAACTTGACATCATCCCAAGATTTACCGTAAAAAACAATTGCAGTGTCATCAGCATATGTGAAAATTTTTGCTTGTGGAAGATTCATGGCACATAGTCCATTGATATAGATAATGAATAGTGTGGGTCCCAGCACGCTTCCTTGGGGCACACCGAATTGCACTGTGTTAGCGTCACTAGAAAAATCTCCTAGCACAACTTTTTGCCATCTATTGTCAAGATATGAGGTAAACCATTCCAAGGCAGTGCCACGTACTCCTATTAGTGACATCTTTTCAATCAGTATTTTTCTTGAAATTGTGTCGAAAGCTTTGGCGAGGTCTAGGAAGATGCCAGTACATGCCTGTCCTTGATTGAGTATGTGGGATATATAATCGGCTAAGTTGGTAACTGCATCCTCCGTGGACCTTCCAGTTCGAAAACCATACTGACGGTCCGACAGTAATTTGTTTTGCTCTAGGTATGCAAGTAGTCGTTTGTTCACAATTTTTTCAAGTATTTTTGAGAGAGCTGTCAGCAGGGAAATAGGACGATAGTTCGATGGAATTTTTGGATCTCCACTTTTAAAAATCGGGCATATATTGGCAATCTTTATGCAATCTGGCACTATACCTGAACTTAGGCTTAAGTTACAGAGAAAGGCAATCGGTCCGACCAAAGCATGAGAACATTCTTTTAGAAGAATATTATTAATGCCATCATAACCTGCAGCTGACGCCGTTTTAAGATGAGTGATAATTGAAGATATTTCTTTTTCATCAGTTGGAGTAAGGAAAAAAGAGTTAGGGCTTGTGTTCACAGTACTATATTGTTTATTATTTCGGGCCAAGTCAATTTCAGTTAAGCCTAATAGATCGAGTGTTTTTGCTGCGAGATTTTTGCCAACATTTAAGAAATAATGGTTTACTTTGTTTAATGTGGGAACAGGGTCGTCGCTATCGGTCACAAGCTCAGTCTTACCAGAATGTTTATTTTTTATATTGCAAATTTTCTTGATTTCGTGCCATAGCTTTTTACAGTCGCCCTTAGTTTCCATTAGAAGTCTGCGATCATGGTTTTGTTTAAGGTTTGATAGAATATTGTTACAGTAGTTACGGTACTTCTTATATTCTTGTTGGATTGCAAAGTTGTCTCGGTTTTGCAGTTTTTTTGCGTTTATGTGCATTAAATCACGTCGCCTTATGCACTTTAAAAGGTTCCTAGTAATCCATGGCTTTATAATATTATCTGAGCTACGATAGGTATGGTTTATGGTGTGTTTTTTAATTTTACTAGAAAGGATCTCGACAAATCTTTGGAATGCTACTGTAACGTTAGTCTGTTCCAGAAGCCATTCCCAAGATTCAAGTTCAATGTCTTTTTTTAATTTTATAAAGTCAATTCGTGCACGTCGTTTTTCAACCCTGCGCTGACTAGCGGATTCTCTTTGAACGCCTAGGATAACCGTCTCATGATCTGTGATGCCCGTGTCACAAACTATAACAGTAGCCGACTTGTGTGTTTTAAGCAAGACATGGTCTAGGCAGTTGTCGCCACGCGTTGGCAGAGTGTGTCCAGGAAAATACCCATAGTGGGCGGTTAAGTCCAGGTACTCAATGGTACGTCTATCAGTGCAACTTGGTTTGATGTCAATGTTCAGGTCTCCAACAATACCACATGTGGCAGCCTTACACGATTCCATTATCTTTGTTAAAGATTCGTTGAAATTATGTATATTATAGAACGAAGGAGACCTATAAACGGCAATCAGAGATAGTTCGTCCCCGACATTGACAATCAAACAGTTGGAGTCTTTACATGATGGTTCAATGACAGAAGCTAGCAGAGATGTTTTGGTATATATGACTATACCATCGTTTTGATTCAGGTAGTTTTTAGAACAGTGATAGTCGTAGTTATTTATTTCGTAACACGTGCAAGAGTCGTCAAGCCAACATTCTGTCAAAATTATAATGTCAGGCGTAAATCGCAATCGACTTAGCAGAACCAAAAAATTATCAAAATTCTTTTTGATACTGCGTATATTTTGCACCACAACCGAGAATTGACCTCCTATGTCTCCCAAGTGTGCCCTACAGTCATCTATAGAATTTATTTTCAGGCTAGTTGTAAAGGTTGTATGATCGATGTCATCAACAACTTCAGCAAGATTAGCCATTAGAAAATGTAGCTTGATATACTAATATATGACGCAATGAGTTTTGAACGTGGCAGTTATTAGTAGAAGTTAGGTGAATTTTAAACTGATACGTAGTATATGCGGTATGGGATAAGTAATACGTATGTGAAAATGTTGCAATAATAAAATATATAAATATAACATAAATAACGGTGAGGTGTGTTGGAATATGATATATTATGATGGCAATGTGCACTGTGTTGGAAAACATAACCAAAAGGTAACTATTTAAAAAGATTACAAGGAGTTTTAAACACTTACGATTAGATGAATTAACAATATTGAAAAACCTATATAATTGATTAGTGACTAAATGAATTAGGCTATAATATAGTCACTGGTTTATATCTAGTTTTAGATTGCGTAGAGTTTGTTCAGATCTGACAAGAACTGGTTTCGCACCTTCAGTCTTCCGCAGGAAAATGTTGCCATTCACCGTCCAGCAAAACTTGAACTCTTTTTGTTTCGCAAATTCTCTAGCCTCATAGAAAAGTTTCCTGGAGCTAATGGGCAGATATTCGGCAACAAATACCGGCCGTCGGTCTCCGGGCACACCAATGCACTTCGTGTTTAGTCGTCCTTCGTTGGGGTGGGTTTTATTAAAGTTGCGAACACTTGTGATGAGTTTGTTTTTTATCTGAACATTTATGAACTCCGCAATAATAGGTCTTACGGTGCCTGGTTTTCCCGGTAAACGATACGCATCACGAAGCTCAGAGTTACAGAGAGTCAGGTCAACTGCTGCACCAACTTTGCTGATTATCGCGGTCAAGTCTGCCGCTGACTCATTCTCCACAGCAGGCACGTTGCGGATCTCGATACACGATGACCGGGTAAGTTGTTGGATATCCTGAATTTTCATTTCCAAATTGATTATGTGGTCTTTTTGTTGTTGTGACTCTTTTTGTAAAACCTCAATTTTTCTAAACATATCGTCGTACTGCTCCGTCACAAATGTAATGGATTTCTCTATTTCGGCGTTTGATTTTTGTATCGCTACATTCTGCAGTTTCAGTTCCGCTATGTCGGAGACCAACTTAGAGAACCTGATGTTTTGCTCGTGCGAGAGTTTTGCAAGATGTTCTTCTTGTTCTTTTTTCCAGGTCGACAACATCTGTAGTATTTCACGTTTAACGTCTTTCAGTTCATTAACAGGCGAGGATTCTGGGCAGGGACGTTTGGACCGTGACGCAGTGTTGACACTACCGACTGGGCTGTTTAACACCGCGGTGGGTATATCCGAGTCCGACTTTACTTGCTGTACACTGGAGTTAATTGATGGTGACGCCGTAGGTGAGCGCTGAACGCGAGGCATTGTACGCAGTCCAATGTCGTTCGCACAAACGTCGGTGAGTTCGGAGATATTAAGTGCGTTCGCGTAGTACACAGGAGATGATGAATTCCAAATAGCGTTATTGTTGGGGTGGCGCCACCAGTCACGCTACCAGACAATTTATCATATACTGGTCGCACTATATT
Organism: Mythimna loreyi; assembly: GCA_029852875.1. Lineage (NCBI taxonomy): Eukaryota > Metazoa > Arthropoda > Insecta > Lepidoptera > Noctuidae > Mythimna > Mythimna loreyi. The sequence continues at coordinate 11,318,260 of CM056806.1, read as the reverse complement.
TGTCACTGGAACGCAACGCCTATTTCAACGCCGGAATGTTGGCTGTACTGACAGCACGACGTTTATTGCGCGCTCGCAGGACTTTCACCTTAACGACGTCCACACAACCGCGAGGATTCCGTGCACTCCCGAGTTAGACACTATGATACGGCACTTTTAAAATGGTTTTTGCAATGTTTGTATTTGCTTGAATTACACTTTGCGAAGGTTCACAAACAATTATTTGTCGGCTTATACTACACTAGGCTTGTGTTTAACGGAGAAATAAGAGTGTTGAGAGCCGATAGTAATTTTTTGGAACGAAATGACTAATGGTAAATGTTACGGGCTAGGAGCGCGTTCCGAACGAGATTAATAGAGTTTCACTATATTCGGCATTTCAGCCGTACAAATATTTAGTTTTAAATGTTGAGTGTGATGTCGTCGCTTCTAACTTTGTCCATTAGTTTTATACCTAACCTTCTACTTTCCATGCTCCTCTGACATCTTGCTAGTTGGTGGTTGGAGTAAACAAGTGACTGTCTGGTATCTTAGATATGGCTTCAGGACTCGAGACCGAAAAACAAGAAGATGGGAGGATGACTTTAAAATGACCTTGAGTCCCCTTTGGACAAGAGAGCGGCAGATAGAATACAATGGAAAGAGTCGGAGGAGGCCTTTGCCGTAAAATGAAAGAGATATTATAGTGAAGAAATTATGTTAGTATTTATAAATATTTTGTGAATTTTTTTAGGAAATAGAGGCTTTATTATAATGAAACCAGCATTGAAAACTTAAACATCATTATATCATTACATAGTATAAAACAAAGTTGCTTACCGCTGTCTTTATGTATGCTTAGTCTGTCTTTATCTTTAAAAGTACACAACGGATTTTGATGTGGTTCTTTTAAATAGATAAAGTGAGTCAAGAGGAAGGTTTGTGTGCATAATATATACTCAATATCAGTAACTGTGCAAACCTGCGGCGGGTCGGTAGTAAAATATAAGGTACAACTGCGTAGCAGGTGTCTGACCCTGGATTTCAACTTAAACTTTGGCTGCATGAAAATCAGTTTTGATATGTAGATCTCCAGGATTATGTTTAAATTTGAGGTTGGAGTGAACTCTCTAATGAAGTCACAGGGTACATACCCTACAATCGCATTTTTGAACGCAAACAGCAAGTCCTATTGTCAATAACTTACTCCAGCTTGAATTTGGAATCACTTGTGTTAACTCAAGTCATAAAAGAACGACTCTGTGTGACAACTCTACTCAATTCTAGTCATTTTTTAATGCATCCCTGGAGTTATATTCTTCATAAAATACCTCACCTCATAATCCTCATTCATCATCTGAGCGAGCCGCTCTTCAGCTTCCAGACATTTTCTCTGCAATTGGCAGCATTGCTTTAGTTTAGTGCAGCAGATGAAACAAGCGAGCATCGGTCTACTGTCTCCAGTTACAAACTGCAACAAAAATTTCGTCAACTCAATTTTTCTATGAATAAATTACATTATTGAACTGTCTGTATCACCATGTACTGTACTTTGTTTTGTACAATAAAGAAATAAGAATTCAAATGTGAAGTATGTTAGAATAAACCTTAATTTTATAGAACAAATCTTTTTATTTTTCCACTTGTTTAATATACCTCCATGCTTGTATTATGATTGTGTCTTGATGAATAAAACCAACCAAGTTTAATGAAAGCTTTCATTTTATTCTAATACCAGTATACCAATTATATTTCCTGTGATTTCTACTGGCTATACACCCAGCATGTTAATGAGCATTGAGTTGCACCGCGCAAATAATATAATAATAGTAAATGAAATGATTTTTAACAGTTACGAGAGGAGATGACGAACATAGAAATGATGGAACAACTGTAAGATCGATTACGCTCTAGAAAGGCGGATCCTGATGACATGTAGTGCAATTTAGCGCAAAACTAACACGTGTGATAAGTGCAAGGTAATGATGTTGTTCAGGACAACAGTAAGTGTATAGTTCTGTTTGCCGTACGCCTCTACTCACACGGAGAGTGATGCTTGCTCGAGGCAAGTAATAAGTCCAGGGCAAAACTTACCGGATTATCAGTCAGCCTCTCATACAGCTCATGTAAGTCTTTGTTTACCACTACATACATGCGAACGTTCTCCGCTAAACACAGCCTACACATTGGTAGCTTCTCCATTTTCTTTTACTAAATAAATGCAGTTAAGTTGCTTAGGCTAAACTGTACAATACTGGACGCGGAAATTTTGAATTTAAGGGGGAGGGGGAGGAGGGGGGGAAGGCCCCTCCTCCTCCAAACCCCCTCCCAAATAAAGAAAACGCATAGTTTTGGAGATATTTAAAATTAAAAATTTTGAGGTTAGGTATCAGAAAATCGTACATTTTATGCATTTTTTGAGGAAAATTTATGGGTTTTTGGAGGGAGGGTCACTCTCAACTCCTAGATCCATCCCCCTGTAGTAGCAAATGTATACCTATAGGCATTTAAAAGTAAAAAAAATAATTGTCCGGGAGCGTTCTACATTGTATATAAATATTTGTGCACAGACAAATAAAGTAGCTAAATGATGATTTAGGTTAAGGTTATTTTTTTTTTTAAACCGCACACACTAAATTTAGGGCACCCCGATTAGGATAGATTTAGGTTAGGGTTATTTTTTTTTTAAACCACCCACACTAAATTTTGGGCACCCCGACTTGGATAGATTTAGGTTAGGGTTATTTTTTTTTTAAACCACCCACACTATATTTAGGGCACCCGACTCGGATAGATTTAGGTTAGGGTTATTTTTTTTTTAAACCACCCACACTAAATTTAGGGCACCCCGACTCGGATAGATTTAGGTTAGGGTTATTTTTTTTTTAAACCACCCACACTAAATTTAGCGCACCTCGACTCGGATAGATTTAGGTTATGGTTATTTTTTTTTAAACCACCCAGAAAACTTTCAATGCACAAATATTTAAATACAATGTAGAACACTCCCGGAGAATTTTTTCTTTTTACTTTTAAATAACTATAGGTATATATAATATACATTTGCTACTACAGGGGGATAGATCTAGGGGTTGAGAGTGACCCTCTCTCCAAAAACCCACAAATTTTCCTCAAAAAATGCATAAAATGTATGATTTTCTGATACCTAACCTCAAAATTTTTAATTTTAAATATCTCCAAAACTATGCGTTTTCTTTATTTGGGAGGGGGTTTGGGGGAGGAGGGGCCTTCCCCCCCTCCCCCCCCTCCCCCCTAAATTCAAAATTTCCGCGTCCAGTATTGTACAGTTTTACCGTTGCTTAATATACAAAATACCTGAATGTTTATTTTTTCTGTAATCAATGCGCAAAATTACAATATGTCAACTGACAATAACAATATCCAATCCAAGCAACTTCTTTTTTGTCTGGTAGCTGACTTTTTTTCTACTGTTTTTGACTTGGATATTGGGTTTTTCAAGCAACGTCTTGTCGTTTCAGAATTTGCCTTCCTCTTCCATTTGCCACTAAAGTAAAAGGTTACAAAAGTAATCTTGTGTGTGATTGTTGAACTGCATTGGTTACTTTTAGGTAACTCGAATGAAAAGGTAACTTTTAGGTGATTTGAATAGGGAGTTAAATTTAATTTCTTAAATAAAAGCAACGTCAAATCTTCGTCAAATGGTACAATCGTTTTAGAATGTTTCATATTGGTAAGCTTAGTTAGTAGTGGAACTAAAACCTTTATGAAAAATTATAGCCGTCTTTTTTGGAACAACACACTGTATGTATCAATCCTGCAGGCCAGAAAGAGCTGTACCGGCTTTCTAGAATGAGAGAAAGAAAGGCGAGGGATGTTTGCCAGGTAAGATGTGTAAGAGATGAAAGTGGAATGGTTCTATCGGATAATGAAAAAATCAAAGAGAGGTGGAAGGAATATTTTGAAAGACTTATGAATGAGGAAAATAATTGGAGTGGGGTTTTAGAGAATAAACCAGTGAATGTGGGGTTAGTGAGAATGGTTAGTGTGGAGGAAGTCAGGGTAGCAGTAAATGGAATGAAAAACGGTAAAGCCATTGGTCCAGATGGAATACCAGTTGAGGTGTGGAAGTTATTAAGAGTAGATGGATGGGTGTGGCTGGCTTTGTTCTTCAATAAGCTGTTGCAGGAAGAAGCCACACCTGATGAATGGTGCAACAGTTCTCTGGTGCCCATCTTTAAAAACAAAGGTGATGTGCTTGAGTGCAACAATTATAGAGGAATAAAGCTAATGTCGCATACCATGAAAGTATGGGAGAAAGTTATTGAACGGCGGCTGAGAGAAGAGAGTGAAATTTCACAGAACCAATTCGGTTTTATGCCTGGTCGTGGTACAACGGATGCCATATTTGCTATACGCCAGTTGTGCGAAAAATACAGAGGTGCACATAAAAACTTGCACATGGTATTCGTTGACCTCGAAAAGGCATACGACCGGGTACCTCGTGAGGTTCTGTGGTGGGCCCTTAAGGAGAAAGGTGTGCCTGGGAAGTATGTGCAGTTGATCCGATCAATGTATAGTCGCTGCAGTACACAAGTCCGGTCTGCAGCGGGCACAGGGCCGTTTTATCCATAAGGCAATGTAGGCAACTGCCTAGGGGCCCCGCCAGGTTTAGGGGCCCCGCGCTTCAAGAAAAAAATAGTCCATGTTTCATAAACAGTAAAAAGAATAATTTGAAATTTCGATGACATGACATTTAACTAGCCATTTGGCAAACTATATACATACCTATATATTAAAAAAAGCGTAATTATGAATAAAGTTTTAGACACAAAGTATATAAAGTTAGTAGGGTAGGGGGGCCCCGAGACGTGCATTGCCTAGGGGCCCCGACGTGCATAAACCGGCCCTGAGCGGGCACCACTAACAACTTCAATGTGGCTGTCGGTTTACACCAAGGGTCGGCTCTTAGCCCTTACCTCTTCCTGATAATAATGGACGCTCTGACGTCGGACATTCAGGAAGAGGCTCCCTGGTGTATGCTGTTTGCCGATGATATTGTGCTGGTTGCCGAGAGTGCCCTAGAGGTCCAGAGCAGATTGGAGGTGTGGTGGCAAAGACTGGAGAGTGTTGGCCTAAAATTGAGCAGAACTAAAACAGAGTACCTGTTCTGCGATTTTGGCGGTCTCTCTAGTCATGTGCCCATAGCTCTCGCCGGAACGCCCATACCAACCTGTTCCGATTTTCGGTACCTTGGGTCGCTTATCCAAGGGAATGGTGAGATAGACCGAGACGTGGCACATCGGATCAACTCAGGATGGATGAAATGGCGACAGGTCACTGGAACAACTTGCGACCCACGGATGCCCCTCAAGTTGAAGGGTAAAATCTACAAGACCGTGATAAGGCCTGTCCTACTGTATGGGTCAGAATGTTGGGCTCTGAAAAAGACGGATGAAAAGCGATTGCATGTAGCAGAGATGAGAATGTTGAGATGGATGTGTGGTGTGACGAGAATGGATAAAGTGAGAAATGAGTATATTAGAGGAAGTTTGAAAGTGGCGCCAGTGACTGAAAAGTTGAGAGGGAACCGTTTGTCTTGGTATGGCCATGTAAAAAGGAGGGATGAAACGCATGTTACAAAGAAAGCCATGAGTATGAATGTGGATGGATGGAGAGGGAGAGGGAGACCAAAGAAGATATGGATGGATTGTGTGAGAAGTGATATGGAAAACAGAGGAGTTAGTGATAGCGTGACGGGTGACAGGACAGAATGGAAGAAAAAAACATATTGCGCCGACCCCAAATAAAACGGGACAAGGGCAGGAAGATGATGATGACACAGTATGTATCAATATGAATAAACCAAGAAATGCGGGCAAGTGCTCAAATACTCATCGAGGTTTCGGTAGGTCAATACAACTAATATTCTATTTTATAAACTTTTAAAATCTTACCCCGATTCGAACGTCGGTGTTCGAACATATATTGTCTTAGTTGTGTCTGTTTCTACGGTAGTTGAAAGGTACTTTTCCAGTAAAAGAAATATGATAGGTTACTTTTTAAACGAAAAGGTTATCTTTTTTCATATTTCAGGTAATTTCTGCCAAAACTCGACTGGCAACACTGGAAAACGCAGTTTAAGTTGACAGTTGACTGTTGTTGAGTTTGACATGTTTCACTAGTTTCACCATTGACATAAGAAATAGGCCTTCACTGTAGAATTTGTCTGGGTTTTAGGACGGACATTTTGTTTTCATGATTTTTTAATTCGATTTGATTTCTTTGATATTATAGCTATTATTACTTGACATTGGCAAAATCATCGACGCCCGTCGATGGAGCCATATTATTTTTAAAAGAGAAGAAGAAGAAGAGTTGAAGTTGACATAAGAAATATAAGGACTGGAAATACCTACGAAAAAAAGGACCAACCTAGTCAAATAAGAGCGCGTAAGATTTATATAAAAAAAATATTTATTTAATTAATACACGTCTGCTCAGCATGAGCTTTAAGATGACAATGAACTGAAGGGAACTGAACTGAACGCTTAAGTCTAGGTTACATGAGCTTATATACTACTTGAGGGCTTTTACATGTGTGTGTCTGTGGCTGGACCTCACAGTTGGCCAGCAACAGCAATCTGTCGATCATATTTCTCTGTTTTGGCAAACATTAATTTTATGGGAATTAACAATTAGGAACTTAAGTGTAGTGGTTACTTGGAACCGCTGGCTGGCATGGCGGGATCTTTGCTTATGGTAACTAGACGGGGAAAGGATTGGCTACACATAACTACCTACAATCCGAAATAGTTTATAAAATGGCTGCCATTGCTAGGGTTGTGCCGACTAAGGATTTGACGAGTATTGATACTATTTAATTATAGGTTCTACTAGAAAATTTGTAGCTTTTACCCGACTACGGCAAAGCAAAACGAGGGTTATGATTTTGACAGGCTATGTATGATGTTCATCTGTTCTCTCGTAACTTCTAAACTACTTGTCAGAATTCGACAAATGACATATCATCACACTCACGTTACATATACCTACCTACCGTAGCACTTTGACACGTTCAGACGCGGGCGTCTGTGAACTTTTTTGTCTTAAAAGGGTTGCACTCAATCTCACTCTAGTTAACTGGATATGTAATACTATACTACTATACACCGTGAAATTCAAATGGTTGTTTTCCCTCAGCGAAATGGTTGCGTCTTGGTAATACAAACGTTTGATAAAAAAATAAAATATTAAAAACAAAAAATGGACCTGTAGAGTGCAAGCTAATTATGACGTATCACAACGTGCGAGAGCTTATTTTGGTTTAAATATTGAATGAATCGGTTTCCTTTCACGGCGTGCTGCGCATGCGACTCTAGTAGTACCTACAAATTACGTCTAATGTTACTATTGTTTTCGCTTTTTTGAGTTGATGAATATTTTTAATAATTATTTATAAAAAAAAAAACATTTTTTATTTTTTTTATTTTTACTGTATGCTTTAAGACGTCCGGGTGTCGCCACTGTGAGGCGAGCCCGGAGGACACGGTGGAGCACACGGTGGAGGTGTGCCCTGCTTGGGAAGAGCATCGCCGTGTCCTCGTGGGGGTGATCGGCGGCGGCGACCTCTCGCGCCGGGCCCTGGTTCAGGCCATGGTCCGCAGCGAAGAGGAATGGCAGGCGGTCGCCTCCTTCTGCGAAGCAGTAATGCTCGTAAAGGAGGAGGCCGACCGCATAAGGCAAAGGCAACGGCGTACTCGCCGTAGCCGTCGCCGCCGCGATCCTGCCGATATCCGGCCACCGTAGACACTGGCTCGCGGACGGTGAGCAATGGGTAGCTCGCCGTCCGGTCGTCTGTAAGACCGAGTCCTAGTCGTCAACGGCGCGCACCGTTCCCGCGCGCCTCAAGGAGTTGTCAGCAAACTGCAGGGGCCCTTCAGGGTCGAAGCCTCCCGGAGTCTAGAGGGTGGTGGGAAACTGTTACCTCGACTCCAGGAATAGGGCAAGGAAGGTACGGGGTAGGTTTTTTAGTCAGTAAGAGTCTGACACTAGTCTCCCGCTCCACCCAAGAGCGGGTTTCGTCATTGGATGATTTTCACCTACCATAAAAAAAAAAAAAAAAAAAAAAAAAAAAAAAAAAAAAAAAAACTGTATGCTTTAAAAGTACTCCTTATGGCAAGTCATTCTCCGCGGGAAAACAACCATTTAAATTTCACGGTGTATAATACTGGACACTAATAGTGGCAGCTCAGTCGATGTACAAGAATCATCATAACCTTTTCTGATATTGGTACTTTTCCATAAAACTGATAACTCCTGGCATCGTTTCTTGGGTATCTGAAGATAATAATAAAGGAATACCATATTTGTTTAACAATGAATTTGTTTTTATATTTCAGGCCACGGAGCCAGGCTTTTTATCAGCCTTTTTAAGCACACAAAATGACTAAAACGATACACTATGGCGGCGGATGCGAATTGAACTAGTTTTATATAACGTGCATGGTCATATGGCCAATGTACTTTGGCAGAGGGGTATGCCTTGTTATGCCGTCTCCATAGGTTAAATGCTCTAAGAATAAAATGCTTAGGTCTCGGGTCTTTTATTTTTATTTATTTCAAGTTAGGTATTCATTTACTCATTGTTGAGAAGCTCAAACAAAATAATTTATTTCGATAACAAAACGTAAAACATTCTGTACAATCAAATGACATTGAAAATACTATATAAACAAAACATTATGTTGCATAGCAACAGACAGTAACACCAGCTTTGCAGTTTGGGAATAGGGTTGAAATCAAACTAGTGTCTTTATATTTATAACATTATTATATTACATAAAAAATAAATTCAGTTTTTGTATTTGTCTACTCCTATAACCTGCGTGCCTAATAAACTGAGTAATCAAGTGCAGCATCTGGCCAAGTCTCAAGCAAAGCGGGCACGGCCGTACCATCCTTTTCCCGAAGCGATTCGCCGCTATTTCACCCCCCCTGTATCATCGATGTAGACAAAGCTAGGGGTTTAGGTTAGGTTAGGTTAGTTATATTTAACTTTTAACTCCTCCAAGTATACCGTTTTATATTTGTATCTTATTGTGCTTATGGCCAAGTTACTATTATTATAATGTAAACAAAACTATTGATATTGTCACAAAATATTAATTTATTATTACAAATTAAGTTGAACAGGACTTGGCTTCTATACGATCTCAAAACTTTTTACGTAGAAAGAATTGCGTAGAGAGACTTGGCCTCTTTTTATATTTTGTGTTTTTGGTGTACTATTTTTTTTTTGTAGACATCTGTAAAAGTGGCGTCCAACGTGGGACTCGCAACTACTGAACTACATTTGGCCATTTTAATATGTTTGCAAGTAAGAAACGCGATCGATAATAGTTAGTTATGCTTTATAACTTAATATTATAGATAGTTTGAGATACATCTCGTTTCTGCCAGAGCTGGGGTTTTTTTGAGCATTCACTTTTATTTAACATCTATGCATCTACATTGAGGAATGCAATAAACATTTGAGTATTGAGTATTGAATGTGTATTGTTAAGCTACATTTCACAATGCTCGCATTTTTCACATTTGTAAGGTTTTTCGTCAGTGTGCGTACGAATGTGTAGTTTTAAACTATTGTTATTACTAAAACAAAGCTGACACACTTTACATTTGTTAAATTTCTGAACACTAAACACTGGACGCAACTTAACACTTTAGTATATGTCTTGCTAAGTTACTTTTCGAACTGAAACCACGCTTACATTAGTAAGGTTTTTCGCCAGTATGCGTACGAATGTGACGTATCAAGCTAGCTTTTTGACTAAAACAAAGCTTACATTCTTCACATTTGTAAGGTTTTTCGCCTGTGTGAGTACGGATGTGAGTTCTTAAATTACTTTTCTGGTTAAAGCATAGCTCACATTCTTCACATTTGTAAGAATTTTCGCCAGTGTGCTTACGGGTGTGAGTTCTTAAATTACTTTTTTTGTTAAAGCATAGCTCACATTCTTCACATTTGTAAGGTTTTTCGCCAGTGTGCGTACGAATGTGTGCTGACAAAATGCTCTTTTGATTAAAACATAGCTCACATTCTGGACATTTGAAAGGTTTTTCGCCAGTGTGAGTACGGATGTGACTTCTTAAAGTACTTTTGTGGCTAAAACATAGCTGACATTCTTCACATTTATAAGGTTTTTCGCCAGTGTGCGTTCGAATGTGTGCTGTCAAAGTACTTTTTTGACCAAAACAAAGCTTACATTCTTCACATTTGTAAGACTTTTCGCCAGTATGCGTAGGAATGTGTCTATTTAAACTATACTTTTTACTAAAACAACGCTGACATATATTACATTTGAAAGGTTTTTCGCCAGTGTGAGTGCGGATGTGACTTCTTAAATTATTTTTCTTGCTAAAACATAGCTCACATTCTTCACATTTGTAAGGTTTTTCGCCAGTATGCGTACGAATGTGTGTATTTAAACTGTGCTTACTACTAAAACAACGCTGACATATATTACATTTGTAAGGATTTTCGCCAGTGTGCGTGCGAATGTGATCCGTTAAATTACGCTTATTACCGAACCTAAACCCACAGTATTCACATTTGAAAGGTCTGTCCCCGGTGTGAACACGATTATGTCTTATAAAATCTGCCTTGCTTTTACAATTGTGCTGACAAATCTCACACTTAAGATGCGCTCCATCACTTATACGAGTATACTTTTTTAAACTACTTTTATTAATATTATTACGACGATTTGTGTCTAAAGTAGTATCAATAACACTATTATCAACTAGAGGTGTTGTATTTGTTAAAGTTTCTTGGAATTTCGGTATAAGTGTGGACGTACATTGTTGAATGTTCTGGCCAACTTTTGTGACCGACTCCTCATTTTTCTTCCCATTTCCTGTAATTACATCTTGGGGTTGTTTTCCTCGTGTGTCCAGTTTTGGTTTCTTCGCAACAGTCAACCCTGCGATTTCAAATCTAGTAAGCGTCAAATTTAAAGTACATTTATAAATGATTTTTATTTTGTTTTACACGTTAATTTTTTTTTCGTCCATTGAAACTAGATGAGGCCGGTGTTTCCTAACTGATTAGCCTGAGAAGAAAAACCGAACCAAACTCAGGTGTCAAAGTCTCTTTTACAGTCCATACACAAACATGAAATGTTCAAATCAAAAGAGAACCATGCAGATTGTCTGAGATGGTCTTTTGAAGAAAGAACCACACAGTTCTGAGTGGACCTGTCCAGTCATCCAGACAGATATCAGAGTCGATGAATTGTTTGTGTAAGATTTCTAATATCATCTAATATAACAACGGTGCAGCCAAAAGCAAGAGTTATGATACACACAGGACTGCCCTGATGTATCTGCAATCAGTGTTCATTACTTCAGATGTGCTGTGAGACATCGGGCAGTAGGAGTGTGCTCTCCAGCGACATCAACTAACTACTAACTTGTTACACCAGTCGGCCTGTTCGCTCACACAATGATTCACTAATACTCACGTGTCGTGTCACTGGCTCTTCGCTTCTTCCTCGGTGCTTCTTGTTCTTCTTCCACTTCCGTTTTGATCTCTATTAAAGGTAAATCATCTTCTGAATCAGAGTGTTGTGTTGGTATATCTTCTGAATAGCTTATGTTTCGATTTTCCAGTTCTAGCTCTGTGAGGAGGCACAAACAGTGAAGAATGAAATGTTAATGTTGTGGCAGATTAATTGGTAAAACTGAGAAATAAGTGTAAATCAGTATTTGCGAAAGACAAAGTCCGGACTCATTAAAAATCGCTTTTAGCGGTAAGACCGCATTGTAACACCTTAGTAATTTTAAGCTCCTTATGTACCAAATTGTATTTATGGTGTACATATAATAAAAAGAATATCTATCTAACGACCAATCTAAATAACTCTTGGACTCAGAACTGCGCGGGCAGTCAACTGGCTAAGTCTTACGCTGTCTCTACCACAAAACTCTGGAATGAGGTTCCTCTTGACATCAAAAGAGCTGGCAGTGATTTTTCCTTCAAGCGCTAAATTCGGAACTACTACTTAAAATCCTCTCAACCTTAGTTGTCATAATTGTCATATTTTAAGTTCTCTTAGTTATAATCACATAATATTTATCAAAGTATTTATTAGTTTATTATAAGTATTAGCATTAATACGTTTTTTTTTTTTTACTGATTAGTATTACACTCTTTTTAAAATATCGTATACACCTACAGTTTCGCCAAGTCTGTCTATCCGTTCGCGGATAATCTCAGCGACCGTTAGCACTAGAAAGCTGAAATTTGGTATCAATATGTATATCAATCACGCCGAGTAAGAGCAAAAACAAAAATTGGCAAAACATATTTAATTAGGGTATACACGGGCTACTGGGTTTTGTTACATTGTGAGAAATTGTTGACGGACGGGAAACTACGGAATCCTACACTGAGCGTGGCCCACCACGCTCTTGGCTGGTTTTATTAAGACAAAGGTTGACTGGTAGAGAATGCCTTGTAGCATTAAGTCCGCCTATATACCACTATTGTACATGAAGTTCAATTAAATAAACTGCCAACGGAACGTCCATCCGCGCCCCGCCTCAATCACCCGTTGCATACATATATTATACGAACGGCTGCACTCACGGGGTCGTTAACGTTTTTATTTTTATTCAAAACCATTTTTTCGGGAGAATTGAAAGTTTAAGCAATATTTATGGTTTCGTTTTTATAGTAGGTAAAAATTATCCAATTACGAATCCCGCCCTTGAGTTGAACGCGAAACAGTGTCAGACTGTGACTGACCAAACGACCTACCCTGTTCCTATGTCACCATCTATACCACGGCTTGAGCCTTCCTTTCAGGCACGAACCCTTGGCCCCAGTTGGCTTCGACCATTCTGCAGGGTCCCTGTTCCCTACGGTTTGCTGCCAACACTCGAGGCGCGTGGGAACAGTGCGCGCCGTTGACGACTTGGCTTGGTCTTGACGATTGCCACACCATCGGCTTGTGGACTTTACGGCTTGGTCCGGGACTTGCGGACGGTGAGCAATGGGTAGCTCGCAGTCCGGTCGTCTGGTAACAGTCCAGACCAAGCCCAAGTTGTCGACGGCGCGCACTGTTCCCGCACGCCTCAAGGAGCTGTCAGCAAACTGTAGGAGCCCTACAGGGTCGAAGCCTCCTGGGGCCGAGGGGTTGATTCGAAAGCGTTACTTTATTTATTTATTTTTTATTGCAGTCATGTTGTAAGTACATAGCTGATGTGACAGTGATACATTGTTCCAAACATGGGCCCTGGTAGGGCACAGCAACATTCATATTTTCACCGGGACAGTTACACCGGGGCTCTAGCTCTAGGACTAAGGCAAGGAAGGAACGGAGTAGGTTGTTTAGTCAGTAAGAGTCTGACACTGTTTTCCGTTCTGCCCTAGAGGGAGATTCGTCATTCGATGATTTTTACCTACCATAAAAAAAAACCTAAAAACATATTTTTCCACCTTTTTACCCGACTACGGCGAAGCAAAAGGAGGGTTATGATTTTGACCTGTATGTATGTATGTGGGTATGGATGTTCATCTGTTCCCTCGTAACTTCTAAACTACTTATCAGAATTCGACAAATGACATATCATTAGAAGCGTCTTAATTGTCCGCTGGTTATAGGCTATATGGGATTTCACAAAATCTAATGTAGCGCCCTCTAGCGGACAAAACATACGAAGTAAAAAAATAAAGTTAAGATAAATATGCCGTGTTTGGTATCATTTGAAAGCGCTTTACTTGTACATTTTGAATATATATATATTACTAGCATTTACTTGTAAAAATTAAAAAAAAAAAACAAAGTTAAGTTTTTAAGATTGAGAAATCAATGAACCCAAGATTAACCTATTTAGAACTCCAAAATATGTTAAATAAAAATAAAGTTTAAAAACTAACACCCGACTACTTAAAAACACGCTCTAAAAAGTACGAAATAAGAAAACACTCTCCAATGAAATTACTTAGTATGTACAAACTATTAAATATTTACCGTTATTAAATAAACTAACTTACACATATTATTATATTTTAATATATTTTCAATTTATAATATTGATAGAGAAATGCCATAAGAATAATAAATTAAAAAAAGTGGTATACGACCACGGCTTTATCCTTAAAACATTTCTCTATCAATATTATAAATTGAAAATATATTAAAATATAATAATATGTGTAAGTTAGTTTATTTAATAACGGTAAATATTTAATAGTTTGTACATACTAAGTAATTTCATTGGAGAGTGTTTTCTTGTTTCGTACTTTTTAGAGCGTGTTTTTAAGTAGTCGGGTGTTAGTTTTTAAACTTTATTTTTTACCTCAGCACAAAGCGTGATAGTAAATGACAAACAAATGTTAGCTTTCTAGTGCTAACGATTGCTGAGATTATCCGCGGACGGACAGACCGACAAACTGACTTGGCGGAACTATAAGGGGTTCTTGTTGACTACGGAACCCTTAAAAGAGATGAACACTAGTTTTGCGTCAATAATATTATTTAGAGTTTGAGTCCCAGACTCATTGGTACACCTCATATTGGTATCAACAATGTTTCAATAATTTATAATTCGAAAATTATTTATTATATTAATTCAATCCATTATTTTATGAAATTAAATAATGTTCCTATGGGTTTATTATTGTCTGAAATAAACAATAAATAAATAATAATAATTTAGATGACCTCGGGACTCGAGATTCGATACAAGTATACCATTCTGTTGACAGGTCCCGTGTTGGAGTTCCGCGCGTTATCGTCTTACAATCTATATATACAAAAGGAGAAACTGACTGACTGACATATCAACGCACAGCCTAAACTACTGGGACTGGGAGCGTGAAATTTTGCACAGGGCTTCCTTTTATGACGTAGACGAACAATTCGAAAGGGTTTTTCAAAATTCAGCTCCTAAAGGGATGTAATGGGGGTCTAAAGTTGGTATGAAGAACCCTACTTTCACGCGGGCGAAGCCGCTGGCAGAAGGCTAGTGAGATAATAAGAAGAGTCCTTCGATTGACATGGTTTCAAAGTGCTACAAGAGTGGGGATGCTTTGAACATATCTTTGTTTGTAGGTGTTATAGTTTCTGTGATGTCATGCATGATAGATCAGTGAGTGGTATTTCGCTTTTGTACAGCCAGCGGCGATAGTGGTTGGACATTTCAGAATATAAATCGCGTCAAGCGCGAAATGAGGCCATCTAGCGTAAAATCAGATTAACATATTGTTATCGATAACATTACAATTTATTGTTACTAGATGGCGTTGCTGTGTCTTAATCACTTTGTTAATACTTCTTTTTATAGTTTCTTTTTGTTTCTACAAAGATTGAAATAATTTATAATTTATTTTTAAAAGAAATTAATAAATTAAAAATATTAAAATTGAGTATCATTTTACAAATATCTGATTATCTATGTGTTAGTTTTCAAACTTGAGAGGGTAGTTTAATATGAATTTATGAATAACAATTAATTAGTGGGTAGTTTCAATAACACTTAGATCTAAGACTTGTGACTAAGCACAATGGATTGTTTGCTAAGTTAATTTCGATTAACTCCTTCGAGTTCTTTTTGTTAGATTTTATTTTTAATCAGGTTATTTTATAAACTTATTTTAATAATGAGTATGAATTCACAATAAATATATAGTGACAAGAGTAACAAGGTGAAAACGTCTCAGAAATAGCCAGACGGACCGGTGTAAACGTAAGTAGTTTTATTTGTTATATTTAATATAAAAAAAACTCCTATAATTATTATTGCCTATTATATATTTCTATTTTATTGTTGCAGAGACAAACATTAGCTGTATGAGTGCCAAGGATACGATGATTTGAAAAAGAAAGTTCTTTGAATCAATATCAAAGAACTAGTAGACCAAAACTACGAATAAAATGGATTTCTGCCAAGAAAATGGTTTATTCAACACAAGCATTGACACTGTCCGTCGTATTCTTTATGATGAAGGACAAAATAGGCGTGCTCCAGATGCGTTTGAGGTACATTGTTTACAAATATAAGACATTATTCGTGGTTCAAATTTGTATATAAATTTAAATGATTCAATGCCTTTCCGAATACAATCTGTCATTGATCAAAATGGTGATTATACGATTTACTTACTTAATATTATTTACTGAGTACTTATTCTCTGTAGCTTATTATATGTGTTTAACTAGATACCCATCATTAAAATATATAAGTTATGAACACTTCAAGTAAAACACAACATATATTTTTTTATATCGCCCACTGAACATTTGATATTTGCTTTTCTTTTAATCCTTTTGACCTTTGTGATAAAATTATTTAGTTTCTTATTTGGTTTTGTTAAGGTCGAAGCTTCAATCCTCTTTCCAATCATGGAAACGAATATTTAAGCTATGGCCTCTATAATTAAAATAACTATTGTTAGTATTTAAATAAATATAATAAATTATATATAATGTTATTTGATGATCAATAAACTGACTGATAAATTTTAATAATAAACTGTAAGAAATATATTTTTTTTAATAGTGCCTTTTTATTTTGGTGGGCCAGTTTATCTGCTTTTTCTCTCTGTATAGTACTAACTTGAATTATAAATTACAAATAATTACTTTTCTTTGTTAATTTTGATTCAATATTTCTACGGCTTTCTTTTGTTTGTATAACAAAAATCACAAAAAGTCGTATTCAGTGAGGTTTGAACTCAGGCTCACTGATTCACACAGCGGCACTGCTTAACCATTAGGCCATCATGAAACTAATTTCTGCAACGAAATTATGAACTACAATCAGTTTTTGACGGCAATAATGACTCATGAGATTGAGATGAGATTGCGCCAGGTCGCCACTTAGCTGTGAAGATACCAACGCCATCTAGTTTAATATTAGAAAACTTGAGCTCTTCGGTGCTTCGCTAACGTGCAAAGGAATATAGGTACTAAGGTACCCAGGCACTTTTGCAGCTCCTTGTACATATACCTAGATAAGTAAACCACTTAACCACATTCATCAGCCTTGCTAATGTCCTGGGACGCAGCCCTCCTGGGAGAGAGAAAGTGCCATGAATTACCACGCGGGCCCAATGCAGATTGGTCAATGTCACATGTCTTCGAATTTTTGGTTCTAGGACATGCCGGTTTCCTCACGATGTTTTCCTGCACCGTTTAGAGAGCAGTGGTGATGATATATATTATTCAAAGAAATGCGCCTGGCTCGGTTTGATCCGCTGCTCTCTACTTGACCATATGGGTATAGGTAAATAACTAAATTTCTAGTTCTCAAAAACATACCATCACTTTGGTCTTCTTCCTTTGGCTCAAAGACATCATCTAGTCTCTCACACACATCTGGTAACTCTTCTTTGATAGGATCACATTCTGTTTGACACCCATCATCAGACTGTATGCTCACATGCTCCATGGGTGATAAAGTCAACCCAGTACAACACCCAAACTGGTCTTCTATTTCCTTTATAAAAGGGGAATTTAGCTGCAAAAAGATAATTAATATATTCCACAACTATCACACCACGTCGTCTAGTCCCAAGCTAAGCAGAGCTTGTGTGATGGGTACTAGACAACTGATAAACATACTTATATATTTCTAAATAAACTTCTCATCAAAAAAATCGAAACACTTCCGTTTTCATTGTTTCTGTCCGAATTTAACACAAAAAAGAATTCATACGATGAAAAAAAAATACATATATTATAGCTGGCAGTTTGGCCATTACAGTAATAAGCGAAAATTCTAAATTCAAAATTAGAATTTCATTTGTTTATCTTATAAACGAAATGAATCACTGTTTTGAGACAAATGTGTGTTTAGGGTTGGAGTACATTTAGCGTTTAAAAACTAAAAATTGGCGCCTATCCTTAAATTTTTTGTTTTTTATTTCAATACTGTGACTTTGGGACGTCTGAAAAAAGGTTTTTTTTCTAAAACGTATGGATACTTCGCCCACAGAAGCCGCCCAAGTTGTGGCATTGCTGGATTCTGGCCTTAGTCAGCGTGTTGTGGCTGCAAGACTGCATCTAAGCCTGTCATCTGTTCATAGAGTCTATAAACGTTATCGGGAGACTGGTTTGTTCACGCGCCGTTCAGGATCTGGCAGGAATCGGGTCACTTCTGAGCGAGATGATCGATTTATTGTAACAACTTCTTTAAGAAATCGACGCCTTAACGCTTTTCAACTGCAGCAGCGGCTTCGTGTTGTACGAAGGGTGGCTGTAAGTGACTCTACAATTAGAAGAAGGTTGAAGGATCGTGGACTGGTACCGCATAAGCCAGCAAATGGGCCGAAATTAACTGTAGACCGTCGAAGAGCGCGCCTTAACTTTGCACGTGAGCACCTAAATTGGTCATACCTACAGTGGAGCAAAGTTCTCTTTTCTGATGAGTGTAAAATTATGCTGTATGGTAACGACGGAAGGAACAAGGTCTACAGAAGAGACGGAGAACGCTATGCACAATGCTGCATTGAAGAAAAGGTCAGCTATGGTGGCGGTTCGTGGACGGTTTGGGGAGGAATCAGCGCCGACGGTAAGACAGAGCTTGCTTTCGTGTCTGGGCCACGTCTGCCTACACTAAACTGTCATCGGTACGTCGAAGAGTGTCTCGAGCCTCATGTGATGCCCTATGCACATTTTATTGGCAACGGCTTCATATTCATGCACGACAATGCTAGGGCTCACACCGCGGGCGTCGTACGAGATTATCTTAACGAAGTCGATATCTCTATTATGGAATGGCCAGCAAGAAGCCCGGACATGAATCCCATTGAACATCTATGGGATGAATTAAAGAGACGAATTCGAGCAAGAGATCCTGCCCCAGAAACACTTAGCCAGCTGCAAGATGCAATCCAAGAGGAATGGGACAATATACCACAGCATGTGATCGTGACTCTCATCCGATCGATGAAGAACCGTATGGAAGCAGTAATTAGAGCTCGGGGAGGGAATACAAGTTATTAAATAAACGTTTTTTAGCTTTTTTTTTCATTTACGTGTGTTGTTTTATCCATTTCCTTTATACTCCATACGGAATAAAAATGACTCATTTAACAAAATACGAAACCTATGAAAAATTCATTTAAATTTAGAACATTAACATTAAGATTTGATAAGCTCATATTACTCACTATTAAACGACATTTAACATTTATTCCTAAATGTACACATTTTTCTGATAATCCTGACAAAACGTAAACTTGCAAGGTGTTTCGATTTTTTTGATGAGAAGTGTACATACATATTATAGATAAATAGTATAAAACAAAGTCGCTTCGTTCCTATGTATGCTTAAATCTTTAGAACCACACAACGGATTTTGATGTGGTTTGTTTTAATAGACAAAGTGATTCAGGAGGAAGGTTATGTATAAAATATGCATGATATATGTAATATTAACATTGCACACGGGCGAAGCTGGGGCAGGTCGCTAGTTATAGATAAATTACACCTAAACACAGAACAAATGATTATGCTCATCACACAAACATTTGTCCTGGGTGGGAATCGAACCCACGACCTTCGGTATAGCAGTCAGGGTTACCAGCCACTAGACCAAGAGGACAGTTGTTTTATTATTAGATAACTAAGTTAAGAAAGAAAGATGACATGTTTATTTGGCATGAAACAAGTATTGAAAACTTAACATGAAATAAATAGAACACAACACATCTCAAAGACAACTGCGTACTTCCCACACAACTGCGTAGTAGGTGTCCGATGCTGGATTACAACTTAACCTGTGGCTGCTTGACAATCAGTTTCAATATATGTAGATCTCCAGGACTATGTTTAAATTTGTGATTGGAGTGAACTCTCTAATGACGTCACAGGGTAGATACCCTACACTCGTATTTTTGAGAACAAACAGCAAGTTCTATTATCAATAGCTTACTCCAACCTACCCTGCTCGAAGTTAGAGTCACTTGGGTTAACAGGAGTCATAAAAGAACGACTCTGGGTAAGCACTCTGGTCATTTTTTAACCCAGCCCTGGAGTTATATTCTTCATAAAATGCCTCACCTTATAATCCTCATTCATCATCTGAGCGAGCCGCTCTTCAGCTTCCAGACATTTTCTCTGCAGTTGGTAGCATTGCTTTAGTTTAGTGCAGCAGATGAAACAAGCGAGCATCGGTCTACTGTCTCCAGTTACAAACTGCAACAAAACTTGTCTTCAACTGAATTTTTCTATGAATAAATTACATTATTGAACTGTCTGTATCACCATGTACTGTATTGTGTTTTGTACAATAAAGAAATAAGAATTCAAATGTGATGCAGTGAAGTATGTTAAAATAAAGACTTTAATTTTATAGAACAGATCTTTTTTCTATGTAAGTTTATTTTTCCACTTGTTTAATATACCTTCATCCTTGTATTTTTATTGTGTCATCATTACATAATATAAAACAAAGTTGTCTGTCCCTATGTATGCTTAAATCTCTAAAACTACACAACGGATTTTAATATAGTTTGAAATAATCAATAAACTGATTAAAGTGGAAGGTTTATATGTATAATACAAGCGTAATGTTTATTTAATAATATAGTTGCACCCGTGCGAAGCTGGGGCGGGTTGCTAGTGATGACATATTATTCTACAACCAGTATACCTACTATATTTCGTGTGATCTCTACTGGCTATAAACCCAGCATGTTAGTGAGACTAGACATAATAATAATACCTAAATAAAGTTTAAGAGTGGGAAGGTGGACGGTAACGAGAGGAGAGGACCAACATAGAAATGATGGAACGACGGTAAGATTACGCTCTAGAAAGGCGGATCATGACATTAGTGCAATTGGACGTAGTTAAACGGAAAGGATCCACCCCACATAGACTTCGGCGGCGACCTCTCGCGCCGGGCCCTGGTTCAGGCCATGGTCCGCAGCGAAGAGGAATGGCAGGCGGTCGCCTCCTTCTGCGAAGCAGTAATGCTCGTAAAGGAGGAGGCCGACCGCATAAGGCAAAGGCAACGGCGTACTCGCCGTAGCCGTCGCCGCCGCGATCCTGCCGATATCCGGCCACAGTAGACACTGGCTCGCGGACGGTGAGCAATGGGTAGCTCGCCGTCCGATCGTCTGGTAAGACCGAGTCCAAGTCGTCAACGGCGCGCACCGTTCCCGCGCGCCTCAAGGAGTTGTCAGCAAACTGCAGGGGCCCTTCAGGGTCGAAGCCTCCTGGAGCCTAGAGGGTAAATGAAAATTGTAACCTCGACTCCAGAAATAAGGCAAGGAAGGTACGGGGTAGGTTTTTTAGTCAGTAAGAGTCTGACACTGGTCTCCCGCTCCACCCAAGAGCGGGTTTCGTCATTGGATGATTTTCACCTACCATAAAAAAAAAAAAAAAAAAAAAAAAAAAACCCCACATAGACTTAGTTTTGAGATATTCAAGTTTTAAGTTCAGATCGTGTTTCGTCTTTGATTCTCTACTTTAACTTTCTGGTGTTGGTTTTAAGTAAAGGATAAACAGATACTTTTTAATGTTATTAATCTAAAGTCCGACTTTATGACATATTTTTCGAGATAATTACAAAATACGAGGATGGATCCTTATCATTAAAATACTATTTTAAAAGCCCAGTATAATAAACACATTAAGCCTTAAGGATTCAAGTTTTAAAATATAACAAAAACACTGTAATTTATAAGGATTTATGACAGATTTGTATGTTTTAAAAAATAAAACTTCATTATAGTCAATATCTTTAATTTTTAATCACTGCCATGTCACTCCATACCTTAAATTACTAGCTTAGTAAGTATGTAGATCTTAGATCAAAACACTAAAATAATAAATATATTTATAATTATGTAAATACGTATATATGTATAGGTACGTACATAATATATATATATTATAATAATATCAAATATAACTTCCAAATTAAGTAAATTCTATATTTTTTGCTGTAACTTAATTATCATTTTCATATTCAATTGAAAAATCAATCCCATCCCCGTAACCATCAACATCATCAATAACATTTTTATTGCCTGTAAGTGATTTATAAAAAGATAAGCAATCTTTTGGTATTAAATCAAACATTGATTTAAGGTCGTCCAATTTTGCTTCCGGAATCTCTTTACCATTTGGCCATAATAAAATTAAATCATCTTCCAAAATTTCTAAAGTTTTGCCTTTAACTCTTTTTTCTATGTTTAACTCCTGAAACTCTTCACTCTCTGTAGTCTTCATATATATGGAGTATGGTTTTTCTTTATTGATTTGTATTTCTTTGGTTTTTAGCCAGTTGACTTTATCCTTAGTTATAAAAAGTTTTCTGTTTACTATCTTTTTTTCTATTTTATTGGTACTTAGTTAGAAAGTCGTCTGACTTCATTCTGTCAACTTGTAATGGTTTCTTTTTCTTGCAGCTTTTGATAACATTCAAATACTCTTCAGCAGTATAAATTCTGTCATGATATTTGAGCTGACTTTCAATTTTAGAAAAATCTGTATCGTTCGGGAGAAACGTGTGGCCTGATTCCAGATACTTTAGTGTTATAGTTTTGAGAGAGGCGTGGGAGCTTAGCACGGATTTCATCAATAGAAAAAAAGATAGTAAACAGAAAACTTTTTATAACTAAGGATAAAGTCAACTGGCTAAAAACCAAAGAAATACAAATCAATAAAGAAAAACCATACTCCATATACACCGTTAAATTTTGATCGTTTTAATCCCTTGGACCGGTGGTTTAACTAACAAAATACTACTCATTACAAGCTTGTACTGCGACGTAACATAAAAAATAAAGAAATTAGCAAATGATAAGATTATACTCGCAAAATGTATCAAACCAGAAGTTGCGCCGCGAGATAGTTACCTACGTCGTCGTCGGTCGTTGCGTATCGGGCAGCGTAGGTACCTACACGGCCCGATCAAGCATAAGGTTATTGACTCGACAGCTGATGTTTGCGTAGGTAAACAAATAAATTGATTCCAAATTTTCCTTCATACTTTTACGGGCTTAGGACCGTCATAACTGTTTTGTGCATAAGACGTCATGCCTAATAAAATAATTATGCTAAAAGCGGTAGGTAAGTACCTACATGTACAAATAAATCTCTACAGGCCTGCTAGTTATGGTGTATTTAAAAATGTGGAATCAAATTATGTACAATGATTTAAAAATAATCAAAATTATTTACAACGATTTAGAAAGAGCTATGCTAATAACGGTTGGTAGTTAAATTTCACGATAACGTAATAATTGTTCAAAATACAAACCATTCCTTTCGATACACAGTCTTGCACTTTTAATGAGATTGTCTTTTAATTTTACTAATGTGTCCCTGTCACTTTTTATCACATCGAAGGCGTCCACTATCGCACTTTTCATTTGTTCACGAATTTGATGCTCGTTTTTGTACACCAAACGTTTTACTTCACTCCACAAATAAAAATCCAGCGGGGTAAGGTCCGGACTCCTTGCTGGCCAAGCAACTGGACAACCCCGCTCAATCCAATTATCGTCAAACACTGAATTGGCGACCGAGGCCCTGAGCGTGTGTAGGTGTACGGAATTGTCCGTGGTCCAACAAACTCTGCCGACTCTGCGTAGCCGCTACAATCGTTTGTCCAGATGGAATTTGCGAGTTGGGTATACCACGCAGTCGCAATGATTGCAAATGGTTTGGTTCACTGTAAAGTCGTCGAGCCTCCTGCGCATCTAAACCCGCGATTGCGTAAAACTGCACCATAGCAACGAACTCAAGGTTGGAATACGCGTAATTCCGAGACGCCATTATTCGCGAGATAACACAGTGCACTCCGATCACGTCATTAGAGTAACTGACCCGGGGAAACTCCCATGACGTGTCACTATCCCTGCAGTTAGCGCGCGGGGTGCGCGGGGTGAGAGGGGCGCGCGCGCCCTGTTTGATTGGCAAGGTATACGGCGCGCGCGCCCGGGGGCGGGACTTGGTCTAAGATTGGCTATTTTTTGCGAGTCCACGTTGACCAGCGACCGCGTCAATGTTGTTACTCATAAGAATGCTGCCTACTAACGGTTCGCATTATTTATTCACTCATGCGAGAATTGATTCGAGTTATTAAAAAAAAAGTACTTTATTTTTTAATTTTATCTTTACAAATCGATAGTGTTTCATGGACCAGTTCGACCCTCCAAGGGATTAAAACGATCAAAATTTAACGGTGTATATGAAGACTACAGAGAGTGAAGAGTTTCAGGAGTTAAACATAGAAAAGAGAGTTAAAGGCAAAACTTTAGAAATTTTGGAAGATGATTTAATTTTATTATGGCCAAATGGTAAAGAGATTCCGGAAGCAAAATTGGACGACCTTAAATCAATGTTTGATTTAATACCAAAAGATTGCTTATCTTTTTATAAATCACTTACAGGCAATAAAAATGTTATTGATGATGTTGATGGTTACGGGGATGGGATTGATTTTTCAATTGAATATGAAAATGATAATTAAGTTACAGCAAAAAATATAGAATTTACTTAATTTGGAAGTTATATTTGATATTATTATAATATATATATATTATGTACGTACCTATACATATATACGTATTTACATTATAAATATATTTATTATTTTAGTGTTTTGATCTAAGATCTACATACTTACTAAGCTAGTAATTTAAGGTATGGAGTGACATGGCAGTGATTAAAAATTAAAGATATTGACTATAATGAAGTTTTATTTTTTAAAACATACAAATCTGTCATAATTCCTTATAAATTACAGTGTTTTTGTTACATTTTAAAACTTGAATCCTTAAGGCTTAATGTGTTTATTATACTGGGCTTTTAAAATAGTATTTTAATGATAAGGATCCATCCTCGTATTTTGTAATTATCTCGAAAAATATGTCATAAAGTCGGACTTTAGATTAATAACATTAAAAAGTATCTGTTTATCCTTTACTTAAAACCAACACCAGAAAGTTAAAGTAGAGAATCAAAGACGAAACAGGATCTGAACTTAAAACTTGAATATCTCAAAACTAAGTCTATGTGGGGTGGATCCTTTCCGTTTAACTACGTCCAATTAAATAACAGGATCTAAGCGCCTTGTTTCTGATTCAATATTTTAATCTAGTCACACAAGGAACTGCAATAAAAAGATCCATGTTACTTGGATCGTTATCAATGTTTAGCTCGGTTATCTTTAATAAAGTTACTGAATTAAGCGATAACGATCCATGTAAGATGGATCGTTATCGATGTTTCACTAAGTTTGTTTAGGTTACGATATAAAATAAAACGAAAACAATCCATGTGACATGGATTGTTTTCGTTTAATTATATCTTTAGAATAACAATGGTCTAAGTAGTTTGGATTGTTTTAGTAATATGTGATTTGGCATATTTTCTTAATTAAAATTTTCTCAATAACGATCTAAGTAGCTTGCAGCGTTATCAATAAAAAACAATAATGACCTGCTATTCATGTGGATTGGTAACGTATGGTCATTATACCATGATGCATAGGAATTTTACTTGGATTGTTTTTGTGATATTAAAGTTTTAACTACAATGAATGTTTTGGTATACACAACTCATTTTCGCTCATAGTGTGGGTTGGATCCTTTCCGTTTAACTACGTCCAATTTAGAGATCTATAACAAAAGAAGACATGTTGCGCAAAACAGAAACACGTGTGATAAGTGCAAGGTAATGATGCTGTTCAGGACGACAGTAAGTGCATAGTTCTGCTTGCCGTACGCCTCTACTCACACGGAGAGTGATGCTTGCTCGGGGCAAGTAATAAGTCCAGGATAAAACTTACCGGATTATCAGTCAGCCTCTCATACAGCGCATGTAAGTCTTTGTTTACCACTACATACATGAGAACGTTCTCCGCTAAACACAGCCTACACATTGGTAGCTTCTCCATTATCTTTTACTAAATAAATATAAAAGTATCAATTATGTTGTTTATTTTAAATTAAATTCCTGAACGTTTTTTTTTTTTTTTGTAAGCAATTCAACTTCAACTTCAACTCTTAATGAATGGCCTTTGAGGAATTGTAAACAATTCTTTACCAAATTGCAAAATATCAACATTATCAAAGCCAACTTTTTTTTTTTGCCTGACAACTGACATTTTTTTCAACTGGTTTTGTCTTGGGTATTGAGTTTTTTAAGCCATGTCTTGTTGTCTAAGAATTTGCCTTCCTCTTCCATTTCCCATTACTCATATAGTGACGCAGAGATAAATAAAATTGAAGAACTGAATTCTGTTTTTTTTTTCGATCAAGATTCTAAAAAAATTATTATAACACATTTTTATAGATTAGTTATATACAATGGACTAAAAAAAACTTGTTTTGCTCATCTTAATCCGTTTTCCCAATGTTTTCAATGACATAGGTCAGAACATGGCAATCGATCCTATTCTTACTTAGAACGCATTGTAGGAATAGATCATAGGTTTAGGTAGGTATGTACCATTGAAATTCGGGTGCATATGCAACTAATGTTTTCATCTTATTTTATAGTACGTAGGCATATCGAGTCAGCTTACTAGGCAAATTTTTAGGAGGTAACTAATACAGCAATAAACTCAGCTCATCGAAGTATGTTGAGAACTTTATTTGTGCACACAGGTACAATATAACTGTTTCGAAATTGTATATAAGTGTCTCTGTGTTCTGCCACGGTAAGTGGCATAGAAATAATAATAAAAATAAGTACAAAACTCATAAGCCCCGAGCGACCGCCGGCGTACGCACACCTATTTTCTTTAAATTATACATCTAATTACTTTTTTTGCAAGGCGCTTACAAAAGTATTGATTAAATACAAACACTAAAAGACGAAGATATTTGAGATACAAAACTACACCTATTTTCAAGCGGTGAAATTATGTGTTATACATGTGTATAATACAAGTGTTAGAGCCGGAACACATAAACACGATACGACGTCGTGTCGTACCACGATGCAGCGTCGTTTCACGATGCGACGTCGCGTTGTAGGAATCTACGACGAGCATCGTAAAAAACTACGTCGCGACATCGTAAAGTACCACGAATCCACGACACACGGCTCCCGTTATTAGTGTATAAAAGAAATGGGTGGATCCAGTATCTTCTGAGTTTCTGTCTTTTTTTATCCATCTTCTTAACAACAGCAGGAGCAGGACGCGTCTAGTGCGGTCCGTTTCTCGAAATTAACTGCGACACGAATACACGATTATACGCTCTTGACTTTGAGTGACGCAATTCTGAACGTAGTGAGTTTATTTATAGTCTGTGATTATTACTGATGATGACAGCTGCTCTTTAGCTCTCAGTCAGTGTCACTGTCAGGCAGACAGCTGCAGCGGATGTTTGTTTTGTTTTGTAAATTTGTATATTAAAATTGCATCTCCAGCGTTTGATAGTCTATCTTTATAAATAGCCTATATATCACAGAGCATGTAAACATTTTCCTACATGTATTAAAAACTCTGTGATAGCCCAATACATAATAGTTGGTAAAAATTGTGGTGTCTCTTCCACAAAAGGCATTAAATAAGAGTTAAAGTTGATATTTTAGTGTTTTGTAAGATTAAATAAACCGCTAAATGCGCTAAACATTGCGAAACTAAAAGAAATACTTCTTTAATTAACTAAAAAGATGGAAAAGCTGTCAATGTGTAGGGTATGCTTAGCGCAGGATGTACGCATGTTTGTAGTTGTGAACAAGAATCTGCAGGAACTGTATGAGAGGCTGACTGGTAGTGCGGTGAGTAAACTAACTAATAACTTTTAGTATAGGAGCGTCGTCGTGGAGAAAGTAGGCACAACAGTGAGTGTAAACAGTTGGAAGCAGAATGTCTTTATTGTGGGCATAGGTTATAAGTAACGTGACCAATATTTTCGTAACCAAATATTTTCTGTGCCAGAGCGGGACAACTGAGGAATAGTTCTAAAAAAAAAAACCTGCGGAATTAAAAAATAAAACAAAGTTTAAGGAGTTTTAAAAGCTTATAGAAAATCAAAACACTAAACACATAACAGTTAGGTAGTGGGGTGACTTCTAAGTCGTATTGCTCTCGTATTTTTCAATTCGCACTGTGTCGCCCGCGCTGTTGTTACATTTAAAAACGATAGATGCATTCTTAAAGCTAAAGCGTGATATTTTTGCTCTTGCGGGGGACAGCGGGACATTTTTGCTCTTGCGGGGGACAGCGGGACATTTTTGCTCTTGCGGGGGACAGCGGGACAGATAGTCGGAAAGCGGGACGTATGGTCACGTTAGCTCAAAATCAAAAATCAAAAATCAAATCAAAAATCAAAAAGGTTTTTATTTCATATAGGCCTACAAGGGCACTTATAAAACGTCAGAAGCTAGTGCACGGTTCCAAATTGGTCGTTTCCTATGGAGAAGAACCGGCAAGAAACTCCATGGTTACTCTTTTAAAAAAATGATTTCTTACAATAATTCGTTGTTACAGTACTTATTTCATTATGTAAGAACAGTGTAGACCAGTCAATATTGTATTAAAAGCAACAATAAAAATAATCATAATAATAAAAAATAAAAGGTGAATCGTAATAGGATTTACTAAGTCTACAGTGCTCTTACTTTACAACGTGAACTGTAAAAAAATATTGCATATAAAAAAAAAATTAAAAAAGTATGAGAAAAAAAATACATCAATCACTACAACAGTTACACTGCGGGGTGTTAACAAAATTAATTATAATTGAATTAAATTTTTTTTTTTTTGGTCTTAATAATATAAATATTGCAGAAGCAATGAGTCAAGAAAAAAAAATGTGTATATGGAAACAAAGATGGAGCAGTTAATAGACACAATTACACAATATGAATAAGTTACCAGGGAGCCACAAGTGCAGGAGCAGTCATTGCCAAACAAGCTTGTCTTCTACATAATCCTTAACCTTATAATATGCTTTTTTGGTTAGGACCCGCTTAATGTGATTTTTGAACTTTCCCTCACTAAGTTCAGTTACCGCTTCTGGCAGCTTGTTATAAAAACGTATGCTGTTTACTAAAAATGACTTGCTGGTCTTGGCTAACCTCCATTTGGGTAAAACAATTTCGTGTTTACTGCGCGTATTCTTGTTGTGAATATCGCTTCTAATTTTAAAAAGTCCTAAATTTTTACGAACATACAGCTATAAGCAGATGTTACAGTCTGATTGAATTGACTGGCCTACCAGTCTAGAAGTTAGTGAACCTGACTGCTAAGCCGGAGGTTGTGGGTTTGATTCCCACCCAGGACAAATGTTTATGTGATGAGCACAATCATTTGTTTTGTGTCTGGGTGTAATTTATCTGTAGTATGTATTGATTTAGACATATATAAGTACGTTTATCAGTGGTCTGGTACTCATAACACAAGCTCTGTTTAGCTTGAGACTAGATGACGTTGTGTGCAAAATTGTCAAAAAATATATGGTTCTGTTATGTCCTGCCAAACAGGCATACTAACTATTACAGATTAAACTAAAATAAATATGCACTGGGGCAAACATTTCCTCTCAGAAAGAGACCCTGGGCCCCAGGAGGCTTCACAGTAAGAGTGTTGCAGCTCTGTGTGAATAATAACATAGTGTCGCTATCATCATTATCATCAGCCTTTTAATGTTCCCACTGCTGGGACACAGGCCTCCTCTCTCTAGGAGAGGGAATGGGCTATAATCCACCGCACGAGCCCTGTACGGATTGGTGGATGTCACATGTCTTCGAATTTTTGGTTCTAGGACATGCCGGTTTCCTCACGATGTTTTCCTTCACCGTTTTTGAGAGCAGTGGTCATGAAATAAATTACACAAAGTAATGTGCCTGGCTGGGTTTGAAGCCGCGACCTACGACTCGTAAGTCGGGGCCGTTACCACTCGGCCACCACTGCTCTAGTGTTGCTATAGGTTGTTTTAATTATAAAAAATATTGATGTGACATGTTTTGTGTTCAATAAAGAATAAGAATAAGAATCAAAAACAAAATAAAGCCATAGAGTTTTTATGTGGTCCGATTAGGTTATTCTTAGTATGTACTTATAGCGCTTGTAAACTCGAAATTAAAAATGATATTTATTTTTGTAAATAGGTTTTTCACAACACTTTTACACGTCGTTTTTGTGTTGTCAGCTAGGAAACACCGAAACAAACTCAGGAGAAAAACAAAAGTTTTAAAGAAACAAATGCAATAACAGTTTTTAACAACAATAACAACTGCAAACTGCATTTAATTGTTTAAACCATTTAGTTTTATACAAGTTTTCATGTGCTAAAATTTGCTGAGCCTAATTTCAGACTCCCCAAAATCCGACGGTTGTAAGTACTGTAATTTGCTTATTGAAAAAATAGTTGAAGACAAGTTTTGTTGCAGTTTGTAACTGGAGACAGTAGACCGATGCTCGCTTGTTTCATCTGCTGCACTAAACTAAAGCAATGCTGCCAACTGCAGAGAAAATGTCTGGAAGCTGAAGAGCGGCTCACTCAGATGATGAATGAGGATTATGAGGTGAGGCTTTTGTTATCAGGTATACCTTCAGGGTTGACTTTTGAGTTGGAGTAGTAAGAGCCGGTAATAAAATACAATCACAAGAAGAAAATGTGGAAAAAATTGTTTGAAACTCCCTTACTCATCTCTAAAATCCACCCTGTACAGATGGGATGCAAATCCAACTGCTTTATTAGGGTTCCGTAGTCAACAAGGAACCCTTATAGTTTCGCCATGTCTGTCTGTCTGTCTGTCCGTCCATGGATAATCTCAGCGGCCGCTAGCAGTAGCAGGCTGAAATATGGTACCAATATGTATATCAACCACACCAACAAAGTGCATAAATAAAAAAGTGGTAAAATAGTACATTTTGATACAAGTGCAGAAAGTTTGGCATTGCGACCGAGGCGAAATTCGCACGAGTAGTAGGCGAGTGTGTTATGGAGCCGAGGGCTGCAATGACAAAACAGCACGTGTGTCAAACGACGTTTTTCAATACACTTACGACTTAATCGTAGTTCAAACATACAGTAGAAATAAATATAAAAATAATAGCATTCAAATCTGCTCTGGTCAGTTTCTAATTTCGTGGGGTCGCCCAGCGCTAATGGGGGAGGCCACGCGCCTGATTCGATAAACTAAGTAAAAAAAAAATCACCCTTAACCGTGACGATAAGGAAGGAATAAAAAGCCCTTGTTGTGATAAACTCAAAAAAGCACTTGGGTGATATACATGCTATATTGAACCTAATAGGAGTGCGATAAGAGGCAGTATTCGAGTAAGTGTATTGAAAAAAATGTTTTATTAGGGTATCTCCCCTACACGTAAAGTGGAAAGTGATTTTTTTTTTTCATTTCTACCATAACGTGTAATATATTGCTGGATAGCTATTTAAAACTGATTAGGGGTCCCGTAAAATATTTTTTTTATAATGTAAATATTTTCGGAAATAATCGATATCAAAAGTAAAAAACTGAGGCGTCCAACCCCTCTAACTTTTGAACCATAAGTTTAAAAAATATGAAAAAAATCTCAAAAGTAGAACTAGTAAACTTTCTAGGAAAATTATTTTGAACTTGATACTTCTGAACTAATTTTGTAATGTAACCGTACATGCAAGCATTTTATTTTTACTTTTTTACATATTTCATTATCCTGAGCGCATCTTCTTTAAAAAAATAATGCAAAAAAAGAACAAAATCGGGTTACGAAAATTAAAATTACCACCGGGTACAGCGCCATCTCTCAGGAATTGTGTTACTAATTTTTACATGGACTACTGGGTTCTGTTACATTGTGAGAAATTTGTGACGGACGGGAGACTACGGAACCCTACACTTAGCGTGCCCCGACACGCCCTTGGCCGATTTTTTTTTTCTTAAGGTCTGGATATGACTCGGTATGTCATGCGTTTTGACTTATCTAATACTTATTTTGTTACAGCTAAATCCCCCTATAAACCAAGATCACTTCAGGCGTTGTAACAAGTTGACTATATCACCCATGGTGCATGTAAGCATAGAATCTGATGATGCATGTCAAACAGAATGTGATCCTATCAAAGAAGAGTTACCAGATGTGTGTGAGAGACTAGATGATGTCATTGAGCCAGAAGAAGAACATCAAAGTGATGGTATGTTTTAAGAGCTAGTTTAATGATCTATCTTTACCAATGTACAAAGAGGTGAAATGGTTGGTTTGTAAGTGTGTACAAGATAATATCTGCAGCTCAAACGGTCGCCGCACACGAACACAATAAAACGCCGTCACCGTCAACATATTTCATGTAGGTTTCCTATAGTTTACACGTATAATACGTTCCAAATAAGAACAGGAAAGTCAATAACCTCGATCTATCAACTTTTGAGTGAAAAGTACTGTTTGCAAAAAAATCTTATTTGCCTATCAATAAATAGTTATTTTTTGCTTTTTATTACTAAATTTTAATTAATTCTAGTTGAAGTAAAAACGACAGGGTTTAATAGAAATTTGCCAATTATATTGTTTCAAGTCATAAATAGTTTACAAGAAAAACTATTTTCTTTCTTATTTACATTTTTAGAATCAATTCGCCTTTTTCTTCTATCTAACACTACTCAGACACATCACACAGTGAAACAGAGATAAACAAAATTGAGAAACTGTATTCTGATTAACCTTTTTCATTCACGATTCGTACGTAAATTAATTTTTTTAAATATCTATTTTTTGTTCACTCTACCTAATTTCTTCGATTTGACAGTTCGACGTGACGTCACAACATGGCCATCGATCCTATTCTCATTTGGAACGGGTTGTACACGGATGTGACGCCGGTGGCCGCCACACGCTTCACACGACGCCGCTGGGCTGGGTTCAAAAATAAGCGGAGAAGCGAAGAGTTGCAGCCCAGAGTTCGTTCTTTTATGACCCTAGAGTTAACCAAGTGACTCCAACTTCGAGCAGGGTAGGTTGGAGTAAGCCATTGACGATAGAACTTGACGTTCAAAACTGCGAGTGTAGGGTATCTACCCTGTGACGTCTGAGTTAACTCCAACCTCAGGACTCAGCCCTGGCTTGTTGTGGCTCGGTCAACCGCCACATGACACGCAATTGAACCTGCGATAACTGCCTATTGAGACTTGAAACACTGTTGACATTCAGTATTTCTACGATTCACTCGAATGTTTTGTTTGACTTACAGACGTGAAACTGGAAAATCTATACAACAGCTGTTCAGACACAGAAGATATCCCAGCACAACCGTCTGACTCTGATTCAAAAGATTATATACCCTTAATAGAGATCAAAACGGACGTAGAAGTAGAACAAAAAGTATCGAGGAAGAAGCGAAGCGCCAGTGACACGACTCGTGAGTATTAGTTAGTGAACCATTGTGTGAGCGAACAGGGGCCCAAGTCTGCTACTTTCAATATATTGACATTCCAACACGATTCCATTGTCATTTCGCTAAAAGTTCGTAATCTGTTAATTCATAATGGCTGATCATTGGGCGGTCAGTGGTCTCGTAATAGAATTGTGGTACGAGCTGGTTTACAACAAACTAAAAACAATAACTGCACAATAACATTCTTATCGTAAAAGTCACTGACTAAAGGAACTGTCAAAATTTTATTAATTTACGGCATATGTCAAATATTTATTTGTCATCATGTACGAGATTACCGTTCTAAAAAAATCATGCAATGAAGTGTCACTGCATGCATTTTATTTTCATAGTCTCATGTCGTACGGTATTTTATTGTGGGGAAATGCCGCTGATATTCAGATAATTTTCGTTCTGCAGAAAAGAGCTATTCGTTTTATTTATAAATTAAGTCCCAGACACTCTCTTAAAGATAAATTTAAAGAGATTAATATAATGACTAACTAAAAATATCTTGTATGCCCATAAAAATAAAAACACGTTTAAGAAATATAGTGATATTCATGATTTTAATACTAGGAATAAACATAAATTTGTGGCGCCTGCTACCAGGCTCAAAAAAATAGGGGAATCATTCAAATGTCAGTGTATACATTATTATAATAAGCTTCCTAATCATATTCAGGAACTAAGCCTTAATAAATTCAAATCATTTGTAAAACGGAAACTTTTGCTAAAGGCTTTTTACAATGTAAAAGACTATCTTGAGGACAAAAAGGCTTGGGATTGACCTGCTCCAGTATGTTCTACAATTGTTCTCTTCTGATTTTTTATATTTCAATTGTGCTTTTTTACTTATATTGTTTACAATTTGACCTTCATATTTGTTTTTATTTTACAATATGTATTTATTAATTATTATTTTTTTTAAATTTATATTTGACCAAAATATTTACTTTGTTAAATATTACAATTTTCTACACTTCTGTATTTTATTGTGAATATGAGGACTATGTGGAATATTTCTTTTTTTTTCCGTATGTTCAATTATTTTGACGCATGTCTGGAGTTTGAGTATTTCTGCGGCCTACCCAAATGTCCCTTCTTTGGCATTGATCGTCAAATCGTTGAGCTCCTTAGTTTTCCTAAGTTGAGCTATACGAATACTGACAAATGCTTGCACTGACTGGACAGGTCCACTCAAATCTGTATGGTTCTTTCCTCAAAAGACCATCTCAGACGATAATCTGCATTGTTCTCATAAGATTTGACTATTACTGTATGGACTTTAAAAGAGACTTTGACCCCTGAGTTTGTTTCGGTGTTTCTTCTCAGGGTAGTCAGCTAGGAAACACCGGACTCATCTAGTTTAAACTGACAAAGAAAAAAACAAACATGACGTGTAAAAGTGTTGTGAAAAACCTATTTACAAAAATAAATATCATTTATCATCATTTATCATTTATCACTGGTTGATCATTGAAAAGTCATAATGACGCCATCATATTAGTAGATTACCAAACTTGTAAAAATCAACAATTTTGAAATCAATGATCGACTATTCCGACTCTATTGTAATAGCAGACTTGAGGCCCGACTGACAACGCATCTACTGTGAGTCGGCCTAAAGTACTGAATACTCATTTAACACGACGCAGTGTATTAAAAAAAAAAACATCAGCTTTAATGGTTCTCATTCCTTTTATTTAATTTAGTTTTGAATTTGGCGCTTACTAGATTTAAAATCACAGGCGCGGCCGCCGCGAACAAACGGAAACTGCACATACAAGGAAGACTACTAGAAGACGTCATTACAGAAAATCAAAAGAAGAATGAAGAGTCGGACACTAGAGTTGCGCTGAACACGTCAAATTATATTCCGAAATTCATAGAACCATTAACTGATACAGCACCTCGAGTTAATATTAGTGCTATTGAGACGGCTTTAGAAACAAATTGTTACAATAATATTAAAAATCGTAATTTAAAAAAACCTTACACTCGTATACGCCGTGGTGTAGCACTGTACAAGTGTGATATTTGTCAGCACAGTTTTTATAAGAAGGAAAATTTAATGAAACATATTCGTACGCACACTGGCGAAAAACCTTACAAGTGTGAACAATGCCAGCGTAGTTTTAGTCAGAAAGGTAATTTAACAAATCACAATCGTTCGCATACTGGCGAAAAGCCTTACAAATGTGAAGAATGTCAGTGTAGTTTTAGCCGGAAGAGTTATTTAATAAGTCACACTCGTACCCACACTGGCGAAAAACCGTACAAATGTGAAGAATGTCAGCGCTGTTTTAGTGAGAAGGGTAGCCTAAAGAGACACGTTT
The DNA here is from genome assembly GCA_029852875.1 of Mythimna loreyi. Lineage (NCBI taxonomy): Eukaryota > Metazoa > Arthropoda > Insecta > Lepidoptera > Noctuidae > Mythimna > Mythimna loreyi. Next base: position 11,282,602 of record CM056806.1, on the reverse strand, counting down.
ATGCACATACTGGTGAGAAACCTTACAAATGTGATGAATGTCAGCGTAGTTTCAGTAGGAAACATGATTTAACAAATCACATTCGTACGCACACTGGCGATGAACCTTACAAGTGTAAAGAATGTCGACGTAGTTTCAGTATGAAATGTAGTTTAATAAGCCATATTTGTAGCGATAAACCTTACAAATGTGAAGAATGTCAGCGCTGTTTTAGTCAGAAGGGCCATTTAACAAAACACATTCGTACGCACGCTGGCGTTAAACCTTACAAATGCAAAGAATGTCAGCTTAGATTTCGTCAAAAGAGCGATTTAACAAATCATATTCATACGCACACTGAAGAAAAACCTTACAAATGTGAAGAATGTCAGCGCTGTTTTAGTCAGAAGAGTACTTTAATAGGTCACATCCGTACGCACTCACACTGAAAAGCCTTTCAAATGTGATGTCTATGAGAGTTATTTTAGTCGAAATAGACTTTAGTGAGGCACATTCGTACGTACGCAGGCAACAACTGATGTGAGGAATATCTGCATCAAGATACGACGACCAATACAAGCGTCAACATTGTCATCACTTGACATTTTTTTGACAACACTTTTTTTGTTTTATATATTTATTCTATTTGTTATTTTTTACCGTGTGTTTTGTAAATGTTGTGCTGTGTCTGCATCGAATAAATGTATTTCTATTCTATTCTATTCATTGTTCTATGAGAAACAGATCTGGGCCCCAAGTCTGCTATTACAATAGTGTCCAAATGGTCTATTATTAAATGATAATGATAAATGATATTTATTTTGTAAATAGGTTTTAAAATAACACTTTTACACGTCAATATTTTTTTCTTTTCGTCAGTTTAAGCTAGATGAGTCCGGTGTTTCCTAGCTGACTACCCTGAGAAGAAACACCGAAACAAACTCAGGGGTCAAAGTCTCTTTTAAAGTCCATACAGTAACCATGTATTGGTCAAATCATATGGGAACCATGCAGATTAGTGTCTCAGGTGGTCTTTTGAAGAAAGAACGACCAGATTTGAGTAGACCTGTCCAGTCAGTGCAAGCATTTGTCAGTATTCGTGTAGCTCAAACTTAGGACTACTAAGGAGCTCAACGACTTGACGATCAATACCAAAGAAAGGACATTTGTGTAGGCCGCATCAAATACTCAAATCTGTCAGACATCATATTAAAATTACGGAAAAGGAAAAGTAATCGAAATAGTCCCCACATTCACAATAATAATAATAAAAAAAAATACAAAAATGTATCACTGCAAAAAAAAAATTATTGCAAGTCAAAAGTTAAAAAAATAAATAAAAATAAAATACAACTACAATAATAGTGCTGGAGCAGGTCAATCCCAGGCCGTCTTATCCTCAAGATACTCCTTAACAGTATAAAAAGCCTTTTGACAAAGTTTTCGCTTTACAAACAATTTAAATTTATTCAGACTAAGTTCTTGAATGTTACTGGGAAGCTTATTATAAAAGTGTACACATTGGTATCTAAATGAGCCCCCAATTTTTTTGAGCCTGGTTTTATGCTTATTCCTAGTATTAACGTTATGGATATCACTGTACTTTTTAAACATGTTTTTATTTTTATGCACATACAAAATATTATCAAAGATGTATTGACAAGGCACAGTCAATATATTAATGTTTTTTTAATTTATCTCTTAGTGAGTATCTAGGACTTAATTTATAAATTGAACGAATAGCCCTTTTCTGTAATACAAAAATTGTCTGAATGTCGGCGGCATTTCCCCACAGTAGAATGCCGTAGGACATGACACTATGAAAATAGCTGAAATAAACCAAACGGGCTGTCTCTAAGTCAGTTAAATTACGAATTTTTCTGACAGCGTATGCTGCAGAGCTAAGTTTTTTAGACAATTTATTAATGTGAGGACCCCACTAAAGCTTAGAATCTAGAGTAATACCCAAAAACACTATGGTATCTTCAGGACTCAAATCTTTACCTTTTATTTGTACACTAGTTTCAACTTGCCTAACATGAGGCATTGTAAACTTAATAAATTTGTTTATTTTTTCATTTAGATGCAGGTTGTTGACGTTAAACCAGTGTACTATTTTAGACAGAGCAATATTTATATCGTCAGTATTTGACTAAACAAAAGTGAAGTGTCGTCTGCAAACAACACTATATCGTGGTAATCCTTTATTAGGTAAGGTAAATCATTTATATAAACTAGAAATAAAAACGGGCCAAGAATTGAGCCCTGGGGGACACCCATCGTTATAACAGATCCATGTGATCTTTGCCCGTTTATATCAACTCTCTGAATCCTATCACTGAGATAAGATGTAAGAAGATCCAGAGAGGAGTTACGGATCCCGTAATGGTGGAGTTTCCTGATTAAAGTCTTATGGTTAACACAATCGAAAGCCTTGGACAAATCACAGAAAATGCCCAAAGCATCGCATTTGTCTTCCCATGCATTATAGATATGTCCTAAAAGTTCAACACCAGCATCAGTTGTTGAACGACCCCTTGTAAAACCGAATTTCTTCGTATGTAACAATTTATGTTTATTAAAAAATCTTTGTAACTGTTCTAGAATAAGTTTCTCAAATATTTTACTAAAGGTAGGTAGTACTGAAATGGGTCTATAATTCGTGGGGTCTGTTGTACTACCCGTTTTAAACAATGGCATTATTTTACTATATTTCATTAAGTCAGGAAATTCACCACAATCAATACAACTATTAAAAATATGTGCTAAACTAGGAGCTACAACGTTGATAATCGATTTTACAATATTCACAGAATTTCCCCATAGATCTGTTGTCTTTTTGACGTTTAAAGTGTTAAAAGTTTTAATTATGTCTATGTAGGTTACATGTTCAAAACTAAACTCGGAATCGCAAACTTTAACATTTTCTTTAAGCAGAGACTGCAGCAATGGGTGATGAGTTCAGAGATTTAGTTGTTAATATGGGGATCTCCGAAAAGAAGTTTTCAAAAGCCGCGGCAACCTGAGAGTCCGATTGAATGACATTGTCGTCTATTACAAGTTTATAGTCACTACATTGTTTTGTAGACCTTCCGGTTTCACTGTTTATAATATTCCAAGTCGGATCCCGTAATGGTGGAGTTTCCTGATTAAAGTTTTAAATAATACAGCAATGGTTCAGGTACTGACAATCGAACCTGTGCGCGAATACCCTCAGGATGCTGTTGGCGCTAGCGCGAACCCTGCGCACCAGGGATGTGCACCGCTTCCGTACGGTAGAATAGAAACAGTCTACTTGCGATTCGGCGAACATCCCCGATGCGCTACAGAATCGCGGCAGCCCCACCAGCACCCTGAATGCATTATTATATTGTACACGCAGGGCATTGTACTGTCCGCGCGTGTATGAGACCCACAGGCTGCTAGTGTAGAAGGATGTACAGAATGCTTTGAACAAAGTTATTTTCACTTCGGTGGCACAACGAGAAAACCTGCGAGCAATCATAATCGCCCTTACAGACAACGCCCTGCGTTCTCGCTCTATAAAAAAAACTATTATAAAAAATAAATAAATATTAATTTACTGCATATGTCAAACATTCATTTGTCATTAATTATTATATATGAAATAACCATTCTATAAAAAAATCTTTCAATGAAGTGTCACTGGTTGATCATTGGAAAGTCATAATAACGCCATCATATAGACTACCAAACTTGTCAAAATCAGCAACAATGATCGATTATTATTTTTTATTTTACTATTGTAATAGCAGACTTGAGGACCTGGTCCGTTTGATGCGATGCGTGCGATACCGACAGGTGTACGCTTACCTTAAACGGCAGTTGACATCACAATACAAACTTAATGTAATTAATAGATGCGGCAATTTACTACAATATACTGCTACGGCAATATACTGCTTAGGAACGAATAGACAAAAAATGCTTTTTGTTTTTAAATTTTTCAGCATTTTAGAAAAACGGAGGACTGAAAATGCTTTATTATTATTATTATAGCTAGCCTATGCTGCCCACTGCTGGGCGAAGAAAAAGTCTTATTTAATCATACTCGACTAGCGTAATAAATGGGCTTTCTTAGACCCTAGTCTATCACATTGGTGTTCAAATGTTTTTGGAATAGTAGTCCATGTTTGACCTCTCCTTTAATATCACAGGGTCGGCTGTTGGAGAGGAGTCAACACTATGCAGACAAGAAAAAAAACTAGAAGACGTAATTACAGAAAACCAAAAGAAGAATGAAGAGTCGGGCACTAGAGTTGCGCTGAACACGCAACATGGTACATCCAGACGTATTGCGAAGTTCCACGAACCTCTACCTAGTACAACACCTCGAGTTGATATTAGTGTTGTTGATACTACTTTAGACACAACGTGTCGAAAAAAAAAATTAACAAAACCCACTCATATACGCACTGGTGGACCACCTTACAAGTGTGACATTTGCCAGCGCACTTGTATAAATAAGGCACTATTAATACGACATATTCGTGTACACACTGGCGAGAAACCTTACAAATGTGAAGAATGTCAGCTTTGTTTTAGTCAGAAGGGTAGCCTAAAGAGACACGTTTGTGCACATACTGGTGAGAAACCTTACAAATGTGATGAATGTCAGCGTAGTTTCAGTAGGAAACATGGTTTAATAAAACACATTCGTACGCACACTGGCGAGAAACCATACAAATGTGAAGAATGTCAGCTTAATTTTCGTCATAACAACAGTTTAATAACACACATTCGTACGCACACTGGCGAGAAACCGTACAAATGTAAAGAATGTCAGCGTTGTTTTATACAGAAGGGCAATTTAACAAAACACATTCGTACGCACACTGGCGTTACACCTTACAAATGCAAAGAATGTCAGCTTAGTTTTCGTCAAAAGAGCGATTTAATAAATCATATTTATACGCACACTGAAGATAACCTTACAAATGTGAAGAATGTCAGAGTGGTTTCAGTAGGAAACATTATTTAACAAGACACATTCGTACGCACACTGGCGATAAACCTTACAAATGTGAAGAATGTCAGTGCTGTTTTAGTCAGAAGAGTACTTTAATAGGTCACATCCGTACGCACTCACACTGAAAAGCCTTTCAAATGTGATGTCTATCAGAGTTATTTTAGTCGAAATAGACTTTAGTGAGGCACATTCGTACGTACGCAGGCAACAACTGATGTGAGGAATATCTGCATCAAGATACGACGACCAATACAAGCGTCAACATTGTCATCACTTGACATTTTGTTTGACAACACTTTATGTTTGTTATTTTTTACCGTGTGTTTTGTAAATGTTGTGCTGTGTCTGCATCGAATAAATGTATTTCTATTCTATTCTATTCATTGTTCTAAGATAAACAGATCTGGGCCCCAAGTCTGCTATTACAATAGTGTCAAAATGGTCTATCATTGGTTTCAAAATTGTTGATTTTGACAAGTTTGGTAATCTACTATTAAAATGGCGTCATTATGACTTTCCAATGATTAACCAATGACACTCCATTGAAAGAAATGGCATAAATTGGTAATCTCATACACAATGACAGGCGAATGTCTGACTTAGACGGTATTTTGCAAAAATTTTGACATTTGTCTTGGCCTTTAGTGAGTAGAGAGACTAATTTTTGAACCTTTATTCTGAACAATCTAGTTATAAGATCGTGTCTGTCATTCGCTTTCTGGCCAGGTATGAGCTCTTGAGTTATTTCGGTCCACTTAGGGCAGGCCTCAATCACTCCATGTACTTGCACGCTATAATTACCTACCGCCCGGAATCCGCGATCTCAGGCCGTTTGCGGACTAAATTCGGCGCGGTTTTCGCAAGCGAAGGGCACGCACGTTGTTCAATTTTAATAGTTCCATTCGTTCTGTTACAAACCAGTCTAAGTCACACTTTTTAAAAAAGGAAACACTTTTGGCTGTAAGATATTAACTTACCTTTTGCCTAAGTATGAAACTTCCTTTCTGAGGAACTCACACTAGGTTATTAATGTGAGAGGCAAGGTCATAAGAATATATAACAATGTCGTCAAGGTAAACAAAACATTGTATGCCTTGGAGTCCAGATAAGGCTGAGTTCATTAGCCTCTGATAAGTTGACGGAGCGTTTTTAAGTCCAAACGGCATACGCGTGAACTCGTGATGTCCTGTTGGGACAGAAAATGCTGTTTTTGGGGCGTCTTCCGCAGGCATGTTGATTTGATGGAAACCGGATGCTAGATCTAACGTGCTGAAATATTTACTCTTGCCCAGCTGATCTAGTATTTCTGCTATATTTGGAATAGGATAGGAATCACCGATGGTAATATCGTTAAGCTTACGGTAGTCGATTACCACACGCAATTTCTTTTGACCGGACGCGTCGAGTTTTTTAGGCACCACCCAAATTGGTGATGACCATGGAGACATAGAAGGTTTTATGATACCTTGCCGTAGCATTTTATCGATTTGGGAGTCGACCTCTTTTTTGTGGCATTCAGGGAATCGGTATGTCTTTAAGTGGATTGGCTCATCCGACGTCGTTTTAATTTTATGTTCTATTGCGTCGGTAGAGGTCAGCTGATCGTCAGATAAGTGGAAGATGTCAGAAAATTGGGAACACACTGAGTATAGTGCTTCAGTTTCTTCCGCATTAAGGTGGGACACCCGAAGTTCCTTTAGAACTTCTTCTGTGCGCTCAAAGGTATGTGATTCGGCTGTGGTACCTATAAATATTGAAGCTTGTAGTTGGAAAGGTTCTAAATGTAATTGAAGGTCAGAATGTATTTGTACCGGTGCTTCTAAGGTATTTAAAATTGATATATTAACGCGGTTATTTTTCTTTACTTTAACCATACAGTTGGCTATTAGTAGGTTCCTAGATAGATGTTGATCGATTATTAATCCTTCTCCAATCTCTGGATTGGCGACTGTACATTCGATAATAGCTTCGCTACGTGCTGCTATTGTGTAAACTGGTTCATTAAAATACATTTGAAAGTTAATCATCTTTTAAATACGTTCATGAAATTAAATAAATCATTGCCGACATTGCCATCGTAGGGTATTGCCAAGTTATCTATTAAGTTAAATACGTGAGTTAAGTGTTTGCAGTCACTGTGGTCTTCGTTATGGGTATAAATAGTTATAGGAATTTGTCCTAATGTGCTTAGGGGACTATCAGTGGTTGAGTCGATACCTTTGATCTTAAACTTGATCGATTCATTAATTACAGGCATATCGTCGATAACTGACGTTTTTATAATGCTTATGGATGCACCAGTATCAACGAGGAGCAAAAGATCTTTAGAAGACACGGGAGATTTTACTTGTATGTAGAATATATCAAACAAATACTTACCGTATTTGTTTGATATATTCTGAGTGAATTCGTATATGGTTTTATTAATGTTTTCTTTATTTTCAGGATTTCTTCTGTTTATATGAGAATTGCTGTAACTTTTCTTCCGATAAAGCACAATTGATAGCGTCTTTGAGATTTTTAGGGTCCCTACATCTAACAATATTAGCGATACGAGGAGTAAGGCCCATAGTAAAAGTGTGGAGTGCTAGGTCCTCCATAGCGGCTACTCTCCCGGAAATTTCACTTTTCTTGTGATTGGTAACCGCGATTTCTGTCCAAAGCTGGGATAGGCAGGTTTCTACTCTAAGTGAAAATTGGCTAACATTTTCTTGAGCGCCTTGTCTGCAATCTTGGAGTTCGATTAAAAGATAAGCATAATGTTTACGCTCTCCAAACTGGTTCTGTAAGAAATCCCTAAGTGAGGGCCACGTCACGAATTCTTTTATCGAGCACGCTATTTCGGCTTTGCGTCACAGGTAAGTTTGATGGAACTTTGTTAGTATTGACTATTTATAAGGAATGTTCACAAAACTCACAGGAACGCCACCAAACATGCGTTTTTCATGTTTATGCTGGAACTGGAGCTGGAGTTCTGGATACTGGAACCGGAGTTGACCTTGAGCCAGGTCGGTGCTGGGTTTGGAGACGGGAGACTCCACCTGCGTCACAGGTCCTTGCCGCTTACTGCACAGTGGATCGGCTATGAGGTCACCGGTGTGGTGTACAGAATACACCTGGATTATACGAGTCGCTTCGGATATTATGCACTCACCAGGGCCGTCTTTAAACTATTTGAGGCCCTGGGCACATTAGGATCATAGGGCCCCTATGACCTTGAGAAAACACTATTTAGTTATAATAGATAAAGAAAGTAGACAAACAAGGTTCTAAATTTATTTTTATTTGGTTACTAACTATAAAAAATAGTAGGAAATGTAAAAAATAATCTACAAAAGTAACTTACTTGGCATAAAATCCTTAGATTACACTGCGTTACAAATGAAAAAAAAAATGAGTACCCGCTTTGAAATGTCATGTTTTCTTATGAATACTTATAGTTTATTAAAAATACATACAAAATTTCCATTTATCACGTCTCATTTTTCTTCCATAAGAATGTGCCAAATTTTACTAAAAATTTAAATGCTATTTTAAAGAAAATTAGTTAAATCAACCAGATTCTTTCATATTAACCAAGTTTAATTTTATCATAAAGGTTAAAAAAAAAACATTATAAAAAGTTTTAACACAAAAGATCGCAAAACTTTAACTTTTTCTTTTGTGCTTTGAATGATCTTCTCGTTTTAAACGCCAGCAGTAATCGCCTAGCATAGATGTGTCTCAACGCCCTTGAAATCGTTCTTCAAGCTTCTTTACATCCTGGTGGAACCTTTTACCTTGCTCATCACTGTCTGCACCAAGATTAGATGGGAAAAAAGAAAAGTGACAATGAAGTGAATTTTTAACGAAATTCTGCTACCCAACTATTTATATGCTTCTAACATGTCGTCAACTAGCTTTTTCGCCCCTGCGGTTCCCTAAAAACCCTTTAATAACTGCTTTCAGCGATAACCAGGCATCAAGTTCCTTGTCAGTAAGCTTTTTCTCAAAATTCGGGTCTTTCATCAATATGGTAATAGAAAAAATAATTTGGCATGTACCTCGAAAACTAGACGTGATAGATACCACATATGTTTGGAACATTTAATCTGTGACTCATTAGCTATTCATTCCAGCTAACACTTACGTGGGTACCAAAATCGTGTGACGCAGTGATATTATTATTATATAAATTATAGGAACATTAATTTTAAATCTATTAATAATTATTAATCTTATTTATATTTTTTTAATGAAAATTTAAAAAATGTTTTGGATTTGAATATTTATAAATAGTATAATAATAATTTCTATTACAATTTAATCAATAACTAAATATGGTATATTTAGTAATTGATTATTTTTAATTTATTTTGCATGCACACTGTCATTGAATTTGTATAATGGAATAAATAAAAGGCTTTTTATTTTATTTTTTTATTTATTTATTATGCACATAAACCTTCCTCATGAATCAGTCAATCTATTAAAAAAACCGCATCAAAATCCGTTGCGTACTTTTAAAGATCTAAGCATACATAGGCACAGCCAACTTTGTTTTATATTATGTAATGATATATTCCACAATATCACATAAATTGACAGATTTATTATAATTAATTACAATTAAAAAAGCAGTTGATACACAAGCATAAATGTTATAATTAAATATCCTTGATAATAATAGTTGCAAGGTAAGGAACAATACAACGATAATTAAGGGTTTAAATCATCAATATCAATTTACAATTAGCGTATTAGAATCTCGATAAATCAATAGATGGCGCTAGAGTCACTTCTCTAAGGTTTGGTATAAATGTACCGAGTTACTACAGCATCAGTTGTCATAAAAAGCCGCCAAGTTATTGACGTCGAGACTGTAGCAACTAGACCGTGGTTGGGATCTGGACTGCTTGGGCTCACAGCTACTTTATATGTAGTGGCGGATAGTCATTACACAAGTCTGTAGTTCATCACAATTTTGGAATTTTCTGATTACTGTTTTCTGTACTTCTATTCTAAGTCACGTCTACCTCTGCGTTATAAAATAAATAAAATTAATTTTAAAATACTGTTTTATTTAAATTCATCTTTTTATATACACCTACATACATTTATATTGATAATTTTGACTGGGCTGTTGGCCAAGTGGTTAGTACCCCTGACTGCTATGCCGGACGTTTTTGGTTTGATTCCCAACCTAGACATGTGATTATGTGATAAGCATGATCATTTGTTCTGTGTCTGGGTGTAATTTATCTATATGTGTGTATGTATTTGGAAATACATAAGTATGTTTATCAGTTGTTTGTACTCATAACACAAAATCTGCTTAGCTTGGGTCTAGACCGCGTTGTGTGATAGTTGTGGAATATATTATAATTATTGCATAGTATTTTGTTAAAGATGATATATGTAAGAACTTTAAAAAAACATCCACTTTTTATATTCAATAATATTTAATAATCGATTTGTCTTACAACCTGAATTAGTAATATTTTAAGTGTTTTGTTAGTATTTACTTGTATTATTCACTACATTTTGTCCACACCACAGTCTATCACCCTCACTCCTTGTCCCTATAAAGCTGGTGAACTCTGGCTTGTTTGGTCACGCTTATAGTGAAGAACATGATGAACCAAACAAAAAGGCGCCCAAAACAACCTTTAAGTATGCCAATGTTTCGTTCTACAGTATTTTATTTACTGTATGGAGATCATTATATTGTTACCTTGACGCATAACTTCTTCCAACAAAACAATCATACAGGAAAGATAAAGTGTCGTCTAAAACAATAAAAATAGGCATAAACGTTTCTGTATCTATAATAGTAGCAAATTTAAAAAAATCTACGCAAGTCTCCTTCAACAATCAACTAACTTCAGTCTCGTCTGAATAACCCTCGTCTTGGGGGGTTATGGGGTTTTGAATTGAAAACCAGGTTGATCTTCACTTGAGGTCCAAACCCTGACCTCAAGTCACTTTATTCGTAGTAGGTACACTGCTAACACCACTTGTTACTACTACCGCACTGTTATACCACAACACTGTTACATAGTTCACTGGTTTCGAAATTTGAATTTGAATTTTGGATTGACGAACTGTTCTCACATCACGACCTTATACTATCCGCTGCGAATCTCAACACCGCGATGTAGAAACTGTAGCTCAACTAACAACGCCATCTCTGGTGTATCAATGTAACTAATACAAAATAATCTTGTTTGGCTAAACACGTCATTCCCGACACTGAAGCTACGACTATAAGTCTCGAGTCTCGTAAATGACAAAAAATTGCCGAGACTCTCGATATTTTCGAGAACAAGACTCTCGGGATGCAAGCCCTAGTGCGTACGGAAGTGTCTTCCTAAACAACTCATACTGTTAAAACAACTCTGACATTATTCACATTTGTAAGGTTTTTCGCCAGTGTGCGTACGCATGTGTCGTGTTAAATTGCTCTTAGAACTAAAACAGAGCTGACATTTTTCACATTTGTAAGGTTTCTCGCCAGTGTGCGTACGAATATGCTGTGTTAAATTGCTCTTAGAACTAAAACAGAGCTGACATTTTTTACATTTGTAAGGTTTCTCGCCAGTGTGCGTACGCATGTGTCGTGTTAAACTGACCTTCTGACTAAAACAACGCTGACATACATCACATTTGTAAGGTTTTTCGGCAGTGTGCGTACGAATATGGTGTGTTAAATTGCTCTTAGAACTAAAACAGAGCTGACATTTTTTACATTTGTAAGGTTTCTCGCCAGTGTGCGTACGCATATGTCGTGTTAAACAGACCTTCTGACTAAAACAACGCTGACATACATCACATTTGTAAGGTTTTTCGGCAGTGTGCGTACGAATATGGTTTGTTAAATTGCTCTTATGACTAAAACAACGCTGACATTCTTCACATTTGTAAGGTTTCTCGCCAGTGTGCGTACGAATATGGTGTGTTAAACTGCTCTTATGACTAAAAGAAAGCTGACATTCTTCACATTTGTAAGGTTTCTCGCCAGTATGTACACGAATATGTTTTCTTAAATTGCTCTTGTATTTACAACTGTACTGACAAATATCACACTTGTAAGATGCTCCACCAGTGCGTGTACGAGTGTAATTTGTTAAATTACGTTTATTAATATTATTTCTATAATTAGTGTCTAAAGTATTATCAATAACACTGATATTAACTCGAGGTTTAGCTTCAGATAGTGGTTTTATGAATGTCGGAATGAGTTTGGACGTACAATATGACTTGTTCTGGGCAACTCTTGTGACGGACTCTTCATTCTTCTTTTGATTTTCTGTGATTACGTCATCTTCTGGGTTTTTTACTCGTTTGTGCAGCTTTTGTGTCTTCACCACGGCCGACCCTGTGTTTTAAATATAGTTATCGCCAAATTAAAAACACAAAGAAATTAAAGTAAATCGTACGGTTCTCATTAAAGCTGCAGAGTTGTTCTTGTTCAAATATATTACTACTGATGATGTGTGATCAAACGACAAATGGACAGAGTGGGTATTGTTTGGTACACGGAGTGCATACAACAAGGATGCCAAAGCGTCTTTAGCCGAAATAGTTTACGACGAACCTCTAAAGCTCCCTGGTGAATTTTTCGCACCTATTAAGGAAGGAACGACCGACATTACATACTTCACTGCGCACAAAACCTGACACCAACTCCAACATCTTGTCACAACAAGACCAGTAGTTTTGTTTAGAAGGATGTGCAGCCCACTGATCATGTGTTTCTTCGTGACGCATTTCCCTACAATCAGCGTACACAAGTCCTCACAAAGTTTTGCAAAAGGAAAACAAGGTTTCAATGGATCACCTGAAGCCAGCATATATTTTGGCAGACATAGCTGACCCACAGAAAGACACTATGTATATGTGTTGTGTTTCTGGCCTGTTGGTCTAGTATTTAGTGGCCCTGACTGCTAAGCCGGAGGTCGTGGGTTCGATTAGCACCCAAGACAAATGTTTGTCATGAGCATGATCATTTCGCACCTTCGGTAAGACAAGGGCCGAAGTGCTAAAATTTCCGAAAATGAGTTAAATATGCGAAAAAAACCTTAGAATCTATAAAAACCTTAAAATGTCTGTCCTGAAAAAAATTAAAATTAGCACTTCTGCCCTTGTCTTACCGAAGGTGCGATTTGTTCTGTGGCTGAGTGTTATTTATCTATAAAAGGTATATATTTAGAAATATATAACTATGTTTATCGGTTGTCTAGTACCCATAACACAAGCTCAGCTTAGCGTGGGACCAGACGTTGTGTGATAGTTTTTTTTTTTTTTTTTTTTTTTTTTTTTTTTTTTTTTTTTTAAATAAAAATAGTTTATTTACACAAAATACCTTTGTTGACATTATTAACAGGTACAATCCAGATATCTCAGGAAAAAGGGTGCTTAAATAGTTAAAAACCCTGCCTCCTAAACTAGGGGAACCCTGTGACTTAGGAGTCAGTGTTCTACTGTAGCTTTGGTGAACAAAAGAAACCTTTATCTATTTATGTCTTTAGGTTAGTAACCTGGTTTAGCTCCAAATAAAATGTATAGGTACGTGTGTTAAAGCGGGGGGGGGGGAGGTGTGGTGTGTGGTGTTGTGATGTAGTGTGGTGAGTTGTGATGTTACGTGAGAGGAGGAAAGAGGATTTTGTTATGTGATAGTGTGGAGTGTTCTAGTAATTTTGAAAAGGATTATAAAATTTCGGAAAGGAAGGATAGAGATTAATATTACTATAGATAGCCTAAATTGTTTTACTTAAAAGATCTTCTGTGCGGAAATAGTCCTGAGTATACAGCCAGTTTTGTAGCTTTGTTTTGACCTCATGTTTATTCAAACTGCCTAATCGGATATAATTATTGACCTTTCTATAAATGAGTGAGCTTATTACATAAAACTGGCGGCTAGCGAGACCTGTTTTGTGAGGGACGGATGGACATGCCGATTTAACTTTACGGGAATCAGATAAAGGTACCTGGCTATGCTTCCTGAGGATGGCATTGAGCACAAAGAGCTGACGCACAGTGAGTACTCTAGTTTCCTTATATAAATCACTAGTTGGATGCCTAAATGGCTTGCCAAGCATCACCTTTAGCACTGCCCTTTGGGCACGCTCCAACCCTAGCAGTTTAGTCTTCGCGGTGCCGCCCCAAATAGGAATGCAATAAGAAATAACTGCCTGACAAAGCGCAAGATAAACCATTTTTAAAGTTTTAAAGTCAGCGCATTGCCTTAGGGACTTGAAGATATAAATAAGCTTCCTTACTCTTGATGTTAGGCTATCAACGTGAGAGTACCATTTTAGACCGTCATCTATCAGTACACCTAGGTATTTAGTTTGACTAGTACGAACTAGTGCTGTACACGAACATGAGGAGGAAACTTGACAGGAATGATCAATAACATTTAGCTCAGAAGGGGCTCTGGTCCTGTGGCTAATAGAAAAAGGAATAAAGTTGGTTTTGGCCAAATTAAGTGACAATAGATTATGTTGCAACCAACTCATGACAGTTCGTAGCGATTGTTCTGCATGATATTTCACATCTGACCATGTATCCCCATAGACTACAATCGCAGTGTCGTCAGCATATGTGAATATTTTGGTGTTTTTTAGTGCCAGTGTGCAAAGGTCATTTATATATATTAGAAAAAGCGTCGGTCCTAACACACTGCCTTGTGGAATTCCATATGTAATAGTTTCCTCCTCGCTTGTGTATGAAGCAATTTTGACACGAAGTTTCCTGTTTTGCAGATAGGTCTTGAAAAGCTCAAGTTCTGTTCCCCGAATGCCTATGGCTTCCAGTTTCGAGAGTAAAGTGGGTACAGAGACAGTGTCAAATGCTTTCTGTAGGTCCAAGAATATTGACAGGCATTTACGATTACTATCTAGATTCTTGACAACAGTTTCCGTTAATTCAGAAATGGCATCTTCCGTGGATACACCTTTTTTAAAGCCATATTGGTTGGGCGCTATGACTTGATGTTTGGACAGAAAGCTTAGTAGACGAACATTGATCAGTCGTTCCATAACCTTTGATAGTGCTGAAAGAATCGAGATAGGTCTGTAATTATTCACACACTCCCTGATCCCGGCCTTATACACTGGTTGGACCAAAGCCTTCTTAAAGGGTTCTGGGAAAATTCCGGTCGCTATTGACAGGTTTATTATGTGTGCAATAACGGGAACAAGAGGCCTGCGGCATAATTTGAGAAGAGAAGAGGATATTCCGTCCCATCCAGTGGCACTATCATGTCTTAAGTTCATGATAGTTGTCTCAACCTCAGAATAGTCAACATCAAGAATGACAAAAGAATTAGGACAGGACGATTTTGGTGGAGAAGGCAACTGAGAGGGGGGCAAAATTTTGGAAGCTAGATTGGTGCCTATGTTGGCAAAGAACCTACATACTTGATTGGTTGCAGTATACGGGTCCGCACATATTTTTAAAAGGTCTAAAGGAGGATCAGATCTTTTTTTGGTATGCGTAATCTCTTTTATTTTATTCCACAGTGTTCTAGGGTTATGTTTAGCTTTTTCTAATTCTGATTTTTCATAAGCTGTTTTAAGCTTCCTGAGAAGGTTATTACAATAATTTCGGTATCTTTTATACGTGATTTGGACGATATCATTATTGGGAGCGTTCCGGGCTTTTTTATGGAGCTTATCCCTATGTTGAATGCAGCGTAATAAACCTGGTGTAATCCAAGGTTTTAAGTTTCTTGCCTTTTTAGGAACATTGATTATTCGTGTGTGTTTTTCAAGAAGAGATTGAACTATGTTTATCAGAACAGTAGCAGCTTTATTAGGATCTTCTAAGATAGTAACTTGAGAGAAGTCCTGTTCTTCTATATCTTTTATGACATTAGGATAATCTATTTTCGGAACCTTATAAGCAGGAGTCGTCTGTCTCACTGAACCTGGTCCATCAATAGATATTAGTATTGGGAGGTGATCCGTGATGTGGGACTCCAAGACAAGAATAGTGGTAGATTTATTCGATTTTAAAAGAACGTGATCAATACAATTGTTAATTCTAGTAGGGAGGTAATGTCCAGGTAAAAATCCATGAGTGGCGCTAAGAGTTAGGTAATTAGCACTTCGTTCATCTGTATTTGATGGTTTGATATCGATGTTAGCATCTCCGACTAGGTATACACTATTACACTTGTTTAGCGTCGTAAGGATACAGTCCAGACTGTTCAGAAAATTATCGAAATCGACTTTTGAGTTTAAAGATGGCGAACGATAAATGGCGATTATTGCTAACTCATTATGGATTTGACAGGAGAGACAGTTACCACCAGTGAAAGTGGGCTCCAGTACAGTACATTGGATACAGCTTTTTATGTACATTACTACTCCGTCGGTTGTCAGTTGTGTTATATTATTATTATATGTTTATGTACCTCAGGTCCTGGGATTTTGAGAGGTGTACGAGGCGTCGAAGCCAACTCGCAGAGCCAGTGTGGGCGCCGTCGTTGCAGCAGCAACCGAGGGCCCAGCTGAACGCATGCCCGAGGGTCGCAATCGCGTGATCCGGGGGTACCGAACGATTTCCCGTGAAGCGGCGAGCCTTCTTGCTGGCCTGCCACCATGGGATCTGGAGGTAACAGTCCTTGCACGCATGCACGATCTGCGTATGGAAGTGCAACGCCGGGGCAAAACTCCGCTGCCTGAACATGTCAAGGCGTGGCGGAAAGAGCTCCGGCGGGATCTCGTGATGGTGAAATGGCGTCAGCGGCTATCGCAACCCAGTGCTGGGCACGCCAAAATTATGGCGGTAATGCCCCTTCTTGAGGCGTGGCTAGAAAGAACTCACGGCGTTCTCACTTTCCGCATGACGCAGGTCTTCAACGGACATGGTAAGTTCGGGAGGTACCTGCATCGGTTTCGTGCGGAAGAGACGCCCGGGTGTCGCCACTGTGTGGACCGCCCGTAGGACACGGTGGAGCACACGGTCGAGGTGTGCCCCGCTTGGGCAGAGCATCGCCGTGTCCTCGTGGGGGCGATCGGCGGCGGCGATCTCTCGCGCCGGGCCTTGGTCGAGGCCATGGTCCGGAGCGAGGAGGAGTGGCAGGCGGTCGCCTCCTTTTGCGAAGCAGTAATGCTAGCAAAGGAGGAAGCCGACCGCTTAAGGCAACGGCGCTCACGCCCGAGACGCCACCGAGATTCCGATCCCGATTTCCGGCCACCATAGGCATTGTTTGCCATCCACAAGCCGGACGGCGAGCTACCCATAGCTCGCCGTCCAATCGTCTGGTAACCGTCCGACCTAGGTGGTGGACCTAGCCCAGTCGTCGATGGCGCGCACTGTTCCCGCGTACCTCAAGGAGTAGGGACCCTGCAGAAGGGCCAAAGCCAACTGGGGCCACGGGTTCGTGTCTGAAAGGAAGGCTCTGGCCCTGGTGTACATGGCAACGTTGGAATAGGGTAGGTTGTTTAGTCAGTAAGAGTCTGACACTTGTTTCCCGCTCCGCCCAAGGGCGGGACTCGTCATTGGATGATTTTTACCTACCTAAAAAAAAAAACTCGCAGAGGATCTTTAAGACGCTTTTAATGAAACGTGGTGCTTGGTTGGTGGATTTTTTTGCGAAAAAAATGAGTGCATTACATTCCAAATTAAAAAAGTCATCGGGTTTGACTAGAAAAACGACTTTATTTGCTTCGATGATTTTATTATTTTTTTTTTTTTTTTTTTTTTTTTGTTAGCCTGTTCTGTCCCACTCCTGGGCAAAGGCCTCCCTCCACTTCTTCCATCCATCGCGGTCCCGCGCTTCCTCTTGCCAGTTCGGAAGGAATCTGTCTAGCTCATCGCGCCATCTCCTTCGTGGTCTACCGCGACCCCGCCGCACTGTCTCAGGGCACCAACTTTGTGTTACTTTGGCCCACAGTTTGTCGGGCATGCGGCAGACGTGTCCTGCCCAGTCCCATTTCAGCTGGGCAGCCTTTTGAGCCACATCCACAATTTTAGTTTTGGAACGCAATGTGGTGTTTCTAACTCGATCTGTTAACTTAACGCCAAGTATACTGCGCTCCATTGCTCGTTGGCAAACCTTGAGTTTGGACTTTTGGACATTCGTTAAAGACCAAGTTTGTGCGCCATAGGTCAACACAGGGAGAATACACATGTCCATGAGTTTTTGTTTTTGTGCCATAGGCAATTCACCTTTAAATAAGTCTTTCATGGACCAGTAGCTCCTCCAGGCGTTTTCAGTTCGCCTTGCGATTTCTTTGTCTTGCCTCGCCTGGAAAGAGACTACTTGGCCCAAGTAAAGGTATTCTTGGACATGTTGTATAGTCTCCCCGTGTACTTTTAAAGTTTTTGGCGCTTCGTTTGTCATGACTTTAGTCTTCGACATATTCATCTTCAGTCCAACCTCAAGGCTCGCATCACTTAACTCTTGGAGCATGCGTTCGAGCTCAGTGGCTATTTTATTATAATTAAAAAAAAACATTTTTTTTTGTTTTTTGCTAAAAATATCATTTGGATTATTATGGATTAGAATAAAGATTTTATAAAGGTAAAAAATAAAAAAAACTAAACTTTTTTTTTCAAAAATTTGAAAAAATAAACCGACGAAAAATTCCACCACTGGGGTGTCCCTCACCTTCCGCATGACGCAGGTTCTCACCGGACATGGGAAGTTCGGGAGATTCCTGTATCGGATTCGTGCGGAAGAGACGTCCGGGTGTCGCCACTGTGAGGCGAGCCCGGAGGACACGGTGGAGCACACGGTGGAGCACACGGTGGAGGTGTGCCCTGCTTGGGAAGAGCATCGCCGTGTCCTCGTGGGGGTGATCGGTGGCGGCGACCTCTCGCGCCGGGCCCTGGTTCAGGCCATGGTCCACAGCGAAGAGGAATGGCAGGCGGTCGCCTCCTTCTGCGAAGCAGTAATGCTCGTAAAGGAGGAGGCCGACCGCATAAGGCAAAGGCAACAGCGCCCTCGCCGTAGCCGTCGCCCCCGCGATCCTGCCGATATCCTGCCACCGTAGACACTGGCTCGCGGACAGTGAGCAATGGGTAGCTCGCCGTCTGGTCGTCTGGTAACTGTCCAGACCGAGTCCAAGTCGTCAACGGCGCGCACCGTTCCCGCGCGCCTCAAGGAGTTGTCAGCAAACTGCAGGGGCCCTTCAGGGTCGAAGCCTCCTGGAGCCTAGGGTGGTGCAAACTGTTACCTCGACTCTAGGAATAAGGCAAGGAAGGTACGGGGTAGGTCTACGCCCAAGAGCGAGAAGAGAATTTTTTTAGTTACATAGAAGATATTAGTTTTTTTTATGTTAGGTGAAAATCATCGAATGACGAATCCCACTCTTGAGCGGAGCGGGAAACAGTGTCAAACTCTTACTGACTAAAGAACCTACCCCGTACCTTCCTTGCCTTATTCCCAGAGCCCCGGTGTAACGCTTTCGCACCAACCCTCAGCTCCGGGAGGCTTCGACCCTGTTGGACCCCTACGGAGAAGATATTAGATAGAACATAGGTGTAGGGAGGTCCTATCCCACGAAGGTGGTGACAATCCTGGAAGTGTGTGTAGACTCATTACACATTGTTCTATGTAAGCATCAGCTATATTTTTTATGACACAGTTTTCCGTGTTTAAGCAAACGGAATAAAAAGTCATTAAACGTATAATTCATCAGATTGCCTTGGTGAGATAGAACCAATTTTGCAACTCTGAATTTCATCGATATTTTTTACTCGGATTACTACTTGACATCACTAATTGTATAATTTGCATATGTGTGTTTATACTGAGCCCGTAGTTACAAGAGCCTCATGCTTTTGAGTGTGTTTTATAAAAAAGTTCACAAGTGTTGATATCTATATCTCTGTTTCTGTGAGACATGTTATCACCACAAAGATAAATGCTCAAAAAAAACCCAGCTTCGGCAGAAACGAGATGTTTCTCAAATTATCAATTATAATAAGTTATAAAACATAAACAATTTATCGCCTTCCTTACTTGTAAACATATAAAAATAGTCAGATGTAGTTCAGTAGTCGCGAGTCCCACGTTGGGCGCCACTTTTACGGCTGTCTACAAAGAAAATAGTATGCTGCACTTGATTACTCAGTTTATTACAAAAACTTAATTTATTTTTTATCTACACTAATATAATAAAGAGGTAAAGTTTGTTTTTTTGTTTGTAGGAGGTAATCTATGGAACTACTGGTCCGATTGGAAAAATTTTACCAACAATAGAAAGCTGCTTTACTCCTGAGTGACATAGGCTATATTTTATGTACGCGGGCGAAGCCGCTAACAAAAGCCAGTTTAATATAATAATGTTATGAATACAAAGACACTAGTTTGATTTCAAACCTATTCTCAAACTGCAAAGCTGGTGTTACTGTCTGTTGCTATGCAACATAATGTTTTGTTTATATAGTACTAGCGACCCGCCCCGGCTTCGCACGGGTGCAATGCTGATACTAAATACACTACAGAAAAACTGTGAACGTTGGATATAAAAACATAGCGCCCCGCTCCGGCTTCGCACGGGTATAAAATATATAGCCTATGTGATTAAAATCAATCCAGTAGTTTTGATTTATTCATTACTGCCCGTGGCCCGCACGCGTTAAATTTGGAGTAAAACAATGCTCCTTTCCCTATACCATAAAGATTTCCTGCTATCTTTTTTTTACATTTTTCCTTATTTACTTTTTTAACTATTTATTTTATTTTTACAACATATTACAGAAAGTCTTTATAAACAACGTTCACAGCTTTCTTGTCATCAGACAATACAAACATGTTTTCTCTGGAGGTCACTCTTGAAAGAGCGACATACAGTTGTCCATGTGAAAAACAGTCAACACTCAAATCTAAGCCTGCAACGTTGAAGGTTTTGACCCTGCGATTTATTAATGGTCATTGCAAAAGATGTCTTTACCGGAAACTGTACACGTTTAAATTAGAAGGGTAAATCCGATGGTATCAGAGGGATTCGGGGAATCAATACATCTTCTCCGGTACCACATCCTGTGAGTATTGTGCACTCTATTATGAAAGTTTTCAATGATTTTACCAGCAAACGCGTGCCATTGCAAAGTTTAGGTGGATTCAGGTTTCTTAATAAAATAACAGGACAACCTACTTTCAACACCATTTTATGAGGAGGGAGTCCAGACGGGTTCAAAGAGTTTAGAAATTCTACGCTCTTGCCGCACCGAGCGGCCGGCCGGTACCGCCGCAAACGCTACGTCCCGCAATTTTTAAATCTGTAATATCTTCGAAAATATTCACTTAAATCATACGGTGTAAAGGGCCATATAGATATATATTGAATGAACAATGTATTCAAGGTATTTAATTGGTTAAGGATTAATGCTGTATTGGTTAAAATCGCTTCGAAAATTAGCCATTATTTGTCGTAAAAAGTAAATGACAAAAAAAAGTTATTGTGGGTTATCCATAAGAGATAGACATATACCATCGCAGACTTTTCTGTAGACCTTTTCAATGTGTACAATATTTAGTACATTATTTTGATAAAACTCGTAGGGTTCAGCCTGCGTTTGGAATGTAAGCGGAAAAAATGTAATTATTTACGACATCACATTAGAAACCTCAAAAATAACAGTACTTCTCCACTATTTAATGGATGTTATTATACATATAAACCTTCCTCTTGAATCACTCTAATTATTAAAAAAATCCGTTGCGAAGTTTCAAAGATTTAAGCATTCAAAGGGACATAGGGACAGAGAAAGCGACTTTATTTTATACTATGTAGTGATTTTTAATGACATTTGATTATACAGAATGTTTTGCGTTATGTCATCGAAATAAATTATTTTCTTTAAGCTTTTCAGCAATGAGTAAATCAATAACATTAAATGAATAAAAATTAAAAGATCCGAGAACTAAGCATTTTATTATATCATATTTTTTAATTAAGGATTGAAAATATGTAAATAAACATGTTCTTAAATGGAAGCCTGACAAATAAAACTACCTAAAAGTAAATAAAAAAAGTTAGTTTACTTTTTTTAATAGGATTGCAAGTAAGCATGACGATCATGACCGATATTTATTTTATTACTTATTAATATCGATAATTTGATATACATTTAATTTCTGTCGGAGCTGGGTTTTTTTTGGCACTAATTTAAAGGAGCAGTTGTAAATAGCGGTTTTGGTAAGTTAAAAAATATAAATGGGAGGTTTAATAACTAGCTCAGCAGTTAAAGCTAAGCAGTAAAATAAACAAAAATGAGTAACAAAAAATAATAAAACTGATCGGTGAATACAAAATTGAGCAGAAAAATAATTAAATGGGCAGTAAAAATGAATGAATGGGCAGTTACGTGTGGGCAGTAATAAATCAGAATTTGTCGGAAAGAAATCACATTCTAAGCAATTCTATAAATAATGAGGTTGTAAATTAGTGTTGAGATAATAATATAGCGGTGTGACGAACGGGCAGGGACAGATAGACGAAGTTGCACCATAAGGGTTCCTTTTTTTAACCGACTTCAAAAAAAGGAGATGGTTCTCAATTCGGTTGTATTTTTATTTTTTATTTATGGCACGACAGAAGCGTTTAATTGCGATGTACTTGGTACATTGCAGTCAGTAACGATATTTTCCTCCATAATAATGAGAAATCAGGGCAATTATGGCATTAATTAACAATAACAACAAAATGTTGATAACAACAATGCACTCGCACGCATAATAATACGAAAACGAATGCAAGAATTCAAAACATGAGCTCACGCGAACAATTACCAACCCTGTGATTGGTCGCTTCCGCCACCCGCGCTATAAGCTCCGCCCAACTAACGAACATTTGATCTCTCTTTTCAATGAAATTGAGTTCGGGTGTCACCGCTCGCTATGATCTGCCGATCTATTTATCGATCTGCCCATTCCATCATTTTTACTGCCCATTTAGTTATTGGACAGCTCAATCATTTTTAGATATTGACATTGTATGATAAAATAACCGACAAGTTGTTTTTTTTTTTACTGTCCATGTTTTACTGTCGCAATAATTAATGAACTGCCATTAAATTAAATAACTGCTCAATATGTTTTTGAACTGATCATAATAACATCTCAAATATTTAAATAACTGCTCAAAAAATTAGTTCCCGTTTTTTTTTCTATGGGGTGGGGCTTGAGCGTTTTCCTTTGTTGGAGTTCAGATGTCTCCAAACTACGCCCATTTATTCACTAAAACAAAATCAAAATCTATACGTACGCCACACAACCGGCGTACGTATACATTTTGCACAAACTTTCTGCTTCAGGAAGTCGATGCACTCCGTGACACGGGACATGTATTCTCGGGTCACACACATGTATCATCAGTCGGCCTGTTCGCTCTCTCATGGACTCACTAATACTCACGTGTCTCTTGTTCTTCTTCCACTTCTGTTTTGATTTCCATTAAAGGCACATTATCTTCTGAATCAGACTCGGACTGTTTTGCTGGTACATCTTCTGCGACTGAAAAGCTACTGTATTCATTTTCCAGTTCTAGCTCTGCAAATAAGCAACAAGGAAGAGATGATTGTTTGTAAATGTAGCAGGATAACTGGGGAAACTGACTAGTATGTAAGTATAAATATTCAATGCAATGTCAAGTGTACGGCGGTGGCTCCTGAAGTATCCAGCTGTCACACCGACTGTGGAAGCAACTCCAAAAGGATTACTGTTGAGAGCACTGTCGAGAGGTTGGTACACCCATTTGGAATATTCGGCTACAGTCATACAAGTTACCGGGACATTGTCTCTGTTCTCATCTACTAGCTTCTCCCCACCGCTTCACCCCTGTGACCTACTTCGGTGACTATTACAGCAAGAATTCAACTAATGTTCTCAGCAAATGATCCATAGTTATTTTTTATAAATATACTAGCGACCCGCCCCAGCTTTGCACGGGTACTGATATTGAATATATTATGCATGTATTATACACATAAACTTTCCTCTTGAATCATTCTATCTATTAAAACAAACCGCAACAAAATCCGTTGCATACGATTTAAGCACATAGGGGTAAGCAACTTTGTTTTATACTACATAATGATTATTTAATGATGAATAATGCAAATCGCTTCACCTCACTTGGTATTGGTATAGATAGATTTAAATTTCCAGTTCTCAAAAACATACCATCACTTTGATGTTCCTCCTCTGGCTCAATGACATCATCTAGTCTCTCACACACATCTGGTAACTCTTCTTTGATAGGATCACATTCTGCTTGACATGCATCATCAGATTCTATGCTTACATGTACCATGGGTGATATAGTCAACTCACTGAAACACCCAAAGTGGTCTTGGTTTATAGGAGAATTTAGCTGGAAGAAGATAATATAAGTATGAGATAATTGCATTATACTGCATTGTATATCAAGCCACATTCAGACCTCAGGAAAAATTAAGTTGTTGTTCCTGCGTCTCAACTATACATGAAAAATTAGTGTCAGAAGATAAAGACATGCAATTTTCTCAAAAACAATCTCTAACAATTGCCTGCGCATCTCTTAAATCCACCCTTTAAGAGATGCGCAGGCAATTGTTAGAGATTGTTTTTGAGAAAATTGCATGTCTTTATCTTCTGACACTAATTTTTTTCATAGTAACTAACTATTCCTAACACAAAGGTTAGGTACCTGCCCTTACTGCTTCAACTCAAAAATCCACCCTGGAGGTAAACCTCACCTCATAATCCTCATTCATCATCTGAGCGAGCCGCTCTTCAGCTTCCAGACATTTTCTCTGCAGTTGGCAGCATTGCTTTAGTTTAGTGCAGCAGATGAAACAAGCGAGCATCGGTCTACTGTCTCCAGTTACAAACTGCAACAAAACTTGTCTTCAACTATTTTTATACTTTAATTTCTACTTTAAATCAATTACATTATAATATAATAATTACATAGTATGTATTCATATGACATTTATTTTACTTTGTGTATGTATATATTTATAGTAGTATATTTACATTCAATATTATTTCATTGCCTATTTATTAATTATTGTGTGTACTAAATTTCTTTTTCTCTTACACACAAAGTCTACTATTCTATTTTTCTAATTCTCCTTTCGCAGGTATGCTAGAAGAGATTTCTTTAGAAATAAGCATCACCGCTGTACCTATTTTTCTGTATTCTTCTTATTTTCCATTGTGTGTACATGAATTGTTAAATAAATAAATAATTATATTCCACAACTACTTACATACAACACTGTCTAGTCCCTTTACAAGCAGAACTAGTGTTAAGAGGACTACACACACAGATGTTTTACAGATAAATTACACCCACACACAGAACTAATGATCATGCTCATCACACAAACATTTGTTTGGGATGGGAATCAAACCCACAACCCTTAGCATAGCCGTCAGGGTCCACTAACAGTCCACTCAAACATTCAAAATATTTGAATCTAAATCTCTCACAAATCTGAATGTAGTACACAAATACATTGTGATAGTTGCGGTAAAACTGTACAATACTGGACGCGGAAATTTTGAATTTAAGTGGGAGGGGGGGGGAGGGGGGGAAGGCCCCTCCTCCCCCAAACCCCCTCCCAAATAAAGAAAACGCATAGTTTTGGAGATATTTAAAATTAAAAATTTTGAGGTTAGGTATCAGAAAATCGTACATTTTATGCATTTTTTGAGGAAAATTTGTGGGTTTTTGAAGGGAGGGTCACTCTCAACCCCTAGATCTATCCCCCTGTAGTAGCAAATGTATACCTATAGGTATTTAAAAGTAAAAAAAAAAAATTGTCTGGGAGCGTTCTACATTGTATTTAAATATTTGTGCACTGAAAGTTTTCTGGGTGGTTTAAAAAAAAATAACCCTAACCTAAATCTATCTGAGTCGGGGTGCCCTAAATTTAGTGTGGGTGGTTTAAAAAAAAATAACCCTAACCTAAATCTATCCGAGTCGGGGTGCCCTAAATTGAGTGTGGGTGGTTTAAAAAAAAATAACCCTAACCTAAATCTATCCGAGTCGGGGTGCCCTAAATTGAGTGTGGGTGGTTTAAAAAAAAAATAACCCTAACCTAAATCTATCCGAGTCGGGGTTCCCTAAATTGAGTGTGGATGGTTTAAAAAAAAAATAACCCTAACCTAAATCTATCCGAGTCGGGGTGCCCTAAATTGAGTGTGGGTGGTTTAAAAAAAAAATAACCCTAACCTAAATCTATCTGAGTCGGGGTGCCCTAAATTTTGTGTGGGTGGTTTAAAAAAAAAATAACCCTAACCTAAATCTATCTGAGTCGGGGTGCCCTAAATTTTGTGTGGGTGGTTTAAAAAAAAATAACCCTAACCTAAATCTATCTGAGTCGGGGTGCCCTAAATTTTGTCTGGGTGGTTTAAAAAAAAAATAAGGCTAAACTGTACAATACTGTGCAATACTACAGAAAACTTTCAGTGCACAAATATTTATATACAATGTAAAACGCTCCCGGACAATTATTTGTTTTTACTTTTAAATACCTACAGGTATACATTTGCTACTACAGGGGGATGGATCTAGGGGTTGAGAGTGACCCTCCCTCCAAAAACCCATAAAAATTCCTCAAAAAATGCATAAAATGTACGATTTTCTGATACCTAACCTCAAAATTTTTAATTTTAAATATCTCCAAAACTATGCGTTTTCTTTATTTGGGAGGGGGTTTGGGGGAGGCGGAGCCTTCCCCCCCTCCTCCCCCTACCCCTTAAATTCAAAATTTCTGCGTCCAGTATTGTACAGTTTAGCCAAAGTTGCAAGGGAACGATGCTCTTCAGGACAACAGCTAGTGGTTAGCTTTGCTTACTGTGCACCTCTACTCACAGAGAGTGTTGATTCTTACTCGAGGTAAATACGAGAATGTTATCTTAATAATATAAGTCCAGGATAAAACTTACCGGATTGTCAGTCAGCCTCTCATACAGCGCATGCAAGTCTTTGTTTATCACTACATACATGCGAACGTTCTCCGCTAAACACAGCCTACACATTGGCAGCTTTTCCATGTTACTTTTTTTACTAATTATGTAAATATCAAATAGTTTATTTCAATTTAAAATTATAGTATTATTTCTTTGAATAAACAAGTCTCACAATATGTCCACAGAAAACTACGTCCAAAACAAATATGTCAAATTCAAACGACATGCCTGACAGATAAGTAATTAAGTAGTGATGGCAACATGAAATCAAAGACAACTGACAAAAGGGAAGCCTAATGATAACATTTTATTATACCATCAGAATATAAATCGCTTCTCTGGCAAAATTCTAGATGTGGAAATGTTAATAGATAAATACAGTATGGATATCTTATGTTTTTGTGAAACCTGGTTAAAACCAGATAGAATGCTGTTCAATGTCAATAATTTTTCAGTTGCCAGTGCGTTCAACAGATCATCAATAGGGGGTGGTACTTTAAGAGCAGTCAACCCGTGCTACTTTCCATACAACCGCTCGTACGCGATTATAGCTTCATTACACAATTTTCTCAAGAAATTTTTAAAACACAGGTTACTTCTGGTAAATATCTAGGCTTCTATAGAAAGCGAATCCTAAAATTTTGAAATTTTAATTCATAAAAGACGTCTGAAAATCTGAAATTTCGCACAAATTTAACATGAACTTTGGCATCTCATAATGTGCTGATAAATTAAAAAAGTAGAAAAAGTACTTCTATAGAAGCCTAGAAAATTTAATCGAGTATCTGGATAGCAACTTTTGTTTACAAAAACCCTTATTGTTTAAATATAAGCACGTATATCCTGAACCCATTTTTGTGAAATTTTTGTTCGCAAATTTCCTTTCAATCTATATTGTTCTCGCTCGGTTGTCATCCAACGAGGGGCTATGAAGTGCGTGGGGGGTAAGTTCGGCGGGTTATGACTATGACGTACGAACTAGGACGAGCCGACACGAAGGAATATATCACGTGACCCTGCTGCTGTGGCGTGCATTTATTTCTGCTAATACATATTATCTTCTTGTTGCGTAGTTTTATAATTGTGTCATTGACTCCGTGGCCACCATAACAAATACGAGTATATCACTTGACCGCACGAAAGATTAATATTTTCGGATATTTAATTTTTTTTACTGCAGCCGTATAAAATAAAACTAAATTGGTACGCTTAGGTAAGGCTAAATAATTGTAGCATATGCAGTATTTATTTATTGTCAGTAATAATCCTCCCGTCCGAATGGTTGACGTTGTTGGTGGCCTCAACAAAGATTAGTAAAGTACCTACACAGGAGATTTTACCGATAGTGCACCAGTGTGCGCAAACACAAATGCACTCTCCTTTGCTCTCAAAGTTTCACATGACCGGAGAAAGATCAGACGTAGAACCAATGACTTTACGTGCTTTCTGAGGCATCTAGGGTGTGACTCAACTATATTACTCTGGGATGCTACAGAGTATTTCGTAATAGGGAAACCCAATAGCATGTTTTTCCCATACCGGGAGTCAAACCAAGAACCAACACTCAGCAGTTGCGCTTGCGTCTACAAAACCAATAAGGCAGTAATAAATGAATAAGCATATACATACATATAAACCTTATTACCTTCTCTCATTAGTAAAGTAGGTAGAAACCTACTTTCAACTCTCAGAAACGAAACCTCATGCAAAATTTCACGCTCTAAGTCCTAATAATTTTCAGTCAGTAATTTACAGTAACCATTTACGAGATGTTTTATTTTACAGAGCTTGGCGTACATATCGAATACTTAGAAAACGAAATTTTTTTTGCGGGTGATGATTTACCTTGTACGAGTATAACGCTTGAAGTTCAAGAAAAGTAGAAGATCAAAGAGGAGAGAATGTCAATATAAGTAACAATAGTAATTGAGCCTTTTAGGGTTCATATACCTCAAAAGAAAAAGAAATCACTTTGTTGTCCAACTGGCGCGTTTGACCAAGAAACAGTAAAGTTTATATACCTGAGCTCTAATGTCAGCTACGATTACTCGTGCGAGAAAGAAGTCCGCAGGAAAATTGGCATTTCCTAGCTATACAAAATCTGGAGGAATCGCAACATCTTTGTAAAGACCAAAACCAAACTGTTACGGACTCTGGTTTTTTCATCTTTTCGTATGACGCTGAGAGACTTGAACGCTGATAGTTGCAGATCGCAAACAAATTGACGTTTTTGACATGTGGTACTAGAGAAAAATGCTCCGTATCCCTCGGACTAACCTATTCATATTGCAAGAATTCAAAATCTCGCGGTTGTCGTCCGAGTGTCTTCGCAAGATTTTACAATACTTCGGTCACATTACCAGGAAAGACAGTGATAACCTCACAAGGATCAATGTCACCGTTAAAATAGATGGGAAAAAGGCTTCGTGGACGCAACTCTCTATGTTTGTCCGACTAGATTCGTACTGCTCTTGATTCTACTGTATATACACTTCACATCGCCAAAAATAGAAAAAGGATATCATAAGAGCGACAGTGAAGGTCACAATTCTCAGTATTGAAGAATACAACGTGAAGAGGAGGAGGAGGATGTATGTTCCCTTGGGATATTTTTTAGATACGTACCCGTAGCGACACCGATGGCATTATACCCTTCTGGTACTAAATGAACGGTAAATACTTATCAGTTGAGAAGCATACTTGTTTACCATAAACTTTTTACTACTGCTGCTCTAGGCTGCTGCAGATATTCGGGTTTTTCTAAATTCTGACTGTTTGATTCGCTTTTTTGTGCTGTGTTCAGAAATAGGAACTGTCTCGACAACCGAGTTCTACGCATAAATTGTATATTATATAAAGTTATGAAATAAATGTATGCCCAACTGAATTCAGTTTTTTTTTTCAAGACAATTTTTGTTCCCCTGTACTGTATGTGTATAGTATGTAAGTCTGTTACCTAATTACAGCTTTCTCAAAACGATGATTAGATTAAAAAATATTTTATGGATGCTTTATAAGCAGAATGCGTTATTGTTGTTGTTTATTGACCTGCGTTGTTCAGACATATATTTAGCTGAACAAAAAAAAAACGCCGTTATTGCTTTAGTATTTTTATCAATTTATCTACGGAATTAATAAAATATAAATACGCCTCCGGAGTAGCTTACTAGGTACATGCAGTAGGGCTAATTACAAAATTATAAATACGCGCGCACGAGGCAAGTAGTAGCGATGGGGAGCAGCAGAATGAAGCGTTGTCAATATGTCAAATGTCATTGCATGACTTGACGAATGTAAATGACGGAAGTTACCGAATGCCAACCGAGCAATCACTTGCTTTCTCTCTTTTTTCGCTTCTCCTCTTCATCATACACTACGTTGGATGAAACAACAAGCTTTTTTATCGAGCTGTCATTGACGATAGACGAGTCAGGAAGGCCCACCTTAATATTATGTAATAACTCTTTAAGATATAAGGAAAGGAAAGATATCACTGCTTGCTCTGTTGATCGCTTATGTGAGGTAGCATGTGCAGAGGTTGAAGGCCAAATTTTCTTATGTGTCTACAGACCACCCGCATCAAACTTGACATCTTTTCTTATTATAATAGAAGAAATTCTAAATAAACTTATTAAAGATAACAAATTAGTTTTCGTTTGTGGGGACTTAAATATTGATTTATTAGTTGATTCATCAGATAAATCTAAGCTGCTCTCATTGTTTAGTTCTTTTAATCTGAAATGTATTTTTAAAGAAGCAACAAGAATAACACCTACTTCAGCCTCATGCATAGATAATATATTTACTAATTGTAATAT
This sequence comes from Mythimna loreyi, assembly GCA_029852875.1. NCBI lineage: Eukaryota > Metazoa > Arthropoda > Insecta > Lepidoptera > Noctuidae > Mythimna > Mythimna loreyi. Next base: position 11,251,911 of record CM056806.1, on the reverse strand, counting down.
AAAAGACTCTTCACTTATTAGTGGTGTGAGGTCAGACCATACTGGTCAACTTGTATCATTTGAAATAATAAAAAAGTTACAATTAGGTTCTACTGCAAAGTTTAGACCACTTACCATAAATAAATTAAATCGTTTCAATAATAATGTTATTAGTAGTCTCTCAACAGCCAACTTTGATTCGCAAGACCCAAATGTTAACTATAGTACATTATTTTCTACAGTATGCCAAGAATTTAACAAGGCGTGTCCAGTTAAAAAAGTCCAAATCAGTAATAAATCAAAATTTAATGAATGGGCTACTGCTGGAATAAGAAAAAGCAGAGATACTTTATATCAGCTCAACCAGGAAAAGTCATTGTCGTCTGATTGTAACCTCCATAACCATGTTAGATTGTATTCGAAAATATTTAAAAGAGTCTGCAACCAAGCTAAATCTAAGCTAATAAGCAAAAAAATTGCAAACTCTAATAATAAAATAAAAGCAGTTTGGAAGGCGATAAACAAAGAAACTGGAAAGATAAACCAAAGAGACCAGAATGAATTGTCACTAAACATTAATAATAAAATCATCTCAGATAGGTCAACGGTGGCTGAAACATTAGAAAACTTTTTCACCAACATCCCAATAGAAGTTACCAAATCTCTCCCTTCTTCTTCTTTGTTAGCCGAATCTTTTTTAAAGGAACATTTTACAAAGGATATACCTACCTTTGAATTTAAACGTATCTCTGTTGATACAATAATAAAAACATTTAAAAGTCTTAACATAAAAAACACTGAGGACTTATGGGGTATATCAGTTAAGGTTCTGGGAGATATTATTCACACAATTGCTCCTGTCCTAACAGGCATATTCAATCAATGTTTGGACAGTGGTACATTCCCTGATTTAATGAAACATAGTAAAGTTGTACCAATTTTCAAATCAGGTAGTAAGAGTGACCCCTCTAACTATAGACCTATATCTGTGCTTCCAGCATTGAGTAAAATCTACGAAAAAATCATGCTGGACCAGATGCTGTGTCATTTTAATGTGAATGGGATTTTGCATAGTCATCAGTTTGGCTTCACGAAAGGAAGGTCGACGACGGATGCAGGAGTGAAACTCATCAGTCACATTTTGGAATCCTGGGAGAAATCCCAGGATGCCATTGGCATATTCTGTGACCTCTCAAAAGCATTTGACTGTGTTGACCATAAAACTCTAATCTGTAAATTACATCATTACGGAATTCGTGGACAAGCTGCTGATCTTGTTTTTTCCTATTTATCTTACAGGCAGCAAAAGGTAACCATTAATGGGGCGACGTCCTCAGGCTCTTTTGTAAAGATGGGCGTGCCTCAGGGTTCGATCCTTGGCCCTTTTCTTTTTCTGGTTTATATTAATGACCTTCCTTATATGATGTCAAATTTAGCTGATATAGTTCTATTTGCTGATGATACTTCCCTTATTTTTAAAGTAAATAGAAAAGATGCGGATGTCTTGCATGTTAATGAAAGTCTGGCTGTTCTTTCTAAATGGTTCGCTGCTAATAACCTCTTATTAAATGCAAACAAAACTAAGTGTATCAAGTTTTCATTACCGAATGTCCCCCACGTTGATGTTAGTCTGATTCTAGACGGCAAAAAGCTTGATGTCATTGCAGAAACTGTGTTCTTGGGCATTACTATTGATTCTAAATTGCAGTGGGGAGCCCATATTAGAACTCTCTCAGGTAGACTAAGCTCAGCTGCATATGCAGTAAGAAAAATTAGACAATTAACAGATGTTGATACAGCTAGGTTAGTTTATTATGCTTATTTCCACAGTATTATGTCTTATGGCATTTTGCTGTGGGGATCTGCAGCTGATGTAGATTCAATATTCATATTACAAAAGAGAGCAATCCGAGCTATTTATAAAATGGGTCCTCGCGAGTCCCTCAGAAATAAGTTTAAAGAAATCGATGTACTGACTCTGCCTTCTCTTTATATTTTAGAATGTATTTTATATGTTCGTAAAAACTTAGGACTTTTTAAAATTAGAAGCGATCTCCATAACAAAAACACACGTAATAAACATGAAATTGTTATACCTAAATGGAGATTAGCTAAGACCAGCAAGTCTTTCTTAGTAAATAGCGTACGCTTTTATAACAAGCTGCCAAAGGAGGTGACAGAACTTACCGAGAGAAAGTTCAAAACTCATATTAAGCGTGTCCTAACCAAAAAAGCATATTATAAGGTTAGAGACTATGTAGAAGACACAACTGTCTGGCAATGACTGCTTCTGCTCATGTGGCCCCCTGGTAACTTATTAATATTCTGTATAATTGTCTGTTAACTGCTCCATCTTTTTTCATTTTTTTTTTATATACGACAACTATACAGTCTCTTTATTCTTTTATTTTGATACATTCTCACAATATTCCTTATTCCATTTTATACATCCATCATATAATGTAATTGTCTTACTGAGACTTGTGATTATTTTTCTTGCTTTTATATAGCCTCTTTTAATAATGTGAATGTAAGAACATTGTAGACGCAAATTTTAGATGACTTCCTACCATTTTAACGGTAGGAGTTCAATATTGACTGGTCTGCACTGTCCTTACATAATTTATGTGTTGTAATATGGAAATATTGTAAAGATAACAATTTTTTTAAAAGAGTAACCATGGAGTTTCTTGCCGGTTCTTCTCCATCGGAAACGACCAATTTGGAACCGTGCACTAGCATCTGACGTTTTATAAGTGCCCATGTAGGCCCATGTGAAATAAAAATTTTTGACTTTGACTTTGACTTTGACTTTGAAAGAAACAATTTGTAAAATCTATAGGGACCAAATCTCGATGATGTATGAATCGAAATCTCGATTTGAAATCGAGATTCGATTTTTAAGATTTTTTCCTATGGGATCGTCATCATAATCATAACTTCAGCCAAAAAACGCATTCAATTATATTATTATTTAAAAACCTTGAAGGTTTTTAAATAATAATATATTTGAATGCGTTCCCTTTTGTCTAATCCCTTAGAATTTTCCTTAAGTTATTATTAGACTGTCGCATGACAGATTGCAACTTGCGGCTTAATACTTTGGAAGATTTTCGTATCTCCATTGAAAGGCAGCACAGTGGGGTCTGCGCGTAACCATAGAAACAACGACCATTTTATATCAACTTATTTGCCTCGAATTATATCCACTTGTCATTTAACACACGTTCAGTATAGGATTTTCTGCACGGTGCTTCATAGAAGTAACATTACCAAACCACCAATCAACAAATCGATCTTTAGGCAATCGATTTCTTAGAACTCATTAAATTACTGAATCCCCCATTAATCTACAAAAAAAGAAACGCCAACATCCCTACTTGCCTGAAGTGTAATTTTTTTTTTTAAGTTTTAGTCTTGGATACTTAGTTCTTTGAGCTTCTCTTTGTAATCAGTAAAACTTACTTCAATTGCTATTAGAATGCGGATGTATCACATTTAATGTGTTTGCTCTATTTGAAAGCAAGTGTTCCGAGTTGGCCTTCTCGATTACCTTTGCTTGGGTAAAGTTCTCAGGTTCATTTTGTGGAGATCGCGCCTGTTCGAATATTTCTCCATATTGTCCGGTTGCGCTGACGTTTGATAAACAAAGCTACATCTATTTTACATCATAATATCCACAACACGAATCAATATGCAATAATTCTAGTTAGCTTGAAATAATCGAGCCTAAAACTAGGACGTATCTATTACACTATAATTGTTTAGCTGAAATTGAAAACAAAGTAGGTATAGGATGAGTCCATCGGCCGCGGCAGACCGCCGGAGTGTGACAGTGTGTTGAGAGTTGAGACTCAGCGCGTCAGATTTCTTTCGGACGAGACGTCAGAACGGTCAAGGTAAATGCAATTCACAGTTTTTATTGCTGTTAAAATCTGTTATTGGCATTGTTTTTTTAATCCTTTATTTTTGTACAATTGCTTTTCTCCTTCACGTGGAAGATCCTAATAGTATAGTAGAATAACGTTAAGTCTGCGCGCGGCGAAAAAAGAAACTAATCATTTGCCGTCATCTTGACATTTATGTCAGTTGTCAAGAGAATGGTTTGTTCTGTTTTTAATCGTTTCCAAAGTAAATAATCGTCGTCATTATACAGAAAGTGATTAAAAGTGTTGGCAACAAAGACATTCAATATATATAGACGGGACATAGCGAACAAAATCTTTGCTCGGATACTTACTACCCCGAGTAACAAGTCGGCTTAGTCTAATGTGTCAATAGCACCTGACAAGTCCCGTTTGTGTCCGCTTTAAAAAATCTTTTCCTGAAGAAATATGCCGAGTTGCGCATTGCATAATTGTAACTCTCGTTATGGAAAAAAGATTGGACCTAATTTCAGTTTATTTTCGAAAATATTTTTCGTATTTACTGAGTAATTAGTTAGAATTCAATAATTTTCGTAGATAGTTCTAGAAAAGTCACAGAGTTGGTGATAGCGCCATCTATTTCCGAATAGCCTAAACCTTATACTACGTTTACTGCTCACGGTCTGTGCTGCCAGACGGCTGTCTCGAGTACTCCCCAAACTTTCAAAAAAAAATATTCAAAAACAGTCTCCATTGGTGAATCAATAAAGGATACAAAAAAAAACTCGCTCGCATCGTCTAAAGTTATGGATTTTTTTTTTTGTTGGATCAATTAAATATCTTCAAACACTAAAGCAAACAAAAATTTGATAGACACTACTTTTCAGCAGATGATAATGATAAGTGACGGTACAACAGACACTCGGATATCTTCCTATACGGAATTGCGCTTGTTTGAGAGTGCTAGTTTTTGCAAATTTGTATGTAGTTTGATCGATATTATATTTTTAATCAAACATTATTTTGTTAAGAACAAATCATATTAGTTTTGTTCATAAAACTCTTCCAATTCCCTCCAAACCTATTTTTTTTACCTCCACGTATTCTTATCTCGTATCCTTCAATTTTCCCCTATAACTATAAAAATCCCTCAGATTTGGGGGGATTCCTCCCGATTTGGCATCACTGCCAAGCATCGACGCTTGCAAGAGATTTAACATTGTTTATCGATTTTGTTATCGATAAAATGTAATGAGGATAAACAAAAAAAAGTTGTATCATTTAATTTAAATATCTATAATAGGCTTTAAGCAAAGTGTATCATCTGTGCAATTGGAACTATTGCATTAGAATGAATCACTGCAATGTTCCGAAATAGTGAAATGTATTATTTGGAATATCGACTCGAAAGATAAAACACAGAGTGTTATGAATCGTGATATGTTACGTAGCAAACTCTTTCAAAGGTAAATCCATTTTTAACCGAATTCAAAAAAGGAGGTGCTCAGTTTAACCTGTATGTAATTTTGTCTGCGATTATCTCGATAAAAATTAAATGCCCTGTACATTGATGTACAACAAAAACCCGGTTTTTTTTATACATCAATGGCCCTGTATTAAAAACCTAGCCTTTTTTCAAGTCGGTGCTAACGGTGGTGCACTGCCACCTACCTGTGGCTCTAGCTACCTCACGTCCAATGGCCATATTTATTTATTTAATACTTCATGCACAAATGTACAGAGGCGAACTTAATGCCTTAGGCATTTTCTGCCAGTCAACCTTAGGGTGATGGAGAGACAAACAGTGGTAGGTGCAATAAAAGAGCAAGGAAAAGTGAATAGAAATACTAATAAACCATAAATATAATATAACTAGCTTCTGCCCGCGACTTCGTCCGCGGAAAATTTGTGAGACAAAAGTTGTCATAGCTCGGTTAATATCCATGTTATATAAATAATTTATAGCCTATGTCACTCAGGAGTAAAGCAGCTTTCTATTATAGCTTCAGTTTTTCCAATTGAACCATTAGTTCCAGAGATTACCTCCTACAAACAAAAAAATAAAAAAACAAAAAACAAACTTTACCTCTTTATTATATTAGTGTAGAGTGCATAATATATATTTATATATACAAATAAATAAAATATATATTTATATATATACACAAATAAAATCAAATAAATGGTTTAAATCGACAATTGGAGAACATTAACGCTGTGATGAAACTACTGCCAACCTCTTACGAATGAGCTCACGAACTTAGAGATCACGCACACTCATAGATTCACGTTTAGTTTTTATTTTTTCCTTACGTCTCGTGATGACATTAAAAGTTGTTGAATAAGTAGCTGAAAAGTTTATCTATAAGTCTCATTAAATTGTAGCTGTGCTACCAAATAATAGCCAGACCTAGCTATAAAGTTGTTAAGTTGCATCATTCATTCATTTATTAGCAATGTTCCCACTGCTGGGACACAGACCTTCTTTCTAGGAGAGGGAAGTTAGTTGTATCACTACTGTCAAATTGACGCGAATATAACAAATAAGTAAAATTAATACTAGTCTAATATTTCTCTTAAGAAACAACCTTATAGTATTTGATACGTAGGCACCTTAGTGTTTATTCCTACTTATATGTATCCCGCTCACTCGTTGGCAAAGTGACAGTGTGTCGATGATATATTTCAAAAATTACTGATGTGCTTATCTTTTAGAACACTAAGGGTGGACTGTATCAACTAACTTTAGAGACGGTTCAGTAAAAAGTTACACACGCTTAGTCTAAAAGAAACAAGGTCTATTTATTTAAGTAGGTTTCTGCTATTTTTTAGATTCCCAAATAAAAATAGCGAAGCACGGGAAAAGTGGATACGGTTTGTTCAGGCAGACCGTAAAGAAAATTGGCTTCCATCTTCTTCCTCAAAATTATGTTCAAAATATTTTAAAATAGAAGACATACACTATGGCAAAACTGGTCGACCAGTTTTAAAAAAAGGAGCGATACCTTATACCATAAGTAAAGTAAGTAAAAACTACTTCTGCCCATGTAGACATAGAAATCATAATTAATTTAAAAAAAAAAATTGAACTTCATATAATAAAGTCGTTATGACATTATTAATTTAAATGTAATTCACTAATTTTTTACGCAAAAAATGTTAAAATGACGTTTTTATACAGTTTAATTTAAAAAACGTAAAAAAATCATTAAAAAAAAAGAAAAATCCGACAAAAATTCCACCCCTAGGGGGTCTACCGTAGGGACCCTGCAGAAGGGTCGAAGCCAATCAGGGCCACGGGTTTGTGTCTGAAAAGGAAGGCTCTGGCCCTGGTATGTATGGCGATGTAGGAACGGGGTAGGTTGTTTAGTCAGTAAGAGTCTGACACTTGTTTTCCGCTCCGCCCAAGAGCGGGACTTGTCATTGGATGATTTTTACCTACCATAAAAAAAAACCCCTAGGGGGTCTAGAATCATGTACTGGATTTATGGTATTCGTTTGCGTTAACATGTCAATGACACCCTGTATATTTTTAACACAATACTTTTGCCTGTTAAAGGGCTTTGTGAACGCTGTTTAAAAACGATTTTGTGGTTGTTACTTGATTTATTTGACCTAATCCTTAAAATATCCTGTGCCTTACTGATTTTACCTTTAAATTTAAATAATAATAAGATTAAAAAGCTATGATTCGTACATATTAAATTTGTTTTTAGAATTTAATAAGATCCCTCGATTTGTTTTATTTATTTTCATAATTCCATTCCCGTCGTGGTATTGATTATTTTCTATTCCATTTGTTACAAAAAAAAAGTAGTTTGAATTTGCAATTAATTGTAATTGCAAATTCAAAGTAGTTTTTTTTCTAGACTTGCATTGGCAAGTCAAGAACTTGCGAATGAACGCGCTTGTGCCAGTCGCCATAACAGACTGAGTCGGTCTCGAGTTGTAACCGAAACTCTAAACCACCGCACATCCACCAGTCGCAATAACAGACCATCGAGATTTTCATACAATCGAATAAAACTTCTCACCATTGCGCATCGCTTTATGTAACCATTTTAAAAATGTCCTTAAAGGAAGTGATAGCATGATTGATCATACCTTTTTTTTATGGTAGGTGAAAATCATCGAATGACGAAACCCGCTCTTGGGCGGAGCGGGAGACCAGTGTCAGACTCTTACTGACTAAAAAACCTACCCCGTACCTTCCTTGCCTTATTCCTAGAGTCGAGGTAACAGTGTGCACCACCCTAGGCTCCAGGAGGCTTCGACCCTAAAGGGCCCCTACAGTTTGCTGACAACTCCTTGAGACGCGCGGGAACGGTGCGCGCCGTTGACGACTTGGACTCAGTCTGGACAGTTATCAGACGACCGGACGGCCAGCTACCTATTGCTCACCGTCCGCGAGCCAGTGTCTACGGTGGCCGGATATCGGCAGGATCGCGGCGGCGACGGCTACGGCGAGGGCGCTGTTGCCTTTGCCTCATGCGGTCGGCCTCCTCCTTTACGAGCATTACTGCTTCGCAGAAGGAGGCGACCGCCTGCCATTCCTCTTCGCTGCGGACCATGGTCTGAACCAGGGCCCGGCGCGAGAGGTCGCCGCCGCCGATCACCCCCACGAGGACACGGCGATGCTCTTCCCAAGCAGGGCACACCTCCACCGTGTGCTCCACCGTGTCCTCCGGGCTCGCCTCACAGTGGCGACACCCGGACGTCTCTTCCGCACGAATCCGGTGCAGGAATCTCCCGAACTTCCCATGTCCGGTGAGAACCTGCATCATGCGGAAGGTGAGGACGCCGTGAGGTCTATCCAGCCACGCCTCAAAGAGGGGCACTACCGCCGAGAGTACGGTGTGCCCAGCGCTGGGTTGCGACAGTCGCTGTTTCCACTTCATCATGAGATCCCGCCGGAGCTCCTTCCGCCACGCCTAGACATGTTCGGGCAGCGGAGTTTCGTCCCGGCGTTGCATCTCCACGCGCTGATTGTGCAGTGACTGATCATACCCAATATTTAATGATAATGTTGTACACATTATTTTTTTGTTTTAAAAAATATAATTTACACTAAATCTACTGCATTGTATTTGTTTTCTCAATAAATTCAAATGCAAAGGACAAACTGACAACTTTATCGATAATTGATACCTGCTATCTAATTTGTTGGTAACATCCCTAGCACTCTACCTAGCGCCACCTACTGGGCAATAGCTGAAGCTTCATAATTCAAAAAATTTAGTACGCGTTTTTACTATACACCGCCAGATGCCTTCCCCGAGTCATAGGAGCACAGTTTTTCTAAGACATAGCCACTCTATTGTAACATCTATATCTTTAAATCTCTTTGGTTGGCAAGGATATTATCTTGAAAGGCAAACGTGCTTGTTAAGAGAAATTATAAAATATCGTGCCTACGATCCTCTTTTCCAAAGTTGGAGCAAATTATATGTAGCAACAATAACAACAAGACAAGGACTGGTAAACATTAATCTACTCGAGTTTCATCTGACGAATACTTACTTCTTTTGTATTGACATCGTAGGTATTTGTCCCATTCTCATTACAATAACACGCCATAAACCTTTTTTCTTCCTATTTCCCCATACAATGCAACGCTCATTCATATCTTACGCAAGGAAGAGATTTTTTTTTTATGGTAGGCAAAAATCATCCAATGACGATTCCCGCCCTTGGGCGGAGCTGGAAACGGTGTCAGACTCACAACCTACCCCGTACATCGCCATACATACCAGGGCCAGAGCCTTCCTTTCAGACACAAACCCTTGGCCCTAATTGGCTGCGACCCTTCTGCAGGGTCCCTACGGTTGCTGACAACTCCTTGAGGCGCGTGGAAACGTTGCGCGCCGTCGACGACAGGGCTAGGTCCGGACTAATACCAGACGGCCAGACGGCGAGGTACCCATTGCTCGCCGTCCGCAAGCCCGCGCCTACGGTAGCCGGAAGTCGGGATCGGAATCTCGGCAGCGTCTGGGGCGCAAACGCCGTTGCCTCATGCGGTCAGCCTCCTCCTTTACGCAACGGAAGGATTAGGTTTAAGCAACAATATCTTTTAAACGAATTGTCATAGAATCGAGTTTTTGGTATCATTAATCTAGTAGGTAAACTTATCATCCGTGAGTCACGCTTATAAAAAAGGCTAGTTCTCGAGGATGTTTTTGACCTAAAGTTGATGTTTCAGCATTTATTTCAATATGATACAACAATAATTATAATAAATAATTTGTGTTATTTATCTCATTGTTAATACTTTGCCGTTACGGGAAGTTTTTTTTTACAATATTCGGGCATTAAATTCAAATTTTACATATAAGTTGTTGTTAAGTATGGACGGTACCCAAAACTCAACCAAAATACAAAAATGGCTGCCATTCAGAGGGGGTTGGGTTTAGACCTCACATGTAGAATAGTTTTAGTGATAAAATAGAGCAAAGTATCACCCCCTAAAGTTTGTACAGTGCGAACCCGGACACATTGTATGTACCTACATACATTTATACCTATTGATAATTTTGACTGGGCTGTTGGCCAAGTGGTTAGTGGTCCTGACTGCTATGCCGGACGTTTTTGGTTTGATTCCCAACCAGGACAAATGATTATTTGATAAGCATGATCATTTGTTCTGTGTCTGGGTGTAATTTATCTATATGTGTGTATGTATTTGGAAATACACAAGTATGTTTATCAGTTGTCTGTACTCATAACACAAATTCTGCTTAACTTGGGACTAGACAGCGTTGTGTGATAGTTGTGGAATATATTATAATTATTGCATAGTATTTTGTTAAAGATGATATATTATGTAAGAACTTTAAAAAAACATCCACTTTTTTTTTCAATAATGTTTAATAAACGATTTGTCTTACAACCTGAATTAGTAATATTTTAAGTGTTTTGTTAGTATTTACTTGTATTATTCACTATATTTTGTCCACATCACAGTCTATCACCCTCACTCCTTGTCCCTATAAAGCTGGTGAACTCTGGCTTGTTTGGTCACGCTTATAGTGAAGAACATGATGAACCAAACAAAAAGGCGCCCAAAACAACCTTTAAGTATGCCAATGTTTCGTTCTACAGTATTTTATTTACTGTAAGGAGATCATTATATTGTTACCTTGACGCATATCTTCTTCCAACAAAACAATCATACAGGAAAGATAAAGTGTCGTCTAAAACAATAAAATAGGCATAAACGTTTCTGTATCTATAATAGTAGCAAATTTAAAAAAATCTACGCAAGTCTCCTTCAACAATCAACTAACTTCAGTCTCGACATTCCCGAGACTGAAGCTACGACTATAAGTCTCGAGTCTCGTAAATGACAAAAAATTGCCGAGACTCTCGATATTTTCGAGAACAAGACTCTCGGGATGCAAGCCCTCAGTGGCGTGCCTAGGGTTTCAATATAAGGCAAGCCCAAAACATTTAAACCGATTAAAAAAAAAAGTTCAGTTTTGGACTGAGTATGTAAGTACCTACGTATGGATCATCGCAATTTTCTCATAAACTACTGGTTAGATACAATAAATTAAAAGTGAATTCATCCATCTTCTTTCCTATTTTTTCTTCAATTTCACTCACTGAAGGCATGCTAGTACTAGATTGAATATAATAAACATATCAGCAATTGCATACCTCCGGTGGCTTTGAAAAAAGCCATTTGGTTTGGTTCATTGCTTGAGGAAACAAAGTTATGGTAAGTAAATGCTTGCTTCCTAACAGGACTAACAGGTTACAGACAAAAAAAAAACAAAACAGAAAGTTCCAAAACAAACGTAAAAAAATAGCTATATAGAATATAAAAAGGAATTTAAATAAATTATTTATATTCTAATTGGAATCTTCTATCTTTCTGAAATGATTAAATTACATTACAGCCGGAATAGTTAAAACAAGATACACTAACTTTAACAAGTCGGGAAAGGCATCTTCGAAGTTATTCTCATGAATAAAATCAATTAATTCCAAAACATTACGATCTTTTAGATCAGGACTAGGATACATGTTACACATGGCCAGCCCAAATAGTCAGCTGCATCAGCACACTTCCACACACAGAGCACGAGGCACCTCATTAAGATGTTACACATGCCGACCCAGATAGTCAGCTGCATCGGCATACTTTCAGACACACTGCACACGGCATCTCATCAAGACACGAAGCGCAAGCTCAGCAATGGCGTGATCAATTGACGTCAATCGAACCTTTCGACAGAAACCCAAAAACGTGGAGCGTCACTTTTGGATCTGACATCGACCAATCGGCAGCTTATAATAATTAGTCGTAATTTCCATTCGTTGTAAAACAAGTTAATAAATTAGAATTATAAAATAAATTTGCATTTTTTTGGATCCTCCGGTTGCACCCATCGTAATTGGCGCAGTCGGTAGGATAGTCCAGTAAATTCAGTGAATCGATCACCGACAACGGGCTATTCGAACCTACGGGTGTGCGGCTACGGAGGAGTATCCGAATATTGATACCACAGAGAGATGCAGATTTGGTGAGTACCTAGATCTACTAGAGTTGCTCGCCTTCCTATATTTTTAGTGTCCTTTGCGTAATTTCCTTTTTGTTTCCCTTGTGTTAATTTCCTCAAGTGGTTCTATTAAACTTCCAAAATTTTCCACCCACGTAAATCACCGACCCCTGGGTCGAGTATTTCCAATAGGACCTCGCAAGTCGATGCGAATAGGAATTTAGATAGTATACTAGAAGGTAGTGATAGTGTAGAACCTAATTCAATTATAGAGATTAATTCAATAGACGAAATGAGTACTGATTTAGTAGATCAAGTTTACAAGGCCTTACGCCTGGTTCCCGAATTTGACAGAAACCCGAACGTGCTCACGCGGTTTGTGCATTTATGTGACCAACTTGTTGCGCAATTTGTTAGGGCGGACCCAGGTTATGAGCTAAGTAATTTATCCTTGTTAATTTATACTTAATAAAGTTACCGGACATGCCGCCCGCACAATAAATTCAAACGGCATCCCCGAAACTTGGCAGGGTATTAGAAACGCCCTGATTAATAACTTCTCGGACCAGCGAGATGAGACCGCCTTATACAATGATTTGGCCCTGTTAACGCAAAAGAATTTATCGCCACCGGAATTCTATGAGAAGTGTCAAACTTTATTTAGCACAATTATGACGTATGTAACTTTACATGAGTCTATACCTACTACCATCGAGGCCAAACGGGCACTGTATAAAAAATTAACCCTACAGGCATTCGTTCGCGGCCTTAAAGAACCTTTAGGCTCGCGTATTAGGTGCATGCGGCCCAACACTATCGAAAAAGCGCTTGAGTATGTGCATGAGGAAATTAACACCATATATTTACAGCAGCGTAACGACCATTTGCCGGAGCGGAGACCTGTGCAGTCTACGTCTTCATTTAATCCCAGTACGCATCAGATTAAGCCATTTAATTTGCCTACTCCACAGCCATTCACTTTTCCAGCACCGTTTAATCAGCCCGGTCCCTCAAAAAGTTTTTATCAGCCACAACCGCCAAGGCCAATGCAAGCTTGGAGATCCCCAGTGCCTTTCAATCGCGGTCCCACGCGAACCCAACAAGCGTTTAGCGCACCCCCACCTAGCTATAGGCCCCAGAGCAACGTATTCGGAGTGCCTCAACAAAGGCCTAGTTACACGAATTTTAATAACGGCCCTAAGCCTATGAGTGGTGTAAGCCATTTTGTCCCTAAACCTATGCCCAGACCTTCGACAGGACACGACTGGATTAAACATGGAAATCCACCCCCCAATAACTACTTTAAGACTCGAGAGATGAATATTAACGAAGTAGACTTTTCCGACACTTACGAATACCCTAACTGTCCCTATAATGACTATTACGACCAGTCGTACCACGAACTTTACACTTACGAGCCCGTGTATGAGCCATCAGCTTACAGTAATTATGTCCCCGCGTACGTAGAGGAACATCAGGACGTGCCTGAAGGAACGTCTGCTGAAGGCCAGGATTTTCAGATAGCCCCGAAATCAGACAAACCAAAATAGAGATTAACTTACAAACTCAGAGACAACTTCCATTTATTCAGATTGCTAATCCACCCATTAAATTATTAGTAGATACCGGTGCGAACCTATCCTTTATTAGTCCGGATGTTGTAGAAAGATTTTATCATCATATCCAGTGTAATTATGAACCTTTCGAAGTCACTAATATACACGCAACAACTCGTAACAATTATTCCATTACTGTACCGTGCTTCCCAGAATTTAAAGAAACCTGTGACATCACCCTATACGTTTATAAATTTCATAATTATTTTGACGGTTTAATTGGCTTAGATTTGCTAGAGAAGTTAGAGTCGAATATAGATTTAAAGAATAAGGTTCTTGTTACACGTAATTCATCTAATCCATTGCGAATGTATGATTCGCGGAATTGTAATCTTTATGAGGACATAATACCCGCCAATTCATCCAAATTAGCTAGAGTCCCCATTAATTTTCATGATGGTAATGTAATAATATCAGAACAGACTATTTCTCATTGCACAATTCGCGATTGTGTTACTTCTGTTAAAAGTAATCGTGGCATCATAGAAATCATTAATCCAACAAAACATGATGTAGTTTTCTCGATGGATAGGCCAGTTACCGCGGAACTTTTTAACGAGCAAAGCGCAACAATCCACCAGCCTAGCGATCGCGTATCTGAGGTATTATCAAGATTACGCACCGACCATCTGAATCCTGAAGAACGAGCCAACTTAGAATCCCTTTGTACACAATATGCCGACGTTTTCTATATCGATGGTGAACCTCTAACTTTCACCAATAAGATAAAGCATAGTATTCGCACCACCAACGAATTACCTGTCTATACTAAGACCTATAGAGGACGCAAATAAGCAATAAGGCGTCAACCCACAAAATTTCTCAAAATGAGTTAAGTATACAGTGCCCTTAGAAATCAGTCAAAAAACATTTTTCAAAAACATTTTTACTGATATACACCTTAATTCTTTAAAAAAATCGATATTTTTATTTATGTCAACGTCCTATGAACCTTAAATAAATTCGCGATAAACTTCTAAGTGCCTTGACATACATTTTAATACACCTAGCGCCACCTGTTAGTTCTCAATAACAACTCAAGCAGCTTGACAAGTTATTGCGAAATAGACGTCACTGTATGTTTTGATTTGCAACCGGCTCATGACAGCTATTTTTTTAACCGTTTTTTTGGGCAAAAGTTATTTTAATGTAAAATTACACGAGTGCATTGGTACATTCAGATAATAAATTTAACTAAAAACATTGGTTCTTGCAAGGTAAGTGTCTAATTTGGTTTATTTAGTTATTTTTATTCATTTAATGGTAAGGTTATCTGTGTTTTCGGTGTAATTAAGTAGGAAGTATGCGTTTATTGTGGATGAGAGCTCGTATATATTACAAAGTGGTTTAGTTCTTAGTTTATAAAATGCAACAATAGCAGAACTCATAATATTAATGTTGTTTTCTGGCGCGAAACTCACATAAGCAGTTGTTGCAAAATGTTAAATCCACGATAG
This sequence comes from Mythimna loreyi, assembly GCA_029852875.1. NCBI lineage: Eukaryota > Metazoa > Arthropoda > Insecta > Lepidoptera > Noctuidae > Mythimna > Mythimna loreyi. Next base: position 11,236,492 of record CM056806.1, on the reverse strand, counting down.
CTATAAATTTGTTTAATGCTTAAGTTACTTAATAGATTTTTGTAAAAATATCTAAGTCAGCATTAAACATACAACTGTGTGTCATAATCTTTAACATACTTTTGCGAAAAAGTATAGAGTACCTACGATTTTCTTGTGTTTCTTCTGTGTTGAACAGTTTTCTAATGAGTGATTGTCACCTATTCTATTGGAAGAACCCAAGGTTGTAGTCCCGCACTTACACAGCTATTTTTTATTGGATTGGGTTACGTATTAATTGTTTGTATTCTTACTAAACAATACCTAAGTAGGTATTTCTTAGCAAAAATACAGGTATTGGGTTTTTTTTTTAAAGTGGGTTAAAATCATCAAATGATATCTCTCGCCCTTGGATAGAGTGAGAGGGTGTGTCAGACTCTTACTGACTAAAATATCCCACTCCGTTCCTACTTGTCTCTGGTATTGGGGTCAGAGCATGTCCTTTCGGCCCCGGTCCGCAGTAGGCTTCAGCCCGTTCGGGCCCCTACAAATTGCTGACAAACTCTTTAAGACGCGCGAGAACAGTGCGTGCCATAGACGACTTGAGCTTGGTCCGGATTACTACCGGACGGTCGGGCGGCGAGCTACCCATTGCTCTCCACCCGCAAGGCCGCGCTATGGAGGCCGGAAATCGGGATCGGAATCCCGGCGACGGCCACGGCGACGGTCGCGTCTGAGACGCAAGCGCCGTTGTCTCAAGCGGTCGGCCTCCTCCTTAGCTAGCATTACTGCTTCGCAGAAGGAGGCGACCGCCTGCCACCCCTCCTCGCTCCGGACCATGGCCTGAACCAGGGCCCGGTGCGAGAGATCGCCGCCGCCGATCGCCCCCACGAGGACACGACGATGCTCGTCTCAAGCGGGACACACCTCCACAGTGTGCTCCACCGTGTCCTCCGGGTGGTCAGCGCAGTGCCGACACCCGGACGTCACCTCCGCCTTCACCCGCAGCAGGTACTTCCCGAACTTGCCGTGTTCGGTGAGAACCTGCGTCATCGGAAGGTAAGGACACCGTGAGGGCTTTCCAGCCACGCCTCTAAGAGGGGACTTACCGCCGAAATTATGGCGTGCCCTGGGCCTGGTATTGGGTATACCTACACGTCGTAAGGTTTTGAGCAATGGTAGCTCAGTGGATAAGGATGCGCCCTTCATACGGAAGGTCGTGGGTTTGAATTGAACGTGCGTATTTCTACCATTGGCATGGTGATGAGGGAAAACATCGTGGTTAGAATAAGAGATTAAAAGGATGTAACTGGCCAGCTTTACACACTGTACGGTTCTATATCTGTGATACGGCTTCTTCATTATCATGTAAAGTAGGTACAGACCCCAAATAAACATGAGGTAATTTTAACTTACTTCCATTTCAGATGTCCGCAAGCCGGCGACAACAAATTAAAAATATATTTAACGCTTGTAGAAAAGAGGATAGTAAGTTAAATAATGAAGAAACCTATCAGTCTACAGAAAACCATAATAATGATTCATCTAGTGATGTCAAAAGATCAGATCCAGTCTCTAAAAATACTATAAAAAACTCTAAAACTCTAAAAAACTGCTAGAAATGGTGACTTCATTGATGATGTGGACGGTTTTGGACCTTCTGTAGATTTTGATATTGAAGAATTTACAAGAGAAGAGAAGAAGAGGGTTGGATCTCCACTCTTATACTATTTTTTTTTAATGTTTTATAGTGATTTTATTATTTAAAAATAATTATAATTGTATGAGCATATCAGTAATAACTTTTGAAAATAACGAAATGACTTGTGATGATATTTCGTAATTTTTAATCTTATTACTGATATACACAACAAATAAATAGAATGATTCCTACTAAGTTTAAAAAATTAGACTGATTACCTACCTCATAATAAAAACATAAATTTGCCAAATACTTAATGATAATGAATAACTAATTAATAAAGAAGTGCAATTATAGTAAAATAGTACATTAACAGAGTATTAAAAAATTAAGACTGTTATCTACTTATAAGTAAAATTAGGGACTTAATAATTATTGAAGAAGTTTCTAGTGCCTATTTTTGTAATGTTTTACAATAAAGTTGATTATCTTTGAAATTTGGTTTTAATGATTCGAATATGCCAAAAAAGTTAACACGAATTTATAAATATTCAATAGCATGTCA